>OX352290.1:22526474-23850224 GCA_947086415.1 Pammene aurita
ATTATATATATTATTTATTCTAAGACCATGCTAGTCATATTATCATTTGACGTTAACTGCTTCGTTTCCGCTTCGTTGCTTACTGTTGTAATTATTAGCACTAATAAATTTATTAGTCTTGGTAACCCTAATGTAACTGGTAGCTGCGCGCAACTACGCTCCCGACAGGTGTACACGGAAGACCAGCGTCAGGTACTACTCCAGTAGGACATGGCATTATGCTGAGTGTTCACCTTTTTCAGTGTGGTTACAGTATACAAGTTATAAGTCTTCATTTTCTTTTCTTTTTTTATCCACTGTCTGTATTGTATAACTGTGTACTTACACTGAAATAAATGATATTCTATTCTATTCTATTCTATTCTAATATTTGGCCTGAAAATCTAGTATGTCAGCTAACTTTCAGGAAATTTATTGCTCTTTAACTTTGCCATTCAAGGTGTACACAAAAAGTGCTTAGTTTATGAGATATAAGCGAAAAACTAAAAAAAAATGGTTTTTGTCCCCCCTCCAAATTCCACAAGGCCCTCGAGGTCGAAAATTTATGAGAGTCTTCGTGGCATACCCCGAATTTAACGCGAGCGAAGCCGCGGGCAAAAGCTAGTTCTGCATAAATATGATTGTGAATAAGGAAAGATTGCGCCATCTTTAGTTAGTTCTTCATATATCTTCATTGTAGTGGGTGATATGTTTTTGGAATAAAAGTCACTTATAATCCTTTCAATAAGGCATAACCCCCAAACTACCCGTTAAAGTTCCATTGAGTTTGGATTACTTTCCAGCTACCCGTAACTTCATTCGACATAACTGCTGGATTATCAGCCAGGCAGAGTGTATTTTACGATTTTACAGTAATATTTTCTTAAGGTGACGGGTATCGCGGTTGACGACTGCATTTTGCGTTTCTATAATCGCAGCTTCCGCTTCTGCCATCTAGTATACTTGAGATGAACTATGACAATTCAATGTTGACATGTTTAAATAGTCAAGCAATCGCGGTATTTTACAGTAAGATGGCGCTTTGATAATGATTCCATTTTATGTGTACTTACTTAATTAAAGTTACTATTGTATGTAGGTAATCAATGACGAAATAATTAAAGTTACCTATAATATAAAACTACAGTATCAAAATCGCACAATTATAATGTTTTATTCTAAATATCCAAAATAAGCATTCATCATGGCGGTTATATTTCTATGTGTCAAGTACGTGTCAAGTCTTTCAAAATAAAATGTACTTAACTGAAGATAATATTATTTGTAACTAATTTGTTTTATGTCCTCTTCTGCTCTGATAAATCCAGGTTTTTAGTATCTATAACGAAATTAGAGATGGTCAAAATCGCTTTCAATGAGGACGGTAAAGTGCGTTGGGATAAGACCGCATCGGGAGAACATCGGATAATTCAATTACCTATCTGGAAAATTATCCTTTAGTTGCAAATACAAACCACACATCCTCCAACACTATTGTGTACCTGTACCTAGTTGCATTTTGATATAATGGCGATGCCGCTTTTTTCAGGTACATTCATATTTTACTTAAATGTTTCTTCCGGTAGGTATGCTTAATAAAAACGACTGTTGGTTAAGTGAAAAGTTTAAAAAACCGGCCAAGTGCGTGTCGGACCACGCATAGGAGGGTTCCGTACCTTCAATGGAATAAGAACCAAACTAATAGCAAAAGGTCGTATCTGATGCCTATGGAAGAAGTTTTTTGGAAATAACTCAAAAATGGCTAAACCGATAATGTTCATAACAATTTTCGTAGCAAGTATATAATAAGGCGCATCTCCTCAAATTTTTTCATATTTTTTGGACTTACGGTTCAAAAGTTACAGGGGGGGCTACAAAATTTTTCTGACTTTCGAAGCGATTATATCAAAAAATATTTACTTAATCACAAAATGATCAAAAAAACTTCAATATTATTTTTAAAGACCTATCGATTGATGTATCACATATTGATATTTGGTAAACACAATTTTTTTGAAATTTACATACATGTATGGAGCGCCCCCCCTTAAAATATTTTTTTTTTTAATTTAAATACATAAATAAGTAGCGGCATACAGAATACACCTTATGTGTAAATTTTATTCAGATACGTCGTATAGTTTCCGAGTAAAATGGCTGTGACATACGGACGGGCAGACATACAGACAGACGTGACGAATCCATAAGGGTTCCGTTTTTTGCCATTTGGCTACGGAACCCTAAAAATCACTTATTCTTTATTTGACGATCTCCTAGCCCTGTCGGTAGTGACCCTGCCTACGAAGCAGGAGGTCCCGGGTTCGAATCCTGGTCAGGGCATTTATTTGTGTGTTGATCGCAGATATTTGTTCCTGAGTTATGGATGTTTTCTTTGTATTTAAGTATTTATCCATATTTATCTATTATATATATCGTCGTCTAGTACCCATAACACAAGCCTTATTGAGCTTACTGTGGGCCTAGGTCGATTTGTGTAAGATTGTCGTATAATATTTATTTATTATTTATAGTAAATGTATGGAAAATATTTAATTTGTGGCTTTTTAGTACATTACCTAATAATAGTAAACTATTAGAAACGATAGGAATGGAATCGATTGGCATAAAAAAGCAGCATGTGAAAAATAAAAAAAACAATTTTCATAAAGTATGGGAAAAGTTTTTCTCAATTTGTGGCTTTTCTAGCCGCAAATTATTTTTGATCCCATACAAGAATGGGATCGATTGGCATCAAAAAGAAGTTTACCAAATGTGACCTCATCTCGCATCCTGTATGTTTTTGTCCAAAATCCGTAGAAGACCTTCCCTCAATTTCAAATTAATGAAGATTGATTAATTTGAAATTGAGGGAAGGTCTTCTAAGACCATTTTCGCGTTGCAGCGAGGGATCTGGTAGCTGCCCCCACTGACCCAAAAAGAAATTGAACTTGTATATTATTTCAAATTATCGAAGTTACAAGTAAAAGTAGTTAAGATAAAAGTAATTGCAATTACAAATTATATGTAATCGGGAATACTACTGACATGTAATCTCAATTACAAGCAATTTCAATTACTTAATATAATTGATTTTCATGTAATTTAATTAACAATTTAATTCATTACAAAAGTAGGTACCATCTAATAAATTACGCCCAACACTGAATAAACATCAGGTTCAAGAGGGTAGTATGGAGGATGTATGCTATCTGCTGCCGAAGTCGCGCATACATGTGATCTTTTCAGCAAGAGAGATTACATGTCAGTAGTATTCCCGATTACATATAATTTGTAATTGCAATTACTTTTATCTTAACTACTTTTACTTGTAACTTCGATAATTTGAAATAATATACAAGTTCAATTTCTTTTTGGGTCAGTGGGGGCAGCTACCAGATCCCTCGCTGCAACGCGAAAATGGTCTTAGAAGACCTTCCCTCAATTTCAAATTAATCAATCTTCATTAATTTGAAATTGAGGGAAGGTCTTCTACGGATTTTGGACAAAAACATACAGGATGCGAGATGAGGTCACATTTGGTAAACTTCTTTTTGATGCCAATCGATCCCATTCTTGTATGGGATCAAAAATAATTTGCGGCTAGAAAAGCCACAAATTGAGAAAAACTTTTCCCATACTTTATGAAAATTGTTTTTTTTATTTTTCACATGCTGCTTTTTTATGCCAATCGATTCCATTCCTATCGTTTCTAATAGTTTACTATTATTAGGTAATGTACTAAAAAGCCACAAATTAAATATTTTCCATACATTTACTATAAATAATAAATAAATATTATACGACAATCTTACACAAATCGACCTAGGCCCACAGTAAGCTCAATAAGGCTTGTGTTATGGGTACTAGACGACGATATATACAATAGATAAATATGGATAAATACTTAAATACAAAGAAAACATCCATAACTCAGGAACAAATATCTGCGATCAACACACAAATAAATGCCCTGACCAGGATTCGAACCCGGGACCTCCTGCTTCGTAGGCAGGGTCACTACCGACAGGGCTAGGAGATCGTCAAATAAAGATTGTAGTACAGCCCAGGTTTCGATCGAGTCGAAGGCTTTCTCGTAGTCCACGAACGCTAAGCAGAGGGGTAGGTTATACTCCTCAGTCTTCTGTATAACCTGACGGAGCGTATGGATGTGGTCTACGGTACTAAAGCCACTTCGGAAACCGGCTTGTTCGGGAGGCTGGAAGTCATCTAGCCTGCGTGCGAGACGGTTCGTAATGACTCTTGAAAACAGCTTATAGACATGGCTCAGAAGTGAAATGGGTCGGTAGTTTTTCAGTAACGCGTTATCACCCTTTTTGAAGAACAATACCACCACACCTGTTCCATGCCTTAGGCGTTCTCCCTTCTAGTAAAACGGAGTCGAACAACTTCTGAAGGGCCATAAGGACCGGTTTACCACCCGCCTTCAGAAGTTCGGCTGTAATTCCGTCTTCACCTTGTCTTCAAGGTGCCTTATTGTTTTTGAGCTGTTTAAGAGCCATTCTAATCTCGTACAGGCTGATGTCCGGGATGTCTTCGGTATGAAGGAAATATTCTTCATGAAATTCTCTACAATTCTTGCCTTTGAAGTATGTTGCTAAGACTTATAGTTTTCAATCCATGTGTCGCGAAAATTTTAACCCCCCCTTTTTACCCCCACCGCACCATAAATTTAGGTAGCTCTGCTTCCTAAAATGGCCTATGGGTCCTAAAGTCTCACTATGCAAAAGGAGACCCCATCATCACTAAAATCCGTATAATGCCCTTTGTTGTCGTGTGCACCACCGACTACTATAGTACGATTTTTTTAAGATGTCGGAATTGTCGGTAACTCCTTAGTAAGATTCCGACATCTTATAAAATTACCACTATACATTAGTTGACTCAAAACCTTAATGGCGCAGGGTGTTCCTGTTAATCTCGAATGCAGCTAACAGAGGGCGCTATAGTCAAAATAATGCTAACAGTGTTTTTTGTAATTCCTAACTTTATTTTCTCCGTCTCATAAAAAGTATCCTAAACAATTTCTAATTTTTCAAACAATCCGTCTGCTAAAGTAGATGCCAATTTTTGGGCCAAGGAGATATAAAATTTATGAGCCATTTTATTACAAGTTGGATATTCCACTTTTTAGGGTTCCGTAGTCAACTAGGAACCCTTATAGTTTCGCCATGTCTGCCCGTCCGTCCGTCCGTCCGTCCGTCCGTCCGTCCGTCCGCGGATAATCTCAGTGACCGTTAGCACTAGAAAGCTGAAATTTGGTACTAATATGTATATCAATCACGCCGACAAAGTGGTAAAATAAAAAGTGGAATTTTTTTTTTATTAGGGTACCTCCCCTATACGTAAAGTGGGGAGTGATTTTTTTTTTCATTTCAACCCTAACGTGTGATATATTATTGGATAGGTATTTAAAAATGAATAGGGGTTTCCTAAAATCATTTTTCGATAATGTAAATATTTTCGGAAATAATCGCTCCAGAAGTAAAAAAATATGCGTCCCCCCCCTCTAACTTTTGAACCATAAGTTTTAAAAATATGAAAAAAATCTCAAAAGTAGAACTTTATAAAAACTTTCTAGGAAAATTATTTTGAACTTGATAGGATAAATAGTTTTTGAAAAAAAAATACAAAATAATTTCTGAACTAAGTTTGTAATTTAACCGTATAAGCAGATGTTTATTGTACCTGTAATTTCTACAAAATTACAATGAAATGACGTGCTTTCAAATAAAGCAACGGTGAAAATCGGTTCACGCAATAAAGAATTATCCCATAAAAATCATCTTCCATACTTTATGCTCGCGCGCAATAGTTTACTTAATTTGCCGATAGATGTCGCTGTACGTGTAACTCTCATATCATATCCTACATGGCGGTGTTATTAACTCTTAAGTGGGGACACTTACTTTGACGGACGGAAAACTACGGAACCCTACAGTGAGCGTGGCCCGACACGCTCTTGGCCGGTTTTTTTTAATTTGATTACTTTTTAGGTGATTTTAACTCAGAATCACGAGATTCTTATGACTTATTATGACGGTAAGATAATGGAACTAATGAAAAATATATGAAAAAAGGGAGATATTTTCTATCCTACTGGAATCGAAAGAGTTCGTGATTTTGAGTCGATATCATCAAAAATTCCCAAAAAAAAGTGGAGAAACAACATGAAATAAACGGTAATTATATTTTCTGCCACCACAATTTAGATTTGCCACCAGCCATCTCAGGAATAAGATATAAATAGCTGTTATGGTGAAGAATACCATGTTTTTCAAGAATTTCTAGCCAGGAAAAGTTGTGCATCGTAGGCAAAGTTGTAGCAGTTGACGGTATTTATATATATACGGAGTTCAAGTGACAAATCTATGGTTGAATATTTAAGACGGGAGAGAAAGGAGCACACACTAAACGATTTTTTTTTCATACAAAAAATTGTTAGGTTGAATGTTTAAGACGGGAGAAATAAAGAGTATTTATAAAGTTAACACCGCAATAAGGGTTAAAGGGGGGGCTCGGTAGGCGGAGCCCCACGCACAAAAAAACACACTGACGATTTTTTTTTCAGTACAAAAATGATAAGGTTGAATATTTAAGACGGGAGAAAAAAAGAGTATTTATAAAGTCAACTACGTGACATATGTGGAAGGGGGCTTGGGGGGCGAAGCCCCCCGCACTAAGAAAAAAAAATGAACTGTCTTTTTTCATACCAAAAATGGTTAAGTAGAATGTTTAAGACGGGAGAAAGAGTATTTATAAAGTTAACGACGTAATAAAGGACAAAGGGGGCTCAAAGAAAAATTACACTAACCGATTTATTTTCCATACCAAAATTAATTATAAGTTTGAATATTTAAAAAGAGGAAAAAGGATATTTATAAAGTCAACCACGTGAAATATGTGGAAGGGGGGACAAAGAAAAAACACACTGATCGAATTTCTTTGCAAACCAAAAATGATAAGGTTGAATATTTAAGATGGGAGAAAAAAATAGTATTTATAAAGTTAACGACGTAACAAGCGTGAAAGGGGGGCTCTAAAGAAAGAAAATACTGAATAACAGTTTCTATTTATAAAAAAAAATAGATATAATGTTTAAGACGGGAGCAATAAGGTCACAGTTTCTTAATTAAAGCCGTTAAAGGACAAAGCTATTGGTTGATTTTTGCACGTTTCCTCTCATATCCGCCTCAATGAAAATGATGCCTTATCGGGCTTTCGGCCTTCCGGTTCACTTTATGACATTAATCATTAATTTGTGTTCGATCTCGGTCCTGCTACTACCGCAGAGGCATTTTCTACTAAGGCGCTTCGGACGTTCGGCTCTACAGCGAGTTTTACCTTCAGCTCGGCAGATCTTTTTAGTCGAATTTAGTCGCTCTCAAAACTAAGAAGGATGATGATACGACCTACAGAACTAGAATTAGGAGTTAGGTCGTAGTTTAACCTTCTGTAAAACGGTAATTTCTTTTCATTCAAACCCGGCCAGCCGGCTATAGCTATTTTCAACCGACTTCAAGATTTCGAAGGAGGAGGTTATCAATTCGTCGGGATCTTTTTATTTTGCTATAATTTTTAGGGTTCCGTACCTCAAAGGGAAAAACGGAACCCTTATAGGATCACTTTGTTGTCCGTCTGTCTGTCTGTCTGTCTGTTTGTCTGTCTGTCAGTCAAGACCATTTTTCTCAAGAACGCGTGGAGGTATCAAGCTGAAATTTATATCAAATACTCAGGTCTACTGTCCCTTGGAGCTGTGAAAAAATCAGACTTCTAAGCCAACGCAATCAAAAGATACAGCCGTTTATGCCGCAAATTTCCGCAAATTTTCGCTCGCAAGGGAATCAAAACCTACAGGGTACTTCCCGTGAACTCAGAATCTTGAAATTTGGTACGAAGCAACGTCTTATAGCACAGATAAAGGAAAAATTGCGAAAATGGTATTTTTTTAGTTACGTCATATAATAAAAATAATTTTAAAGTTACTACCCCTATATACCTACAGGTTTGTACGGAACCCTCGGTGCGCGAGTCCGACTCGCACTCGAAAGAGTATATATACCTACTTTACAGTTGGTCTCATTGTAACCAGGTCAGGATCTGATGATTGGATCCTGGAGAAATCGAGGGAACTCTTCAACTACATATTATAGGCACACCTATTGTGATTTGAGTATTTTTTACAGCAGGTTGAGCATTTGCTTTTGGAAAGGTGGATTCAGTGGCGTAGTGAGTAGTGGGGCAGCCAGGGCACGTGCCCTGGGCGCAATCAAGAGGGGGGCGCAAAAAACTAAGTTTGGTAGTTAGCAAATTGAAAAATAATTCCATCCAAATCGGCAAACAAGGCGAAAAAAAAGTTTTGTTTAATAATTTCATTGATTTCTTTCTGAATATACTGCGAATTAATGTATAATACCTACTATACCCAGGTATAGTACTTACGGACCCATACAATACAATCAGTAAAATTTGTAAACATAAATATTTAGACGTAAAATTTTGATTCTTATTATTTAGTGAACTTATGCGATTAATTTCGTGAGTAATGGTAGTTGAGCTTAAAAAGACACATCTATCAAACAATTAGCAACATGTAGATTTACATAAGTACATACATTTTCTTAAACATCAATCGATTCTATGTCCCGTGACATTCAAATTTCAAATATCGTCAAAATCGAAAAATTTAATAATTGCCAAAATCTGAAAAAAAAAACTGATTATTCGTTTTTTGACAAAGTTGCGTTCGGCGCTCGAGGTCACCAATTTGGATCATTTATTGGGCCAACATCACGAACAAGTCTGCAAAAAATCAGATCTACTAGATTTGACGCACACAATATATATAAATAAATAAATATTATTATGACATTCTTACACAAATGATTGTATAAAGTTACTGGATCAATACCCAATTTATGAATGAATTTATTGATAAATTGGGTATGCAATTATGAACCCGATTGTACCTGACGTAACTTTATAGAAGAAATAGGTATGTTTTTAGGGAATTTATGATATTTGAGGCATGAAAAAATGCGGTAAAGTATTAATAAACTTTTTTGTGTTGTTAGAACACATTTTTTTTTATAAAATTATGCATGTTTAACTCCAATATATTTATATAAGCAACAAATTTTTGCGAATTATTGTAGGTTTCGACTTTTTTTGCATTAATTTAGTCATTGTTGAACGTAGCCTATTCGTGAAAGAAACACGGTGAAATATTTTTCAACAATGATTTCCATATTCTTAATTAAAATCCATCCGCGATTGTCGTGGTGTCGGTGTCATGAAGTGAGGCGCCGCACCGCATCGTGAAATCCATGAACACTGTGCTAGGTAGTGTGTTTTGTTATAAGTACACATTTTTACCTAATTATCTGATAATACCAATAATTAACCGACTTTGAAAAAGAGAGGACAGTTCGGGTGTATAATAACTATTTTCACCTATTTCTGTTCTGACCCCCCTCGACCCTCGGACTCATACTATTTTGCCTATGATTTTATGATGGGTTCCATGTAGAATTGCGAAAGCTCCTAAATGTTTAAATGCTCATTGCGTAGTAATATCGGTGCTATCTCTGCGTGCCCAATTGGTGGTTGCTTCCGGAAACCGAAGAGTTCCGTTCCGTACATAACTCAAATTTAATATTGTTTTTTTCGGTGTACTGCCATTTCGCCGAAAATTCTTTCATCCAATTTCATTTTCCAAACAACTTATCGCATAACGTTTAGTTAGCATACCAACATTTAGCAAATTAATGATTCGCATAGTTTTATTTGGCCGAATTTTTTATTTGGGTTAGGTTAGTATGCCAAATAAAAATATGCAAAAAATAGGTATGCGAAACAATATTTTGCCATCTGATGCTTCTGCCAAATGAAACAATGGGAAAAATAGTTTGGGAAGTGATAATTTGTCATACAATACAATTTTCGGCCACATATAGTAGTTACAAATTTTGCGCATGCGGTAGTGACCTCTAAAACTTGTTTAATAATTCTGAAAAAAAATACGTCCATCATCTGTGCGTCTGCTTGTGCCACGAAAAATATAATTAAATTGATAAATATGAAAAAAACTATTTATGTCACTACCACTTGCTGAAAAGCTATTTATATCTTATTCCTGAGATGGCTGGTGGCAAATCTAAATTGTGGTGGCAGAAAATATAATTACCGTTTATTTCATGTTGTTTCTCCACTTTTTTTTGGGAATTTTTGATGATATCGACTCAAAATCACGAACTCTTTCGATTCCAGTAGGATAGAAAATATCTCCCTTTTTTCATATATTTTTCATTAGTTCCATTATCTTACCGTCATAATAAGTCATAAGAATCTCGTGATTCTGAGTTAAAATCACCTAAAAAGTAATCAAATTAAAAAAAACCGGCCAAGAGCGTGTCGGGCCACGCTCACTGTAGGGTTCCGTAGTTTTCCGTCCGTCAAAGTAAGTGTCCCCACTTAAGAGTTAATAACACCGCCATGTAGGATATGATATGAGAGTTCCACGTACAGCGACATCTATCGGCAAATTAAGTAAACTATTGCGCGCGAGCATAAAGTATGGAAGATGATTTTTATGGGATAATTCTTTATTGCGTGAACCGATTTTCACCGTTACTTTATTTGAAAGCACGTCATTTCATTGTAATTTTGTAGAAATTACAGGTACAATAAACATCTGCTTATACGGTTAAATTACAAACTTAGTTCAGAAATTATTTTGTATTTTTTTTTCAAAAACTATTTATCCTATCAAGTTCAAAATAATTTTCCTAGAAAGTTTTTATAAAGTTCTACTTTTGAGATTTTTTTCATATTTTTAAAACTTATGGTTCAAAAGTTAGAGGGGGGGGACGCATATTTTTTTACTTCTGGAGCGATTATTTCCGAAAATATTTACATTATCGAAAAATGATTTTAGGAAACCCCTATTCATTTTTAAATACCTATCCAATAATATATCACACGTTAGGGTTGAAATGAAAAAAGAAATCACTCCCCACTTTACGTATAGGGGAGGTACCCTAATAAAAAAAAAATTCCACTTTTTATTTTACCACTTTGTCGGCGTGATTGATATACATATTAGTACCAAATTTCAGCTTTCTAGTGCTAACGGTCACTGAGATTATCCGCGGACGGACGGACGGACGGACGGACGGACGGACGGACGGGCAGACATGGCGAAACTATAAGGGTTCCTAGTTGACTACGGAACCCTAAAAAGTGGAATATCCAACTTGTAATAAAATGGCTCATAAATTTTATATCTCCTTGGCCCAAAAATTGGCATCTACTTTAGCAGACGGATTGTTTGAAAAATTAGAAATTGTTTAGGATACTTTTTATGAGACGGAGAAAATAAAGTTAGGAATTACAAAAAACACTGTTAGCATTATTTTGACTATAGCGCCCTCTGTTAGCTGCATTCGAGATTAACAGGAACACCCTGCGCCATTAAGGTTTTGAGTCAACTAATGTATAGTGGTAATTTTATAAGATGTCGGAATCTTACTAAGGAGTTCTACCGACAATTCCGACATCTTAAAAAAATCGTACTATAGTAGTCGGTGGTGCACACGACAACAAAGGGCATTATACGGATTTTAGTGATGATGGGGTCTCCTTTTGCATAGTGAGACTTTAGGACCCATAGGCCATTTTAGGAAGCAGAGCTACCTAAATTTATGGTGCGGTGGGGGTAAAAAGGGGGGGTTAAAATTTTCGCGACACATGGATTGAAAACTATAAGTCTTAGCAACATACTTCAAAGGCAAGAATTGTAGAGAATTTCATGAAGAATATTTCCTTCATACCGAAGACATCCCGGACATCAGCCTGTACGAGATTAGAATGGCTCTTAAACAGCTCAAAAACAATAAGGCACCTTGAAGACAAGGTGAAGACGGAATTACAGCCGAACTTCTGAAGGCGGGTGGTAAACCGGTCCTTATGGCCCTTCAGAAGTTGTTCGACTCCGTTTTACTAGAAGGGAGAACGCCTAAGGCATGGAACAGGTGTGGTGGTATTGTTCTTCAAAAAGGGTGATAACGCGTTACTGAAAAACTACCGACCCATTTCACTTCTGAGCCATGTCTATAAGCTGTTTTCAAGAGTCATTACGAACCGTCTCGCACGCAGGCTAGATGACTTCCAGCCTCCCGAACAAGCCGGTTTCCGAAGTGGCTTTAGTACCGTAGACCACATCCATACGCTCCGTCAGGTTATACAGAAGACTGAGGAGTATAACCTACCCCTCTGCTTAGCGTTCGTGGACTACGAGAAAGCCTTCGACTCGATCGAAACCTGGGCTGTACTACAATCTCTCCAGAGGTGCCAAGTGGACTATCACTATATCGAAGTGCTGAAGTGTTTGTACGAGAACGCCACTATGTCAGTCCGACTCCAGGACCAGAACTCGAAGCCTATTCCGTTGCAGCGGGGAGTCAGGCAAGGAGATGTAATTTCTCCTAAACTGTTTACCGCTGCACTGGAGGATGTTTTCAAGAGTCTGGACTGGAGAAGGCTAGGCATCAACATAAACGGCGAGTATATTACTCACCTTCAGTTTGCTGACGATATAGTAGTCTTGGCTAAGACCATGGAGGATTTGAGTACGATGCTCGATGACCTCAGTAAAGCCTCCGAGCGAGTTGGTCTAATGATGAAGATAAAGTGGATAAGACGAAGATCATGTCAAATACCTATGTAGCACTAACTCCCGTTACAATCGCAGACTTTACACTCGAAGTTGTGGACGATTATTGTATATACTTAGGGCAGACTGTCCAGTTAGGTAGATCCAACTTCGAGAAAGAGGTCAATCGACGAATCCGACTCGGTTGGGCAGCGTTCCGGAAGCTTCGGCACATCTTTTTGTCCAATATTCCGCAGTGTCTCAAGACGAAAGTCGAAAATCGCTAAACTAAAGTGGCAGTGGGCGGGGCACATTGCTCGTAGAACCGATGGCCGTTGGGGCGGAAAGGTTCTCGAGTGGCGACCACGAACCGGAAGGCGCAGCGTGGGTCGACCCCCCGCAAGGTGGACTGATGACCTGGTGAAAGTCGCGGGAGTCCGCTAGACGCGGGTGGCGCAGGACCGGTCATTGTGGCACTCTTTGGGGGAGGCCTATGTTCAGCAGTGGACGTCTTTCGGCTGATATGATGATGATGATGATTTCCTTCATTGAAAGTTTTGTGGTAACTTCAACCGTTTTTGTAAAAAAAATATGAATGTTCCTACTTTTGTGGGAAGTGGGGAAAATAATTGTTATATTTGTAACACATTATAGTGCAGAGTTTAGATTTGGCTTCAAAGTCTCGTATCCAGGCCATAAATAAAATAAGTAAAATAATTATTTTGTGTTTTGACTAGATACTATTAATATAGTATTATTGGTAGGTATGGTATTTATGGTATACCATGTATATTTGAGTTAGGTAAACACCCCGTTTCTAATAGTATGTTATATGTCGTATATTAAACGGTTTAATTGAAAATAATGATGCAGGTAATGTACTCAAGGCTAAAATAATCGATAGGTCCTAGGTACCATTCATCACACCACTAGCGTAGCGTACCTAACCTAAGTTCATATATAATATAATGATATTAGGCGTTGTCCGTTGATGAAAGATTCAAGCGCCCCACGATTTTAGTTTTTTGTCTTTTCAATGCTCTAGCTACATTGATGAGAAGAGTGGTGTGATGACTGGTACCTAGAACCTACCGAAGTATGTTTATAGCTTTTTGTACATTATCTATAGCGTTGTTTATTTTCAATAAAAGCTTTTGAATTTTCCTAAACAATAGGTACTTATTTTCTTTTCAAGTGGTTATGTTACTAAAACTGTCTATACTCCGCTTACTTTATGATCCGCAATGCACTGTGTTCTACTAGTAAAATGTTAAGAAATATGTAATACGTGGCATCCCGTAGCGGCAGCCATCTTGGATTTACAATGATACTGAATCTATTAAAATGAAATTGTCATCAGAACTTAAGGTGTGCACCAGATATCGGATCAATTTGTCAACAGGACGAGGGTAAAATTTCAACCACAAAATTATGCAGATGTGGGATGAAGCATGTAGATATGCAGACTTGCATTTAGTTATGTAAATATTAGTTATAATAAATTAACAAATTTTCAAATAAGTTTGTGTAATGTCTAAGTAGGTTTAATAACACAAAATAGTTATTTTTATTTTAGAGCACACTATTCGCCAACAGACTGTCCTCAGTAGAAGATGTATACCTACTACTTAAGTTTTCTCTCTAAAAAATGAACGGGCCCTTATTGATAATCCCCAATGATGTATCTTTCACTTGAAAACGTCACTAGATAATAGGGATCGGAGAACTCTTCTATTTGATAACTCTTTTCGATAGGGTAACCCTGTATTTGGTTACAAAATTATATGGTTACCCTATATTCAATGTTATGTCCCTGTTTAATGTCTTAGCAATAGAGATGAAATTAGCTTGATAGGTAAACGTCATTTTGGATTTTCATTTCGGTAAGCGCTACATTATCATTATTAGCAGCAGCAGTAGCAGTCAGTATCAGTCCACTGCTGGACATAGGCCTCTCCCATGGCACGCCACTGTGCTCGATCTCCTACTCTCCTCCTCCAATCCGTACCCGACAAGCGCTTACCTTTGGGTAACGCAATGATGTGCTTACTAAATTGATAGTTTTTAAAAACAACCCTACCCCCTACTCACTCGATCTAATACCCCTTTATTGGTAACCGGTTCCGGTATCTTCTAAACGATCTCTTTATTTCACTTACGGATTATAACAAGCATACTAAGGCAAGGTAAATAATAGCGTTTAAAATGGTTGACGTCCATTTAGTTGTGAAAGATATAATTAGGCAAGCATTAGAGCTCAAACCACATCGTTTTTCCTACATAATTAGATTGTGGTTGATAACAGGCCTATTAATATTATATTTTTTTCGTTATAGATATTATAACCAGTCAGAGATGAGACTTATTTGAAATACTTGTATTTAAAATGCAAATACAAAATGCAAAATACCTATTTCCTATTTTGTATTTAAATACCTTTTTAACAAAAGCATTTTGTATTTTATTTGAAATACTTTTTGGGACCCATTTTCTATTTTGAAAATACAAAATACTTTTTTTTTGTAATTAATAAAATGTTGGTAGAAAGGGTAGGTTTAACAGGTCATAGTTATATTGCTCCTACGTGGGTGATTGGTAGGACAGGACACCGCGTAACCAAGGGAAAAAAGGCACTCTTTCCTGACTAAATCGTCATTTTTGTAACTACTCGTCTGTTTGTAACTAGTACTGAAATGGAGATTTAAGATAAGTATGGAAATCAGCATCCTTAGCGTTTGTCCCGCCTTGGCGAACTAATCACAAGAATTGGCATAGACACTAGTTTTTACAAATGCGACTACCATCTGACCTTCCAACCCAGAGGAGAAACTATGCCTTATTGGGATTCACTCATTATTTTATTAGTTCTGGTTTCTGCGGGATGTTTTCTTCACCCATTTTTTCCATCTGACGACGGAATTCTAAAAAGCATTTGTATTTTTAAAAAGTATTTTGAAAATACCTATTTTGTATTTAGTATTTAAGTACTTTGCATTTGAAATAGTAAATCATGAAAGTATTTGCATTTTGTATTTAAATACTTTTTCTAAACCATTTTGCACATTTCTGTAACCAGTATAGGATTTATATAGTTTTTATAAAGGGGAATAACAGGGCTTTATCATGAAAATATATTTTTTATGTTACGACCATAAATAAAAAAAATATAGGCATTTATTCAAAAAAATATCAAACAATGATTTCATATTTTTTGTATTCTCAGTTTTCTTATATGGAAAGGTATAAAAAAAATACCAAAAATGAATTCGGCATCCTTGCTTTACACGAAAATGATATCAAACAACTATAGGTATAGCTCTATTTTATTTTTAATTAATTATTGGGGGCACCCCCCACTTCGTCAAAAATTTACATCAGAAATTTGATTGGCTTCTTAAATTAATCTTAGAGCCTAAAAATTAGCTCTGCAAATGGAAATTCCATCATCATCATTTTCCGTATAAATAAGTGTACACCACCGACTATAGATGGCCTTGTTAATAATTACGAAATTTAAACTAAAAAAAAATACAAATAGAATTTAAAGTGTGAGGGATCGCACCTGAGATGTGTTATGTATATAGCTACCTTTTATCAAACCGTCATTCAACTGCACCACGTAAGGCATAAATTGTTGCGTAAAATTAGGCTACGTATTCGACATACAATTTTCGCGAACTCACATGTTATTATCTCAGCGAACTCACATCAGTCTTAAGCGCTATAGGTCATCATGGCGCTTAAGTTCTTTATATTTTAGCGAAAATGGTCTTAAGCGTCATGGATCGCAATGTCGCTAAAGCCCTTTATGCCGTTTCCACCATTTTGACAATTTCCAAAAAAACGCCACGTCTGAAAAATGTTACGTAACTAAAGAATCCGCTTATAAAATCTCACGGGAATCCGTTAAGAAATGCGACCTGTAGAGGAGAACATCCGGACATACGAAAGCATTTCGGCCCAAGCTGAAACGGAGACCTTCGCTAACGCTCGGTCAATAAATTAGATAAACCGACGAAACAGAATACACGTTTTGTTTTCCCAGTAGAGCCATCAGATCGCCTATGGTTTAAACTACTAAGCTAAAACAATATCTTGTGAGATAAGATTTGATTGTGAGACAGAAAACCGCGAAATATGATTTTAACTGCCCTACCAATTTGTAATCTTATTATGAATATTTTATTCGCAGAGAATTTATTTTTAATGTATTCGAATGAATTATTCGACAAATAAATAAGGTCATTTAATCGTTATTCGTATTCGAATAAATTTTGCCCTTCTCTGGCCCTAACAGAGCCAAGAAATTTTAGTAATTATGAACCAGTAAAAGAAAATTAACCAAGAATGTCTAATCAAATTATCCCAAATTAATAATCTGATCATCATCGATCACTTACAAGACGATGCACATCGCTGCGCAAATTTTACAGGGTCGCCGGGTATTCGTACACTAGAACTAAATGGTTTTGGAGCAACTAGGTACTTTTAGTTAGGTAAGTTATCAAATTATTATGTATAAATAATATGTGGGAGAAATCCCACCTAACTTTATTTGGCTATTTAGTGTTGAATAAACGATTTCAGGCTTTATAATTTACAACTGTTAAGTAAGTATGCGAAAAGTTAAATATCAAGCATCATCATATCATCAAGTTAATAATCAAGAAGATTATAATCGATAGAATTTGCATCTAAAAGCAAAGATTGAAGCGGAAATTTCGGATGGGACGGGGTATTGCCGTACCATTCTTCAGGGTTATTCCCTTGACAGTAGCTCAACAGACCAAGGTGCGTAGCCAACGTGCCAATCGTTAACGCTTCGTAGCGTATCGTAGTCACCTCTCTCTTACTCATCCATATTATTGCGACAGTGACAGTTGCGTTTCGTTCGCTGAGCGTTAACGGTAGTTGGCTACGAAACGCACCCTGGTGGGCCTGATGTCAAGCGCATTGGATCACGTTGCAGAAAGACACGAAGCGCGGATGAATACACTCTTCTTTGACTGGGTAAAGGAGACGCAGTCTCCATTGGTTATATACACGGTGCCCGTGAGCATTGCGAGAGATTTTAACCACGCATTTCTGAGGTCAAAAGAATGAAAAAACATTATATGACTTTTGTTGTAAAACGCCAAAAAAAAATTTTTTTTTTACTTTTTTTTTCACTTTTTTTGAATGCTGTTTTACATAAAAAGTAAATGTCATTAGAAAAAAGTAACGGAAAAAGTAAATTGCTACATTTTTTCTCGTAAAAACTAGTCCATGCAAAGTGTTTCTTAGGTCTTTGATATCAGTCAATAAGAGATGTCTAGAACTATGCCCCATACCGGTGAGATCGCCATCAAAAAATCATTTTACACTGAGAAACAATTCAAAATGCAATTTTTTGTAAGTAGTATTTACTCTGAAACTATGGCGAATTTCGAAAAAGTTTAAAGGACATTTTGTTCTCTAAATATGATAATGAATACACTGTTAAAGTCTCTCGCAATGCTCACGGGCACCGTGTATAATACTTATAATATCTTTAGGCGCAATTAAAAATAATTGATGCGCCTACTAATGTAGTATGAGCAATTTAATTCGGTTGATAAAGTTGCAGGGCCGTTCTACGCGGCAAAAACAAAGTTTGAATCCAGAGGGAATACCGCAGAATATCAAGTACTGTCTGTGTCTAAGAACTCTAAATAAAATCAGCGAAAGCGAATTAATTACATTATACCCGTCACTTTCTAACGTTATATTGCTTACTAACCTGCCATAACAATGAATAGTGTAAAAACAAAAATAATTTCTTCAGTCAGTGCCAAACCAAAAAAAAAGAAAGCTGCCAGAGAAATTTGGCACCAACTACAGAAACTAAGTACATATCCAGATCATTATTAATTTTGAGGACTGGATAAGGATAGGGATATTTTGTGCATTTCAGTGGGTTGGTTTTTTGAAGGCGGTTCCCTTTTTTTTAAAGAAATTATTTTTATTATGGATTTGTTCTTTTAATATATAATTTATTTAAAAAAAATTAAAGAATTTATCAAAAAGTCAAAAATATCACGAAGAAAAAGGAAACGGAGATTAGCTCCGTTTGCCTACTTATACTTTTAATGTCACACCAAACCGTATAGGTAAAAAACGTTTTCTAACTTTAGGTATTATACCTTCCGCGCCGCACTTATTCGTAACTAAGTAGGGGAGACCGAAGTAAGTTGTGATGTGACAGAGGAGAGTTGGAAATAGTCGATATTTCGGAACCTCCCAAGTAAAACAGGAAGCATTATATATAACATATGAATAGTTAACTTATTTAGATCTTAAGGACCGTATAAACTCTTACATACGTTCACCGAGCCACTTGTCGCATTATATGATGCTTTGAGCTGTATAACGGTTGTATAATGGCATATATAAATGCTTTTGTAAAGCCTTTAACTTTAGTGCAGCAAACCACAACGCAACTGTACAGCTTTCAGCTGTTTAAAAGCACTAAACTGCTTTAGGTGCTACAAGAGCATTATATAATGCTTTACGCTTTATAACGGTTGTAAAATGGCATATGTAAATGCTTTTGTAAAGCCTTTAGTTTTAGTGCAGCGAACCAAAATGCAACTGTACTATCAGCTGCAGAAATGCGTATGCAGCCTTAGGCTCAAGTTCGCTTGACAGCAGATACGCACGTAGCAACGGAGTTCATAAAAAATATACTAGATGGCGTTACTGGCGAAGCTAGTTAATTTAAGTTCGAATTCGAATATATACATTTAACAATAGAACAAAGGTCAATGACACATTTAGGTTGATACCTCTAGTCTCTAGAAATTATTTTTTATAAAATATTAACTACTTAGCAACTCCTATTTAACTTACTTCTTCCTCCAAATATGGATCAAAATTTCAACGGTTGGTATAACGGAACAGGTGGCTCAGTCGGTAGACACCTTGCTTAAAACGAGCGGTCGTGTTTCTTTTGATTTTTTTCTAAAAGTTAAATATCCGTATTTTTATAACAATACTTTCGTTTACTTTCAAAAATAAATGTATTTTAATATCATAGTTATAGTGGGAAATAAGACACTATTCAATTTTTTTTATTTTTTTTTATTATCAGATCTATTTAAATTACAGTCAAACCTAAAAACAAACAGCTAATACAACTTTAAATAATAATATTACACAATTTATACTAGCAAAGTCAGAACGCGTGGATATTGTATGATAATACACTACGAGTATTACTACTTCAGTTTCTATTGCATGAGTGTAATGGCCAACTCTTACTTAAAGAAAATACCTGTTTCGCTCTTATGATTTAAAATATTACAATTACACAGTTTTGAGAAGGGGGTTACTAAACTTTTAAATATTGAGGTTAATGAAGGCTTAAATTACATTTCTGGCAACACAGAAAATTATTGAAACCTTCACCTCAATAAAGATAGCAGATTATTAATATTTCACTTTTTATAGAATGTCTACATAATATATTTGAACATTTATAGATAACTGTTATTGTAAACCTTTTCTTTGTCAAAAACGTAATAATTTTACAATCACAAAATAAATGTGAGTAAAGGATAAATATTTGGTTATTATTGTAACCCGCCCAGAGACAAGAATACGTAATTAAGACTGTTAATCTTGATATAAAGTCACGTGCCTCATCAATCTCATCATTGTTATGAATTTTAAAAAGTTGGCCAATTGAAATTTAAAATAACGAATTATTTTATCACTCCTCCTAGAGAGCTTATTAGATGACATTGCAATTTAATTATAGGCTGTTGTCTTATCTACTATCTTTTTAGATAGACTAATGAGTTGCATGACTTTGTGGAGTTTAACAATCTATGTTATTTATTTACTTTTGTCTTTTCTCAGCCGACAGCGATATACTTAACCCGACACAGTGGATATTTAGTGTTTAACTATCCTAATATTTAGTATAACCCCCTTCCTTATCAATTACAGCTTGCAAGCGAGAACGCATGGATTTAATAAGATTTTGACATAAACTACTTCCTCGAATTTCATTCCAAATTTTCAAACAATGCGCTTCCAATAATTCTGGAGTTCGCTCGTTGCAATTATCCCAACGCTGGACGATAACACCCCATAAGTTTTCAATAGGGTTTAGATCCGGTGACTTAGCGGGCCAAGGAATAACTTTTATGTCATTTTTATGTTGGTCTAACCACTCCTTCACATTACGCGAACGGTTTATAGGACAATTATCTTGAATAAATCTTAAAAACGGCATTTCTTCTTTCGGATACACATTCCGAACTGTGGGTAACATTATTTCGTTAAGCACATTCACATAATCATCACTGTTGGCTCGGCTAGGAATTCTGATGAACTCTCCCGGACCGGCTTCAGACATCCAGCCCCACATGTTCACTGATATGCGACCTGACTCCATATTTGGCACTAAGTGGTTGCTGTCGTATCGCGTATTATTTCGACGCCATAAATGAAGACGTCCATGCTGACAAGATTTAAAAGTCTTTTCGTCCGTAAAAATTACATTACTCCAGTCGTCGTTTAAATGTTTACGGGCAAAGTTCAATCTTGTAGTTTTATGATCTGCTGTTAGCAGAGGTTTAACAGCAGGCCTCCGATGATGTAACCCTTCACTATGAAGCACTCTTCGAACAGTATCCACACTCGTGCCAAATAAACCGGCGTAGTGGCGTGTTGGCTTGAACCCATCCTCTTCGTACTCCTTAACCATGAGCTGACGTTGCGGGATGTCTATAAGACTAGGCCTACCGGTCCTTTGTCGGTTGAGCAATGACCTTTCCTCTTCGTAACGTTTCACCCATAAACCAACCGTTTTCCCCTGTAACAATATTCAGTTATGTGTTTAACGTATAAATAAATTATTCACATATACACCCACAAAAGAACACACTTCGGTAATACGTATCCAAAACTAAAAAAAATACTTACAGTAACACCGGTTTCTCTGGCAATCTCAGACTTATTTAATCCTTTATGATGCAAATTAATTATTCCCGACTTTTTAATTAAGTCGATATTGCAATTAGAACTCATTGTTGCTTATAAAGTAACAATAAAAGGTCGCAATCATAAACAGGCAATAACAAAGTAAAGAACGGAGAAACTAAGAACGGCAAAAGAACAGAATGACAAAGAAATCTGTAAGCAATAAAAACTTAAATACCATAAAACTTTAGTCTACCCTCCTAAGTTTTTATATTAAAAGCGTTTCTTGTAAAAACTGTCAAACTCGGTGAATTGTTGTAGGTATACCGATATGAAATTTATTACAATCTGATAAAGCACAAATTCTTTTAACACTATGCATAACTCACCCAACATAAATCTAAAATATTACATCTCGTTCACACTAACGGCGTTCACATATACGCCGCCTTGTTGCATATTATGCTCGATGCAGCTAATGATAAATTTCGATACCACGATTAATTGATCATTTGGTCTAGCGGCTCAATGAGGCGACTGAGGCGAGGCTTGCTTAGATGATCTTGGGATCAAATCCAGGCGGTGTATCATTGGAATGTATATTTTGAAGAAAAAAAACTGTGGAGTTTATGGTGGTGAGTTTGGTTAAAGTGAACGAAGCAGTTCAGCTGAGAATGCTGACAAAATAATTTAAGTGAATATATTCCAGAAATCTCTCACTGTGACCGAACCGAAACTGGAAGGGGACGATATATGTATTTATATATGATTCATGAATTTAAATACAAACGGTTGTGGTTGGTATTATGTTGGTAATTAATTGATAGAACAATCAAAAATATTATTCCATGGAAGTTGTGACAGATTGCTACTACTGAAATTCCAACTACTGTTTTTTTATTTAGTAAATTTGACTGTTATAAACGCCATCTAGTGAGATCTAGGTAAACTAGTAAGGTGTCTTGGCTGGTAGGAAAAGAATGTTAACATGTCAGAGATTCAGATGGCGTTCATTCTTCATGCACGCCATTATTTTCTCAGGGTGGGTACGCATTTTTGCAGCTGATAGTACAGCTGAATGCTGTACAGTTGCGTTTTGGTTTGCTACACTAATGCTTCGGTGTGGTTTAGTGCCTAAGGTTCTACAATGGCATAAATAAATGCTTAATGCTGTTTATGAGCATGAATATTAGCCATTATAATGCCACGTAAATCCGGTATACAGGTTTCAGCTGTTTTAAGTGCTTTCGGTTGTACAATAGCATTATATGATGCTTTACGCTGTATAACGGTTGTATAATAGCATATATAAATGCTTTTGTTAAACCTTTAGTTTTAGTGCAGCGAATCAAAATGCAACTGTACAGCATCCAGCTGTACAGTTGCGTTTTGGTTTGCTACACTAATGCTTCTTTGTGGTTTGGTGCCTTAGGTTCTACAATAGCATAAATAAATGCTTAATGCAGTTTAAGAGCATGAATATTAGCCATTATAATGCCACGTAATTTCTCTATACAGCTTTCAGCTGTTTTTAATGCCTTACAATAGCATTTATAAGTAGGTAATACATTCCTAATGCTGTATAATAGCAATGATATAAACCATTATAAAGCCAAGTAATTCACTATAAGGGGCTGTTCATAAATTACGTCATTTCAAATTTGGGGGGGGGTCTGGACATGTTTCTATAAACTTTTAATGCTATAAAATATTCTCTACTAAATAGTTTTTTATTTTACAATTAAGCTAAAAACTCATTTGGTTGGATGATTTTAGGGGGGGGGGGGGTAAAAAAATCATTTAAATTTGATGACGTAATGTATATATAAACAGCCCCTATAAAGCTTTCAGCTGTTTTAGTGCCTTAGGGTCTACAATAGCAATTTTAAGTAGTATATATATAATGCTTAATGTTGTATAATAGCATAATTATTCACGTGTAATACTGTACTGTAACAAAACCCATATAGTTAGATTGCTATACTATCCTTATTGCTAGATCCTGGCATCTCGCAGCTTTTAATGGGTGGAGGTCACAGTGACAGACTAGCAAAATGTTTTAATTGGAAAATAGTAATACCAAACTAGGTAAAAACTGCCGAAGTTGTCTTAGTTATAAAGGACAGGGCCTATATTTTAAGGGGCTCCCTGGCACCAACGACCTTAGATCTGATTCCCTTAGTTTTCTAATGATTTATATAGCTTATCATATTATCAGTAACGGCTTTAAACCAGTGTTGGCCGTTAATTTCAATTAGAATTGAAAATTGATCAATAAGATTGAAGATTAATTCCGTAACTAATCAATTACACTAACATCAATTTTTACTAACGTTAGTTCGCATTGATTTTGTGACGTCGTTAATTACACTAACCGTCAATTAGAATTAACCTATTAGTTACACTAACGTCTCGAAAATTTAATAAGATTAACAGTTAATTAGATTAACGTTAGTGTAACTAAATTAATCCTGTCTTACACTAATAATTAATGTTAAAACTGCATCTCGGGTTTGGAAGTTGGGACCAATATCACACGATGGAGCTCATGGAGCTCATGCTGGACCCTAGGTCTACCTACTGGATCTCGGGTTTGGCGCATCATAGACTCATGCTGTTTGGGCTCATTCGACTTGTACTGATGAGCAGATGGTACCGGTATCAAAATCTGGAGCTCATGCTGGACCCTGGGGATCCCTACTGGATCCTTGGTTTGGCGCATCATAGACACATACTGTTTGGGCTCATTCAACTTGTACTGATGAGCAGATGGTACCGGTATCAAAATCTGGAGCTCATGCTGGACCCTGGGTATCCCTACTGGATCTCGGGTGTAGCGCATCATAGACTCATGCTGTTTGGGCTCATTCGACTTGTACTGATGAGCAGATGGTACCGGTATCAAAATCTGGAGCTCATGCTGGACCCTGGGGATCCCTACTGGATCTCGGGTTAGGCGCATCATAGACACATGCTGTTTGGGCTCATTCGACTTGTACTGATGAGCAGATGGTACCGGTATCAAAATCTGGAGCTCACGCAGGACCCTGGGGATCTCGGGCTTGGCGCATCATAGACTCATGCTGTTTGGGTTTTTTTATCTTCATCTTCATCTTCTTCATCTCCTACACCTTCTTCATCTTCTTCATCTCCTTCACCTTATTCATCTCCTTCATCTTCTTCATCTTCTTCATCTCCGTCTTCGACTTCGTCTTTATCTTCTTCGTCTTCTTCTTCTTCGTCTTCTTCATCTTCTCCATCTTCTTCATCTCCTTCATCTCCTCCATCTTCTTCTATATCTTCTTCTTCATCTTTTTTTGTCTTTTTCGTCTTCGTCTTCTTCTTCATAATCTTCTTCATCTTCTTCATCTCCTTCATCTTCTTCTATATCTTCTTCTTCATCTACTTCGTCTTCGTCTTTGTCTTCATCTCCATCGTCTTCATCGTCTCCATCGTCTCCATTGTCTCCATCTTCTCCATCGTCCCCATCGTCTCCATCGTCTCCATCGTCTCCATCGTCTCCTTCGTCTCCTTCTTCGTCTTCATCTTCATCTTCATCTTCATCTCCGTCGTCTCCATCGTCTCCATCGTCTCCATCGTCTCCATCGTCTCCTTCGTCTCCATCGTCTCCATCGTCTCCTTTGTCTCCATCGTCTCCTTTGTCTCCATCGTCTCCTTCGTCTCCTTCCTCTCCATCGTCTCCATCTTCTCCATCGTCTCCATCGTCTCCATCGTCTCCATCGTCTCCTTCGTCTCCATCGTCTCCATCGTCTCCATCGTCTCCTTCGTCTCCTTAGTCTCCATTGTCTCCATCGTCTCCATCGTCTCCTTCGTCTCCTTCGTCTCCATCGTCTCCTTCGTCTCCGTCTTCGTCTTCATTTTCATCTTCATCTTCATCTCCATCGTCTCCATCGTCTCCATCGTCTCCTTCGTATCCATCGTCTCCATCGTCTCCATCGTCTCCTTCGTCTCCTTCGTCTCCGTCTTCGTCTTCGTCTTTATGATGCACCAAACCCGAGATCCAGTAGGGATCCCCAGGGTCCAGCATGAGCTCCAGATTTTAAAACCGGTACCATCTGCTCATCAGTACAAGTCGAATGAGCCCAAACAGCATGAGTCTATGATGCGCCAAACCCGAGATCCAGTAGGGATCTCCAGGGTCCAGCATGAGCTCCAGATTTTGATACCGGTACCATCATCTGCTCATCAGTACAAGTCGAATGAGCCCAAACAGCATGAGTCTATGATGCGCTAAACCCGAGATCCAGTAGGGATCCCTAGGGTCCAGCATGACCTCCATCTTAGGATACCGGTCCCATTGCTTATTAATACAAGCCCCCGAGGCCAGAGTCAAAATCGAAACAAAAATCAAAACCTCGTAGCTTAACCTAAATTCGCGTTTAGTTAGGTAAATTATTAATGTCAATTACCAATTCAATCTACACTAAAAATTACATTAATGTTTAAATTTTTGAGAAAGACTAAAAATTAAATATCTTCAATTATTAGTTATTCGCAAAGGATTAACACGTTAGTTACAATTAATTTCAATTCTAATTGAAATCAATTTGCATTAAACTATTAGTGTTCAATTTTAACTAACGTGTTTCAATCTTCAATTTTTAATTTTCAATTACACTAACGTTTGGCCAACACTGCTTTAAACAATATAGTATCCTATATTTACTTCAAAATTCATTGTCTTCGAGATATTTGACATCAAAGTCGAACCGGTTTAGGCTAAAAAAGAGGTTTTAAGGTCATAACTTTTGTGTTAACTAGTTAAAAATTAATATCTCTCTACAGTTTTTAAAGACATCAAAGAGAATGTAGATTTCGTATATGTAAGATTCTTTACACCATTCGAATATCGATAAAAGTGTTTTTTTAGACCATATTTTAAAAAATCATAAAAAAATAACCGCTCATTTATTTCAAGATCCGGCTCTACACAATGGAGATAAAAGATTCAAGAACCGTCGTCGTCAAGAAAAGTCGTTTGCCTTATAATTCTATCTGTAGTGAATATGTTGGAATACTTGGAATATCGACTAAAAACTGGTCATAAATCGATAAAAAACGTTAGAACAAAAAACATTGCGTATTATTACGGAAACAATAACAGTAGGCAACAAACTATGAATAATATTATACATCGTTTGGCACTACTTTCCCCCAACAGAAACATTTGTATAATTTCTCTTAATATTGTATAGTATTTGTATAATTTCTCATAATATTGAATCAAACCCAGATCTCTAGGATTTGTTTTCTTGAAATGGTTTGCATTCTTTGAAGCCACTTTCTTCACTTTCACTTTCCACCACTTTAAAGCTGCCAGATGTCCAGATCTAGAAATAAGCATAGTATACCAAACTGACTAGAGGGGTATGGTTGCTCTCATTATTGTGTCATATCTGACGTGGCTAGCTATCCGTTTATATAGACCAACGCCATTTTGTATATAATTTATAACCTAAAAACAAAATCATGCGGACCTATTTATATAAGGAAAATACCTAATAATAATGAAATAACTTAATTTAAGACTGCTCAACCAACACTATTATGTTAATAATGCAAAACTCATTCTATACGAGGATTACACAATTGTTTTGTTTATTATGCGTCAAATAAACAAAACAATTGTCTAATCCTCGTACCTTTTTATAATATTTTATAGCAAAACCACAATAAATCAAAGGCTCGTGAAAATTTTCAATGAAACTTATATACACATTTACAGTAAACTACATTGTGTAGTAATATTTGAAGGATATAATAACATAAAAGAGTCAAAAACTTTTATAAATTTTGTTACCATGCAAACAAATATGACGTGTCACTCATTCAGTTTTTGTACCGTCTTCGTCCATTTTATATTGCGAGACAAAGTAGTTAAATCACAACGTTCATTGTATTATAACATTTGTTCCGTCGGTATTACAGACGTTTTTGCAATGACGTAAGGTTTATTTTACTAAACTCTTATGCTAGTATAATGCTTCTGTATTGCGATTGGCAACTTAATCGAGCGTACTAATGCTTCTTTACTGCGATTAGCAACTTTTTTGGCCGTAATAATGCTTCTTTAATGCGGTTGGCAACTTAATAGAGCGTACTAATGCTTTTTTAATGCGATGGGCACTTTCCATGACAACAATAATGCTAATAGCGCAGGCATAATGCGCCTGTAATGCTATTAAATAACCTATATAGGATCTCAAGCTGGATAATTTGTGCCCATTTAAGAGCTATATCAGCACTATAAACGTTTATAATGCTACTATAGAACGAACTCAAAATGCTTCAAGCATACAGAAATACTGTAAGACGGCCGTTATACTGCTTTGATGTGTTACTTGGGCTAGAACTGCTAGCGAGCTCACAACAGCGCGCGATTCTTAATTCGAAACTTGAACTTACAGACGCGCGCTGCTGTGAGCTCGCTAGCAGCTAAAATTCCGAAAAATCGACGATGTCACAACTCTCCTCTGTCACAACTCACCTCGGTCTCCCCTACCTACCTAGTTACTTGTCCTCGTACACCGTGATGTATAGCTAAGCCTCTATGGGCGTGGTTATCGGAAGCTGTTAATCTTCTTAATGCATGTAGATACGCATTAACTAAGCAGAGCGGCATTAAGGGTCAATAAATATTGAACCTTTGGAGTGGCAAATACCTTAGCAAAACTTATTCAACACTGCACTGGAAGAGAAAACTAATAGTTTTCGTTAGATTCGATTTATTTTTGATTTTGAAATTTTGAATGTTATTGGTTACCTAATTTTAAGGAGTTTTGACCAAAACTACTGCCTACCCTACACATTTTTATTTATTCTCTTTACAAAACCTACGCTGATTAGTGACTAGGTACCGATAGCTTTACTATCCTATAGCTAGATCCAGGCATCTAGCAGCTTTTAATGGGTGGAGGTCAGAGTGACAGACAAGTAAAATTTTTGAATTGGAAAATAGTGATACCAAACTAGGTAAAAACTGCCGAAGTTGTCTCAAGTATAAGGGACAGGGCCTATATTTTAACAGTAGAATAAAAACATTGCGTATTATTTCGGAAACAGAAACAGTAGGCGACTAACTATGAATTACCTTATACGTGGTTTTGGACTACTTTCCCCCATCAGAAAGTTTTGGCAATGATATTATTCTCATAATACTGCATCGAAACCAGATCTCTAAGATTTGTATTCTTAAAGTGGTTTGCATTCTTTGACCTCCACCACTTTACAGCTGCCAGATGTCCGGATCTAAAAATAAGCATAGTATAGCAAACTAACGAGAGGGGTTTCGTCGCTCTCATTATTGTGTAATATCTGACGTGGCTAGCTCTCCGTCTATAACATTGTAATACCTTCCTATAAGTATAACAAAAAAAAGATTATCGACAAGTTTTGGTCTTCTACCAAATTAAACTTGTAACCAGCGGGTACAAAGTGGAACTAAGCAGATTCAAGCAGCAAAATGGTAACATGTATACCTAGACAATGGTCGTATCGTATCTCGACGGGATTAGCGGCCGAATTTCAACGAGGTAGGTACTTGCTTTAACAGAATCCTGCCGTGACTAATCCCTGCGTTGCTAATTTAGATAACGGAACGGGTTGATACGCGTGTGACGGTGAGTTAGGTACCAAGAGGAGGCATTTAAAATGAAACTGGGGATCTATCTATGGAAGTAAACAGTATGCTACTCATATATTTTCAAGACTTTGCCGCATTAAAGATCGCATTTACATAGAGTTTACAGTTTGCGCCCACGCACGGTGAGCCATCAATCAGTTAAGAGTCCGGTAACGATTTGAAAACGAAAATCGCTAATAATGAAATTACGCAAATGAATCGTATTTGATAAGATAGTTTGAAGACCCAAAGAACTTTTTTGCAATAACAATTGCAAAAAAGTTCTTTGGGTCTATATATATTAATACTAGCTTTTGCCCGCGGCTTCGCTCGCGTTAAATTCGGGGTAACACGGTTCCCCTTTGCCCCACGTAATGCTCCATACAAACTTACACCCCCCATTTTAGGGAAGTGGGGGGTTAGAAAGAGACAAAAAGTAGCCTATGTCACTCTCCATCCCTTCAACTATCTCCACTTAAAAAATCACGTCAATTCGTCGCCCCATTTTGCCGTGAAAGACGGACAAACAAACAAACACACACACTTTCCCATTTATAATATTAGTATGGATTTAATAAGGGCCAGCTGTTTCACAATCTTCAGATAAACTTATCTGCCAGTTGAAATTATTGCTATCCTTTTCTCCAGTCATATAAAAGAAAAGGACAGCAAACATTTATTTGACAGATATGCTTTAACTGGAGATTGTGAAACAGGCCATGAAACTGGATTCTTACAGAGCTTCTTTAGTGAGGACGTTGATTCGTGCAATCTTGTCGCTGGATTATTAGTTATTATTTCTTATGGCCCCTAATATGTTTTATATTATCTGATTATATCATAAAGTACGGTTTATTTCTGTATTTTGATTGTTGTGAAATACGTTCCCAAAAATATCACCTAAACTTCGGCAATTTTTCATAAAATTGCTCCAGCTAAACATACTCTCCCTTAAAAAAAATAAAGCGTTTCACTTATTCCATCAAAAACGAAACGTACTTTCAAAATATGTATACAAACTGATAGAAGTTTCGTTAGTTACTGCAAAGTAGTGTCAAAAAGTTGAGCGAAATCGAAAAAAAAGTTTACCGGACTCTTAAGTGTCCAGACTCTCCAAAGTTCTCACAACAGTTCACACTAGCCCCAAAACAGGTAAAGTGGGGCGTTGCTCATTTATTTGAAAAAATCTCGATTTGGCTTCAAATCAAATTCCCAAGATCATTACACTAGTATTTGATTTAATAAAGCCTAAGCGTAGATTGTTTATACTTAATGCATTGTACAGTCGAGGACAAAGAGATGTATACACTTTTGGACCTTATTTCAACGCAATAAGGTCCAAAAGTGTATACATCTCTTTGTCCTCGACTGTACCTATTATTCTCTATGATTTCATAAGCAACTAAACGTATCCTTTTTTTTCTAATCGCTTTGACCTACATACACTACCTACCTAAAAAAAACGATGGTATTTTCAGCTGGTATAATGTGAGTACTTAAATACCTACAAATAGATAAGTAGTTTTTCATAAGAAATTATCGATGTGGTAAAAAAGTTCATCGTAGAATATAGTCATATATATATATACTTACTAGCTAACCTGTGAAGTTTATGCTAGTACCTACTATTAATTAATGGATTAGTTTTATAACAAGGCTTATTTGTCTCGTCTGTTAAGTAGGTAAGCGCAAGGTACAATAATCATGCTCGACGTTGCGTAAACATTGATACACCTCCAACACCCATCTTATTTTATGGAGACATTTCCACGTGACATACTCTTTTATAACAGGCTTAGAAATATTACAACCACCGCCATAGTTTATAGAAAATTTGGCAATCGTAAAATGGGGGCGATAAACTAGCCACCGGGCATCACAGGGGTGTTTTTATCAGGACTTACAGGGTACATAAAACATTTTATTGCGTTCGATGCGTGTGCTTAATACCAATGGTTTTATGCATTTCTAGTACCCTGAAGAATAGGTGTATTTATACTTTACATTATGCATTAGCCGAAAGAAAGCTTGTTTTGCCTCATAACCGTTAGATTACTATCTTTGGGACGTGCTCATTGGAGAGTATCTAATCTAATAGCCTCTACTAGGTAAGGTAAGGTAGGTAGGCAATTAAAATGTTCTAATTATAACCTAAGCTTAAGAATTAGAGCCAAAACAGTTGCACGTCAACATTTATTTACCTAGCTAGTGTTGTTTATCAGATCAATATACCTACCTACTTTGAATATTTTAGAAACCAATCAGTACATTTTGTGGCCGGTACTCGGGTAATATAGGTAAGTACTTGGTTAAGTATAATTTAATAGATCAAAACTCACAAGAAACAGTATCGGCTCGCCACACAACACCTTCCTGTTTACGACGCGTAACAACCAATAAAACTGGGGTCCATCGTTTGGTAATCTCCTGACGCATGCTGCTGATCAACCCTCATATACATTTGTCTGTAATATTGCAAGGTTCCGTAAAATAATTGATAGGATGAGTTAAGGCTCTAAACATTTTTAATGAAACATTTAAAAATCCTTGTACGTGTATACTTTACTACTGGTATTTATGTTATGTAGTATCCAGAGTGTAATAGGTACTTACTATAACTAGTATTTTATACAATCGTGATATAATGAAGAGCTTTTCGGTCGAGTACCGTAAGTAAGGTACGAGATTGCAAAGCTTAATTATGACATACAATACATTATTTTATACAATACTTTTTCTACGAGTGCACAGAATAGGCAAGCCGAAAAAAAAAAAGTTCTGCGAATGCCTTACAACTTAGTAATTTAGTAGGCTAGGCAACTTCGATCTCGCGGTGGATCGAACCGGCGGTGGGGGTGGAGGACGGTACTCCTCCCCGACCGTTGTATAATATTGTATGAAAACCCATTTCAGCATACTCGACGATGCTAAAATTTGCGACCATAAAAGCTGCATCGAAAAGTATGCGTTAGCAGTTCGGTCTACAAAGTCTTAATTCAAGCATTATAGTCGACGAGTAGAAAAAAAGATTAAGACATTTACAATAAGAATGTTTCAAAAGTAAATACATGCCTAGGTATTACATTACACCGTGTTTTTACTTTGACAGATTACCACTTGTCAGCTCATTTTTGAGAAAGTTCGTAGTTGAAACCCACTCTACAGTCTGTCCCAGGGAGAAGTGACCGGCCAAAGTGGGTTGATTAGTTACGTTAAATTATCGATAAAAAACATTAGTTGAGAGGTATATTGACAAGTTTTTTAGTAATTTTTTTTGCAGAAATGGCCGACTTGATGCACTATTTTTGAAATATTTCGGTTGTTTTGATTTTATTTGCCATTCTGTTTTTTTTATTTAATTGTTATTACTTATACTTATCCGCTCAAACTCTAAAAATAAATAAAAATTAAAAAAACGGGGGTGAATGCTAAGGATAAACTTCAAATTTTAACAAAGAAATGGTTAATTTTTTATTTGTTAGCTCAAAACTCCTAAAAATGTCCGATAAACATTATTATTTTATGTGTTAATAGTAAAGTGCATGGTATTTTCTAAATCATAATTGAGCAATGCTTTAAGTTATTACTAATACTTTTCGAAATACGACTAACTATTTGAATCTTCACCTTCACGTTTGGACTACAAAAAAGAAATGACAGTAAAGATAATCTCTTGTCGATATACCGCTCAACTAATGTTTTTTATCGATAATTTTACGTAACTAATCAACCCACTTTGGCCGGTCATTCTCCCTGGGACATACACCACAATAATAAATTCTTCTTGGTATGTGATCACAAGTACCTATTTACAAGAAAGTTTTTAGTCAAAAAATATCGCTTGGTAACTTGTTCTGTACATACCTAGATGTGTTGTAAATCAGTGTATCCGAGACCCAAGGCTTATTACGATCGAACGAAGCTTCGATCTTACGGCGGCCTTATTAGCGTAAGAAACGTCTCGCGGAACCCTCATCCATCCCCATTAGCGCCTCGACAGGCTTATGCGCGGAACCCATACTTTAAATGCGTCATATACTTTTTATGTGCGACACGTCTGTATTTTGTAGTGGACGGTAACTTTGATCGTCACGTCGCCTGGTCAGCGAAAGTAATGAGTCGTAAAGTCACTGGACAGTGTAAAATAGACTCAGGTGAAAGACCTCTGCCTGTAAACTTTCTTCTTTTTCGATGGGGTAGTTACTTAGTAGAACTACTTCTTTTATTAATCGGGTAAAAACATCGAAATATGGAAGGTAGCGTATTAAGAGCCTGCAACTGAATAAGTTCCACGTTAGTCCATGTAGCGGTAGTCACTAGTCATCCACGTTGCGGATAGTCCGCCGGTTCCTCTTTCAGCAGCCCTAACCACCGGCAGCAGCCTGGGCCTCGTTCCGATACCGGCAGCACCCTAGATTGAGTTTTTTTTAACCGACTTCAATTTCATAGAAGGAGGAGGTTCTGTATTCGGTTTGGGCTTTTTTTTTATGTATGTTCACCGATTACTCCGAGACGCGTGGTCCGATTTGAATAATTATTTTTTTGTTTGAAAGGATATACTTCCAAGGTGATCCCATATTAATCTGGTGCTGTTCTGATGATGGGATCTATGAGGAATTGAGGGAACGTCTCACGTTTTAAAGGCACATGTACGGTGATTTCGGTGTTTTCTTAAGCTACTCGAGGATTTTCTCTCAAAAACCACCAATTTGATGAAGTGGACCTGATGATGATGGTTGTTTTGATGATAATGATGATGATTTTTTTAATGTAGGATCCCGAGACCCGTGGTCCGATTTGAGCAATTCTTTTATTGTTTGAAAGGATCTCAAGGTGGTCCCATATTAATCTGGTGCTGTTCTGATGATGGGATCCATGAGGAAATGAGGGAATTCTTCAAATTTTAAAGGCACATGTATGGTGATTTGGGTGTTTTCATAAGCAACTCAAGCATTTTCTCCCGAAAACCAACAATTTGATGGAGTAGACCTAATGATGATAAGTAATTGTTTTGATGATTTTTTTAAATGTAGGGTGTTCAGTGATTACTCCGAGACCCATGGTTTGGTTTGAACCAATTTTTTTTTGTTTGAATGAAACTACCTCGAAGATGATCCCACATCAATCTGGTGCTGTTCTGATGATGGGATCCACGACGAATTGAGAGAACTATTCAATTTTTAAAGGCACGTATATATTGATTTTGTTGTTTTTTTAAGCAACTGAAGCATTTCCTCTCGAAAACCACCATTTTAATGGAGTGGACCTAATTGAGTACATTGAGTACGTATTATGACCTTTTTCTTATATATCTTACCGATTATTCCGACTATGATTATATCATCATCATCATATCAGCCGAAAGACGTCCACTGCTGGACATAGGCCTCCCCCAAAGAGTGCCACAATGACCGGTCCTGCGCCACCCGCATCCAGCGGACTCCCGCGACCTTCACCAGGTCATCAGTCCACCTTGCGGGGGGTCTACCCACGCTATGATTATATAACCACTAAAAATGGAAAAACTAATTATATAACCACTAAAAACGGAAAAATAAAAACTTTTTACAAAAAAAAGATAAACCGACTTCAAAAAGGATAAAATAAATTATTATATTATTTATATGCGTTACAAACTGATATGTTTGAAGTCGGTGCCAAGCCAAAAACTTACTATGCCGGTCAAGTCAGCTTCAAGTATAAAAATCAAAAAACATCTATACCTCTACTTATATTGCAAAGGTGAATGTGATTCTATCTGTTACATTTTCACATCTATACTACTAATCCAATTTTGATGAAATGTGGTACCTATGTATATATATACCCCCTATATAGTAACCCCCCTAAAGTCACAGGTAATTGTGATGGTTAGCGCTAAACAAATCTCCAAAATTGACTTGCTCAGGCTCCCTCCGATAGTCTTCGATGGTATCCAAATTCCTTTTTCCAACCAAGTGAAAAATCTTGGCGTAATCATGGATCGTTGTCTATCATGGGTGCCTCAGGTGAGTGAAGTGAGCAGGAAGATGTTTGCTGCCATAGGGTCTCTCAGACGGCTCCGGAATTTCCTGCCAATTGCTACTAAAATTGCGCTTGCTCAGTCGTTACTTCTCCCCATTCTTGATTATGCAGATATCTCCTATTTAGACCTAACCGAGGAGCAACTTAATAAGCTTGAGCGTATTCAAAATGCCTGCATTCGGTTCATTTTCGGATTACGCAAATTCGACCATGTTTCTAGTTTTCGTTCTCAACTCAAATGGCTCCCTATCCGTCACCGCCGTAACTCTCACATACTTTCTTTACTCTTTTCTATACTTTTTAACCCTGCAACTCCCCGCTACCTCAAAGAGCGTTTCTCTTATCTTAATTCTATTAGATCGTCTCAAAAATTGCTCCTAAAAGTGCCATCTTCATCTTCCAAATTTTATAATTGCTCATTTACGTTCCAGGCCGTTCGTTTGTGGAATTCTCTCCCTCTCAACATAAAACGCGCGCAATCTATTGGTAGCTTTAAATCGCAACTTAAGAAATACTATTTATCTCTTCCTTAGGTTTTTAAGTTGACACTGTTGTTTCTTACTGTGTGTATTATATATGTATATGTGTACGTATATGTATGTTTATTTTGTATTTATTTAAGTATGTATATTCATATGAATGTGCTGTGTTATCTATTTCGTCTCTTTTGTTTCTATGCACCACCTACTGCTTATTGTTTTTCTCTAGTCTCCACTACCCAAAGGTTGTCTGGAAGAAATCGCTCATTAGCGATAAGACCGCCTGTTGTTACCTCTACCTAAATTTATCTAATTGTAAAATTTGTGCTTGTAACTGTATGAGGTGTCCAATAAAGAGTATTTATTATTATTATTTATTATATACTCTGATACACGTCTCTTTTTTCAATAATCACAAAAAGGCGGCAAATTAAAAAAAGAATGTACCTAATCGCGTAGGGTTGACCTTCCATAGAAAATTTAAATATCGCGCCTTTTTCTACTAACAAAGTGGGTCCCAAACACCCAGTGTGTCTGAGTATAGAAAGATCAATCTAGCCTTTGAATTCCTTTACACTTTAAACCTTAGATGAAGTAGGATAAATAATTCAAACCGTAGCACGGATATTCGTTCGAGATATGGTTAGTCCGAAAGCTAGTAAAAAAAGTTTATTAACAAACATCATAATTCATAAGACGCATGATTATACTTTCTTTCTGTACTTGAATGAATACCTACGTGTAATCAATACCGCATTAGAACAGTTCTATAGTATCAAGAACAATTCACTGAACACAGAGCCACGTTCTTATTAACTCTTCCAAATTTGGCTTGGCACCGACTTCAAACATATCAGTTTGTAACGCATATAAATAACTAGCTTTTTCCCGCGGCTTCGCCCGCGTATTAAAAGTACTAAAAAAGGAGGTTCTCAGTTAGACTCGTATGTTTGTATGTAGGAATGTATGTTTGTCCGCGATCATCTTGCGTTTCGCTGAACTGATTTAGAAGCGGTTTTCGGAAAAGTATTCGTTACATTCTGGAGGTTTCGGTATACCACGTTTTGAAGACGGCGGTTCCTTCATTTTTTATTTTAAAGAAATTATTGCAATAATTGTTTAATTGTTACGCAATCAACGACTTACTACTGAGAGATTATGATTTATACAGATTTCTACTCTTGAATAGAAGCTTTTCCCCGCGACTTCATTTGCGTGGAATTAGTAATCCACCCTCCTTTTTACCCGCTTAAGGAATGACTTCTGGGATAACAACTATTATATATCCTTCCCCAGAACGCAAAATATCTCCATACCAAATCATCTAAATCGGTTCAACGGTTATTAATTTCCCATACAAACTTTCAACCCCCGTTTCACCCCCTAGAGGGTTGATTTTCGAGATAAAAACTACCCTATATTGTTTACCGCGACTCAATCTATATAATATGTACCAAGTTTCATTTCAATCGTCTGTTGAGCGGTTAATAATTCGCCATACAAACTACCAACATGTTTTCTACCCCTCTAAGATTGATTTTCGGCTTAAAAAATATTCTATATTGTTTCCTGGGACACATTTGGAACACATTTGGAATCTCTAGAACCAGCGGTTTGGGCTGTGCGTTGATATGTCAGTCAGTTTCTCCTTTTATATATTTAGAAGAAGATTGCAATTTGGCACAAATACTTTCAAGAATTTTCATGTCCACAATATTAAATTTAAAAATCGATGACATTTTCTTAATTAACGTCCCAAAAAATCACAAAAACGACACCCATATGGATATTTAGACATTTCAACCCCATTGTACCCTAACAGGGGAGATGGTATTTCACGTCCGCCACGTCGGATTTTAAAATCGTTGTTGTTTTCGTAATCAACGACCCGATAAACCATAGAAACAATACCCATGTTGATATTCAGACTTTTTGACCACATTTCCCCCTTTTAGGGGTTGAATTCTCAAAAATCTGCAACACGTATTTACTCATTTATTGTTAGGAATACTTCTGTGAAGTTTTGAATAAAATAGACTAACTAATCTTGTTTCCCCATACAAACGTTGGACCCCCATTTCACCCCCTTAGGGGATGAATTTTGAAAAATCCTTTCTTAGCGTACCCCTAGACCTTATAAGGAACCTACGTGCCAAATTTGGAATCTCTAGAACCAGCGGTTTGGACTGTGCGTTGATAGGTCACTATGTCAGTCAGTCAGTCACCTTTGAGTTATATATATATAGATATAATAATTTATATTATCCTTTTTGAAGTCGGTTTATCTTTTTTTTGTAAAAAGTTTTTATTTTAAATATTATTTTTGTTTTAGATACTTATGTTTTTGTATTTTACTTTTAGACATTTTTTGTATAAACTCTAGCCTAAAATCGAGAATGAAGAAAGAGGATAATTTCACAATTTTTTTAGTTTTTAATGTTTTATGTGCCTAGGTTATGCAGCTACAAACATACCTACTCACCCCCAATTTGCACTTAAACATATATAAGAAAAAAAATTGATTTGCTTCAAGATTCATAGATGGCAGCACCATCTCTCTCGCTATACCAGAATCACGTAAGAGATTCGGATAGGAGGTGCAAGCACGTACTGCGCATGCCCTTAGAGTATGGTCAACGGCGCCTAGCCGTTTCAAATTCAGAGATTGCATATACATGAGAAAATTTGTCAAGTTCCGCCGTGACCGGGTGGTCTAGTGGTCAGGACGTCAGCCGCGAAAGCTGAAGACGCCAGTTCGAATCTGGCCTCGGACACCGGAGGGTTTGGTCACTTTTTCTGAAGTATATGACATCTATTTTCAATATATAAGTACTTACCTATCTTTTTCAATAACAATTTTGTGAATTCCATTTGTTCTTCACGGCGACAATGAACGCAGAGCTTAATCAGAAGGTACAAATAAAAAAACCTTTATAAAGTTTTTCAAAAATAAAATATTTATACCAATAAAAGCTACCTTAGCCTCTAACCTTTCGTAAATCTCTTAAAATCCTTTTTACTTAGTATGACAAAGAGCGAGGGGTGTGTACGACCCCCGTGGCGCACAGAATTAGCCCAGTCAGCTTAAATTAAAAAAGATATCAGGCGAAAGTTAATTCCCGAAGTTTTAATTACGTTTATTTTGTCGTTAGGCAATTCCTAATTAATTTGCTTGAAAGAAATGCGCATCACAATAAGCGTCTTGGATGCGGAAGAAAGCAATTATATTCTTTCTAATTCAACAGGACAATGTTGAAGGGGCGGTATCAATAGACACTATTTTTTGACAGCAGTGAGGCAAATTCCATTTATCAAGTGATTTATCGAAATACTTCAAATTATCTTACTAGCTTTATATATAGGATCAGTGATGTGAAAAATTACAAATTACCGACCAACGTATCTCATCTCAATCAAGCTCACGTTTATTTCCTATGTTCTGTAACACTAAAAAAACTACGTGCTTAATACGAAGCTACTCGTACTTACATATAAGCGCGAGTGTCATTTCGGTCCTTAAAGGCTGTAAAGCCGTCCCGCTTAGGTTCTGTGTTTTCACGAAAGAACTCTCGGCTCTAAGCGCTTTTCGCCCGCTCAATGAAGGGCTCTTTGTCATATCAACCTAAATTTCAGCCAGAGGTCGGCATATGGCTGACTTTTTTACTGTTAGGTAGAATATGAGAATAGGCCGATAGTTACGGAATTGTTTAACTTCCGCTTTTGAAGGTTATTAATTAGGTGTGATTTGATACCTATTTTAAAACTGTAATAACGTAATCATCTGATTTACTTAAAATATTAATGAAAGATAATAAAATGAAACCGCCACGTTACCTGACTTTCTGTTCTGTTTTACTTTGCTTTTGTAATTCCAATACATTTTTTGTTTAGATCCCTTGAATAAAATAATAAATCATTTATTATTTTCACGTAATTATATTCAATACATAAAACAAAATGTCAACCCAAAACTACCTTACACAAACATACACTTACAAACTACCGCATAACAAGAAACAAAAACCACAAAAATCAATAACAAAAACCTAAGCTAAATTAAATATATTCACATAATTAATCAAATAAACCATCCCGCATCATTCCCGACGCAAAGGTGCCCATCACCCTTGCCGCATTTCCGTGTTGAATCGCGATGGACAGCCTCTGCGCCAGGAACGATCCGGAGCGGGGATCGAGGCCTCTCTCCTGCAGGCGGCGCCCCGATTCCCCAAGAAAGACCTTCGCTTTCGCGCACCAGCACCCCATTCTTTAATTGAGTTTCATAGCATTTGTAGTTTTAATACGAGGTAGACAAGAACATCTTCTGGTTTACGTCAGATAAAACTGCAAATCATTTGTAAATTACCATACGTACAGCATGTCCCGATAAAGTCCATACGTTAGGTTTGAAGCAAAGTCGATTGTTGGGATTCAGCGGACGCGGTAATAATATTTCACTTTTACGAGGCGCGTCTGCCCGTGCGTCTGCGACTCCGCCCCGGGAATCGCCAGCGTAGGGTAACCACTCTACTCACTACGCTGGGACCTGACCAAAAACTAGCTGACGGAATATCATCATTTTTCTAGCATTTGTCCCGGCTCAATGGAACCCGAGTGAGCTTGGGAACCTAATCCCATGATTGAGCTTAGACACTAGTTTTTACGAAAACAACTTTCATATGATATTCCTACCCAGAGAGGGAACTAGATTTGGGATTAGGTACAACTAGTTTCCTTACGATATTTTCCTTCACCAAAAAGCCACCGGTTAATAATATTTTGTATGTATTTTTGAATGTGTGTTTGTTGCTGTTTTTTTAGGGTTCCGTACCTCGAAAGGAAAAAACGGAACCCTTATAGGATCACTTTGTTGTCTGTCCGTCCGTCCGTCCGTCCGTCCGTCAAGACCCTTTTTCTCAGGAACGCGTGGAGGTATCAAGCTGAAATTTATATTAAATACTCAGGTCTACTGTCGCTTGGAGCTGTGAAAAAATCTAACTTCTAAGCCAAAGCAATCAAAAGATACAGCCGTTTATGCCACAAAATTCAGCAAATTTTCGAAACTCGCAAGGGAATCAAAACCTAGAGGGTACTTCTCGTGAACTCAGAATTTTGAAATTTAGTACGAAGCAACGTCTTATAGCACAGATAAAGGAAAAATTGCGAAAATCGTATTTTTTTAGTTACATCATATAATAAAAATAATTTTAATAATTTTAAAGTTACTACCCCTGTATACCTACAGGTTTGTACGGAACCCTCGGTGCGCGAGTCCGACTCGCACTTGGTCGGTTTTTTTTTTTTGTTTTTGTGTAGGTTCCGAGAAATTCTGTGGTAGGATCAGAGTTCAAATCTACGACTTTCGGATTGAAAGTCGCACCGCTAGGCTATCAAAGCTAACAACATCTTTATTGAAAATTATTAACGTCTTGGGTATTAACCCTATGTGTATACCCAAGGTAAACTGGTAGTGGCGTCTAGCTGATCGAAGACCCCCCGGCTATATGGAAACGCAATAACGCAATATTTTAACGTCTCATTGTGCCTGTGTTGTTTCTAGGTTTAAGAATGTTTAATTTTGCGGCGTTAAAATAAATGTATTTTCTTTCTTTCTTTCTTTCTTTCAATATTAGGCCAAGAAAATAAGATTTTTTTGAAGAATTAATTTCCAGCAGGCTGGAAATCGTTTTAATACCTTCATGTGGTCCTAAATGCATGTAATCCGAGTTTGCTCAATCTCAAGAGGTGTGCATAACTTTTTAGCGAAAATTTTGCTCTTTATCAGGTTTTTGCTTGTAGCTCGAAAACGGTACGTCCGACGGAAAATGTCATATATGTCAATATTAAAGAGGGTTAAATTCTGCCTCGAATGAGTATATTTACTTCTAATTCGGTTCAGCGGTACAGCCGAAATCAAAAGTTATAAACCGGGAAAATGTCTCATTTAATTGAAAAACTCACATTTTGACTTCCATACCACATATCTTTGAAACAGATGACTCCTGGTGAAAAACCTATAGAATAAAAGTTGAAGACAATATAATTTCACGTTATATAGACATTTCAATTTTCAAATTCAGTTATTTTGAAAGACTACATTTGGCATGAATTCAAAAGCGGTTTTTTAATAATTCCTTCTAAGTTGCATATTTTCCAAAAATATGAGGTGTGAGGCGTACATTTAATGCATTGTTACAACTAAGAACATTAAGGTGCAAATTTCTAAAACGTACCCAATCAGAAAACTATTTATACACCGTGTTTTTTTTTATTTCCGGTAATTACAAGGGTATATTCCTGAGCTTAACTTAGGTTTATTTCTCAAAGACTCCAGTGTCCTAATTAGCTCCAGTTCTGAGGTCTGAGGAATTAATTCCTCAAAACACTTTTTATAGATCTTATTTGCTTGGCCTATATATATTTTTGAGTCATTAATAAAAATGAATAGAGGATCTATCCCACCTTGTGCCAATACTTGGCCACCCGACCGAAATGGCACATTATCTCTCGCCATCTCGCTCGTAATCGGGCACATGCACTCGACTCCTAAGTGCAGTTTTAACGATGTTTCTACCTATATGATAACAATTGTATTTCTGTGACAAATTATTTTGGAATTTTTTACACATACGAGTACATAGGTACGTATTTATGTAAGTATTACTAAACCCTATTTTTTTTATTTAATGAAGTAATCTGAAAGCTCCTGGCAACAAATGTATGCCAAGAGCTGTCAAATTACTAAACACAATTAAGAATTCTGCCTTTATCTAGTAAAAAAGGCAGGTAGTATTCCTCTGCTAATTGTTAAACAGTGGCATATATTTACACATTGTATAAGCAACTATTTAATAAATAATAAAAAGGTATTTGCTAACCAGTCTTTCATAAGGTATGTATTCTTTTTTTAATACCACGACAGTGGCAAACAAGCATACGGCCCACATGTAAGCAACCTATGTACGCCTAAAACTCCAGAGGTGTTTGTTACATGCGCGTTGCCGACCTTTTATAAGAAAATAGGATTCACTGTGTTGACGACTAAAGGGACAAGAGGGACTCCGTCGTAAATTATACACTGCATCCACATTGAGCTCACTTTGTTCACCTACGCTCTATACATAGTTATAACGAAAAACGTACTTACCCTTCGGTAAGTACTTATATTGAATGTGCATGTTAACGTCTCACTCCACTCACTACTTTATTCAAACAGCCGTTCACCGAACAAATTAAATGTCCGAATTCGTTTCGCGACGTTAAAAACGGTCGTAACCTAAACTTTTTCAATTTTCACCTGCAGTTAAACTCGGGTATAAAGAGTCCGCGAAGTAAATATTTCAGAAAGGTTGACGACGCCCGTGAGCAAATGTAGCGACTTGATAAGGGTGCGCCGGTGTAAAATGCATGTAAACACCTCTTTTGCGCTCGGGGACCAAATGTTGCCGACTGCTCCCTTCGCAAATTTAGACGTTGCTACACGGCATCATCGCCGAAATGAAATTCGTGAATATCAAGTCAAAATTACTAATATTGTCTATCTGCACAATTTATTTTTTTCACAATCCCTCAATTTGCATCTATGAAGCGGTAAAATGCAATTGGATATTATTCAAACAACCAGGGTAACATGTTATCAGGAATCACTTTTTGTGCAAGACCTGGATGGAAACTATGGAAAGCCACATTTTACAACAATTCGGAATTAAGAGTCAATTAATCATGCCCGATGCGTGGAAAAGGTGAACGTAAGGGGCTAATTTTGTATTGAGCAGAAACTTCTGCTAACGATACCACAATGAGAAAATAAAAGAAAAAACACTAAGACGCGTATGAGAGATATTGGTGGAAACATTCGCACCCGATAGGTATAAGTCTCGGTACTTATATAGCTAGTTGGTAGAACGGTGCGCGAGTTTGAATCTCGTTGGAGACAGTAGACTATTATTTTTTTTATATTATGTACCTAAATGGTAATTAAAATAAATAAAAAATATTAGTTTATGTTATTACAAAAAAAGAAAGACAATCTTAAAATGCATGTAAGTTAAAAAAAACACATAACTTTAACATAACAAAATGTTTGAACTAAATTGTCAATTCCATAATTATCATGTAAAACTTTTAAGATTAAAATATCACAGAAGAATATACGTGAGATGAATCTTAAATGGCCTATTAATGTTAGGTTAGGTTTGAGCAATAAGCATGTATCTCAATTTTTTAAAGCAAATTTTACAGCAAAAAACTTAAAGATCATTATCGTACATGTGTAAAGTTTTCAAAGCGAATAAAAACTCAGACATGGAGCTACGTAGGTAGTTGCCGGTAAGTCGTCCAAAAATTCAATCCGTTAAGAGGTTTGCTAACTCGGGCCGGCATCAACCAGTGACGGCAATCATTGTAATGGCCGCTCGAGGACACAGTTAAAATATATATTGTAAGTAAGATATGTTCTCAATGTCAAAACACTGCACAAGGTGGAGGGGTTTAGTCCGCAGGCAGCTGGGAGAAATCCCTACCTGAGTCGGGTATGCTGTCGGAAACTGGGCGGCAGTGTCCAATGAAGATTACCTCCACTCCACCTCTGACAAAAAAAAAGTCAATGAACCGCGGGTAAGTATTCGTCTTGTGTGTGATTAATGCTGTTCTTTTCAGAACACAGGTTTCCCCTGAAATTTTTGTAATATCGTTGAGCCTATATCGGGTACATATATGTATGTGGTAATAAAACGTTGCAAAATTAACCGATTCGGTAGCGTCTATAAAGTAGACGTTACCGAGCATTAACTATACGTTATCAAACCTTTTTTACAAGAATAAAAAAAAAGCTGTGTCTACAAACATACTTCTTTAACAATGTTCGTTTCATTTTCATAACATGGGGCTCGATAAAAAATCAAGTTATTTCGGACGTGATGTCTTACTTCCTTATTTAGACTGTGCCCAGACCGAATTAGTTCTTTACAAACAAGCTGCTTCATCCAATTGAATGCAGTCGGACTCGCTGTTTGATGTGCAACTAATAGTTCTAGATGGTTATTGGTTAATCTGATCTCGATAGACTTGCTTCTTTTTCCATTAAAACTTATTGCACTGTAGTTCTTAATTGACTATCAGTATTCTTGTTTTTACAAGTTCTAGGTACTTATATACAATAATATTACGAATATCGACATGTACAGGTATTTTCTATTTATTTATATTAACGGCAATAACAGGGCAGGCAGGGCCCAGGCTGCCGGTGGTTAGGGTCGCTGAGAGAGGAACCGCCGGAGTATCCGCGATATGTCGTACTTAGCTAACATAGCTTACATATATATAGCTTATATAAAGATATAACCTATACGTATCTCTCAACATGTTTATCACGTAGGTGCAATGCCCATGCGCCCATGCAAAGAAGTAACGTATAAAATATGTACCTATGTAATAAAAGCTAATTTTATCTACAGCTAAAGTCGCGACTACGACAATTAAATGTAACTAAATATTGGAGTAGAGAGTGCGTGATTACTTGATTAGACTTAACCGAAAATTGTCTAACAACACGTCATCAAACCGCGCTTTAGCCGCGGGACTGACTTCCTTAATGGGCCCCGAACATTATTAAACTGAACCATAACTTGATAACTTCAATCATAATGTTCTATTCTCACGTATGAAAATCGATAAAAACTTCGTAGACGCTCCGGGGTAGTCATTATACCGAATAATTTACGATTAGCACGACAGCTCGCTGGAACGGGTTGTAGCAAATGTAGCAAATCAATAACTATGTATACTGCCATTTAACAACATAGGTAGGTATACAATCATTATTATAATCTTGCGACTTCGAAACATCCAAAAAAAATCCATCAAAATTGAAACCATGCCTGATTGGAATACGGTTCAGTTTGTATTAGACTCGTTAATTATATGACGATGCAACAGACAATCGATGATAGTGTAGTTATGAAGAGTAAATTATTAAATTACATGGTAGTTGCTAATCATGGTATTGATTTAATGTGGTTTTGTTAATTACGAGTATGATAGTCATAATGCAAATGACTAGGGTTCTGTTCTATTGGTAGGTTAAGTATCTAGAAAGTTTTATGCATCTATACATTTAAGTAATCTGTATTTTTTGACGAAGCATGTTGTGGATACTAATTTTGACTGTAGAAACTATGACGAAACCTGCGCTGTGGATATGATATGAGGTGTATGACAATTTTTCATTGTCCGTAGTCAATAAGTAAAATGAAGTAGGTTAGTTGTGGGGTGCGGACGATGTTACCATGATGCAGAACCAAGCATGTTATGGTCCCAGGCAGGAAATGTTGTATGATTATCATTGCCGACATACAACTTTTGTATTAGTACCAGAAATGCGATGTGTCGTGTCGTATCTATCGTGCCTACTATTTAAATAATAGCGATATATGTTTACACACATATACCTACTAATAAAAAAATCTTATTATACTGTGAAGATGGAACTCCGTAACCTTACCTACATAAGTAAATATATACATCTGTCAGTAATTAGGGTATTTATAAACATAATTACAATGTTGTTGCACAATAACAGGTTATCTGGTACAATATCATTCTCAACTGACAGGATCAAGGCGAACTATGATGATTCATGATCTCGTGAAACAACATACTTATGTTTTTTACTTGTAATTGGTTAGTACAAAAAATACTACACAGTGACAGAGGTAACAAATGAGTGCTATATAAGGTTTGAGAATGACTTAATAAATGTCTATACTGCAAAAGTGGATTAAAACCACAAAACAAGATAAAATTAGTAGACAAGAAGATTGACAAACTGTTATTAAAACAAATATTTGACGCAATAAATTACTCAAATTACCATCGTCTTGTAAAACCACCATTGACATAATGACCATGCCTATTAACGTTTATATTATTATGCAAAGCTTCTGGGGTAAATCCTTGGATGTGCATTTGACATCTGTGGCTGGCATTTGGATTTGCAGTAATAGCAGTTGCGGAACTGTTCTTATTGCGACCATTATAGCGTCTTATTGTTGCTTCTGCCACCGTGAATGGCCGCTCTAGAACCTACTACATGATATTATTTCGTTAATTGCGCTTTTATTGAAGGAATTAAACTAGCAAATTATACGAGACTAAATTGTTGGTCTTCTGGGATACTCGCTGGCGACGGCATGGTGTGTTTATCCATTATTTTCTTTTATACAAAGTATGTACTTTTATGTAAAGTTCAACTGCCTCCTAGCCCAGTCGGTAGTGACACTGCTTACGAAGCAGGAGGTCCCGGGTTCGAATCCTGGTCAGGGCATTTATTTGTGTGGTTATCACAGATATTTGTACCTGAGTTATGGATGTTTCCTATGTATTTAAGTATTTATCTATATCTATTGTAGCATGCCGAAAGAACGCCAGCTACATCTCGTGGCGTCCCTTGGGACTATCCGCGCGATTAGTTTGTTTATCGGCCAAGTTGCGCGAGTCAGGGTAGATTAGATCGTGGTTCGTCTACTTATAGATAGGTGGCGCCGATATCAAAATATGATCACCATATCATGTGTCCTTTTTTATTTTGAAAGAAGCTGACGACTAAGAAAAGAGGATATTCGCATCAATTTTAAATTCAAATTTTGTAGGAGTTTGGAATAGTTTTTGTTTTAGTCGAGAAGACAGATAGATTGTGAACCTCGAGCTGTGCAGTTGTCATAATCCATTTTCGATATCCCATTTTTCCTATTTTAATCTGAGTTTGATTTTTTTTGGGCGTGATTGGAATTAGTATTTTGTGATATCCAACGCCAAGTGCGTGCGTATACCGCGTCGGAGAGGCGTCAAGCGTTTGCGGCCGGACCCGCGATACTGTCCAACGCAGATATTGGATATCGCCTGTCGCGGTTGGGATACAGCCGCCAGCCGCTTCCAAAGGACTTGAGCCCGCATTATGCGTGGCTCACCAGGTGAAACCGGCGTATCGCCCTGGAATACGGCCGCCAGTCGCCTCTACAGGACTCGAGCCCGCATCCCGCGTGGCTCACCAGGTGAAACCGGAGTGTCGCTCTAGGATACGGCCGCCAGTCGCCACCGAAGGACTTGAGCCGGCATTTCGCGTGGTTCACCAGGTGAAAGCGGCGTGTCGCTCCGCGAAGTGTTCTAGAGTTTAATTGGGGACTTCGCATTTTATTTGCCGTGCTTTAGTTCTATATTGTTGTTACCATTCTTACATATCTGCGATCCGCATTTTTATATTAACCCTAAATCCCCAAAATTCTAATTGCCTCCTTTGACGGGCGTACAAAGACCTGGCTCTTGAATTTAGGCTACTCTCATCCAGCGAAACATCTGTCACCATCCATATCACTCGCCTCATTAATCCATTACTTTCCCCGCAGCCAAATTACCAGCCGAGTCTTTATTTGTACTTACTAGTTTTGCTAGTACTCCCTCGATTTATTTTCCTTTCGTGCGGAAAGTAGACGTCTACGATACTTGGGAAACTTAATATACTTACGAAAGGAAATTATTGAATGTTAAATATCTTTATATCTATATCATTATCGTCATTTTTATGTGAAGTGCTAATTTTAAATAATCTGATTATTATTCTTAATTACATTCTATCCGGGTCTACGATACTAGGATATTATTGACTGTGAAATATCTTTATATCGATATCGTTATCGTAATTTTTATGTGAAGTGCTAATTTTAAATAATCTGATTATTGTTCTTAATTACATTCTATTCGGCTCGAAGGACCAAATTGCTAATTTTAAATAATCTACTTAATCTGCAAAATTAAACGTGTTAGTGCAAATTACGCTTGTTTTACTGCACTATCTATTATATATATCGTCGTCTAGTACCCACAACACAAGCCTTATTGAGCTTACTGTGGGACTAGGTCGGTTTGTGTAAGATTGTCCTATAATATTTATATATTTATTTATTATTTGTTGTGTATTTAATTCGAGTTTGACTTAATTTTACCTAGGTACCTACATTACCTACATAAAATTAAAGTTAGTGGATGACATTAATGACAAGACTCCATCATGAGCGAAAACGGGCTAGTAAAATAAGACGTCCAGGACCGTGCAAAGTGGAGAAAAGTGACAAGGATAGCGGACCCTGGTAATAGCCGAGATAACGCTCGGTAGAAGAAGAAGAAGAGATGACATGAATGGCAGATAAATTCGTGTTACAACTGCAACAAAAAACGGAAGCTGTAGCTTCAACTAACGGAAGCTATAACTAAATATTTATACCTACAGGGATTTTTACAAACATGTACCAAAAACGCTCTAAACGGATAAGTAGCTTTAGTAGGCACACTGCTCATTTGAATTAACTATAATTTATATATTTAGCTACCTACATTTCAATGTTTCGAGCCCTTTTCAATTCCCGTGGGCACTACATGTTCAGAGAGATACATAATTTTGCTTGTATTTCATAGACTATGTATCAAAATTTATTACAAATCTTTCGCGTAAACGAATATCGTAAATGAAAATTAGTAAAGTAAAATTCGAACTGGTTAGAGTACTCAGAAAGTTGTGATTCATAAAAGTTTGCTTTCATTGAAGTTTAGTGGTGGGTGATACACTAAGTTTCATATCGTTATTAAACTTTGCCAATAAGATGGTCTATACGCTGAATGAATACTCGCTCACTCAAAGCTAACTTTTTTTTGTAAGTATATTATAGTATAAAGATGGATAAAATAAAAGTTTGTGATGTCTACAAAGATGGGTCATGTCTAGATAATGAAGGTGCCGAATTGATTGAATATGGTTTTCGGTAGTATGTACCTATATTATTATTTCTGCATAGAAGTATTTTATTAATATTGAACAATGGAAATTTATTAAGGCAAAATAACCAAGCATGACTTAAATCCACAGCGCAGGCTTCGTCAAAAAGGATACAAAACGACATCCGCAATACATATATTTCTGCATATTCATATAAAAGTCATTTTCCAAAGTTGCTGTTTGAAAATTGTCTCTACTTAATTCTCTCTGTGTAAAATTTTCACTTTGACATAAGAAACAAGTAAAACTAAAAATATCAGTAAGTAACATCAGGTGATTCATGAAATCTTGGTCCAAAAAATCTTTTATGCGACTAATCCATTCCAAACTACCGAGCCACGAAAACTTTTCCATTAAAAACGTCTAGAAACGCTGCAATTCTGCCGTCCAATTTGTCAGGAATGACAAGATGATCGCTTTTACTGCGCCACCTCGCCTTTTTATAACGACTCGTAAAATGAAGCTCGATCACTCATGAAACGTTACACGTAGCTAATGTGACGAGGCCAATCAACCGTAGACCGCAAAATTTTAGGGGCCGACCATGGGCATCTTTTGTCTAGGACTCTATCTTCAATCTTCAGTGCGACGGTACTTCAATCATGTTGCAAAACTATTGATTACACAAGGAGTACCAACCAACACACATGTGCACAGAAAAAAAATTAAGTACATCTAATCGCCCTAATGCTTGGCCAAATGTATTGAGCACCCATGCGCTTTACGTGAAAACTCAAAACATTCGTGGAGTATTTGAATATTTTTTAATATTATATTATACTAGCTGTACCCGCGGCTTCGCCCGTGTGTGTGGGAGGTTTTGTAATTTTCATTTACGATCTAGGCCATTCGTGAAGAATTTACGCGTTCTACATATATATATCTAAATTTATTAGTTCATCCGTGATAAAGATAACTGACTAAAAGGCGTGCGTCGAGACCTGCGAAGTGCGAATGCTAATGGCCGAGTTCCTACAGGAGAATACGCTTCGAACAGAGGGTCAAACGCTGAAGGTACTAGTGCGAGGTAGCGTGTGAGCGCAACGTCCAAGCGAAAACTGCTTTTGCAGCAGCAGGCCAAAATCTAATAAGGCCAAAGGCAGCAAAAATTGTTTCAGCAGGAGCATGAAAGGGTCCCCACAAAACTCAATGGTGAAGTTTTTTGGTGAATCCGAACGCCGAAGCCGTGACACGGCGGGCGGCAATATTGCGAAAGCCATAGGCCAGGGCGAGTACCGCGCAGGGCCCGGAGGATCGCAGCGAGAATTGCTTCAGCAGAAGCGACATGTCAGGGACCGGACATACTTCAATGGCGAAGTGTTTTAGCGACTCGTGGGCCGCGGACACGTGGGTGAGCGGAAATGTATGTGAAATTCAAAGGCTGAGTACTGAGTAAGGTTCAGGCTCGGAACATCGCAGCGAGAACTTCTTCAACATCATCATGACAGGGACCAGACATAACTTAAAGGCGAATTTAAGTGTCTTAGCAAACCCGAGGCTGTCGCTCGAGGGTGAGCGGCAACGTCTGAGAAAGCCAAAGGCCGAGTACTGTTTAGGGCCCAGGTCAGCAGCAGTACCATGACAGGGACCGGACATATCTCAATGGTAAAGTGTCATACATAAGGCCCGAGGGTGAGCGGCAATGTCTGCGAAAGCCATAGGCCGAGTACCGAGTAGGCCCAAGCTCGGAGCTTCGTAGCGAGAATTTATTCAGCAACCGCAGGCAGCATGACGAAATCCGGACTAAACTCAATGGCGAAGAGTCTTAGCAAATCTGAGGGCCGGAGGCCCGATGGTGAGCGACAGTCTCTGCGAAAGCCATAAGCCGAGTACCGCGTAGGCACAGGCCCGGAGCGTCGCAGCGAAAATTTCTCCAGCAGCAGCAACATGATATAATCCGCACAAAACTCAATGGCGAAGAGTCTTAGTAAATCTGAGGGCCGGAGACTTGATGGTGAGCGGCAGTCTCTGCGAAAGCCATAGGCCGAGTACCGCGTAGGCACAGGCCCGGAGCGTCGCAGCGAAAATTTCTCCAGCAGCAGCAACATGATATAATCCGGACAAAACTCAATGGCAAGTATCTGAGGGCCGGGGGCCCGAAGGTGAGCGGCAACGTCTGCGAAAGCCATAGGCCGAGTACCTCTTAGGCCCAGGCCCGGAGAGTCGCAGCGAGAATTGCTTCAGCAGTAACAGAAGCAGCATGACAGGGACCGAACATATCTCAATGGTGAAGTATCATATATAAGGCCCGAGGGTGAGCGGCAATGCCTGCGAAAGCGATAGGCCGAATACCGAGTAGGCCCAAGCCCGGAGCGTCGTAGCGAGAAATTATTCAGCAGCAGCAAGCAGCATGTCAGAATCAGGACAAAACTCAATGGCGAAGACTCTTAGCAAATCTGAGGGCCGGAGGCCCGATGGTGAGCGGCAATATCTGCGAAAGCCATAGGCCGAGGGCGAGTACCGCGTAGGCCCAGGCCCGAAGCGTGGCAGCGAGAATTTCTTCAGCAGCAGCGTGACAGCTAAGTAGCAGCTAGTAATTGCTAGATTCATGACTACCTTTTTAGGTTTCCGTAGCCAGAATGGCAAAAACGGAACCCTTATGGTTTTGGTCATGTCCGTCTGTCCGTCCGTCCGTATGTCACAGCCATTTAACTTGGAAACTATAAAACGTATCTTAATCAAATTTAGACATAAGGTGTAGTTTGTATGCCGCTATTTAATTATGTAGGAAAATTGCAGAAAAAAATATTTTCAGGGGGGCACTCCATACATGTAACAAAATTTCAAAAAAAATTTCAACATGCTGCACATCAATCGATAGGTCTTTAAAAAAACATTGAGGTTTCTTTGAACATTTTGTGATTTAGTGAACAGCTTCAGAAATAATCGCTTCGAAAGTCGGAATAATAGCGTCGTCCCCCCTGTAACTTTTGAACCGTAGGTCCAAAAAATATGAAAAAATTTGAGAAGATGCGCGTTATCATATTATTTCTACGAAAATTGTTATAAACATTATGCGTGGTCCGACACGCACTTGGCCGGTTTTTATTGCAATCAGCTGTTAAAGCGAGATAAAACTTATTGATCTCACAAACGGTACAATTTTTGCTGTCGGGTAAATCGAAATGGATAAATCCTAACTTCCTGTTTTATTTGTTTTGACGTATATTGTAAGTAGGTTTCAGTACCTTCTGTAGCTTCAGTAACTTTAAAGTACCTCCAGGTATTAATGGATCATAATATATGTATGTTCGGATACTTACAATTTCCAAAACGAAGTAACACGTTTTAATAATATTTCACACGTAATCCTTAAATCGGGAAAGCATTTTAAAATCCATGGTTTAAACCTCGGCGGAACGCAATAGACCGAATCGCTTAATTGAATCTAAAGACGTCCTTAAATAATGTTTGTATACAGTATACAGGGTACCTATACAGCGCCATCTGTGACCACTTTTGAGAACAATTTTTTTATGAAAATTATGTTTTCAATAAGCAAAATAAAAACTACCCTATATGTTGCTCCGGGGTATAAACTGTTACTATACAAAATTTCGTAAAATTCTGTGCAGTAGTTTTTACGTAGTGCGCGGACAAATTCACAGACAGACAGACAATAATTCCAAAAATACTAAAATGTATTCAGTCAACGTTTTTAAGACCCCCCAAATAAGTTTTTCTAGAATATCTTCAATGTACATTTTTTTTCTCCTTACGCGTTTATTATATGTATAGAATACTAATCTCACTATCTAATAATATCTAATCTCACTGTAAGCCCGCCTGTTTGTTGTTCTTTTTATAGATAGCGTAGATACATGCTTTGAAGTATTATTAACTTATGTTCTCTGGTTGTATATAATATATACAATATACAGGGTGCCATCTGAGACGTGATCAGTTATATGTTTTTCTAACTCCATAAACAACTAGCAGTTGAATGCCCCAACTTTTACTAAAATCAGACTTTTTTTCTTTTTTTTTTACATGTTTTTGTAATTTATTTTTCTTTCAAAAGTGATAATATTAGTGTAAAACAGTTTTATAAGATATTTAAGGTAAAAATAGTAGTTTATGTAACTGTTACGTAATAAGGGTCCTTAAAACATGAGTGTGGTTTTATGAAATGAGCCGCAGGAGAATTTCATAATAAGATCACACGAGTGTTTTAAGGCCTAATTACGTACAGTTGCATACACTGCTTTATCTACACTCATATTATATATATTAAATTAAGTGTTCGGAAACCATAGAATGACCGCCATTGTACCGTCATGGCCTACTCGATTGTGCCGGCGCTCGCGCGGGACCAATCGAGTTGGCCATGGCGGTAACATTATGTTATCAAATTCGATGTTCCAAATTTGAAACTCATTGCTTAACAATATTTGAGCATGCATAGTTAAAATTACGTTACTGCCGCAGATAAGAAACTTATCATAGTTAAATCGTTTGTTGTAATGCTTGTCATTGTCTACGGCATTTGAACGCATTTTAGAGTACTTACAGTATGAGTGTAGATAAAAAATATTAAATTACATTTTATCCGGAATAAATGACAAAATTGTTATTAACGACAGTTCCATTTCAAAGAGGTAATTCAATTTACTTATTTAAATATTCTAATAAGTAGTTTAAATATCCCGAAAACCCCGTCAAATGAAAAATAAATTACAAAAACATGTAAAAAAAAGAAAAAAAATGTCTGATTTTAGTAAAAGTTGGGGCATTCAACTGCTAATTGTTTATGGAGTTAGAAAAACATATAACTGATCACGTCTCAGATGGCACCCTGTATAAAAACTTTAGAAATTTTTATTTCTATATATATTTTACCTAATATTGCTTAGAGTTAATTAAAAAAGAAAAATTATGTGCTCAAATACTTTTGGCCAAGGCTGTAGATATTGTAGGTACATAGGTAGATCATCGACTCATCGACCTAAAACCTAGTCTGGCTTGTAAATTAGGATCAGGTGGGGTAAAATTAGATGTAATTTTTTTTGTGTAAAACTCGTCTCCCCATCGTACCCCATAATAGTAATACTTAAATAGGGCAAATACTTAGCTCCTTTAGCTTTTTTGTTTTGGTCGTGTTATAAACCGCTCCAATCTCACCTAAGTCGTAATTATCATTAAAGTAGATCACGTAGGAGCCCAACTCCCAACACTGCGCAGCTGTTCTCCGCTTTATACCCCGTTTTATGACGGTTAAGTATGTCGCCCAGAACTTAGCTATAAGCTCAAGTTCTAGTACTACTACTACCATTGGCTATTTGCTTCAAGACACGAGGACCATAATCATATCGTAACTTTTTAACAATATAGTAAGTATATAATCTACTATAGATCATATTCTATGGTTATTTATTATAATCTTTTTTATTAGTATAATATGAGTTTCCGTCACTATAGTCACCCAAATTCGTAGAGCAAAAGATTATACTTACGTCGTTTCGCGTAAATGTGACTGACTCGGCTTGAGTTGTAGGTATATAAAATGAATACAGGCAGCCGTACACTGAACGTGGTAGGGTAGACTCTACAGTTGTCACTATAAGTATCCGTGCGTACCCAAACATGTATTGATCTTCACCCCTGTTATTCTCGGAACATAATGGATTTGTTAAATTAAATGTTAAGTTTACTATAAGGCCTTCCACGTAACTGAGATGGTTCATTATTGGGTTAAAAAAACTCAATGTGTATTCAAACTAGATTTAATAATAACGCGATAAAATTAAATAATCGGGTATATTATAAACGATACAGTCCATTCGACACGACACATCACACACTTGAGTTGAATTCAAGATTTACATAGGTGTTACAGCGCTGAATAGGGAAGATGTAGTTATAATATTTACCATTATTTTGTAAACAAAATGTAGAAAAAACATAAATTTATAGCTATTATAACGTTTTTACTTTAGTTAGTACTAATTTCAAACAATAATTACGATTTGAAATAATGTGAAACGGAACGTATTTTAATCCACCAATCAGCGTCTTGTGACGTCACTCCTGTTATGACAACTATAAGTATGAACAATTATGGCGACTATGGCGAATTACACTGACACACATAAGTGACGTTACAGGAACTGTAGATCCGTTAATAGGTGCGAACATTTTAATTGTCAGTTTGTAACATTGATGTATTATGTATTCTACTAGATGAGCTACCTAGAACAAATTTTAAGCGCCATGTTTTGCAGTTGACAGCTGTCACTAAATGAAAGAGTAGCTTTAACAAAACAGGCGTGACACTGTTTTGACAAAATTCTTATTCTCCCTAAACGAATTTAGTAAGGAAACGTAATGAACTAAATTATTGTTTTATTTGTACCTAATTTTTATTTTGCTCCTTACCCTACAGTTTTAGGGACGAATTGAGAAAAATACTTTTTTTGCCGACAAGCGCCTTTCAATACGAACTTTGAGGTGAATGATCCTTGATATTTACTTAAAATGATATTGGTTTCCTGGCACGGAAAAAAAAAATTGTGTAAGAAGGTATAACACGAGTGATATTTCGATATTTAAGTTTTAAATTCAAATTATAAAAATCATTTTTAATACAATTGCTCAAAAAGTTTAGTTTATGTAGCTGCAAATCGTGCGTAAAATTTGATTTTATGCACTAGTGCTAAAAAGTAATCTGATCTGCAAATCGTGCGTAAAGTTAGATTTTACGCACGATTTGCAGATTTTACGCACGATTTGCGATCAGAATTTTAAATAAATGAGTATTATGCGAGACCCGCTTATAAATGACCCACCTGAACCTGAACTACGCGCGATTGGGCATAAAGGAATATTATGCGAGACCCAATAGTATTACTTGAAGAACGCGCGATTGAATGAAGCTGTCTTTCGTACACTGACAGAATATAAATGTAATTTTATTTCATTGTAGTTTTTTCGCAATTGTATTAAAAAACGTTGTTCGACACACGTGTAGAAGTGTCATTTTCACTCGTCCCGAGTCTTGACCCTCGCCTCTCGGCTCGGGCCAACTAACCTCGGTACTCGTGCAAAATGACATACTTCTCGCACTTGTATCGAAAACTACTATTCTATGCATTTTATTCGCATTAACAATTTTAGCAAATTTGCCCTTGTTGTATAATAAAAATATATTTGATGAGTTCATCTGTTTAGTTAAACATTACTACACACTTATCTAAAACATATTTATTACGTAAATATGTTTATGCTGAGTATTGTTAAACAATAATGTAGGTAAATCAAGTGTAGACACATATGTTGTTACTTCTGCGACATTAATCTGTGCGCCAAGGAATATGGCGTCGCACCGCCAACATTAATATTTTAAATTAGTGTAACACTAAACTTTGCACTTACTTACCTATGGAATATAATTCGGTGGCTTTAATTACTATTTTTAGAATTATTTTTACAGTTTGTTATTATGCAAGAAGCCTTTACGTTTAGTATTTGATTTTTAAATATTTTTGACACTTGCGTCCAACAGCCAGTGTCAGACTTGTAGTGATTTTCACTAAAACTCATGGTACAAATAATTTCTTCGGGATGTCTTCTCCTGTTACTCAATAGTTTGTAACAGAAATTTTTGACCATAAAGTTTAGTATTTTCGTTTTTAATACACTCGTGGTCTATTCTACGTGCAATTCTTTCAAATGAAAGCAAAAATTAAAATATTGCATCTTCCCTATATGATGTGTGTGATGTGCTGATGTGTCGAATCCTGTACACACCTGATTGGCCTTGGAGTAATGTTATGGAATAAAGTTTAGAACTAAATCATAAACACTAACAAGTAGGTATGTGCGAAACATTTCAGGCTGCGGCGTCTAGGGCCGCGTCGTAAAAATTATTTAGTATCGCGCCGTCTGCGTCATTAGCGCGTCGCGCCATCTGCCGACGTTTTAATGCACTTGCACTAAACGGAGAATGCGCTGTTTGTCATCAACATGTACTGATATTTATGTAAATAATGTATGCACTTTAAAAATCTGTTCTTACAAGTAAATCGTAGAATATCCTTAAAAATCTGGTTATGGTCATTATTTATTGATATTATAGGTACCACCTAATGCATCAAGAGGCGGTCTTATTGTTTATTGTTTGATACGTACCTGTTCTGTGGTTCTGTTTTGCCATTTCGGCTACAGAACCCTAAAACCTAAATGCTCTTGAACTAATAATTATGAGCTTGTCAAAAATACAGTGAGTAGTTAAGGTGAAGATCCGAGGATCACCGACAATCACCGCCGATTGCCAAAACGATCGCTATTATCCTGCAATTCCCTTAGTACCACTAAGCACTAGACCCTACTCAGTGCTGTGTTCCTGCTGGTAAGGTTGCCAAAGAGCTCAAAGAGGACCCAGTGTGTTGACGATCAGAACACGTATCATGGTTGTCATTTTATCGTCTATCACGTCAGGCATCACTTTCGCACTTACATACGTGACAGCTATGGTGCCAGGCGATAAAATCCGACCATAGTAAGCCTACTATGGTCGGATTTTATCGCGGATTTAAGGAACAAGAGACCAGCTAGCCAGCTGCTAGGGGGGTCTCTTGTTCCTTTAACCGTCAACACAGTGAATCCTCCTTTTTGTAAAAAAGGGTCGGCAACGCGCATGCGACACCTCTGGAGTTGCAGCCGTCCATAGGCTACGGTAGCTGCTTACCATCAGGTGGGCCATATGCTTGTTTGCCACCGTCGTGGTATTAAAAATAAAAAAGTGGGTACAGTAAGACATGTAATCCGCAAGAGAATTTTGTACAGATAATTTTTCTATTTAAATGAACCAATTACACAGGAGAAATTTGCCTAGAAGTAGTAATAGTTAAACTGTATTACACTTACTTACCTATCGAAATTAATTTGAAATTGTGGTATTTATTAAATCATTTGTCAATTACTTCCAGTTTAACGCTTCCTACGAATTGTGTTCTACCTTACTTTTCTTGAAGGAATATAACTTTTATTATAAAAATAATTTAATTGATGCAACATGACATGAACCTATCTTAACAACTGTATATCAGAACCTATCTATAAACCTTTACCAGAATCTTAACTAAAATAATGAAAGTAAGTACTTTTGTATAAAGTCTATGCCATCTTATGAGTACCAAAAGTAATAATTCGTGTCAAAACACGTGACATTGTGAGTGCAGCAGCTATGTCTGGCCGCTATACTATCGCTATCGTAGCTTGTTAACACTTTTAGTGATCCTTTACGACCCAACAAGACGAAGTTTCTTTTTCTAAGTATCCATGCACCGTTCATTTGAAAAGTTTTATTTGCGATCATCTTTAGTTTTATCGTAGCTGTTCTATCACATAATAAACACATATATGATGTTTTACCACAGTTAACCATCCACCACCAGCCATCGACTTACTGATCAAGTTTTCAGGGTCTGATTTATCCAGCTTACACTACTACGATTACGACTTACAAACCTACCTACCTTACAAAAAATAATACAGGTATTTTAGGCCTACTATTATAACAAACCAATATACATATACGTGATTTCCGGATAGGTGCCTATACCTAATTAGCCAGCTGAATATCTGGATCTGGATCCTAATAAAGGTAATAGGCAGGATATTTAAATCATCCCTACGCTACGCCGTAGCCCGTAGCGCGTTTCTTGGTTTGTAGAAACAACTATTAGACAAAACATAAACAGTTTTTTAGGGTTCCGTAGTCAACTAGGAACCCTTATAGTTTCGCCATGTCTGCCCGTCCGGCCGTCCGTCCGCGGATAATCTCAGTGACCGTTAGCACTAGAAAGCTGAAATTTGGTACTAATGTGTATATCAATCACGCCGACAAAGTGGTAAAATAAAAAGTGGAAAAAAATGTTTTATTAGGGTACCTCCCCTATACGTAAAGTGGGGAGTGATTTTTTTTTTTTTTCATTTCAACCCTAACGTGTGATTGTTGTCGTGTGTGTGATTGTTGGATAGGTATTTAAAAACGAATAGGGGTTTAGTAAAATCATTTTTTGATAATGTAAATATTTTCGGAAATAATCGCTTCGACTTTCGTAACTTTTGAACCGTATGTCCAAAAAATATGAAAAAATTTGAGAAGATGCGCATTATGATAAACTTTTTAGGAAAATTATTTTGAACATTATAGGTCTAACCATTTTTGAGTTATTTCCAAAAAACTTCTTCCATAGGTATCAGATACGACCTTTTGGCATTAGTCTGGTTCTTATTCCATTGAAGCTACGGAACCCTCCATTATGCGTGGTCCGACACGCACTTGGCAATGGCTTGATGATTATCAGTGATCGGAGATTTTCCAGCATTATTGATGCAGTGCTAGGGTTATTATTATTGTAAGGCTATTAAATGTTTGAACCAAAAATCTAATAAAATTAAAGCCATTTAGAACTAAGTAATAATGTAGAGATCGTTGTTAACTAAATAACAATTTCACGAAAAAACGTCATTGCACCGGTTTTGCTGAAAAATCTACGATCACTGATGATCAGTGATCGGCACGACCCGTGCAACACCGCGGCGTTCCTATAGTATTTTATATCGACATAATTATAATCACACGATTATGTTTGAAAAAAATATGTTCAATTGGGTGTAATATAATAGTATTCAATAAAATATTATAGTCATATCCGTATTTTTTTTGTACGCGAAATCCCGCGTTGTTGCACGGGTCGTGCCGATCACTGCTGATGATTATACGTGTAGGTGGGGCAAAGAGAACGCCTCACAACGGCAACACACCTAATAGTGCTGGAGCCCGCCTAATTGGAAATTTATCAAAATCCTAACCTATTTTCTTCCATATAGCGTTGTAGAGCCCATCTCGGAGATCATGAAAACATAAGTCTTAAAGGTCTTAAATGGCCATAAGTATGTATGGCGTCAAGTTGAAAATACAATTTTTTGGCCTAAATTTATCAACGAGCCTACCGCTCCAAATTTTGACACATGATTTAGCCCACGTCAAATAACCTACATACCAATTTTAAGACCAGTCTGGTGGGCACATAAGATTTTAAGACCAGTTGAAGTTGCAATTTTTTGGCCTAAATTTATCAACGAGCCTACCGCTCCAAATTTTGACAGTAGTTAAAGGACCCATTCAACACACCAAATCCCAATTTTAAGACCATTCTGGTGGGCACATAAGATTTTAAGAAATAGTCGACTTCATAGAAAAAATAGCAAATTACTATAAATTCCTTAAAAAAATCAATTTTGCTGGCACAAACACAACTGCATATTCATATATAAGTATCTTGTAATTAAAAATGCCCTAAAAGTATTCCGCAATAAGTCGAAAATTGGAGAAATTCGTCATAGCAGTACTTTAGTCACGGGTAGACGTGTGCGCCGCCATCAAAATCCGCGGCGGCGGCGCGCCGGGAATTTTTGGCGGCGTGGCTGCGCCACGCCGGCGTCAAGGTCACTTTTCACGGTTCTCGTTTCGCATTAAAAATATTTTAAATATCAAAAACTTTTTAGGAACAAGGAACATATTATTAAAACGATATATAATGCCGTTTGCTTCAGTCCTGCCTATTTTTCGGAAATCGCTTTAATGTTGATGTTTTTCATAATTGTGATGAATTAAGATCCTTTTAAAGCCAACTCCATCTAGCCAGTGGCCGAGAGACTGGACTGAATCCATTATTATTATACCTCTCCATAAAAAGGCTCGACGCTAAAATGTGACAACGATAGAACTTTGTCTATTATATATATCGTATACCAGTAAAGTATTTCTTTACATCATGAATTCGCGATTGACAAAGTTCCTGGAGCGGAAAATACCTGCAGAGCAGGCTGGCTTTCTGTCTAGGCGAGGGACACGGGAGCAGATTTTCATGTGCCAGATCACCGAGAGATGTCGTGAATGGAACAAGCCATTAGTCCTATGCTTCATAGATTACGCCAAAGCATTCGACTGTGTTAGATGGAAAAACATGCTGTACGTGCTCCTGGCGATGGGTGTCCCTGCTCATTCAGCTCCCCCTTATTGAGTACTTGTACGCCGAAACTGCAAGAGTGCGCATCGAGAACACCTTGTCGGACCAGTTCAAGCCGGAAAGAGGAGTAAGACAGAGATGTATGTTGTCTCCGGAGCTCTTTAATATCTACGGCGAATACATCTTACGTAAAGTCACCGAGAACTAGGACGGTGGCATATCAATTGGCCGCAAAACGATCTGCAACCTACGCTATGTTGACGACACAACGCTCTTGGCTTCCAATGAGGAGGAGATGTTTCTTTTGTTCCAGCGAATAGAAGCGGAGAGCATCGAATTAGGACTTCACGTCAACAATGACAAAACGCAAGTTAATGTTCGTACACCGAAAACAGTCTCCTCTACGAAGCCTAGAACTAAAAGACCTAGAATGCGTCAGCGCCTTCACCTACCTCGGCTCACTTATATCTAGCGATGGTAGCTGTGAACGTGAAATCATCCGGAGGATTCATATAGCGAAGAGTGCTATGACTCGGTTAGATAGGATCTGGAGAGATCGCGGCATACAGAGGCAGACTAAGGTTAGACTCATACGTTCCCTGGTGTTTCCAATTTTCCTATACGGTTTTGAAACATGGACTATCAAGCAGATCTGAAAAGCCGTATCGACGCGTTTGAGATGTGGTGTTGGCGACGGCTTTTACGGATACCTTGGACTGCGATGCGCACTAATCAGTCCATACTAGAGGAGCTACGCATAAAGCGCCGGTTGTCTACGACGTGCCAGGACCACATACTTCAGACACCTCTCTTAACGCTCCTCGACGAATCCTCGAATCATCAAGACGGGAAAAGTTGAAGAGGCCCTCCCCCTGCAAGATCGTGTGCCCAAATCACTGCACCTGTAGTAAAACACGCGAGCTAGTTCAACACTGATTTATTCCAGTACAATGTAGGTAGACATAGTATTCTACAAGTACCCTAAACCTAATATACTACAGCACCCATGTAATTAAAACTGCAAGAAGTCATGCGTTTAGTGAGGGATATAAGCCTATGGAGGAACCTGGTCTTCAACAGACGGACATGATCCTCAGCTCTGAGGGAACGTCTAGTGATGATGAAGATCCTCTCTCTCGCAAGTCGCAGTAGGTCCAAACATACCGTTCAGTATTAAGGATCAATCCTGCCACCGAAAACACTTCTTTTCTCAGGATAATTGAGTTGGTGGTACAATTTTGATGGCAGATTTATTATTTTCGTTACCAATCTTATTAATTAGGCCATCGAGTTCATATTTGTTAGGTGAGCGGTTAATCATACTCATCTATTAATCTCACGAAAGAGAAGGAATTGACCAAACCCTAAATATTTCAATGTGTAGATGTTTTCATGGTTTAATACGTCAATATACGTTGTAAAATTTTCATTTTACTTTCTTTCATCGGTAATTACTCGTATCATTGGCTATTTTTTGCCGAATTCTGAAATTTTGGCCAACGGCGTGGATTTTGAAATCCGCGGCGGCGGCGGCGGCGTGGGTCCCACGGCGCGGCTACGCCACGCCGGCGCGGCGCACACGTCTAGTCACGGGGGTCTTAAATCACTAAAATTATTATTTATTTTAAACTTAATGTCACAAAATATGATTTGAAAAGCCAGACGTAATGCCTATAAACATTTTCTACCAGTCGCTCATAAGTCTAAACTGATAAGCGTCAAGTTAGGTGCACTGAGAGTATATTACTGACTGAAAAAATGACCTAAATTTATTTTAAATCCTACTATTCCAACTATTGACAAACGGTTTAGCTCACCTCAAATAACCCACATACCAATTTTAAGACCATTCTGGTGGGCGCATGAGATTTTAAGACCAGTTGAAGTTGCAATTTTTTGGCCTAAATTTATCAACGATACCGCTCCAAATTTTGAAAGTAGTTAAGGGACTCATGTCCCAAACCAAATCCCAATTTTAAGACCATTCTGGTGGGCGCATAAGATTTTAAGACCATTTTAAGAAATAATCGATTTCATAGAAAAAATAGCAAATTACTATAAATTCGTTAAAAAAATATTTAGCTGGCACAAACACAACTCTAAGTGTTTATATTTAAGTGTCTAATAAGTAGTAATTAAAAATGCCTTAAAAGTATTCGGCACTAAGTCGAAAATTTGAGAAATTCGCCATAGCAGTACTTTAGTCACGGGGGTCTTAAAACACTAAAATTATTATTCATTTTAAACTTAATGGCACAAAATATGATTTGAAAAGCCAGACGTAATGCCCATATTGACCATAGGCATTTTCTACCAGTCACTTAAAACTCTAAACTGATAAGCGTCAAGTTATAGTGCTGGAGCCCGCCTAACTGGAAATTTATCAAAAAACTTAACTTCCATATAGCGTTGTAGAGCCTACCTCGGAGATCATGAAAACATAAGTCTTAAAGGTCTTAAATGGCCACAAGTATGTATGGCGTCAAGTTGAAAATATATTTTTTTGGCCTAAATTTATCGACGAGCCTACCGCTCTAAATTTTGACAGTAGTTGAAGGATCCATTCAATAAACAAAATCCCAATTTTAAGACCATTCTGGTGGGCGCATACGATTTTAAGACCATTTTGAGAAATAGTCGATTTCATAGAAAATATAGCAAATTACTATAAATTCGTGAAAAAAAATATTTTGCTGGCACAACCACAACTGCATATTCATATTTAAGTGTCTAGTAATTAAAAATGCCGTAAAAGTACTTCGCAATAAGTCGAAGATTATAGAAATTTGTCATAGCAGTACTTTAGTCACGGGGGTCTTAAATCACTAAAATTATTATTCATTTTAAACTTAATGGCACAAAATATTATTTGAAAAGCCAAATATAATGCCTATAGTCATTTTCTATCAGTCACTCATAACTCTAAACTGATAAGCGTCAAGTTAGGTGCATTGAGAATATATTACTGACTGAAAAATAACGTAAATTTATTTTAAATCCTACCGTTTCAAATATTGACAAACGGATTAGTCCACTTCAAATAACCTACATACTCATTTTAAGACCAATCCGGTGGGCGCATGGTTGTGCCAGCAAAATATTTTTTTAACTAATTCATAGTAATTTACTATTTTTTCTATGAAATCGACTTTTTCTTAAAATGGTCTTAAAATCATATGCGCCCACCAGAATGGTCTTAAAATTGGGATTTTGTTTGTTGAATGGGTCCTTTAACTACTGCCAAAATTTAGAGCGGTAGGCTCGTTGATAAATTTAGGCCAAAAAAAATTATTTTCAACTTGACGCCATACATACTTGTGGCCATTTAAGACCTTTAAAACTTATATTTTCATGATCTCCGAGATAGGCTCTACAACGCTATATGGAAGAAAATTGTTAAGTTTTTTGATACATTTCCAGTTAGGCGGGCTCCAGCACTATAACTTGACGCTTATCAGTTTAGAGTTTTAAGTGACTGGTAGAAAATGCCTATGGGCATTACGTCTGGCTTTTCAAATCATATTTTGTGCCACTAAGTTTAAAATGAATAATAATTTTAGTGTTTTAAGACCCCCGTGAGTAAAATAATGCTATGGCGAATTTCTAAAATTTTCGACTTATTGCGGAATAATTTTAAGGCATTTTTAATTACTACTTATTAGACACTTAAATATGAACATGCAGTTGTGTTTGTATCACCTAAATATTTTTTTAACTAATTCATAGTAATTTACTATTTTTACTATGAAATCGACTTTTTCTTAAAATGGTCTTAAAATCTTATGCGCCCACCAGAATGGTGGTGGAAAAGTGGGATTTGGTTTGGTGAATGGGCCCCTTAACTACTGTCAAAATTTGGAGCGGTAGGCTCGTTGATAAATTTAGGCCAAAAAATCTTCAACTGGTCTTAAAATCTTATGCGCCCACCAGAATGGTCTTAAAATTGGTATGTGGGTTATTTGAGGTGAGCTAAACCGTTTGTCAATATTTGGAATGGTAGGATTTAAAATAAATTTAGGTCATTTTTTTCAGTCAGTAATATACTCTCAGTGCACCTAACTTGACGCTTATCAGTTTAGAGTTATGAGTGACTGTTAGAAAACGCCTATAGGCATCACGTCTGGCTTTTCAAATCATACTTTGTTCAATTAATTTTAAAATGAATAATAATTTTAGTGATTTAAGACCCCCGTGACTAAAGTACTGCTATGACAAATTTCTCAAATTTTTGATTTATTGCGGAATACTTTTACGGTATTTTAAATTACAAGACACTTAAATATGAATATGCAGTTGTGCTTGTGCCAGCTAAATATTTTTTTTTACGAATTTACAGTATTTTGCTATTTTTTGTATGAAATCGACTATTTCTTAAAATGGTCTTAAAATCTTATGCGCCCACCAGAATGGTCTTAAAATTGGGATTTGGTTTGTCGAATGGGTCCTTTAACTACTGTCAAAATTTGGAGCGGTAGGCTCGTTGATAAATTTAGGCCAAAAATTGCAACTTCAACTGGTCTTAAAATCTTATGGGTCCACCGGATTGGTTTTAAAATTGGTATGTACGTTATTTGATGTGAGCTAAGCCGTTTGTCAAAATTTGGAACGGTAGGATTTAAAATAAATTTACGTAATTTTTCAGTTAGTAATATATTCTCAGTGCACCTAACTTGACGCTTATCAGTTTCGACTTATGAGCGACTGGTAGAAAATGTTCATAGGCATTACGTCTGGCTTTTCAAATCATATTTTGTGACATTAAGTTTAAAATAAATAATAATTTTAGTGATTTAAGACCCCCGTGACTAAAGTACTGCTATGACGAATTTCTCCAATTTTCGACTTATTGCGGAATACTTTTAGGGCATTTTTAATTACAAGACACTTATATAAGACTATGCAGTTGTGTTTGTGCCAGCAAAATATTTTTTTTAAGGAATTTATAGTAATTTGCTATTTTTTCTATGAAGTCGACTATTTCTTAAAATGGTCTTAAAATCTTATGTGCCCACCAGAATGGTCTTAAAATTGGGATTTGGTGTGTTGAATGGGTCCTTTAACTACTGTCAAAATTTGGAGCGGTAGGCTCGTTGATAAATTTAGGCCAAAAAATTGCAACTTCAACTGGTCTTAAAATCTTATGTGCCCACCAGAATGGTCTTAAAATTGGTATGTAGGTTATTTGACGTGGGCTAAATCATGTGTCAAAATTTAAAGCGGTAGGCTCGTTGATAAATTTAGGCCAAAAAATTGTATTTTCAACTTGACGCCATACATACTTATGGCCATTTAAGACCTTTAAGACTTATGTTTTCATGATCTCCGAGATGGGCTCTACAACGCTATATGGAACAAAATTGGTTAGGATTTTGATAAATTTCCAGTTAGGCGGGCTCCAGCACTATAATAGTAAGCGCTCGTCTCAAGCGGGTGTAACATTGACGGAGTTATCAATTTATCATCGCAAAACTAGGTTTATAACACCACGCGATTGGAACAGACCAAGGATAAGCCCGACAATGCTATTCGTTTAGGTTCTTCACGTAAATAAATGTAGTCTTTCGCTTCAATGTATCGTTTTAGGCGTTCTTTCGTTACATGCAGCCATGTCGCAAACGATGGCTTTTTAAATCTCTGCTCATATTTATTTACGCTCAATCTCCTGCAGCATATTTTCAAATATCGGATTTAAATATTGTACAGTTTGTAAAAATAAAACCTTTTTTCATACAGAAAAAGGGAAGATAGGGGACAGATCTAGTATTAGAACATAATTAGTAATTAACATAATTTACTTTTAATTATATTATAAAAAGATCTAGTTAAATAACAGATATTTAAGTATAACTAGCTTATGCGTAGGCTTGTGCATTTGTTTGAAATAGCTACGTATCAAAAATGCAATGCAACTTCAGCTAATAAAAAAGCGTAATAAATATAATATAAACGACTGATGTGGTAAATAAAACGTACGAAATTAAAGTTGGAGTGATGCATTAAAGACTCGACGATACATCAGCGGTCTCGTGAAAGCTCTACTCAGGGTCTGTTTCCATTGAACTTCACCTTTAACCTGATGTTTTATATTAAGTACTGCTTAAGTGCTGTGGGTAACGCACTCACTAGAGATTATATACTTACTATATTGTTCAGGGACCGCCTTTGATGCTGAATGCTGTGTACATTGCACTGCATGGCATTGTTGCGCAACATTGCAGCACGTCACTGTTTATATCCATTGACAGTCACTCAAGAAATTTTCATTGATTATTAAGTACCTAACTGATTTGAATGCTCTAACTAAGCGGAAGTCGGGACCATCAATGTATTATTATTATTTATTGTATATAAAACCAGCAGCACAAAATATGTATAGAAATACAATAAAACTAGAAAGCCAAGTATAGGTTCTACATACATATAAAAAGAAGTTACAGCCCAACTTAAATACATACAAGTACCAATCACCACAAGTTAATAGAAAATACAATACTCTAAAAATAACTATGAAATTTACTAATTCAATTAAAATCCTAATAAACTGCACCCGCACCTGCACCGGGAGTAGTGCCCATCAACAACTTAATCAATTTAGCCCTTATTGTTGGTATGCTGTCATTAAATATATCAAAATCAATTGTTATTACAACTTTGTTTAAACTCGTGCTTGCCCTGCACAGGAAACTGTTTTTCCTATATTTTGCAGAAGCTTGATACGTGCCAATGGGACGAAAGTGTCTAAATCTCCTATTAAGATAATTAAGTAGATTAGGACAATCACCTTACTTTTCCATCATGCTACAGTGCAACAACTGCACGGCAATGCATTAGCAACTAGAATTTACTCTTAAACAGCGTCTTCAATTTGCAAAAATAAAATTTCTCTAAATCTACGTTATTGAGAAGTAGCTCTAATAACCCCTTGTTACGGCATGATTGAAAATTGAAACCTAGGTTTTACTTTCTAAAAATCGTATCGTAAAACGTACAAGAATGGTGTCGCACCGTCTCTTCTTCGTTAATAACACGGTTTACGACAGAGTGACGCTGGCTATTAGTTTTATGTGCTACGTTTAAGGTTTATTAGTGGGTGTACAATTCGCCAGGTTATTCCACACGAGTCTAGACGACGATGTGTCTTTGTACTAACGTCTTCGCACATACTGTGCTGAGAAAAGATTTTCACCGTGTTCCTAATTACAAAACCTGAAATACAGTCATAGATAAAGTTTTCATTAGCAGTTAAACACTAATAATATTATTACCTTTTTTATTACTGTCCGTATTAGTAAATAGGAAATATGGCTGTTTTATTTATACCTTCGTCCAAATAACATGGCATTTTTGTCAGGGCCGTAAAAATACAATATTTTACTAAGTATGGTTTTTTTAAGTTGCTTTTTTTGTATCGAAAAAAATAGGAACCCTGCATTATATAGATATATGCTCTTAATGCACTTGGCCGCATTTTTTAGTAAAATTTATAGTTAGTGATTAAACCTATGCGGCTTTACATTACGAACTTTTTTTTCTCTGACCGTGAGATAGATACTTGAGAAGCACATAGAAGGAATTAAATATGGCTGATAATGTTAATTAGCATTACGTAAGCACTTATGTACCTACAAAATGTTATTTGAATTTTATTACACAATACAATCTGACGTTGAAAAGCATTCTTAAAAATTCCAGATTAGCCTGTAAACTCCGCCTTTATTATACAGAGTGGGGCGGAATTGAAAAAAGATCTACCTGCTCATTTTACTAACAATGTTGTAATAAAAGAAGTTTACTCCAACAATAACCAATTTGCGGAAGAAAACACAGCTCCGGGATCTCCCATTGACATTAATAAATGATTAGCCTCCCTGAACAGTTTTCATTGTAATGTGCCACAAAAGAAGGCCGAACGTAGCTTTGTTAAATTATAATTTGATGCCTCTTATCGTATTTCTTTTAGATTTTTTTGTAAGCAGGAAATGTTGCAGGAGATCGGCTTTTGTTTCGTAAAAGAAGATGTAGAAAATTATAGCTCAAGCGTATCATTCCTAGCGTTTATCTCGGCTAATAGCCACGGCTCAATGGAGGCTGGGGCCCGCTTGGGAACCTTACACCAGGAATGGAAAGTAAAAAAACTAGTCTTTTACGAAATCGACTGTCATCTGAGCCAAAAGATAAATCTCGCCCAGAGTTCCATAAAGCCGGATGTCAAAAAAGTCAACTTTTAAAGAGAACGAAAACAAAATCGACACTGTTTGCCAATATTTAAGGGGCTGACAACAGCTAAATTCCCTCCCTATCTTTTTCAGCGCGAGTGAAAGAGAAACACTGTGTTACGATTAGTATGGGAGCTCAATGAAAGTTTAGCAAAATGATGAATTAAAAAAAACTACGCATTAAATGAGAAATATAAAACAACGAAGTTTTTAGTATTAGTGCGGTGGTAATTTTGTCCTTAGTAACAGACGTAGAAGTCAAGAAACTAAATACATACGACTGTTTAATGCAAATTTTAAGATGTAACTTTGGAATTATTTTCTATCGAGCCGATTTCGTCCAATCGTGTATCGGAATCAACGAAGTTCTTCCAAATATAACGAATAATAACATAGCTGGGCATTAACTCGTTAATCCGTTAATTGTTAATTAACGAAGTTAACATTTTGATTAACGGATTAACTTTTAAGTTAACTTTTAAAAATGTTAACGGACACGTTAACTTCCGTTAATATGCAGAAGTCCGTTAATCGTTAATCCAATGCCTACTATTTACCGCACGGCACCGCGGCGCGGCGCGAAAAACAGGTTCAGACAAGTATGAAACGAACGACAAGTGCCGGGCGGCGCGTGGCAGCGAGTGAAACAAAAACAAAACTAGATATATTTTTCCGGCGCGTGCGAGTGAGAAAACTGCGAAGAGATTTGTTTCGTTTGAATCGTTTGATCATTTCATTACTTAGCGCCGGTGCTTAGAGTGACGACTGTTTTGTTTGTTGTTATTATAAATTACAGAACCTTAACCAACAGGTTTTATAAGTTCACTAATGAAAATATATAAAAATGCAATTTTACACATATTAACGGATTAACGATTAACGTTAACTTGCGTTAATTCTTCCGAAATGTAACGCTTTAACGTTTAACGAAGCTAACTTTTTTTGTAGCGGATTAACGAAGTTAACTATTTGATTAACGGTGCCCAGCTATGAATAATAACATATATATTTTTTAGTTTCTCAAAACAAGTAGTTATAGCTAAAAAACTGTTTGAGTAAAGTCAATTTGAAGGTCATCGGGTGTTGTCAGCCTCTTAATTTGAAATCTTCCTCCCGGTTGGATTCTTTAACACTATTTTTATTTCAACGGCTTTATTGACCATATCTACTATCCTAAGGGTTATACAATGCATTGTTTTTACTTCAATAAACATGTTAAAGTTGAGCGTCGATCTCAGCCTATACTTTAATACTTTGTAATATAAGTACCTAACTAAAAAAAATCAATTCCTTCCTTTTCGGAAACATTTTTCACGGCCCCCGCCACCGGCCGCAGGTGGACCTGTCAGCTGTCTCGCCGCCATCCGCCTGCGCTAATTATTTTAAAACACCTACACCCTTTCAATTTACTTTCAAATACCCTAAATACATACTAATACGGACGATTTTCAAGTAACTTTAAATTTGATGTCCGCATTTTTTAATTAACAATTTTCCATAAAAAAGAAAATAAGAGTTTTGTTATTAAAAGCAGCTTTGATCATTTGTTTTGGACTTAGATAAAGTATACAATGAACAATATTCTGGACTACAATGGCTAATAACATGGCAACATAAGTTCGATTGCAAGCAATATGTAAGAAACTTAAAAAGTTTTCATTTATTCTGAACTATTCGCTTGTTCAACACGTGTGAGTGCAGATAAATTAAATCTTATTTACTAATTTATTTTGCCAAACACCACGATTTAAAACTAAGTTAGACTGAATACTTTCCTCTAAAACAAGCAATTATCGTACTGACTTTTTTTAAACATGTCTGCATTTACAATTTAGTAAAACAATATCTATATAGGAGAGGCAGGGGACGGCGGGCGCCGTCTACGATAAAAATTATTTATACACTTTCGGAGCACTTCGCTCCCGTCGTGATATGACTTTTTTTCCTAAATTACCTCTTACTAACGATGTTTATTTTCCTAGAGATAGTGGAAATATTATTTTTTATTCGTACGTACGTACAAAATGCTCTGATAACGCAATGTTCTTTGCATTTTATTATAGATAATGGTTGAAAGTACAAATAAATGGTTCCTTTACTGTGGTTAGAAGACTTAAAACTAGACAAATATCAGATATGCAAAAGCCACGAACTTGTAAGGGTAAACAATATATGTGGTAGCCCGATTTAACCCCCTTATTCATCGACGTGTGTCTGGCTTTAATAATTTTTTTGTCCTTATCTGTCCCATTGACAGTTGTGTTTAATGGAAACAGACAAAACATAAAGTAAGTAATTGAGGCCTGAGAAACGTTCATGAGTACTTAACATTTTAACAAAAGCAAAACATACAAACATACACATACGACGCACTTACGCAATGTTTTATTAAATTAGTAATCACTAGCCATTAGGGACCTACTTATTATAATAATCATACAATCCTCCCGCGGAAACCATGGAGAAGATTTCCGACATAGATTTGGATCTCTAAACAACATTGGATTTATTAAATGTAAAGCATGGAAAGTATACTAATTAGCATTTGCTTTACCAAGTCCTAAAATCTTACATCGCCTGCAATGCAGCAGCACCCTACGGGATGTTAGCGTCCGTGCGGCCACACAATGGCGTCCGCCCGGAGCAAACACAATATCCGACGCATGACGCGAGATTACGCCCCTGACTGCCCAGCCAGACATTGTACATACGTACCGCCGAACATTTTTCCTATTAGATGTAATGCAGGTATTACTCAGTTGTTACCCAGGTAGCCGATACGTCTAATGGCTGACAGAGAAACCAAGGTGCCTAATGCGATGTGGGTTAGGGTTCCATAGGTCAAGTAGCGAAAAGAAAACCCTTGTGGTTTCCTTTTTGCCGCCCCGTAGGAATGTCACAACCATCATACTTAAAAAGTATAAGTTGTATGTGTATAAACTAGTAGTCCGCCTCGAACTGAACTCGAACTCGAGTTGACCAATATAACAAGACCCTAATGATGATTTTTCGAGCCTTCTAGCTCCATAACCCGTTGATCGATCATGCTCATGAACGAACTCTCAAATTGTATTGAACTCTACTACAACCCCAATAAATTTCATATAGATCAGAAAAACGGTACTAATGTTATCGCGCGACAACTATTCATAATCAAAAAGCCATCGAAATGCAGTGACGTCTAGGTAGCCAGCTGACAATTCCGTTGCGTCTGAAGTTGTCTAAAAGAACTTCACTCGCTTTCGCTCCGCTCGTTCGACTAGGCAGGCATTTGGGTATACGGCAGGCTTTAAATATATTCATTTAAAATTATAAAAAATAGCTTTTTGGGATTATCATAAGAGCCATTTCATTATACATCATCACAAGGGCAAAACTTTATGTCTAATGTACTCCTCAAAAGTGACCCCCATGTTTAAAATTCATTTGTATCATTAATTCACGTTAGAGTCCGCCTTTTGGTCTCCGACTTAAGTACGTGTATAAAATTTTAGCTCAATCGGTCCAGTAGTTTTGGAGCAAATTAGCTGTGACTGACAGACACAGTCGCACCATAAGAGTTCCTTTATACCATTATAGTACGGAACCCTGAAAACGACTGACGGAGTTTATTAATAGGTATAATTATTTAGTAACAATAGTATGTTATTCAATCAAATACAAACACTGAAAACATTGAAAAAATAATCAACCCAGCAGGATTTGAACCTCGCATCGATACGCCTTACCGGGGCTCGATCGCTTTACCAATTAAGCTATGGGTTCAGTTACTGAGTTGACGAAATTCTCAATGCCTTCAATCATCTTTTTGCATTTATTTTTACATCGACTTTATAGCAGCCGTAAGCGACATCTAGGTGCTAACTACTAGAGTTAGATACCCTTCCCGCCGACCCTTTTACAAGTGTCACAACGGAAATAATAGATGGCGCTGCTATCAACTCATAATTATTTTACATGTTTTTTTAAAGTGGGGCATTCCACTCATACAATAGTATGTTATTCAATCAAATACAAACACTGAAAACATTGAAAGAATAATCAACCCAGCAGGATTTGAACCTCGCATCGATACGCCTTACCGGGGCTCGATCGCTTTACCAATTAAGCTATGGGTTCAGTTACTGAGTTGACGAAATTCTCAATGCCGTCAATCATCTTTTTGCATTTATTTTTACATCGACTTTATAGCAGCCGTAAGCGACATCTAGGTGCTAACTACTAGAGTTAGATACCCTTCCCGCCGACCCTTTTACAAGTGTCACAACGGAAATAATAGATGGCGCTGCTATCAACTCATAATTATTTTACATGTTTTTTTAAAGTGGGGCATTCCACTCATACAATAGTATGTTATTCAATCAAATACAAACACTGAAAACATTGAAAAAATAATCAACCCAGCAGGATTTGAACCTCGCATCGATACGCCTTACCGGGGCTCGATCGCTTTACCAATTAAGCTATGGGTTCAGTTACTGAGTTGACGAAATTCTCAATGCCTTCAATCATCTTTTTGCATTTATTTTTACATCGACTTTATAGCAGCCGTAAGCGACATCTAGGTGCTAACTACTAGAGTTAGATACCCTTCCCGCCGACCCTTTCGGAAGAAGCCCTTTCCGAAGGGGGAAGGGTCGGCGTAACTGTAACTGAACCCATAGCTTAATTGGTAAAGCGATCGAGCCCCGGTAAGGAGTATTGATGCGAGGTTCAAATCCTGCTGGGTTGATTATTCTTTCAATGTTTTCAGTGTTTGTATTTGATTGAATAACATACTATTGTATGAGTGGAATGCCCCACTTTAAAAAAACATGTAAAATAATTATGAGTTGATAGCAGCGCCATCTATTATTTCCGTTGTGACACTTGTAAAAGGGTCGGCGGGAAGGGTATCTAACTCTAGTAGTTAGCACCTAGATGTCGCTTACGGCTGCTATAAAGTCGATGTAAAAATAAATGCAAAAAGATGATTGAAGGCATTGAGAATTTCGTCAACTCAGTAACTGAACCCATAGCTTAATTGGTGAAGCGATCGAGCCCCGGTAAGGCGTATCGATGCGAGGTTCAAATCCTGCTGGGTTGATTATTTTTTCAATGTTTTCAGTGTTTGTATTTGATTGAATAACATACTATTGTATGAGTGGAATGCCCCACTTTAAAAAAACATGTAAAATAATTATATTTAGTAACAAATTAGGCATATATCAATTATACATACTTAGATTAGATATTTTTGTATTTGATACCTCTTTGCAAATAACGAACTAAATTCGCCCGTAATTTCCAGTATCATTTCCAATATCAATTCGGCCCGCTCCGGCAGTTCCGGTGGCCGTATCGGCTGTCACGTAACAACGGGGCTCCAGATTCGAGCCTGTGCACTGTGTGTACTATGTGCACTATGTGTAGTGTGATATGACCATAAATGATACAGAAAACACCAAGTGGGAGCGGGGAGCGGTGCAAGAGATGAATCGAGAAAATCCTGAAGGACATAGCTAGCTGAAAATTAAGAGTTTTTATGAAATATATATAAATACGCAGTAACAAAGACAGGTACTATAGATACTCAACTGGTTTAAACTCACAAGATTTTCACTCACTGTAAAAGTAAGTGTACGTACGCGATTAAGTCCCGTTTTTGTCAAAACAAGGAACTATAGAGTTTTAAAAGTATTATGAAACATAAATTAGTAGTAATAAATACTAATAAATCCATAATATCGATAGAGAAATCTACTTTCACATGTTTTATGTAGTGGTCGGATTTTACGGTGCAACACGGCGGAATACATACATTTATTATGCGAATGTAGTGGTTAAAACGTTAAAATGTTATTGAAATGTATTTGATGTAACTAAAGTAAACAATGTGGGTCCTAAAATCCCTAAGATTATCCACATATACATAATTTTTGAGGTAAAAAAAACCGTGTTGCACCCTAAAATCCGATGAACCGATCACTATTTATTAGGATACAATCACGAGTCTGTCAGTGAGTCAACAGTCTGAGAATAATTTTAAAAGAAGGGAAAGTGGGTTATTACTAACGTATTTTTGAAGGTACCTGGTGCTACTGTGCTGCTCCTATTTTTACTCAACTGACTCGTAAATTATTAAAAACATTTTTGCTCCGGTAAACTTACTCAAATTTAATAATGTTCGTGTAGTTGCGCCTGGTAGCCTGGCTGTAGGCTGTTCAGATCCGGAGCTCTTGGTTCAAACCACCGGAAGAACCAACCAACACAAGAAATATTATTTGATATTTACCAATCACTAATCGGTGAATGAACACAACGTGAAAAAATTCAAAGATACGTGAAGTACACCCAACCCGCTTTAGGCCAGCGTGGGTACTAAGCCCGATCCCTCTAGTGCATGAGAGGTGGCCTGTGCCCAGCAGTGGGACGTATATAAAATAACATATACAGGGTGACATCTGAGACGTGATCAGTTATATGTTTTTCTAACTCCATAAAGAACTAGCAGTTTAATGCCCGACTTTTACTAAAATCAGACATTTTTTTCCTTTTTTTTTTACATGTTTTTGTAATTTATTTTTCATTAGATGGGATTTTCGGGATATTGAAACTACTTATGAATTACCTCTTTGAAATGGAACTGTCGTTATTAACCATTTTGTAATTTATTCCAAAAATATTACCTTATTTATTAAAAAATGTTACCTTAAATGCCTTATTTAACGGCCTCCTAGCCCAGTCGGTAGTGACACTGCCTACGAAGCAGGAGGTCCCGGGTTCGAATCCTGGTAAGGGCATTTATTTGTGTGTTTATCACAGATATTTGTACCTGAGTTATGGATGTTTTCTATGTATTTACCTATACCTATCTTTATATATATCATCGTCTAGTACCCACAACACAAGCCTTATTGAGCTTACTGTGGGACTAGGTCGGTTTGTGTAAGATTGTCCCATAAAAAATAAAACTAGCAGTTGAATGCGCGACTTTTACTAAAATCAAACATTTTCTTTTTTTACATGTTTTTGTAATTTATTTTTCATTTGATGGGATTTTCGGGATATTAAAACTACTTATGAATTACCTCTTTGAAATGGAACTGTCGTTATTAACAATTTTGTCATTTATTCCGGATGAAATGTAATTTAATTTATTAAAAAATGTTACCTGAAGTACCTTATAAAACTGTTTTACACTAATATTATCACTTTTGAAAGAAAAATAAATGCTAAAAAATTAAAATAATATAAAAATGCCTGATTTTAGTCACTCAGGGCAATCAATTGGTAGTTGTTTATCGAGTTAGAAAAACATATAACTGATCACGTCTCAGATGTCACCCTGTATTATTATCGTGTAGTATGTGCTTACTACACTCAAGAGCAGTGGAAATGGGTCAATTTGTGTACCTACTTTGTACATAACGTCAGCCGTCTCAATTTTTCTTCAATGTTTGTGATACCGACCTCTACCTCTACTCCAATGAATGCACCAACGAGTTCAAGACTAATAACTTCAAGTAGCCCCATGAGAGTACAAGACGGCTTTATATTTCTAACAGTGGTGGAACACTGAGAATATTGTGTTATATGAAATTTCAGTAGCTCCTAGTTTTGATGCGGAAATTGAACGTAGCGCGTGGGGAAACAGCGACGCTTTTCTAAAGTAGCTATACGAGTAGGTATGCAGTTCTACTGTACAATAGCCATTCACAACAGTGAAGAGGCTTCAGTACCCTATACTCGTACAGACTAGGGTAAAAAATGTTTTCATTCATAAAATTTTAATTAATATATTATTTCCTTTTAGTCGAGAGCAGACCGCGCGTTGCTTGCAAGAAGTATTTTGGATGTTATCAGATGATTCGGTCAGTGGTAGCGGACGCTTTCAGTTCAATGTACAAATCGTCAATTTATAGCTTACACCGTTACGCCTCCCTTATCAGATACAATTGACAATATTATTGCATTTATACATCACTTTTAGATGCGATGAACATGATCGCCAAAACGCCACATACATTCCTAAAACGTTTGTAGATATTACCTTGTCCGAGTCTTGAAAATCTTCTAATACAGTACACATAAAAACATATAGATATATTGTAGATCTACAATAAATCCGAGATTCGTGTTATTTCACACGTGGACAGAACGTGTTATTTGTTGTCGCGAGTTTTTGTTTTTCAAAACCCTTTACACCTCATTATCAGCTGTCACCACTCAACAAGGCGAGAAGTGATGCAAACGACATTTATTCACTGGTATATACCAGCAGTTATACGTACCTCCTTAGCAAATGATTCCAAATGTACGTACATTATAAAAACATGATTGCTGTGTACTTCTTGTCGAGTAAGTTTTTATTTAGGCGAGTTTGGCTTAGACGGGTAACCCTATGTTTCTCAACTTTTCGACGAACATATTTATAATATCTGGGCATGCACTTAAAAGTCTTACTATAAATATATCATCATCCTTTATGGAAATGGCCATAAGATCTTTCATTTCGTTTGTGACGGATCGCGGGTATCGCGACTATCGCGGCGGCGTCTAGGACATCCGAGCGAAATGCAATAATATCGCAGTCCCTGAGGTGAACAGCTAAAGGAGTACTATTGCTAGATATTAAATGTAAAACGAATAGAATTTGATTTCACAGAAAACATGTAAGACTGTGTATACCTACCTACCTAAGATATTTTAAAGATTACGGCAAGATGAAAATATGGATTTATTTTATAAGTGAACCTGAACAATGCCTTACTATATTAACATTTACAATAATATGAAACGTTTACGAATTTATGATGTTGCAGCCATAAAATAAATAATTAAATATCAATATTTGGTAATTATTAACATTAGAACTTTTATATTACTTGGAATTTTAATGCAAAATGTACTCAGCAAAATTTTGGAGAAATTAATATTTAAACAGCTTCTTTTCAATATAAATGATTTGTTTCGTGCATAGTAGTTCGGATTTACCAAGGGTCGATCTACCACTAAATCTAAGTTTAGTGAGAGACATTAATGAGGCATGCGAAGGAAAACAAGACGCCATTGGTATTTCCTGTGATCTAACAAAAGCGTTCGACAACGTTGATCATGACACGTTAATATCAAAGTTGAATTGCTACGGAGTTGAAGGACAGGCTCTGGAATTATTGAAGTCTTACTTGGTAGGCAGAAGTAAGAGATTTACCGTAAATGGGACTAAGTCAGCAGGGTCTCAGGTTAAGACCGGTGTCCCTCATGGATCGATATTAGGCCCTCTATTATTTCTCATGTATGTGAACGATCTTCCCTTTATGGCGGAACACATTTCTAAAATAGTTCTATTCGCGGATGATACTTCACTTGTATTTCAGGCAAATAGAGACAGCCGGGGCATAATAATAAAAGCTCTTTATTCCAAATAAACTCATTAAATTACATTTGAATTAATTAATTTATAAGATAGTTATGTAATATTTCAGATTTATATTAAGAGTATGTATGATATTTGAGTTTATATGACAGAAAGTAAATTTAAGGCCATAATAAAATATACTTTAATCAAGAAAGCCTATTACAAAGTAGATGATAACCTAACTGATAAACACATATGATCCGATGCCTTATTTTTAATATAACATGATATCTGAATTATAATTTAACGTCGGTACTTACCTGGAAATAATGTTAGCTATCTCAGGTGATTTCAATTTGTAATAAACAAAAGTATATATAATATACATATTAATTTACTTCACTGCACTTTAGGATTAAGATTTTGCATACTAGACCTTCAAAAACTATTCTGTAAGAATCTATTTTGAATAAAATATTTTTGAGTTTTGAGTTAGAGTAAATGAAAATAGTTGTTATTATTCACAAGATTACAAATTAACAAGATTACAAATAACAATATTCTCAACGATAACAAGTATTAACAAATTAGCATGACAATTTTACAGTTTCTAATTACTTGTGTATCAATTTATAACACTAACTAGGTAAGTCTTAGCTATTAGGCACTTACTTCATCCTCCTACTGGTGTTGTTTCGGCCATAGAGAAATGTCAAGATTTCGGGCTAATAACCAGTCGTATGGAGTGAGCACTGAGCACTCTAAGCTTACATATTTCTTTATGCCTCAGGTAATTATTACGGCGTGCTGAAGAAGCCCGTGAATTGTTCGTTCGGCAACCTGAAGAATTTCTTCATACCTAAAGTATACTTATAGGAATCGAATTTATCATTTTTAATCGTCGTAATCGCGGGACGCAGATAGAGATAAAGTCACGATTCGTTGTCTAGACTCAAGATGACAAATAGAGGCGCCGCGCCTGGCACAAACTCACTGATGATACCTAATATACTTTTAGGTTTCTTTTAGCTGGAAGAGATCCCTTAAAGGGATTAGTTCGCCTTTGTACACAGTCACGATATTTTTGTGCAATAAAGAGTTTTACTACTACTACTACTTTTACTTCGTAATTCTTTTGACATTGGAAATGTCTTTTCGTTCGTTCCAGTATAGGCCCCGATTTCACGAAAAAGTGCGATCCCCTTATACCTCAGAAAGTTGTAAAGATATGATATTTAAAAATAGCTCAAAAGACTCATATTTACGAGAGCTGTAAGGTGCAAAAAGATTTTTTCCAGAAAATCAAAAAAGAAAAAAGTTATGGCCGGAATAGTGAAAAAAAATATCAATTTTTTCCAAAGATTTGATTTTGGCGTTCGATATTTTGGAAACGAAGAATGATATCAAAAAATTGAGAAGAAATCCTCTGGACAAGTTCGTCAGCTACAATTTAAGCCTAAAAAAAAGACGATCGGGTTAAGGGTCTGCCCTGTAGCCTAACCTTTTTGAAAAAAGTCAGAACGACATTTTTCACATAATTTTTTCTCAAATGTTAATGGCATACATGTAGTGATTTTTATCAACAAATCAATCATTTTCATTCAAAACGGTGACATTTGATTAAGCGGAACTGCTGATGATGATCAGAAGGGAACTCTTCAACGACGCATAGTTCACGTTTGGTGATTCCTCCTCTTATCGAACACACATCGGTGTTTGTTAAGCAAGTAAGATTGTCAGGACAAATTTCCGTCAAGCTCAAGTTCTGATGATGGGATCCATGAGGAATCGAGGGAACTCCTCAAATCTTAATGGCAAATACATAGTGATTTTTGTATTTTTATCAAAAAATCAAGCATTTTCATTCAAAAGAGTGACATTTGATGAAGTGGAACTGCTGATGATGATCAGAACGTAACTCTTCAACGGCGCATAATTCACGTTTGGCGATTTCTCCTCTACGATGTGTTTGTTAAGCAAGTTAGATTGTCAGGACAAATTTTCGTCAAGCTTAAGTTCTGATGATGGGATACATGAGGAATCGAGGGAACTCCTCAAATCTTAAAGGCATACACATAGTGATTTTTGTATTTTTATCAACAAATCAAGCATTTTCATTCAAAAGAGTGATATTTGATGAAGTTGAACTGCTGATGATGATCAGAGCGGAATTCTTCATTGACGCATAGTTCACGTTTGGGGATTTGTCCTCTTCGCTATGTTTGTTAAGCAAGTTAGATTCTCAGGACAAATGTTCGTCAAGCTAAGTTCTGATGATGGGATCCAGGAGGAATCGAGGAAACTTCTCAAATCTTAAAGGCATACACAAAGTGGTTTTTGTATTTAAATCAACAAATCAAGCATTTTCATTGAAAACAGTGACATATGGATGAAGTGGAACTGCGGCTGATGCCATAAACATGTGAAATGTAAAATGAGAAAGGAATTCTTCAACGACGCATAGTTCACGTTTGACGATTTGTCCTCTTCGCTGTGTTTGTTAAGCAAGTTATTTCATTGTATAGAGTGCACCATCTACAATAATCCTTCACCGGCTTCCCCCATTTAAAAAGTCGGTTTTTTTTTGCTTAAAAATTATTTAGCTATGGGGGCTACCATTTCTCGAGTTGACTACGGATTTGTAATGTAATAATTTTCTTGTACTTTGAACATTATTATATCCTGCTTATTCATCGAAAAATGAAATATGTATACTTAGGCGCCACGGCGACAATTATTCAAACTTCGATATGCGTGTAGAAATTTTTCAATTTGTTTGTTCACAGCAGAGTTCGGCACACTTGATTAAAATCGGTGATCGATTACTAATCATCGCTGATTGAATAATCGCTGATTAAATCATAACACAAAACAATCAAGTAATTTCGCCATGAGTAAATCATTAACGACGGGCGCTGATTGAAACTAAATTAACGCTAATCAACTAACTTGCTCAATGTGATTGACGAATGTATGATTAGAGTGTTCTTAAGCTGATTTATATTATTACTTGAATAAGGCGTTTGTTCTGAATTTCACAGATACATATGTAGAAATTTTCATTATCCTAAATGAAAATGAAAATGAGAATGATAATGAGAATGAGAATGAGAATGAGTATGCGAATGCGAATGCGAATGCGAATGCGAATGCGAATGCGAATGAGAATGAGAATGAGAATCAGAATGAGAATGAGAATGAGAATGATAATGGGAATGGGAATGGGAATGGGAATGGGAATGGGAATGGGAATGGGAATGGGAATGGGAATGGGAATGAAAATGAGAATGAGAATGAGAATGAAAATGAAAAGCGCATGTGGAAACCGCAGCTGTGTGATAGCTGCCTTAACTGTAGCCGAAAACCGCAATAAAACCGAACAGGCCGTTTCAAAGTTAAATGGGAGCATTCATTTGTACACTCATACCAAAAACTAACAAAAAAATTGTCGATATTTTGGTAAAGGTAACATTTGCCACTGGCATTTACGCTTTTATTGCTCAATATTGAATCTGCACTATACAACTTAAGACGTAACCGCCAACCACCAAATGATACCTTTAGAAATATTGTCACAAATAGCCATTTATCCTAAATGTATATTATACTCACCTAGGTACCGCCTCTGTTTCGTCAGGGAAAAAAGTGAAGGAGCTAGTAGCTACGCAAAATCTAATCAAAATCTATTCATCTAATCAACTAAATCGTTAGTTTAACTAAGCGAACTGTCTTACTAATGTAATCACTTCAGCGAATCATGAGTGAAACTAAAAATCGACATGATTTACTCATGTCGGTGGTCAATTAGACTAGAAAGCATATGATTAAATTCGTAATCATGTTCATATGATTATGAGTAACGTTCTCATTTTTAACTTTAGTTTCAATCACGTTAATTTTTGCCCAACTCTGGTTCTCAGGCGTTATGTCGAGGATACTTATGTTAATCTAATAATAAAGTAATTATCATTCAACGTTGTAGTTTTATTTTATAACATTTTCCTTATTCCGACTTTCTCGTCGCTCAGCGACAATATTTTTTTCGACTTCCGTAGATTCATTTCCAATGTGCTCGAAAGTCGTGTGAGGCACGAAATCTGTGAATTTTTTAAAAACCGGGAGTGCGATTTTTGAATCTCACCAAGTGACTAATTCTCACCGATGTGAGTGATTTCCGAAAGTAAATCACTCACATCGGTGAGAATTAGTCACTTGGTGAGATTCAAAAATCGCACTCCTGGCCACACTTTTGTTTTAAAATAAATACTTAGATAGTTTTGTTATGGCATTCGCTTTCCTGAAAGCATGCGCTAATTCTGGGGATTAAGTTGCCGAGTGGACCCCCGTTTCAATTGAGCCGTTGTAAACAGCCCGAACGCTAAGAGCATGATGGATGATGATGACTTAAGTAATTTTTTTTGTAATTTAGAACTAGCAAAAAAACTGTAAGCTGATCTTCGTTAGTGTTCGGCAACACCTCCCGTACCATTGCCCATTACCTATTATATCATATACGAACCTATATGATTTCGAACTATCACAAATAAACTTATTATAACGTATCGAGAAGTATTTCTTGGAGCTCAACGAAAATCAAATCCTCATTATCAGCAGATTGCTTTCAACAGTTTGATGGCGTTACGTATATCCTTCATCCCATTAACGACGGCCACTCGACCGATTAGCGGACGCGGATAACGAGAACATAAAACTCTCCCTCCCCCAAACTGGTCTTAGTCACGAAACAGTTATTAATTTTATATAAACCAACTTAATACCAGTAAGAGCGCCGCTTGACCGGCCACGAGCTTGTAATCCCGTAACCGACCGTACGCGACCAGATTTCATGAACAATATTTCCACCAACAATCCAAGTTTCGTGTAAAACGTCATAAATCACAAACAAGCCATTGTTATTGAAACGTACACCCAAACATAAAGCAGATTAGGTTTTCATAAAGGCTACGTAACACGAAACCGCCGAACGTCAGTTTGTACGGTTAACAATTTACATGGTATCGCCTAAAATAAATAGCAACGCAAAACGAGCCACCTGACGTCTTTTCTGATTATTCGCAAAAAGAGCTGGAGTTCAGAGTGTCTGGCGGCGATGCAACCGAATATGTTTGAAGAATAAAATAAACAGGGAGTGCACTAATACGGGATACCTAGTGCTCGCCGAGAGCGTGTGTGCGGCTGCGAGCTGCGAGCGGCGTGGCCCCCGCCGGGAAGCACTGACAAGTTTTTGAACGTTTATGAATAAATAAGCAGCTCCCGTCTGCCGCATCAATACCACTGGTGGCTGAATGCCAAATGCTGTTCGTGACACTTGCCACTTTCGCTCCTTTTTCCAAACACACGCCGAAAGTCATTCCGTGCGGTTAATTCCCCAAACTTGTCGTAATTTTGGTACCACGAATTTTGTCGAGTTAAACTGTCACAAGGATACCACGAAGTGTTTCGTTTCGTACCTCGCTTTTACTTTATTTTGAAGGTGAAATTTAAAAGATTAAATTTAAAATTCTAACACGTACCAGCTACACAAAAGTTTGGAATAACTTTGCAACGCTTGTGGCTAACTAGTAATTTCGAGTGCTCGAAATAAAATTATTAATTCTATATTCGCATGGTGAATTAACTTTAGGAGTTAGCTTTCATTTCAATAAATAAAATTTACTGGCATTGAGATATTCTTAATCAAAATGTATGGTTACCACCAAAGCGTCTTGTTTAAAAGCTAATTGAACATTAGTACCTACCTGCCTGCTTGAATATACTGCTTGAATAATTCATCAAACTGTTAAATACCGCTAATGAAGGCCGCGATTCCCTTGCCGTAGCGTAATCTTCTTTCGAAGTGTGTTCCACCATCTACTATTCTGATCTTTGACCTCATAAAGTGTGGTGTGAAACTTGGTGCCAAGGGCTGCGCGGATTTGCTCTGGCCATCTTTATAGACTACGACAAGCAAGTCGTTTACCATCCGCTTTACCAGCGACCATAAGTTGGTCCACGTTTTGGCCTACTCTGGCAATATGACCGAAAAATTCCAGTGTTTATTATCAGTTCCTGAGTAAACAATTGATACATTTGTGCAGAAGGCAGTCCAGGGAATTTGCAACATTTTCCTCCAGCATCCCAAAAGCATCGGTACGGTAGCGGTCTTTTTTTTCAGCAGCCTCGCAGCTGAATAAAGAATTAGGATACCTGAAAGTGTGGACACGCTAACGCAACAGGCCCGACCCTTTTGTACCTGCGTGTTGTACAATAAAAGTTATGTTATGGTCTGAAAAAAAGATAAGGGGTAGGCACAAATCAAAAATTCGATAAGTATTTTCGTGATTTTCTTATTTGTATATTTTTTGTATTTTAGTTATAATATATACAATACAATGAATTAGTAAAATTAAATATCCTTAATAAATCATACTGATATTATTATAAGAAAAAAAATAGGCTAAGCGCTCAAAAACTGCTTTCTTATATTCTGGTGATCGATAATCAAATTGCTTAAATTTTCTATAATCCATGGTGACTTCTGTAATACATGCAACGAAAAAGGCAGTTAGTTACTAAGTCTTTGTATCAATGTTAAAGAAAAAGCTAGTCACAATTTTCGTAAATTACATGTCCAACTACTTTAAAAGCGTTTAAGAAACTCAAACAATATTTTCCCCAGCTTTTCTTTACAATGTCCACGTTTCAAGGTATCCGCAAAGTGTACAAAGTAGCCAGCAATAAGACAAGCTTTGTGAAGGAGCAGATGCAGGTACAAGTACCTACTGCATTGTAGCGGAGAACAATGTCTGTTACAGGTTGTTAAGTTCTTTCATAAACTACTTAGAAATATCGTATGATGTTATATTGAAGATGAATAAAAAGGTGCCAAGTTATAAAAATAATACTACCATTGCCACAATATGTATTTAATCTTTTTTAATGGTTTTGGCCACTGTGCTGGTTTTGGCCATTTTCAACTTTATTCAGGTATAGACAAATTTACACGTTTATGGTTTATAATTAATATAAGAATAAATCATGGCAGCACATATAGCACTGTCATCTGGCATGTATCTGTTGCCATTGAGTTGTCAGGAGCCATGGAAAAAAGTGGCCAAAACTGGCTCCTGCGCCCCTTTCTGACATTTCATTAAAGAAAAAAATAAGATCTAATATCAGAATCTTAACAGCGGAGATTCATATAAAAATAGTAATATATTTTTAATGACTCGGTACATAAAGAGTGTCATATTTCCTTATTTACGCAAAATGACGGACGTCTGAATAGACAAATTCTCCTTAAAGAGGAAAAAACCGGGGCATCTGCCCTATAGATAAAAATGTTTCTTGTTTTTATGAACATTTATTTCATGTAAATATTTAACAACCGCAAAGTACGAGTAGAGTAACATTAAAGTGCTGAAGAGTGATGGAAATACTCGGCCGTAATTTGATTCTCGGAAAGTCTGGACGAACCACAAAAATAATACCGCGGGAAAAAAATGAATATTTCGTAGTACTCGTTATAATTTGATAGCTTTTTGCTCGCGCAGTCACGAACAAAGCCGATCTACTAGCAGAAATAATCGATTTGTACTTGAATTTTCATGTTTTGTTTATGTGAAATATATTTTTTTTATCCAATTTTTATTTAGCTTGACCCATCGACGTAATACCAAGACGAGTAAAGCCAAACAATATTCATGTGAAAACTCCACCCATTTTTAGGTTTAAAAAACAAAAATTTCGAACCCGGGACCTCCTGCTTCATAGGCAGGGTCACTACCGACTAGGATAGGAGGTCGTTAAACCCCCGCCCCGGCCGTAAAATAAAAACAAGTGAAAATTACAGAATTTAGTTATTTTCCTACAGATCACAGGAAAACTCATAAGAAGTCTATCTACGTCTAGTCGTTAAACGTAAGTAAAAGATTGTCTAATGTACACTGTACCATTGTACCACGTTTTTTTTTTTTTTTTTTTTTTTTAAATACCACGACGGTGGCAAACAAGCATACGGCCCGCCTGATGGTAAGCAGCTACCGTAACCTATGGACGCCTGCTACTCCAAAGGAGTCACATGCGCGTTGCCGACCCTTTACAAAAAGGAGGATTCACTGTGTTCTCACGACTAAAGGAACAAGAAGGTCCCTCATCGTTAACACACTGGGTCCTCTTTGAGCTCTTTGGCAACCTTACTCACCAGCAGGAACACAACACCTAGGTACATATTTTTTTATATTTTGACCATTCATCCATAATTAAAATTTAACACATCTTTAATCTATAATAGGTACCTACTACTATTAATTCTGTACCACTTCTCCTCTTCCTCTAGAGCTTGGGCTAGGCCTTATCGGGATTAGGTCCGGATTCCTTACGATGTTTTCCTTCACCGAAAAGCGACTGGTAAATATCAAATGATATCCCATACATAAGTTCCCAAAAACTCAATGGTACGAGCCGGGGTTTGAACCCAAGACCTTTGGGTTGAAACTATTGAAAGTCGGACGTCTTACCGCCAGGCTACCATTCTGTACCATTATATTACTATATTATATTATATTTAATTACTATACTATTTACAATTCCAAATTATAATTTTTCTACTCCAGCACTTCTATATGCCAATTGAATGACTGATAGTGGTATCTAAAACTACATCATTTAAGTGAAGGCGCTAAAGTCTATTTGTCTATAGGTACTTTCTATAACTGCTAGCAGTCACACAAAACATATTGTGCAACTGTTTTTGTTTTTTTAATACACTGACTTCCAGGTGCCATGTCTAATAACAGTTCGTTCTTGTTTACAATATAAATTATATTTTTAAATTGATATATACTTGAAATTATTTTTGCACAAACTATGATAAAAACATTATCATGTCTTTTTTAAAGTATTAATATCTTAAATAATTTAGTTTTCATATTCATGAAAAGCATAATAGTACTTTAATGTAAACTTTTGCATTGAGAGTTACTTGAACGAAGCCATATTTTTTTGCAATTGAAAACCAACTCGTGGTCTGTCTATGACATTTAGTCAAAAAGTTAATATTTAAAAAGTTTCAACACAATGTACGGCTTAATTTTTGTATTTAAACTCGTATATTATATTAATATCAAGAAGTTTATGTTAATTTTCATAAAATAAGTGACAAGAAAACTTCACAGTGAATATCCGAAGACTTCGGCACAAAAGTAAGAGTTATTAGTTGATAGAAAAATCTTAAAACAAAATTGATTTATGTACTCGTGATACTTAAGATCTTTAAAATTATTTATTAATTACGTTTTTGCTACTGTCGTAGAAAAAGTTTCGTGTGCAACGGTACATAATTAGGTCTTAAAATTCTCGGGTCTGTTATTACAAAATTCGGCTTCGCCTCATTTTGTAACTTCGACCCTCGAATCTTAAGAACCCTTATTATGTACCTGTTGCACAAAATACTATAATGTAACTTATCAACAATTAAGAAGCAATGAAAATCGGTGTCTTAAAAACTAAAATGTTAAAAATTAAATCAGATATTCTCAAATCGACCCAGTTCGTCAGTTACCTCAATAATAAGATTTGATTTTGTATGTATTTACGCCCCTAACGAATATAAGTATTTCTGAAGGTAATACTAATATTATAAATGGGAAAGGGTATGTGTGTGTTTGTTTGTTTGTTTGTCCGTCTTTCACGGCAAAACGGGGCGACGAATTGACGTGATTTTTTAAGTGGAGATAGTTGAAGGGATGGAGAGTGACATAGGCTACTTTTTGTCTCTTTCTAACCCCCCATTTCCCTAAAATGGGGGATGGAAGTTTGTATGGAGCATTCCGCAATTTTCAAGGTAGAAAGCTAAAAATTGGTATGCGGACTATTTGTGACTAACAAGAAAATCATGCATAAGCTATAAAGACAAATAATATCGTCTACAGTAGCGTATTAAAATAATATTCTATTCCGAGTTCTCTTCTGTGTTTTAAATCAGGAAAGGGGAACCGTGTTACCCCGAATTTAACGCGAGCGAAGCCGCGGGCAAAAGCTAGTTAGAAATAAAACGCGACTTAACCGCGTGTAGGGTACCTACAATACGTATCAATTTGAAAATCAAGTACCTCCGATATTTGTAGAAGGTCATTGTTCTCGTGGTCTCGGAGAAGAACCTGTCCAAACAATGCCGTTTTAGTCTCGTTTTATACCTGAAGATTTCTTAAATAATAAGTTTTCAAATCTGTAAAACGAACGCAATTGTAATAAAAAGAAAGAAAGAACCGTCTGCCTGTAATTATACACTATTAACGTCAATACATTATATTGTATTCATAAAACTCATGATGAAGTGTTCTTCATATTTTAGAAGTTTTTTCATAAAAGTCACTCGTCACGTTTGCAACGGAAATTTAAAGATTAACATTTGCCTAATGGAAGACCGTTTTTCTTGATGTGAAACGATGAAGTGACGTGACTTGAAATTTGAAATGAAAATTAAGGTGGAAAGATTGACGGATGCCAAGCCAAAAAAGTAAATGTGTTAGCTGTTTAACATTACATTATATGTTTTATGTTTTAAAATTATCTACTTGCTTAACACATTTCCAATTTAAGTAGGTATCAGTAACATATTTTAGACAGAAATTCAATAAGCACACAGTGAGCCGTTATTTATTGTAAAATATAAACTTAAACAACACAATTCAATTACAAATACAAAATGTTTATTTGTCGAAAAGTGGGTAATGTTATTGCTCTACTTTTTGCCGTATGAGGCATACAAATATTTGCAGGGAGCGGATGTGGTTTAGTAACATTTTATGCTAATATTCGGATAGATCAAATATTATTGATTAAATGTCGACTTACAATCTATCTACAATAGAATCACATCTTACATTTCAAAAATAAATTAAATAATAATATAAATTAAAAAAGCTTGCTTTATTTAAATATTGATGTATGTCATAATAGCATTTTGCTTTTAAGAGAGACTTTATAGCGTTTCGAAATCGATTAGTTGGTAAAATTTGTACCGTGTCTGTAAATTTATTTAAAAAAATATCGCCATTTTAAAAATGTTTTTTTTTAAGTGCGCTGTATGCATTTTGGAAATTGGGCTTCTTCGACGAAGGTTTCGTGTCGGGTTGGGCTGATACTTTTTAAAACAACTGTCGTACTTTTTAACGGACATTAGACATTGCATTATATTTAAAGAAGGGACCGTTAATATTTCAAGTTATTAAAAATGGGGTTCACGACATTTTCCGACAATAGCACCTTCTTTGCATTCAAAATACGAGGTGTCTATCTGTTGAGTTGCCCCAGAATATAATGCTATATGAAATTAATGACTGAACACTTCCGTAGTAAGCAGTGATTCGGTTTCTTTATTTACACGTCTAACAAGAGGTCTCTTTATTTACAAATTATTATTGAAACTTACCCAGTTTCAAAAGGTTTCCTTTTCTTAAAATAACGTAAATTATTTATCCACAGCCAAGTCTCGCTCTCGTGGATTGCTTCACTTTACAGTTAAGGCAACAACATCATAGACGTGAATATTCTAAACAAAATTAATTCTAAATGAAACTTGCTCCAGGATATTTTTACTTCCTGCAATCTTCAAGCAATTCGCGTCTAGTCTAGTGCTAATATGAATAAAACCTAATGATGGTCAATAATGTTTTCTCTAATATTTCCAACTGAGGTAAATATGCCTATGTTTGACAATAATTATGTTTGTTCTAAATAATATAAAATATAATATACGAATAAAGGTTGGAGGTACATAACTAACACGTCAGTGTAGATTACTGAACGGTTATATTGAAAATTCCAAGGGAGTCCATCCCAATAGCTGTGGGATTTTAGCAGGTGTGGTACGATGACTGGCAGGTACGCAGATAGATAATTTTATATGTGTAATGTTTGCAATAGGTCGTTACGGCTTGTTTGGTTGGTTTCGTTTTCTTCCTCGACGCAATTTCAACAGGTGTTACCCCGTTTTCAATGTTCGATTTAAATTATGTTTTTTCTTGGCTTCTCTTATTTAGATTTATTTTAACATTAACGGTTTATCTCAGAGCAAACACGCTTTTAATAGAGCGCTGTGCAGTTTCATTTCATTCGCTTATTTTTCCACGTACACTTAAGAAGACAATTGTGCGAGACACACCGCTAGAAGTGTACGTATTAGGTATCCCGAGAACAAAGAGGGAACGTAATAAAAGTTTTAGACATCACATATTACTGTCGATTGAAACCCCTAAGGAAAACACTTAAATGATTTAATTTTTTTAGGATTTTGTTGTTAACAAGAACTCTTATACCCTCGTTCTATTCACTCGATTGTGAGAAATAGAAGGTTACAATGTTGTATGAAATAAAATCTTTTAACAAATTGATCTATTGTATTTTTAGAGTTCCGTACTGTAATGTCTACCCTATAAAGCTTAATACTCGAAGTCTTTCTAAACGCTTACAAGAGCCCACTAAGCTTTCTTACCTCAAGCTTCAGGCTGAAACTTCTGTAAATATAAATACTACCTAAAGGAACTTACTACAGGGAAAGAAAATCAAACAAAAGATTGAAGGTTGAAAAGAAAATTATTTATTTAAGTTTTAATTTTGGATTTTTGTTATTGAAAAGCGAAACACTGACTAATTACCCCTAATGCTGCCTTTGCAGACGTCATTAGGTGTTAGTTTCCGATTCCTAGGCTTTGCGAAGGTAAAAACGAAACTAACGAAGCAAAAAACCTTCGCGCCGTATTACAGTAAAATAAGTAACGTACTTATAATATCAAAAACATTAATTAATAAACTATCTATACAGTAGCTTGCTCTGATACGCAGTTTGGCCGAGATGATTGTGAAAGCTAGTGGAGACCCAACGTTGTGTGTGTAGTTACCGCAAGTCCTTTTCGATACGGTGAGAAATAACCGCAATATTTAAAATATATATAATTCCTAACTTAAATCTAACGGAATATAAATACAATAGACAATGATAGGTTAGCATATTAACTGTTGACGTTAAAAATAGAATAAGAAGCATCATATAAATATACCCTAATTAACAGACTCTAATAAATAGTCAAATTGAATATTAAAATTACACTAGAATTATTATGATTGATTAAATAGGTATTTCGTTGTTTGTTAAATAGTTGTATTTACAACAAAATATAAGTAAGGAGGTTTGCTGGACTCCCGACGTAGTGATTGTTGGCGGTTGGCGAAGTACGCCTGTACAAAATATGTGGCATTTCAGTTTTGACGGTTCCGTCTTCCAACGGTGGAACCACGACCAGTAGTCTACAGTTCGAAGCTTAATGGATCGGGTAATATATGTTGTCTACGGCCAGTGGCCTTACAGACCTGTTGATTGTGCGTTCTGAGCATTTGTAATGATCCAAGCGTGCGACCGGGCCAGTAGCCTACAATCTCGCTTCATACATCAATGTATAGTTGACAGATAACCGCCAATTCCTCCACACCACATATGCAAATAACGACTGGTACATTTAATAATTAAGTAAGCAAATACCAACCACCGTTTATGACGAATGGTATATAAAGGAGAAGGGGCAGAAATGTATGGAGCCTGGTACCCGGTCCAATGTCCATGTGTCATATATCATTGGAAAGGTAATTTTGTGTAGATTAATGATTACCGGGTCGCCAGTCTCGATTTGCTGTGGGAAGGGAGTAATATGGGGTTGAATACACTCGCGAGCACTAAAACGGCTCACTTTGCGTTAAACGTTTCCTTCCATTTTTTTTTCTTTTCTTTCAAATATGAAACGATTTGTACGTAATAAAAGTGTTAAATATAAATAGAGTGAAAAAAAAATACTTTTAACCTACTTTTAAATAAGGGGGCGGTGTCAATTTATGCGATTTTTTAAATATGTCTGGCAACTCGGATAGTCGTCATTACGAAACCTAATTGAGAAAAAATGTTAATTATTAAGGAATATATTACTAAATTGATATACTACCACTATCAAAGGTAAATTCTGATGATGGAAATCAGGAGGAGCAAATGGAACTCTTTGGATATAAATGACTTCGATTTTTTTCATTAAGAAAGCATGCGATGCCTAAGTACCTATAAAGAAATATTAGAAATTAATATTCGGGTAGGTGGAAGTTCTGATGATGACCAGAACCAATGGAACCTCTTAACCACAAGTATTAACGCAAAGTCTAACGTCAGGGGCGACTCAGTTTCTTTATTGAGATTGGTACGACTTACGCTCATAACTTCATACGTGTAAGTGGTAAACATATGCAAGTAGGTTTGGCTTTATCTGATAGTTTGATCTCGAAATCTAGCACATGTCTGCCACATAGATAGTTAGGTACGTAAAATAATTAACTTATTCAAAATAAATAAAAAGTTTACGAATAACATGCATGTTCTAAAAATATGAAAAGCATTTTTCTTTGTTTAAACGCAGTATATTAATTGTTATTTTTAAGCTATGACTACCTGTACAATTGTACATATTGTAAATGCAAAAGTAGCAGTAGTTAGCAATGAACAATTAAACATATGTGTCAGTCCAGGGAAAAGGTCCCACTTTGTCGATATGGCGTTATTATTACTTTTTAAAACTACACAATATACGCTATCTATTTAGTGAATGTGAAGTGAATGAATTAAGTTTCCTTGTAAATCGATAAAGTGGGCCCTTTCGCGAAACTCCACATATTGTAATAGGTTTCTAAGAAAGCATGGGATAAATATTAAGGAACAGTGTGCATTCGTAAAAAAAAATGGATTTTGTGTTAAAAATCGCAGCAGGTAAACCTAAGGTCGCAATAATTATGTTATGTAGTTAATCTCGTGACACCTCGCGCCTATGTCGTAGCACGAACTTGCGGGCTAAGTAATGATATTACGTGGCATGGTAGGTATGATGAACATGGCAACTCTAGAGTCAGCTAAATATTCGCATATTATCGTGAATTGAAGCTGACGTTCATAGGCTACGGTAACCGCTTGCTGTCTCCACTTACTGTTGTTAAATTAATATAAATAAGAACTTGAGTAATGATACCTTTTACTTACAGTAAAATCTATCAAACCGTCTCAGGCTACAGACATTCGAAATATAAAATAACTTATTTTCTTTCCCGTTTGTATTGGAAGATAAAATCTTTGATTATTTAACCTGTATCAAGATGGTGGCAAACAACGGCCGGCCTAATGTAAAGCACCTAGTGGCGCCTTAACCCTCCGTTTCTTCAGAGGTGTTATATGCGCATCCGACTCTTTTAAAGAAGAATTCGTTGCAGTCAAAAGGAGTTTCATTTAAGGTCTGTGACCATGCTCACTATTCCGTCCAAACCATTACCGTGCCATGACTGTGCCTACACCGATACATAGAAAAATCATTTTTTGTAGGAATAACTATGATGCTTTGCCCATTAGATCGTTCCGGCACAGACCAACAACATAACGTGCCATGACCAGGCCGTCCAATATTCTTGTCGAGAATAACTTTTCAGGTACCAAGTCAATCTCTGCATGGTACGGTACGTTCATAGACCGGTGTCTGAACGGGGCTCAACTCCGATCAAACCCCGTTTGTTACGCGTTTGCAACGGGAACCGATTGTAATCACGTTTGCTACGTGGAGATTTTGTTTTTCTACGTAATTTTTAAAAGGCATCACACGCGTAACAAATGTATATGATACGGGATACAAACCCGTTGCATACGCGCTTCATACGCGTTTTGTAGAGGTATAAATAGCTGATTATATACGTTTTCCCAGCGTGCGACACTTTTTCCGTGCTTAGTACGGTCCTAAAACGGTCATGGTTTGAACAGCTTAGTGGGCACAAACCTTTAAAGTATACGATCTCAACATGTTCTAATCAAGGTCGTGTATAATATAATAAAAAATGGTAAATGTAGCTACTGGTACAACCGTAATACATATTTTGCAAGCTTGCAGCAACTGCGGACTTTACATCCACAAAGTCATTCACTCAAAACTATAACACGGCCGTAAATCTCTTATAAAAATTGGTCAATAACACACAACAACAAAAAAAAACACAAATCATTTTTGATATTAAAAATGTTAAATTCCATATTTTTTTAAAGGTCTACGGAGAGGAAAATCACTCAGAAAAATATTTGTTTCAGAACGTTATATAACTAAAGTCTTTTGAAATAAAAAACAACATCATAAGAAATCATGATTAATGCAGTTTTTAAATATATATAATTTTAAGGCTTTTACTAAACAAAAACTACGTAAAAATATCTTTCGCCTCGTGGTGTATATGTATTCTCCATAGTAAGTATCGAAACTCAATGTGAACGTCAACTTCCGTAGTGTAGCGACATTAAAATGTATGTACCTATTGTTTATTATTACTCAATTTTGCTCCTAATAACTTCTACAAAAAGCAAAAATGGAAAAGAAAAAAAAACTTTTTGGATATAAAAGATTCCCTTTATTTCAGATGACACATACACATAATTACTTACAAAACAAATATAATTTAGCCTATAATAGCGTCCCACTGCTGATGCTGGGCAAATACCCCTCCCTTTGATCTCCACAATTCTCCGTCTTGTGCCTTTTCCGGCCAGGTGCTAAGGAAAGCATACAAATCGTTCCGCCATCTGTTAACAACTTACTCGTACAATCTTATTTTAATGAAATATTGGAAAACTAAAATACAGTTAAACCTGCTTGTCACGCTTATGAAGATCTGTATCCAATGCGAAAACCGCCTGGTACAGTCAAGTGCAAAAATACGTATCGAAAAAATCGTCTCATAAATATGGTACTACGCACTTATTACAACGGAATAAGATACTATGGGACATATTTTTGAGTAAGATGAGTACAGCCATATTTTTACACTTGACTGTACAACTAAAACTAATTGTTTTTACACACCTTAGTACGAATAACCACAACAGTACATAACAGAGTCGAGTAGTATTAGGAGTACCTATGATATACAATTCAATGCGTTTTATAATGGCTGTTACGGCTCTTATGATGTTGCGCGTGGTGGGATAGTATACCGGCTGTAGCATGTATGATTAATAGTTATTCTCGCTCTGTTAAAATTTTTATAGTATTTTTACTAGTAACTGACCTAACGTCGGGTCATAGAGCAAATTAAAACCGCATTAGCTCTGTCTTCCTTGCGAATATTTCACACTACTTGGTTCAACTCGCCTTACTCCTAAAAGAATAATTGACCGCTCGACCGTTTTAACTGTGCCACTTTTGTAGAGTTTAAATCGACGTATCATGAGATTATGTAATACCTATTGATTCTAACACTAGCTATCAGAAAAGGATTATTCTATTATGAACCTAGAAAAACCATAAGTTTTGTTGTTACAAGTATTAAGTATTTTTATTTTGAATCAAGGTATTATATCTTCCTCCTAGCGTTTGTCCCAGCTTTTAGCTCTATTGAGCCTGGGGTCCGCTCGGCAACCTAATTCCATGAATTGGCGTAGGTACTAGTTCTTACGAAAGCGGCTGCCATCTGACCTCCCAACCCAGAGGGAAAACTAGGCTTTTTTGGGATTAGATGCGGTTTCCTCACGATGTTTTCCTTCACTGAAAAGCGACTGGTAAATATCAAATGATACTCGTATTTCGTACATAAGTTTCCGAAAAACTCAGTGGTACGAGCCGGGGTTTGAACCCGAGACCTTTGGATTGAAAGTCTGACGTCTCACCGTCAAGCCAGTATTTCTCAAGGTATTATACAGTTAATTAAAAATATAAACTCGTTTGACTCTTGGCAGTAGAGCTAACATTCTAGTATTATGACCCGAGTTTTACCACGCGTTTGACATATGTCTGCGTCATAGTTAGGTAGGTACCTACAGAAATTGTAGGCGTCCACAGAATACGGGAACAGCTTACCATTGGTCACGCCGTATACATGTTTACCACCATTGTGATACTTATTTTAAGAAGCTTTTGTCTCACAATTCTTACACAATTACTAATTGCACACCTCACTCAATACCAATAACAACAGTACACACAGCGCAGATTGAAGTATAGAGGCAGAAAACTGGCAGTCTTATCGTTAAAGATCTTTTTCAGATAACACACATACCCATTATATTTAACTATATTATATGTGTTTGATATATTGTATTTGACTTGTTTTTTTTTACAATAAAGAGTTTATAAACAACCAAACAACATTTTGAGTAGTAGCGAAAAACTAATCACATACAGCTGAAAGCTTCGGGTGCAAAAACAAATGGACATACTAGACTTTAAACGACAATAGCAAACTCAAACATTTATTAAAGAATATATTTAAAATAGTATGTTACATTACATACAAAACTTAACTAAGCTATGCTAAGAAATCTAAACCTAACATAAAACCTAAACGTCAGATAGTTTATCAAAGTAAAAGAGTGTAAATAAACTACACCGGTTCTAACCCTACACCTTTGACCCGAGAAGAATTATGACCGGCGCAAAACTCAGCGGGACATATTTTTTTAAAACAACAGTACAACAAAACCTAAAAATATGTATAAGTGCGGTTGTTGGAATATAGTTAGAATATTAGCATATAGTATAGTAGCATTGCTCGTAGAACCGATGGCCGTTGGGGCGGAAAGGTTATCAAGTGGCGTCCACGAACCGGAAGGCGCAGCGTGGGTAGACCCCCCGTAAGGTGGACTGATGACCTGGTGAAGGTCGCGGGAGTCCGCTGGATGCGGGTGGCGCAGGACCGGTCTTTGTGGCACTCTTTGGGGGAGGCCTATGTCCAGCAGTGGACGTCTTTCGGCTGATATGATGATGATGATGATGATAACATATAGTGGGAGAGTGGTGGGAGACGGTAGGACTGGCGTAGGAGTGAACTAGAGGTCGACGGGAGTCGGTAGAAGTTGGCGGTACAATGTTCGCCGGGTCAGCTAGTAATAATATATAAATGAATAAATGATATACATATCCAGAAATATGTTTCATATTGTAAAAAAAATATACCTTTATAAAAACTCCTGGGCTAGATGTAGAGATGATAAAAGATAATTTTAAACAAAAACGAACCTTTCCAAAGTCAAATGCCCGAGCTACTGTAAAAAAATACTCAAATATATGTTGCAAGAGTTTCCTCTAAATCTTCAGGATCCCATCATCAGATCCTGACCTGGTGACAATGGGACTAACTATGAAGTTTACTCTTTCAAATCAAAAAAGAATTTTCCAAATCGGTCTAGCTGTTTTCGAATAATCGGTGAATATACATAAAAAAGCAAAAACAAAGATCCCGACGAATTGATAGCCCCCTCCTTCGGAATCTTGAAGTCGGTAAAAAAATGGTTTTAACTAAACCATTTCATGAGGAAATGCAGAAAGATAGTATTGATTAACATAAGGAGTGCTCCTGAAATAAAGTAGCCGTTTACAATCTAGTGTATTTTTTTAATTTAGTGCTAATTTTGAAGCATATTTATTTTATTAATCTGTAGATACAATACTAATAAATAAAAATACAATCATAATAAAATATGTGAGCAACTGAGCATATATAAGTTTTCGCGTTTTTATTTCAACATACTTTGTAACTTTTTGATCAACATAATTTGACAATCTTCAATCGACATCCGCTACAATGCCACAATTGTATTTCCATTTTCACAATCCGTTTTATGCTTTTCAGAATTTCATCTTACCAAGAAGCTACATTAATTAACTGTATTTTAGCTAGTATAGTCAGGAAGACTCTCTAATCTAACCCCTGACAAATATTATTCTATGGGAGACAATTTTCTGTAAAAAAAGGCAAATACATTTAATTAAAAATAAATGTAACTACCTTAAAATGAAGCCAGATAAAAAAGTTTACTATCGAAGAAAAACTATTTATTAAGGTATAAAATAACTCACCAAATCAAACTATAAAAAAATACAATGTTTTTGAGAATCACCTCAAAAATTCTGTCGGAAGACGCTGTTCAAAAAACTATGTGTATGATGGAATACAAAAGGCGAAAACTTCCAAACACAGTTTTATTTTAATATTATTGTATTTATGTTTTGTATAATTGTATCTACAGGTTATTTAAATATAAACACTGCTTCTAAATCGGCACAAAATAAAAATAAAAATCAGAACTTTTTTCCCGGACCACTCCTTATTACAAAAAAAACTTGCTTTATAAATATTATTCCGCGATCACTCGGAGTTTTTTGAAGACTCAAATATTAGTTTGCTAACTCTATTGTCTCTATTGCACAAAGCTGCCTAGGCCTATCCTTAAAAAAAGAGAAAGATTCGGCGTTTTGTAATACTCATTTTTACATAGCGGTATTTAGTTCGGTTCGGATTTTAGATCTAGGAATTTCGGGCTCTGGATCGATATGCTGTTGTAGTTATGTGCTTATTGATGAGCGCATTAAAGGATTCCTCATTTTTTTTACCTAGAGAGAATTGGCCATGTTTTCATGGCTGGAATTTTCATTTTGGACACACTGCTGCGACAGTCCCCATTAACAAATTCGGTCCAAAAAAGATGTAATATTTTTGGTTTTCTACGTCAAAGCATGAGAAAATCCTTTAACTTTTAAATCTGAAAATGTTTCAGATTTTCAATATTTATATTATTTTCCGGAAAAATCAAAACAAAAAAAGTCGGATCCAAAAAAAGATACCAATTAAAAAGGTCGGTTGTGACAGTATCGATTTTTTTTACGCGACACGGTAGAAGTACAAAGCCTTGTATATGCCGAATCCTACTTTTTAATAGAATAATAATAATCATGACGAATAACTACCGGAGCCAATAAGCCTGGTATCGTGGTATCGACATCGCCGTCCCATTTGACGAGAACCTCATGAAGGCTAAGAAGGACCGCCATGTGGGAGGTTGATTCGGCGATCATTGTGCCGATAGTTGTTTCTGCGAACGGTCTCTTAGCGAAGAGTCTCGACCAACATCTTGAGAGACTTTCGCTACGGGGTTGTGGTTGGATCAGAGTCAGATTCAGAAGGCGGTAATCCTGAACATGGCGCGCATAGTCGGATGGTTCCTCACTCTGCGGCCCTAACCCCCGGCAGCCTGGGCCCTGCTTCTTTGCCGGCGGCACCCTAGGTTAGGTTTTTTTATAATGTTTTTATTGTTTTTGTATGTTTTAGATGTATTTTTGTATTTTACTTTTATAAAAATATTGTAAATAGCCTAACCTAAAAGAAAAAAATAAATAAAGAGAAAATAATAATAAATATCGGACCATCTTACACAAATCGATCTAGTCCCACAGTAAGCTCAATTAAGGTTTGTGTTGTGTACCCACAGACGAGGATATTTATATAATCGATAGATAAATACTTAAATATATAGAAAACATCCGTAACTCACGAACAAACATATATGATACTCACACAAATAAATGCCCTGACCAGGATTCGAACTCGATTCGACTAGGCTAGGATACCGTTATGTAAAAAGATTTTATGTTATGTTTTGAACCATTTAAATTTTTTATTTACAGTTTTCTTTTACGTGTCAGTTACAACATTATTAAAGGAATAAGTAGTAACTTCGACGTCGAATGTTGTAAAAGCGATTTATTTTAAGAACTTAGTTCGGACAAAAATGTCGTATGTGTCACTTCCGACATATTTTTCAGAAATATTTCGGTTTAAAATGTCGTATATTAATTTTTTCTATTTTTTTTACAAAATTGCTATAAAAGTTTATATTCAGACAGCGGCTAACAATACACAACGTAATGATAAATACTTAAGGCTAGTTTGAAAATTATATTTTTTCTATTAACCACAGCTCCCATTCAATACATTTTTTCGAAAAACTTTGACAGCATTTCCCCAAAAGTAACCATTTTACAGATCCGAATATAATAATTGGGACCGTCGGTTCGTAGTTGCTTAAAAAGCTATTGTTTTATAAGTTATAACCAAGAGCTCAAAGAGGGTTCCTGTCCCTTTAGCCGTCAACACAGTGGATCCTTGATATTAAAGGGTGGCAATACGCATCTGTGAGCCTACGGTAGCTGCTTAACATCAGGCGGGCCATATGCTTGTTTGCCACCGTCATGGTATTAAAATCCGCCAAAATAATAAATCGTGATAGCTTTGTCAAAAACGAGTTCGCAGAAAACCGCGGTGGGCCTTACAGATACGCTAGAGCACGCGCGTTACCATTACCACGTCGCGCGCCGCATTTACAACACACGGCCTTTAAATAATTTTATACAAAAAGAACCGACTTAATCTACTCCACCTTTCAAAGAGCAAACGCCCTAGCTACTGTAAAAAATACTCAAATTAACAGATAAAGGATATTTATTCTTCAATTTAGGCACATTACAATGCACTTATAAACGACAGAGAAAAAAAACTACCACCAAACTATTCCTTTTTTAGCCAACTGCTGAACAATGGTTATGTACAATGAAGGACGGCTATGAAATATTCAAGTACCTCAGTTGTAGGATTAAAGGATACAGATAAAAAAATATTTAAGCGCCTCAAATCTTGAAAGATTAGGCAAGTTTTTAAAAGATAGCCTAAAATTATGTTGTATCCGGAGACCGTAGTAACCTAAATGATGATTTTTTTATTATTTCGGTCTGTGTGTGTTATACAGTAAGTTATGAATTTCGTGGTACAATTGACCAAAAACATAATTACTAAAACCAGAATGCAGTGAAAAGATTGAGCATAAATATAATTACTTGTTTCACTTCAAAATAAATATTTTTTGTAATCAAAATACAACGTTTAGTCATAGCATGGTTGGTTGTCAGATTAATATCAATTGAAATAATAATTAAGTAACGCAATTGCACCGACCAACTGAACATTAACAAAAAAGGCTGCCCACAAATCTAAACATGCCAAGACAAATGCAATTTTTTTCATAAGTATATATTTAAAAAATCCTCAACACGCCTGAAAGGATATTCAAGCGAGATTTGTAATTTTTATTATTTTTTTAGAACTCCACATTTATATTATCTTATTAATTTTTGTTTTTTAAACAGGAAGAAAATCCTTAACCTACGAGTATGTACAAGCCCCGATGCATACTCGTAAATATTTCGTCTAGTCAGAGCATTTTCTTAGGCTTTCCCGTTTTTAAGGGAAAATAGTTATAGATCTCATTCTGCATCGTTTAGTAATACTATTGTATATTTTGCATTATAAATGAAACTATCCTAACACTTATACAATATAAGTACAAGTAATACCAGCCTGATAACTATAGAAAAAATATTAGTATTGTTTTCAAAATATTATTGTTACCTATTCAAAGACTATGAAAATGGTTCCACCTAATGAAAGCGACACGACTTACCATACTGACAGTTAATTTTTGAGCCTCCGAGGTCAGAAGTGCAACAGGAGAGCGAAATTTAATTTGGACCGTGGTTTGGGATTTTATTTCATAGGAAAACTTAACTTAGGCAGTAATGTAAAAACAGTGAGCCAATTAAACGTTTTCACAGGTAGAAAATACGACAATAGTGCATGGTGGTATTAGATGCAACGTGTCATTTTCATTTAACTAAATGTTAATACTGTTTTATTATAAATGTTAAGAGTAAGACGTAATCTTTTGTATTCATTTCAAACTCTACTAAAATTAACTTCGTTTTGGTATAACGACCCCAGGTCTGTACTATCTACACTTATATCATTCGACAATAGATGATAAACATCATAAACACCTTATTCCGATCCATTATAATTCAGGCTGGGTCTGTATTAGGTTCTCATACATCTTATTAGGGAACCTTGTCTCTTCTTACATTAATTCGAAAAGGTTTTAAAATTATTAATTCAAATTCAAATTCAATACATTTATTTCGACCAACTAGGATCATAGTTAAGGTTAGTTAAAATATCTTAGCCTAAAGTTAGTAAAAATTATAACCTAATATGTACAAACAACAATTACAATTAATTTTTAAAGACAGCACTCAGGAAGGTTTGACTGTCAGTACACGGATCAGATGACAGTGATTCAGATACTGACAATCAAACCTCTCTGCGAATGCACTCAGGATACCATTAGAGCTAGCCCGCACCCTGCGCGCCAGGGATGTGCAGCGTTTCCTCATAGTTGTGTAGAAACAGTCAACTCTTGCATCCGCGAACATCCCTGACGTACTACAGAAACGGGACAACCCCAATAGCATCCTGAAAGCATTATTGTACTGCACACGTAGGGCGTTGTACTGCTTTTGCGTGTAAGAGACCCACAGACTGCTCGTGTAAAGGGTCGTGCAGAAGGCTCTAAATAGAGTTATTTTTACATTGGCCGAACAACGAGCAAATCGGCGGGCCACCATGTTCGCTCTAACAGACAACGCCCTCCGTTCTCGCTCAATATCTGCATCGTCCGTCAGGTCAGAGGTTACCACGTGACCTTAGTATCTAAATGTATCCACCCTTTTTAAAGGCAATCCATATAGTCGAATAGGAGGTACAGGTGGCAAATTTTTGCCTCTGACCTTAAAGACCATGCATTCACTTTTTTTTACATTATATTGCAAGCCATGACTAAGTGCAAACTTTTCACATATTCCCAATAGCTTAGTGAGACCACAAAGCGAAGCACTCAGCAGCACCATGTCGTCAGCATAGCTAATGTTATTGAGACATACATCATCAATATGGCAGCCGACATGACTGATATAAATAATTAACAATCCTATAGTAAAAATCCTATAGTGTAAGTCCTCTAAAACGTGTTCAAAAACGGTAGGCAATGGCTAGCATTACCACAACCGATTTTACTATGATAAGCTTTTTATGTGTGGCAGTAACGTAATTTGAACTTTACATGCTCATATATTGATACGTTATGAGTTTCAAATTCCGAACATCGAATTTGATAACATAATGTTGGTCAGGAAGGAGCACAGGATTGCTCCTTCCTGACCAACGGCACGCGCCCGCGCGGCTGCCGGCACAATCGAGTTGGCCATGGCGGTGCAATGACGGTCATTCTATGGTTTCCGAACACTTAATTTAATATATATAATATGAGTGTAGATAAAGCAGTGTATGCAACTATACGTAATTAGGCCTTAAAACGTAACAGTTACATAAACTACTATTAATTTAACAATGATATATTTTACCTAGTCGTAATTAAGTCGCAACTATTGACATCTAATTGTTATTTATTTCTAGTTTTAAGCTCTGACGTGTAATTTTATATTACCAATAAAGTATGAATATGAATATATTAAAGTAGACAAAAACAATCAAAAAGTTATCACAAAAAGTATAAACAATAAACTCGGCCAACAGTTTTATTCTTATATCAGTAATTAAAAGGTAGGTAAAATCAACATATATATGGCTCAATAAATTAATCATAAAATATGTAAATAACATATCTACAAGTAAAAAAAAAGCTCAAAGCCCGACGGAAGGGTGCCCAGAAGGCTGGCGGAGTTGCCACGCTGAATAGCGATTCATATGCGCTGGGCAAGGAAAGAGCCAGCCCTCTGGTCACCTGTAGCAAGGTATGTATAGGTATGTACAAAAACCATTAAATTAGTGCTCTAAACAGTAATAAATCAAAATTGAGTGCTTAAGCTTTTAATGTCGAAGAGTTTAGTGAAGGGGCGACTTTGTCGATTTACAAGGACGCTTTATTCTTTCACTAATATATTTCTGCGTTTACCTCGGATATTTTTCCGAGATAAAGATGTTTTCTATGTATTTAAGTATTTCTCTTTATCTATATTTCTCTATACGAGGACGCGAACGTTTGAACGTGGGCCCTGCGTAGACTTAGGTAACCTAGTTGACGATCGAACTGAGTTATTTTATTGTTGCATTGGGCAACAGTAAATGATAATTGTAAGATTATTGAATTAAATAAAAATATATATCGTCATCTAGAACTCACAACAAAAGCCTTAATATATTGAGCTTACTGGGAACTAGGTTGGTTTATGTAATATTGTCCAACAGTATTTATTTATTTATTTAGAGTTTTAGGAAGTAATAATAACTCCGTATCGACAAAGTGCGACCTTTTTTCTTGCACTGTCACTTATGTATATAATCCAGGTTTTATGAACCTCAACATTTTATAGACTAGCAATTAAAGTGCAGACAACTGTCGGTAGACTGTCACACTATCTATACTTTAACTTAAACATATAGCCAACTCTCATTAAAGTTTTCACTTATACCCTCAAGAACGCAGCTCCAGCGTTTTCACTCCGGACGGCCGGCTAAGGCAAGCCAGAGGCAGTGGGCTTATCCAACAAGGCTGCCTCAGGGGCGCTCATGTACGTTGAGTTGCTACTCTCACACATCTCACCACTCTCCACAAGTTGACTTATTTATTTTATTTTTAATATTTATCATTTGGAACTCAATTTACAATGAGTTACAAAAATTCCATACACATCCGGAAAAATACAGCTACAAACTGTGTAAGAGTATTGCAAAAAAATGAAACAAAAATAAATGGGCTATTAGGTTAAGGTGATAGTATTTAGACAACCCTCAGCTGCTACTGCCGTGCTGGTCATGTGGTCGATATACGATCGCCACTATACATAATTCTTTATTTAACTGTAGGTTACTTTTTTTTACTACGATGGTGGCAAACAAGCTACCGCAGCCTATGGGCGCCTACACCTCCAGCGGTGTCACATGCGCGTGACAACTCTTGGCATCATGTCAAATAATTTTTCAGAGCCCAACCAACCCGCTGTACAAGCGGTAGAATACACATAAGGAGGCAAAGTCTCTTGTGAAACTTAAATGTTAAATATCGCTAATGAATTTGTGATTGTCGATGATTCACACAGCGCGCCTTCCGACCGAGTTTTGATTAAACTAAATATTCCGTAATCATTACTCGTTCTCATTCAGAAATCGTTACTTTCGAGTCAGTAACACGGTGCCGCGGTTTTACCAGAATATTTTCAACCGACAGCATTAAGGAGCCTACATTAACATCGATACGTGTACAGATGTACCGTGGAGACGTCAACACTAAATGAATTTTGTACGTAACTAGTGTGGTGTGGCTGTCCGGTGGCAGTATTGTATGTATTGAAAGCCAAACAAATATGAAGAAACACAATATTCATTGCTCTCAACAAATGCTCAAGAAATGTAGTATATATAACTAAGTTAAAGAGCTTACTATTCTGATTAGCTCATTCATGGCTTTGTGATCAAAGAGATTGTGCCTAATTTCTATTTTGACTGATCTCGAACACAATATAAATTACAAAATTTTAATTTTTCTCTTTCAGATGAACAGTTATTTGGGCAAAGAAGTAAGCAATATATCAAATATTATGTAACCAACAATACCTGACGTTACTGTAAAATATCAATATTAACGAGTATATAGGTAATAGTTATATTCATCCTGGTAACGTTACACCAAAAAAATTACATGCTTACCTTTAAGTAACAGTTCATTAATTATATGTATTATGTTATGATAGATTTTTATAACCAACGTCACGATAGTATATTTTATAAAAAGGTATTAAACATATTAGTAGCTTTTTGAACAGTTCAATTTATTTAAAGGTTGTCTGGAAGAAATCGCTCATTAGCGATAAGACCGCCTGTTGTTACCTCTACCTAAATTTATCTAATTGTAAAATTTGTGCTTGTAACTGTATGAGGTGTGCAATAAAGAGTATTTATTATTATTATTATTATTATTTATTTATCGTACCCGTACTTACATTTTTACATTTACATTTTTAAACGATATCCCGCGTCATGGCCACCGCAATTAAAATAATCAATTTATTTCCTAAAAATTAATGCAAATTATATAACATCTTTCGTAACTCTTTTTTACAAACCGATCATCAATTAAGATAGGGTATTACTGTTAATATAAATACCTCGTTGGTACAGTCAGTAATAGAAGAGACTTAGCTGGTGAGGTCTTCAAAATAATCTTCACGCGCTCTTATTCATTTAACAATAAAGTCGTGCCAAGTTCATTTTGAACACCTCAACCGTTTACCTGTTCTACTGCGGACTTTACCGATCTTCCTTTGCTTGCAGGATGAATTTTGTCCATCCCGTAACATTTAAATCCCATTTTTATAAATTATGTAGCATGTAGCATTTTACCAACACTGGTCCACCTGGGGTTTATTTTTCACTAGCTGCCCAACCCAGATTCGCACGGGTGGTGTGTACGCACTGATTTTTTGCCTGCTACGTACAACCGTGTAAGTACAAATCACGCCCATCTTACTTACGTAAAAGAATTAAAAAACGTACCTACAATTAAAACAATATTATACAAACCACGTCCTGACAATACGAAACAACAAAAAAATATCAAATGTGTAGTCGTTCTGAAATGATGGGCGTACATAGATTTCGATGACATGGTTGAGTAGAGAGAGACTGATTGTAAGATTGACTAAAAAATTAGGGTTACTAATTATAACTAAATATTTTAATAATACTATTTTTTAAACCCAAAGCGTAAACGGATCGTAGAACTTATGCAACATATTTTGGCAACACCTACCTACCTAGAATGATTAAATATCCATCATTAATATCATTATAGCAGTAACGTCAGTGGCGTCTCAATTACCAATGAAAATAATTAACCTTTTCATAAAAATATTGTTTCTTCCGAACGCATAGCATATTAAGTTTTGACACTCTCTACACCACGTGTTATTTAGCATTAGTAAAAACTCTACAGTAGATGGCACGACGTCTTTTTATCATGCGTGCGGTAAAGTTGTCAAAAAATTTCTATTTAAAAGTAACAATTAGTAATGGGCATAGTTCCGAAGGTTTCCTCGCGTTTTCGAAAGCGGAAACTTTCGAAAACGTGCCTATCACTAGGAACTGTTCATGAAGGAGCCAAAACTAAAGCGCAGAGAACCTTTCGGAATGTGAAATTAAAAATGTAAAACCGGATTTCATACTGTCCAGAAGTGACGTTTACCAGTATTTATGGAGATTTATCTATACACATAATATACTCGCCCGTAAATACGGCATATTAACGGCAGTTTTAAAAGTAATGTAAAGGCTTTTTCTCAAACATGCTCGGAAATGTTCCTGTTACGTTAGTAATTAGAGACCAGTAGGGACTCTATTCCAAGGCAGGTTCAGCGCGACGTACGTAAAGGATTTTCATACAACATTAAATCACTCAGCCAGTAACTGAAGCATTAAACAAGTAATTTTATTTTCTCAAACATGCTCGGAAATGTTCCTGTTACGTTAGTAATTAGAGACCAGTAGGGACTCTATTCCAAGGCAGGTTCAGCGCGACGTACGTAAAGGATTTTCATACAACATTAAATCACTCAGCCAGTAACTGAAGCATTAAACAAGTAATTTTATTTTCTCAAACATGCTCGGAAATGTTCCTGTTACGTTAGTAATTAGAGACCAGTAGGGACTCTATTCCAAGGCAGGTTCAGCGCGACGTACGTAAAGGATTTTCATACAACATTAAATCACTCAGCCAGTAACTGAAGCATTAAACAAGTAATTTTATTTTCTCAAACATGCTCGGAAATGTTCCTGTTACGTTAGTAATTAGAGACCAGTAGGGACTCTATTCCAAGGCAGGTTCAGCGCGACGTACGTAAAGGATTTTCATACAACATTAAATCACTCAGCCAGTAACTGAAGCATTAAACAAGTAATCTATACATATAATAAAGCTGAAGAGGGTCGAAAGTCTGTACATGGAAGATAATCGAAAAAAAGTTGGCTGGGGATACTTAGAATCGATAACAGAACACGTTACAACAATTTTTAGAATTTTTGTCTGTTTGTCTGTTTATCTGTTTGTCTGTTTATTTGACCGCGCATCACGTGAAAACGGCTGAACGGATTTTGATGAAATTTTGCATAGAGATAGTTTGAGTCCCGGGAAAGGATAATATATGGTTTTAATCCCGAAAATCAACCCTGGTGGGGATGAAAATGGGGTTGAAAGTTTGTATGGAGAATTTTTAACCGCTGAAACGATTTTGATAGAAATTAGTATGGAGATAATTTGAGTCTCGAGAAACGTCATAGGTTAGTTTTCAAACCCTTGTGGGGGTGAAAAGGGGGTTGGAAGTTGGTATGACGAATTTTTTACCGCTGAACTGATTTAGATGGAAATGTGTATGGAGATAGTATGGGTCTCGAGAAAGGACAAAGGATAGTTTTTACCCCAAAATCAACCCTAAAGGGGTGAAAAGGTAGTTGGAAATTTATAAAGGGAATTATTAACCGCAGAATCGATTTAGATAAAATTTGGTATGGAGATAATTTGAGCTCTGGAAAAGGAAATAAAATAGTTTTATCTCCGAAATTATCCCTTAAGCGGATGCAAAAGGGGTGGAAGTTTACATGGGGAAGAAACAACCAATAACCGCTGTACGTATTTAGATGAAATTTGGTATTGAAATAATTTGTAATTTTTTGGTCAAGGTGTTCATATTTATAACATACCCGTCGATGCTTTAAATTTACCTTTACCCGCTCTTAAGAAATATTTGAAAATGTCATGAATGTCAAAGGGTTATTCCAGGTTCGAGGACTATATATGACGGACAAAGATGCATGGCCCAAACCAAAAAACTACTACAAAATCATCTAACATTTATAGGACACCGTTTAGGTAGGAAAACATATCAAACGTTTTGTGAAGCAGTCAGATTAGGATTTATTTTTCTTTATAATTAAACAATGGGTACATTATCTGTCTCTCAAGCTGTTTTGATATGTCTTCTTGAAGAACTACGCATTATTTTGTATCTTTAAGATCTAATAATGTATTACTTACTGTTTTGAAAAAAATAAGTCCCGTCGAGTTTCTTTTCGGTCATAAATGTCATAATACTTCTTGGGCCAGAGGTGTAGGGTTAGAACCGGTGGTAGTTTTGGAACGAAGTTCTTTATCGGACGGTTCGCGGATGGGAGGCTAGGTGAAAAAAAATCACGTGACCGTCACGAAAAAGCGTCACGTCACGAAAACGCGACACCCATACGATTGAGAAACATGTAAAATGGAATGAAATAAAAAATATATAAAATAGAATAAAGTGAAGTGAATGAAGTGTAGTGAAAAGTTAAAGTGAGAAGTGACAAAGTGATAAAAGTGAAAAAACTGAAAAAAGTCGAGAACCTAAAAGTAAAAAAAAACAGCCAAGTGCGAGTCGGACTCGCGCACCGAGGGTTCCGTACAAACCTATAACAAGCAAAAGTTGTAGTATGCTTATTACTTATTTCAATTTAATACCTCTACGCGTTTACGAGGAAAAAGGTAGTAAGTTTAAAATTTCAAAAAATATTTTTTGTATGATTTTACTAAAAATGTCTACTTTTCGTAATTTTTCCTTTGTCTGTGCTATATGAAGTTTCTTCGAACCAAGTTTCAAGTTTCTTCGTGCCAAGTTTCAAGTTTCTGAGTTTACGGGAAGTACCCTTTAGGTTTTGAGTTTCTTGCGAGTACTCAGTTTCAAAATATGCGACTTAAATTGCTATTTCTTTTGATTGCGTTCACATAAAAGTTTGGTTTTGCTACATCGGAAAGGTCCTATAGCCCTGAGTATTTAACATGAATTTCAATTTAATACCTCTACGCGTTTACGAGGAAAAAGGTAGTAAGTTTAAAATGTCAAAAAATATTTTTTGTATGATTTTACTAAAAATGTCTACTTTTCGTAATTTGTCATTTGTCTGTGATATATGAAGTTTTTTCGTGCCAAGTTTCACGTTTCTGAGTTTACGGGAAGTACCCTTTAGGTTTTGAGTTTCTTGCGAGTACTCAGTTTCAAAATAAGCGACTTAAATTGCAATTTCTTTTGATTGCGTTGACATAAAAGTTTGGTTTTGCTACACTTGAAAGGTCTTAGAGCGCTGAGTATTTGACATGAATTTCAATTTAATACCTCCACGCGTTTACGAGGAAAAAGGTAGTAAGTTTAAAATAAAAAAAAATATTTTTTGTATGATTTTACTAAAAATGTCTACTTTTCGTAATTTTTCATTTGTCTATGATATATGAAGTTTTTTCGTGCCAAGTTTCAAGTTTCTGAGTTTACGGGAAGTACCCTTTAGGTTTTGAGTTTCTTGCGAGTACTCAGTTTCAAAATAAGCGACTTAAATTGCAATTTCTTTTGATTGCGTTGACATAAAAGTTTGGTTTTGCTACACTTGAAAGGTCTTAGAGCGCTGAGTATTTGACATGAATTTCAATTTAATACCTCCACGCGTTTACGAGGAAAAAGGTAGTAAGTTTAAAATAAAATAAAATATTTTTTTGTATGATTTTACTAAAAATGTCTACTTTTTGTAACTTTTCCATTGTCTATGCTATATGACGTTGCTTCGTGCCAAATTTCAAGTTTCTGAGTTCACGGGAAGTACCCCGTAGGTTTTGCAAGTGCCGAAAAACTCTAAAATTTGCAGCATAAACGACTGTATCTTTTGATTGCGTTGGTTTTTAAGTTTGATTTTTTTCACAGCTTTAAGGGACAATAGACCTGAGTATTTGATATAAATTTCAGCTTGATACCTCCACGCGTTCCTGAGAAAAATGGTCTTGACAGACAGACAGACAGACAGACAGACAGACGGACAACAAAGTGATCCTATAAGGGTTCCGTTTTTTCATTTCGAGGTACGGAACCCTAAAAATGGCAAATATTTCAAAAATTTAAAAAATTTCAAATAAAATTTTTAAAATTTCAACAATTTCAAAAAAATACAAAAAAAAATTCCCAAAAAAAATTCAAAAATGAAATAACATAACTTCGTTCCTACCAGCTAAAGCAGTGTATGCTTCTGTACATAATTAGGCCTTATTACGCAACAGTTACAAAAAACTACTATTTATCTCTTTTTAGGGTTCCGTAGTCAACTAGGAACCCTTATAGTTTCGCCATGTCCGTGTCCGTCTGTCCGCGGTCTAGCTCAGTTACCGTTCGCACTAGAAAGCTGAAATTTGGTGAGGCCTGATAAGAACTATCAATAAAAACTATATTGAATAAAATCGGTTCAGCCCTTTTTGAATTATCAGTCAAAAACGCATAGCGAAAGGAAGTGTCGAATAGTAAAATGACGTAAGCGTCGCCAAATAATAAAGTGTTTATCTATCTATCTATCAAATATCCCTTAATAAACGACCTTTTGAACGGATGTTTTGTAACAGGGTGGCCTCTACGAAACTCTACACTGAGCATCGCCCGACATGCTCTTGGCCGGTTCTCATCTCACCATGCTCAAATTCAACGTCTGGGTCATGGATGCATGGGTCATGGACCGACTCCCCCCTCCAAGTGCACCTCAAATAGAAAAAAATCATTTCTGCATTTGTGACCCCCCCCCCCACCCCAAATTTCAACAGCGCCTGTTCTTACCTTTCATGCTTTGACTGATTTGACGGGAGGATCGATTTGGATGAAATTTGCCGTGGACATGAACGTATAAATACAAAAGTGGTCCTGTATCGTCTGATACAGGACCACTTTTGTCTACTACTCTATGTCGTTTAAATCATGCCAAAAAAAAAAAAATATGATAAAAAAAGGTATTCATTTTTGAGTGTAGTTAGTTTCATTAAGTGGTAATTGTAAAATATTTTATTAGGACTACTGTCCTCTAGCGTCATCTGTCAACTTTACTTCAAGTTCCGCCTCCAGGGTAGCGGGAGAGGAATTAGGGGTGAATTAGCCGCTTACTGACACAGACCGAATTCCACGCGGGCGGAGCCGCGGGCACAGCTAGTTTTATATAAATAAGTTTGAAAATTAGTCGTTTAAGGAATAAATGTAATTTTTTTTTTCATTTTCATACATATTTTTTAAACATGAGTACGTTTACCTAGAGCAATTATAAGAAAAATTGCTTAAGTTTAGGTGGTATTTTTGGGTATGTATTAAAATATTTCCTTACATGTTTGAGAAAAGCACTATACATGCTTCGACCGTAATCAGCTTACCTGGCTTCGTATTGTAGCCGTCCTCGTCTTCGACTCGGACGGCTACTAAATACTCAGCCAGGAAAGCTTACTTACTGGTCTCTGCAGTAATGTACTATTAAAGGGCACGCGCATGTAACATTGGAGTTATAGGCATTCATAGGCTAAGGTGACCGCTTTGGTAACCGGCAAGCATCATAAGGCAGGCTTCAGGTATACTTGTTTACCACCGTCGTGGTATATAAAACTACCTCTACCTAATACCTCTTCAGTAATCAGGATTGAGGAGTTGGGAGTCAACATTAAGTTACTAAACGTTTTTGATACCAAAAATACTTGTATAGATAAAAAGCAATTTTGTCATAAATGTCACTTACACAGGTTATTTAGGAGGTATCGAAATAACAGATTCCTGAGATTTTCTATTGAGGTAAGCAGTAGTTCTACAGCATTAAGAATTCCAGAATGCCATTGTCACGCAAAAACTTTCATGCAAAGAACATTATCTAAATCAGCTAATTAGATGTACACTCAGCAACGAAAGTTGCCGAACGAAATTATTTTAGATTACAAAATTACCTATAATCCACACAAAAGTGACACATAAATATGTTACTGAACAGCGCCTCAAGCACTTGTTTGAAACGCTATTCAGTACTTATGTAATACTAGCTTTTGGCCGCGGCTTCGCTCGCGTTAAATTCGGGGTAACACGGTTCCCCTTTCCTGATTGCCCCCCGTAATGCTCCATACAAACTTCCACCCCCCCATTTTAGGGAAGTGGGGGTTAAAAAGAGACAAAAAGTAGCCTATGTCACTCTCCATCCCTTCAACTATCTCCACTTAAAAAATCACGTCAATTCGTCGCCCCGTTTTGCCGTGAAAGACGGACAAACAAACACACACATACACTTTCCCATTTATAATATTAGTATGGATTTATGTGTGTTTTACTTAACTTTCGTAATATTATTTCGTTCGGCAACTTTCGTTCTAACTTCGAAAAAAATATTAGACCACAATTTGAATCAATAATAAACGAACCGCAAGAATACGTGTCAAAAGTTTATTGTGTACATTTTGTTATTATGTCAACATAAAATAAATAAATAAAATAAAATCTGTAAATATATTGCTTTTTTGTGATTTTTATAGTTGTCACATTGCCCTGCGTAGGGTGAAGATCTCCCCAGTCCATTTCCATTGTTTCATGTCGGGTGCTTAGCAACCAGTCTCTGTTTTCCTTTAGATTCCGTCTACCGCGGTCTTTGGTATTCCCTTTGCCTCTAGTTTCGGTAGGACAATCCATTCAGTTACTTGTTTTGTTTATCTTCAGACTATAATTCTAAGCTATATGTGATCCATCCATATCCATTTCAACTGTAGTGATTGCTATTTTAAATGGTAAATATTTTTTCTACTACTGTAGTAGTAGGAAATATATTTACTAAAAAAACTAAACTGATAGACGTCATTTATCAGAAAGTTGAATACTCAAGTAGAACGACTCATTCCATTGCCCGCTGATATCAATGTGTTCTCCGAATGATCCAAGTTATAACAAGCAACTTACTTTTGTTTTTATCTTGATTTTTTGAACGGGACTTTACTTTGCAAGAAATCAAATAATATCATAAAATAAAATTAAGGAAACAAACATATCCTTAATTTTAACGATGTCACAATCCTAACGATGTCAAAATATATCCGATTATGTATGTAGGGATTGTATGTCTTGTAGGGTACTTGTAGAGCATTAGCAAACGTAGACAGTTTTATTTTAAGTTGACTTTGACAGCCTTTACGGTTTAAAAGGGACTGGGCAGGACTCATATGCGATATTCAAAACGACTGCTGCGGGCAAAGAAAATCACTAACTAGGAAACGACGTCGCGGCAAACAAAGATCTTTCGGGAAACGGGTCTTTCGGAACGATTGACAAGTGGAATAAAAAGACCCCTTGCCCAGCAGTGGAACATTGTTGGCTAATAAATAAATAAGAAATTAAATAATAACATACTTAATAAAATGAAGTTATTAATTCCATACCTACACATGCACAATATTAAAACTAGAGTATTTTTACATAATAAGTATGTATATGCTTTTACTACATACTTAATGATATTTTTTAGGGTTTTAAAGTATTACTTATACAATTGTATAGTATACAATGTATTATGAAAGGTAAAATTATGTATGTAAGTAACACTTTCGAGGTACCTATAAAATATGAAAAGTGGAGGTCCCAAAAATGCGAATTTAAGTCGGTGCGACAAATTGCAAATATTCTATGCAATTACTACTCACTTCAACAAAACATGCCTGTTCAGTTTGAATTAATTTATAAAATAACTTTAATAAAGATAGAAACGCTGTCTAAACTTTCGAGTTTTGTATGAAAATCGCAAGGGTGCTCAACACTTCTGGCCAAGGCTGTATATATATATATATAAAGCGAAAGCGAAATGTTTCATGTGTGATGCTTTTTTAAATACATTTTCGCTTTATATGTTTTCTTCGTATGTTTTGTAAGGGCATAAATATGCCCTTACTCCATTGTATTATTGAATAAAATCTTGTAATTGACTTTTCAATTACTTTTACTTGACGATTTTGAAAATACTTAACGTGCTAATTTGGTATCCATGACAATGATGAAGAATAGTTTTAAACTTTCGATCCTTAAATCTTTATGTTGCAGAAGTACTTCTTACCTTAACCGAAGTTATAATTTCAACTAAAGAAAATACTCGTACCTACTCTTAAAAAAGAGTGACTTGATGACTAAAGCAATTTTTACATTTATTTTAATAATATCACACGTTTACTTCTAAAGATTACTAAATAGGGCCAATAATAGTAATTTTTAAAGTAGTTAATTTTGTATAATGGAAACACAAAAAGACTTTAGTTCCTGAGACAAAGGGTTTCCAAAACTATTGTCCAAGTAAAATTGTGCTCTCCTATTGCACATCTCACCTCGTAGACTCAAAATTAAACGGTTACCGTCATTACATATATAGATAGCTATACGTAGTACTATTAGTTATTCTGTGGCTATACCGCGTCGCTTTCCCTAAGAATAACCCTCATATCTCACTCACCCTTTGTTTTGTAATAAAAATATTTGGCCAAAATCATATTGTTTAAATAATTTTCAGAATGACTCGTATTTTCTGCATTTAGTGTAGATCTAAATAATATAATATTATTTTAAAACGGTGTTGAATTTTGACCTAAACCTATTCTTTTAACAAATGGCAGAGCCTAAGAAAATGCTCTGAGTAGACGAAACCATGTGCATCGGGGCTCGTACACTATTTGGCTGAGAACAACCATCGATTGTCAGAGTTACTCATTTCAACTACGGTCAAAATATAAAATAACAGGGGGCGATTTTTGACCTTAGAGCGTTCAAATATTAAGCTCGAAAATAATCGTACACAAGTTTGTCGCCATTATTTTCGCATGAAATTAATTAAATAAATTAAATTCCTAATCGCTGCAATTTTTAAAACACCATTTCATCGTTTTAGACAGAGTTTTAAATGTCAGATTGAAGAGAAATCACCCCCCCTGGTTTAAATATTATTTATCGCATGTCATCAACCAAGCCAAGTAATAACTTCTGTATGGGATAAATAAAGTACGTCAAATTGATCTAAAGCTTAACTAACTTGTTAGAGATAGAACGTGGTTAATGAAATAATGAAACAAACTTCCTCCTATATGTATGTAGAGCTAATATAAGACCTGACTCATCCAGCGAGAAGACTAAGTATTAACAAACGAATGAAAGGGATTCAGTACATGTCCTTTAAGAATAATAGTAACTTCTCCGTAGTTTTGCCGTCATGTACAAGTAATGTACAAATCTTTGTCTACCATGTCTGACCGATTTCTCTCAGTTGCTTAAAGGTTAGCTGGAGGAGATCCCTTAAAGGGATGAGTTCGCCTTTGTACATACTCACTATATTTTTATTGGTCATGTATTTGTTTTGTGCAATAAAGTGTTTTACTACTAATACTAATAATATAAAGAATAATTTTGAAAAAATAAGTCCCGCCAAGTTTCTTGCCGATCATAATTCTTCTCGGGTCAGAGATGTAGGGTTAGAACCGGTGTAGTTTTTTTTATTCTATTTTACTTTGATAAACTATCTGACATGTAAAAGTGCCCTTGTGGCCTACTTACTGAATAAATGTTTGAGTTTGAGTTTGAGTTGAACAAAATACAAATAATACAATACAATACAAATATTCTTTATTGCACACCTCAATAAACTAGAACAGTACACAATCTGTGTACACAGATTAAAAGTAGAGGTAGTCTTATTAAGTACAGGCGGTCTTATCGCTAGAGAGCGATCTCTTCCAGACAACCTTGGGGCAGCAAACAAATAATGTAATTATTTGTTTCGTAAAACCAAATTATGCAACATTTACCGAAAATCTAGTTGAAATATGTAGTGACTGTTTATAGAGATCATATTTCATGAATCCATTACCTTTAAATATCTGCACGTATATATTAACTACTTATTGATTTTATTTAATAAGTTTGTAATATAAATGAAAACGTTCTGAATAGGTAATGAATACCTAAGTTTAAAAGTATTGTTATCATGTTGTTGTTTCTTATTTGGTACGTATCTGTCTCACGTCACGTGATAACTTTTCAGGAAAGAGTGTATGTTCTTGTGGGACGGAAACATATTAACTAAATTATTATGGTCTAATTAAATTATTTTTTTATGTATGTTCACCGATTATTCGAAGACGGCTGGACCGATTTGGAAAATTCTTTTTTGGTTTGAAAGAGTATACTTCACAGTTGGTCCCATTGTAACTAGGTCAGGATCTGATGATGGGATCCTAGAGAAATCGAGGGAATTCTTCAACTATTACTGGGTCCTCTTTGAGCTCTTACACATGTATGTATATAGGATAGGAGAAATTGTACATATATATTATGGATTTATATACCTTGAAATATTGAACATATATAAAAAACCTAATTGAAAATCTAACTTCAAAAACTTGTAGTCGATAAAAATAAATTCTATTAAATACACATTTTTATTAATTCTTCTAGCGTTTATGACGCAGCTTAATTTTAGCTTGAGGTCCGCATGCCATGTTTACGAAAGCGACTGCCATCTGACCTTCCAGCCAGAGGGAAACTAGATCTTTTTGGGATTAGGTCCGGTTTACTCACGATATTTTCCTTCAGCGACTCGCGAAAGATCATTTTAAAATCAAATTATAGCTCGTACATAAGTTTCGAAAAACTCAATGGTACACGCTGGGGTTGGACCCGATACCTCCGGAGTGAAAGTTGGACGTCTTACCGCCGAGCTACAAATCCATAACAATTCAGTTTAAAATACCTATTTATTGAACATGAGGATTAATTGACGAATACCTATAAATAAGATTGCTTTACATAAATACAATACCTACTAACGTCAAACGATTTAATAATTAGTGACATTGATTCTCGAAATTCTAATTTCCTGATTTGGCTTTAATAATTAATAATAATAATATTATTATTATATTGAAAACAAATAATAATAAATCACGATATTGAAATACCGTTACATCGCGAGTATCTCGTTACGAGTAACGCTAACATTATTTTGTTTATTGCTGTGCCGCGGCCGTTTGGTCCATTTATGTATTCGCAACATAATACATAACTTAACAGATTTTAATTTAGTTTTCATGTTCTGTTTCATGGCTCTAAAAATCACTTCGGTATATAATATATGTTTATGGTTTAAGCTTACACAATAAATACGAGCAGCGCTGTGACTGGGGGCGACCGCTAGTTTGTGACTATGAAAGTGTCATTTTCGAAGGAAAATATTTCGGAACACACAGGAATATAAGCTAAGGCGCTTAGTTAAAAGTATTTTGTCTTTTCAATACCTATCCAACAACACCACTTTTATCTATATTGGTTAAATAATCTCGATGTGACTGCCTTTTTTTCACGGCTTTGCTGTATAACTAAATAGTACCGCGCGCCACTGCATTTCGTCCATTCGTTAATTTCGCAAGATCTCAGAAAATTCTTAACCGATTTCAATTTAGTTAACATTTTTGTATAGCTGATTTTTTCAGGATTAGTTTGATGTATAAAGCATGGTCATTATTATCTATTAAACATAGAAAACCGAGTAAAGCTTAGGGCGGTTCGATAATATGGAATTATACTAAAAAGTGTCATTTTCAGATGCGAATATCTCGGACCCCACAGCAATCCGAGACTGGTCGCCATACAAAACCTTTTTTGTCTTTAAAATACCTATCCAACGATACCACACTCGTGTCCATTGGTCCGGGTACCAAATTGCCCCTTCTCCTTTAGGAAGTAAATAGCAAGTACCTACCATCGTTAATAAGCAAATCTGAGTTATCTTGACGTGTAAGACCCTCACCGTACCGTCATCACTGCACGAGACCGGATATTACTAAGAACACCTAGTACGCTAATGGCGTACTTACATGGCAATAAACTCTGTAAGTACATGCTGTAATGCGCGTCATATGTTCAAGTGAACCATGGGTGATACAGTGCGCGTTGGGCTTCACATAGTGTTCCCCGTTGCCACCAAGAAAACACCAGATAAGCATTCTAATGGAATAAATCTCTACGCTAGAAATCCAGCATCTTATCCCTTATATAATTACTAAAGTGTTACATGGAAGTACATATATATTACGCGATATCGTTTAACCATGGCCAATAATTAACCGACATCGACAATCAACATTAAAAAGATCGAACCTAACTTAAACGTTGCATTAAAACTATATATTTATATTTATAAGGTAGTAGAAAGAAATACACAAATAGAACGTAGTTACCCGAAAACTGTATTAAAATCTACTTAGATAAAATATGGCTTGGTACTCTCAAACTAGAACCTATTCGACACGTCAACAGTGAATATATATACTACTACGGAGAATAAATATTACGTATCCTGAATAGTTAGGTATTGTAAATATAATATACGCACACATAAATACACACAGTCATATATAGTAAAATGTAAAAGGTTCAATGTTAAAATAAACCACAAACACAGGCCATTGTAGAACCTGGTTCGAATATAAGCTACATAGGCTGCTATTTATATATCCGGAAACCGGGATTACAATCTTCTTAAATAGCATATTTGACCTCCATGGTAAAATTTGAACTTTTTTAAGTACTGGCCGGTATATTTTTTCTTTCTTATTAACGCTCGTGTTTTGTTTTTGACGGGTTTTAAATGTCATCTCGCAGCAAGAATGGAACTCACTCGTGAAAATATTTGTGCTATGATTTATTATGATTTTCGGCGTGGTTTAACGCAACAACAGTGCATAGATCAACTAACTTCAACTTTTGGTGATGAAGCCCCATCTAAAACTACTGTGTATCACTGGTTTAGTGAGTTCAATCGTGGACGTAGTATGCTTACGGACGAAGTTAAGGCAGGTCGCCCGAAATCGGTCGTTGTACAACAAAATATCGAGGCTGTGCGAAAACTTATAATGGACGACCGACATGTTACGTACCGCGAGATAGAGGCGACTCTGGGTATTTTCTATGACCAGAATTAATAGCACATTACATAATTATTTGGCTGTAAAAAAAATTTGTTCGCGTTGGATACCCCACAACTTAACAAAAGAGCAAAAAGATGCTTGCGTCGAATGGTGCAATAAAATGTTAAAAAAATATAACCGTGGTGACTCAAAAGCCGTTTATAACATCTATACAGGTGACGAATCCTGGATCTATGCATACGATCCCGAAACGAAGCAACAATCAACGGTATGGGTGTTTCAAAATGAGCCGAACCCTACGAAAGTTACTCGTGCAAAAAGTACATTGAAACAAATGGTGGCCTGCTTCTTCGGTATTAATGGCCATGTAGCTACAGTGCCACTAGAAAACCGTAGAACGGTTAATTCAGAGTGGTACACGAACATTTGCTTACCGGAAGTATTTGAACAAATTCGTAAAACTAACCAGCGACGAAAAATCATTCTTCATCATGACAATGCCAGCTGTCATACGTCACGCGAAACAACTCTATTTTTGGAGGGTCAAAATGTGGAATTAACGGGTCATCCGCCGTACAGCCCTGACTTGGCACCCAACGATTTTTATTTATTTCCAAATATAAAGAATAAATTACGCGGTCAACGATTTTCGACCGCTGAAGATGCTGTCGACGCATTCAAACAACACGTTATGGAGGTACCTCAGGCGGAGTGGCAGAAGTGCTTTAAAAATTGGTTCACGCGAATGCAAAAGTGCATAGATCATCAAGGGGAATACTTTGAAAAACAATAAAACCATTTTCAGCCGTGTACGTTTGTTTGTTTTTTTGTTTCCGGATATATAAGTAGCAACCCTCGTATCAGCCTATATAGTAGAATATAAATAAATAGAATATCATATTGTCTTCGGTTGCCGCGATAGTTATTCATGAAATAAAACAATTAAAAACGGATTTTATCGCGTGTATTGAGTTTAAATTACATCCCGACGTTTCAAACACTTTACAGCGTTCGTGGTCAACGGGTCGACCCGTTGACCACGAACGCTGTAAAGTGTTTGAAACGTCGGGATGTAATTTAAACTCAATACACGCGATAAAATCCGTTTTTAAATAGAATATCATCAAATAGTTAAATGGTTTCCTCACGAAAACGAGTTCCACAGAAATGCAAAATACTATAATTTATTTGCTGTGTTAATATGTGTTTGAAAACCAAGTCAAATAATACCCTACATCAAGTAATAACTCAAATACTTAATCATTGCTCGGAGTTTAAACCTATGTTAAAACGTCCATACGATTATCGATGTCCATACGATATCCATACGTCCATAAGAATCGTTTATGAAAGAAGACGAAGATTGTATTTCAATTCCACACTCAATAAATAATCAAAACATTTAAGTACTTATTTAAATTAGACATACGGACGGCTCTAGGCACAGCTGAATAGTGCTTCGCTTCGCTCACTCAGTAATAGTTGAAATAGCCTATACCTAATATATTTAAATGCAGATCCCTACTTCATTGTAAACCCAAACACAGCTAAAATATTTACAAAAGTGCATTAATAAAATATCCCTCATTATTCTAACACTCACTGCAGATAAATAAGCGTAACGCCGGCAATATTAGTCCCCAAATAACCCAATTATTAAAAGAAAGGTATTGACCGTTATTATAATATTCGTACGCTTCACTAGTAAAGATATTGTAAAATGCTAGTACACGACAAACTATTAAGATAAAAGTGAAATATTTAAAAGGACTTACATAAAGTTGTAGACCTCGATCTTGGCTGAGAGATGCTGATGTCTTGAAATCTCGTTCTGACTAAGTGAAGTTCGAACCTTACCACCCGCTTTTATAATTTCCGTACCCTGTCTCCCACAATAACCTACATTCCCCTCTGTAGCTTTAATCCAAACATCTCTTTAAAAATCTTACCGATTACTTATCCGATTCCGCTATTGAACCTAGTTATCTAAATAATAAGGTTGATGATCCAACCTGTAGATACTAAAACCAAATAAATGTCTAACAGACAAGGTTCAAATTCGTATGAACTCCTCACTCGTCGTCTGCACACCGCTTCTCGATCGCCTGCGAAAATCTAAGCAAATATGCGGGTGGGTTAAGATTAACCTCGCGCGCTGCAAGATTATTCCTACCCGCATTTATGTAAAATTATTAATCAATAATTACAATTTCAGGATTTTCTGGTAAATTGCTGAATAAAACTTAGAAACTACATTTGGATAAATATGCTAAAAATATAGGGAATATATATATGATAATGAAATATACATACAATAGTGTTTCTATAGGAAACGAAAGCAAATTCAATGTAACCGCATGGTCAATTTTCACCAAACATTATTAATACGCATATATTTCTAACAAATATCAATAGGAATGCTAAGAGGACTATATTGTTTATCGAATGAAAATATTTATTTGTACTCGGAAGTAAATAATCACGTGTTTATGACACAATACTGTTCGTAACCAAATCTTCCTAAATAACTATTATTTTTATTCGATCTTATAATAAACATTGTTACTTTTAATGCCTATTTAGAAAGAAAGAAAGAAAGAAAAGAAAGAAAATACATTTATTTAACGCCACAAATACACACAAAAAACAAAGCAAGTAATAAACAGTACAACGACGTCAAATAGGATCCCCACTCAGCATGATGCCGCGGTAATTTAAACCTTGGCGCTGGTTTTCAGTGGGGACCTGACTTATGAGCTAATACTAAACTAAACTATTTAGATCAAGGAATTAGATTTTACGTTTTCATTTGTTTTCTGCTACATACACTAACATCTATAAATTCGAGGTTAGGTTTTTTAGGAACCAAAATTTATTAGAAAATACTATTATCTGTATTCCAAATGAATTACCATCTTAATATCTAAACGAAAATGTATATTATTTAGAAAAGCCACTTGAAATAAAGCTAGTTTTCAGTATTTATTTCAACACTAAATTCTCCTTCCCGAACTGCACCAAAGCTATGAAAATTAAGACATAACTACTAATTGATTTTATGATACTCCATATTTTCCAGGTGAGTTGTAATTCGAACTTTAATATTACAGTATAATTTTTCATTAAAGCTTAATCGTAAAGTCGTAAATTTTCCTGAAACTGAAAAATGAAATTAACTCCTACATAACGTTAATAGCAATGTCACAATATCGAACAATTTTACCGTCCATTGAAATAGGCATTATATGGACGCCTTGGATTCATTACAGTACCTCAAAAGGAAAGGAGCCCTTATAGGATCACTCGAGTGTCTATCCGTCTGTCACAGCCAATTTATTCCGAAACTACTGGACCGATTGAAATGAAATTTGGTACAGATATGTGAGTCAGTGACCAAAAGACGGGCGTATAACGTAAATTACGGAATTATAAACATGGGGGCAACTTTTGGGGGGTCAATTATAAAATAAATAAATATAAGAGTTTTGCAAACTTTGTCGTGTTAAGTAAATACCAAATAAAGGGCGTATTGTGAGCATTTCAAATATATTTTTTTTTATAATTTTAAGATTAATAATTTTGAAGTTATTTAAGAAAATAGCCCCCCCCCCCTCTCCCTCCTTAACCCCGAAATTAAAAAAAAAAAGGTCTTTGCCTATAGATTACAGGAAAATCTATAAGAAATCTATGGTATTCAAAGTAGATAACATAGAAAATTTCTCAATATTTGTGCGTCAACTTCATTCGCAGATGTAATGTTTCAACTAATTTGCTATACCTAGATGGTTTGAGTCCTTTAATACACAGTTTATTACACTTTTGATAAGGCATACGTCGTTTCGTTAGCCACGTAATCCTAACGACAACGTCTTCAGTCACATGTTATTCAAAACATTTTTCATTTGTGGTCCATTTGTGTGGACTTGTAGATAAAAGATTATTTTAGAATCAAGAACAATTTTTATTTCTTAAAAAATCAACGTTAGTTTCTCGTTATTTTCATAAAAAATATCTTCTGTGAAACCAATTCTCAATTTAAAAAGACGCACTTTTAACGAACGTATAAAAGGATCAAGACGAGTGTGATTGATCATTTCTAGCAAAACATTAGGCATTAGCTACAAAGAACTTCATAGAGGTTAAGAGGTGTAGGTAGAATATTTGTTTATATTATACGGACATTATTTTTATATATTCTTAAACACATTTGTTTTTGCTCCCGTGATAACAATGTATGATGATAAGTAAGTAAATTGATGTTAGAAACTCCATATGAGACGAAATAAGATAAATATTTGTAAGTACTTACATGTATTTCAATTATATTACTTTATCAGAAAATAAACTATTTATTGAAAAGTGGTAGTAGAAAAAACTAAAACTTCAACAATGTCATTAATAGTCATTATTGAATTTGAAAATAAATAATCTAAAAACAATAAATTCAATTAATAATAGGAATACCATTATTTTTTGTATTTTACAGTATAAATATTTAGAAAAATATCTATGGGGAAAAATAAGAAAATTTTATAAATATTTTTTAAATATAATATTCCCTGGCGTAATGATTGCTGTACGATTTATACTTCATTTCATTTGATTTTTTTAGCGTTGACAAATCTTTAATTTTATAAAAATATGTGGTTATTAAAGATGCGGTTCTGTGATGATTGTTACCTTTTTAAAGTACTAAATTACATAAGTCTCATTGCTGTAGGATTTTGACTACATTTCAAAAGATTTTTTTTATTTTGAGTTGTCTAAAAGTTAAAGTTAACTAAAATATGTGATAATTAAAAAAATACAAAACGATTCGCTGAAGTTTTTGTTGGTTTTTATCACATTTATTTAAGTGATGATTTTTTCAATGTTGCCTTTTCAAACTACTAAATTACATAAGTCTGATGTTTATTGTACGGTTTTTACAAAAGTTTACCAGATTAGGTTATACATTGACATTTTATGGTGAGACGTAACAAATCGTATGGACGTCTTAAATTACCAACCGCAAATAGCGTATTCAAAAATCAATGTGTTTTAAATACTCTTTGTAACGATTACTATTTGTAATTCATATTACGTGTTAGTATGTGACTAATACAATATATAGATGTCTATTATCAAAATATGTATAGATGTATACCTATAGTTTTATTTATGTAACTAGTTATTTATTGCATTTATAATGAAAAAAATACGTGAGTGTCGTGGAACACTCGGTTGGAATGAAGTTATGTTATTTGATTTTTGACTATTTTGTAATTGTTGAATTTAAGTCAGTCAATTTGACATTTTTGTCATTTTTGAATTTTTTGACTTTTTTTGACTTTTTTGACTTTTTTGACTTTTTGGACTTTTTTGACTTTTTTGACTTTTTTGACTTTTTTTGACTTTTTTTGACTTTTTTGACTTTTTTGACTTTTTTGACTTTTTTGACTTTTTTGACTTTTTTGACTTTTTGACGTGATAACGTCTTTTTTGACTTTTTTGACTTTTTTGACTTTTAAAATTTTTGACTTGTATCGTTCATTTTTACTTTTTGGCTTTTTTTGCTTTTTTGACTTTTTGACTTTTCACTTTGTCACTTCTCACTATTCATTTCACTTCACTTCACTTTATTCTATTTTATTTTATTTCATTTAACATGCTTTTTAATCGTATGGCTTTGTGTCGCATTTTCGTGACGGTCACGTGACTTTTTTCCACCTAGCCCCCCATCCGCGAACCGTCCGATAAGGAACTTCGTTCCAAAATCTGTGATAATGCATTAATATAAGTTTCTTTATGATGAAGAAACTTATATTGCTTATATATATTTATGCTTCCATTCCCCGGTACTATGGGGAATTGCCGGAAACATTGGGGCACGTGCCCGGGAAAGTTGGGGAAAGTTGGGGAACGTTCCCCATCTTTCCGGGAACACGGGGGAATTTGCTTTTGGAAAAGAAATACATTATACGAGTATATTGTCATGCTAAATATTGTTATTATTCCTTTTATAGTGGACTAGCTGTGCCCGCGGCTCCGCCCGCGTGGAATTCGGTCTGTGTCAGTAAGCGGCTAATTCACCCCTAATTTCTCTCCCGCTACCCTGGAGGCGAAACTTGAAGTAAAGTTGACAGATGGATACGCTAGAGGACAGTAGTCCTAATAAAATATTTTACAATTACCACTAAATGAAACTATACACTCATAAATGAATCCTTTTTTTTATTAAATTTTTTTGGCATGATTTAAACGACATAGAGAGTATAGTAGGTGTATATCGGACGATACAGGACCACTTTTGTTTTTATACGTTTATGTCTACTGCAAATATCATCCAAATCGATCCTCCCGTCAAATCAGTCAAAGCATGAAGGGTAAGAACAGGCGCGGTTGAAATTGGGGGGGGGGGGGGTCACAAATGCAGAAATGTTTTTTTTCTATTTGAGGTGCACTTGGAGGAGGGAGTTCCATGACCCATGCAAATTTAACTCAATCGAGTGTAGTGGCTACCCCCCCCCCCTCCCTTTTAGACGTTGAATTTTTATAGGCTACGTATAACCTGGCTGGGGATTATCTGGAATTGGAATTCGTAATCCTTAAGGGGTGATTTCCGGGATAACAATGCAAAAAAAAACCGGCTAAGAGCATGTCGGGCGATGCTCCGTGTAGAGTTTTGTAGATGCTGCCCTGTTACAAAACATCCGTTCAAAAGGTCGTTTATTTGGCGGCGCTTACGTCATTTCTATTCGGCACTTCCTTTCACTATGCGTTTTTGACTAATAATTCAAAAACGGCTGGACCGATTTTATTCAATATAGTTTTTATTGAAAGTTCTTATCAGGCCTCACCAAATTTCAGCTTTCTAGTGCGAACGGTAACTGAGCTAGACCGCGGACAGACGGACGGACATGGCGATATAACTGTCACGTAATAAGGCCTAATTATGTACAGAAGCATACACTGCTTTACCTACACACATATTAAAATCCATTGAAACAATTAGAATGACCGCCATTACACCGCCATGACCAACATTATTGCGCCGGCGGTCGGGGGAGGGGCGAATTTTCATTACGTTACCGTAGGTAATGAATTTTCATACGTTTTTACCACACTGTCACAGATAATACACTGATGTTACGTTACTGGTTGCAATAATGTTGGTAATTAATTACATACGGTTCTGAACGCGGAATAGAGGATTTCTGATATTAGTGTAGATAAAGATATTTATTCGTCAATGTAAGCACATTACAATGCACTAATGAACGTCAGAGAAAAATAAAATACGTGAGTGTCGTGGAAAGTATGCGAGTCGAGTGCGATTGGAAATTGGAACGAAGTTATGTTATTTAATTTTATTTCATTTTGACTTTTTCGTAAATTTTGTGGTTTTAATTTTGCATTTTTTTGAAATTTTAGAAATTTGGATGGTTTGGAAATTTTGAAAATTTTGGATATTTTGGAAATTTTGGTAATTTTAGAAATTTTGGAAATTTTGGAAATTTTGGAAATTTTGGTAATTTTGGAAATCTTGGAAATCTTGGAAATTTTGGAAATTTTGACATTTTTGACATTTTTAAAATTCTTGACTTTTAAGGTTCTCGACTTTTTTCACTTTTTCACTTCTCAATTTCACTACACTTCACTTCACTTTATTCTATTTTATATATTTTTTATTCCATTCCATTTTACATGTTTCTCAATCGTATGGGTGTCGCGTTTTCGTGACGTGACGCTTTTTCGTGACTGTCACGTGACTTTTTTTCGCCTTGGCCGGATCCGCGATCCGTCCGATAAGGAACTTCGTTCCAAAACTACCACCGGTTCTAACCCTACACCTCTGGCCCAAGAAGTATTATGACCGAAAAGAAATTCGACGGGACTTATTTTTTTCAAAACAGTAATACATTATTCGATCTTAAAGATACAAAATAAGGCGTAGTTCTTCAAGAAGACATATCAAAACAGGTTGAGAGACAGATAATGTACCTATTGTTTAATTATAAAGAAAAATAAATCCTAATCTGACTGCTTCACAAAACGTTTGATATGTTTATCTACACTCACATTGTAAGTTCTCTAAAACGTGTTCGAAAACGGTAGGCAATGCCAGCATTACCACAACTGATTTTACTATGATAAGCTTTTTATCTGTATCAGTAACGTAATTTTAACTTTACATGCTCAAATATTGATGTGTTATGAGTTTTGATAACATAATGTACACCTGCACGCTCCCGCGCGGCCGCCGATACGCGCCCGCGCGACCGCCGGCACAATCGAGTTGGCCATGGCGGTGCAATGGCGGCCATTCTATGGTTTCCGAATAATGCATTTAGGATAAATAATATGAGGGTAGATAAATCAGTGTATGCAACTGTACGTAATTAGGCCTTAAAACACTCGTGTGATCTTATTAAGAAAACCACACTCATGTTTTAAGGACCCTTATTACGTAAGTTACATAAACTACTATTTCCTACCTAAACGGTGTCCTATAAATGTTAGATGATTTTGTAGTAGTTTTTTGGTTTGGGCCATGCATCTTTGTACGTCATATATAGTCCTCGAACCTGCAATAACCCTTTGACATTCATGACATTTTCAAATATTTCTTAAGAGCGGATAAAGTTTTTTGGCCCTACGGTTCGAAAGTAAGATGGGGGGGGGGGGGGGGGGTTGAAAAAGAAACTATCCGTTGTCATTTCTCGAGACCCATACTATCTCTATACCAATTTTCATCTAAATCAGTTCAGCGGTAAAAAATTCCTCATACCACCTTCCAACCCCCTTTTCACCCCCACAAGGGTTTGAAAACTATCCTTTGACGTTTCTCGAGACTCAAATGATCTCCATACTCATTTCTATCTAAATCGTTTCAGCGGTTAAAAATTCTCCATACAAACTTTCAACCCCATTTTCACCCCCACCAGGGTTGATTTTCGGGATTAAAACTATATATTATCCATTACCAGGACTCAAACTATATCTATACAAAATTTCATCAAAATCCGTTTAACCGTTTTCACGTGATGCGCGGTCAAATAAACAGACAAACAGATAAACAGATAAACAGACAAACAGATAAACAGACAAAAATTCTAAAAATTGTTGGAACGTGTTCTGTTATCGATTCTAAGTATCCCCAGCCAACTTTTTTTCGATTATCTTCCATGTACAGACTTTCGACCCTCTTCAGCTTTATTATATGTATAGATAGATAGATGTATAGATAGAAGATACCATTCAAAAAAATAATGTAGACACATAATCAACTTTCCCCAGTATTCCCCACGGTGGGGCACGTTCCCGGGCACGTTTCCGGGAAAGTTGGGGAAAGGGGAACGGCCCATCACTAGTTGCATAATCTTTCCTTTGTGTAGCAAACATGTATTTTTCTTAGCGCAATACAAATAACTGTTAGGAAATATGTTTCTCTATTCGTACTTAACTTATTCTAAACAGGTCACAAAATAAAATCGGACTTGTGAGTTATCTCATTTTTAGAGAGCTCAAATACCCACCCGGTTGCTTGTCGGACACTGTTCAGAAACCATTCAGAATTAAAAAAAATATTTATCTAAAAAGAACTAATAATATTTAATACTTATTACCTCCACCGAGATAAAGGCATAATAAACATCTAGATACTTAGCTACACGTATTCTCACAGAGGCGATGGCAATGGAAGAAACTTTTAGACGGAGAGCTGGCCACGTCAGATATGACACAATAATGAGAGCAACGAAACCCCTCTATACTATGCCCATTTCTACATCCGGACATCTGGCAGCTGTAAACTGGTGGATGTCAAAGAATGCAAATAACTTGAAGAAAACAAATCCTAGAGTTCTGGGTTTGATGCAATATTATGGGAAATTATGTAATTAATTAGATTATATCATATCCAGAAGTTTCTGTTGGGGAAAAGTAGTGCCAAATGATGTATAATGCAATTTTTAGTTAGTCGCCTACTGTTTTTGTTTCCGCAATAATAGACAATGGTTTTCAATCTAATGTTAAAATATATGCCGTCTTCTCTATAAATGACACAACTTTGGCAGTTTTTACCTATTTTGGTATTACTTTCTTCCAACTTTAAAACTTTGTTGGTCTGTCACTCTTACCTCCACCCATTAAAAGCTGCCAGATGCCCGGATCTAGCAATAAGACAGGTTTTATTGCTCTCATTATTGTGTCATATCTGACGTGGCCAGCTCTTAGACCATTTCGCAATACGAAGCTTCGCCGAGGGATTGAACAGTCGGTATGTCAGGCAGTTGGACAAGATTTCAGACGCATTGTTTAAGATATTCCGGGCATCCATCGCTTCGGAAAACTATTTGCAGGGTTCAAACCTGGCATTGCAACGCTTTTAGGAAAATTTAAATAAACAAATATGCCAACCTACAAATACAACTTTACAAATAACAAAACAAAAATAAGGGTCTTTTAATAAAATTCAAGTTTGCTTCATATTTAATTCGGTATCGTTTGGCGATTGTTAATTATTAGCTAATTGCAGGTATTTCATATGCAAACTGAGATAAATTCACGTTCAAGCGCAAGCTCCGCAAGTATCTTTTTGATAACTCTTCATAGTAAATTCAGTAGCAGGTAATTTATTTATATAAATATATTTATTTATTTGTATTTATTACGTATTGTTATACTATCTTTGTATATATTATATCTTATTCATATATATTTATTTAAATGCTTATTTATATTAGACTAGCCTTTTCCCGCGGCTTCGCCCGCGTACTATAAGTACTCAAAAAGGATACGATACCCATGTTGACTTTCAGACTTTGTGACCACATTTGCCCCTTTTAGGGGTTGAATTTTAAAAAACCTGAAATACGTGTTTACTCATTTATCGTTAGGAATACTCCTGTGAAGTTTCGAATAAAATAGTCTAACAAATCTTGATTCGCGATAAAAACGTTGGACCCCCATTTTACCCCCTTAGGGGGTGAATTTTGAAAAATCCTTTCTTTGTGCACCCCTAGACCTTATAAGGAACCTACGTGCCAAATTTGGAATCTCTAGAACCAGCGGTTTGGGCTGTGCGTTGATATGTCAGTCAGTCAGTCAGTCAGTCAATCAGTCAGTCAGTCAGTCAGTCAGTCAGTTTCTTCTTTTATATATTTAGATAACGTTCTTGTTATTTTTAGTTATTAGTTCTGTGTTCTTTACATACCCTGCACCAATGATGCTACTCTGTTTGGCCTAAAGGTTGACTGGTAGAGAATGCCTTACGGCATTAAGTCCGCCTTTTGTAACTGTATATTTTATACTGTGCAATAAAGTTTAAATAAATAAATAAATTATGTGGTACTGATGAAGTTAAATTAAAAATTCAAATTATTTATTTTAATTTATTTCCATACATTTTATGTTAGTAAAAAGCATACTAAAATACTTATATGCTTGCTTTTAAATCTCACCCACATGGTATTTTTGATATTGATTTAAAGCCGTTTTCCATTGCAATTTATTTCAGTACTTTGAATCATTGAATTTTATGAGTCATCGTAATCGTTACTGAATAAGTGAAAATACGACCAATGGAGTAAGTACGCTGAGTAACTTTACGTGAATCATGGTGAGTCACCGCCCTTGACGCGATAGTTCTAATGATGAACACGCAACAATCATTAACTTACTCGTGCTTTTCACTTACTTTTCTTAACAGTGGGCCGAAACTATTGTTATTAAATAATTTTTAAGGAAAAAAAACCGACGTCAATGGGGGAAGCCGGTGAATAAGGATTATTGTAGATGGAACAATCTTAGATTCCATACAATGAAATAACTTGCTTGACAAACACAGCGGAGAGGACGAACTTCAGACGCCAAACGTGAACTATGCGTCGTTAAAGAGTTCCGTTCTGATCATCATCAGCGGTTCCACTTCATCAAATATCACTTCTTTAAATGTAAATGCTTTTTTGATGAAAATACTAAAATCACTATATTATGTATGCCTTTAACATTTGAGGAGTTCCCTCGATTCCTCATGGATCCCATTATCAGAACTCGAGCTTGACAAAAAATTGTCTAGAAAATCTAACTTGCTTAACAAACACAGCGGTGAGGACAAATCGCCAAACGTGAACTATGCGTCGTTGAAGAGTTCAGTTCAGATCATCATCAGCAGTTCCTCTTCATAAAATGTCACTCTTTTGAATGAAAATGCTTGATTTGTTGATAAAAATACAAAACTCACTATATGTATGCCTTTAAGATTTGAGGAGTTCCCTTGATTCCTTATGGATCCCATCATCAGAACGTGAGCTTGAACGTGAGCTTGACGAAAATTTGTCCTGACAATCTAACTTGCTTAACAAACATAGCGAAGAGGACAAATCGCCAAACGTGAACTATGCGTCGTTGAAGAGTTCCGTTCTGATCATCATAAGCAGTTCCACTTCATCAAATGTCAATTTCAATGAAAATGTTTGATTTGTAGATAAAAATATAAAAATCAATGTATGCCTTTAAGATTTGAGGAGTTCCTTCGATTCCTCATGGATCCCATCATCATAACTACGTTTTGACAAAGACGGGACGAATCTGTATATTCATACCTACTTACAATCAAAAAAAAAATTTCAAAATCGGTTCATACATGACGGAGTTATGGAGTAACGACCATAAAGAAAAAAACATACACCCCGAAGTGAGAACCTCCTATTTTGAAATCTTGAAGTCGGTTAAAATAAAACTGGTGGGTCGCTCTCTTTTTTAGCGACAGTCACTTTTCCCAGTTTTCCCTTTATCCCTATATGGGTTCGGTTTGGAAAGGAGATCGTCAACTTTTGTTAGGCGATTTGCCCCAGATCATAAAGGTGCATATAATTATGAAATTGATATCAAAACATTTGCCTTAATTTATAGACCAGGGCGGTCATAAAATAATCATGAAATATTACGGGAAAATTCAGAAATCGGGGATGAAAAAACATGAATGTGATAAGGACAATATTTAAAAATTAAAGTATAGCACAAAATATATACCGGGTTTTTTACAGAATTTCTACAAAGTCTGACATTATAATGAAACGGAAATTATAATAAAATAATAAAAAATCATATTTTGATCCTGTCACTGATTTCTTGTATTTGGGTAAACAAAGATAATGGTTGTCAAACCATCATTGCTAATTAACTAAACAATCCTAACTCTTATTACAAAGAGATAAGGTTTAGCACTGTTAGTACGCTACTACTAGTATCTATGAAGTTATAATTTTAAACCGGAGTATACTCGAGTAATATAGGGAGCTGCGTCTCGTTTTGACTTTGGGAGTTATGACGTCATTACATAATAATTCCAGCATGAGAACAACTCAAGATGTCAATGTGTGTCAATTTTGTAACGAGTGCGAGTGAAACATCACTCCCCATATTATGCCCTCTATTGGACCGTTTTTTCTAGTCACCTATGAACGACTGTTTGGCACGGTAATAAGGTTCATCTGTGGCTACGGCAAAAGTGTAACAATTACATCCACTTATTATAAATCCATGCTTAGTATCAGGCATTACTTAATTTAAAAAAAAACGTTTCGTTATCGAAAGAGCATGATATAATGCCGTCGTAACGCCCTAAGTCAAAACGAGGCGCAGCTCCCTATATTACCCTCTCTTTCGGCTCCACTGTGTGCCCGAAGAGTATACTCCAATTTAAAATTATACCTTCAAGCCGCAGAAATGGATGATGGTGACTTCAGTACTGAAAATGTCCGTTTCGTCTCGGTCCAGGAGAAATTTTAACCTTATGTCAATGCTGTAAAGACGTTAACAACTTATTTAGCACTATTTGGATAGCGGAAGGATCAACGAAATTACTTTTTATTTTGTATTTCTAATTCCCGTTTCATTTTCATGCAATATCTGGTTTCGTAATAAAATGGGTATTTGCTTAAAATTGAAGAACAAACCATATACAAGACCAATATCGCAAGTGGGCCTGGAATTGACGATCTCCTTTATAATTTTTTTTTTAGAGGAAATAAGTGGCCAAAATATAGTTTAACTAATTAATACGAAACTATCTGTCAACTCCTCTTGCTAGTATATTATAATTGATTAAAATAAATATTTATTTACAAAATACCGTGACGTCCTGTGACGTCAGTGTGACGTCCTCGCTAAAAAGGACCATTCTGTCACATTGTTTTCTGGTTTTTGAGAAGCACAGAAAAACTCGTACCGACGTGAAAAGAAACATTTATTAGTCCTTTAAAAAAATATTGTTGACCTCTCGACTCTGTGCTCTCTCTCGAGTTCGAGTCTCACCGAGGCAGTGGATTTTTCTACTTTTCCTTTATTTCTAAACATTGTGGTATCGTTAGCAAACGTTCTGCTTTATACAAAATTTTATCGTAGTATTGTTTGAATTAAAATTAACATCAATCGTTTTTTTTTTCAGCGACAATTGGATGAAAAACGAGAACGGCCTAGTGCATATTTAGTAGAAAATATGATTTAATTAAATGAGAAATATTATCGCTACCTACAATTTGACGATACTCGAGAAGGCCGTGAAGCCCGCGCTAGCGATGCGGTTGGCGTTCATTGGTAGAAGTTCGTTAGCCACATGTCTCCCGGAGTACCAGCCTAGCAGTAAGAATCTAAAGTAAACAGCGTCATTGATTTGAATCAGGTACTAGGGGCCGTATTCTAACTTTAAAACACGTATAGACACGATCCAACTTCAATACAACTCCAATGCATTAACAACGCAATACAGCTACGGTATAAACATCTGAATCAGAAATATCAGAATTTGCTTGAGAAATATTCCAACGCAATATTGGTTGAATGTTTGTTGTGTGTTGGAGTTATGTTTGACATAGGTTGTAATTTTATTGTATTGTAATGTATTTTTAAATTAGAATCCGGTACTAGGACTAAATAGGTATCCGTTGCCTATTTTGAAAATGCCATTGGGTAGGCATACCTTTTTGGCATGGATACCCGTATGTTGTGTTCTTGAAGCTATTTGAAACTTTTTCAGTAGACTTGCAAGGTTCGTTTTACATGGCATATAGTTCGGCGCAGACTGTAAGCTTTGTGAAAGTGTCTTTACTGTCCGCAACCCCCCTTCTATGGCCGCGGCTTGCAAACAATCAAATAACCATAGCAATTGGCGCAGCCATCCCCCGCGACTCCTGATTGCTACAAATTTTAATTCGAAACGAGGCGTTTGCAAGTCATTCCCTTTATTGCTAGTTCGGCTGTCTGCAGCTTAACAGATAGTTTAAGCGAAGCCGTTTTGTACCGCGAACGCATAGAAAAGTAATGTACAGTTACCGGCAATAATATCTTCCTACACGAAGGCCGCAAAAATATGTGACACGCTCTTATTAGTTGGACCATAAGAGCGTGTCACATACCTATTTTTGCGGCCTTCGTGTAGGAAGATACTATTGACGGTGACTGTACCTATGTATCTTACATATTTTACCTATATATGATTAGATATTATATGGGTATCTAATATATACCATTACTCAAAATCATTTAAAATGATAAGCTGCACGTCCTCGTGCTCGACACGCTGATGCCCAATAGTTGACACGTTTACTGGGAATAACTTAAGTTTAAAGACATCTAGGTACTGGTGCAGTGACGAGCACTCGAACGCTAACCTTATTACTACTAGAAAATGTGTTTATTCCAGGGAAGATGTTCCCACTTTGTTGCTATGGATTTATTAGTACTTCCTAAAACTGTATGTGGTGCCGAGTTTTTGGAGGATTGTGAACCCCTATTCAAATCGAAAAGCATATTGACCCTACCATCTCTCTATATTTTTGAAATGTGCATGTTTGTCAAGAAACATATGACACTGTTTAATGTAATGACCACCCACTCCCAAAGAGGGACAAATAGAAAGAAGTTAATAATGCCTAGAACTAATTTAGAGTTACCTCAAAAACATGTCTACTGTATGGCGATCAAAATATTTAACATTCTTACTGATAAATTTAAAGAATTACACTTGCACAGCTTTAAGAAACATTTATTCAAGCATTTAACTGAAAATTGTTATTATTCTGTAAGTGACTATCTAACTAATTGTAAATTGTAAGTTAAGTATAATAAGTAATCAATGATATTAATTCCGACTAATCCGACTGATGTTTCTAAAAGAGTAACTATTAACCTATCATTTTATTGCTAATTATTTTTCGTATTATTATCTAGTCAAAATGAATTGTAAATTGTCTTAGTGTAAGCCTAGGTTAAATCTTGTACATAGTTAGAAATAAGACTACAAATTTTTGTACGCCAGTCCTGGTAAAACAAGAAACGGACTAAGAAAATTATTTAACACCTTCATGGACGCTTGTTCAATGCAAATAAACGATTCATTCTTTCAGTCAAACTACATAATTTACGAAAAATATTAGTGAATGAATGAAGAGTCCATAAAAATCGACATAGGACCCTTTCCCTAAACTCTTCCACAAATAATTTATTTTATCGCAATTCAAGATATTTCAGCAAATAAATAGTTAACTAAAATATTGCTGTTGAATTTTTAAATTCTGTTTACTCATATTCAGGCCTTTAAAGTAACCTTGTAATTTATTTTTAACCGACTTCCAGATTTCAAAAGAGGAGGTTCTCAATTCGGCGTGTATGTTTTTTTTTTTTTTTTTTATGTTTGTTACTCCATAACTCCGTCATGTCTGAACCGATTTTGAAAATTATTTTTTTGATTGTAAGTATATATATATACAGATTGGTCCCGCTTTTGTCAAAACGCAGTTCTGATGATGGGATCCATGAGGAATCGAGGGAACTCCTCAAATCTTAAAGGCATACATATAGTGATTTTTATATTTTTATCAACAAATCCATCATTTTCATTCAACAGTGACATTTGATGAAGTAGAACTGCTGATGATGATCAGAACGGAGCTCTTCAACGACGCATAGTTCACGTTTGGCGATTTGTCCTCTTCGCTGTGTTTGTTTAGCAAGTTTAATTTTCAGGACAAATTTTCGTCAAGCTCAAGTTCTGATGAAGGGATCCATGAAGAATTGAGGGAACTCCTCAAATCTTAAGGGCTTACACATAGTGATTTTTGTATTTTTATCAACAAGTCAAGCATTTTCATTCAAAAGAGTGACATTTGATGAAGTGGAACTGCTGATGATGATCAGAACGGAACTCTTCAACGACGCATAGTTCAGGTTTGGCGATTTGTCCTCTCCGCTGCGTTTGTTAAGCAAGTTATTTCATTGCATGGAATCTAAGTGCACCATCTACAATAATGCTTCACCGGCTACCCCCATGGAAGTCGGTTTTTTTTTCTTAAAAATTATTCATAAACCTGTATCATCTCAATCTAACTCTAAAGGTGAATATTTTAAGTAAAGAAACAATATGAATATATTGTATTTTAAAGATTAATGGAGTTCCTAATAACACAAATAATGTAATTCAGTCAAAAACAAAAAGACTCGTATCGTTAAGATTTTATTTCAAACGTTTTTAAATACGCATTCCTAAGTTGTCTGTTTATTTGCATAGTATTTATATTCTGTTTCTTGCAGTTTCAGTGTATCCACTTGAAGTATATTTTCTTGTGTAGTTTTGTTTGTGAATACGAAGTCTTTGATGACAGTAAAAGGTTATCTTTCAACAAAGGCTAGACGTAACATGTAGACGACAACATATACCTACTTACATTATTGCTTTATTTCTACAATAGGAAAGAAACTTTTGCAAATAGGACAATATCACATATTTTGTTTTATTTCAATATTTTTCCGTTGAATATAAAATAGTTTACATAAGTTTAAATGTAAGAGCCTTGGTTACCGAAAAAGGTAGGTTTATTTTTAATACTCATGCACGCTTTAAAAGTAAATCACTTAAAATGAGTGATTTCAAACCATTGTTTCTTCTGCGGCAGGGCCATCGGGCCCGCCGCGGCCACACCAGACGTCAAGTCGTCCACAAAATGACGACGAGTGACCATCCCACCGCAGTGGGATAGCGACCAGACACAGGTGTAAAAGCAGAAATGCGGGCACTCCAACCCCTGCCCCCATTATAAGAGGAGCAGCGGACGACACCACCACCCATTGTCTCTAGTCGCGCACCAGCGAGCGAGAGACGCGGACGTGCCAATGAGTTCTCGTCACCCGCATAACGAAGTGACAAGGATGTAATAATTGTCAATATATGTAGATAAACATAAGATAATCATTGCTAGGTTATGTTATGAGATAAATTTGGTAGTATTTTTTGTGCTCATTATGTTAGAGTACCTATACATATAAGCATATAACTCATCATCATAGTAAAAAATCAATGGGCATGAGTTTTGTAAATTTATAAACCATTGCAAGTCCATTAGGAACCGGTACGCTAAATTGTAGGTACTTAAACTAAAATAAAATTGTGCCTGCTACATATGTATTTATAAAACACTAGCTAATCCGGTTTCTTACCAACTATTTTTTTTTAAGTTCTCTAATATTTTAATAGTTATTTTGGTATTTGGATAAATAAAAAAAATCAAACATCATTAAAATCGGTTCCGCCGTTCTTGAGTTATAAATGGTGTAACCGACACGACCTAGTTTTATATATGTATATAGATTATTTATGCAAGATTTGACTTGATCAATTCACTACCATTGCTAAGTAGGTATTAGCGGAAGCTCTAAAAGTTAACTGGTTTGTACATACGCACGACGCCATTGGCACTAGACGAACCATTGTCACGTTTTCATATGCCAGTGCTGTAATGTACAGCCGGCCTGCAATCATGCTGTATTAACGTTATAAATTAGGACGTTACTGTCCGCGCCCACTCAAATAATCGTAAACCGCGCTCGTACCGCACACTTGTGCAGACCTCTACGGCCTGTTGTAGTCGGCACATTGTCTGGATATTTTTTCTTCGGTAAAATGAAAATTATTTTAGGACAAGGGTTCGCTTATTTATTTCGGTGGTCGTTTTGCTAACAATGTAACTAGTTACGTTCTTTTCATCGCCATATACGATACAATTTATGCCATTATAGATATAGTTTCGTTGATGACGCATACGTTATTTAATTTAACAGGGTAGGGCAACAAAAAAGGAAAAATCATTTCTATATAACTATCAGATAACTATTATACCTTAAATATTTTATTAAAAACCCTCAAACACAGAAGCAGCTGGGCCGATTTTGATAAAACACGTCTAAGAACCATCAATAGAAAACCTGCTTAAATTAAAATAAAACACATTAAATTCGGTTCCTACTATTCTATTCTATGCTTATAACAGGTCTTTTTGCGTTGGAGTTAAAAACATCATCCAAATGCTTGGTATCGTTATTCCAATAATTAACGTCTGTTGTTGCAGATTAAGATGTTAATAGAGAAGTATCGAATACCCTTGACTACCTTTGACCTACCTTATTTTTGCAAAAAATGTGTATGAAAAAGAAAATAGATAGGTAAAATAAAGCCATGGAAACCGTGTCCAAATAAATAATAAACATCAAAAACTCGTACTAATCCCATCAACTTGCAGCAGTTATAAGAGCCAAACACAATCTCATTTTACGTGGTTGTATAGGTTTACAATTATTAGAGATAGAAATGAACGCAATAATGGCACTACAGCGGTCCAGACTCCAGACTCGAGCGCCACCACGGGCGAAGACGTCATGCATACTTATTGCACGATTTTCTGCAATGCACTTTCAATTGCGATCACATTAGCTACGTACAATTGCCATTAGTTTGGATAAAGCTGATAGAATTTTGTCGGGTATCTAGTAATAAAAACAAATTCGTTACAAACGTAGAATCCGTTTTAAACTCTTCATTTTAAATATTCTAAAACAATGTAATCCTCTTGATATTATATACGCAAACTAATTGAGAGCAAACAATCCGAGATCCGAGTAACTCGTGAAAGAAAATTGGAAGCGCAAATATTTATTTCAATTAGTTGCCGCCCTCGCTGCGATTGACACGAGAGGCTTGACATCTGAGAAAAAGGGTTTTCTTAAAGGAAATGCCTGTGAGAGGACACTTAAGCACCTTACAGCCTTTGAACCTTCTAATTAACGTAAGCGGCGTAATTGAGTATTTATTTTGTGTCAACGAAGTTTATTGTGCTCACGGATTTTGCTTTAACGTAAATATTTTGTCATTTTAAGTGGTGAACGATCGATTCGACAACATATAAATTATTATTTTAAAGAGTAAAGTTATTTGAATGATTCGCATTAGCGTTTTGAGTGTGCCTAAATTTTTAGCACAAAATTCAAACTTCAGTAAGTATTAAATAATTACATCATAACACCACTTATGATCTCTTAAGCTACGATTAAAATATTTTTCTTGGAAATAAACTTGAAATGAAACATCTTAATCTGATACGTTGAGTTGTTTCTTTTTTCAAAATCAAACTCAAAACGTTTATTGCAAACTTATTACAAGTAATATGAACCCTGTAAGGGCACAGCAAGGGCAAATGCTTTTACTTTATAAAATTATCATAAAAAAGCCATATAGTAGGTACCATACTTACTAAAATTTGTCACATATCATTTCGTACGCATATAATCAATTAATATAAGTATCCTTTTTAATAACGTCGAAATAAAACGGTACTCTGGTCGCAAACTGGCCATAAACATACAGAAATAATTTCAATGGAGAGAGCAATAACATAACTCTCATTTATTTATGCACCGTACGTGATGAATTTATGTTATTGATAAAAAGGACGTAAAACCACTATCTGCGACCGCCCCCGACCAATAAAAGATAGGTAATACATTTACTTTGTAGATTTTATGCTTGACCGCACATGGAATATTTAAAAATAGCTCGGTCCAGTCCTTCGGAATGGAATGGTCATCCATTGGAAAACGGTTCGTTGCCAACAAACTTATAAAACTGCCAGGTAATGCTGAGCGAATTCTCTGCATGTTCTGTTTTTACGTATTGTGTACTGTTTTTGTAGTGGAACGCGAGCAATGTTTTATCTGTTTTGTACATGATGGATTTTTGCCGAGGTTATTGTTATTCATAACATTGCAAATTGTAACCTCTTTCAATTACCCTCAGTGAAACATTATGAGTTTACACAAGTTATAGAATCAATACTTATTGCACTGAGTAATACATAGGTATAAAGGTAAGACTCAAGTTTGGTGAGAAAATAAAGTACAGCTTAAGCTTTAAACCCGACCAACATGTCCCTACAAATACCATCTTACAGAAATTACTAATTAGAAACAAAAATCCCAAGGAGTTAAATAAATTACTCAAAGCCTAAAAATCCTTTTCATTGAAGTCGCTACTACAAAATTGCCCGTCTATTGACACCCTGAAGCACGCGGGGGCTCGTGAACATCTAATTAGGGAAAATAAAAGATAATTCAAACGTTTTTCTCGTAATTAGAGGACGGGAGATCGACGGTGACGTCGTAGGGCCGCGATTAAGGATTCAAGAGGCAAAGGCTTGCAAAGTATATGGCAAAGCCATACAGTAGGCGAGCAGGTGGAATGAGCAGTCTCGAATAACCTTTACTGTCATTATAGTACAAGTACAGCAGGCAGCAAGGATTGTTTCAGCAGGAGCATGAAAAGATCCCCACACAACTCAATGGTCAATCCCCACACAACTCAATTAGGGTTCCGTAGCTAACTGGCAAAAAACGGAACCCTTATGGATTCTTCATGTCTGTCTGTCTGTCTGTCTGTCTGTCCATCCGTATGTCACAGGCATTTTACTCGGAAACTATACGACGTATCTGAATAAAATTTACACAAAAGGTGTATTTTGTATGCAGCTACTTAGTTATGTAGTTAAATTTGAAAAAAAATATATTTTTAGGGGGGCGCTCCATACAGGTACCTAAATTTAAAAAAAAAAAATTTTACCACATATCAACATGTGACACATCAATCGATAGGTCTTTCAAAATAACATTGAGGTTTTTTTGACTATTTTGTGATTAAGTGAATATTTTCTGAAATAGTTGTGTAGCCCCCCCCCCGTAACTTTTGAACCGTAAATTCAAAAAATATGAAAAAATTTGAAGAGATGCGCTTTATCATATACTTTCAACGAAAATTGTTTTGAACAACACATGGCTGAACCGATAACGGTTCAGCCATTTTTGAGTTATCTCCAAAAAACTTCTTCCATAGGCATCAAATACGACCTTTTGGTATTAGTTTGGTTCTTATTCCATTGAAGGTACGGAACCCTCCTATGCGTGGCCCGACACGCACTTGGCCGGTTTTTTTGGTGAACCCGAACGCCGAAGCCATGACGCGGTGAGCAGCAATATCGCGAAACCCATAGGGCGAGTACCGCGCAGGACCCAGGCCCGGAGAGGATTTCAGCGAGAATTGCTTTAGCAGAAGCAGCATGTCAGGGACCGGACATAACTCAATGGCGAAGTATCTTAGCGAACTCGAGAGCTGCGGACACAAGGGTGAGCGGAAATGCATGTGAAAGTCAAAGGCCGAGTACCGCGTAAGGTCCAGGCTCGGAACATCGCAGCGAGAACTTCATCATCATCATGACAGGGACCGGACATTACGTAAAGGCGAAGTGTCTTAGCAAACCCGAGGGCCGTGGCTCGAGCGTGAGCGGCAACGTCTGAGAAAGCCAAAGGCCGAGTACCGCGTAGGCCCAGGCCCGGAGCGTCGCAGCGATAATTTCTTCAGCAGCAGCGTGATAGCTAGCAGCTAGTAATTGCTAGATTCATGACTAGCCTTTTTATGGCAATCAGCTGTTAAAGCGAGATAAAACATGTTGCTCTCACAAACGCTACAATTTTTGCTGTCGGGTTAACTACTTACCTGTTTTATTTGTTTTTACGTATATTGTAAGTAGTTTTCATGTATTGATAAATATATTATTTTACGTTGAGACTAAAGTGCAGGTATTAATGGATCACAATATGTGTCCGGATACTTACAATTTCCAAAACGAAGCAACACGTTTTAAAAACATTTAACCCGCAATCCTTAAATTGGGAAAGCATTTAAAAATCCATGGTTTAAACCTCGGCGGAACGCAACAGACCGAATAGCTTAATTTAATCTAAAGACAACCTTAAATAATGTTTGTATACAGTAAACAGGGTACCTATACAGCGCCATCTGTGACCACTTTTGAGAACAATTTTTTTATGAAAATTATGTTTTTAATAAGCAGAATAAAAACTACCCTATACCTATGTTGCTCCGGGGTATAAACTGTTACTATACAAAATTTCGTAAAATTCTGTGCAGTAGTTTATACGTAATGCGCGGACAAATTCACAGACAGACAGACAAGAATTCCAAAAATCACTGAAATGTATTCTGTCAACGTTTCTAAGACCCCCCCCCCAATAAGTTTTTCTAAAGTATCTTCAATGTACATTTTTTTTCTCCTTACGCGTTTATTATATGTATGTATAGAAAAGTTTTTCTAAAATATCTTCAATGTACATTTTTTTTCTCCTTATGCGTTTATTATATGTATAGATAATCGGCCGAAGGAGATTAATCTTACATTTACAGAGGTTAATTTGTCAAAATTCATAGTGGACGAGTTTAGTGAAAGGTCCCACTTTTTCGGTACACAAAGAGACTATTTATTATTTCACTAGTAGGTAGATAGCGTATATAATGTCGTTTTAGGATGTAGGACGTGTATCGACAAATTGAAACCCTTTTCCCTGCACTGAAACATATAGTTAATAACAGTTTGTTATTAAATCAAATACAAACATTGAAACACTTTTGTATTGCTGTATGAAATTTGATTTGTCCTATGAGTTTTTTACAATCAGTCACGATCATATTTTAGGCAATATTTTAACAATGTAAATATTTTAACGTTGTAAAATTATCGAAGACACCCTTAAAACCTCTAAAGATCTCGTAAAGGTCAACGTATATAAATAAATCAAATACACAAATCATCAGTTTCCCTGAACGTACGAGATGTAGGTGTACTCAATTCAATTCAATTTATTTTATTTCAGATAACACAGTCCATACAGTTTGTTAATAAAATTATAAAGAACTTATCCGCTAATGTTAACATTTATAATCTAAATTTATATGTACGTACATAATTAAATTGCACTTTATGCTTCAATCAGACAATACAAAACTTATCAGGGGTCATAAAGAATAGTAATTAAACTAAAACATATATTTTTAGCAATACTAGGCAACGTGCATAGCCGTCCACCGGGACCACATAGGGCTGTCCCAGCGGTTAGCAAACACGCTCAGGATGCTGTTGGGTTGGGACTACCGCGCAGGCGAGCCAAAATCGAGGCACACCGCTTTCTCATAACGGCCGCAAAATCATCGGTCCGTGCCTCGGCAAACATGCCGGATGCGCTACAATATCGCGGCAGCCCCATCAGCACTCGGAACGCGTTATTATTATACTGGACGCGAAGGTCGCTGTACGCTCTCTGTGTGGTACTGGTGTACGAATACATATATACGTTGCCTAATTTGCCTATGTACCTTGTTCATAAAAACACAATTGAGTTTTTAACTAAAGTAAAAATTTCGACCTGTGTCATTTTTATGCATAATTAGGCAATTGCGTTAACAAATTAAAATCGGCCTACTGCAAAGGGGTTCCAAAATTGTACAGAAGGGCGCCGTGAGGCAATCCTCCTCACCATACTCTTAAACCTTAACTTAAGTATACCCTAATATAAGTTAGGGCGTCGATATAAAATTTTAAACTTGCAAGTGCGCCGCTGACTGAAAAGGATGGGAACCCCTGGCCTACTGGATTTCTGTGTTAGTTGGGTGTCGCGGGTGTTTACGCCGTCCTGTAATTAACAAAGGGCTCTCGTTCAGCCCGCTTGCCCCTACTCGCCTCGAGGACTTGCACTGAAGAAAAATTACCCACACCCGACTACTCACCTCCTTTCCCGGATTTCCAGCTAGCGGCAATGTTAGTTATTTCCATGAAATAAGGCTGGCTTTATTTAGACTTTTTATTTAAGACTAATAATTTAAAATTAAAATTAAATGATTCTTACACAAATTGTCCTAGGCGTCAACTTAGCAAACAAAACCATGCATCCTTTAAGGTTATACCTGTCTGTTTATGGAACTGCTATTGACGATAAAAAAGCATATCTAATTAGTTGAGTTAATAATCATCGAATTGTTTCATAATTAGTGTAATTATTGCACCTACTTACGTATATTTTGTCTCGCAAACGCCGTACAATTTCTTCCAAGTTACCAAGCCAAGGCATCAGCACACAAGTAGAGCCGCATTTATCCTTCCCGGTCTATAAAAGGTAACAGGATTGCTAATTTATTCAAAAACAATTCCGTCCAGATTACTCTGTGCCATTCGTTTTACGGGTATGTTATATTAAAACGCGAGTTTAGGAGTCGAGGATTACGCAGTTACTGCTACGATAGAGCCGTATTCATGCCTTAATAATCTTATTTTGATTTGATATTAGTCACAGTTTAAGCGAGATAGTGCCTCTGTCAAATCACTATTATTTATATCACGTCGTTGGCAAACAAGCATACCCTGATGCATAAGCCTGATGATAAGCGGTTTGCGTGGCCTATGGACACTTGCAACTTCAGGCTGTCAACCCTTTAAAAAGTTGCAGACAGATTTTTTGAAGAACACTGTATACTGTAGTTCCTCGAGAAAACGTCGGCAGGGAGCTCATTCCACAGCCGGAGCTTTCACGGGAGAAAATTCCTCTCAAAAGCCTTGCCGGCGGCGAGATGGCAGAATGAGGTCGTAGGCATCATGTTAAATAGAAATCAAATCATATCAAATTGAGTTGATATTTTTAAGGTTTGAATGCGGCTTCTGGCGACTTGCCATGGCTCTTTGGCGAGCGCTGGAATTGGTCGCCGCTGCTGGGCCCGTAAAGGTTGCAACTATGAGCCGTGACGTGTGGAATGTAAACGGATGGTTTTGATGGGGTTAATAACGAATGGCAATGCTTCGTTTGAACAAAGTTGCCAGTTGGCGTCATTTACACTGGTCAATACGTCACGTACGTCTCACTGTGAATTGAAATGGGTATATACGTACGAAAGAAAACGTCACCAATGCTTCTGATGCCGCCGCGAGCCAAGAACCTAAAGGTAGAGCGTCTGTCGGGAATGCAGAAGACGCTGATTCGATTTCAGCCCTTGGCACTGGACCGGATGCCTTGGTCACATTTTTTTTTTCGAATAAATAACACATTGTTTCGCTCTCTAGCGATAAGACCGCCTGTTGACTGCCTCTACTTTTAATCTGTGTACTGTACTGTTATATGTTATTGAGGTGTGCAATCTATACATATAATAAAGCTGAAGAGGGTCGAAAGTCTGTACATGGAAGATAATCGAAAAAAAGTTGGCTGGGGATACTTAGAATCGATAACAGAACACGTTACAACAATTTTTAGAATTTTTGTCTGTTTGTCTGTTTATCTGTTTGTCTGTTTATTTGACCGCGCATCACGTGAAAACGGCTGAACGGATTTTGATGAAATTTTGCATAGAGATAGTTTGAGTCCCGGGAAAGGATAATATATGGTTTTAATCCCGAAAATCAACCCTGGTGGGGATGAAAATGGGGTTGAAAGTTTGTATGGAGAATTTTTAACCGCTGAAACGATTTTGATAGAAATTAGTATGGAGATAATTTGAGTCTCGAGAAACGTCATAGGTTAGTTTTCAAACCCTTGTGGGGGTGAAAAGGGGGTTGGAAGTTGGTATGACGAATTTTTTACCGCTGAACTGATTTAGATGGAAATGTGTATGGAGATAGTATGGGTCTCGAGAAAGGACAAAGGATAGTTTTTACCCCAAAATCAACCCTAAAGGGGTGAAAAGGTAGTTGGAAATTTATAAAGGGAATTATTAACCGCAGAATCGATTTAGATAAAATTTGGTATGGAGATAATTTGAGCTCTGGAAAAGGAAATAAAATAGTTTTATCTCCGAAATTATCCCTTAAGCGGATGCAAAAGGGGTGGAAGTTTACATGGGGAAGAAACAACCAATAACCGCTGTACGTATTTAGATGAAATTTGGTATTGAAATAATTTGTAATTTTTTGGTCAAGGTGTTCATATTTATAACATACCCGTCGATGCTTTAAATTTACCTTTACCCGCTCTTAAGAAATATTTGAAAATGTCATGAATGTCAAAGGGTTATTCCAGGTTCGAGGACTATATATGACGGACAAAGATGCATGGCCCAAACCAAAAAACTACTACAAAATCATCTAACATTTATAGGACACCGTTTAGGTAGGAAAACATATCAAACGTTTTGTGAAGCAGTCAGATTAGGATTTATTTTTCTTTATAATTAAACAATGGGTACATTATCTGTCTCTCAAGCTGTTTTGATATGTCTTCTTGAAGAACTACGCATTATTTTGTATCTTTAAGATCTAATAATGTATTACTTACTGTTTTGAAAAAAATAAGTCCCGTCGAGTTTCTTTTCGGTCATAAATGTCATAATACTTCTTGGGCCAGAGGTGTAGGGTTAGAACCGGTGGTAGTTTTGGAACGAAGTTCTTTATCGGACGGTTCGCGGATGGGAGGCTAGGTGAAAAAAAATCACGTGACCGTCACGAAAAAGCGTCACGTCACGAAAACGCGACACCCATACGATTGAGAAACATGTAAAATGGAATGAAATAAAAAATATATAAAATAGAATAAAGTGAAGTGAATGAAGTGTAGTGAAAAGTTAAAGTGAGAAGTGACAAAGTGATAAAAGTGAAAAAACTGAAAAAAGTCGAGAACCTAAAAGTAAAAAAAAACAGCCAAGTGCGAGTCGGACTCGCGCACCGAGGGTTCCGTACAAACCTATAACAAGCAAAAGTTGTAGTATGCTTATTACTTATTTCAATTTAATACCTCTACGCGTTTACGAGGAAAAAGGTAGTAAGTTTAAAATTTCAAAAAATATTTTTTGTATGATTTTACTAAAAATGTCTACTTTTCGTAATTTTTCCTTTGTCTGTGCTATATGAAGTTTCTTCGAACCAAGTTTCAAGTTTCTTCGTGCCAAGTTTCAAGTTTCTGAGTTTACGGGAAGTACCCTTTAGGTTTTGAGTTTCTTGCGAGTACTCAGTTTCAAAATATGCGACTTAAATTGCTATTTCTTTTGATTGCGTTCACATAAAAGTTTGGTTTTGCTACATCGGAAAGGTCCTATAGCCCTGAGTATTTAACATGAATTTCAATTTAATACCTCTACGCGTTTACGAGGAAAAAGGTAGTAAGTTTAAAATGTCAAAAAATATTTTTTGTATGATTTTACTAAAAATGTCTACTTTTCGTAATTTGTCATTTGTCTGTGATATATGAAGTTTTTTCGTGCCAAGTTTCACGTTTCTGAGTTTACGGGAAGTACCCTTTAGGTTTTGAGTTTCTTGCGAGTACTCAGTTTCAAAATAAGCGACTTAAATTGCAATTTCTTTTGATTGCGTTGACATAAAAGTTTGGTTTTGCTACACTTGAAAGGTCTTAGAGCGCTGAGTATTTGACATGAATTTCAATTTAATACCTCCACGCGTTTACGAGGAAAAAGGTAGTAAGTTTAAAATAAAAAAAAATATTTTTTGTATGATTTTACTAAAAATGTCTACTTTTCGTAATTTTTCATTTGTCTATGATATATGAAGTTTTTTCGTGCCAAGTTTCAAGTTTCTGAGTTTACGGGAAGTACCCTTTAGGTTTTGAGTTTCTTGCGAGTACTCAGTTTCAAAATAAGCGACTTAAATTGCAATTTCTTTTGATTGCGTTGACATAAAAGTTTGGTTTTGCTACACTTGAAAGGTCTTAGAGCGCTGAGTATTTGACATGAATTTCAATTTAATACCTCCACGCGTTTACGAGGAAAAAGGTAGTAAGTTTAAAATAAAATAAAATATTTTTTTGTATGATTTTACTAAAAATGTCTACTTTTTGTAACTTTTCCATTGTCTATGCTATATGACGTTGCTTCGTGCCAAATTTCAAGTTTCTGAGTTCACGGGAAGTACCCCGTAGGTTTTGCAAGTGCCGAAAAACTCTAAAATTTGCAGCATAAACGACTGTATCTTTTGATTGCGTTGGTTTTTAAGTTTGATTTTTTTCACAGCTTTAAGGGACAATAGACCTGAGTATTTGATATAAATTTCAGCTTGATACCTCCACGCGTTCCTGAGAAAAATGGTCTTGACAGACAGACAGACAGACAGACAGACAGACGGACAACAAAGTGATCCTATAAGGGTTCCGTTTTTTCATTTCGAGGTACGGAACCCTAAAAATGGCAAATATTTCAAAAATTTAAAAAATTTCAAATAAAATTTTTAAAATTTCAACAATTTCAAAAAAATACAAAAAAAAATTCCCAAAAAAAATTCAAAAATGAAATAACATAACTTCGTTCCTACCAGCTAAAGCAGTGTATGCTTCTGTACATAATTAGGCCTTATTACGCAACAGTTACAAAAAACTACTATTTATCTCTTTTTAGGGTTCCGTAGTCAACTAGGAACCCTTATAGTTTCGCCATGTCCGTGTCCGTCTGTCCGCGGTCTAGCTCAGTTACCGTTCGCACTAGAAAGCTGAAATTTGGTGAGGCCTGATAAGAACTATCAATAAAAACTATATTGAATAAAATCGGTTCAGCCCTTTTTGAATTATCAGTCAAAAACGCATAGCGAAAGGAAGTGTCGAATAGTAAAATGACGTAAGCGTCGCCAAATAATAAAGTGTTTATCTATCTATCTATCAAATATCCCTTAATAAACGACCTTTTGAACGGATGTTTTGTAACAGGGTGGCCTCTACGAAACTCTACACTGAGCATCGCCCGACATGCTCTTGGCCGGTTCTCATCTCACCATGCTCAAATTCAACGTCTGGGTCATGGATGCATGGGTCATGGACCGACTCCCCCCTCCAAGTGCACCTCAAATAGAAAAAAATCATTTCTGCATTTGTGACCCCCCCCCCCCCACCCCAAATTTCAACAGCGCCTGTTCTTACCTTTCATGCTTTGACTGATTTGACGGGAGGATCGATTTGGATGAAATTTGCCGTGGACATGAACGTATAAATACAAAAGTGGTCCTGTATCGTCTGATACAGGACCACTTTTGTCTACTACTCTATGTCGTTTAAATCATGCCAAAAAAAAAAAAATATGATAAAAAAAGGTATTCATTTTTGAGTGTAGTTAGTTTCATTAAGTGGTAATTGTAAAATATTTTATTAGGACTACTGTCCTCTAGCGTCATCTGTCAACTTTACTTCAAGTTCCGCCTCCAGGGTAGCGGGAGAGGAATTAGGGGTGAATTAGCCGCTTACTGACACAGACCGAATTCCACGCGGGCGGAGCCGCGGGCACAGCTAGTAAAGAATATTTGTATTGTATTGTATTGTATTGTTTGCCTGCATAGAAATGCTTCTACTTAAGTAACAAATCAAAATAAATGTGAAATAACATAATTTGACTTGTTCCCTAGTTTTTTTATCACACTGTTAGGCTAAGGTCTCCTCCGTCACGCAGAATAATAAAAACTAGTCAAGAGTCGGTTTAAAAAAAAATACCATTTTAATTATTTGTGTAGTTTTTCCATTCACTTAGTTGTTTATTACCGTTTTTCATTACCGTGATAATACGTTTTGGAGATTCTCGAATTATTTTATTGATAAATAAAGTTTAGTTCCATTTTATCGCTGAAAGAGTCAAACCCTTTCACATATATTTCAATTTACGATTTTAAATTTACTAGCACTTTACCCAGTGACAATATTCATCGCGCCAGTATAAACATAACACTAACATCAAAAAGGTTTCAAATTCAATATAAAAGCAAATCCTCGATGAATCAGAAGTGTTTTTATTTACTTTTTTATCGACTGGGATTGGTTGGCTGCAGTCTGATGGCGTCGTCAAACTATCGGTGCAATTTTGTTGCACATTGAGAGTCGATTGTATTAGATCAATGCATAAAGGGTCGTTTCTGATATCCTTTATCGCTCGCTCGGACACTTTTAGCGGTAAGTTGTTCTGTCTTGGTACCTACTTTTAAATTAAATTGTATATTTTCGCCTCATATCTAAAAACATAGCTGTAACAACACTTTAATTAAGTACGCTTTGTTTTACACTTCATTTTATTTAAATTAAAATTCCTTAACTTATTAGCAGCCTCATGTCACGTGAAATTCTAGACAAGACATCAAAGAATATTACGAAGCTAGTTATTTACAGATATAATATGAAACGCTTTTAGATGTTTTTAGTTACATGGGTATTTACAGGGTTTAATGAACTGGCCTTTAGGAACATGTTTAGAAAAAATACTATACTGCAGTCATAAAGTTCTAAACAGAGTAGGCGCCTTCGCCTCATCATTCCAAACAAAAAAGTCTGCCAAAATCTGAGGGGGACGAGGTAGCACACATATAAAATCTGTGCACACAAATGCATAACTCTCTCATTACTACGCACCCACACTAAAACAATCACCACCCAGCCTTCAAAACGCTAAATAGAGCAATTGATAGTCGACTTTACAAATGTTGAAATATGGTGTATTATCGGATGTAGTTCTTGCAAATGTCAAACTAAACTTACTAAGTATCATATTTGCTTGTACTTTCAAACAAAATATAGAAGACAGCAGCCCTTAAGTTTTTTTTAATAAATATTTGTACTTTAAATTATAGTTTTGACATTTAGATCCTCCTAGAAATGAAATTAGAGCAAATTTAACAATAGTGAAAAAGCTATTTAATTGCGAGCTATTAAGATTACATGTACTGTAAAATTGTCTTTAGTGTCGTGCACCATATACCTACGAAATAACTCTACAGTTATCTAACTCAAAACAGCAGTTCCATGTCTACCTACGCAACCTTCGTAGTTAATTAATAAGTGGTATCCAAGGAAGCACCTTTCCATTCTAATTAGTAACTGCCCGCGCTAGCCGCAGACATCGGCCCCAGATCATCCAATTATTCTTTACATAAGACCGCCACAGAAAAGGTTGTCCGCCAGTGGATTCACCGTTGAAATTCTAGGAATTTTATAATAAGTTAAATAATCAAATCTATAAGCTGTGAATGGTTATGTGACTCACAGATAAATAATATGTTAAGACATATATGGCAATATGAATGTCCAAAGCACTAACAACTCAAGAAATTACAGTCTGTAGTTTTTGCACAGCTTTAACCCTAAAAATCAATAGTGAATATTTACAAGAATCAAAGATTTCTAAATAGGTAGAGTCTACCACTAACCTGCCTAATAAATGCAAATAAACAATAAATTTAATTAGTCAAACTATTAAAATAGTTTTGCAGGGACTTTGTCTGTTATGTAATGTTGGAGTTGGATTAATAAATCAATAAATAATTATAATAAAATACTTATTTAGTAGTTAGTTCGGCTCTGATATTTAGGCATTATTATACACGCCACCTTCACGAAGTGGTTGAATTGAACCGCTGCGAGTTTAATTCGTGGTCTACCCACAAACCATATCGATCTACCCTCTTTCGAAATACAATAATGTAAATGACTATGCTTGCATAAAAGCGTATAATTTGCACTAACTGTTATTAGTTACGATCTACAAGACGAACGACAATCGGTCTGTACATCCTTGACCGCTACTCCAGACCAAGACGAGGGTCCCACATTTATACGTAACTTCTACCCTTGCTCGCCACCTAATAAAGCAAAACATTATGTAGGGGTCTAAGAAACTAAATGTAGAGTGTGTTTAAATTTATTTATTTTTTTATTTGGGGGGTCATCTCATACAATACTAAAACAGGTATAAGTGGTATTACTTTGCTACTTGTTTACTTGCGTAAAGGTACATATATTTCTTATTTATTTAATATGGTAACAAAAAGACAGCATTCTAGGCAACACGATAATAAGCCCTGTAAGATTAAAAATTAGGATATAGTGAACAAACTAAATGGGAGTAAAATTAAGCATACAATTACATTATATACGTTCCCATAAGTAAAGTTGGTATAGCGTATAAGTTTGTTAGTATTAAATAAACAAAAAAATATTTTGCTTAGTGTAATATCGCACAGCACAGTCGCAAATAGTATTTTAGTGATGTACCCAGTCTCGAATCAAAGCACTTTCGCCATGTTACAAATAGAACGTAGTTCCCCAGTCAACGCTAAACCTAATTTGAATGAGGTAAATCCGTCGATTCGAGTACATTTGCATAATCACCCGGGGCTGATTAATTTTGTAGGCAGCGATTACTCGCGAAATCAAACATTAATTTTGCATATTAGCTGTTTGATAATGTATGAAATTGAGTTAAAATCAGATTAAAAGCAAAGTCCAAAACTGCTTATCTAAAGAAAGTAAGTAATGAAGTAATGACGAAAAGAAAAGTAGAAGATATTAGGATTATTAGGTCGCACCATAAAAACTTATACCATTAGATTAACGTACATTTATAATGGCAACTATATTTTCTGCCACCAAAATTTACATTTGCCACCAAATTCGTATCCCCTAACTATAATATCTGCCTCCATGATATATTTTTATCTGTGACCATTGTAATCTAAAATGTCTCCAACTTTGAAACACCAAATTAATGGATATTTGTATCCAATATAATATTTTAATCGAAAGATTTGTATTACCAGAATAGTTGATCTGATCTAGCACCATTTAAAAAAAACTAAAAATAACATGCAAATATACAAAAACAAAAGATAGGTAAACTGCTAACTAACAGTGCGCGAAGCCGAGCGAGCGAAGCGAGTATGCCACGGCAGCGACCGACGAGCGCCAGAACAGACTTCTACTTATAAAGATGGAGCAATTTTTTTAAGGACCAATATTTTTTTTAGGTAGGTAATCGTTTTCATATATTTGGAGATCCGATTTTGGTATCAGATATATTATTTTGGTGATAATATATAATTTGCTGGAAAGCTTAAGTAAATACCTACAGAGGTTTGTAATGTATGTAGCTATTGCTAAAACCAACATGTGAAGACAACGCGCCTCGCAGTAGCGAGCCACGGGCTGTGTCGGTTCGGTTAGCACTCTTAGTGCTTGAAGATGAAGACCTGAGCTCTCCGGAACATGTCGCGCATACCGACTAAAGAGACGTGAGTGTAACCTTTGCATTTTATAGATTTAGTATGTCTCACGAAAGTTTAAATATATAATATATGACGAATACTTATTTTCGATAAAAAAAACAATAACATGTTCTCTTTAGCGGAAATAGTCCTTATTTCCGCTAAATCAGCATATTCTATGGATATTTAACCCACTTATCTCGAGACACAAGCATTTCGTCTAACAATGCAGGAACGTGGTGGTTGACAAAAAGGGGCATAAGCCGAATAAGCCCAGTTTAATTACTAGCCTCGTAGTCCACTTCACCACATAGTTTTGAACCGTGCTTCACACTTTCCCTTAGAGATTTCTCAACTTAATGGTTTAAGTCTGATGATTCGAGCGAATTAAATTGTGGGTTTAAGTACCAACAAAAAAGTGGAAAAAGATTTCAACGTATTAGACCCGTACCGATAAATTATGAAGTTTCGATAATATTAAAGATGCTTATTATTCGCATACAGAGTTCAGGCCATCCAACTTAGCTAATAATAATAATTTGTGTCATCCTAGATTGTTGCGTAGGCAGAAATTTACACATTTCTTTTTTTTAACATTATTCGTTAAATAGAAAATTAGAGATCAAAATTGTTTTTTCACTGTAACAGCAAAGTTGTTACTGACGCACGGACGCGTTTTGTGTCACTTTCGTCAATGGGAATACTGACGTTCAATCAGCACATATATGTGGACTTTTACAAGCCTATATAAAATTAGAGTTGATCGATTAGGTACTGTGCTTTCTAATATATCGGTATCTATTATTTGAATAAATTTGTGCCATATTAATCAATGATATTTATTTACTTTAATTTTTTTTCTTGTATGACCCCTGTTAACAGTACAATAAAATATTAAAGTTATTAAAGTTTGCATCAATATTTTTATAAAAGCGTATCGAAACAATGTTTGAAATTTGTGTCATTATAAACAATGGATTATTTTTATTTTTCAGAATGAAAACTTGTTTTGCGTAAACGGCATGCGCGGGGAAGGGTAAGGCGCGGGCGGGGTTTATGTGCCGACCAGGCTGCCTAGCGGCTTGTTTTCTATTATTACTCTATGCATACATATAGTAATAGTAGTAATAAATGCGACAAAGACAAACAGCGATTTTTCAGTCGCTCTTCTTTATTTTTCATAGTAAAGAAAGCAATAATATAAAACTTAAGTAAGTTAAGGATAATTAATGTAAACGTAGTCCATAAGGGACTACAACGGCGGATCTGTGTGCCACGGTAAACCTAGTTTACCATTTAAACAGTATTTTGGCAAATTGTCACAGATAATTTGTAACTAATAAATATGTAATTTATGCATCAAGGCGGTTTGTTTACAGTGTGGCTATCGTGAAACGCGAAAATCGAAATATCGTTATCTGCCTCTCGGTTGGACTAGCAAAGGGCCGGGCTGGACTTAATAAATTGTTCATCAGTGTGATGTCATAATAAGGCTGTTTTTATTAACTTATCGTATATAACACATAAAAATAAGCAACTTTTCTTTTACACATTTTTTTTAACTCAATAATGTCGTAGTTATGGGGCCCTGAAGGTTAAGTACAATTTGGACTATTTTGGTTGGAATGGTGTCATTATGACACATACTTTATTTTGTAGAATGTGTTAAAATAAGCAAGTTTTATAAGAAACATTTTTTTACCCAAAAACATCGAAGTTACCGGACTTTGAAGATTGACTACATGGACTAATTTGGACTTAAGAAACAATGCCGAGACAATGGACTTTGAACTTGTATATAATTTGGACTTAAAAAAAATACCATTGACGGGACGTTATTATAACAAGTACTTTTTATGATTATTCTGTATAGAATACGCTAAAATAAGCGTGTTTTATTTGAAAAACTATTCTCTAAAATCAAAAATTGCCGAGATAACGGACTTTGAACTTGTATATGGGGACGCCATTATAACGTGTACTTTTTATGATTTTTCCATATAGAATTCGCTAAAATAAGCATGTTTTATTTGAAAAACTTTTCTCTAAAATCAAAAATGGCTGAGATAATGGACTTTGAACTTGTATATAATTTGGACTTCAAAAAAAAACCATCGACGGGACTTCATTATAACGTGTACTTTTTATGATTATTCCGTATAGAATATGCTAAAATAAGCGTGTTTTATTTTAAAACTTTTCTTCATAATCAAAAATGGCCGAGATAATGGACTTTGAACTTGCATATCGAGACGTCATTATAACGTGTACTTTTTATGATTTTTCCGTATAGAATACGCTAAAAAAAGCGTGTTTTACTCAAGTAACTTTTCTCTAAAATCAAAAATGGCCGAGATAATGGACTCTGAACTTGTATATAATTTTGACTTCGAAAAAACAACCAGCGATGGGGTATCATTATATAGCATATTTTTTATGATTTTACCGTATAGAATACGCTAAAATAAGCATGTTTTATTTGAAAAACTTTTCTCCAAAATAAAAAATGGCCGATTGGACATGAAACTTGTATATCATTTGGACTTCGAAAAAAAACCATCGACGGGACGTCATTATTATAATGTGTACTTTTTATGATATTTCGTATAGAATACGCTAAAATAAGCTTGTTTTATTTGAGAAACTTTTCTCTAAAATAAAAAATGGCCGAGATAATGGACTTTGAACTTGTATATAATTTTTATTTGAAAAAAAACTATCGACAGGACGTCATTATAACCTGAACTTTGGCTGTCTATTGTTTGCCCGAAAATTATATAAAATAATACTCATATGCCCGAATTTTATTTGCCCGAATTTCATTTGCCCGAATGGTTTGTTTACCATAAAAATTATGTGACATACTCTTTGTTTACCCGATTATTAGATTTCAGAACGTACGAGTGCCATACGTATTGTTGTCCATATTATTAATTGTAATAATATTATTTAATAGAATATTTAAACGCCATACTAAATAATGGTTTTCCGAATCCATGCATACTAACAATTAAATTAACAATGCTCACTATATTCCTTTAGGCGCTCTAAAAATATTTACTGAGTCATATTATTATGTAGGCGCCGTTTTATTTTGTAGGAGATCACAGTTCTAACCTAACCTAACCTACTTTCTGGTGACCGTTCGCTTTTTGGGGGATCACAGTTCTAACCTAACCTACTTTCTGGTAGCCGTTTTATTTTGTAGGAGATCACAGTTCTAACCTAACCTAACCTACTTTCTGGTAGCCGTTCGCTTTTTGGGGGATCACAGTTCTAACCTAACCTACTTTCTGGTAGCCGTTTTATTTTGTAGGAGATCACAGTTCTAACCTAACCTAACCTACTTTCTGGTAGCCGTTTTATTTTGTAGGAGGTCACAGTTCTAACCTAACCTAACCTACTTTCTGGTAGCCATTTTATTTTGTAGGAGGTCACAGTTCTAACCTAACCTGACCTACTTTCTGGGAAGCAATTTGGATGGCAAATGATATTATGGCTAGTGATATTATGGCTGACAATGATCATGACAAATGATATTATTGAAATTGATTATATGGGAAACAAAGTTTCTGGCACGTGATTAATATAGTAAACAATAAGTATTGCATATGTAACTATGGGAAACAATATAATGGCTGTTGACTATTATGGCAAATGAAATTCTGGCAAGTGAGTGTATACCCTGAACTTTTTATGATTTTTCCGTATAGAATACGCTAAAATAAGCGTGTTTTATTTTAAAAACATTTTTTTCTAAAATCGAAAATGGCCGATTGGACATGGAACTTGTATATCATTTGGACTTCGAAAAAAAACCGTCGACGGGACGTCATAATAACGTGTACTTTTTATGATTTTTTCGTATAGAATACGCTAAAATAAGCTTGTTTAATTTGAGAAACTTTTCTCTAAAATAAAAAATGGCCGTGATAATGGACTTTGAACTTGTATTTATGTAAAAGCGTGTTTCATTCGACAAACTTTTCTCTAAAATCAAAAATGGCCGAGATAAATGGACTTTGAACTTGTATATATTTTGGACTTCAAAATAAAACCATCGACGGGACGTCATTATAACGTGTACTTTTTATGATTATTCTGTACAGAATACGCTAAAATAAGCGTGTTTTATTTGAGAAACTTTTCTCTAAAATCAAAAATGGCCGAGATAATAGACGTTGAACATGTATATAATTAGGATTTCGAAAAAAATCCATCGACGGGACGTCATTACAGCATGTACATGTACACATTATAACATGTACTTTTTATGATTTTTCCATATAGAGTACGCTAAAATAAGCGTGTTTTACTTACGAAACTTTTCTCTAAAATCAAAAATGGCCGAGATGGTCTCTGATCTTGTATATAATTTGGACTTCGAAAAAAAACCATCGACGGAACTTCATTAAAACGTGTACTTTTTATGATTATTCCGTATAAAGTATGCTAAAATAAGTGTGTTTTATTTGAAAAACTTTTCTTTATAATCATAAATGGCCGAGATAATGGACTTTGAACTTGTATATAATTTTTATTTGAAAAAAAACTATCGACAGGACGTCATTATAACCTGAACTTTGGCTGTCTATTGTTTGCCCGAAAATTATATAAAATAATACTCATATGCCCGAATTTTATTTGCCCGAATTTCATTTGCCCGAATGGTTTGTTTACCATAAAAATTATGTGACATACTCTTTGTTTACCCGATTATTAGATTTCAGAACGTACGAGTGCCATACGTATTGTTGTCCATATTATTAATTGTAATAATATTATTTAATAGAATATTTAAACGCCATACTAAATAATGGTTTTCCGAATCCATGCATACTAACAATTAAATTAACAATGCTCACTATATTCCTTTAGGCGCTCTAAAAATATTTACTGAGTCATATTATTATGTAGGGGCCGTTTTATTTTGTAGGAGATCACAGTTCTAACCTAACCTAACCTACTTTCTGGTGACCGTTCGCTTTTTGGGGGATCACAGTTCTAACCTAACCTACTTTCTGGTAGCCGTTTTATTTTGTAGGAGATCACAGTTCTAACCTAACCTAACCTACTTTCTGGTAGCCGTTCGCTTTTTGGGGGATCACAGTTCTAACCTAACCTACTTTCTGGTAGCCGTTTTATTTTGTAGGAGATCACAGTTCTAACCTAACCTAACCTACTTTCTGGTAGCCGTTTTATTTTGTAGGAGGTCACAGTTCTAACCTAACCTAACCTACTTTCTGGTAGCCATTTTATTTTGTAGGAGGTCACAGTTCTAACCTAACCTGACCTACTTTCTGGGAAGCAATTTGGATGGCAAATGATATTATGGCTAGTGATATTATGGCTGACAATGATCATGACAAATGATATTATTGAAATTGATTATATGGGAAACAAAGTTTCTGGCACGTGATTAATATAGTAAACAATAAGTATTGCATATGTAACTATGGGAAACAATATAATGGCTGTTGACTATTATGGCAAATGAAATTCTGGCAAGTGAGTGTATACCCTGAACTTTTTATGATTTTTCCGTATAGAATACGCTAAAATAAGCGTGTTTTATTTTAAAAACATTTTTTTCTAAAATCGAAAATGGCCGATTGGACATGGAACTTGTATATCATTTGGACTTCGAAAAAAAACCGTCGACGGGACGTCATAATAACGTGTACTTTTTATGATTTTTTCGTATAGAATACGCTAAAATAAGCTTGTTTAATTTGAGAAACTTTTCTCTAAAATAAAAAATGGCCGTGATAATGGACTTTGAACTTGTATTTATGTAAAAGCGTGTTTCATTCGACAAACTTTTCTCTAAAATCAAAAATGGCCGAGATAAATGGACTTTGAACTTGTATATATTTTGGACTTCAAAATAAAACCATCGACGGGACGTCATTATAACGTGTACTTTTTATGATTATTCTGTACAGAATACGCTAAAATAAGCGTGTTTTATTTGAGAAACTTTTCTCTAAAATCAAAAATGGCCGAGATAATAGACGTTGAACATGTATATAATTAGGATTTCGAAAAAAATCCATCGACGGGACGTCATTACAGCATGTACATGTACACATTATAACATGTACTTTTTATGATTTTTCCATATAGAGTACGCTAAAATAAGCGTGTTTTACTTACGAAACTTTTCTCTAAAATCAAAAATGGCCGAGATAATGGTCTCTGATCTTGTATATAATTTGGACTTCGAAAAAAAACCATCGACGGAACTTCATTAAAACGTGTACTTTTTATGATTATTCCGTATAAAGTACGCTAAAATAAGTGTGTTTTATTTGAAAAACTTTTCTTTATAATCATAAATGGCCGAGATAATGGACTTTGAACTTGTATATCGAGACGTCATTATAACGTGTACTTTTTATGAGTTTTCCATATAAAATACGCTAAAATAAGCGTGTTTTATTTAAAAAACTTTTCTCTCAAATCAAAAATGGCCGTGATAATGGACTTTGAACTTATATATTATATGGATTTCGAAAAAAAACCATCGACGGGACGTCATTATAACATGTCCTTTTTATGATTTTTCCATATAGAATACGCTAAAATAAGCGTGTTTTATTTAAAAAACTTTGCTGTAAAATCAAAAAACCGGCCAAGTGCGAGTCGGACTCGTGCACCGAGGGTTCCGTACAAACCTATAACAAGCAAAAGTTGTAGTATGTTTATTACTAATTTCAATTTAATACCTCTACGCGTTTACGAGGAAAAAGGTAGTAAGTTTAAAATTAAAAAAAATATTTTTGGTATGATTTTACTAAAATGTCTACTTTTCGTAATTTTTCCTCTATCTGTGCTATATGAAGTTTCTTCGTACCAAGTTTCAAGTTTCTGAGTTTACGCGAAGTACCCTTTAGGTTTTGAGTTTCTTGCGAGTACTCAGTTTCAAAATATGCGACTTAAATTGCTATTTCTTTTGATTGGGATGACATAAAAGTTTGGTTTTGCTACATCTGAAAGGTCCTATAGCCCTGAGTATTTGACATGAATTTCAATTTAATACCTCTACGCGTTTACGATGAAAAAGGTAGTAAGTTTAAAATTTAAAAAAATATGTTTTTGTATGATTTTACCAAAAATGTCCACTTTTTGTAATTTTTCCATTGTCTATGCTATATGACGTTGCTTTGTGCCAAATTTCAAGTTTCTGAGTTCACGGGAAGTACTTCGTAGGTTTTGCGAGTGCCGAAAAGCTATAAAATTTGCAGCATAAACGACTGTATCTTTTGATTGCGTTAGCTTATAAGTTTGATTTTTTCACAGCTCCAAGGGACAATAGACCTAAATATTTAATATAAATTTCAGCTTGATACCTCCACGCGTTCCTGAGAAAAATGGTCTTGACAGACAGACAGACAGACGGACAACAAAGTGATCCTATAAGGGTTCCGTTTTTTCCTTTCGAGGTACGGAACCCTAAAAATGGCTGAGGTAATGAACTCTGAACTTGTTCCTCCTTTTTGTAAAGGGTCAGCAACGCGCATGTGACACCTCTGGTGTTCCAGGCATCCATATACTACTGCTTACCATCTGGCGGGCCGTATGCTTGTTTGCCACGTTGTGGTATAAAAAAAAGAGTAAAATAAGAACACAATTAAACAAAATAAACGGAATAAAAACAATCAATACAAAATGACAAAATAAAAACAAAATACAGACGAAAAGAAAAAACAAAAATAAAACAAAAGTAAAAAAAAAATACGTTAGTGTCGTGGAACACTCGGTTAGAACGAAGTAATATTATTTAATTTTTGACTTCTTCGTAATTTTTGTCGTTTCTGAATTTTTTGAATTTTTTGAGATTTTTGAGATTTTTGAGATTTTTAAGATTTTTGAGATTTTTGGAATTTTTGAGATTTTTGAGATTTTTGAGATTTTTGAGATTTTTGAGATTTTTGTGATTTTTGAGATTTTTGAGATTTTTGAGATTTTTGAGATTTTTGATATTTTTGAGATTTTTGAGATTTTTGAAATTTTTGAGATTTTCGAGATTTTTGAGATTTTTGAAATTTTTGATATTTTGGAAATTTTTTAACTTGACTTTTTTCACTTTGTCACTTCTCACTTTCACTTTCACTTCACTTTATTCTATTTTTCATATTTTATTTACGAAAAAGCATTGAGAAACATGTGAAATGGTCCATTTCACATGTTTCTCAATGCTTTTTCGTGACGGTCACATGACTTTTTTTCGCCTAGCCCCCCATCCGCGAACCGTATATATAAGGAACTTCGTTCCAATAAAACAGAACTAAATAAAAATATTACGTAGCGTTTTCTACCCATAATTCACGATGCTTGAAATCTTCGAAAATGTACCGTATTATGTAGCCGCTTTGTTTGTGTTTTGACTAGACTGTTGAGTCTAGTCAAAACACAAACAAAGCGGCTACCGCTCAAAAAGGTACGTATTGGCGAGACACGCACGAGTTCATTGCCCTACTCGCCGGCTTCCCGCGACTCGCTCCTCCGCTCAGTTCCTTTGTCGAGTATGTCAGCTTTATCACCCCGCGCGCGCCTCCGTGATAAAGTACCTACATCGTAACAGCTAAGATGCCAGCGCCTGGTTGACCCATGGATTAGCTTGTTAAGAAGCGAGCCGGGGGTCTACTTCTAGTGGTCATTACAGAAGTAAGCCGAACAGGCGTACCATCAAGGTCACGCGCTATAGTTAAGAAGATTTCCTCTGAACGCAAATATTGTTTCTGTTTAATTTTAGACGAAATATCATTGATGAAAGTGACACAAATTGAAATATCTACTTTAAAATCCCTTTTTGATTATTAGAATGTGAACTCTGATGACTTTAATAATTTATTAAAACGATAACAGCCTAAAAATACGAAATTACCAAGAAACTTAAATTTTCATTGCTTAATTTGACACATATTGATTTTATTGACATATTTTGAGGTGATGATATAGTTAATCCTTATTTTATGAACTCTAATTTTTTATACGTAGTTTTTTAGCGTTGTCATACTATATAAAATTGCACTCGACGTAAATGACACAAACTAGTTTTGTACAACAATAAAACTGTTCTAAATACAAAACAGTTATATTTTCTAACTCTAATATTCTTTTACTCAAGTTATGGCAAGCTAAAAAAGTTAACCTCAAATTATTGAATTACAAAAAAAGCACCAATTGAATATGACACAAAACGCACTGAAAGATTCTCATGTACACACTGTATTTCCAACTTCAATAATAAGTGAGTTTAGAATTTTCGAAACTTAACCCTCAAATCATATTGCCAACGAGACGGGACTATATTTGTATAACCGTCAATACATGTTGCTACAATATGCTATGGAAATTACGGTACTATGGAAATTAGCTTAAACTATTTTTTTAGTAGTTCCTGTATAAAATTAATTTATGAGTTATCTACCTTGCTCAGCTACAGCGAGACTTCTTATCAGCTGTATATATTTTACGCGCGACTCGCGCGAGTAAAGGGGCCTTATCTACAATTTCCTACAACATATTCAACTTGACTAAGTCCAACCTCGTTAACTTCGACTTTGTAACGGCAAAATGTGAAATGAAATGCACCATAAACGTCACTTTTTCATTTAAATTTGACGTTTATTTTGGGTTTCAACGCGTTGTCTCTTGCAAAGTTGGTGTAGCATTAGCGTGGTCTCTAAGTATGTGCATGACTTTGGCGCCTAGTTATATGACAGATATCGTAAGTTAAAAAGTTAGCACATGTGACTAAGCTCATATTGTCGTCACGATCCGCCGATCCCACGCCACGCCACCAAACCGCGCTTCGCTGGTAACTTTGTCCAAGAGCGAAGTGTCAAAACCTCGCACTTCCCAGTGGTCATTGAGGAAACGCTCGCTCCAGGCGCGAGGGCGGTCAGGCCTGGCGTCAACTTGACTGACAGCCGTACTAAACGCCCGCCGGTCCCTTAGGGCTTAACCTTCGGAACAACTAAGCTTTTGCAAGTGACGTGTGTTTGCTAGTTTGTGGCTTGGGCCGATATACAATGGGTAAAGATTTTACGCTCTGATATTGCCTTGCCATTTACGATGGTTTTCAAGTGAAGCAAAAATACAAAACAGGCTAGGAGTTCCAATTCCAAGGGTGTTCTTTCAAATACAAAATTATTGACATAAAAAAGGCGATCTGAAGTAAGCAGCGGATTACGTTTGATATACCTCCGTAAAAAAATGATGTATATGTGTCATAAAATAGTAGTTTATGTAACTGTTACGTAATAAGGGTCCTTAAAACATGAGTGTGGTTTTATGAAATGAGCCGCAGGCGAATTTCATAATAAGATCACACGAGTGTTTTAAGGCCTAATTACGTACAGTTGCATACACTGCTTTATCTACACTCATATTATTTATTATAAATGCCGTATTCGGAAATCATAGAATGGCCGCCATTGTACCGCCGTGGCCATCTCGATTGTGTCGGCGTGGCTAACTCGATTGTGTCGGGGCTCGCGCGGGACCAATCGAGTTGGCCATGGCGGTAACATTATGTTATCAAATTCGATGTTCCAAATTTGAAACTCATTGCTTAACAATATTTGAGCATGCAAAGTTAAAATTACGTTACTGCCGGAGATAAGAAACTTATCATAGTTAAATCGTTTGTTGTAATGCTTGTCATTGTCTACGGTTTTTGAACGCATTTTAGAGTACTTACAGTATGAGTGTAGATAAAGTTGTATTACCTAGGTAGGTTCTGAGCCTTCTTTGAAAAAGTTCAAATTGTTGTCCCTGTTGGGACGTATCTACTAAATTTTGAACGGTAGGTAGACGTTTGCTAACAACCCAGTCAGTACTACCTACTGAGGCCGGTAATTCTTATAATTTTTCAACGTTTTTGTATAACCGTTAATAGATAGGTAGTTATTGCTACAATCAGATTCCGGTCCTGTGATTAAGAATTATAGGAAAGTGATAAATTATAAGAATTAGTATAAGTAGGTATATTTGTATTAGACGGAGCTAATTTGGGAGGTTTTCAAAGGCCTTAAGCGAAGTTATGTTATGATCTTGGAAATTATTATATTAGAATGTCTGTTTAGTTATGAAAGCGTTCCAGTAAATTTTATTGTGGTTGTATATCAGCCGGCTTGGCTTGAGGAAGATTATTCTAAACGTAATTATCATAAGTTGGCCTGCGCACCGCACTGCACTCGCTTCCCGCTCCGCGGCGCCCCCTGGGACTAAACATTTGCTTTCATGAATACCTTACCATAGCAGACGCTGTGAACCTACGCTATAAAAGCTACAATGTAAATTTAATCTTAATTTTCATTGTAAATAACGCTTTTCCACGGAGCAAGGCAAGACCAAGCGTTTTTATTTTGTAGGTACCATAACCTTTTTTAACGTCAGACGTTTTGAACAAAGCTACCTATTGAATGACAGCAAAGTAATAAATTCGGCGCCTTTGTATCTCTATTACTTTTGCAAATTGAATAATCTCGTTTTTGAACACAGCTGGGGAAGGAGGCAAAAAGTTCATATTGTGTCAATATAAGTTCTAATCGCTTTTTAAACGCGTTAACGCGCGGCGATAGCGAATAAATCTAAATTTATTAACGAACAGATTTGACTCCGCCCACTTTGACAATTTTAGGGGGAACAAAATGGAGTTTGATTGAAATTCTATTAACGTTTTAGTCCAAATAAAAACACAAATTATCACCGTTTCCTCGATTACAAACTTTCGTCTTCGTTCTCAGGTTTATATTTATTGGAATATCCATATTCCATATAATGTGCTACTTTATTTATGACATCATCGTCTGAATGTGACTTGTTTGCTTGTACAGTCAGCATCAAATAGTTAGTAGCAGTGAAGTCGCCAAATATATCGGTACAGATCTTTATTTGTATGGCAGTAAGGATGTGTTACGATATATTTGGCGACTTCACTGCTACTAACTATTTGATGCTGACTGTACTTGTAGATGGGTGGTTGTTTGCAATGAATGCTTGAGGTTTTGTGAGTTGATGGATGATAGGCTATCCAGCACTTGTTCATAATCAGGTGTTTTTCATTCCTGTTATGTAATGTACCTATCATACTTTTAATTTATTTAGTTACTTGGCACATTGGTGTACACTGTAATGTTAACATATTATTGTTCAATAATAAAAATAAATTTATTAATGATGTTTAACCAACATCATTAATTTATTTATTGCAAAAATTCTACAAATACTTTCTACAAAAGTACCTCAGTAGACTGGAAACCCTATTGGTTTACATTATTCGTATAACATTAAATCGTTTCATTTAGCGAAACAAATATATACTTATTTAACAGTCGTTTCTATGTAAATTCGGAAGAACCTGGCAATTTATACTCAGATTTAATATAACGACTTCGAGCAATGTACCAATAAACGTAAATATGACACTTTCAGTTCTAATCTCATAATCATAACACAATACATACGTTTTGGTTTACGGTTTATGTAGGTTTTGGTTTAGCAGACCTTTAACAATAAAAATGTGCCAACAACATTTTGTAAAATAAAATAAGAAATTAGGTACCACTCCACCTCGGAAAGGTGTTCTTTATCCCTAGAAAGCGGAGGGGGAAAACGCATTTTATCCACATTTGGGGAAAGTAATTTGGTGCAAGTTTTTTGACTTGTTTCTTCAATTTATCCGGCAGGATGCACTTTAAAAAAAACCGGCCAAGAGCGTGTCGGGCCACGCTCACTGTAGGGTTCCGTAGTTTTCCGTCCGTCACGGTAAGTGTCCCCACTTAAGAGTTAATAACACCGCCATGTAGGATATGATATGAGAGTTCCACGTACAGCGACATCTATCGGCAAATTAAGTAAACTATTGCGCGCGAGCATAAAGTATGGAAGATGATTTTTATGGGATAATTCTTTATTGCGTGAACCGATTTTCACCGTTTTTACTTTATTTGAAAGCACGTCATTTCATTGTAATTTTGTAGAAATTACAGGTACAATAAACACCTGCTTATACGGTTAAATTACAAACTTAGTTCAGAAATTATTTTGTATTTTTTTTTCAAAAACTATTCATCCTATCAAGTTCAAAATAATTTTCCTAGAAAGTTTTTATAAAGTTCTACTTTTGAGATTTTTTTCATATTTTTAAAACTTATGGTTCAAAAGTTAGAGGGGGGGGGGGACGCATATTTTTTTACTTCTGGAGCGATTATTTCCGAAAATATTTACATTATCGAAAAATGATTTTAGGAAACCCCTATTCATTTTTAAATACCTATCCAATAATATATCACACGTTAGGGTTGAAATGAAAAAAAAAATCACTCCCCACTTTACGTATAGGGGAGGTACCCTAATAATAATAAAAAATTCCACTTTTTATTTTACCACTTTGTCGGCGTGATTGATATACATATTAGTACCAAATTTCAGCTTTCTAGTGCTAACGGTCACTGAGATTATCCGCGGACGGACGGACGGACGGACGGGCAGACATGGCGACACTATAAGGGTTCCTAGTTGACTACGGAACCCTAAAAAAGATATTGAAGTATACAATTTAGAAAGCATTAATTTGGCTTTGATTTTTATGTTTAATAACTTTTATTTTTCTCGCGATGGTGTGGTGAATTTTTTTGTATTATACACGGCAGCAAAGTTTATTCATACTCTCTTGCCTTAAGGCCCTCGCACGCACAAGATTCCATTTTTCGAACCACTCCCTACGCTCAATTTTGGAACCTTTCGCTGGCTGGGGTCTTAATTGAGCACGATAGGTAAACACCATCTTTACTCTTGTATAATAATTAATAAATACGAAAAGATCGTAGAATTATATATTTCCCATATCAAGTCACTTTTCTTTGCGCACAGACTCTAAAACATCGCAAAAGTGCTGAAGTTATCCTAATCCAACTTGTTTATAAACTATTGATATAATTAGATACATAAGATGAAAATGTTTTCAAATTATAAATTGAAAGTAAATATTAGTTTAGGATTGAAATCAATTTCGTTCCGCTCGATTATCATCGCTTTTAGATGTAAGTAGCATTACGGTACTCGCCCAGAATAAGTATTTCATAATGAAAGGCATTTTCTTTGAAGCGTTTATAGAAATCCAATATTATTATTATTTAAACTGGATGCTGCTAAACGGCGGGTTTAATGCACGCATTCCTCTGTTATTAAACGACTTGCTGCTGCCGACAGGGTCGGCAAGTAATTGAAATCGCACATGCTAGGTATTTCAAACATGTTATTGTTTATTTTTTTGTAAACATGTAGTATTAAAATTGTATGTATTCGAAAAATACTATTTTACCACGCTCACCACGGTTGCCTAATTATAATAATTATCATACTAAAGTATGTTATTTTATTTCTAAGTTAGTTACCAATATATATTCTGGTAACTATAGTAATTTTTTTAAGATGTTCGAATGTTACGAAAATTCAAAAGTAACAATTGTACATCTTACAAAAATAAATCAATTGTAGATCACTTTAGTTACCTACCTACCCAAATCAGTATGTTACCCTTTCAACTCATTGGCAAATCCGGTTCGAAACTCGCTCTGAACTTTGTTTGCCATTCGGTGATCACTTTTAACCAAATACATTTTTAAATTTCGTAGTTAAGTTTCCAAATTGGACAACCCTAGCTGCACAGTCTGAGCGGAACAAAGGATCCACTGGAGCGTCGTCTGATAATTAATATTGTTTTATTATAAGCCGCGTATCTCCGGGGCCCGCTGGCCCGTGGCGCAACCATGCGTGCCTCATCCAATAACGCTGCTGCTGCTGTTTAGATAACTCCTCATTCGGGGAAACACTGACGTTGTTCAACCCTTAGAGTACCACTAATTTCGACAAAAATTCCGGCGGGCTGCATAAGGCTGCATGTATCTATCTCATAGAAAAGCTAGCCTACGCAAGGATTTGTCCGCCGGATCTGTCTGGCGGACATGTCCGAAGGACAAATCCGTCAATACATGGTGCTATTCATATCTGTCTGCAGACACATCCATGCCCAATTCTCACAACAAATTGACGGATTTGTCCTTCAGACATATCCACCAGACAGACTCGGCGGACAAACCCGTGCGTATACGGCTAGCTCATGAGACCATACATGTGAACGCACAATTTATCGTGACGATATCGTAGACGTCCACGACTAAGTTTTAGTTTTCCATCTAATCACCCGTTGTATTGACATGTTTGCAAAAAGCAAAAAAAGTAATTTACTGTTAAAAAGATTGTATATTTTGGAGATGAAATAATTAAGCAGTTTTAAGCACACAATGGCTTTTCCCGCTCATATTCAACGTTGAATTTGATATCTCAGCGGTTAAGAGTCGTGTGAAGGCTCATACATTATGCACGATGGCGGGTTAGCCTCCGTTTTGGGTCGCCGACGGCCCTTGATTGATTGCGGCTCCATCCCCTGCCGCTGATGGACGCATGCTACACTAATTGGTATTTTAGTATTAATTGCTTAGGTTTTTTACGAAGTGACGGTTTATTATTTACCTAATGTTTAATAAAATAATAATAAGCCGCCTTCGAAGTCAAGTAAGAACAACTAACACTTGATATTTATTTTTTAAGCAACTGGTTTTTTTACAGGGTTATGTAGGTAAATACTCAAGGGTCTACAGCAGAATTATATTAACTATGTACCTCCTCTGCGTACCTGTACATTGCAGTTTCTTTGTCCGTCTATCTGTAATCGATTTCATAAACTCTAATAGCGCCTACCTACTTAGGCATTGAAATCTTTACAAATTACTAAGCATTTCTTCATTTAACTCGAGCTTCAAACTTGGTGGTCGAACATAATATCATGTTTAACAACAGATAGTTAAGTAGGTATACCTAGTATAAAATAGCAGGTACAATTAAGTTAAAAGAAAAGACATGTCTGAACAGCTCTAAGAGGTTTTTTTCTCTCCCTTGAACACACCATTTAGGGTTAAAAAAAAACAGAAGTGGGAACATACGCCCGGTCACATTCGTCGGATTATTGAGTTCATGTTTTCATAGGTATGACGTATTTTATCACTGTTAAGTTTCGAATATGGATAATAAGTCACATGTTCATTGCGATACAACATACGACGTAGGTCCCAAATTGATTCAGTAAAGTACAATCACATCTGAAAATATGGATACATTTTATGTGACAAAAATATGTAGCCACGACTCTATGGCCAAGGCGTAAAGTCTTGGATACGTGTTTTGTTACATTAAAATGTGTCCATATTTTTAGACGTGACCGTTTAGGTAAATAATTAGGTACCTACATGTTTTTCCGTTGAGCTATTAATTAGTATTACTTGTGATCTTACTTACTTACTTGTGATTTTTTTTTTAATTAAGTTGTCCTTGTTGTTTTAAAAGTAGGTCACATCCTGCTTAATACAGTTTTTTGTGGTGATGTAAGTACTACGCTAAGACGGTGGCGGCAACGGTGACATTCAACCGGCCCTGCCCTTCTGTGGAACGTTCTCAAAGGCACGTCATCCACAACACAGGTATGTTTATATGGAAAATGAGCTTATACATACTCGGTAACGTCTGAGATATGGTTGAGATACATGAACATGAAATGCTTCATTTAAATCGATTAAACTAACAAGGTACTTACCTACAATTAAATATCATTAAAAACATCTTGATTTAAGTATTTGAATTAGCAAAAAAAATGTCAATCGTTATAACTTGACGTACTACTGCAGTACCTACGCTACACATACCATAGAACTTAATTAAAGCAAATATTCACATTTAAAAAATTATTGAAAGTTAGGAAGAAAAATTTAAAAAGAACTTTCCTAATAAAAATGCGCAGTTTTGTCAACGAAAAAAAACTTGATTGTACTGTAACAAACGAAGTCTCTCTATCAGCATTGTCAATATTTTCTATGTCAACTCTATGTAATTTTATTTACTTATTATGTATGTATTTCTGCAAAAAACATCTATATATTTGCAGATTAGAATAGATTTATGTCCACTAGATTTATAATACGACAGGTAAATAAATAAGTAAACCCCAACAACGCCGCTCCAAATCTTTGGATACAATCCTGAACCCTTACATGAATTTATGTTTCGAGAATATTCGCAGAGGAATTTTATTTGCCGAGGCGTCACCCAAGGTGTCATAGCACCTGAATTTGCATACGAGTGTAGAATCCGCCTTAATTTACCCGTAATGGTTTTGGAACGAGCCGCGAGTGTTGCCTGTGATTGCCAGACTCCCCGGAGACTGAATTACGGATAGTATACAACCGTTGCTTGCGTGGATCCAATCGTAATAGAACTCTAAAATGCCGTGTGGGTGACATCAATACGGAGCGTAGAGCAACGTCGTTAAATTGACTAAAAAAGAAAAAGGCCGTTTTCTTTGTATAGTGAAAAAATGTTTGTAATACTCTGATTCGTAATTAGATTCCAAAAAACTAACGTCACTCATTCACCGGTGTAATGTATCCTATGTATTTTTTTAATAATCTACACTGATATAATTGTATTTATTGGTATATTTAATCCTCTGATGTACAATAGTAGATTGTACACCAAGGGGATAAAGCACTGTTTTATGTCACGGGCGCAATATTGAATCCTGAACGTAACGAAGGACTCCAGATTTTAATCCCGAGCGTAGCGAGGGGTTTATGAGTTAATTCCCGAGCGAAGCGAGGGAATTAAGACTGAGTCCTGAGTGCAGTGAGGGGTTCAAGCGCGCCCGTGACAAAAACAGCTTTATCCCCGAGGAGTATACTCTACTTTTCTCACCTCTTGCGAGACAATAAAATAGCTAAGGCTACTAGAAACGGATTTTTATTAAAGTAAATCAAAAGTAAAAACCGGCCAAGTGCGTGTCGGACCACACATAGGAGGGTTCCGTACCTTCAATGGAACCAAACTAATACCAAAAGGTCGTATCTGGTGCCTATGGTTTTTTGGAGATAACTCAAAAATAGCTAAACCGATAATGTTCAAAACAATTTGCGTAGAAAGTATATGATAAGATTGATAAGACGCATCTCCTCAATTTTTTTCATATTTTTGGAGTTACGGTTCAAAAGTTACAGGGGGGGGGCACAATTTTTCTGACTTTCGAAGCGATTATTTCAGAAAATACTCACTTAATCACAAAATGGTCAAAGAAACCTCAATGTTATTTTTAAAGACCTATCATTGATGTGTTACATGTTGATATTTAGTCAAAAAAAATAGTTACATGTATGGAGCGCGCCCCCCCCCCTAATTTTTTTTTTTCAAATCTACATAACTGAGTAGCGGCATACAAAATACACCTTATGTGTAAATTTTATTCAGATACGTCGTATAGTTTCCGAGTAAAATGGCTGTGACATACGGATGGACAGACATACAGACAGACATGACGAATCCAAAAGGGTTCCGTTTTTTGCCATTTGGCTACGGAACCCTAAAAATTTATTCTTGATACATTAGTCCATTTTATTCAAATTTTATCTTCAATTTTTATAGAACCTGCAGTTTTACTCCGTATACTGCAGCGTCTTATGACACTCGCGGCATTTGTTTTAGGTATTTAAAAAAGGTGGCCAGCACGATTTTCCGAATAAATTCGATTTTCAAATCAGTTCGACGCGGCGGCGCGGGCCCCGGCTGGCGTCGCGGGGCTGTGCACCGTGCGGACTTTACCAAATTAGACTTTAAGCACATAACAATAAGAACTATGGGAAGTGAAATCACATTATTAACCAGCGGGTTATAATGAGATTTAGTACAACATTATAACCCGGCTAAAGCCAAGGGCTATAATGATTTGCTTTCGGTGAGGTTTGCATGATATATAATTTGGCATTGTCGAGCAGGTGGTGTGAAAAAGCAATTTTCATTTCATTCAGAGAAATACTAACGAAAAGTTAGGTGAGGTTAGTTTTATGGAATCTAATTACGAATCGGAGCTATCAAAGCAATTTAAGTCATCTGCCGATTACTGACTATGACTTTGTAAATATTATTTAAATCTAGCGTAATCGGATATCGTATCGTATCTGTAGCTATATTCGCTTTCGTTATTCATTTGATTACTCTATCACTTTTTCGTGCGATTTTCTTTGTATAGGTATTTTTAAATCTACAAGAGAAAGTATTTTTAAATCTTTTTACAACGGTCTCTTAATATAATCATAACAAAAAAGACTTTTCCGTCGCCGAGACAAATGACAGCCAGTCAGAGTCAAGTGCGAGGCTCCACATTGCTCACCTATCAATCCTATCATATTCGAATGTATCCCGGCAAGGGTAGCCATCCATCTTGCACGCGCCCTCTAATGGCGAGTGCTTAATATTCAATTTTTTACCTAATTTCGCCTACTGCGACGCGTCTGCATGGATTAATGATCCTATTCCGCGTAGTGTTGCGGTCCTACTCGATGTTTATAAATATTTAAGTTATATTATAAAAAATACATTTTATTGACCTAATACGAATGTGCTTGTTTTTACATTTTTCAGCGCGCATTTGTCAGAGTTGAATTTGAACCATACCTGAAAGACTAGCTACTAAAATCTGGGACTATTGCTGCGGCTCAGCATTAGGTATGTGTACAGTGGACCCAAGATTCCAAAGTAGTATCTGAGATTGTTACTAGGATAACAGTGATTTAAGAATATGAAAAAGAGAATTACTTACTTTTGGTCAATTTCGGCATAAAACAAAGCAGCCCTTACGCGTGCGACATGGAGTCGGCTTGGCTATTATCCTTGGAGCAATTGTAAAAATAGTAAAGTATAGAGAATTCATTTAACTTTATTGGAAATAATAGGGTACTTTCGTTTTAGTGACACAGGTTATACTGGTTTTAATACTACTCTACCCTACCTCGGACCCGTTCCTATCGAGTTCTCCCGTACAACACTAATTTATTCTTGCGATAAAAAATTGCGCTACAGGGTCGCGCCACATCATTGTGTCGTTACTGTCGACGTGCCATCAGTCATGCGTGTACTAAATCTATTTTGGATATGTCCGATACGTAACTTAATTCCGATGGCGCCCAAAATAAGGGTCTACATTGTTGTCTGCAGTGCTAGCAATTTTAATGCTAGCTTTTGTTGGCAAAGGGGAAAGTTGCGTACGAAATTATTTGTGTCATAAGTGTCATAACTAAACACCGGACCATTAATCTAAATGCTAGCATAGGTACCTAAGTGCTAATGTTTTATATCCCACTCATAGTGTTTAGTAAGGTAAGTTTCAATACGCTATAAGTACGTACTAAGTAAATACAATTATAATCCTACAATTCAATACCTATATATCATTATATGAGATCGAAGGGAAACTGCAGATAGGTTCCTTAACTAAAGAGTAGGCTACGCTCTACTATACGCTTAATGATCAAGTCAATCTACAACAAGTCGATAACTAGTCACTTCCACTTTCTCTGCAATGTTGCTACGGCTACTCGTTTTGTATGAATAATATCATGTTACTAAGAAACAGGTAGAATTGGCCTTACGTTAGAGTTTTGTCAAACATTAAGACTGCAACTGTCTCCTTGATTTATTGACTTGTAAATTGTCTGAGTAGCGGCACCTAAGACACCTCAGTGCCGCTACGAGAGGGTTTCGAGACAAAGTAAAATGCAAATGTTCATGTATTACCAATTAGCACCGCCAGCTGGTTGTAATAAGTTTTGTTGCAAGAGACGAACCACTCACGTATCACTAGCGTCGAATTTAATGTTAGGGAATTATTTACCAGCTTTTTATTACTGGCAAATCGAGAAGAAAGATAAGGTACCAAGTAGTACCAACAGAAACACAATGGCTTCCGAAAGTTCATATTATGTAGATGCATTGTTTTCGTTCTTAGCAGTAGGTACCCAATTATAAAAGTGCCTACAACAATACGGGAGGTGTTTCCTTTCCAAAAGACCAGAAAACTCAGAAACACACATTGTGACTCTAGTTTTAATTCAACTAGATTTTAACAGGTACAGTGTGTTACTCTATCCCACAGAGTATAAACTAAGCACACAAGTAAGTGCCTTTTACTTAAGTACCTAATCTCATGGATTTTTCTGCTTCATGCAGTTGATGTACAAAGTTACAAACGCTCTTAGCCGCGGGGCGACAATGCCTACTCTCGGAGACGTCTACTTTATAAATAATACATTTTAATCCTTCTACGGACCCTGGTTGCTTGTAAGATGCACTTAAGAACTGTGGAAGAATATTTGTCTAACAATGTTTTTCTTTACCTTTGAACTTAAGTTTTTTGTCACTATTTTTTACTTTGAGCAGTTTTGATGTGACATCAACTTTGTTGCTCGGAATTTTGTTATTGCTTTAAGGTGCGACCACACCCCTGCTTAAAATACGTCTACGTTACGGAATCGCAGTGACGCATCGTATCCACACCGTTTTAATCGCATGCCCCCACACCGCTGCTTAAAATACGGCGACGTTACGGAATCGCAGTGACGCATCGTATCCGTACCGTTTTTATCGCATGCCCTCCACACCGCTGCTCAAAATACGCAGACACTTGAGCTGCGTCAAAATATTTCGTATGGGGCACGTCACTGCGTCACGTTGCGTCTGCGTATTTTGAGCAGCGGTGTGGAGAGCATGCGTTATAGTCGTAACGTATACGGCACGTCATTGCGATTCCGTACCGTCGGCGTATTTTAAGCAGCGGTGTGGAGGGCATGCGATAAAAACGGTATGGATACGATGCGTCACTGCGATTCCGTAGCGTCACCGTTTTTTAAGCAGCGGTGTGTTGGCACCTTTACCCGTTAAGATGTACTGGACAGATGTAATTTTTCTTTCAAAATTCTTAAACTACAGCTATTCTATTAATGACGTGCCTTGACAATTTTAATTAGCCCTAAACGTCTAGTTTCCAAGAATTATGGAATTCCATTTTTTGCTCAATCTCTAAGATCGTCTGGAGGCGTCCCATGACGAGAAATGAAATTCAAGTGTCTTCTCTTTAATTTTAATGGGTATTATCAGGGAGTAACTTTCACAAGCTCATATAACATTAACATTGTTATTGGAATGTATTTCTTGTCATTGAAGAGTTAACGACTGTTTTTCAGCTACACTAATAAGTTGAATGCAACTGATGCAAGCTTGATTCTTTAGTTGGTATTCAGCAAACCATGTTCACGGCGCTACGTCTTATATAAACGTTATAATAAAGATTACGAATATATGATACTTTTTCGTACAAGGTACCATTTGGCGTTTGGCACTTACGCTTTTATTGTTCGCATTCAGTGCCTATTGAATTCGTACGACGTACAACGTAAGCGTCCTCCGCGAAGAGGTATGTTTACCAAATTATTGACATCCTAGTATATTTATAATTTCGCATATATCTTACTAGCTTTTGCCCGCGACTTCGTACCCGCTGTTTTTTTTCATCGATTGGTCCCCTGAAGGTGGTATCTTTTGTATTATTTTGCAACGGAAGTTAAAACTTAAAGTTAAAGCAGTTGAGTTTAGAAAATATATTTCGGTCTTTTTATTATACCACGACGGTGGCAAACAAGCATACGGCCCACCTGGTGGTAAGCAGCTACCGTAGCCTATGGACGCCTGCAACTCCAGAGGTGTCACATGCGCGTTGCCGACCCGTTACAGAGAGGATTCACTATGTTGACGGCTAAAGGAACAAGAGGGTCGCTCATCGTCAACACCCTGGGTCCTCATTGAGCTCTTCGGCAACCTTAATCACCAGCAGGAACACAACACTAGGAGTAGGGTGAGTAGGGTCTAGTGCTATTTGGCTGTGGTTTTCTGTAAGGTGGAGGTACTGTACTTCCCCAATAGGGCTCTGCTCCAGATTTGAGCGAGATGACATTCGCTGTGGTGTGCCCTACCACACAATAGCGAGATGACATTCGCAGTACCCATACCTCTCTTTTCGACGTAGTTTAAGGACATATCCGTGTCCGTGTTCTTCCTGTAAAAATATAATGATTTCGAACCAATGGCTCAATTCATGTCGTGACTGAGAAGTAAAAAGTATTTATCTAAAACCAAAAGTTATGTATATTAATTAGTACTTGGCCTGAGATATAAACTTGTAGTATTTTTTACAGTCGGCAAAAACATCGCTATATAATCTACCTCTTCGAGTATCAAATTGAACCTTGCAATGCAAAATGCTGTTCGAAAGTACTAATCAACCTGATAAATAATAACGAAAAAATAGTAGCCAACCTTAAACCTGGGGCTTTTGTTATTCAGCCAAGTTTTGTGTTTTATGATGAAAATCGACTAATGAAAGTACGACGTACAAATGAGTTCACAGGATGGTTTAAATGCAGTTCTACGCTCAGCTCTGGTAGCCTGGCGGTAAGACGTCCGACTTTCAATCCGAAGGTCTCGGGTTCAAACCCCGGCTCGTACCACTGAGTTTTTCGGACCTTTTCAGTGAAGGAACGTAAGGAAACCGGACCTAATCCCGATAAGGCCTAGTTTCCCCTTTAGGTTGCAAGGTCAGATGGCAGTCGCATTCGTAATATCTAGTGCCTACGCCATGGAATTATGCCATTCATGGAATTAGGTTGTCAAGCGGACGCCAAGCCGGGACAAACGCTAGGAGGAAGGAGATGAATTTTCAAAATCGGTGAAATCGTTTTTCTTGTATTGTTATGAAATGCTATTTGACAAAATTTTAAGTCTATCACTTAAAAATATGCGTTACTCATACAAACTTTCAACCCCGTTTTAATCAATTTAGGGTGACATTTTCAAAAACGCGAAAATTGCATTGCCTGTCTACGAAGTTTCAAGCCTGTTATTGCAAAAAAATATAACAGCCCCTTTTTCACCCTCTTAGAGAATGAATTAACAAAAACGCAAAAATCACTTTTCTTGTATTTTGACATAGTGCCTTAAGTTTAGTTTAGTAAAAAATGTAGTGTTTCATACATTTGTTACTAAACACAAGTAGAAAATGTATGGACTCGCACTTATCACTAATCAATGTGTAAATGGGCCTTTACTACGAAAATTGAAGTCTCATACTTAAGAAATAATTGGCTCTCGATAAAAACGTTCAACCCCTTTTCACCCCTTAAGAAGATGAATTTATAAAAACTCTGAAATTATTTTTCATAATTTTTTTATTATATTCCTTTCCAGATAAGGTTCCATAGCTGCGGCCCAGCTTGTTTGAGAAAGTAGATGCTTACATGATTATTTTTAATTAATAGTTGTGCTTGTGTCATTTTCATATTCCTTAAGTAGGATATCCTTCATATAAGTGCTTGTATTGTACCTACTAAAACTACTAACTCAGTTTTTACCTTCTATAATGGTGCAATATATTCGCCGGGCGTTAACACTCAAAATTTTCCGTAGCCAATCAACATTTCTTACCTAAGGTAAGTACCTATAAAATGTGGCAAGAGAGAGTGCATAATTACTTACGTACCAACAGAAATTATCATCTCAGCTCAGGACGTGATGCCCGTATTCGTAAACTTGACTATACCGGGAACCCTTTGGCTTAAATGCCCCGACCTGTTGCTGCGCAGGGCGGAATTTAATAGAAAAATCCGGCTTGAGACGGTGGCGTTGAATAGTTATTGACCTCATCAGGGTTAAACTTTATACTGTTTGGATCTTTTTAAGTCTGCGAAACATGTAAGGTTTGTGTCATATAAATTTATAAATTCATCACGAGTTTAAAAGACTTTATATTGCTAAGTTAACTGATGAGAACGATAACTGGGTATATTGCAGAGATGAATTACAACTCTGTAATATACCTAATGCAGTGTAACATTTTAATTTATTTTAGGTGTTATTTAGGCGGTGCCTACAATATAATAGCTGCATACAATGTGCTTACAAAATCATCAATTTTCATTGGAGCAAAATATTTATGTTTGCCACTCAAATAAATTTGGTGAAAAATGCCTGAAATAAATACCTTATAGCATACTAGGAGACCAGGAATGCGTAGCGAAGATCCCGAATACCACGACAAAGAGAAAACATGGCAAGCGGGATCACTTTGGAAGTACCGGCGTTAACCACATACGAAACGTTCGAATAAAAAATAATAAGTAAAGGTAGGACATCGAGCATGGGTAAGCAGATGTAACCAAATTAACAGGATAAACATTTTGTGGAAAAAACAAACAACTTTAATAAAGGAGACTTAACATGCCGTAAAAGTTAGGTCTCGGCATTTAACGAGGGGCGGCAGAATAATACACAAGCATAAAAAGTATGGAGAAGAGAATTCTACATTTAAAATGATAGTGTTATTTCAATACATGACATGAGATACATATTATTGTATGCTTGGCCGCTCTCAAAATGGCGAGCTACGCTACCTGACTACTCTAACTAGGTAACAAAGTAAATATAACCTTATAGGCCACCAGACACTATCAGTAATGTCATTATTTCTGTACCCTTCCTTATCTATATATGTATAAAAGTAGAGAAGGACGAGTAGAGAAATAATGTAATTATCTAATTATTACTGAAAGTGTCTGGTAGCCTTATCAGCTGCAGTGCCCAATCTTGTTCCTCCTTTATCTGCGGCACGCAGCACCGCGAGCCATAAACACTGCGGCAACCTTCCGAAGCCCGCTCCGCTTATGCTAGCTATTTCTCCATTTACCCCCACTCAAATATAAATCTCAAATAAAATATATTGTTTGGGTGGACATGCGACGGACAAAACACTTAACCTGATTGACCCCCGGCTGGTATTTTTATTACATCTCAAGTCGCCGGTGTTTCGGCCTCAGGAGGACACTTCTGCGTGCATTCGTTCCCTTCAACGTTTTTCTATAAAATAGCTTTCGCTATTTATTTGAGCGGAGCTTTATTTGGATACGTAAGTGAATACGAGTAGGTACCTAGATGCGAAGAACTTGAGATTTGCTAGATTTCATACTGTTTCCAATTTACCTAGGTACCCATTTAATTTTAGTTGAAAACTTTTAATCACAATTCTTTAGTCTACTTTTTACTAAGATATCTTAATAACTTTGTATTGTTTGTACCAAAGTAAAAGCGAGGTACCAAACACTTGTCTTGTCAAGCACAAATCCTTAGAACATTTGAAAGTTTAATTAAGGCGCTAGGCGCTGATTGTGGCCGAAAACTGTTACTTTCTAAGGGATATATCTCAATAGCGGGTCATTCAAAAATTTTGAAAAAAATATATGTTATTTACCATTTTATGTACAACATTGTCAACGTTTGAATAACTCGTGTAACGTATAGTTTCTCCGTTATGTAAATGTAACGAAATGTCGTTTTACGGTTAATTTTGCTTATATCTACTGAACGGCTCATTCGATTTAAAATATTGTTGAACTAAAAAATATGTACTACAGAACACTACAAACTCAACGTAGGATATTTAAATTAATTAAATTTTCTTAAACAACTTGATCATAATTCCACATTTCGTGCGTTATTAGCTCGAAAACGGCGTTGTTGGCAGTCGTGAGCTAGCTTTGAGACGAGGAGGCTGTGTCGCTCGTCGCTCCGTGTTTCCCTTGTACTACATATACTTGTGCTTGGCCCGTGAGCAAGAATATCGGACTTACTGTGCCTAAAGACTAAATAACTGCAGAGGGTTCATGCGGTGCGAATATAACGTGTCTTCCCGGAATCAATAATGTATAGACGTTTTATCTTTTAAGATAATGTACTCGTATGCATGCTTATGTACGTTCGTATAAAAAGTGTATTTTATTTATATTATATGTAATACAAGTAAAAAGCAAATTAAATAAAAATGGAGAAAAAACAAAAATCATGAATCTCACATTGCTCTGAAAACAAATTTGGTCATGTAAGTAAACTAAAATTATTATGTTTTAGTAGACGCATGCATCACGCAAAATAGGCATTAGTCGTAGAGTTGCGACTAATAATTAATTTAGTAACAATACATATTTTGTGGCACTTACGTTATTTTACTATAGGCATAACTCACAAACGGCTCAACCGATTTTATTCCATATAGTTTTTATTGAAAATACGTGATAAGTATTTCAATGGCCTCACTTCCAGGAATTTTCCCAATTTTTTTAGACCCACGGTCCAAAAATCAAAGAGCATTTTAATTTTCGAAGCTATTATTTACGAAAGTATTCGTTTTATCCAAAAGTTGTTTTAGGCATATTCTTCTTGAAAGACCTGTCCAACAATGGGTTTCAGATACTTATTGTTTTACCAGTATATAGGCGTAATTAAAACACATAATTACTCATACCAAATTTCAGTCTACTAACTATCGCTGAGCAAAGCCTGATTGAGAATCTAATAAAAAATTGCTGATATTTAAGAGTTCGATGTATGTAAGAATAAAGGAAAAAAACCTTTTTTTTATACCACGACGCTAGCAAACAAGCATACGACCCGCCTGATTGAAAGCAGTTATAAAGCCTATGGACGCCTGCAACCCCAGAAGATTCACATGCGCGGTGACTACCCTAAAAAAACTTTACTATGTCGGTGAAATGCAAATAAATACAAATTTTATATTAATTATCAACACAAGTGAATAAATAAATTACTACTAAGGGTTAATACTACCTATCAAATATCTTTAAAAGACCGGCCAAGTTTGTATCGGACCATGTATAATGTAGGGTTCCGTAGAAAGTAGTTTCTTGGAGATAACTCAAAAACGGATGAACCATAATATGTGAAATAATTTTCGTTGAAATATATATATATATATATAAGATATTTTTAAAGCCGTATCGGACAACATAATCATATTTACAAAAAAAAAATTTTTGACATTTAATTTGGTATATGTATGTATGGAGTGCCTCACCTAAAAGATTTTTTTAGCAATTTAGCCAGAAAACTAAGTAGCGGCACATGAAACACACCTCTAGATAAAATTTGAGTAATGTATGTTTTATAATAAAAATGGCTGTGACATACGGACGGACAGACGGACATGTTTCAAAAAACTTTTAAGTTCCGTTTTTACCATTTTGGCTATGGAACCCTAAGAAGTGTTTGCGCTGTGTTATATTTTAAAGATCTAAATTTAATGGGGTTACGGCTCTCATTTGTATGACGATTTCGTGCACAAATACCGCTCCTTACATGTGCGTTTTTACTATTCGCAACTCGCAATAGGCTTAGTTTTGTTAATTTATCGTAATTAAGTGAATTTTTACGGTTAATATTTAAAATCGCAACAAAAAAATAACCATCTATTAAGCTCACTTGCACAGCAAAAAAAATCCAAATTCACATGAAAACACCGCTTTGATGTGCATTATTTTTTTTGCTGTACTAGTCAGTATTTTTTTCTGATATGCGGAATATTTATAACCATATTTCGTAAATTCATAAATATTTTGCCGCTCACTGTACTTCAAATTCAAAATCTAGGTTTTCATTTTTTTACATAAAAATCTACTAATCGAGATCGTTATTACTTATCTTATTTAGTAGCATTCCTAAAAAATGTCACCGTAGTACTTAATCACAGTATTCAAATCACAAAACATCCACAAAAGGATTAGGTATGATTATTATAAATCTGCCCGCGCGCCTCTGAGTAAAGTCGTATTCTTTGAACATTATTGCGGTGCATCGCGGCGGATTTACGCACGATCGCAATGAGAAGGGTACGCGGGTAGAGAGCGCCCAAACGCTCAAGGACACTCCGGCGACAATCGTCTTAAGGGGCTTTATTTGGTAAAAACGCAGTTTACGCGTTTTCTTCATTGTGTAACGGGAGATCGGCCCTGCTAGCATGACTTACATTGTCGCGCGACTCTCCATACTTCAGGAGCGACTCGAAGTACGAGTTTGAAGTCACGCGCGACAACGCATGTTATGCTAAGCCGCCAGATGACATCCCTAAGAAATTCTTTGTCCTAAAAGTTGTAGTGAAAATTACTATAATATTACTAAAATACTAGTCTATACTTCTCTTTGATTCAGTCAACCGCCAAACATGGCGCACAAAATTTGTTCTAGAATTCTTGATGTCACGTATATCATAAATCAAAATCATTAATTCATAAATTTCATCATTCTTGAATTTTTAAAATCGTTTCTAGATAAGTTTACAGTTTATTGCTAAATACTGTTGACATATTCGTATAATAAGCAATTCGTTGAGTAAATAGCCGTAGTAGAGCCAACTTATTTGAATTTAATAAGTACCTATTAAATTACTATACTGGAATTGAATAAGTATATTTATATTCGTAAATGCTGCTTTAGCTTTGGTTTTATTGTTGAGCAAATATCATAAAATCAAAATTTGGTTTTACCATTGATTTATTATGTATTCTACTAGATGTGACGTCTAGAACAAATTTTGTGCGCCATGTTTAGCAGTTGACAGCTATGACAGAATCAAAGAGTAGTATAGACTTGTAGTGATTTTCAGTACAACTTTTGGGACAAAGAATTTCTTAGGGATGTCATCTCCTGTTACTCAATGGGTTTTACTAATTAAAAATCAATAGATAGACTGTTGGTCACCGTTAGGCAGCAAAATTAAGATAAAAACCTTTTTATATCATATATTACAATAGGTACCTACAAGCTACCTAAGTAGGTGTAGGTACCTACAGGAAATAAATGTCAGCGTCTCAGCTTAGATAAAATAGAACCATCGGACGGAAACATTCGGAATGTTATCCACACGTGGTCCCTATCTTTACACATTTCCATGCTCGTTCAATATTCATGTCTTCGGCAATGTAATTGTAACTTAGTGAGTGCAGAGATTGAAACAATAAATTGCATGAAACAGTAACATGTGGCGACACGCAACCTATAGCAATTGGCTCTAGGGTTCACACTTGATAGTTGGGCCATACATTGAACGTTCTCTTTTATATGTTCAGTTATTTTGTTAAGTACATTTTTTATATTTGTTTTTATGAAACTACATAAAAAGTGGTTACTTGTCTTAACTGTTGGGTACAGAAAAAACAACATGTTAATAAAAATAGACCATTACAACTTACTAAAATGTTAAAATGAATATAGTTTTTCAGATACGACCATTAATCTTTTAATCGTTATTTATTATACACGGGAACAAAGTTGTTGTTTAACCTCTTGTGCTTATTTGAAACCAAGCAAGCCAGCGAAAGACTCCAAAATTGAGACACGAGCGTAGCGAGTGGTTCAAAAAATGGAATCTTGAGCGTAAGAGAGGTTGAACAAACTCTGCTGCCGAGTACAATACAAAATTTTCACCATGCAACCGCAAAAAAAAATACAAGTTTTAAAATATTAAAAATCGAAGCCAAATTAATGTTTCAAAAGTGAATAACTCAAAATCATCTGTTTTAAGTCCATCCTGCTAGATAAAGTGAATTTATTTATTTATTAAATCGTATGTATATACATAAACATTTCGTAAAAAACACTGTAAATACTAAAAATTCAGGAACCGACATAAATCAACATTCAGGAACCCGAGCCACGAGATTGTGTCCGGTGTTAAGTTGAACAGATTTATAGGGGGACCGGAGAGAGAACCCAGGCAAATGCAGAGGACAATGCTGTATAATATGCTCGATGGTTTGAGATTCATCGCCGCAGTCGAACAGTGTCGAATCACGCCAGCCCCACTTGTAGCGAAAGTAGTTACAGGGACCATGACCAGTCCTCAATCGATTTAGGCGACACCAGAGTTTCCGTGTCAGACTGAAACCGTCTGGTTTAGCTGTGGCATCTATACTCGTAGCTTGCCAGTAGTGATTTTGCTCCACTCATACTTCCTACAGTGTTTGATGTCAAAATCACTTCCTCACTCTCTAGCCACACAGGAGCACATGTACTCGGCGCGGTACGCAAGTAGTCAGCAGATGCAGCCCTGGTGCCGGATTCTAATTTTAAAATACATTAACAATACAATAACAACACAACCTATCTCAAACATAACTCCAACACACTACAAACAATCAACCAATATTGAAGTTGTATTGGAGTTGCGTTGGAATATCCCTCAAGCAAATTCTGATATTTCTGATTCAAATGTTTATGCCGTAGCTGTATTGCGTTGTTAATGCATTGGAGTTGTATTGAAGTTGGATCGTGTTTATACGTATTTTAAAGTTAGAATACGGCCCCAGGTAGTGCCGCAAAGTTTGTGGAGTATTTTGTTCCTCGATGAGACTTTTAGAGGCACTGTCTGCAGGTGTTGTGTGTGCGTTAACGTCCGATCCAATAAGAAGAAGAAACATGTCAAAACACATACCAAATTACTTTCCTCGAATGTGGATAAAATGCGTTTTTCCCCTCCGCTTTCAAGGGATAAAGAACGCCTTTCAGGGGTGGTGTAAAATTAATAACATAATTTATGCCCGGTGAACAATTTTCAAACCTATAATAAGAACAAAACGAGGTATAGGTAGGTCTAAGGTCTACCTATTGATAAATACTAGTACCTATTAATGCAACTCAAGATTAGTCGTATCGTATAGTTAAATATCATTCGTTTCGAATTACATGTGTCAACTTATGTTGCTATAGGAAAGCTGGCAGCCCTACCCGGCCGCGCCCTACCCGACACCATTAGAGCGAAATTAAGACAGCTTGCGCTACCAATATGCAAATTCTGTGTACCTACACATGTACCGAGTGTTCCGAGCCTAAACAAATATTGTTCATAACAAACCCGCGTCAAAAGCAAAATTTCTGTAAATAAACGAGTATTACTTAATGAAAATATTACTTTCTGACTCGTGTCCACAATTTCGCTCTCCGAAAACATATTTTGAAATTTACTGGGGTTTTCCTTTTAGTTAGTGACTTTGCTTATTTTTGTGAGAAAATAAAGATAATGATATTTATTAGCAAATATGCGTTTGCCTCCGAGGCATGATTATATTTATTTTGCTCAGCGGTAAAAAATACTTATACAGGTCTGAATGAGGTTAAAACTATGCTTGTAACTTAGACGTTTACAGAATTGCAAACTCGAATCAATAATTCTAATAGACTATCGTTTCAAATCCTTCCTCAGGCCGGTAGGCCGTAAGTAATGAGCAATGTGAAAATAGATCACTGTGACACGAGTATGAAAAGTAAGCAATTCCAAACTAATGACGATAAAAGGAAAAGTGGTACTTTGTGTGCCTTTGTGGATCGGAGGCATCAGAGCAGATGCATTGTAATATTTATAATGGTATTTTATAAAATCTATTGATTAAAATGTTATGCAATACTTACAAGATATCCAAACCATTATATTATGTGTAGGTATATTTTTATTCTGATTACAAAATGGCGTGTGTCTGTAACTTAACACTTGATCTAAGTGGCTAATATAAAACAGAGAAGGAAATAAATCAATGCTATTTACGTCACCTAGTAAATCTGGGAACAGCAACTATAGCTCCCTTTGTTACTTTGAACTTAGTATTCCTTTGATTCTCTTCGTTTACAGAATAAACGCGAGTTTCCATTTCCGCAACGCATTTGTTTCTCGTTTGTCAGAGGAATCCTTAAGTTCCTTTCTATTCGCGATAAAATATCGCGAGGCAGTTGCACATTCCTGGCGCGGCTCGCCGGGCTGGAAAACATCCTTTACCTTCAAAGATACCAATAGTAAACCGCGCTTTAAAACTTTTCTCGAATATTTATTTAGCCACGCACGCAAGTCCACGAGTAAGGGAGGTTTTCCTCCCGCTACGCCTCAAAAAATCTACTGCCGTTGTTTTTCATAATATAAGTTTTACATTTTATGTTGTAACGTAGCATCTCTTCCCTCTGTGAAGAAATAAGAATTTCCTCAAGCTCATTTAACAAGATAAAATTCAACGATATTGTACATTGAAATTCATTTTCTCGCCACTAATAACTACAACGTAAACGTGGAATCACTACGTATCGTCGAGCACCTCTTCACAAAGTTTAAATAAAAATCAAGTCTGAATCCCCTTGGGGCGTGCCTGAGCAATTTTCCAATACAGCCATCAGAGCTGGTAGGTACATCCGAGAGCTAGTCATCTTACAAGCTGAATTGATACTTCAGACATCCCTTGAAGTGCTATTCTCTTGAAAGCTTTTATATTATATTATCTAAGACCTTTCAACACGTGGCGACCGTCTGTCGAAGCGATCTATCGATTCCGATTCTCGCCTCATGGGTAAAGAGCAAAGTGCTTGCTACAGCAAAGCAGGTGATACCGAGACGGCTTAAGTAAATTTGCGAGGTACAAACCGTACCTGTGCTGACATTCTTAATAACACTCACAGAAAAGGCTTTTATTTTACACAAAGCTTTTGTTTATTTTTATTTTCATGCAATGGTCAATGTGTGGGAATTTCCACGTCGTACATTGACAGATTGTTTGTTCACTTAGTCTCTAGAACCATCTAGACACTATAGGGACTAGCTAGACACCTCTGCTGACACATCTGACGGGAAAAGTTGTAAGTATAGGATCAAGTCCGTGACCGTACCAGAACATTGTTAACTTTTCTATCTGCTCATCTATCATAAAGTGAACTAACTAAACATATGGGTACTTAAACCTCGTTCTGTAATCATTATGGTATCTGAGTTACTGGGAGTGCATGCTTAAAGGGGAGTTTGGGCATCAGCATCACTTTCGCGAAAATTGCTCAGGGCTCAGACGAGAGGTTCCGCTTAGCGATCTCGCGCTTCGTATATAAATCCATATTATGCAGTAACAACGTTTTGGTTGCCTGCCAGCAGACGAGCATATGCATACATACTCTATACCCACAGCCTGCGGTTTAAGTGCCAGGCGTTAGGATATAACCACCTAGTGTTGTGTAAAGCACGCTCTTTACTTAGGTACTTACCTCCCTAATCATAATAAAATCAATCAACGTCGGTTTAGCTTCCATTATGAAAGTATGTTTCGTTGGTGTAGTGAAACTTTGTGGTTATTTTTTATTAAGTATTTTTATAAAATTATTAAGTACCTACTTGAAATTGCTGTACCTATTTATTACTATTAGGTATTGCTATATTTATTACATCGTTAGCCGTCATAAGCCCAGCGCTGGGCATGAGTGCCATAAGTAGTTTCAATTATTTACAATTTTCCTATCAACATTGCTCGATTTAGAAAAGTAATATAGGTATTCTGCAAAGTCGGTAGACTCAAGTAAGGAAGTAGCATCAAAGTAGTATTAAACTTCAGTCACTGTATGAGCGACTTGTTGTTTTATTAAAAAAGTTACACTTTTTTTCGTTCTCAGATGGTTAGTTTTCGTTTGCATATTGCACCTAGTGTGAATTCGATAAAACAGACGACATAGCTGAAACGAGAATTTCTTAATTGAAAATTAATACCTGCCTACATTGTACAGGTGTAAAAAAAATACTGGTGATTCGTTTAAGGGCATAATTGGTGTTTTTTTGGTGATTAAAAATTTTTTGGACGCAAAAAAACCAACTCTCCATACAGAAAAAAAAATTTTTACGTAATTTTTTTTAGGTTTTCGTAATTAGAATTACGATACCAAATTATGCTCTTAAACGGATCACCAGCATTTTTGTTACACCTTGTATTATACCTCGTTTTTTTTTCAGATTAGAAAAATAACGGTCGATTTCGCCAATGTATCTTTATTTTTTTCAGCCATATCAGAGAAAATTTTACATAAGACTTTTTTCCATTATTAGTGATTCGCTTAAAGGGTGGTTCACGCTGTTTGGTTCCGCGTCACGTTATCGTTTTCTATACAAAATGTAATTCAAATGCAAAATGGTCTTTAAAATTGTTTTCCCAAAAATCGCACTACGGACAATCGCACGATTTTTCTAACCTGAAAAAAAAAAACGAAGTAAGTAGGTACCTATTGGTAGGCCTTTTTTAACAAATCTTCACATAGCACTGCTCAACTTATAAACAATAAAATCCCTGAAACATTAAGTAATAAACTGCACTAATCAGATTAAATCACGATTTACATTAAAGAGCCTTCGGGCGGTTCTAATATAATTAACGATTCTTTTCGCCTGTCTCGGAGTTTCGAGGGAGGAAACGATTGAAATTCAAATCCCAAGTCTCGAGCATATCTAATGTAATTTGTCGTCCTAGTAGGTAATGGAGAAGACATCCTTACTGTTAAAATAAATTCACAGAAAAGTTACAAAGTCCCAGAAAAAATTCTTGTTTAATTTGACTCTTATACATATAACAACTATCACAAGTTTATGCGTAGGTATAGAAGTATATATCTAGGTGTATTCTGAGGAGAGCGACCTCGGTAACGTACTAATAACATTACACTACGAAATCTACTTTAGCCAAAATGGCTTTGTCAGTAAACATTAGTCTGAGATTTAATACGTATTCCGCGCGTCACAACGTCAACGCATAGTAACAAACAATCTAATAGGAATGCCATTAGAGATACGTAAGTTGTTGCATGTTAGACAGCCTGAGGACAGTAGCCGTTATATGATTTATCTGTAACATGATTTAAAAATTCAGAATTGTTTTTAGCTGAACAGACACCCAGTAATAATGTCATTGTATTCTGTACCCGTCCTTTTCTATGTATATGAAGAATGAGAAGGGTGAGTAGAGAAATAATGTCATTATTACTGATAGTGTCTGGCCCGCTTTTGCTATTCTGGTTACACTCGTCAAAGTTAGATCTCTTTGCCAATGCCGCGAATAAAGCCATGTCACACTTTCCCACCAGAGAACGCGTAGGCAGGTAGGTACCTAAGCTACGCCGTAGCGTGACGGTTTCGGACATTAGCACTAAGAAACTGCAAAGTTGGTAGTGTCGGCCCTTGCCGACGAGTTCGCCATAACCGTCCTAGTTCCCCGGCTAGGCAGGATGCCTAAATGCACTCATCCACGTGAAAAAATGTTACATAAAAAGAGCTGATGTTGATGAAAAAATACTTATAAGTTACACTTTAAATTCGTAATTCAATTATATCTTTTATATATTCTTACGATACTTACATCGTTAAATTCATGGTAATTTTGACATTGGAAATGTCTTTTCGTTCGTTCCAGTATAGGCCCCGATTTCACGAAAAAGTGCGATCCCCTTATAACTCGGAAAGTTATAAAGATATGATATTCAAAAATGGCTCAAAAGACTCATATTTACGAGAGCTGTAAGATGCAAAAATATTTTTTCGAGAAAATCAAAAAAGAAAAAGTTATGGCCGGAATAGTGAAAAAAAAATTTTTTTTTTTCCAAATTTTTGATTTTGGCGTTCGATATTTTGGAAACGAAGAATGATATCAAAAATTTGAGAAGAACTCCTCTGGACAATTTAGTCAGCTACAATTTAAGCCTAAAAAAAAGACGTTCGGGTTAAGGGTCTGCCCTGTAGCCTAACCTTTTTGAAGACTCAAGATTTCAAAAGAGAAGGTTCTCAATTCGGCGTGTATGTTTTTTTTTTTTATGTTTGTTACTCCATAACTCCGTCATGGGGAATCGAGGGAACTCCTCAAATGTTAATGGCATACATGTAGTGATTTTTATCAACAAATCAATCATTTTCATTCAAAACAGTGACATTTGATTAAACGGAACTGCTGATGATGATCAGAAGGGAACTCTTCAACGACGCATAGTTCACGTTTGGCGATTCCTCCTCTTATCGAACACACATCGGTGTTTGTTAAGCAAGTAAGATTGTCAGGACAAATTTTCGTCAAGCTCAAGTGCTGATGATGGGATCCATGAGGAATCGAGGGAACTCCTCAAATCTTAAAGGCAAACACATAGTGATTTTTGTATTTTAATCAACAAATCAAGCATTTTCATTCAAAAGAGTGACATTTCATGAAGTGGAACTGCTGATGATGATCAGAACGGAACTCTTCAACGGCGCATAATTCACGTTTGGCGATTTCTCCTCTACGATGTGTTTGTTAAGCAAGTTAGATTGTCAGGACAAATTTTCGTCAAGCTCAAGTTCTGATAATGGGATACATGAGGAATCGAGGGAACTCCTCAAATCTTAAAGGCATAGGTACACATACTGATTTTTGTATTTTTATCAACAAATCAAGCATTTTCATTCAAAAGAGTGACATTTGATGAAGTGGAACTGCTGATGATGATCAGAGCGGAACTCTTCAATGACGCATAGTTCACGTTTGGCGATTTGTCCTCTTCGCTATGTTTGTTAAGCAAGTTAGATTTTCAGGACAAATTTTCGTCAAGCTAAGTTCTGATGATGGGATCCAGGAGGAATCGAGGAAACTTCTTAAATCTTAAAGGCATACATAAAGTGATTTTTGTATTTAAATCAACAAATCAAGCATTTTCATTGAAAACAGTGACATATTGATGAAGTGGAACTGCGGCTGATGCCATAAACATGTGAAATGTAAAATGAGAAAGGAATTCTTCAACGACGCATAGTTCACGTATGACGATTTTTCCTCTTCGCTGTGTTTGTTAAGCAAGCTATGTGGCTACCATTTCTCGAGTTGACTACGGATTTGTAATGTAAGTAAGTAGGTAAATATTCTTTTCACGCCACTGCTCGGAAATATGGCCAAAGATGGATTGAAATGAGAGTAGAAAGTAGTTCTTAGTAGTACAATTCAAAAACAGTCAAACAATGCAGATTTGCAAAGTAAAGTGTAGTGTTTAGCGGCCTTTTTTACTTTCTACTCTGCTATTGGTCGATTATTTTTGACATTAGTAACTCGTTCAGAAAATAACAAAATTATTAGAGCAACATTACATTTGTACGTTTAATTAAAAAATTAAAACGTCAAATTCGCTCAATGAATGTGTACTTTTGCGATTGTAAGCGTTTTTTATTTAAGTATGTGAAAAACGCCTTTGCATGCTTAAAAAAAGTATAAATAAAAAATTTGAAAAGGCGGGAAGGAAAATTTCTTCTGTCTGTTCTTTAGATCGGAAACAAACATTCAGATAATTGTGTATAATTCTGTACGATTTGAAATAAAAATAACTAACAATGAGTGACACGAGTACGGACATGGATCTTACACCGCCGGAAATTCAAAACACTGCAAAGTCAGTGATTCGAAATTTATTGCCCATTAAATCCCGGGATAAATATAAGAAAGTGTATGAAAATTTCAAGACATGGCAAACAAATAAAAAAACAAACTCTTTCTCTGAAAGTGTAATGCTGACGTATTTTGATGAACTCTCGAAAAAATATAAATCCTCCACTTTATGGGGCATTTATTCAATGCTAAAGGCAACGCTTAATACGGAGCACAACATCAATATCAAAAACTACACCAAGTTACTAACTCTATTGAAAAGGCTATCAGAAGGCTTTCAATCAAAAAAATCAAAAGTCTTGACAGCGGAAAATGTTGAAAGTTTCTTGAGAGATGCACCTGATGAAGTGTTTCTAGCAACAAAGGTAAGTTATTTCACAACGTGACCGATGGTTATTTTTCCTTTCCGTTGCTTAATATACTTTGTATCAACCAAATTATTATCATTATTACAGGTCATTTTAATATTTGGAGTAAATGGGGCATGCAGGACAGCTGAATTAATTAATATAAAAATCGATGACATTGAAGAACACCACGATATGATTTTGGTCAAACTGAAAAACACTAAAACAAAAATTGATCGGTCGTTTATCATTCGTGATGAATTTTTGGAAATTGTATAAAAATATCAAAACCTCCGCCCGGAAAACGCGGGATGTGATAGATTTTTCCTAAATTATGTTAATGGTAAATGTACCAAGCAGCCTATAGGCCGGCATAAACTTGGTGCTATACCAAAAACGATTGCGGCCTATTTGAAGCTACCGGACGCTGAATCTTACACCGGTCACTGCTTTCGAAGAACCTCGGCAACTCTGCTAGCAGACTCCGGTGCCAATTTAACCACATTGAAAAGGCATGGCGGTTGGGCATCGGATAAGGTGGCAGAAGGATACATAGCAGACTCAGTAGAAAATAAAGTCAAAGTCAACCACCAAATTAATGAGGCGATAAATTTACGTGCTCGTCCGTCTACATCAGCAGACACGAAAGCAGGACCATCAACACCTAAGGAAACCTTACTGTCAAATTCACCTCATCCTGCATCATTCGATGATATCCCATCAGCATCACACTCCATACCGGCCGAAATGACACAAAATACTAATATAAATGTTCCGGGAAAAAACATTTCCTTGTCATTCCACAACTGCCCTAATGCGAATATCAATATTACTTTTAATTAAACTATGTATTATACTGTGTACTCAACCTGTTTTATTTCCTTACATTAGGCGTGAAAAGCACATAGTAAATGCCTCGGTAGAAAGTGCAATAGATGGACTCGCATCTTCGCGGGCCTCACCTGCGGCTCGGCCCGCGAACTAACTCGTCCATCTATTGCTTACTTTCTATACCTGGGCAACAATGTACTATTATTGCACCAAAAATACAAGAATAATATTTCTTTTTTTACAATAAACTTAAAATAATGTAATAATTTTCTTGTACTTTGAACATTTTTATTTCCTGCTTATTAATCTAAAAATGAAACATGTATACTTAGGCGCCACGGCGACAATTATTGAAACTTCGATATGCGTGTGGAAATTTTTCAATTTGTTTGTTCACAGCAGAGTTGGGCACACTTGATTCAAATCGGTGATCGATTACTAATCATCGCTGATTGAATAATCGCTGATTAAATCATAACACAAAACAATCAAGTAATTTCGCCATGAGTAAATCATTAACGACGGGCGCTGATTGAAACTAAATTAACGCTAATCAACTAACTTGTTCAATGTGATTGACGAATGTATGATTAGAGTGTTCTTAAGCTGATTTATATTATTACTTGAATAAGGCATTTGTTCTGAATTTCACATATTGAACCATCTGGTTGTGTGATATGTATCTACATTTCATTATCCTAATTGAAAATGAAAATGAGAATGAGAATGAGAATGAGCATGAGAATGAGAATGAGAATGAGAATGAAAATGAAAAGCGCATGTGGAAACCGCAGCTGTGTGATATCTGCCTTAACTGTAGCCGAAAACCACAATAAAACCGAACAGGCCGTTTCAAAGTTAAATGGGAGCATTCATTTGTACACACATACCAAAAACTAACAAAAAAATTGTCGATATTTTGGTAAAGGTAACATTTACCACTGGCATTTACGCTTTTATTGCTCAATATTGAATCTGCACTATACAACTTAAGACGCAAACGCAAACCGCCAAATGATAACTTTAGAAATATTGTCACAAATAGCCATTTATCCTAAATGTATATTATACTCACCTAGGTACCGCCTCTGTTCCGCCAGGGAAAAAAGTGAAGGAGCTAGTAGCTACGCAAAATCTAATCAAAATCTAATCATCTATTCAACTAAATCGTTAGTTTAACTAAGCATACTGTCTTACTAATGTAATCACTTCAGCTAATCATGAGTGAAATTAAAAATCGACATGATTTACTCATGTCGGTAGTCAATCAGATTAGAAAGCTCATGATTGAATTCGTAATCATGTTCATATGATTATGAGTAAACGTTCTCATTTTTAACTTTAGTTTCAATCACGTTAATTTTTGCCCAACTCTGGTTCACAGGCGATATGTCGAGGATACTTATGTTAATCTAAGAATAAAATAATTATCATTCAACGTCGTAGTTTTATTTTATAACATTTTCCTTATCCCGACTTTCTCGTCGCTCAGCGACAATATTTTTTCGACTTCCGTAGATTCATTTCGAATGTGCTCGATAGTCGTGTGAGGCACGAAATCTGTGAATTTTTTATTAACCTTAGGTACTAATAATGTTTCATTTCAAATAATATATATATATATATATATAACTCAAAGGTGACTGACTGACTGACTGACTGACTGACATAGTGATCTATCAACGCACAGTCCAAACCGCTGGTTCTAGAGATTCCAAATTTGGCACGTAGGTTCCTTATAAGGTCTAGGGGTGCGCTAAGAAAGGATTTTTCAAAATTCATCCCCTAAGGGGGTGAAATGGGGGTCCAAAGTTTGTATGGGGAAACAAGATTAGTTAGTCTATTTTATTCGAAACTTCACAGAAGTATTCCTAACAATAAATGAGTAAATACGTGTTGCAGGTTTTTTGAGAATTCAACCCCTAAAAGGGGGAAATGTGGTCAAAAAGTCTGAAAATCAACATGGGTATTGTTTCTATGGTTTATCGGGTCGTTGATTACGAAAACGACAACGATTTTAAAATCCGACGTGGCGGACGTGAAATACAATCTCCCCTGTTAGGGTACAATGGGGTTGAAATGTCTAAATATCCATATGGGTGTCGTTTTTGTGATTTTTTGGGAAGTTAATTAAGAAAATGGCATCGATTTTGAAATTTAATATTGTGGACATGAAACATTCTTGAAAGTATTTGTGCCAAATTGCAATCTTCTAAATATATAAAAGAAGAAACTGACTGACATATCAACGCACAGCCCAAACCGCTGGTTCTAGAGATTCCAAATGTGGTACGTAGGCTCCTTATAAGGCATAAGGATGCAACTAGAAATAATTTTTTAAAATTTACCTCTTAAGGGGGGAAATGGGGTTCAAAGTTTGTATGGGAAACGAGATTAGTTCAACTATTTTATTCGAAACTTTACAGGAGTATTCCTAACGATAAATGAGAAAACAAGTGTTTCAGCTTTTTTGAGAATTCAACCCATAAGGGGGAAATGTGGTGACAAAATTTAAATATCAACATGGGTATTATTTCCATGGTTTATCGGGTCGCTGATTACGAAATCAACACTTAAGGGGGTGAAATGGGGGTTGATAGTTTGTATGGGGAATTTTTAAACGTTAAACCAATTTAGATGAAACTTGGTATAGAGATAGTTTGTGTACCGGGAAACGACATGGGACAGTTTTTATCTAATCTTTAAGGGGGTGAAATGGGGGTTGGAGGTTTGTATGAAGATTTTTTTACCGCGAACCGATTTAGATAATTTTGTTGTGGATATAGTTTGAGTCCTAGGAAACAATATAGAATATTTTTTAAGCCGAAAATCAATCTTAGAGGGGTAGAAAACATGTTGGTAGTTTGTATGGCGAATTATTAACCGCTAAACAGACGATTGAAATGAAACTTGGTACATATAATATAGATTGAGTCGCGGTAAACAATATAGGATAGTTTTTATCTCGAAAATCAACCCTCTAGGGGGTGAAACGGGGGTTGAAAGTTTGTATGGGAAATTAATAACCGTTGAACCTATTTAGATGATTTGGTATGGAGATATTTTGCATTCTGGGGAAGGATATATAATAGTTGTTATCCCAGAAGTCATTCATTAAGCGGGTAAAAAGGAGGATGGATTACTAATTCCACGCAAATGAAGTCGCGGGGAAAAGCTTCTATTCAAGAGTAGAAATCTGTATTAATCATAATCTCTCGGTAGTAAGTCGTTGATGGCGTAACAATTAAACAATTATTGCAATAATTTCTTTAAAATAAAAAATGAGGGAACCGCCGTCTTCAAAACGTCGTATACCTCCAGAATGTAACGAATACTTTTCCGAAAACCGCTTCTAAATCAGTTCAGCGAAACGCAAGATGATCGCGGACAAACATACATTCCTACATACAAACATACGAGTCTAACTGAGAACCTCCTTTTTTAGTACTTTTAGTACGCGGGCGAAGCCGCGGGAAAATGCTAGTTTCAAATAAAGTTAACTCATTGTTCCTATCTATACACTGTGCGAAGACGGCACCGTATAATATGCAAATTAGAGCAGACGTTAGCCCGCAAACACAGGGTGAATTAATGTCTTACCAACGTCTCAGTCCCGGGGGTGAACAACTTAAATTGTAACAACATATCCATACGCACTCATTATACTTCGCCATTTAAAATTGGGAACGAAGCCGCGGGGGCTCACGTGACGGGTTATCTCAAGTGTTTGTGCAGTTTATATTAAATTATCTACTTCCCAATACTTGTAATTACTTATTAATAGGGATGACTGCGCGCGTTTCGAATCTCTGCTCAAACATAGGGGGAGTTTAAACTGCAACATTGCATAATATACCGGGTGCCCGGTAAATAATGGATAACCTTTTAACCACCGACAGCCCGCACCTTAGGCTGGACCAGAAAATGTACGAATAGGTTTAATAGTTTTCGCGATAATCACACTTAATTTTTCTTCAGTATTCGTACCTCATTATTTCCTAATGGATATTAATAGCAATATCTTTTTTTGTAAATATGTTAATTGTACGAGTAAGTATTATACCATTCCAGAATCGGTATTAGATTAAATAATTTTAGAAACAGTTGGCCATTCGCGTCTTCATAATATTTTTATTGACCACAAGCAAGCAGGAATCAATGAGGCACCAGTATAGAAGAATTCCCTTTGATAGAGTTTGATTGCTTGTGGTGAACAAAAATGTTATGAAGACCAGAGTGTCCAATATATTGGATTAAGTAATTTTTGAAACAATTGTTTCAATTGTGTCAATTTTCTGGACCAGCCTAAGGTGGGCACCTTCTCGTTGGTTATAAGGTTATCCTACCGACAGAGACTTAAATATGTGACACGGTCTTATGAAAACTAAGATTGTGACAAAGAATTATTGCGCGCTTTATTATGAACAAGTCCCGGCAATTGTCCTGCCTATATATGTATTTATATATATATATATTTTTTTTTTATTAAGAAACAAACAGTCTTATAAAAACATATCTGTAAATTATCTAAAAGCTATTTTTACTATATAGACCTATAGTTTCCTGTATTTCTTAACAGTAAATAAATTATAAACCTTTCGCTATGAAAAGCATTGAAAAGTTAACTTACAAAAAAAAAAGTACTTAGATACAATTGAATATAGTTTCCACAACTACTCTAACAACTACCTTAATGAGGAATTTACAAGTTTTTTAAATAATCCTAACGAACTGCCAAATAAATCTACCTGTTCACATCTTTCATCACACAACCTGCATGCGCGCTTAATGTATGAGTGCCGTGCATACTTAGTTCTGCTTCCTTCGACACTAAATAACATTTTACTACGACAACTGCGTTCTGCTCTGCGAGGCACCCGAAAACGCATATCATGTAATAGTTCGGGGGCATCTACCAGATTATTAATAATTTTGAATAAAAATGACAAATCAGTACATGAGCGCCTTAATGAAAGGGGTTGAAGATTGTGTTTTGTAATTGAGGCTGTGTAACTTTGATAGTTTCCACATATTCGGAGTTCAAGAGCCTTAATAAATATTTTTTGTACCCTTTCAATTCAATTTTTATGTACCTTATAGTAAGGGTTCCATACTACAGATGCAAACTCTAAGACTTCTACAAATATTTATATTTTATTACGGATCTGTCACAAAATAAAATTGAGCCTCTGATCAACTAACACATTTTAATGTGTTTATGTGAGTCTATGAAAAAAAAAACATCTTGTAGGTACTTAGACGGTTTTTGCACTAAACATCAAGAGTACCCAAATAGCTGCTGCTGCTGTTCCCTCCTGACCGACTTCGGCCACAGCGACTGTTAATGGAATTCAGACATTTGAGGGTTGCTGCTCTGCTCTCTGGTGCGCCCTTAGGTGGCTTACGTATCCAATCTTTTTACTAAAGATACGAGCGCACCTTGGACATGTCAGCACACCATCGATATAATTGTACAGGGTTGCTACTGGTGGTCGAGCCTTTAGGTCATCACGCTTCTTATAGAGTTCATAGCGACGTTCAGCCTCGAAGGTGTTAACTCGATCGTGAATGAGGCGACGACATTCGGACCTATGCGCTGCCTTATCTTCCCAATCAGAGGGCTCTATTTTGCATCTTTTTATATGCCTTTTCAGAACATCCTTGTATCGCAAGTACTGGCCACCACATTTGCGCTTACCATTCTGGAGTTCCGAAAAGAAGATGCGATTCGCCACTCTCTCTTCTGACATGCGAGACACGTGTCCGCTCCACCGCAGCTGCCGCCTCATCAGATAGATACACCTCAATGCTTCAGCGCATGACATCAGCGCGCCTAAGAACGTTTGTGTTCCTGACACGGTCCAACCATCTAATGTTTATAATGTCTCGGAGACACTTGAGGTGAAATCTGTCCCGTGTACGGATATGCTTGCGGTACAGGACCCATGTCTCAGAAGAATAGAGAAGATTTAGCAGCACGCCTGCCATGTAGACGTTTTTTTTAGTGGAGTTTTATGTCATGTGAGCGAAAAACCTTGGGCCGCAGCTTACCGTAAGCCGCAGCTGTCGCTCCTATTCTGGTATTAACTTCTGCTTCTAGGTCACACTTCGATGTAATTGTAACCAAGGTACCTAAACCTCTGCACTTGCTTTAACCTAGTTAAAAGTATAATAGAGCTGTTTATTTTTTTAAATTCCTCTTTGAGACCTGGGATTCATACAAGGCAATCAATAATAACAAATGATAGTAAATCAATTAATATTTATTAGCTACACAAACAAATTTCAGTGATTGAATAATCAATAATCCGTTAAACAAATAAAGGGGCTTGAAGCCAAACACATGGGCATAAAAAGATGTCATCATTTAAAACACTGGGGTTCAACATAAAGGCTAACTAGGAAGAAATTTAGAAGATTAGATACAAAACAGCCTAACATTACAAACATATTATAAATCAAACGTCTTGTAATGTTGAGTATTTTTTCTGTGCTTAACTTAAAGTTTTAAACATGAAACGTATCAACAATAAAACTACCGTAGCATGTAAATCGTTGACATTTTTCCTTGAAAAGACAAATTCGCGACCGCCACGTGCATAGCTAACAGTATAACCATCTACGGCTTATTACGTGTAGGTACGTATGATACATGTGCTTTTTTGAAGTCAGATCAGTAGGTACCAAATTACAGCACATTTAATACCTAACATACTACTGAAAACCATTTTTACTTCTATTATTGTTAATTATATAGGTATATTAATTTACACAAATATATATAAGAATAATTAATTTGATATTAAGTTAGCACTGGTTAACGGATTACGTAAACTGGATTTAAACTGCTTTAACAGGCAGCGACTATAATTATAACAAACATTAACAGAATTATTAGCAAAATATGAGTCGTCTCATTCGTGCATATATTTTTTTTTTAATTGGAAACATCTTAGATGCACTAACAAAACTGTATAAGAAAAAAATTGCTCTCGTTTTACGAGTCGTTAAATCACTTTCCCAGTTATTAAAATCTTACAATAATCATCAATAACATATGGCACTCTTATATATAATAAATTACGTATTGCTCATTATCATAACCCTGCATAATAGGCATAATGTTACGAATAGCGTCCAAGCCTGTATGTTCGAAATAAATTAATAAAATTAAAGTTGTTCAGTTCGGCAGGTATATATTGAGTTTCTCGAATTAAACATATGTGACATCTCTTTGTATCACACGACGACAGATTGAAGCCGAAGACCGGCAGTGCCCAGGCCCCGACTATGAATTGAATTGTTGTTTTTTAATGTTCGTACACGAAATCCAAGGAAGCTGAATGAGCCATTTGCCTCCAGGCCCCATCAGGATACTTCACTGCCATGAGGATGTTCTATATTTGTACATTCTTATACGACGCGCACCTACACGTAAGCAAGTAATATTTAATATGATAAATACGATATCGTTATTAATAATTTAATCAACATTATTATTAGATTTTTAACAATTATTTTAATTTAGACATTTCCAATGAACCTATAGTTTAACAACTTTGTACGTAAATGTTTACATAATTGGTTTGTGTTTATAACAAGCGTTTTATTACACTGGCACTATGTTGCTTACATACCTACATTGTTATATATCACTAATGACCACCGTGATTGATTTTTCCCAAATCCCAACGTAGTGTCAAATTAATGATAATGGGAATGGGACGTAAAGACAAAAGCCGCATCGCGCAATAATGCCACTCATCGTTTAAATTTTACTCTCATCTTTTTCAGTACGGCGCCATAGCAAAAGTGGCAAAAACTACGGTGGAGTAACGCAACGAAATTTAATGAAAATTAAAAATGTTATTCAGCTACAGGCACATTTCAATGCACTTAATTACGCGTGTTGAAAATTATTTCCTCTTCTAACCGTGTAGGGCTCTTACCAGAGTCCCAAGAAGATAGAGGTAAGAGAACTGTTAACATAACGGCGCTCTCAAAACACTTTTTCTACAATTATCGTGGGTTGCAATGCAAATCTCCGATTTGTACGTGACGTGCGATATGGTGGGCTTCTGCCTTTAATCTTTATTTTCATCACACGTGCTCACAAAGCGTGCCATTGCTCGCATGCGTTCCGAAAGTTAAAGGAAAGTGAAAGTCCCTAGGGAGTTATGGAAATGTTAAAACATTATTTTGTCTAAAAACTTTATTGTTCGCAAGTGTGATGAAAAAGATTATGTGTAACTCAGCGGGTAAGTATATTGCAAATATTGCAAACTTGAGTCATAATTGCCCTCGGCTTTGCTCATTTGAAATACGTCTCTAAACCGTTGTTGCACAATATAATATACACAAGACATCACAGATTATCTTAACGGTTTGAAAGACTGTTTTATTTTAACAAGAGTAGGTACAGTTACTCAATAGCTAGGATTGCTCAGCTATTCCGTGTGAATAAATTGTGACCAAAATATGGCGAAATTGTGCGCCTGGCACCAAATTTGTACAATATACAATAGTTTTCATAACAGTGCATATTTATGAATAAATTTTTAATTTACAAAAATTGTTCCAGATTCAGATCTGATTTTTAAGTTTAAATTTATCTTTAAACAGCTTATCTTACATTATTTTGAACGATTCATGTCGATTACCTTACATAAAAGTAACTTTTAGATACTTTCACATTATTATTGATTTTCAATTAAATATTCTTAATATTAAATAAAATGTATACATATTATTTACAATAGATCCATTATAAACTATCTCGGCGATATCTATATCTAAAAATAAGTAAAAATATATTTACATGGCGTTATTTTGCGGATGATACACTCAAGGCTTCGTTATTTAAAGCATGTGTATGACATTCAAAACGATGAACAAGCGAATTAAAACGACGTAACAATGCAACTCTCGGAAAACGTTTTTTTTTTGCCAGAGGACGAATCTTCGCCTTCAACGAATTGACGTAGAAGATTGAAGAATCGCGCAATTATGAATCTTAGTAGGAGTCCGAAATTACATTATAATAATTGTAATGCATAATGTAACAAAAATTTTGTACGGAATTAATTTCTCTTATTACAGTATCAATTTAACCCACAAAGTGTGTCTTAAAGATGATCCGTCCGTGGAAAAAAAGTGTTAAACTTAATGCTATATAGTTAATGTAATTAATATAGTCAGTACAATACTAACGAATTCACTCACTATTTGGATTGCGTCACTGACTCTCTAAATTGAAATCACATTAAATCAAGAAAGTTATGATTCCCGTATAGTTAGACAGAATCCGAATGGTAAGAACAGCTGTTTAGTAACACTCGGGATTCGGTAATAATCAATATCACTCCAATACAATGTAGAGATCAGCGTACTGAATAATTTGTTACAACATTGCTATCATGTTGTTGTTATTATCAAGTTGCTTTCCTTGTCACGCATTTCATGTTGTACATACATACTTATTCGAAAGATAAGACAGTCATAATATAAGGGTGCTTGCTAACATTTTTTCTTCTAAGTCCAAGCACCCTGATAAGTACTGACTGAGTCTTATCGACAGCTTCGCATCGATAAATTCATTTATATTGGTACGTGGTCCTGTTCCGTGTTTGAGTAAAGATTAAGGATAGTCGCCCAATATACTATGGTCTAATATTTTTGCGCCGGAACGCGTCATAGCGCTACACAAATGTACGACCGAATGATACGTGCTTGTGTGGTTATGGGTGCTTTTTAAACCTGGTTCAGTTCTTTGCAAAACGATAAAGCTGATTTAGAGAACATTAATAGTAAATTGTACAACAAGTGCATAAAACGCACGACTTTACGCGAGGCGTTTATCCATCCGAGCGAGCTTGCGAGCGAGGATTGATATAAATTCGAGTGTAAAATGGGTTTTATGGACGAGGGTTACATTCTAATTTTCACTTCAATTGCGAGGAAATTATTTATCGGTAATCGTAAAACAATTTCAAGTTGTAACAAAAATATTACAATGAAAACAAATATGGTTCCCACCAATTAATTTTTAATGTTTTTTTTATAATTTTCAACATGCGAATTTAGACATAGATACTTGTTTTCTGCCAAATCATAAATACATTTCGGGGCATTTCTAAACTGTTATCAACTCCTATTTTATTTGTTTTCATTTATTTAATTATAGAAAACACGCAATTTAAATAATTATCGCAAGAATATAATAAAAGAACAAGTTTCAGTATTCTACGAAATTTTACTGCTCAATTAAATTGTGCAATATATTTTGACTCTGTTTGGCTGTTGAGCCACATTCTTAGTCTTATAAGAAAATTTTACTTTATGCCCTAGAGCTTAAAATGCGATTTTATGTCGTCCACGCACGACTTAAAGTCGAACTTTACGAGCATGAGAAGTGAAAATTCTTATTCGATACATGCCCACATTTACCATGGTAAGAGTAAGTTGTATGTGTCAGATTTTTACCTAACTTACTACGCACACGCCATAATACTAAATATCGGTCTTCAATTTCGGTAACCGTAAGGAACGTTTCAAATTTCGTTCTTGAATTGATTTTGCTCTTTCATTAAACGTTATTGTGCCGTACCTGTACCGGTTTATTAAAAACCGGTACAGTAGGAACAAAATTAATAACGGTTTACACGATATCAATTGGTATTTGGGAGCCGTTCCCGATTTTTGACTGATCGTATTAAGATCACGACCTACACGGAACAAATTTATCGACGCCGCCTGGAAGCCCTACTGCAGAGTGCACCACCCTCGTAATTGTCAGAGGTTGACGATGCCGTTGTCGCCGTAGTACTCAGCGGCAGCGTCGTCTCCATTCGCCTGCTGCCGGATCACCACGGTTGGGTTGTTCGAGCAGTTGGAGTTGTTCGATATATTGGACATGGTGCGCCGCGTTGACTTACACCTGGATGGTCGTTGTTAATTAATTTCGAAAAAATTAAAAGCTTAAGCTTGAAATGTTTAAAATTTTGAGAACTGCTAGGCTATATGGTCGGGTTTTATCGACTGTCACCAACGGCACCATAGCGGTCAAGTTCTAACAAGTATGTAAGTGCGAAAGTGATGCATGACGTAAAAGGCGACCATGCTATCCGTTCTGGACTTTATAATTGATTTCTGAAGATTTTAGGACATTTACACTTTTACATATTTACATTGTCAAGGAATCTATCTAGATAACTAAATGGTGTACATTATAAGTACTCGCCGTCAATCAAAATGGCGAATATGGTCTTATTTGACGACACTATTCGTCTCTCATACTTATATTGCCGTAGCATGATAAATATATAATAGTTTTTGTTGACTGGTAATTATGGTCTGCTTCGACAGAACGGTATACTAATAAAAATAATTGAACCATCACCACAAGCATATTGCCAAGCGCCTAATGTTATTCCTCATATTTATGTACATTAAAAAAATACCAATAATATAAAATTACTTAAGACTGTCTTATGACGAGCTTAAATAGTTATGTTAGCATGCATAATAAGTTTATTAAACATACTTTGAACATTAAGGCAACCCGGTGACTAGCGGCCGCTTCAGCCAACCACGTCGTAAGGACCCAACCGTCGTTTACGATTAGTATTGTTAGTAAATCTGTATTATACAAGCACCGGTTTATATATAAATAATTGATGTTTTAAAGCCTAAAAATATTTTTTATTTGCGAAGAATATCTAGAGCGTAATACACATAAAATTGAATGGTCTTTACCATTTTGTTTTCATCAACTTCAGCTATCAATGTAATTTTTTGTTAGTTCCTTTCCTTATATTCAACAGATTAAATAATAAACTTAAAACTATCCTTAATATATCCTATCTATACCGTTTGAGTCCACCGATAATTATGTTTATGTTTTTCCATACCTCTGACATTCAACTACGACGATAGAGTTGTTGTCTATGTCCGTCTCCGTGCTGCTGGTTCGCCGCAGTCTCTCCGAGCCGTTCGTCTGTAAGCGATGATCTACTATTGCTCGCCATAGTCGAAGTTCAACGCCACCTCTGCAAAAAATAAAAAAATACTCGAACTGTGAACTCGCAATTTACTTGCAAACGAGTTGACTAGTATAACAAGACCCTTAAGAAGATCGTTTCGCGCCTTCTAGCTCCATAACCCCTTGATCGATCCTGCTCATATACGAACTCTCAAATTATATGTTTCTCTGGCAACAACCCCAACAAATTTCATTAAGATCAGAAAAACCTTACTAAAGTTACCGGGGAACAAACTCTCAAAATCAAAAAGCCATCGAAACGCCGAGACGTCCCAGTAGCCAGGTAACAGTTGCATCCGAAGTTGTTTGTAAGAACTTCGCTTCACTTACGCTCCGCTTATTCGATAATACATATGGATCCATTTGGCACATCGTGCTTTTTGATAAAAACCGTTCCACGATAATGGTATTCTATTATCTACGTCGTTACTATTTCAATCGGTACCGGTTTCTTCATCAGCAAAATCGAAAGATAATACCTAACTTACAACATATTCGAAGTATTGTTTCGTATGACGAGCACCGGTGAAACTGTTATAAGATTCAATTGAAACTCACTTGAGATTTAACCTCGCTAAATCCTCTTTTTGAACGTGTTGCAACAAGTCTTCCAACGTAAACTCCTGATCAATAAGGACTTGCGCAGCGGTCGCAGGCACCCCTCGATCCGTCAGCCAATCACGTAGCGGCGACGGCGTGACGTCACTTTCAGAAACGACAGACATAGGCTGATATAAGTCAGGGCTGTTTGAAGGTAACGGTGTTGGGCATTTGGTTTCGTCTGTGACATCTAGATTTTCTTCACGGCTGATGTCCCTGTAATCAAAATGTATATTGAAATAATGTCATAATATCATCAATGATCATGGGGGATCAATGTTTATCTACACTCATATTGTAAGTTCTCTAAAACGTGTTCGAAAACGGTAGGCAATGGCTAGCATTACCACGACCGATTTTACTATGATAAGCTTTTTATCTGTGGAATAAATAATATGAGTGCAGATAAAGCAGTGTATGCAACTGTACGTAATTAGGCCTTAAAATACTAGTGTGATCTTATTATGAAACTCACCTGCGGCTCGTTTCATAAAACCACACTCATGTTTTAAGGACCCTTATTACGTAACAGTTACATAAACTACTATACTCTGCGTCCGTAGGAAACACCTTAGACAACCCTACACGTGATCCCCGGGTGGTGCTAATAGAGTAACAAACATGGCTGCTGCACTGTCCCATCTGGACCTCACAGCACCCAGGGAAGAAATACATATCTATATCCAGTGACATTTAGCCATACGATAAAAAAAATGTCATAATATGGATTATAAATTGTAGATTGAATTGTTGTAAAAATTCAGTGTTTACCTATTTCTGCTGCCGACGAAGTCTCGAAGTATTTGTGTTTGCAGTTTTTGCTCCTCCAGCATTTCTCTAAGTAAGGATTGGTACTGTTGGTAACTCTCCAATAGTTCTTGGTGCAATCTGAAAAACAGAAAAGCATACTTAGCTCGTAAATTAACGCATCAGACTGGTATGCCAAGTAACAAATCTATTCGCACGGCACAGAGATCCCTTGAAACTAAACCTAACTAAACAGACCGTAGACCAGATCGCAGTCTATCTCATGCACGATTTAATTTACTGTCCCAGCGCACTTGTTTTAGTAGTGCAGGTTAAAATAGAGTGTACTATAAATAGAAAAAAATATGGGACTTGTTTCTTTCGATCTCCGGAATACGAGTCATTTCTTTACTTCTATTTATATACCAGTATATTTAAATTCTTCAGTGAATGTTTCATCTCATAAGAGTGACTTATTTGCGCTTAATAGTAGCAAAACCGGCACCAATGTACCATGATACCAATGTCTCTACCTACATCGTCGAGCGTGTACGAGAAAATAAGGAGTGTAAAGCAGTTACTAATGATACAGCACGAATAAAGATCTAGAACTCGGCGCCGATGAAAGCTGCGCATGGAGTAAAATGGAGTGTAGATTTTGGGTCGTCGCGAAAACAAAGTAATCGTCGCGAAAATAAAGCAGTTACTTTTGGTTCTCCTGTCGCATCTGCAGCATGTTGTGGTCCCTCGTGGAGGTGGCGGTGGACATGGCGGAGGGCGTGGCGGCGTCGGCGGCGCCGCTGGGCGAGCGGCCCCCGCCGCGCCGGTGGTCTTGCCCGGCGAGGTTTGCGCCCAGCTCTGACCAATTAATCAGAAAGCTAAGACGTGGTCTAATGGTAGCGATTAGCGAGGCGCGAGTAGCAATGAGATAGTATTTTTCTTCGCACTTGTTCGCACACTATCGGTGAGAACTTATCCTGTGTCCATAGTGTGGTACAGCTGAGCAGTCAGCGATAAACGGCCGGCTTAATGATTTACACAACTAGATATTTCTATCGGATTAATCATGGATGGGGTGACAGTAAATTCAATCTGGAACCCAAGATGGCAACATATGTAACCATTATTTTTGTCTTTTAGGTTGGCCTGTGAGTCTTTTCCAGAACTTTTAAGGGTACCTATTTTGATGATGAGGAGATTTTAGATTCAAAGATGACATATTTTTTGAGCACGTCGTTATAAAATATTTACTTACCGGGTGTCAACACCGTGATAGCAGCCTGCACAGCATTCCTCACCAAGTTGTCAAGCGCGAACATCCAATGAGGCTTGATGCTATGCATCCTCAGCACCACATTCACTGCCTCTTGGAACATGTACGTAGCCGCATTCAGTTCGTTTATTGCGTTGGAGTCGAAATCTAGATCTTCTTTCAGACTGGTTATGGCTTGCTCGATGACGTTTCTGTTCTGGTCCATTATGTAGTCTTTTAAGGCACGGCGAAGGGTTTCCAAATGATTCTGTCAAAACAACAAATGCATGTGTGAGGAAATTTACATAAGTAAAAAATAGGTACTTAAGGAGATAAATTTCAAAGAATTCATTGGTTCATCAATCATCACACAAAAAACTATTGTTTTCAAAACTTTATGACAGTTGAAGCTTATGAAATTGATGGTGTTCCAGTCCAAATGCGACGACGTTTGAAATGAAAATATTAAGTGCGAACTAAATGTTGCTTGTACATATGTTCCTTTTTCCGTTAGCACCCTAACAAAATCTTACCATTGTAAGCACAGTGCTGCCAAAATCTTGCTGTATACTGTGCATCCACTTGGAGCAAATTTGTTCGCTGTCCTGCTCCAACACCCGTGACAGAGTGAGACGGCGCTGCGAGTCCTTCTTTAGTAGATAGAAACCGTCTTGTTCCACGTCTATTGAGGAGCGCTGTACCGTTGTCATGTCCACCTGCCAAAATACGCGTAATAAGTGAAAATCGTAGGTAACTTAAACGGGCAATTACAGGCGATGATGACATGATGTCATCCAGGAACATCTGCGTGATACTTAAATGTCACATTTAAACTGTTAACCTTCTTTATCTACACTCATACTGTAAGTACTCTAAAATGCGTTCAAAAACCGTAGACAATGACAAGCATTACAACAAACGATTTAACTATGATAATTTTCTTATCTGCGGCAGTAACGTAATTTTAACTTTGCATGCTCAAATATTGTTAAGCAATGAGTTTCAAATTTGGAACATCGAATTTGATAACATAATGTTGGTCAGGAAGGAGCACAGGATTGCTCCTTCCTGACCAACGGCACGCGCCCGCGCGAGCGCCGGCACAATCGAGTTGGCCATGGCGGTACAATGGCGGTCATTCTATGGTTTCCGAACACTTAATTTAATATATATAATATGAGTGTAGATAAAGCAGTGTATGCAACTGTACGTAATTAGGCCTTATTACGTAACAGTTACATAAACTACTATTTATTCCGTTTATCCGGGATAAAACGTGGCTAATATAACAATGGTTACATTAAAATCGCTAAAAAGTATTCGTTAAACCGTGCGTAAATAATTTTAAACAAAAAAGAACCGACTTCACTAAGCATCCACCTTTCCAACAGCAAATGCTCGAGCTGCTGTAAAAAAATTCTCAAATCACTATAGGTGTGCCTATAATGAGTTCCCTCGATTTCTCTAGGATCATCAGATCCTGACCTGGTTATAATGGGACTGTGAAGTATACTCTTTCAAACAAAAAAATAATTTTCCAAATCGGTCCAGCTGTCTTCGAATAATCGGTAAACATCATAAAAAAATACAAAAATCCCGACGAATTGGTAACCTCCTCCTTCGAAATCTTGAAGTCGGTTGAAAACACACAAGAGTAAAAAATTATCAACATTTTTATATTAATCGGCGAAAGTTTCTGTATACCTCAGGTGAGAGCAAGCCGCCTGACGAACTCCGCCGGTTGAGCAGGCTGTCGCTCGTGTCCATCTCATCCGTGGACGGTGTGTTCGGCATAGTACTAAAAATAAACGTCCCACGTACATTTTATTCAATCCCAGGTACCATTATGGGTCAAAGATATATTTGACCATACACCGACAATTTGTTCAATTTGGTTTTCGGGCTAATTCGATTAAATGAAGAACAACTTTTAAATATTATTATTTAGTCAAAATTACATTCAAATGTTATTTTCATTTTAATTAATCTTGTTTAAGTATTAGTAATATCTAAGTAAATTAAAAAGCGTTATTATAAAAGTCATAGATTTGCAAAATAAGGAAGAAATTAGCAGAATTGTAGAATTGTAATTATAAAGAAGTAGAATTTAGAAGATAATATATGTGCAGTGGAAAGAAACAGTAAAGTGGGGTCAAAGATATGTAACTATTAAGTGCAAAGACATGCAACGTGAGGTGTGAGTGAATCTGTGAACAGAATTTTGATTAAAATTCCATAGAATCCTTGTATCATGTGTTGAATATGCCCAAATATTTTTTAGCGTTAAAAAATACATGTTTAGCTAATATTCTATGAAATTTTTTGTCAAAATAAAACCGGGAACTTCTAACAGTGGTCTGAGCATGTGATTGTTGTACACCTATAGATTATTTAAAGCACCTTTTCCTATTACCCAAAGGTTGTCTGGAAGAGCTCGCTTTTTAGCGATAAGATCGCCTGTTGTTACCTAATTTTAAGTTTATTGTAAAAACTCTTTTTATTATTCTTGTATTTTGGTGCAATAAAGAATATTTACTTACTTACTTTATTTTTTCTAATAATATAAAATAAATGTAAAACAAGTTATAGATAGATAAGATAAAGATAAATAGATATTATAGGACAATCTTACACAAATCGACCTAGGCCCACGGTAAGCTCAATAAGGCTTGTGTTATGGGTACTAGACGACGATATATATAATAGATATATATGAATAAATACTTAAATACATAGAAAACATCCATAACTCAGGCACAAATATCTGTGATAAACACACAAACAAATGCCCTGACCAGGATTCGAACCCGGGACCTCCTGCTTCGTAGGCAGGGTCACTACCAACTGGGCTAGGAGGCCGTTAAGTTCACTCTAGTTTTAATTATTATTGACATTACATCTCCGTATCAATAGTTTTGTGATTACCACATTTCATATCCAGCAGCTGTCTGTATCTGTTAGTGTTATTCCAAACCACACGTTCAAACCACTATACAAGTAAACAAATGTATGGTTACCTGCTGTTGGACAAGTCCGGCGGGTATATCAGTATCGGTGAGAGCATCGACGAAGCCGTCCTAGTGATGGTTGGGTTAGACCGGATCGTTTTCACCCTTGACGCCAAACAAACACAGGCTTAGGTGCGAAGCAATCGACAAATGTTAAATACGAGTGGTCTATTTACGTGATTATGGTTAAATTCAGAAGTTTGGTTTGGGTTTTTCTCAGTTTAATTACAAAAACAACGTCAATAACAAGTGTAACTGTTAAGTCTTAAGACATTAGTGAAGTTTTAAATTATCATTAGCAATAAGTGTTAATAAAACCCAGTTAACGTTATGTTAAACATCTTCTCTACATGTTTAGTCTGTATAGAAACGAAAATGATTTTTTGAAGCCATTCTGTACTACTTAGTTACTCATTAATCGAATAAAATAAGATAAGTGGAATAAAAAACCACAACATAGCTTACTGTCACAAGTCGTAACTAATACTTATACGATTACAAATTAATACCATGGTATATTTTTCTAAAACTCAAGAGAAAAAATGTTGAATCCTTTTTTTGTACTTTCGGTACATGTGTTTATTAAGAGGACAGGGTGAAAATTTAGGGTCTATTCCTTTTGCTAAGTATATTTCAAAAATAAATATCGGTGCGTAAAATACACCCTCTTTAAAATATTAAAATTTGTGGGCTCTTTAAAAACCCAAAAACTATTAATTTCCATTTTGACGTTCTACTTCTACTCGATTCGACGGTGCGATGTACTGGGTGACAAATACTCTATTGCTTGTGTCGAGAACAATCGGCCGATAACATTAGACGATTACCCCGCAACTTTGTTTGACATGCAGAGACGTGTTTAGTGTGTAGCATAGTTGTACCACACCTCGAACCGAATAGACATGTCAAGCGAAGTCGTGCTATTTCCTCTACCGTCGCTACCCAATATGTTTCGCATAACTTCTGTGTCTGTGTACGACTTTATATAATTATGCAACGCTAAACTTCAAAATTTTCCACCAAATCGTTTGCGCCTGTATTTATATAACGGGTGATTGATATTGGTGGAAAGATACATGAAGATGCCAATAAACGATCAAACTGAACATTGGCGACCCACGATAAGCCCTTTCACCAAACAGCATGATCGTGAGGGAAACGTCACACATGCAAAACGCAACATATGAAAATAAAAAAAAATTGTAAAATAGTTACTTAATAAATCATGCAGAACCCTGCATTAACTTGAAGCAGGTATTAATTTTATAAATCCATGCTTCTAAGGATTTGGGAAAACTAATGTACTAGGGTTACAGAAATCTTAAGGAGCTTACTCTGTTTCTGGTGAACTGGGTAGGTTTCCAGGCATACAGGGTTCGGATATCTTTTTCTGCGGTGGTCGGATTTTGTCAGCGGGGACGGAGATGCTTCTGCTATAGTCTACATTGCTGCCTAGGCGACTAGATGTTTTCTTTTTCCTGTAAATGAAAAAGAATAAATTATTATATATACGTTAGTTCGACCTCACTGACTGCCTCAGATAGTTGAATGGAATAGGATGTACTTACTCGCACAAGAATGGATCTTCCAATAGTTCAGCTGCCGTGGCGCGATCATCGGGGTCCGGTATAAAACACCGCTTTATAAAGCTCTTGGCTCTAGGAGACAGTTCGCTAGGGATTTCCGGGTGCACTTTGTAATATCCTACCTATAATACAAAAGTTTATAAAATAATCAATTTCCATATAAGATCTCTTCGCTTGAGTACAATTATAAAAACGTTAAATAAAATAGTTTACCTTGAAAACCGCTGCTTGAGGTGATCCTAATTCAATGAACGGTGGATTTCCCGTTGCCATCTCGACAACTGTACATCCAAGGGACCAGATGTCCGCCTACGAATCAAACAACATTATTACTTATTATGGATAATTTAGTATAAAATTTAAGTCATTACAGCCAGCAAAATAAGGCGATAAACTAACCATATAATAGTTTGCAAGTAGAGAAGATTATGTTTTTACTGCAGCATATACATATAAGTATACACAAACAATTTATATGCACACTTTATGCAGTTCTATCATGTAGGTAACATCTGTTTCAATATTATTTACCTACTTATAACATACATATGTATATTATGAAAGTACATAATTCTCAAATTGATAATTTGTAGAATGGCGAAATGTAGTCATAACGGCACAGGTCATTTTTTTTTTCAAATTTAGAATTTATTCCAGAGGCTGAGGATTCAAAATATAATGTCCTATTTTAGGGCGCTGGGAGACAAGGGTCTACTATACATATACCTACTTGTCCTAAAAATAGACTAAGCCTTACCAGGTTGAACCTACTATCCTCCGTTTACGCCGACGCCGACGCGTAGAATTCGTTAAAACTTTCTGGACTTGATTAAACGCGAATGTTATAAGCTGACAAGACACTGTCAGTAATAATGACATTATATCTCTACTCATCCTTCTCATTCTTCATATACAAAGAAAAGGGCGGGTACAGAAATAATGACATTATTACTGACAGTGTCTAGATCGCTATTGACATTTAGAATATTGTGGTAGAAACAATACATACCGGCGCTCCATACCCTCTCTGCCCCTTGTCTATGACCTCTGGCGCCATGTACTGTAGGGTGCCCGCGAAGGTCTCGGTGGAAGGACATAGTCCCGCCAGACGCTTGGATGTCCCGAAGTCTGATATCTTTACGACCCCACTGTACGTGTTTACGAGGACATTGTCGCCTTTTATGTCGCGGTGTACTATCTTTTGGTCGTGAAGGTATTTTAGACCTGAAAAAAAAAAGGATTCGATTATTAAGCTGAACCGAAGGCCACTAGAAACGCGAAGCCAAAACAACACGTGTTAACATCTTATGAAAGGGATTGGGCTAAAGAAGAATGATTAATATTGGAAAATACAATAGGTTAATTTTATTATGATGGTTTGATTCGGTTTTCAATTTCGATTAGATTACTGGGTTAGGTTAGGTTATTACAAATTGGTTCAGGAAAGTTTTACCTTAAAAATACATTTGTTTCTCACTCACGTAACTTATGTTAGTTATGTCTGTGTCTCAAGGGAGTTCTAATGTTAAATTATTTTACCTTCTAAAATCTGCTTAGTGTAGTATGCGATTGTGGCTTCGTTTTCCTTTAGAGGGCCCCATTTAGATCGGAGCAAAGCAGATAATGAGCCTCCCGGCACTTGCTCCATGAAGATCTTGAAATAGTTGTCTTCTGATATCGATCCAAGGTACTAAAACGAACAAATAAACAGTATGTCCCCTCAGTATTTACCCTCAGACTTAAGGCGCGCTAAATCTCTTGCTGTGTTTAAGAAATACCTTAAAGAATATTATCTGTCTCTCCCATGATACGTTATCCTGTAACTCCATTAAACAGATTTTGTAACTACCTGTGGCAAATAGTGTGTATCTTGCTCCTAGATTGTATGTTCTTAATTTATCAATTTTTATTTATATATGTATGGTTTATGTAAGTTTATTTTTATTTTATATGTGTAAGTTTATAATTGTTTAGCTTGTTGATTTGAATTTGCAACACCTACGTATTTCTGATTATTTTCAATGGTTTCCGCTTCCCAAAGGTTGTCTGGAAGAGATCGCTTTTTAGCGATAAGACCGCCAATTGTTTTACCTCTGATTATTCTGTTTGTAACTTGTATTTTATGTGTTTCTTTATTTTGAGGTGTGCAATAAAGAGTATTTATGTTATGTTATGTCAAACTGCTATCTAGAACTATATATGTCATATACTAAGGAAAAAGTAACCTAGGCCTCCGGTGCCCAGGGCTGGGATCGAACCAGCGTCTTCTGCATTCGCGGCAGACGCCTTATCAGTTATCACTTAACAAATCAAAATATTTATTAAAATAATTTTATTTGTTCTTCAGTTGCTATCTTGAAGCTATATTACTCGTAGTTACTGTGATTTTGGAGAACTGATCTCCATTAAGGCTACAGTCGGAATGTTTGCAAATTTAAAAGCATTAATTTAGTTGGTATCTGCTTTCAGAAAAATGACATAACAACAACGAAAAAGTACGATTTTTTTGCGAAACAAAAACTTATACTTATTAATTTTAGCGAGTTCTTGATAGTCTCTTGACCATATTTCCGCAAAACACATAGTTGCGTATGAATCCCCCACGTGTTACCTGCACTATGTTCCGGTGGCGCAGCTGCGAGTGCAGCAGGATCTCCTCGTGCAGCGGCTGCACGTCGCCGAGGTTCTTCTCCGGGATCTCCTTGCTGGCGATGCGCACCTGCGTGTTGAGGTCGCGCGCCGCGTACACTACTCCGTACGTGCCCTTGCCGAGCACTACGCGTTTGTTGCAGTCGTCCAGTTCGTATTCAAACTGAAATATGAGATTATTATTCGTTATTTTTAGTGTTAATGTACATACAATCAATGATATTTAATATAGTAAAAGTTGTTCAGTATCGATAACTGAATTAGAAAAATTGGTTCCTGATTTAAGTGATTACCGATTAAATATCACCGTGTATATTGACGTTAATGAAGAAGTTAGGATGACGTGTGATGAGCGATGTGCTAACAAAGTTCGACAGAAATGAAATCAGCTAAGTTATACCGTATTCAAACAACTTGGAATGTGTTTAATGTTATATGAACGCTTGCGCGAATGTATGTACGAGATTGAAAGACAGTTTAATAATGTTCTGGCACTTACTTTCAACTGATCCTGCATCACTGTGGTATCCAAGTCCGTAACCTTCTCGTGGTCAGCCGTTAGATCTCCCAACAGATCGTGCAACCGCTGCCTACACGCCTCAGAGGGTAAGAATATTTGGAAGTCGTCCGAGTTCTCGCTCACATACAGAAAGAGACAGCGCTCGTCGCGTTTGTACAAGCTGAAAAAAAAGATATTATAATGAAGTAAACGGTCGTCTGACCGTACAGGGAAGCCGGTAAGAATTGAGTTCGACGAAAGCCTTACAATCTCCCGGTGAATTGTACCGGCGGTCGGGGACGAGGACAACTTCTAATATCTGACATGAAAGACAATCTCAATAGATACACCCATGTCTATTTAGACTACGGGAAAATCAGGACTATCAAAGATTGGGTGTTACCAGGGCACCATAACTAACCTGTAGCTTCTAATCATGTCGGAAGTGAAGAGCCACCGGTGCACTTGCCGGCACTGCCCACGTATCGAGCTCAGACAGAGGTTAAGTATTTCCACGGACTTCTGTTCCGCTCCCATGTTCACGTTCAAGTACGAGGGCATGAACTCTTTTGTTGTCTCCAGAATAAGAACCTAAAATATGAGAAAGGGTTATGTAGAGCATTTAAATTTGAAATAATAACAAAAAAAAATTTTTAGGTTACATTAACTCACAGGAAACCTAATAATATTATCACAGCTGCCGGTATTAGTTGCTTCTACAAAATACTCCATCCAGAATGAAAAGACTTGTTGTTCCGGAGAAGTTTCTTCATTCTTCTTCCTAAACCTAAAAAAGAATAGGTATGTACAGTTTTTCATCTTCAAGGATAGTACAATGACGAAAGATTATGGGCACGGGTTCTATATTGAGAATTTATGTGAAATGGTATAACCAGTTTTCAAAAACTAAACGCCAGAGTTTCCCAAAATAAATCCTATGTCTCGCAGTTCGGCCAAACTTTAATATTTCACTTGCTTTTCAATTCAATAAACTAAAACGAGAGATTACTGAAGCCGATCCTGCTAGCCTAATATGGTCAGATTTTTGACGCCTGTCACCATAGCTGTCACGTTCTAACAAGTATGTAAGTGCGAAAGTGATGCATGACGTGATAGGCGATAAAATGACAACCATGATACGCGTCCTGTGTTTTGTTACTAAAATGACGATAAACTTGCAAAGGTATGCGCAGAAAGCGCCGCAATTACAAAAAAACGGCTCGTTGATTATGATTTGGATACTTTGGAAGTGTCATACAAAATACACAAATTTGTGGTACAGTCGCTATCAACTAGCATGCACTTTATCGCCTTGACAATAGAGGCGTTGTACAGATATTTGTAACCACCTTGGCCGCTCCGATATATCTGATGGCGACTGTACCGCCTGAAAATATGGATACATTTAATGTGACAAAAACAAGTATCCAAGACTTTACGCCTTGGTAATAGAGTCGTGGTTACATATTTTAGTCACATTAAATATTTTCAGACGTGAGTCTACTGAGTCCAAAATGGCGGTAAATGGCACCATTTATAATCAGTTTATTTTATCCTCATTGCCGTATATTTTACAAAGTTATTGTAAGCGAGGTAACTACGTCACCATACCTGTCAATAAGTTCGATATTCCCTATCGTGCTCTTGAGGTACCAGTTAGGCGGCTTGAGTTTGAACATGCACTCGGCCGCCTGTATGGCCTTCACGTAGTCCTGCGCCAGCACAGAGATCTCGAAAAACGTGGCCACGTCCCAGTAGTCTTTGAGCGATGACAGGCTGCCTTTCTTGCCTATTAGATGGTTAAGCATCATACCTGAAAGTTAAATAGAAATAAAATGTTAAGGAAAAGTAGAAAAATCATCTGTGCCAGTCGCGGCTCCACAAAACGATGATTTGACGATTCGCGAGTTCGAGTCTTGCCTAGGGCAGTGGATTTTTATACCTTTCCGTTATTTCTAAACCTTGTGGTATCGTTAGAAGACCTTGTGCTTAATACAAAATTTATGGAAATAAAATGTAATAAAAGGAACTTAACCGTGTATATTCGTTATATTTATTCTCTTTAATATCCAAATACGGTTTCTGTTTGTGAGTTTTCTACATTTTATTTGAATGTCTGCAATGGCGCCATCTTATTTGCGTTGTTATTGGGTTTTGTTCAAAACTTCGTATTGCATCTCTTTCCTTATAGCAAACCAAAGTGACGCATCACACTACGCAAAGCCAAAAAACACACGAAATGAATTGGCGGCACTAGGCTTGCGCCGACCGATGACAATAAAAATTAATAAAAATGCAGTACTTAAGTACCTACACTTAATTTCTTAAATTGATGCTTGCCAGTCGCTTACCAATTTAAAATAGTATGCATGTAGCATCAATATTGTTTTGAGAAATTGTATTCATCCTTTTTTTTATTTGGTAAACAAAACTTATTTATCTTACCTATGTGTTGTAATTCCTGAGAATTCTTAAAGTCATTGCCAGCAATGACGAGTAAAGTTGCCAGATTTATGCCTGCATATTCGTTTGGTTGTACTTCAAATCCCTGTCTGTACCTAAAAAGCAAAATAACCTAGATCAAAAAAAGATTCCAAGTTGCACAAAGCCGAAATGTGTAAGAAAACTGTCTAGTTTGTCCATACTGGATTGATATCTCCAACTAATCCTTTCTTTAATATTACTAAAATTTTAGTTGAAAGTGTGGTCTGAGATCACTCCCACTTTCAATTCAATTCATATTATGCTATTAAAATTTATTGATCATATACTACTCGCTCATTGAGCCGATACTGATCTCTCGGAACTTGGCCAAGATAAACAAAGGATTACCTATATTTTTTGTCTTAACCTACCGAGATCCAGAAGCAATTGTTTTGTTTTTTTGAATTTAGAACCCTTAGTTACTCAATAGAAGTTCAATATAGATTGTGGAATATGTACAAAATTTTGTACGAGAAGTCTTCGGAGGATAACTTACCAATGTATAGCATTATTCAAACTCTCCATGTCCGTGTGTTGAGATTCCACAAACTTGTCCTTATAAATACGACCACACAAACACAGCATGTCGGGGAACCGGTTCTCTTTCTTCTCTAACGCTTTCACGCATACCTTTAGAGCGTTTTCTCTGTCCCCTTCTTTGTTCCTCCTAAAATAAAAATATAAAAAATAAAGATAATAAAAACCTAACTGAGTAAGTTAAGGTAAGTTTACTGTCTGCTAACAGTGTCAGTAGCAGATCCAGAACCAGTGTCGCAATATTCACAATATGCCGAAATAGTAAATGACTTTAAACTGTCTAACAACTCGGCGTGCAATATGAAATTCGTTATTTTCGGCAGACTATATTTTTCGGTATTAAAATATTCCAGAAATAAAGCAATTTTACATCTCTATTCGATAAATATTTAGAGGTATAAATAAATAAATTGTCATTTGTCGGATTTTGCAGAAACAGCTATGTCTGCTACAACGATCGGTTCTATTTAATATATTTCAGTAGTCAAGATGTAATTAAGATTTTCGGCATGCGTCCAACCATTGCTCCTTTGTCATTCATTTTCTAGCTCATGACGGTAATAATTACATCAAACAGTCTCAGTATCATGACATTGGACACAATTGTTCAAGTCAAACGTTTAGGATATATCTTGTCGTAGTCGTATCATGTTACTTGATGGGGAACTGGAACATGCTCATAATAATGTAAAATATGAGTTCTACTTAAACTGGATCCCGTTTATAGATCGACCCACGCATCAATTAAAATACTAATGCAATTGAAACTGCGCCATTTGAGAAAGATTTGCATGCAAATAGCACTTTAGCAATTATATGGTATTTATATATGTGATGTGTAGATCCAGAAGCAAAGATAAATTATAAATACAAAATTCAACGACAAGGTTTTAATCCGCCTCATTATTTACTTATTTAGGCTCGATTGAAATAAGCGCAGTACATAAGTTTTGTATTATCTTGTAGGATATTCGTCTTCAAGTTATCGATGACCTAATTAGACTATCGTGTCGTAGTCATGCGTTTTTCTATAAGATACGAGCATGTTGGGCACGGTGTCGCCAGAGAGCATGACCGGGTCGTTGAGATGAAGTTGGGAGAACTGTGGGCGTACCAACGTAAAAAAAAATTACTCACCTATTCATAGCAAACGCGTACAAAAACCTTATAACCGGCATGTTAACGTAGTTCTTCCTGTTCATAACGGTCTTCAGGTCATCAACAACCTGAACTATAGCGTCGTAGTCTTGAGTTTCTCTATAGGATATGAGCATGTTGAGTACGGTGTCGCCCGATAGTACAGCCGGGTCGTCGAGGCGACGGCGCATGGCGTGGAGAACGTTGGCCAGCTCTGCGCCGCTGTATAGCTCGCGAGCTTTGCGTAGGTCTGAGAGGAATTTCTCTTGGAGGTGTGCTCTGAAGAAAGTAAGATGCGTAAAAAAAATGAACGTGCGTTATCCGTCAACGCTACTTGGTAAAAGCATTTCTATACCATTTCAAGCTCACATGGTCATTCACATTATAACTATTATTTGTTCCGTGATGATGGCGCATGCAACTGTGCCGAATTATCGGGTGCTCAAAAACTCCAATATACGTGGTAAATACCTTATTACAAATACAGTGTAAACTCTTTATAACGTCACTCGATTTAACGACAAACTCCTTAAAACGTCGAAATTGCTTGAGTTTGGTTGATTTACCTTGTTTTGTATACAGTAATACACTCTACATAGCGTCACGATCACTCTATTTAACGACCACAAGATGGTATTATAAAACATTAAGCAATACTTTCTAAGTTGCCGAAATTGATAAAAACTGCAGCTGTGTACGTTTTTTGTTTACTGTTTTGTTGTTTTATTATCCTGCACGTGTTTACTTTGACCGAGGTACCGGAGATTCTAAGAAATGTTGTCTTTTGTTTTTGTATGATGAACTTGCACATGTTTACGTCGGTCGGTCACTAGGCTTTTGTCAAGTTGTATTGCAGTTTCTTACAGACTTTCGAACTAAAAATGTGTAATACATACATATTAGTAAATACATATTATTATAGAATAGAAAATTATTTTTTGTTTCCCCCTATTTAACGACCACTCTCTATAACGCCGAAAAATGCTCAGTCCCTTGAGTGTCGTTATATAGAGTTTACACTGTAATAGTTAAAACGCATTTCTGTTTTAAGTTTTCGTTAGTTCACATTTCACTTTGTGCAAAATTTTCCAGACCATTGTTAGTGATTGCTGTCAAGGGTACATTTAAATCGTAAATAGTTCGATAAATATTAGTTCTACAACTCGCAGCTCGAAGCTCGACGTTCTGCGATATATATTTGCCTATCCCTTACTGCACAATCTATTGTCATCCTATTATGGCTTTACTGTACCTATATGTTCAGTCAGATTACATCTATTTAGAAGAGCATAAAGGCTTTGTCACACACGAGCGCGATGCCGACATAGGATGAGCGGAGCGCGTCGCTGACGTCCAAATGTATACTTTATGTCGTTACATTAGGCATTACGGTGTCACACCGCTCTCACGCACCGCCAGCATCGCTCTTGAATGTGAAAGAGCTTAATAAAGCAGCTTACTTGGTCTGAACTTCGACATCCTGCAGTATATTCCTAAGCCGCAGCGTCAGGTGTTGTTTAGGGTCAGCCGCCTCCTCTCCCTTGAACTTGGTAGCCGCGGGGTTAGTCGTCACACAGGTCCCCGCGTCCGTCAGCTTGTATGACACGAACAGGAAGTTTGGTAGCGACGCCTGGAAGGGAAAACCAAGATTATTGGATACACAGGTGTAATGATCAAGCTACGCCGCGTGCGGTGTGGCGTCGGCCTTAAACGGCATTGACGTTCGATATTGCGGTAGATACATATTGTTGACTGTTTTAAAAGCACGAGTTCACGTCATTCCTGACTTGTATTTTGTATTTGGAATTATAATATACGATATTTCTTATCTCATTTCCTAGCTACATTTTAAGATTATCCCTTTTCAAACAACGGAGAAAAAATTATATGGTACACCTGTGGACTATATCCAAAACTTCAAGCTTCATTGAAAAACAGTACATACCTACTTAAATGTAGTTTTCCGGCGTATTGAGGAAAAACGTACACGCCAACGAAACACAACAAAGTTAACAGAATATAGCTGTGAAGTCATAGCAACAGCCAAAACAGAACAGTAGGTTGTAATTAATCTAATTATAAACGGTCAATGTTGTTGTATAGGTAGGTACCTATACCTAGATTACGTTCTTCGAAACGGTACGTACTAATTTTGTTTTGCATATTGTATTCTTCGAAATGAGACTTGTACTTATACCTATTGTAGCATGACGCTACGTATCGTACGACATCTGTCGACTTTCTTTAGAACTTCTGAACTTCTGTGTCTAAGGCTAGGTCACGGTTGATATATAAAAAAAGCGTACATTGTGATTCACGGCATTACAGGTAGATGGCGCTTATATCAGTCCGTATTTTGTAATACGTCTGGCAGTTATAAAATTGAGATAATACTCGCGCTAATTTTGAATGTGAATTTTTGAGGTATTCCAGATTGTCAAAAAGAAAAAAGTTGATTTTTGATTGAGTCTGTCAGAGCGCCGTGAGATTTTGGAAAGAAAAAGAGATAATCTGGATTTGGTCTGGGGTTTTTGCTATAATTTGCTTAGTTGCATCGTGGTGAAGTGCGATTTATTTCAAACATTATATAGCAAGTGCTATTAATACATTATTGGAGCAAAATAAAACCAAAACCATTGCCGGGCAAAAAAGGCCATATAAATTATATAGCAAGTGCTATACACTGGAACCGCCTGATCCGGAAGGATTCCGGAAGGCGCTTGTGGATGCCGGGCCGGCGGGACGGTCTGCAGCTGCCGCAATTTCCGCGGGTTTCTTCGCCACATCATCGGAGAGTTAGAGTCCGCATCCAGCGGGCTCTCCAAGTGAGAAAAGGAGTTCAGCGAGCTATTGGGTCCGCCTAAATCAAAGCGGACACTTGCCCACGAACTCTTTTTAATTTAAAGCAACAGCTTTAGCCATCCTGCTTTCGAGAGTATCAAATTATTTACATTTTTGTTAAAAACGTTATAAATCGGATTCCTTTTCTTTGTATCCAGTATTTTTGTGCCATAATAGTTTTTTTTGTTGTTTTGCTAAATTCCCCAAATTCCAATTGCCTCGTTTGACGGGCGTATAAAGACCTGGCTCTTTAATTTAGGCTACGTTCAGCCAGCGAATCATCTGTCACCATCCATATCACCCGCCTCATTAACCCATTATTTTCCTGCAGCCAAATTATTACTAGCCGAGTCTTTATTTTTACTTACCGGTTTTGCTAACTATTGAATGTGTAATGTCCTTGTTTAGGTACAGTTGTCTTCATTTTTAAGTGAAGTGCTAATATTAAATATTTTTAATTATTGTAATTTAATTACATTCTGGCCACTAGGGAGGTTGTTGAATGTGAAAGTGAAATAGGTACAGTTGTCTTCATTTTTAAGTGAAGTGCTAAATTTAAATATTTTTGTTATTGTAATTTAATTGCATTCTGACCACTAGGGAACTTATTGAATGTGAAATACCCTTATTTAGATGCCGTTATTGTGATTTTTACGTGAAATGCTAAATTTTAAATAATTGATTATTTTTGCTAATATTAAATATTTTTACTTTGTCGTCAAAATTAAACGTGTTAATGCAATTAAGAAGTGTTTTACTGCAAAATGGCGCCCGATAAGGTAAAGAACTCTGGATTTACTTTTAATAATTGTAATTAAATATTTTTTTTGGATTTGTGAGACGGTGACCGTAGACCGGTCGCGGTTCTATTAACCTTGATTTTGGTTTGTTTCAGCCTGCTGCCTCCTTACGTCCCATCACTAACCCGAATTCCGTCATATTAAAAAAATTGCTTTTATTTATGTTAAAAAAAAACGAATTTATCTGTTGCCCTTTACTTATGCCTTTTTCTCAATTACCCGTAACATATCCCGAATACCTTATTTCATAGTCTGAGTCCTGTAGTTAGAGCCCGTAGACGTTAGGGAATTCGCAGGTAAGTCAGACATAGAATGTATGATTTGCGTTTTGTTATTTTTTTCAGAAACTGAACTTGTTTTTTTTTTAATTCGAACTCTGACTTGTCATTTAGACTTCGAGTGTTATTTTCTTTCTTTGACTTAAGCGCTTGGTTTAGACCACGGATATACTCGAACTTCGGATTTTATTTTTTAGGTAGATTAACTTTATTTTTTGTTTGAACTTGCAACGCAAGACAACATTCGACTTTTCGCCATGTCGCACTTAAGTAATGAAGGATCAATTGCTGAGACACCTCATGCGCACTCATCTTTAAACTCGTACGATCCGAGGATTTTAGATCCAATGGCAGACGATGAAGAACAGTTTTTTGATTCTGAACCACGACCCCAGGCGATGCATATGTCCGGACTTCCCCCGCCTTTTCCTTTCAAAGATTATTCACTTACGAAATGGAACTTGAACTTTTCCGGGGACACTTGTGTTCGCGAATTTTTCTTTCGAATCGAGGAAGAAGGTATGGCGCGTAACGTCAATCCTTCATATGTTGTCAGACGTTTCCATGAATTGTTGTCAGATAGTGCCTTGAAACATTTTAGGGCAATCAGATATCCGGGTCTTACTTACGCGGAATTAAAGTCTGAATTCGTTAGAACCTTCGACGTAGCCGATTTCGATTTCAAGCTTGAGAGCCAACTTCGCGCTTTATCACAGAAGGACAACCGGTCAGTGGTTGATTTTGTTATTCAGGCGCGCGATCTAAACGCAAAGCTTCGTACACCGGTTTCCGAAGACAACCTGTTTAACATTATTAAATATGGAATGAATCCTAGATATCATCCTTGTCTTGCAACTAACGTGGTCAGGGATATTGATGGTTTGTTAGAAGTCGCGAAAAATTTTGAAGCCTTTCAAGGTTCATGTCCAGCACGTTTGGCTATTGCACCGATTAGTGCTCAAGTTGTAGGTCAACCCAGTTCTATAGTGTGTATGAAGTGTGATGCGTCCTAACGTTTCAGGGGCAGTGTGCTTCAAGTGTAAGCGTGTTGGTGCAATCACACGCGATTGTCCTAGTTGTAATTCTGGTCCGTCAAAAAACGAATAAGTGGCGCACTGAGAGGTGCATTGGTGTCGCCCGTTTATATGAATAATTCCCCGGATAATAGACTTTTTATTGATGTTTTAGTTGCTGGCTCTTCGGTAAGAGCTCTTTTAGACTCTGGTGCTCAGGTTTCACTAATTGATATATCCCTCTTATCGGAGCTCGGTATAACATATCACGAGGATACCCGGCCTTATGTTGTCTCCGCCGACAATTCTCCTATTGAAATTCTAGGCGGTTTGGACGTCCCCATTCTTTTTAGTGGCATTCGCGTTCTGCACCCCTGTCTAGTAAGCAGTAATCTTCCTACTGCATTTATTTTAGGAATTGAGTTTTGGAATGCTGTTGGTCTCATTGACATTTTAAAGAAGGCATTCCGTGATGGTTTGTCAGGTAAGCTTTACGTCGCTTCACATCATGTTCCTGTCGCAGTCCCACGAGTAGGTGAGGTTCGCTATGTCCACCCTCGTACGGTGCTTGCACCACTGCAGGAATCAAAACTCCAATGTGTTATTGACGAGTTTGAGGAGATTTCTTCTGATAAAGCTGGATTAGGTTGTACTTCGTGGCTTTCGCATAAGATTGAGACTTATCTCCAGTCAAACTCAAGATTCTCAACGAAGAGATCGACAAGATGTTAGAGTCAGGCGTTATTCGTCCCTCACGATCACCCTGGGCTTCCCCAGTGGTGATGGTTACCAAGAAAGATGGTAGTGTCAGGTTTTGCGTGGACAGTAGGAAGTTGAACAGCGTTACCATCAGGGATTCATACCCTCTCCCGCGCGTCCAGGACATCCTTGATAACCTACGAGGTGCCAAATATCTAACTTCGTTGGATTTTAGGAGCGCCTTTTGGCAAATCCCCTTAGCTGATAAGGCCAGTTGTGAGAAAACGGCCTTTATTGTACCCCAAAGGGGCCTCTTTGAGTTCGTTCGTCTCCCTTTTGGTTTAACCAACGCTGCGTCCGAGATGCAGAGGCTTACTGACATGATTGTCAATTTTGAATATACCCCTGAGTCTGAGGATTTTATCTTCGGCTATGTTGATGATTTGATTTTGGTGTCTCGTGATTTTGACAGTCATATGCGGCTTATTCGTTAGGTTCGTGATAGGTTGAAAGAAGCTGGTCTTACGGTTAATTTAGATAAGTGCGAGTTTTGTAAGTCTGAATTGAAGTATCTCGGCTACATCGTCAATGAGCGTGGTCTTCAAACTGATCCAAAGAAATTAGAAGCTATTAGGGATTACCCTACCCCTTCTTCTGCCAAGTCTCTACGTGCTTTCATTGGTATGTGTTCGTATTATCGCCGTTTCGTGGATGGTTTTTCTTCGATTATTGCTCCTCTGACGGCACTTATCGGTAAGAGAAAGGGACGTGATCCCATCGATTGGAACGATAGTGCTAGTGAAGCTTTTTCTAAATTGAAGGATGCCTTGATGAGCGCTCCGTTGATGGCTTGCCCGGATTTTTCGAAACCTTTTATCCTTCAATGTGACGCTAGCCAGGTTGGCTTAGGCTCGGTCCTGGCTCAAGAGTTTGACGGCGTTGAACATCCAATTGCTTATTATTCTCGTTTATTCACTAAAGCTGAACGTGGATACGGGACAACCGAACATGAGCCTCTCGCCGTTGTTGATTCCATAAAGCATTTCCGCGGATATCTCGATGGAATGAGGTTTAAGATCATTACTGACTATATTGTTTTTAAATGGTTGATCACCCTTGATAATCCTACCGGGCGCTTGGCTCGTTGGGCAACTTTGATTTCCCAATATAACTTTGAGATTGAACATAAAAAAGGTGTCCTTAATGTTGTTCCAGACGCCTTGTCCCGCGCTCAAGTTGGGCTTATCTCATTCGCGCGTGGCATGGATCCTTCTGGAGATCCTTGGTATGAACGAATTTACCAGGGAGTTTTGGACAATCCTCAAATGTTTACTGCATTTGCTCTTCGGGGGTGTCTTAATGCGCAGGGTATCTATCGAAAACCCTTTAGCACCTAATCCATGGCGTATAGTTCTTCCTGCTTCAAGGACTAGAGAGGCGGTTGCTGAAATTCATAATGGATTTCCCAACGTTCATCCTGGTGTTATGAAAACGTATTTAAAAGCTCGTGACTTATACTATTGGCCGAATATGTACCGTGATGTTACAAGGTTCCTTTCCGAATGTCAGATTTGCAAGTCTTATAAAATTGCAAATTCACAACCTCGTGGACTTCGCTTATTTCCTCGTCGTGTTGCGGCTCCAATGGATCTTCTTTCCATTGACTTAATTGGTCCTTTACCGGTTAGCCGCAATGGGTGTCGTTATATTTTGACTTTGGTTGACGTTTTTACCAAATTTGTTTGGTTGGTCCCTTTGAAGTTGGTGAATGCGAGGTCAATATCGATGGCATTAGAGTCGGAGGTTATTTTGCGGTACGGTGTTCCTACTAACATTCTCTGTGACAACGCTACAGTTTTTCATAGTCGTCAATTTCTGGATTTCCTGGCGAGCTATAATATTCCAGGTCCGTGTTATACCCCATATTATTCGCCACAAGCGAATGTTGTGGAGAGATATAACCAGGTCGTGATTACTACTTTGAGCATTTTAGTTGAAAATGACCAACGCAGTTGGTCGGGTCATTTACATCGGGTCGCTCTTTATTTAAACTCTTGTATAAATTTGGCTACTGCTTATACACCGAATTTTTTGATGTACGGCCGCGAGTTGTCAATGATTCGTGAACGTGTTGAGAATCAGGTTGTGGACCAAGATGTGGGACTCAGCCGGATGGAACGCGCTTCGAATCTTCAGACGCTTCGTGAGGTGTACGATAAAGTTTCTGATTCGATGGCTTTAGCCTTTCATCGTAACGCCGCCAAGTTCAACACGAACCGTTCTTCGCCAAGAATCGTTGGTGACCAAATCGTTTGGCGCCGGAATTTCCAGCGTGGATCCGCTGATCCTTTTCGAGGCGGTAAATTCGCTCCACGTTTCGTTCGGTGCCGTGTGGTTAGACGGGTGTCTCCACAGGTATATGTACTGGCTGATACCGATTCCGAGCACGTCGGTACCTATCATATTAAAGATATCTTGAAATAGTTTCTTCTTTCGGCCCGTTCAGTATTCTCAAAATTCTAAAATGCGCTTTAGTCCGCCATTCCCTTATCGGTAATCCTTGCTTGATTCGTTTCTTATCGTTTTTTGTTTTCGTTTGAGCGTTTCCTTGCTCCTTTTTCCAGGTTTGACTTTTTTTTACCGTTGGTGCTTAAGGCTTCGTTTATCTTTCCCGGTCTATGATAGCCTGGTTGTATAATTTGATGACTCGATGTGAGGGATTAAGATCTGTGGCCAGGTGCAGTTTCTGTCCTATCCCGGCCGTCACGTCTTCGACCGCGTGACGCGTTGGTTGGCGTTTTGTCATCTTCTTAATCTATTAGATTAGTCTTTAGGGGTAATGTTAATAACTGGTTGGTTTTTTTTTTTTGTAATTCGTTTAGGGTTCTCTTGTTGTACCTCTTTTAGCCTTAGAATTAAGTTGTGTTTTTTTGTTGCTTGGGGTTAGTTTTCTTGTGTTTTCTTGTGTTGTTGTTTGTTTGTTTCTTTGTTTGGTAGGGAGATGCTGTAGCATGACGCTACGTATCGTACGACATCTGTCGACTTTCTTTAGAACTTCTGAACTTCTGTGTCTAAGGCTAGGTCACGGTTGATATATAAAAAAAGCGTACATTGTGATTCACGGCATTACAGGTAGATGGCGCTTATATCAGTCCGTATTTTGTAATACGTCTGGCAGTTATAAAATTGAGATAATACTCGCGCTAATTTTGAATGTGAATTTTTGAGGTATTCCAGATTGTCAAAAAGAAAAAGTTGATTTTTGATTGAGTCTGTCAGAGCGCCGTGAGATTTTGGAAAGAAAAAGAGATAATCTGGATTTGGTCTGGGGTTTTTGCTATAATTTGCTTAGTTGCATCGTGGTGAAGTGCGATTTATTTCAAACATTATATAGCAAGTGCTATTAATACATTATTGGAGCAAAAATAAAACCAAAACCATTGCCGGGCAAAAAAGGCCATATAAATTATATAGCAAGTGCTATACACTGGAACCGCCTGATCCGGAAGGATTCCGGAAGGCGCTTGTGGATGCCGGGCCGGCGGGACGGTCTGCAGCTGCCGCGATTTCCGCGGGTTTCTTCGCCACATCATCGGAGAGTTAGAGTCCGCATCCAGCGGGCTCTCCAAGTGAGAAAAGGAGTTCAGCGAGCTATTGGGTCCGCCTAAATCAAAGCGGACACTTGCCCACGAACTCTTTTTAATTTAAAGCAACAGCTTTAGCCATCCTGCTTTCGAGAGTATCAAATTATTTTCATTTTTGTTAAAAACGTTATAAATCGGATTCCTTTTCTTTGTATCCAGTATTTTTGTGCCATAATAGTTTTTTTTGTTGTTTTGCTAAATTCCCCAAATTCCAATTGCCTCGTTTGACGGGCGTATAAAGACCTGGCTCTTTAATTTAGGCTACGTTCAGCCAGCGAATCATCTGTCACCATCCATATCACCCGCCTCATTAACCCATTATTTTCCTGCAGCCAAATTATTACTAGCCGAGTCTTTATTTTTACTTACCGGTTTTGCTAACTATTGAATGTGTAATGTCCTTGTTTAGGTACAGTTGTCTTCATTTTTAAGTGAAGTGCTAATATTAAATATTTTTAATTATTGTAATTTAATTACATTCTGGCCACTAGGGAGGTTGTTGAATGTGAAAGTGAAATAGGTACAGTTGTCTTCATTTTTAAGTGAAGTGCTAAATTTAAATATTTTTGTTATTGTAATTTAATTGCATTCTGACCACTAGGGAACTTATTGAATGTGAAATACCCTTATTTAGATGCCGTTATTGTGATTTTTACGTGAAATGCTAAATTTTAAATAATTGATTATTTTTGCTAATATTAAATATTTTTACTTTGTCGTCAAAATTAAACGTGTTAATGCAATTAAGAAGTGTTTTACTGCACTATCTAATCAATGATCTATATTTATCATGCAGCATCAACATAAGTAGTTAAACATGGTACCTACCTACACCATGTTTTTTTATACAATATATATAACCATTCAACGACGTATGTAATCCCAAGATTATGAACACAAAGCTACAGTTTGGCACAGCAAAGTCAATTTAATATTTAGCCTGCCAATGTTCAATGTTACAAAGCTATTAAATTATTGTGCCAATCAAAACTAAACTTTACCCACTTATGAAAAGACTTCATATCCCCGTGTAGCTGTGTTACCTACGCATAACTTTTGCAGCGCTAAATACTTACCTAAACTAAAGGACCCCGCAGCAAACATAGGGAAAAAGTGGTTTCAGTCAAATCGCATGATATTTTAGTATGATGTAGATTCAGGTCTCCTTATTTTTTTTATAAGGGCGCAACTCCCTCAGAAGTACACTGTCAGAAATAATCAAGTTTATATTATTATTTTTCTATGACGTGTTTCTTAAAATCGATACATTGAAATGACCCACACTGATACTTATTGGCGTTAAATATGATCTTAATAACGTTTCTGTCACGTTGAAATCGCATTTTGTTAGTTATTTATATAATGCAAAAGCAAAGAGAAAGATTTTACGAAAAATTGGTATGTTACATATGTTTTGTATGAAACAATACTTATTGATTATTTCTGAAAGTATACTTCTGAGCGAGTTGTGCCCTTATTAAAAAATAATTCGGAGACTCGAATCTACATTGTACTAAAATTTCGTGAGATTTGACTGAAACCACTTTTTCCCTATGTTTGCTGCGGGGTCCTTTAAACTAAAACGAACTTCTTTCTGGAGTTTTTACGGTTTTTATCACGGTTCAATGGGAGTCTACTCGGCAACCTAACCCCAAAAATTGTAGCCCCTATTTCTTACGCAAACGATTGAACGGCTGCCATCTGACGTTCCTGACGTTCATAGCTAAACTAAAACGCACAATAGCCCTTAATATACACTGAAAGAGCACAGATGAATGCATTGTAGCTATAATTCAATAAGCAAGGTAATAAAGGTGTCGTCGCATGATTGCGCTCATAGGGCAATTGATAAATTGAGAGTAATAGCTATTGAGATGATATCTCCAAGGACGGGTCGTGCATGGATAGTATGGACATGTCATGCTCGCATATATCTGATGAGCGTCTAATCTCGCTCGAATGAGCTTTTGATTTGTGCCGAAAATGTTTGCTTGTACTGAGACTTTCCATTGTTATTACTCAACGAGTACATCTGGATGTCTGAATGAAAATGTTTAACGGTCTAACGAGTCTGTAGCCATATACAAAACGTGTATGGGCATGCGGCACAGGAAACGTCAAACGAGGTGGCTGTATAATGCAGGGGCGAGTTTAAAACACCAACTGAAACGCCAAAGTTCTGATTTTATCCCTCCTACTTTTGGTAATACGATTAGGAATGTAAAAGTTTATATGATTCTAGCCGTTTACCAAAACATAAAAATGTTTGGTCTTCAGCTCCTTAAGTAAATAGGTAACTAACTAGGAATAAAAATCTTATAACCATCGACGTCTCCAAAACAAAATAAAAACTTGATGAACATATCATCCCGCTAGCGTTTGCCCCGGCTTTATTCCACGGCTCCATGGAGCCTGGGGGCCGCTTGGAAATCTAATCTTAATCTGATTTTACGAAAGCAACTAGGCACCATTAAGGTTGCCACCACCACCCTAGTCGGGAACGAATCCGGCTTCCTTCACCGAAAGACAAGCGACTGCTAACATTAAATAATATTAAACGTCAAAACTACAACTATAGTCACGCGCTGATCTTACGAAAACACAAAAAAAATTACGGCAGTAAGAAACACATTTACATGTAGAGATAAATCTACTGTTTGAGTTCGAATTGAGACTAAAACGTCCAGATTATTTATAGACTTGCAAACAAAACAAAGCATATAGGTACAATCTTCACTCATTCTTATCGCGGCGGCGTCCAAAAACCGGAAAGCAAATTATTTTGTTGATTTATCCATTTCGCTTATTCTATAATATCAGCGAAGGTCAGCAAACTTGCAAACAATTACATGAATAGCCATTATTGATTAAAACATTTGAGTCATTCATTAATGTTTGTCTCTAACGTTCTTGGAATCCGTTCCATTCATTTTAATTCATTCAGGAAAATACTGTGACTACTATTTGTTTACAAGCACATTTATTGTGCTTATTATAATCCACGTGAATAATATGAATCTGTAATTAACGCATATTTTGACCACTAAACCGATATTTATAGTTACTGAACTAATTTTGATAAGATTTGAACCGCTGGTACATGTAGTGATAAATATAAAACAATATTAAATAACAAAACTAACAACTTAGAAACTAAAGACTTATGGACCGGGCGGCCACCGTATGAGCACTTACTCATCGAGGAGCAGTTTGGAACCCTATTCATCGAAAAGTAAAAGTTTAATAGGACACAAATCACTTGGTCGGCCTGGCTGGGCACAACCTGGCCCGTTCCATTTTCGGACACTTTTAGTGGTGCAATTTTTGGTCTGTTTACCTCATCGAGTAGCAGGATGAAACTAACTTAGCTATCTCCTGGGTTTTTTATATATTTTTTTGATTGCATATTTTAGAAGCTAGAAAGAGAATAAAACTTTATAGTGAAATCTTCTTATATATTTATTGTATCAAAAAAATATTTTGTAACCTTAAACTTATTTTTGAAAACATACCGAAACTGCATAAGTATCAGAAATTGTTTTTTCGGCATTTGTTTTTGTTTTATTCAACAGTTAAAACAGTTACATGTCCACTCCTTGTGGCGAGTTATAAAAACCACTCACACACATAATTTTTTTTATATAGTTCCGTAAATTTCGGCTACAGACGGAAAAAGCACCCCAAAAATTGCACCACTAAAAGTGTCCAGAAAATGGAACGGACCAGGCTGAGGGCTGTCCGACGAAAAAATATTGAAAGAGCATCATTTTAGCTATCAAATCAGGTTGGTTTCATCCTGCTACTCGATGAGGTAATCGATAAGGTAGTGGCTAAACGCATCTTCTACTCAGAGCTGCAGAATGGCAAACGGAAACAGGGCGGCCAGCTTCTGCGCTACAAAGATGTGTTGAAGCGCCACATGCGAAGATGTGACATTGAGCCATCGCACTGGGAGGCTTTGGCGCAAGACCGGCCAAAGTGGAGGCATACAGTGAGGTCAAACGTGCAAGCCTTCGAAGAACAGAGGCGAATTGAACTCGACGCTAAACGCGATGAGTTAAAGACCCGTCCACCTGCGGTCATCAACTATAATTTTGTCAGAGGGGTGCTGACCTGCAGTGAGTGTGGCCGCACGTTCACTGCAAAGATAGGCTACATCAGTCACCTGAGAGCTCACGACCGACGCTCTACCTAGCCAGTACATTCAGTCGCCATGGCCGAAGTCGGCCTGGATAAGATGAACACCCCAAAAACTGCACCACTAAAAGTGACCGAAAACAGGACCGTCCAGGTTGTGCCCAGGCCAACCAAGTGATATGTGACCTATTAAACTTTTACTTTTCGATGAATAAGCTTTCAAACTGCTCCTCGGTGAGATAAGTGATCATATGGTGACTGCCCGATCTATTAGCAGGTACTAGTTTATCTATTTATTACGATTTGTTTTGATTTAGTTCAACAGTTCAACAGGCAGGTTAGGGGTAACAGACAGATGTACAGTTACTTTTACATTTATTATATTTATAGGGACACAATTTTTCCCATCCTTATTACTTTCAAACTAAGATATGTAGAGTAAAGTACTTAGTGTATAGTTTACTCTACAGCTTCCAATCCCCGGGATATTTTGTATAGGCAAATACCGGAATCACTGTATTTACATGCAAAAAGATACTGGAATGGGAATTCCTATTCTGTTATAATAGTTTAGCACACATACCTTAAGCCGTAAAGTAGAGTCTGGGTCAACATCATTATAGAGCAGCACATTTTCCTTCATGTCGAAGCTCTCCCGAACCCCCAGATGGTAGAGCAGGGAGCTCTGCTGCACCTGTATGCTGAGGTCCACCAGTGCCACGTCAGCATTGTAGAATGTATCCAGAACACTTGTTTCTCCGAAGTCGAGTTTTTCAAACTGGAAATGATATAAAATCTAAAATTGGTGTTGGAGACAGGCAGAGGTAGAGGACTGAAGGAAATGGAAGAGTTTGGAGAGGGCCCATATCAAGGGAGAAGATGATTTTGAAAAACCTAAATAATTTGTAATATTTAAAATATAATTTAAAAAAAGGATTTTCTTTAATAAAGGCCATTTTTTTGTATTTGAAATATTGCTAAAATATATGTATATTCCTTTTACCTGTGCAGTAGTTGGAAAAGATTTTGTTGCACCACATGGCACTTAACATATGATTTTGGATGGCAATAATAATAAATGGTGGTATTGTAGTTTTGTGGTGCTACTATGTATCTATGATTAATGGTCTGCTTTATAATCCTCACAGTTGGTGTGAAAAGCACTATTTGTCACATGATATCAAAATTATCTTCATCTTAGGTGGTAATGCTTGAATCCATGTTTACGCTCAGGATTCTACTGTAGAATCCTTTGCTCTGTTTATTACATTTATATATTACGGTTCTTTATATATAAATTATGGTCTATTAAAATTTGTTGAATGTATGATTATCACAAAAAAAATATTTCTGATACCAGTGTGTATAATTAAAAATCCTCCAGATTGACCTAGCTCAACTGAGCAATAGATGTACCTACTATGGGTACTAGACAATGATATACATTACTTTTAGAAAAAGCCCTATTTAAATGGGTAAACTTATATATAACACCCCTCTTTTTGCACTAGGGCAGGGGTCGGGAAACCCGCATGCGGCTCTTTGAAGGGTCAGTTATAGCTCTTCGAGTTCCGCTAAATTAAAAAAAAAATTACAGTGAAAAACAGAAAACTGCGGCTATATGAGCTTCCAAAAATTCCATATTTTCCGACAGAAAACTAATAAGTTAGGCGGAACTACCCCAAAACGAAGACATCCAGCTTTTATTCTGCATGGTTCCTTCGGGCACGACTATGAAAGCCATTATGGTCTTTAGTATGTGATTTCAGAAATAATAAATAAAGTGAAACTATTTAGGTATGGTACATATAACAAATTCTCTATAAAACCTCTTGAATATGTTTCAGTGTATACGGTACGGGTGGCAAACTGTCTGATTAGTTTCCTACATGAACTACATTTTGGATTGATTTTAGAAGCAAATAATAGGACAAATCTTAATAAAAATATCCTAGTGAGTAGACCGTCTCATGCCAATTGTTCAATTTTTCGGTAGAAATATGCAAAAATTCCAAAATACTTATAAAATATTGACAATATTATGAAGTTGGAGCTTTTTATAAATTTATAGATCTGTTTATAAATATGTATGTATAGAAAGTGAGTAGTTGAGCACCAGCTGAAGCTACGTACGTGGATATGGTGCAGATTCCCATTGACGAGATCAGCAGCCAACCTAACTTCCTCCAAAGCTCGTTTTCTATGGGCTAGGTTGGTGCTTTGTGTAACATCCACAACACATGCAATATCCATCCGGGGCCTCGCATTAGCGCCCCCAGCCTGGACCGTAGCGTTAGACCCGTCACTGCACACACTTTCGCATATACTTCGCACTTCGCCTAAAACATAAACACAATAATAACACCAACATAAAACTTCACGAAAACAGTTGTACAAAGTTCACGACGTCGCACCTGTGTCCTCCAGTCCCGTGGAACTGCTAGCAGCGCCAAATGTTATCATTTTCTCATGTTCCCATCAACATTTGGACAGTTTTAATAATTCATTTCAGTCTTAATTTTTTATTCCAAATTCCAACTATAACTCAGCGTAAATTCCCAGCAAGTGGCTTCGGCTTGTTATTTAACACTAGTGATGTGCTATGCACAACATTAAATTCAACATAGATACCTACGTTACATAAACTTTTAGACAACATAATAATTTTTTTTAGGATTCAAAATAATAGTGATAGACATCATCATCATCCTTCTAGCGTTTGTCTTTACTTTCTGTCACGGCACAAATGAGCCTGGGGTCCAGTGTTGTTCTTGTTGAATTTTTGGGTTGCCGTATTCCGAGGCGTAATTTGCCGTATCCCTATACAAATTCTTAAAATAATTGCCGCTGAATTGCCGTATCCAGAAAATTGGCGAAAACGTGTCTAAAAAATGTATGGAGATACGGCAATGGGACCGCTGCCGTGTACCGTATTTTTGACTGTAATGCCCCTGAATTGCCGTATATTACGGCAATTACCGTATCCGGACCTAATTATATGAATGTGGACTGTCACGTATGAATTTTTCGCTAGAGGCGCTAGAGACGACGGAGGTCTCCGTAACGTCAATTTCCATATTTATCCAGTCGAATTAGCATAATTTTAAAAAGAACTAATTTTAACAATGTTGTGAATATTTTGCAATACCTGATTTTCATTATGGTAAATATGAGTTACGAATCATTGAATGTGAATACTTTAAAAACGGAGCTGAGAAAATTCCCTTTTTTTTCGTATAATACGGAACTACGCAACAAGTGTTGCGTGGTCAATATTTTTGCTTGCTTGCGACGACGGTGGCAAACAAGCATACGATCCCCCTGATAGTAAGCAGTTACCGTAGCCTATGGACGCCTGCAACCCCAGATGATTCACATGCGCGTTACAAACCCTTTAAGAACCTATACACTACTTTTTTGAAGAACCTCATACTACTAGCCCGCTGGGAAAACCGTCAAGTGCGTGTTAGACTACGCATAATGGATGGTCCCATAGATTCAATGGAATAAGACAAAACGAATACCAAAGGGTCGTATCTGGTCATATCGTATAAACAATTTTTGTTAAAAGAATACGATTCAAAAGACACAGTTTTTCAGACTTTTTTAGCAATTATTTCTAAAAATATTTACTTAATCAAAAAAAGCCATAATTTAGTTACATACCTACTGAAACCCCCCTCCCCCCCATCCCTATAAGCATTTTTTCTAGAAATTTAACAAAACTAAGTAGCGGCCATCGATAAGTAATAATGAACGGGATACACAATCAGTCCAAAAAATGACCCCACAATAGCGCTGTAAGAACGACTCATACAGCAGTTTCTCGGTCAGTTTTATTAGACTTTTGTCAGTGATATGCTAACACTGGCCGGTTACAAATTTTCACGAGGCATATTTTCGGTAAATCTTGTTTGAGACTGTCTATATCCTTATCTTCCTCTACTTAAGTGTGGCTACTATTGGCGGCTATATGTTTTATAGTTTACGAATAAAATGGCTGTGACATGCGGACGGACAGACGGAAGTGACAAAACTATAAGGGTTCCGTTTTTGCCATTTTGGTTCCGGAATCCTAAAAACAACTTGCTTTGAATATGTCAAATACTAACAGTAAACGTATTGGGGCGGAAAAACATAACACACGATCTATGAGTTATTATCCTCATTGTTACGGTATGTTTCAATTTTATATAAAAGATCTCCTGAAAGGCTTGTGAAAAATGAAATATGGTACGATTGTGCTTTTGCTTTAATCGTTTGTTTTGCTAGATATAAAATTGGTGCGTGAGTTTTATGAACTTCATACATTCAAACCAACACTGAATAAGTACAAAACGTAATATTGTTAAAGTGCCTAACTTCTCGACGGTTACTGTGCTTGTTCGCCATCTTTGTGGTTTTAAAATGTTTTATCTACACTCACATTGTAAGTTCTCTAAAACGTGTTCGAAAACGGTAGGCAATGACTAGCATTACCACAACCGATTTTACTATGATAAGCTTTTTATCTGTGGCAGTAACGTAATTTCAACTTTACATGCTCAAACATTGATGTGTTATGAGTTTTGATAACATAATGTACACCTGCACGCTCCCGCGCGGCCGCCGACACGCGCCTCCCCGACCGCCAGCACAATCGAGTTGGCCATGGCGGTGCAATGGCGGCCATTCTACGGTTTCCGAATAATGCATTTAGGATAAATAATATGAGTGTAGATAAAGCAGTGTATGCAACTGTACGTAATTAGACCTTAAAACACTCGTGTGATCTTATTACTCGCCTGCGGCTCGTTTCATAAAACCACACTCATGTTTTAAGGACCCTTATTACGTAACAGTTACATAAACTACTATTCTATAGGAATATACTACAACCGGTGAATTAAAGTTTGGTGTTCTCAACCGCGTATGCGTAACACGCAATTTGAATTTATGAATCAAATATATTTCATTAAAATTGCTGAGTTTAACTATCCTTCCAACATAAAAATCATCGTAAAGGTGCACAATGACATCACTAGTTTGCCCTTGAATATTATTGAAATAAACGCCATCTATAATAAAATATTTTTACTCAGGACTTTTTAACGAAACAGTTAACGAAATGTCAAACTTTGTTACTCACGGCGTTCACAGATGTCACTATGGGTTACATAAACAAAATATTAATTAAAATAACTTATTTTAATTTTACACGTTGCTCTTTTTTCAATTTTGTATGTTTATATTATATATTGTCATTACCTTTCATATCTCACTACAATCCTTGTTAAATTGATTGTGAACAAAATAATCACATTTTGTAATAGTAGCTTCTTTGTGAAACAGTGTGAAGCGACTGACGAATTTTGGATTTCATGATTGTATTGCAAAGTGCAGAAACAACAAAAATGCTGATGACGTAAATTTAAATGACATGAATACAATACGATACATTTGCAGATTACATTCTATTATTTATTCAGTATTGACAGTTACACCGTCGCTGTCGGTCGATATTAAACTCTCGGTCGCTTTTTCCTTAGCACTCCTCCGGAGTGATGGAAGCAGTTTCGTTCGGGCACTTGCATGTACGTTTTACCAGGCATTCATATCATCTTAGGATTCAAACTTATAGGTATTGATAGCTATAAGAGTCGAGCGGACGTGAGCGGACCAGACTACGGACCGATAAGGACGCTGCTAGTCGTTAGAGTGACATAGCTTTATACCTCTCTCACTCTATCAAATATCCGCGTCCGACCCGAACCGAATCTCACCGTTTGTTAGTATTGAAACCGGTATTAGACATTGCAATTTGTAGGGCCCAATCTATCAGGTTGGGAGGTGAAATAAGAGTTAGGGCCCTTAGGGAGCTGAAGGAGGGGTGGGAGAGTCAGGGTACGCAACAGATTGGGCCCTACAAATTGCAATGTCTATAAGTGACGCGAGACCCAGACCAGCCCTGCTAGCATGACTTACATTGTCGCGCGACCCTCCATACTTAACACCGACAAGGATATAAATATAACTACAGTTGTAAGAATCAAATCGCAATACTTTTGTTCTGACTTCCGAGTGCCTCTCATGAATAGGTAGTTTGTAGCGTCCGATTCATCAGTGTGCCCCTCGTGTGCCCGTTACCTGGATCACGATCATCAACAAACAGCAGTTACATAATACGCGTATGATGATCATTAATGATGAACTAGTCTTATCATTACGTAATCGAAATTAGACCTTATGTACCTTTTATGCGGTCGATTTTTTATTGCGATCATAATTCGCCACTAAATGGTTTTCGACACATTTGCTGCCTTTTGTACTAGGCTCACATGAAATTCGAATGGTGGTAAAATAGCGCCACCAAACGTTGACAAGACAAACTAAAATAGCAGTGCTCAAATTTATTCGTTCAACTATTTACCACAAGATGGCGCTAAATTATACTTCTGACTAATTTAGAAATTGCCGAAATGAAAATTCATTGGGAATTCAACGATTTAAGGAATTTACAGGATCTGAAGTAGGTACTGCTTATATATTTGTAATAAGTAGTTCGTTAACTATGAATGACACGTACTTTAATTTGTTTGTTGAGAAAATATGATAAAATCAAGATTAAATTTAACTAAAATATGGCCAGAAAACTATGTGTTATAGGCATATTTCATGGCAAAGCTAAGAAGCATCTTATATATATAATACTTCACTTAACTAGAGTCCTGGGCTCTACTACTTTGATAAATAATTTAAAAAAAAAAGAGCCGACTTCACTTAAAGCTCTGTTACACTTGTCCTAGTTAGCTTCCTAAATGATTTAGTTTCTAAATTTAGTCAAGTCTAACCGCATTTAGCAAGTAAATTTACTATTGAAAAAAGTTAGGATCCTAATTAGGATTAGCATCCTATAGTTAGGACACCAAAAAAAGTAAAGTGTAACAGGGCTTTTAGCCTCCACCTTTTCAAAAGCAAATGCTCGAGCTGCTGTAAAAAGACTAGGGCTTGCAATCCGAATATTTCGAATAGTAATTTGTATGGAAATTATTCGAAATATTCGTATTATCCGGATAGTTGCAAGCCTTACTTGCAATTCGAATATTTCGAATAGTAATTTGTATGGAAATTATTCGAAATATTCGTATTATCCGGATAGTTGCAAGCCTTACTTGCAATTCGAATATTTCGAATAGTAATTTGTATGGAAATTATTCGATATTCGTATTATCCGGATAATATCCTATGATATATATAATGACAAATGGGTTATGCATGCACGCTCCAAAAGTGAATCACTTAAAAAGAGTGAATTCAAACAATTGTCGCTAGTCGCGCACCGGCAAGCGAGAGATGCGGACGTGCCAATGAGCTCCCGTCACCCGCGTGGGAAAGAGACAAACTGTAATTTTCTAACAATGAGAGTGACAAAGATGTAATGATTGTCAAAATAGATAAACATAAAGGAATCGTTGATAGGTTATGAAATAACTCTGGAGGTCTTTTTTGTGGTCGTTTTTTTAGAGTATAACCCATCCGTAGTAAATGTCATTGATAATAGCCGGATAATTGCAAGCCTTAAAAAATACTGTTCTCACTATAGGTGTGCCTATAATAGTTGAAGAGTTCCCTCGATTTCTCCACCACCAACTGACCAACTATGAGGTATACCCATTCGTACAAAATAAAATTCCCCATCGGTCCAGCCGTCTTCGAAAAATCGGTGAACATACATAAAAAAATAGCAAAAACAAAAAAAAATAGATTATAAACTACCGACTTATAACGAATTTTTTACTTATATCGATTGACCTTACTCACACCTGATGGAAAGTGTTGACAGAAAGGTCAATGTGGCTAATTCCGTAATGGGGGCTATTCCGTCCACGAGGGTAAGAAAAAAACCATTTGCTTTTGATTACTCAAACCAGAAGCAATCGCTGCTTTGTCGATGAAATTATCAATTTTGTTCGTTGTTTGAGAAAAACGCTAAAGGACGGAATAGCTCCTATGACGGAATTATCCACATTGACCTAACCTTAGATTGAGCTCACCGGTTCAGTAATAAGCTTAAGTACCTATTCATAGTAATTTCTTAAACTTAACTTTTCTATGTGGGATCGATTGTTAAAAAGGTAAGAGAACGCTTTCTTTTCTACCCTGTTAACGCTCTAACTTGTAAATTCCGTTCAGTGTCACTACGACTAGTTCGTATTTGACCGATTTCTTAAAAATGCAATGATTTTAATCTATTTAAGTACGATGAACTGGACCTAAGATGAAAGTTGATTCTAGAATGTTTGTGTTGATCAAATTTAGGTACCTACCTCCCTAAATTGTGTCGTGATTAAGACAATCCTGTTTTAAATTAAATTGTATTACTTACGTACCATTTTCCATCCATACGAATATTTGCATGTTTAAGCATGATAATTATTGACTCAATTTTCCAAAGAAACAGCAGAGAAAAAATATTAAATATTTATTTACTGTTACATTACCGCCTTAAGTTACTTATAAATATAAACATTAGGTGGCCATATTAATATAGCTGGTGATAACATTTATTTTACGAAACAGTTACATAAATAAATCAATTATTACCTTATTACTAACATTGACTAGGTATAATCTCCTCTAACATCATATCGCCCTGGTACTTCACTTGCCGAGGATGATCTTGCGAGACGCGCCAAAGTTTTGTCCAGATTGCGTCGCGTGCTTGTTCGTGCCGGCTTGAAGACCAATCACAGTCTGTCCTGCACGTACGACATCTTCACTGAATTCGCGTCTGTTTTCTTCAGCAGGTTTGGGGCCGAGGACGGGACCACGCCATTCTGGATGTTTGTATGCCTAGAAAAAAGAAACAACCTTAGTGAAATAAGGACGAAGGCCATGAAAATGTTTTCACGACGCGGCCGGACGTGATGGTGGCTACTTGGCAACGTAGCTATTTTGGTCAATGGTGCTTTGGACTGCATGTATAGTCATCGGCAATAGTATCTTCTTACACGAAGACCGCAAAAATATGTGACACGCTCTTATTTGTAGGGTCTTAAGAGCGTGTCACATATTTTTGCGGCCGTGGTGTAGAAAGATACTATTTCCGGTGACTGTAGGTACATAAGCATAACGCGTGAGAATATTATGACCATTTTTTAAAGATCACGATACGAATTTTTGGTTCCTATGCGAGGACAAAAGCCGGTGACCATTTTATAATCTGTAAATGAAAATTCAATCACTGATGATTTGATACGTTTCATTTCTTATATGATAGTCTGCATAGTCGACAAGAGTCCGATCACGCCAACTCTGCATGGACTTTGCAGTGATAATACGACTATATGGAACAGCCTCCACAATTTGTCATGGTATGACTATCCCGGTACACTCCTACGTTAAAAAATACAAATAATTTCATAATTCGGCATAATAATGACACACCAGCAAGAGCATAACGATTCACAATGTCGATTAAGGTAAGAGACGTGGAAATGCCTGTCCCTTACCCTAATTGAAGCTACGATCGTCATCGATAATACGGGTGTACAACAAATAAATGTAACTTTAACTTACAGTCCTGCCAATAGCGAAGATAGTCGTAGTGACAAGAGCGATGTTCTTCTGGTCCCAGAGGTCCGTGGTCTGGAAAAGGTCCACATCGGGCACGCCGTATTTCACGCATGCTTTTTGGAACCTGTAAATAATAAAAAGAGAATTAGAAAAACTTACAAGAGCTGATGAAAATGCGGGGACAGAGCCGTAATTTGCATTTTCAAATGCGTTTTTTTTATCAAAACTACTGCTCGTAAAAAGAAGTCAAAATCAGTCCAGCTGCCCTAACTTTTTGCAGGCTTTTTATTGGTACCCCACACGATTCTTACAAATGAAAAATAAAATTTACTTTCCCCCTTAATCTCCCTAAACTTCTTCACAAACTAAATTTAAGCAGTTAAGGCCTCGGTACCTCGGTACCGGTGTTACAGCCATCATTTTCTATACATTCCAAATTTCAGCTTTCTACGTTAAACTGTTTCCGAGAAAGACGCGTTTTACCGATTTCGGTGACCAAAGTGATTCCATAAGTGTTTCGTAAACCAAGTCTTGGTACAAAACACAAAAAAATGTGCCCACTTAAGGTACAAATATGATAAGTATAACATTCTAACGATCTACCACACTTGACCAAATACATCTACATATTTTATTACTGAAGAACATGCCAATGAAATAAATGCAGACAGTGTTTATATACCTACTTATGCATTTATCATGAACACGAACACTTCTGTGAACTTTCGTGCCAGATTAAATATCATTATGATTATGACAAAGCACTAAAGTAGCTTGGTATATATATTTCACATTTTACTAGATTTACTGCATACACAGCTGGATATAAATATTATGGATTAATACTAAATCTATCCCCATTACATACCCATTTACAAGGTACTTACCATTCTTTTCATTCCATTTTTAGCAAAGCGATCAAAGTATAACATACAAAGGTGCCTTTACTGAGCTTCATCAACTTTACTTCATTATTATACGATGGTTCATCAACTGTCTCTCATGTTAAGGAATCAACAGCATCAGTTAAGATCAGGAAGTTATAGATACTCGGAACCGACTAAACCCCGGTAATTGAGGAGGTTCTGATTACTTTTCAGCTCTGATTACTTACTGGCTAATGTTGTCCATGAACTTGTAGTCCCCGCCGGAGATGTTGACCTTGTTGATGATGCCGGGCTGCAGTCTGTTCATCAGCTTGCAGAGGATGATGCCGTCCCGAAGCGCCAACTCGTACGGCATGTTGGGGAACCGCTCTCCGATGACTGCTTCTATCCATCGTTGGGCTTCTTCTTCCTTCTCAGGTTCGCGTTTGCCAGCGCACTGGAATAGTAGAGTAGAATATTGAGATAATTGCGAAGAAAAATATTATTGATTCATCTAATTATAGTATGCTATGTGCATTGCATATTTGCATAACAATGTTTTGTCACATATTTGCGACGTTTGCATTAGTAATACTACACAACTAAGTAGGTACCCCCTTCATATTCATAAACGTGTCTGGCTTCAATTAGTTAATTTATATTTTGTCTGTCTCTAACAAACACGACCGTTAAATTGACAGATAAGGACAAAACATAATTGGGCCCCGAGAGAGGTTGACGAATATAACTACCTTTCCGCCCGCGACTTCGTCCGCGTATAATACGGTTCCTCATACAGAGTTTCATATCCAATTGTATCTTCTTAAGGCGCTAGGCGCTGATTGTGGCCGAAAACTGTTACTTTCTAAGGGTTATATCTCAATAACGGGTTATTCAAACATTTTGAAAAAAATATATGTCAATTACCATTTTATGTACAACATTGTCAACGTTTAAATAACTCGTGTGACGTATAGTTTCTCCGTTATTTAAATGTAACGAAATGTCGTTTTACGGTTAATTTTGCTTATATCTACTGAACGGCTCATTCGATTTAAAATATTGTTGAACTAAAAATGTGTACTACAGAACACTACAAACACAACGTAGGATATTTAAATTGATTAAATTTTCTTAAACAACTTGATCATAATTCCACATTTCGTGCGTTGGTAGCTCGAAAACGGCGTTGCTGGCAGTCGTGAGCTAGCTTTGAGACGAGGAGGCTGTGTCGCTCATCGCTCCGTGCTTCCCTTGTACTACATATACTTGTGCTTGGCCCGTGAGCAATAATATCGGACTTACTGTACCTAAAGACTAAATAACTGCAGAGGGTTCATGCGGTGCGGACATAACGTGTCTTCCCGGAATCAATAATGTATAGACGTTTTATCTTTTAAGATAATGTACTCGTATACATGTTCATGTACGTTCGTATAAAATGTGTATTTTATTTAGATTAGAATACAAGTAAAAAACAAATGATATAAAAGTAAACTGCAAAGGATTGCATATAAACCGGCCAAGAGAATATCGGGCTATGCTCAGTGTAGGGATCCGTAGTTGCCGGCCTGTTACAATACATCCATTCAAAAGGTAGTTTATAAAGAGATATTTTGTGGCACTCACGTTATTTTGCTATAGGCATAACTCAAAAACGGCTCAACCGATTTTATTCCATATAGTTTTTATTGAAAATACGTGATAAGTATTTCAACGGCCTCACTGCCAGGAATTTTCCCAAATTTTTTGGACCCACGGTTCAAAAATCAAAGAGCATTTTAAACTTTCGGAGCTATTATTTACGAAAGTATTCGTTTTATCCAAAAGTTGTTTAAGGCTTATTCTTCTCGAAAGAGCTATCCAACAATGTGTTTCAGATACTTATTGTTTTACCACTTTGTAGGCGTAATTAAAACACATACTCATACCAAATTTCAGTGTACTAACTATCACTGAGCAAAGCCTAATTGAGATTCTAATAAAAAATTGCTGATATTTAAGAGTTCAATGTATGTAAGAATAAAGGAAAAAAGCTTTTTTTTATACTATGACGCTGGCAAACAAGCATACGACCCGCCTGATGGAAAGCAGTTATAAAGCCTATAGACGCCTGCAACCCCAGAAGATTCACATGCGCGTTGACTACCCTAAAAAAACTTTACTATGTCGGTGAAATGCAAATAAATACAAATTTTATATTAATTATCAACACAAGTAAACAAATAAATTACTACTAAGGGTTAATACTACCTATCAAATATCTTTAAAAGACCGGCCAAGTTTCTATCGGACCACGCATAATGTAGGGTTCCGTAGAAAGTAGTTTCTTGGAGATAACTCAAAAACGGATGAACCGATTATATGTGAAATAATTTTCGTAGAAATTAAGTACTAAGCCTTCTTGGTATTTTTTCATATTTTTTCGACTTACGGATTAAAAGTTAGATGGGGGGGGGGCTATTATATTTAGACTTTCGAAGCAATTATTTCTGAAAATATTGACTCAATAAAAAAGTTTTAAAAATCCTCTATATATTTTTTTTTTAAAAGCCGTATATATTTACAAAAAAATATTTTAGACATTTAGTTTGGCATATGTATGTATGGAGTGCCTCCCCTTAAAGTTTATTTAGCAATTTAGCCAGAAAACTAAGTAGACCAACACACCTCTGCTGGATAAAATTTAAGTAATATATGTTTTATAATAAAAATGCCTGTGACATACGGACGGACAGACGGACATGTTTCAAAAAACTTTTAAGGGATCCGTTTTTGCCATGGCTATGGAACCCTAAGAAGTGTTTGCGCTGTGTTATATTTTAAAGATCTAAATTTAATGGGCTTACAGCTCTCATGACAATTGTATGACGATTTCGTGCACAGATGCCGCTTCTTGCATGTGCATTTAAAAAAAATCCAAATTCACATGAAAACACCGCTGTGATGTGCATTCAGTTTTTTTTGCTGTACTAGTCAGTATTTTTTTGTTTTATTTCTGATATGTGGAATATTTTTAACCATATTTCGTAAATTCATAAATATTATGCCGCTCAATGTACTTCAAATTCAAAATCTAGGTATTTTTTTTTCATACAAATCTACTAATCGAGATCGTTAAATATTACTTATCTTATTTAATAGGTAAGTAGCAACCTAAAAATGTCACCGTAGTACTTAATACTAAACACAGTATTCAAATCACAAAACATCCACAAAAGGATTATAATTATTATAAAGCTGCCCGCGCGCCTCTGAGTAAAGTCATATTCTTTGAACATTATTGCGGTGCATCGCGATGGATTTACGCACGATCGCAATGAGAGGGGTACGCGGGTGGCGCGGATAGAGAGCGCCCAAACGCTCAAGGACACTCCGGCGACAATCGTCTTAACTAACTTTTGTTAATCCCCGAACCATCTTCTTAATTTATTTATACTTATAGCAATTATGGCGAAAAAACGGGTAACGTAGACATAGTTTCAGTTACAAATAAGTGTTAATATGCAAATAATAACGTAAATGTACCCTATTATTTGCGTAACTTCTTTGTGTACTATACAGGATGGAAAGATAAATCGGGCCCTTGAGGAAAACTACCTTAAAACGTTGAGATAGCTCAATTCACTAAAAGGAAACATTCTTTAATTTCTTTAAAGGGACATAATTGCATTTACAAATTTTTGGAAAAGTGTATAGTTTTCAAAAAAAATATTTATTTTGTAATTTTTGCCATAAATAATTTGTATGATAATTGATGCCAATCGATCCTGTTTCCAGCGAGGATAAAAACTTCTAAATACCAACCAAGTTTAGGGCACAAGAGAACACATAAATAATAATAATAATATTTTTCATACAATTAGTATGGAATAAAGTGAAAATTAAGAAAAAAACTGTGAATGCAGTTTTAGTTTTTAGGAAAAATAATAGAATGTTTCCTTTGAGCGAATTGAGCTATCTCAAGGTTTTAAGGTAGTTTCCCTCCAGGGCCCGACTTATCTTTCCACCCTGTATAGTGGTGGTTTTATTTGGCGATATGATGACCAAACTATTGTAAATCTCAAACCAAAAAAATAGTAAATCTCTATACAAACTTTCAACCCCTTTCTAGCCCCGTTCTAGGTTGAATTTTGAAAAACGCTGAAAAACGCCGAAGTTTCAAAGCTCAAACTCCAAATTTTAAACCCCACCGATACAAACTTTTAATCCCCATTTTACCCCCTTAGGGCTTGAATTTTTCAAAATCGCTTCTTATTAGTTGTACAGATTGTAAATGTAACCCGTCCTGCAAATTACAACTTTCTAGCTTCAGTAGTAAAGGCCTCCCTTTCATACAAACTTTTCAACCCCGTTTCAACTCCTCTGGGGTGGAATTTTGAAAAACGCTGTAATCAGTTTTTTTGCTTTAAAGTTAGTAGCCTACAAACGAAATTTCAAGTCTGTCACAAAAGAAAATGTTATCTCTATACAAACTTTCAACCCCTTTTTAAACCCGTTATAGGTTGAGTTTTGAAAAACGCTGAAATCATTTTTTTATTAGTAAACGTGTGAAGTTTCAAATATCTAACTCTAAATTTTAAACCCTCTTATAAAAACTTTTAACCCCATTTTTACCCATTAAGGGGATGAATTATTCAAAATCGCTTCTTGTTAGTTGTACAAATTGTAAATTTAACTCGTCCTGCAAATGACAACTTTCTAGCTTCAGTAGTTACGCCTCCCTTTAATACAAAGTTTTTAAACCTCGTTTCAACCCCTCTGGAGTGGAATTTTGAAAAACGCTGAAATTAGTTTTTTTTGCCTTGAAGTTAGTAGCTTACAAACGAACTTTCAAGTCTGTCACAATTTTTTTATCTCTATACAAACTTTCAACCCCTTTTTTACCCTGTTAGAGGTTGAATTCTGAAAAACTCTGAAATCACTTTTATTGTTTTTTTCATTATTAGTAAACCTACACAGTTTCAAATCTCTATCACAAAATTTTAAACCCCATCCATACAAACTTAGAACCCCCTTTTACCCCTTAGGGGATGAATTTGGACAAACCCCTTCTTAGTGGATACTAACGTTATAAAAACTACCTATTGTGAAAAATCAGCTCTGTAGGTACAACGGTTTGGTCGTTGATTTAAGTGAGTCAGTTAGTCAGGACTTTTACGTTTATATATATAAGTATATAGATAAGGGGGGATGTATTATACAATTTTTGACAAACGCATATAAAATAAACGACTGCTTTACTACTACTGCTTTTTCAACTTTTCTGTTCCTGTGCAGAAATATACAATCGCATATAAGTCACAGCATAGTAATGAACGAATTACACATAACTTTCTAATGCCAGACAACCATAAAACGCCTGCGGAAGCGCCGTTCTTCTCGTGGGACATTCCCATATTACCTACGTGCTTTGTAAAGGCCAAGCAATTTACTTTCAACAACTAAACCTCACTTAGCCTAAGTGCCTTGCATTGCAACACAAACAATCTGAGCAGCTGGTGCCTTGTTAAGTTAATTAAGCGAAAATGCTGTTTCGTATTAATGTAATATTAATACCTAACATCTACATAGTTATATCTAACTCATCCTAAGTTCCTAAGAACCTCATTTTCCGTAAATTATCAAACTAAGGAAAGGAGCAGCAGTTAGATCTGTGCATTTTTAGTCTGGCGAACCAACAAGCGAATGTATAAATTGGTTTACTAACTAAAATGTATACGATTGCATAGAGTTAATCAGAACGACATTACAAAAATTAACATTTTTGTCTGCTTTTTCTGAAATCCGGATACGTGTGAAATCTAGATGATATCAGTTTGCTAACAGAGACCAAAACATATGTTGCAATCTAAGCGTTTTAATTAAAATATTAGTTGTGTAGATATTAGTTGAAAATGTTAGGGCTTCCCCGGCCACGTGTCAGAGGTTTGTAGTTTCTGCTTTGCTAGCGGCCAAACAGGATCATTTATAGAATACATCATACCGCCAAAATCAGTCGGAAAACACTGCCCACATTCATATCAAAATCAATACCGTGTATGCATCAACAATGTAGTGTAACTTTGTGAACTCAACTTTATTAAATTACTAGCTGTGTCCGCGGCTCCGCCTGCGTGGAATTCGGTCTGTGTCAGTAAGCGGCTAATTCACCCCTAATTTCTCTCCCGCTACCCTGGAGGCGGAACGTGAAGTAAAGTTGACAGATGGATACGCTAGAGGACAGTAGTCCTGATATTTTTTTACAATTACCACTAACTGAAACTACACTCAAAAATCAATACATTTTTTTTTGTTATAATTTTTTTTTACCATGATTTAAACGACATAGAGTAGCAGGTGTATATCGGACGAAACAGTAACACTTTCGTATTTATACGTTCATGTCCACGGCAAATATCATCCAAATCGATCCTCCCGTCAAATAACGTCGTAAGAACGGGCGCGGTTGAAATTTGAGGGGTCACAAATGCAGAAATGACTTTTTGAGGGGGTCGGTAATGATTTTTTCTATTTGAGGTATACTAAGCGAGTGGCTACCTCCCCTTTTAGACGTTGAATTTTTATAGGCTACGTATAACCTGGCTGGGTATTTTCTTGAATTGGAATTAGTAATCCTTAAGGGGTGATTTTTGGGATAACAATGTAATGATGTAAAAAAAACGGCCAAGAGCATGTCGGGCGATGCTCAGTGTAGAGTTTCGTAATTGCCGCCCTGTCACAAAATACCCGTTCAAAAGGTCGTTTATTAAGGGATATTTGGCGGCGCTTACGTCATTTTACTATCCGGCACTTCCTTTCACTATGCGTCTTTGACTGATAATTCAAAAACGGCTGAACCGATTTTATTCAATATAGTTTTTATTGAAAGTTCTTATCAGGCCTCACTTCCATTATTGCTTTCTATTTTTTTGGACCAACGGTTCAAAAGTTAGATGGAGGAGACGCCCTTTTTTGAACTTTCAGATCTAATATTTACGAAACTATCAGTTTCATCCAAAAAATGTCTAACAAGACCTCTATTCTTTTTGAAAGACCTATTCAATAATACCCAACACGATAGGGTTGGAGCGAAAAATAAATTCACCCCCCATTTTATGTGTACCCTAATAAAAATATTTTTTTAGTTATTATTCTATTACTTTGGCGGCGTGATTAATGCACATACTGATACCAAATTTCAGCTTTCTAGTGCGAACGGTCACTGAGCTAGACCGCGGACAGACGGACAGACAGACGGACGGACATGGCGAAACTATAAGGGTTTCTAGTTGACTACGGAACCCTAAAAAGAGATAAATAGTAGTTTATGTAACTGTTACCGGCGTGCCGGCGGTCGGGGAGGAGGGTGGATTTTACTTACCGTCGGTAATTAATTTTCATACGTTTTACCACACTGACACTACGTTACTGGTTGCAATAATGGTGGTAATTACATACGGTTTCCAAACGCGGAATAGACATAACGCGGATTTATGATATTGGTGTAGATCAAGATATTTATTCTTCAATGTAAGCACATTACAATGCACTAATAAACGTCAGAGAGAAAAAAATACGAACGAATTTATATTATTGAATTTTTTAGTTTTTCGTAATTATAAAATTTTTGAATTTTTTTGAAATTTTTGAAATTTTTGAAATTTTTGAAATTTTTGAAATTTTTGAAATTTTTGAAATTTTTGAAATTTTTGAAATTTTTGAAATTTTTGAAATTTTTGAAATTTTTGAAATTTTTGAAATTTTTGAAATTTTTGAAATTTTTGAAATTTTTAAAATTTTCGATTTTTTTGAAATTTTCGAATTTTTTGAAATTTCTGAAATTTTTAAAATTTTTGAAATTTTTGTAATATTTGACATTTTCGAAATATTCGAAATTTTTCACTTCACTTCACTTTATTCTATTTTATATTTTTTTTTAACCGACGAAAAAAACGGAGGAGGTTCTCAAGTCGACGCGTATATTTTTTTTTTTTTTTTTATGTATGATCACGCATAACTTTTTACAGAGTGGTTCGATTTTGATAATTATTTTTTTATTGGAAAGGGTATACCCCGAAATTGGTCCCATATAAATTTGAAACGAAAATTCCAACCTTTAGGGTAGGAAAATAGGGGATGATTGATTTTTCACTCACCGATTGTAACGTATGACCACGCATAACTTTTTACAGAGTAGTTCGATTTTGATAATAATTTTTTTATTGGAAAGGGTATATCCCGAAATAGGTCCCATATAAATTTGAAAAAGGAAATTCTAACCTTAAGGGTAGGAAAAAAGGGGATGATTGATTTTTCACTCACCGATTGTAACGTATGGCCACGCATAACTTTTTACAGAGTAGTCCGATTTTTTGGATAAAAATCTTACCCTAAGGGTGGGCAAATAGGGGTAATTTATTGTTCACTCGCAGATTTTAAAGCAGAGTTTTTACAAAAAAAACCTCACGAGTTTTGACAATGAGTTTTAGACCTGCCAGTCTCTTCTTTCTATTTGCTTCCATCCTTTTTTTTTCTCATTATTAGATTCTTCTAAATATCTTTTTCTCATTCGAGCAGAATTTTTTGTAGGCCTACCCATGTTGGTATATAAAGCCTGTTCTTTTTTAAGTATTTATATTACAGAACAAAATAATAGTTAAAGAAGCTTATTAATATAACAGTTAATAGCTAAAGCAAGGTAGGTAGCTATTTTAAAAGTAATAAAAAATTAAGCATGTAATAATTTTTATAAATTATAGCCACAGAAAATTATGAAATAAAAACTTTTTAACAAAAAAATTGAACCGCCGAAAAGAAAAAAAAAAGCCAATAAAAAACCGTTAAAACGAAACGAATCGACCAACAAAAAAAAACAATAGCGCACTGAAAAGAAAAAAATAATAATTTGGTCTTCAATAACGCAAGTGCATACCTACCCTACAATTACAATTATAATCTATTTCTATACACTTTCTATATACCTAAAACAATCGCTAGGCTTATATCAATTTAATTACATCTAGAAAGTATGAACTATATACATACTTCTGAAATCAATCACACAAATCTGCGTATTTATATATTTACAATCAGTTATTTTTGGAGTCGGTGCCAGCCTCAAACAAACTTGAGCACCTTTAACCACATAATGTGTTGCGTTCAACTCTTCACTAAGGTGCTCAAGATTGTTTGAGGCTGCCACCGACTCCAAAAATAACTGATTGTAAATATATAAATACGCAGATTTGTGTGATTGATTTCAGAAGTATGTATATAGTTCATACTTTCTAGATGTAATTAAATTGATATAAGCCTAGCGATTGTTTTAGGTATATAGAAAGTGTATAGAAATAGATTATAATTGTAATTGTAGGGTAGGTATGCACTTGCGTTATTGAAGACCAAATTATTATTTTTTTCTTTTCAGTGCGCTATTGTTTTTTTTTGTTGGTCGATTCGTTTCGTTTTAACGGTTTTTTATTGGCTTTTTTTTTTCTTTTTTAATTCATGCCATTTTACATGTTTCTCAATCGTATGGGTGTCGCATTTTCGTGACCGGGGCATCCGCGAACCGTCCGATAAGGAACTTCGTTCCAAAACTACCACCGGTTCTAACCCTTGCTTCTTCCCCATGTAAACTTCCACCCCTTTTGCATCCGCTTAATTATTAGGACGATACAATTTTGCCACGAGGTCAACTTTTTTTATTCAAAATTAGATCTTGTTCCAGAAATTTTAAAATATTATGTACTATTTAAACAAAAAAAAGAAATTTTAAAATATTATGTACTATTTTTAGGACACTGGGTCACTATTCCACTTGTATTTCAATAACAAATTTCATCTAAATACTTACAGCGGTTATTGCTTGTTTCTTCCCCATGTAAATTTCCACCCCTTTTGCATCCGCTTAAGGTATAATTTCTTAGATAAAACTATTCTATTTCCTTTTCCAGAGCTCAAATTATCTCCATACCAAATTTTATCTAAATCAATTCTGCGGTTAATAATTCCCTATACAAATTTCCAACTCCCTTTTCACCCCTTTAGGGTTGATTTTCGGGGTGAAAACTATCCTTTGTCCTTTCTTGAGACCCATACAGACCCAGACATATCTCTATACCAAATTTCATCTTTATCAGTTCAGCGGTAAAAAAATCCTCATACCAACTTTCAACCCCCTTTTCACCCCCACAAGGGTTTATTATCGGGATGAAAACTATTCTGTCGTTTCTCGGGACTCAAATTATCTCCATACTAATTTCTATTAAAAATTCTCTACAAACTTTCAACCCCTTTTTCACCCCCTTCAGGGTTGATTTTCGGGATGAAAACTATTTAATATCCCTTCCCGGGACTCAAACTATCTCTATACAAAATTTCATCAAAATCCGTTCAGGCGTTTTCACGTGATGCGCGGTCAAATAAACAGACAAACAGATAAACAGATAAACAGATAAACAGATAAACAGACAAACAGACAAAAATTCAAAAAATTGTTGGAACGTGTTCTGTTATCGATTCTAAGTATCCCCAGCCAACTTTTTTCGAATATATTCCATGTACAGACTTTCGACCCTCTTCAGGTTTATTATATGTATAGAGTATACGTTCCAAAATTATTGTTGCAGTTGAAATATAATATGCCTCTGCTTTTTTGTTTGTGTCTTGTGTATACTTTGTGTCTATTATTTGAGGTGTGCAATAATAGTACATTACTTACCAAGGACTGTAAAAGAAAGAAAGCCCGAAATCGCAGGTATTTGTGACCCGAGCCGCAGGCGAGGGTTGTAAGTATGCGATAGAGGGCTTTCTTTTTTACTGCCCGTGGTGAGTACACAATTTTACGTCTCCACCTAGCCATAATGCGAGTTTTAGCGTACGCGAAGCGTGCGGTAAAACTCACATTATGGCCAGGTGTGACGTAAAGAGTATTTATCTACACTCACATTGTAAGTCCTCTAAAACGTGTTCAAAAACGGTAGGCAATGGCTAGCATTACCACAACCGATTTTACTATGATAAGCTTTTTATCTGTGGCAGTAACGTAATCTTAACTTTATATGCTCATATATTGATACGTTATGAGTTTTGATAACATAATGTACACCTGCACGCTCCCGCGCGGCCGCCGACACGCGCCCGCGCGACCGCCGACACGCGCCCGCGCGACCGCCGACACGCGCCCGCGCGACCGCCGGCACAATCGAGTTGGCCATGGCGGTGCAATGGCGGCCATTCTATGGTTTCCGAACAAGACATTTAGGATAAATAATATGAGTGTAGAGAAAGCAGTGTATGCAACTGTACGTAATTAGGCCTTAAAACACTCGTGTGATCTTATTATGAAACTCCCCTGCGGCTCGTTTCATAAAACTACACTCGTATTTTAAGGACCCTTATTACGTAACAGTTACATAAACTTGGTTTTCAAGTTATTCAAGATTTTAGATTTTTTGAATAAAATACCCGCTTTTTGACCTAAAACTAGTATTTTTTTTTAAACTACGTATTTTTCAAATAAAAAAAAAGATTTTCCGAATAGCCAATGAATCACTGATTACGTAAAATAATAAAAAAAGTACAAAACATATCAAAATTTTGCAAATAAAAGCATCTGAAGTCAGAAGTTTTTGTATTTTTTTTTCAAATCTTGTTACATTTTAAGGCATAACTAAAAAAAAAGTAATAACACTTCGCGTACAAATTACAGAATTTATTTTCTCAGATCATAAGCTTTCTAAAAAGGTACAATTTATGACATTTTATGCTCATTTTTTACAATTAATAATAATAATACCAGAGCAGGTACAGGACTTAGCGTACTTGACTTTACTTGTTTGTGTCGTTTTAAACTCGCCGAAGGCATCTTTGTCTCCAGTTTCTTACCTTATCTTATTCCTTGAGGTAGTAGGCACTGCAGATTGCCTTTGGTGAAACAAACAAACTGATTAAGGGTCATTAGCTAATGAGCTAATGAAGTTAAATTACTTTAATTCTTACGGCGGGTTTTTCGCCTTCTGTTCCTTATCTTATCTTAATTTTATTGGGTGGCGATGCTTCTCATGGGGTGGGGGTGAGACTAACCAGGTTTAAATAGGTCATGTAGTAATTAATCAGTTAGTTACTTTCAACTTTCTTTCCAATTCGGACGATATTGATAACTAAGTTTTTTCTCAAATGGCTACTTACGAATTTGAAGAATACGCAGATATCATTTATTGTTACGGACTCTGTGATGGTGACGCCGCTGCAGCTAGAAGGGAGTACCAACTTCGTTACCCTAACCGCCGTTTACCTCACGTAAGCGTGTTTGGTTCATCGTACCGTCTTATTCGGGAAACAGGATCAGTTAAACGCCGTCAAGCTGATGCTGGAAGACCTCAACAATACGATCCTGCTGAAGAAGAAGAAAGTTTGCACTTTTTCTGGGCAGACGGTACTTCTTCGACGAGAATTATGGCTAACCGGCTCGGTATGTCTCAGTGGAAGGTGTGGTGTACCCTGCACTCAGCTCGACAGTATCCGTATCATTACACTCCAGTACACGCTATTGAAGAGAGAGACCCAGCAAGAAGGATAGATTTCTGCAGATTTTTAATTAATGCTGATATCGAAGATCCCGAATACCTAAAGAGAATTTTGTGGACGGACGAATCTAATTTCGACCGTGACGGGATAACAAATTACCACAATCTGTACTTTTGGGCTCCCAAAGGTCAAAATCCAAAGAAATCAAACGAAGGAGCTCACCAACAAAGATTTTCTTTGAACGTGTGGATGGGAATCGTGCACGATAATTTAATCGGACCTTTTTTTCTGCCAGCTCGATTAACCGGCATCGCGTATGAAACTGTTTTGAGGGATGAGCTACCGACGCTACTGGAAGATGTGCCGCTTGCGACAAGAATTAACATGATTTATCAGCACGATGGCTGCCCTGCTCACTTTTACCGGGGTGTGCGGCAGTGGATGGATGAAAACTACCCAAGAAGATGGATTGGTCGAAGTGGCCCAACCCCTTGGCCAGCCAGGAGCCCAGATTTAACTCCGTGTGATTTCTACATCTGGGGTCACATGAAGGCGTTGGTCTACGACAGACCGATACGTGACGTAGAAGACCTACGGCAAAAAATCCTAGCAGCTGCACAGACGATGAAAGACGGGCTTTCGAGGCGAGTGACAATCACTGAAGTACGAAGAAGGCTTCGTTCTTGCATACGCAGGCAGGGCAAACAGTTCGAGCAAGATTTATAATTTTTCCTTTTTAAGATTAAATTTTATTTAATAATGAAACTATTTTTCTTATTTCCCTACTTAATTACTTACCAAAGTATCACCCCGGGCAACTTAAAGTCTCAGAAGATAAGAAACTGGAGACGAAGTATGCCTTCGGCGAGTTTAAAACGACACAAACAAGTAAAGTCAAGTACGCTAAGGGGGCGTCCATTAATCGCGTCATATTGTATAGGGGGGTGGGGGGAGGGGGTCAAGAAAAAATCACCAAAGATCACCACAGGGGGGAGGGGGGTCTGGACACATATCACGTGTAATTTTTTTGTTCTTTGTGCTATACTGTATAGTGTATTCTGGTCAGTAAAATAAAAATTATCAACTTTTAAATGAATCAATCTGTCAAAAGCAGAGTAAAATTGCACTAGCACTATGAGTGTAAATAATTTTTAATGGCTTTTGACATATTATTTTGTGAAGTAGGTTTTTAGGGTTCCGTAGCCAAAGTGGCAAAAACGTAACCCTTATAGTTTCGTTATTTCCGTCTGTCCGTCCGTCCGTATGTCACAGCTATTTTACTCGGAAACTATAAAACGTATCTTAATACATATTTAAATATAAGGTGTGTTTTTGTATGCCGCTACTTAGTTTAGTAGTAAAATTGCTGAAAAAGATATTTTAAGGACCCCTCCTTACTGCATGTAATTATTTGTCAAAAAAATTTTTTTTTACCAAATATCGACATGATGCACATCACTCGATAGGTCTTTCAAAATAACATTGAGGACTTTTTGTTTTTTTTTATTTAGTGAATATTTTAAGGAAAAATCACCCCGTAAGTCTAAAAAACTTGTGTCCCCGCTGTCACGTTTGAACCGGAGATCCAAATAATATGAAAAAAATTGAGAACATTATCGGTTTAGGAATTATTGAGTTATCTCCTAAAAATGTAGTTTCATTTTTAGGGTTCCGTAGCCAAATGGCAAAAAAGGAACCCTTATGGATTCGTCATGTCTGTCTGTCTGTCTGTCTGTCTGTCTGTCTGTCCGTCCGTATGTCACAGGCATTTTACTCGGAAACTATACGACGTATCTGAATAAAATTTACATATAAGGTGTATTTTGTATGCAGTTACTTAGTTATGTAGTTAAATTTGAAAAAAAAATATATTTTTAGGGGGGCGCTCCATACAGGTAACTAAATAAATAAAAAAATTAACCAAATATCAACATGTGACACATCAATCGATAGGTCTTTCAAAATAACATTGAGGTTTCTTTGACTATTTTGTGATTAAGTGAATATTTTCTGAAATAATCGCTTCGAAAGTCAGAAAAGTTGTGTAGCCCCCCCCCCCCCCCCCCCGTAACTTTTGAACCGTAAGTTCAAAAAATATGAAAAAATTTAAAGTGATGCGCCTTATTATATAATTTCAACGAAAATTGTTTTGAACATTATCGGTTCAGCCATTTTTGAGTTATCTCCAAAAAACTTCTTCCATAGGCATCAGATACGACCTTTTGTTATTAGTTTGGTTCTTATTCCATTGAAGGTACGGAACCCTCCTATGCGTGGTCCGACACGCACTTGGCCGGTTTTTTACCCTTTACGTGTACGTACGTTACGTAAGTAGGTTCACGTGTTAGAAAACTGTACTTACTTTAGTTAGCAAAAAATTACACGTCATATTGGATAGGGGGGGGGGGGAGGGGTCCTGAAAATATCACCAAAGATCACCATGGGGGAGGGGGGGGTCTAAAACAAGCCAAAAACGTATGACGCGATTAATGGACGCCCCCTAAGTCCTGTACCTGCTCTGGTATTTATATTATTAATTGTAAAAAATGAGCATAAAATGTCATAAATTGTACCTTTTTAGAAAGCTTATGAACTGAGGAAATAAATTCTGTAATTTGTACGCGAAGTGTTTTTACTTTTTTTTTAGTTATGCCTTAAAATGTAACAAGATTTGAAAAAAAAATACAAAAACTTCTGACTTCAGATGCTTTTATTTGCAAAATTTTGATATGTTTTGTACTTTTTTTATTATTTTACGTAATCAGTGATTCATTGGCTATTCGGAAAATCTTTTTTTTTACTTGAAAAATATGTAGTTTAAAAAAAAATACTAGTTTTAGGTCAAAAAGCGGGTATTTTATAAAAAAAATCTAAAATCTTGAATAACTTGAAAACCAATGATTTTTGACCCCTGCTTGACTTGAATCACTCCAAATAAGCTGTAGAATAACCCCCTTGAAGGAATACGACGAATTACCAGTCACCCTGTATAAATAGTATTGTGAGACCAGCTGATGATATAAGCTTAATATAATCTAATTATAGATCTCAGAATAGTAGTATTCCAATGGTTAGGACTTCTACAAGAACAAGGACTCCGGAAAAGTGGAGCGTGAAGCGGCTTAAACGCGTGTACTTTTTAGGCCCGTAGGGGGTTTGGATACAAAAAACGACTAAATAAATAGGTAAAGATTTCACGGCTGATCTTCAAATTTTGGAAGAAGATAAACCGTAAGCCGAATTGTAAATTTTGTCAGTTCTGCCATGGCCATAACATAGCCATTTTTATAGTATTTTATGCAACAGTTGTATAAGAGGGGTCAAAAAAGGTGAGTGGCGTGGGTAACAATTTGAGCCGTAGGCGCAGCCGGAGGCGAAAATTGTTAAGAAAAACGCCATGAACATTATTTGACCTACTTATACGACGTTGCATACAATACTTTTTCTACGACTACACATAGTTTAAAAAAAAATGCGAAATTGAACACTTCATGGATATTGCAGTTATTTTGTCAACATAATCAACAATAATTTAAGTTTCACCTTTTAAAACACTGTATTTCAAGTACTTCAATACTAACACAAACACACACCGTCGTTATTTAATCAATTATCAAAGAGCGACAGAGATTTGTAAAAATATATTATTTTCAAAGTTTGCAGTTTGCCACCACAAACGAATGGCAAACGTAAAAACTACAAAGTATATCTGTGGTTCTTTTCATTTTTTCTTTTTTAAAGTTTTTTTTCTAAAAACGCTACGTTTATTTAGGTTTCTTAGGTTGGCAGTAATTTATTTTCTTCTGAAGTCGTGACTGCACGCGATTCTATTTTGGCGCTTTTATTGAAAAGTTGTTTTTTTGGGGAATAGACTAGATAGACTTTTCTTCGAGTATATTTATTATCTATGTCCTTATATAGATGATGACGAATGTATAAATGATAGATAAACGGGAGTAGAAAAAAATATTCATTTGTTGGGTTCACAGGGCACCTCTGTTAGCAGTTGCATTATATCACATAATAACCTATTCTTATATTATATCACATAATAAGTCTATCTAGTCTATTCTTCATAAAGACCCTAGCTTTATGAAGAATAGACTAGATAGACTTTTTTGAAATTGCATAAGACATGCTTTTATATTCGTTTGCGGCAGAGATGGGCATTTCGTAATCGATTCCTGATTACACGATTACTTGATTTTACTTCTGTAATCCACTACCGGTTGTCAGATTACTTGTAATGTAATCAAGTGAAACGGTGATTACCAGTACATATTAAGGAATCAGGAATCATCTATAGAAAAAGTACAATTACTATTAATTGGGAATCAAAATTGATTCCAAATTACTGGAATTGTTGACTGATTACCACCAGATTACTTCTACATATATATATTAAATTCGCACTGCTGCCATGCTTGTGATGTTTTTTTTACATAAATCAGTTCGGATTCAGTTTTTGGGCATCGATTAGCGGAATCGTAGCTGTCGATCATAGACAAAAATCAGCTCTAAGTAAGAAAAAACCCAACCTCTGAATTTTGTCTGACTCCATACAAAAATCAGTCACCATAGACAAAAATTTGCCGTAAGTTGGGTTGTTTCCGATTTCCGGCTGATTATTGTCTATGATAGACTGAATTCCGCTCAATTGTGTGATGCACCTTAAGTATATTAAGAAAGCTATTTTTTACAAGCTTTTATTTAACTCACAGCGTTTGAAGTAAAGTACAGTCAGTCACAAAATCGTATATTGTCAAAAACCTGTAAACTGATTTAGAATTAATTCCTTCTAACCGATATTAGAATAAATAATAATAAGTATTTAGATGATTGGCTAAATAAAAGTACAGTCAGCCACAAAATCATTAATTGTCAAAAACTTGTAAACTGATTTAGAACCACTTCCTCCTAACCGATATTAGAATCGTGATTGTCTAAAGAAAAGTATAGTCAGCCATAAAATCGTATAATGTCAAAAACCTGTAAACTGATTTAGAACCAATTCCTTCAAACCGACATTAGAATAAATAATAATAAGTAATAAATAATAATGATTATCTAAAGAAAAGTACAGTCAGCCACAAAATCATACTATCAAAAACTTGTAAACTGATTTAGAAACTATTCCTCCTATCCGAAATTAGAATAGTCTCAATACCCTAAGTATCAGATGATTGTCTAAATAAAAGTACAGTCAGCCATAAAATCGTATAATGTCAAAATCTTGTAAACTGATTTAGAACCAATTCCTCGTAACTAATATAAGAATAAATAATAAGTATTTAGATGATTATCTAAATAAAAGTACAGTCAGCCACAAAATCATGAACTGTCAAGAACTTGTACTGATTTAGAACCTATTCCTCCTAACCGATATTAGAATCGTCTTAATACCCTAAGTATCAAATGATTGTCTAAACAAAGTACAGTCAGCCGCAAAATCATAAACTGTCAAAAACTTGCAAGCTGATTTAGAACCTCTTCCTCCTAACCGATATTAGAATCGTCTCAATACCCTAAGTATCAAAGCCGTAAAGTCGTATAATATAAAAAACGTAAACTGATTTAAAACCAATTCCTCCTAACCGATATTAGAATAAATTATAAGTATTTCGATGATTGTCTAAAGAACAGTACAGTCAGCCACAAAATCGGTCCCCCACTAAAGCCACACTACAGGCAAGAAAGCATCGAACCTAGGATTGACCGGCTAGAAGAGCACAGGGGAAAAGTGTCCACATCGTCACGTCCCTCAGCCACGAGGATTAAGCAAAGAATGTAAAAAAATGCGATATAAATTCAAGGGATCCTTATACAAGGAACGTGTTATTTTTCGTGTTTTGGTACGGAACCCTCTGTGTGAAAGTCCGACTCGCACATAGCTGGCTTTATGAAAACCCATTCGCAAGCAATCTATAATTATATCCATCATTGTTTATAAATCATCCCTGACAACCATGCCAATGACACTCACGGTGTAATCCAGTCTGGAATTTAGTAATTTAGTAATTCAGATTACTTAAGTACTTGATTACTGAGGAATCAAGATTACAGTAGTGGTTTACAATACTGATTCCTAAGTAATGGATTACAGATGTAATCATAGTACAGTATTACAGTAATTTTGATTACCTAAGTAATCGATTACCGAGGAATCACGATTACTGTAATGTAATCGTGTAATTAATTCCAAAAGTTATTGATTATGCCCAACTCTGGTTTGCGGGACCATATAATTGACAGATAAAAGTACCGGAGTAGAAAAAATACATAATGGCAACCTAACCCTTCAATTCTAATGTCGATTAGAGATCCAGACCTTCTTACTAACTTTAGACTTCCGTCTTATACATTATCATCGAAAAAACTACGCGACGCAATCACAGTGATAGCGCTATCAATAACAGTATATCTCTCCGTTTCTACTTTCTGTACAGCTGCGTGGAAACATTTTACAACAATTCATTGATTACTCGTTACTGTCTGAAGTGTTGAGTTTATTATTATTACGTTACATACAATATCTTTTCTTCTAGTAAAATCAGTTCAGCGAAAAAGCAGCAAAATTAAAAAAATCGAGTCGATCATTCAGAAATTACTACGACTCGATGACAAATGGCGTCATTTAACCCAATTTTTCACCGACTACAAAAAAAAGCTTTTGTTACCTAGTTCTTGTTGTTGCCAAATATCAGTTAAGTGGCTTGCGGATGATGGCAGGTAACAATTTTCTATATTTTTAGATATTAATCATAATTAACGAAATTATGGATTAAATTCTATTTAAGCAAATAATATTTTAGCTTGATAATTATAATTTATAGATTTAAAATCGGAGATATAAATGTTATAAGGGTAAGTGGTCTAATAAATACAAGAAATGAGCGTTGCAAAGAGTGAAACGTAATGTTAACAACCTACATCTACGAGTATATCAGATGTCTCAATAAAAACTACACTCAAGTATATTCGTGTGCAGTAAATATGATCTAATCTTAGAGTCGCTAAAACCTTGACGAAATAAAACAGCTGTTCTGCAGATTTCAAATTTAATCCCAAACGATTTCTTATCAATGTTTTTTTACCAAGATTAAAAGCTTTAAATAACTTTGCACTACTTAAAGAAACTGGAATCTATCGTAAAATTTACCTTGGAAAACGTGGTCGTTTTATAATATTTGACCTACGAGCAACAATGTACAGGAGGTACAGATTCAAACAAGTTTTTTTTTAAATTTATTTATCAAAAGTACAAAACATTTAAACAATTTTATGTTACTCGCCAAACTGCGATAACAGTTTGTTGGCGAGACCGCGCTCATTTTAACCAGTGTTAAGTAGAAATAGAAATAGAAACACAATGCCTGAACATTTAAGTAGTAACTGCCAGTATTCTGTTTATTATGTATATTTAAGTATTAATGTAATTTCTCCAAAAAAATATTTTTTAATCTACCTTTTAATTCAATTATGCTGCACTTTTTATCCTCCCTTAACCAATCAGTCTCGTTGTATATTTTTGGTATCATAAATAATACATACGTCCAAGCTGAATGTGTGGTACCTAGACGACGGAGACTCACAAACGGTTCGCAGACTTATCCATAATTTTACAGAAATTTAGTGAGATTGGCCTAAAACTTAACTTCGACAAATGTGAATTGTACCTTTCCGAAAACTTAGAACCCTCTTTAGCTCCTCAGGTACTAAGAAGTTTTTCCAGTTTAGCCCCAAACATTAAAATCTTATCCAAGGATAATCTCCACCTTCTCGGCTCCCCCATTTTTGATGAAGCCATTCCGGGTGTTTTGGCTAAGTCTGTTTCTAAATTTCGTGCTAATTCAGATCGCTTAATTAAAATTAGTAGTCATTCGGCCTTATTTATTTTAAAATTTTGTTTGATGGTTCCTAAATTTACTTACTTGCTCCGTTGCTGCCCTATCTGGAAATTCGCTAGTTTTGTTCAACCTATCGATAGTCTTCTTAGGTCACAACTGGAGTCTATTTTAAATGTCCGCTTCAATGAACAGGCATGGATCCAGGCTTCTTTGCCCATTAGGTTTGTCGGTTTAGGAACACGTAAAATATCAAGTGTCGCTCTGCCAGCATTCTTGTCCTCCATCCATAGCACGTCTGATCTCGCAGGTAAAATCCTTAAAGCCCTACTGGCAACAAACTGCGAGATCGCGTGCCTGGAGGAGGCCAAGAATGTCTGGTTAACTAAGATGAACCTAAATATACCAACTAGACCTAAGGGGCAGAGAGCTTGGGACAACATAGCTTCGGACGTCGTCCTAAAAACTCTTATCCACACATCCTCGGGTAAGGACCGCGCAAGGCTCCTTGCGGTAACCCGACCAGAGTCTGGACAGTGGCTACATGCCTACCCATCACCAAACACAGGCACATTTATTGATCCGGGGACTCTTCGAATTGCCATCGGTCTCCGAGTGGGGGCTGATGTTTGTGTTGACCACAGATGCGTCTCTTGTGGGACCATCGTAGATCGCCTAGGTCACCACGGACTTGCCTGCTCTTCGGGCGCCGGCCGCCTATCCCGTCATGCAGCACTTAACGACATCTTGAGAAGGGCGCTCGTCAGCGCCAACATACCCGCAGCTCTGGAGCCCCAGATTGTGCGGGACGATGGTAAGCGCCCCGACGGGATGTCGTTGATCCCCTGGCGGATGGGCCGTGCGCTGGTATGGGACGCTACCTGCACCGATACGCTGGCAGCGTCCTATATATCGGCGACCAGCAGGAATTCCGGGGCGGCGGCCGACACCCGAGAGCGCTATAAAGTCAACAAATATAGCTGTCTCGGCACCAACTACGAATTTGTAGCTTTTGGTGTCGAGACACTAGGTCCGTGGGGCAGGGGTGCGCGTGGGCTCCACAAGGGGCTCAGCAAGCGGCTGCGGGAAGCAACGGGGGACCCTCGCGCGGGCAGCTTTCTCGCACAAAGGCTTGCCATCGCGATACAACGCGGGAATGCTGCCTGCGTGATGGGCACCCTGCCAAGAAGCCAAGGTTTGTTTTAGGTATCTTTATTTTTTCTAGTTAGGTTTAGTTTTAGTAGTTTTAATTTATAAGTAACTTTAATTGTTATACCTACTTGTTTATAAATACATTTGTTCTTTTGCCATAGTAGTTTTTGCCAGAATTCTGTACATATTTCCTTAACCTTATATTTCTTGTTCTCTATTTATTTTACTGAAAATATGGCTCGTGAAAATTTGTAACCGGACAGTCATACTAACCGTAATAAGACTGTCAGAGAAAGTACCGCGTGAGTCGTTTTTGCGGTACAATTGTGGGGCCATTTTTGTGGGGCGGATTGTGTATCCCTAGTATTATTTGATCGGTGTATTTGACTCATAATATATTTTACAATAAAAATATTTAAGTACATACTTAGATTAAACCGTAAAGAATCTATGTAATTTTTAGTGACCATTTAAATAAAACGGGAGAAACTGTAGTAGTATTGCACAGTCTTAGCCGATGTTTTTGTTAGATTCATATCATACGGAGGCATATTCTTTTTTGTTTTTACATTTTTTCCATTATGCCAGTGTTGTTATTCCAAACCGGCCATCATCTATAAATTACGCTAATTCGTCAGTACCGGAAACCGTGAAGTTTTCTATCTCGTATGTCATGGGTTGTTTAATTTTCTACTCGTATATCACTTCTATTTCTGTGCCCATCGTTTTTGTTCATTGATTACTCGTTACTGCCTGAAGTGTTGAGTTTATTATTATTACCTTACATACAATATTTATCTTTTCTTAATTTAGTGAAATCAATTTTCGGATATATTTATTATCAATCATTAAGTACATATAAATTGTAAAATATTGACGGTACAGATCAAACATCCCTTTAATTAGCTAATTCACCACAACGAATTAGGCGTTTCTGTAACAAAAATATTTATTTGGTTACGTTATTGCGTAACCAAATAATATATTCGTATATCAAAAAAGATTAATTTCCTACATCCGGAGAGAAATGGACGTTGTGGTCGGTGGTTTAAATAAAACATAAATGATCACTGCTCTTAGTTTTATTGGGGTTCCATATCCACAAATAAATACTAAAACCGTTTATATAGTCTAATGATAACCGTAAGTAAAAAATAATAATCTGTGGAACTGGTATTCCATGCGTATTCCCAACTAACTTCGACATTGCTTCGACATAAATGAATTGACATTTGCATTGCAATGAAATAAATAACAAATCAAACTGATTTCAGGTCTTACAGACTTGCGTTTATTTAGGTTTACAATTTATTTGTATTTCTGAACATTTGGTGCCAAACTCTTGCCTCAACCATCATTCGGAAAGAATTATTAGTTTTCTACGGGACCCAGTCTTCTGCTGAGTTGGCACTTGACTGATACATTATGATATGTTTACAGTGGCGTAGAAAATATTTGGGCGTCAGCCCGCCCCCGCGACGCGGTACTGGGCGGGCGGTAACAGAGCGCCAGTCCAGCCGCCGGTACCACCGCGAAAGCTCGTCCCTCGATCAGTGCTTTTAAATCGTCGAAATGGCTGTAAGTTGTTTATTTTTAATTTATAAATAGTTTCCGTAGTTATTTAGAACTGTTTCCGAAACTTTTAAAATTATTCTAATGCCAAGAAAAATATTGCGCTTTCGACATTGTCTTGACCTCTCGTCGTCACTTTTAAACAATTATTTGGTTAATTTAACATTAATGCCTACGAAATTTTTGTAAGTAATCCCTGACGTCAATGCGGATTAACAAGCCAGATGTATACGCAGCTGCGCACGCGCGTTAGTCGACGCATACGATCTTTTACAACTCTCCCCAAACTTTCCAGAGGGGCTCTTTAGGCGCCCGAGTTACTTAAGACGTTATTTTTGGAGATGATGCTGGAGCGGCCATCAAACGAGTTGGCACTGGAGCTAGCGCTTTATGGCCGGCGTTCAAAATGTTTACGACATCGCTAATGATAATTATACCAATTTCAGCCCAGGAATAAGGAACAAGAACAGGAAGTCCTGAACTGGATTCAGGCGGTCATCGGAGAGCCTCTACCTGGTGGTGACTATGAGGATATTTTGAAGAATGGTATTGTTTTATGCAAACTGGCAAACAAGCTGTCCCCTGGCTCAGTCAAAAAGATCCAGGAGAAAGGAACCAACTTCCAGCTGATGGAAAACATCCAAAGGTAAATAAGTAGGAAAAAATTAATACACTATCAAAATAAATCGATACACTATTAAAAACATAACTAATAACTTTGATTCCAGGTTCCAGGCAGCTATCAAGAAGTACGGAGTCCCAGAAGAAGAAATCTTCCAAACTGCTGACTTGTTCGAGAAGCGTAACGTCCCCCAAGTTACCCTTTGCCTGTACGCTCTTGGCAGAATTGTAAGTTCATTACTCTTTTCCACTGTAGTTACTTTACAATACGATATTACAAATAGAGTTTAGATTTGACGTTATATTCATTTTGATTTTTGATTTGATTATTATATCGATTGAAAATTTCCACAACAGTATTCCACTATCACTATGACTATACTATTGATTATAGGTTGACTTGTGTAAGATTGTCCAATAATATAAAAAAAAAACTATTCATTACATTGTTTTAATTTATTTTCCAGACCCAAAAACATCCTGAATGGACCGGCCCTCAACTCGGTCCCAAGATGGCCGACAAGAATGAACGCACCTTCACGGAAGAACAGCTCCGGGCCCACAACGCCGAGCTGAACCTTCAGATGGGCTTCAACAAGGGCGCGTCTCAGTCTGGCCATGGTGGCTTCGGCAACACCCGCCACATGTAACTTACATCTACTCCTTTTTAACGGGTATCTCATATCAATGGCCATAATCTGTATTTTTACGAGAGCCTATTCCATTCTTGATCGTCTTTGGTTGGGTTGGGTGACATTTTGTACCTTGCTTACTGGATGTATTTTTGTGGTCTTTACAAAATTTCATTTAGATTTACATTATCAATTAAATTAATTTACTAATTTAAGATAGTGTTTAAACTTTAAAGTAAGTGAAACTTTTGATATGTGTAATTTCTACTTAAACAACACCAAAGAATGTGAGTATTTATTGTATTGCTACTTATTAGAAATTAATAACCTAATGAGGAGTTTTATTTTTGTTAAGACTTTTAAAAGTATATGTAAATATTTAAAAATAAATATTGTTTGTAAGAACTCGTTTATATTTAGCACCCCAAAAACAACAATTTGTAAAAAGTATTTTTTGTAATTGCAACATGAAATGACTTGGAAATTTTATTTAAGTAGGTACTCAGTTACAAGTTATATTTTTGAACAATATAGAGTAGTGTTACTACTTAAAAACAGTGAAAAAAAAAACAAACAAAATAGTTTAATTTGCTTCAAGATTCAAGTGATAGTTGTTGTTGAAGTTTTAAGTGCTTGAGTACCTAATCAACAACCATAATTTTTCAAGAAGCAGAATATGAAAGCTGACAGAATCACAACTAACTTAGTCAGACTATACGTACGTCAGACTATAATTGGTTTATGATTGAATTAAATGTGTATAATGACGAGACACCCTTGGCCTAATTAACTTGTGTCCAGGCAGATATTAATTTTACTGACTGGTCGAACCAATGCCAAGACACGATCTGAACACTCAATTTAAATTGAAGATTAATTGAATTTAATCACAAGACATATTTGCGTTTAATTGTGTAAGTCAACGCTATAATATTATTGTACCTACATAGATTCTCTAAATGTTTGAGTATTTAAGTTAGGTACAGGAATTTTTTCGGGTGTTAAGTTTTTTGTCTAAATAAGGAAAGATTTTTCTATTTGATTTTCAGTGGTCAAATGTATCTAATCGTTTTTTTCTAAATGGTATGCGTTTCTGTAAACATATAAACTAAAACTGGATATATTTTCTTAATTTAGTCAAACACTTAAAGCATACCAAATGTTAAGGTTACACTTCATTTGGGGTTAGGACCTATGAGCTTCTTTGAAAAGTAAAGAGTCTTAATCAAAAATATTACTTTGTATATGCCGCAGCGGAGGAATGTCGTTATCTTCATTTCGAATGGATTTCGTTTTAGAAATAGTCAACAATATTCAGCATTCTCTTTCAAGAAAAAATCCTAAGAAAATTTACGGGAAACATCTTTGACAATGGACAGACGAAAATATTTAGATTTTTCTAACGCGTTTAGAGGTCGTCGAACTATTTCATTCATTCTGCGTGACAAAGCAACAGGTTGTTAATATGTCATGTGAAGCCATGACTTCGTTTGCAGCGATAAAACTAAAATAGTCGGGGCTGAGAGCTTCTTGTGGTTTTGTCCAAACATTGTTAACAAGTAAATCCTGCGATTTGCGCCAAAATTCTCTAAGGCCACCAACACCAACTTTGCGTTTAAAGAAAAAGAAAATATTTTTATTTCTTATAGGTACTTCTTGTATTTTGAATTGAAAGATAAGTCACTAAAGTACAGACATATAAGTATCCTGCTAATACATTACCTTGCCAACTCAAAGAAGTCTTTTGTTTCTTAAAAAGTCTATTAAGCATGTGTCGTTTGCTACTTTGTCTAGATTATTAGCTATTTACTCTCGTTTCTTTAATTATGTTTTTACGCAGTATAATATTTTGATAGCAGGCTACTGCTCCAGAAAGTTCGTTCAGTAGGCCAAGAGACGCGTGGGCTCTCGCTCAGTGCTTGTCTATGACCAGTCCTGTTTATCTTGACCGGCAGCCAACGAATGGGGGATGTGCGTTAAATTTATTCTTATACATGACATAAAAACCTTGACACACGCAACATTTTACTAGCTCATTAGAAATGATTAATTTTTATTTTTAACTGGCGAATTTTAATCGTCTACTAGAGAAAACATAGACGATGATTATAATTCATATACGAACTACGAAGTAGGTACTTCACGTTATTAAGGAAGAATCATATTTCCGACTCACGATTATATTCATAGTAACAACTATCGCAAATTGCATATATGTTCGCTAATGCGTAAAATACAAATTTAATCAAGAGGAAATCTCTAAAATATTGTCCGATAAACGTGGCAACCACTTTATGGCTAGAGTGAAATTTTCAATAACCGTTATGATATGATCCAACTTCAATTCTACTCCAATGCATTAACTACGCAATGCATCTATTGCCTAAACATCTAAATCATAAATGTCAGAATTTGCTTGAAAATTGTTTCGATGCAACTCCAATTCAACTTCAATATTGGTTGATGATTTGTTGTGTGTTGAAGTTATATTTGAGATAGTAAACTCCACTCACAACACAAGTTGCATTATCCTTTGAAAAAATTTCCTCGTAAGGCGCAATGGATAGCCCACTTTTTGATTGAGTAATAAACATGTTCAGGAATGCCTAAAATTGTTGTATATTCTTGATTTTCAATAGTGTTTTTAATGTACTTTAAAATTAGAATACGGCACCAGGACTTCTTTATAAATGTCTTCGTTGTTTTAAATAATACTTAAGACTAGAGTCTTACCATGATTCGTATTTAATTAAATTGCTACAACGTTTCCGCTAATTCCAACCGCTTTGCTTTTACTGTTTAGAGCCAATCTCGGGACTAGCTCCTTAGCATGTTGTGTAATACTCAATGCAGCGAGCTACAGGTCAGATGGAACGAGTTTAATAAGCGATAGTCCTTTGTTGGCAGTTCGCCAGCCAGACAAATAGGTCGTCAAGGGCTTGCACAGTTTTGTAAACACCACTGTTAGGGATATTTGACGTTTAGACGAGCATGTGACGGCCAACTAATTATCGCTGTCCGCGAGTGTTTTTTTAGGGTTCCGTAGTCAACTAGGAACCCTTATAGTTTCGCTTTGTCTGCCCGTCCGTCCGTCCGTCCGTCCGTCCGCGGATAATCTCAGTGACCGTTAGCACTAGAAAGCTGAAATTTGGTACTAATATGTATATCAATCACGCCGACAAAGTGGTAAAATAAAAAGTGGATTTTTTTTATTTATTAAGGTACCTCCCCTATACGTAAAGTGGGGAGTGTTTTTTTTTTTCATTTCAAGCCTAACGTGTGATATATTGTTGGATAGGTATTTAAAAATGAATAGGGGTTTACTAAAATCATTTTTCGATAATGTAAATATTTTCGGAAATAATCGCTCCAGAAGTAAAAAAATATGCGTCCCCCCCCCTCTAACTTTTGAACCATAAGTTTTAAAAATATGAAAAAAATCTCAAAAGTAGAACTTTATAAAAACTTTCTAGGAAAATTATTTTGAACTTGATAGGATGAATAGTTTTTGAAAAAAAATTACAAAATAATTTCTGAACTAAGTTTGTAATTTAACCGCATAAGTAGGTGTTTATTGTACCTGTAATTTCTACAAAATTACAATGAAATGACGTGCTTTCAAATAAAGTAAAAACGGTGAAAATCGGTTCACGCAATAAAGAATTATTCCATAAAAATCATCTTCCATACTTTAAGCTCGCGCGCAATAGTTTACTTAATTTGCCGATAGATGTCGCTGTACGTGGAACTCTCATATCATATCCTACATGGCGGTGTTATTAACTCTTAAGTGGGGACACTTACTGTGACGGACGGAAAACTACGGAACCCTACACTGAGCGTGGCCCGACACGCTCTTGGCCGGTTTTTTGGTTTATTGATAGCATTGCTCAACCAAGCTTGGTTATAAATACCCAGAATTTGATATTTTTTATACTAGCGGTGATTTGTAATTAATGTGTAAAATAGGTCAAAAAATGATTTTGTATATCTAGCTCATTGCCACAATTCTATCTAATGTACTCTGGCGAATGAAATAAGGAATTAATAATTTTGGTACTGGGTCATACTGTTGGCGATGACCCACTGGCGTGTAATTTATATTTATTAGGTTCAACTTCACTGCCGCAACTTGACCGCTGGTAGACTAACCAGGAGGTGAGCATCTTTAATTGCTCGAAACTTGAGTGAAAAAGTCTACCAGAACTACGCAAATTAAATAGGTTACTGCTGTTAACTAAGATTATGAAAACACCAAATTAAAATGATAACTTATGACATGACGTGACACAGGTTCCGCCAGCGCGTCGCAAGCAGGGTAACGTATTCCAATAATTAGCTTGATTGCACTACCGATTGCACACGCGAGTCGCGTGGAAGACGATCGATGTTACGGAACGAATGTAACAGTTTGCTGCGTATGAGCTCGATTACGAACGACCGGTAATACGGGTTTTACAGGAACTCAGGGTGTTTCGCTTTCCAGCCCTTCCATTGTGAAAGACGTGGACATGTAGTTTGGAACGTCTGGGGTTCTGGAATTTTGTGTAGACGATTTTCTACATTTTGAAAATTGCTACCTTTTCACTTAGTAGATGATGATGCATAACCAAGTTCGATTTGTATTAACATTTATGACTTTTAATTTTACTAAAATATATGTCTACGCACCTATTGCAGTTAATGTTACTAAGATTAACGCTTCATTGAAGACGATTCAATGAAATTGCACGTTATATTGTAGTAGATTATTTTTTCACTTGTTATACTCTTCTGTTTCACTAACTTGTAAGCATAAGTTCAAAGCGGTGTCTCCATAAAATTCAAGAGAACCTAACGCAAGTTGTTTCTTTGTTAATAAGTAAAGTTCAAGCTTTATTTACATACTTAAGGATTGCGTATGTCTCCCCACTTTCCTACATTACTGCAGGCCAAAGGCTGTCTTTAAGTTAGTCTCAAGCTTACACGGTAGGGATCACAAGTCGTCTAACTTTAAAGAAAACTGCGGAAGGGTTTCGACCAGAGGCAAAAATATGCCGCTGAAACTAATCATAGTGATGTGTGTGTTATATCATAGTTCTGCGGCGGAACATTACAAAACGAAGCGTAAGTATTTTTGGAAACCTTTCTGTGTATGGACGCCGGTTGCTTGATCGGATCTGATTTCGGTTGAATGATCTATATGATTAGAAGTGTCGATGTATTTGCAAATACTGTCTTACGTATTAAATAAAACACTTAGATTCCGTTTAAAAAAACTCTCTTGATGGTTTTATTCTGCCAATTAATGGATTTATTTTCGAGATTCCTCTTATAACCCCCGACTGGGTATTGTGTAACAATAGTATCTAGATAAATTAGATAATCAATGGGAGTATTGACAGTCTGGATGTGGTAGAGTCTTACCACGATAAGTTTGCATAAACAAAGACTGTTATACATATAAAGTGCGTGAAACGGAGCAAGATTAATATGCTCTATTATTCAGTTAGAGAAAAATATTTATGAAAAAGTATGACATTGGCGTCGTTAGTCCACGCGTACAATACAAATTGATATAAGTACAAATTAAAAATCGGGTCTTGAACTCTTGTAGAAATAAAATAATGTTACAAATTCAAAAATGTTAGTGTTGCCCCTAGGTCTTATGAGGAGTACCTAAGTAGGGCATAGCATGTAGCGTAAGGCTGTGGACGGCCACTGGACGCAGCGTACAAAGCGCCACTATGAACTGGAAGTCATAGAAAAACGTGACGCTGAGCGGTGCACACAGCGTTAACCGCAGACCACGGCCTTAGGTGGTTTATTACGCTGGTATATTAGCTTTAGATAAATGTTTGTGTAACTCGCTGCAATATGCAAAAGGTGACCCGAAACTGGGTTAGGTTAATGATAATAGGTGCAGGTAACCAGTCTCGCAAAACCTGCATGTCCTTATGTACTCTATTACGTAAAGTCGGTTAAGTAACAGAAACCAAATGCTAATGTCAGGGCCACAGTGTTTTAACATATTTCTGTTGAGATTAATAAATATATCTACTTTCTTATATTCGTTTTTAAGGTTTTTATCACTAGAGATGTACTGTCTCAAGCACGTTCTTCCTTTACTATGGGAAATATTCTATAATTATAAACAAATGACAAAGGATTCTCCTAAATACTGGTAATCTTGTATACATTTTTTTTAGTAAATAGTTGGTTAATGGGTAGGGTTATGTAGCCTGGCCACGAAATCAGTACACCTTATTCGGCAAAATCTGCTCAGTATTTTTGACACTACGCTAGAAAACATTATGTAACGGACAAATATGCTCACCATAATCCCTGCCCGTAATTTCTTGTTATTTTATATACTTTTGTACCCAGTAATCTGTCTTGTAACTATTCATAGCTATGATGGATGCGGAGAAGATGTACCTAGCAACAATTCAACCAAGTTTCGGATATCTAAAGTTATCGGTCTTAAGTAAGGCGTGCTCCCGGTAGTGGTTTGGTATAAATAAACCGCGAATTTACCGTACAAAATCGGAACCGGGAGCATGATCTAATCTATTGTATAGTTAATCTATTTGTTTTCCAATTCCAGCTGACTTTGTGAAAACTTGCTTCAAGAGTGACCCCGAATTCGACGACTGTTCAAAGACTGCTGTCCAACAACTGTTTAATGCTTTAGGTCCAGGTAAAACTCACACTCTCTGATAATATATTCCAAATATATAAACATATAGTATTATACTTACTAGTACCTACACTGTAGTATGTTGGACCAGCTATCTATCTCTCTATTATAAATGAATAACTAAAGAGAAAAATTGTACAGATCGACCTATTTTTAAATTGCAAAGATTGTACTATGGATAAATTATAGACGATTTACAGTTTAAACTGCAGTAACATGCCACTGTGATTTAGCTAGTATCTTTACTAAATATTGGTACTGAGAACTCCCCGTTTACTGTTTTAAAAATAAATTTTGGTTAATAAGTAAACGCATTTCATACAAAAACAAAAAAAAATGCTTTGACAGCAGATACAAGTAAGTATGCTAGTTAAACTTCAAGCCAATCTAAGCTGTAAATGTCGGGGATTTTGAATTCAAGTACATGTTCCTAAAAATTGTATTTTTTTGGAAACCTAGTAATTTTTAATAAAAAAATAAACTATATGCTAGTATAATCATGTATAATATTATAATATGCAAATAAGGAAAAGGTTTAGTCGGTTTATATATTTGTCTTCATAAAACTACGCCCGAAAACCCAAAATAACTCGCAAATTTCAATTAAAATTGACATTTCTACCTGCATAGAAAAAAAGTAAAGAATAAAGAAATATACGACCTAAATGGGAGGAAACCTTTACCCAAATGGGAACCATACCTCTCCAAACACCAATACAACATTTTACAGTACCGCTGTTACTTTGATTTAGCTTGCAATATTGCTACTTTAAGTAGAGCATTACACAGTTTAAATGTTAAGTAAAATAACATTATTACTGCGTTTTAGTCTGTTGTCTGTATTCGGCCATAATCCGTAGTCGTAGTCAGTGTTGGCCGTTAATTTCAATTAGAATTGAAAATTGATCAATAAGATTGAAGATTAATTCCGTAACTAATCAATTACACGAACATCAATTTTTACTAACGTTAGTTCGCATTGATTTTGTGACGTCGTCAATTACACTAACCGTCAATTAGAATTAACCTATTAGTTACACTAACGTCTCGAAAATTTAATAAGAATTACAGTTAATTAGATTAACGTTAGTGTAACTAAATTAATCCTGACTTACACTAATAATTAATTTTAAAACTGCATCTCGCGTTCGGAAGTCGGGACCAATATCACAAGATGGAGCTCATGCTGGACCCTAGGGCTACCTACTGGATCTCAGGTTTGGCGCATCATAGACTCATGCTGTTTGGGCTCATTCGACTTGTACTGATGAGCAGATGGTACCGGCATCAAAATCTGGAGCTCATGCTAGACCCTGGGGATCCCTACTGGATCTCGGGTTTGGAGCATCATAGACTCATGCTGTTTGGACTCATTCGACTTGTACTGATGAGCAGATGGTACCGGTATCAAAATCTGGAGCTCATGCTGGAACCTGGGGATCCCTACTGGATCTCGGGTTTGGAGCATCATAGACTCATGCTGTTTGGGCTCATTTGACTTGTACTGATGAGCAGATGGTACCGGTATCGAAATCTGGAGCTCATGCTGGACCCTGGGGATCCCTATTTTTATTTTTATATTTTATCATTTATCATTTATCGTTTATCGTTTATCATCATTTATCATTTATCATTTATCTTTTGTCGTTTATCATTTATCATTTATCTTTTATCTTTTGTCGTTTGTCGTTTGTCATTTGTCATTTATCATTTGTCATTTACCTTTTATCTTTTGTCGTTTGTCGTTTGTCATTTGTCATTTATCATTTGTCATTTATCTTTTATCTTCTGTCGTTTGTCGTTTGTCGTTTGTCGTTTGTCGTTTGTCATTTGTCATTTGTCATTTATCATTTATCATTTACCTTTTGTCGTTTGTCGTTTGTCATTTGTCATTTGTCGTTTGTCGTTTATCGTTTGTCAATGATAAATGATAAACGATAAACGATAAAGGATAAAGGATAAAGGATAAAAATAAAAATAGGGATCCCCAGGGTCCAGATTTTGATACCGGTACCATCTGCTCATCAGTACAAGTCGAATGAGCCCAAACAGCATGAGTCTATGATGCGCCAAACCAGAGATCCAGTAGGGATCCCCAGGGTCCAGCATGAGCTCCAGATTTTGATATCGGTACCATCTGCTCATCAGTACAAGTCGAATGAGCCCAAATAGCATGAGTCTATGATGCGCCAAACCCGAGATCCAGTAGGGATCCCCAGGGTCCAGCATGAGCTCCAGATTTTGATACCGGTACCATCTGCTCATCAGTACAAGTCGAATGAGCCCAAAACAGCATGAGTCTATGATGCGCCAAACCCGAGATCCAGTAGGGTTCCCCAGGGTCCAGCATGAGCTCCAGATTTTGATACCGGTACCATCTACTCATCAGTACAAGTCGAATGAGCCCAAACAGCATGAGTCTATGATGAACCAAACCTGAGATCCAGTAGGGATCCCCAGGGTCCAGCATGACCTCCATCTTAGGGTACCGGTCCCATTGCTTCACGGAGTATATGGAGACGGTATCAGCCGTAGTTTGTTCCAAAACCAGCGTAGCCGGCATTTACACGCACACATTCTCATTAAAGTACGCACGAGGTGATACACACAAAGAAATGTCAGTCTCTCACTCGCTGTGTTGATGTGTGCGTACACTCGAAAATACGTAACCACTACCATTGCCTCGTGTCAGCCATATTGCCCAGCAACGTGGCTGCCGATCGTGTGACGAGACTGACGAGCGACGTTCGTATTTCCAAATACATTGCGCGTCACTCGCGTAATCCTGCGACCGCCAGCAATAGCTAGCGAGCAATTGATGTGAATACTGTTGTACCATCAGATAATGGGTGCATGTCGTAATAAAAGCCTACAATTTTTGGAAAAAATGTGAAATACTTGGTTTTTATACTTACCGGTGGAAAGCAACTACTCCAGGGGCCTCTTTTAATTCGTTGCTTCGTATACGATACGACAAAATTGTACAACACGGCATTTTTACATGTTTTTTGGCACTTAATTCGTCACACGTGGTCGAACGACGACTGAACCGCGCGGCATGAGGTTTCGACAAGTTTATGCGCATCTGATCATAAACGATGTAACGCGCGCCCGGCTCATTACCGCGTCCATTAGTATTTATCTAGTCCGTGCATTGCTTATTAATACAAGCCCCCGAGTCCAGAGTCAAAATCGAAACAAAAATCAAAACCTCGTAGCTTAACCTAAATTCGCGTTTAGTTAGGTTAATTATTAATGTCAATTACCAATTCAATCTACACTAAAAATTAAATTAATGTTTCAATTTTTGAGAAAGATTAAAAATTAAATATCTTCAATTATTAGTTATTCGCAAAGGATTAACACGTTAGTTACAATTAATTTCAATTCTAATTGAAATCAATTTGCACTAAACTATTAGTGTTCAATTTTAACTAACGTGTTTCAATCTTCAATTTTTAATTTTCAATTACACTAACGTTCGGCCAACACTGGTCTGCACGGCAGAGCTTTAGCATTAAGGTCACAGCACATAAGAGCCACCCGGCACCCGACCCGCACCACCTCGTCGTTCGGCGTCCACTCGTTGTCGACAGGTGGTCCACGGGTGGACGCCGCGTTGTCACCAGTTCAGGCGAGGCAAGCATGCCAACAACGAGATATCATCGAGTGGTCCACTCGCAGTCCGCGTGTGGACACATCGCGAGCGAGGCGATCCGGTGATGCTACGGAGTTGATGTAGTGAGCGCATGCCCATACAAATCCATATGAAGAATACTAACCGCTCGAGGCAAGGCGGTGCGGGTCGGGTGCCGGGTGGCTGTAATGAGCTGTGACCTTTAAACAGGCTACTACTCCTAAGGACACAAAGGTCATCATCATAATTAGACTGATCACAATTTTGCATTATCGTTTTACGACAAGAAACAACTTGATTATGTAGTAGATTAGGTGTTTAACTATACATAATATACCACGAATAATTATCCCTGGGCGACCCTGTGCTCAATCTCCTTTATAGGATGTCAGTCAAAATGTAATTAGCTATTCGTAATATTAGTTCTTAAGACGTTATGTTACATTATATGTATTACATTACATGTTACATGATAATTCTAATATATTCAACTTTTACAATTAATTCAAGTTTTACAATTGAGTCAACGGGAAAACATTGGAAATAAAAAAATACTACGAGTACTCATGTAAGGCCAGGGGGGCGATTTTTGACATCGAGCGCTCGAATTCAAAGAATTTTACCTCGAATATAATCGCACAAAAAAGTTTGTCGTCATTATTTAGGCATGAAATTAATCTGGTTCTGGTTTAAGACATTTATTTCTCATAACGAATTTACAAAGTTCACTTACATGAGATACACTAATATATTATACATACTTTTAAAGCTAGCGTGCAGTTAACAATTTTATTTTTATACTAAAAATGCATATATAAATACTATAATAACGAGGGTTGCTACTTATATATCCGGAAACAAAAAAACAAACAAACGTACACGGCTGAAAATGGTTTTATTGTTTTTCAAAGTATTCCTCTTGATGATCTATGCACTTTTGCATTCGCGTGAACCAATTTTTAAAGCACTTCTGCCACTCCGCCTGAGGTACCTCCATTACGTGTTGTTTGAATGCGTCGACAGCATCTTCAGCGGTCGAAAATCGTTGACCGCGTAATTTATTCTTTATATTTGGAAATAAATAAAAATCGTTGGGTGCCAAGTCAGGGCTGTACGGCGGATGACCCGTTAATTCCACATTTTGACCCTCCAAAAATAGAGTTGTTTCGCGTGACGTATGACAGCTGGCATTGTCATGATGAAGAATGATTCTTCGTCGCTGGTTAGTTTTACGAATTTGTTCAAATACTTCCGGTAAGCAAATGGTCGTGTACCACTCTGAATTAACCGTTCTACGGTTTTCTAGTGGCACTGTAGCTACATGGCCATTAATACCGAAGAAGCAGGCCACCATTTGTTTCAATGTACTTTTTGCACGAGTAACTTTCGTAGGGTTCGGCTCATTTTGAAACACCCATACCGTTGATTGTTGCTTCGTTTCGGGATCGTATGCATAGATCCAGGATTCGTCACCTGTATAGATGTTATAAACGGCTTTTGAGTCACCACGGTTATATTTTTTTAACATTTTATTGCACCATTCGACGCGAGCATCTTTTTGCTCTTTTGTTAAGTTGTGGGGTATCCAACGCGAACAAATTTTTTTTACAGCCAAATAATTATGCAATATGCTATTAATGCTGGTCATAGAAATACCCAGAGTCGCCTCTATCTCGCGGTACGTAACATGTCCATTATAAGTTTTCGCACAGCCTCGATATATTGTTGTACAACGACCGATTTCGGGCGACCTGCCTTAACTTCGTCCGTAAGCATACTACGTCCACGATTGAACTCACTAAACCAGTGATACACAGTAGTTTTAGATGGGGCTTCATCACCAAAAGTTGAAGTTAGTTGATCTATGCACTGTTGTTGCGTTAAACCACGCCGAAAATCATAATAAATCATAGCACGAATATTTTCACGAGTGAGTTCCATTCTTGCTGCGAGATGAAAATTAAAACCCGTCAAAAACAAAACACGAGCGTTAATAAGAAAGAAAAAATATACCGGCCAGTACTTAAAAAAGTTCAAATTTTACCATGGAGGTCAAATATGCTATTTAAGAAGATTGTAATCCCGGTTTCCGGATATATAAATAGCAGCCCTTGTATTTGTTAAACATTATAAGGTGGGTAGAAATCGACGGCTTCGAGAACGAGTTACTTCGACCGTCCTGTTCAGATGCGTCACAGTGTAGATAAGAAACAAATATTCACGAGTTATAATGACAGCGGCATGGATGGATGCGGTATAGCCGTGCACACTAATGATGTAATACATTATTTGAATTTTCACTTGGTATTATATTGTTAATTGTAACGGGTAACCTAAAGTTGTATTTTTTTTTTTTCCTACGTTATTATTTTATTATTATATTTTTTTTTGACTTAAAGTTTCTGTGGGTACCAATTATAGGTTGATTTAAGAAAATAAAAGAGAATGGATTTAATAGTTGTTGATCGAACATAATTCGAACAGTTATACTCTTATTATTTTCCGTAATTAGGTGTCAAGTTTGTATATTTATAATATTTAAAGATTATAATTAATGTAATAATGGATTCGTTTCTTATTATTATTCTAGTTGTAGGTTGCTGAATATATGAAATTTTAAGTGTTTCTTGAAGGTAGTTATGGATTTAGACTCTTTAATATCTTCCGGTAATTTGTTATATATTTGAGCGCCTTCGATGCTCTTTCTCCCATAATTCGTCCGTGGTGACCGCAGTATTAAATTATTCGCACTTCGTAATTTCATCTTTTGTACTTGATGTTTTTTTGTAAAATTTATCTGTGTGTGTATATCTTTTTGAAGTATTTTACGGAGTAATAAACACGTATAATAGATATGTATATGACTGAGGTATATTCATAATTTTAAGAGTTTTGTACATTTTTTTAGTCGGGGTTTGAAAATCATAGTTAAAAAGGGCCTTAAGCAATTTGTTTTGGGCTATTTGTATTTTTGGTTTTTGCTGCAGTCCCCCAAACTTCGATTAGATAGTCAATATGTGGCTTGATTAAGGAATTATATATTAGATATTTTATCTTTTGTGGGAGACATCGGGCAATACCTCGGACAGCACCAGTTAATTAATAGTATAAATAAGATGATTTTAATTTGCTATCGCTGTTATTTTTAAAACATAATTTCTTCGTTTTACTCACAGTTTTAAACATCATATTTATTCGAGCGCTCGAATCTCAAAAATCGCCCCCTTGATTTTATTACACTGGATTAAGAAATAAATCTGTAATTATACTTATCAATTAAAAAACGCTAAAGACTTAGTATTTTTTCGAGGAAGGTGACATCTGTTTAATGTTATAATTGTTTTAATTTACTTTTATAGCAAATGCTAATACTACCTATATTTAGTTGAAATTTTACAAAGAGTATTTTAAAATTCAGCTACTTTTCACTGACTTTAGCTGACGAGCTCTGTGCGCCTGGTTAGCCGCAGTTGCCCAACCCTGCAGCGCGCAAGCTACTGCACTCAACTTTTGTGAGACTCAACTCTTCTCGCACTCTGCGCTCCTGTGTATTTATTCCCTCATTCGTGTTTTATTTAACCGGTAAACACAATAAAAAAATGTGAAACCAGTTTTTGTTTAATTCAAATTTAATTTTAATTCAAACCACGTGGGTGGTTGGCTTGTAGTAAGATTCTTGTTATTTACGAATGACTATTGTTGTGTCGCATGAAACAATCGGTCAATCAGTATATCAAAAACTTTATTGATTATAACATAACCGGCCATTAAAATTAATTATTTAATGGTGTAAATAAACACTGGTTGAAATTGAAACCAAAGTAACCGAACCATGAGAATGTTTGTTAGGTTTTTTTTCAAATACACTGAAGTAGTATTTTTAATTCAAGACAGTAATCTGACAGGTCTTTCCATACAAAGTGGTTTAAATTGTATGGTAACAGCTGTCAGATTAGTCTCGAATTAAAATACTACTTGGGTAGTACTTTACAGTTTTTAATAGCAATAAAAGCTTGAAACAAGCATAAAGTTTAAGAAACTGCAACCCGACAGAGGAAAAAATCTGTTTCCTTTTGGCTTCGCCGTAGTCGTCATCAAAAGTAATCATCAATTCATCACCTAAGATTCCTAGCTTTAAAGTACATATAGGTATATATACATATCTACGTCGCGACCCAAGTCGCACTAGGTTAGTCTCACATAGCCTCATTACGCCATGTCTTACTCGTTCATACTTGGTTGCTACAAGCGGAAAGCGAAAGCTAGGAATTTCTTAACAACGTTCGTATGTTGTTTAGGCTTGGTTATTTAATTTAATGACAGTGTACCTTTTGTTAAGATTCTCAAACACTATGCATATTATAAAAAAGTTTTAATTAATTACTTCTCTTTGGCCCGTCTACTTTATACAAATAATATTATTATAATAAATAAAAATTATAATCAGTTATGATATTAAAATTCATGTCAATTAGTTATAGAGGAATCTGTCAGTCCATCTAGTCATTCTAGTCTAACAAAAGTGCTCGTTGTTCCACATTATAATTCAATCAATAATTAGGTTTTTAAGAATTTGAGTTCAAAAAATAAATAAAAAACACATACATAAATGACTACCGAAACTTATCAAAATTTGTATTTTTTTCCTATCTCTATACCTACTACCTACCATTAACAACCATGGCAATCAGGATCAGATCATGACCTGTATAGAGCTACATACAAGTATGGTACAAGATCGGTGTCTTCAGGTAAATTTGAAGTGCCTAGGATTCAAAACTATTATAGCGACAGCACTTTAAATAAACGACTACGGTAGTAATTTTTTAAGATGTCGGAAACTTACTAAAGAGTTATATCTACAATTCCGACACCTTAAAAATTCATACTATATCATACACATTCAATAGTTTACCTGAAGACATTAACGAAATAAACGTATAATGTGGTAAAGGTTGTCTGGAAGAGATCGCTTTTTAGCGATAAGACCGCCAATTGTTTTACCTCTGATTATTTTGTTTGTAACTTGTATTTTATGTGTTTCTTTATTTTGAGGTGTGCAATAAAGAGTATTTATATTATGTTATGTAATGTGTATGCCTTGAACAAAATAAACGTAAATTAAACAAATATTTGTTAGATTCACTGCTATTGTTTAAACATTTTGAAGTTTTCTTCAACGTATTACATAAATACTTTACTTATCTTAGGAATACGTTTAAGTATTTTTTTTTACTTTTCTTACAGACAAACAACTCAAACAGTTTTGCAAAATGTAATCTTTGTGGTTTGATTAATAATAATAATTCTTTTAATATTTTCAGGGCTTCCTGAAATAGGAATGGCGCCATTGGATCCGTTGAAAATTCCGAAAATAAGAATTCTGCAAGGCGATGGACCAGTTAACGTAAATGCTGCACTGGATAACGTCACAGTAACCGGATTCGGCAAAACAGAGGTTTTATTGAGCCAGTGAGACACCACCTTGATCTTATTTAGCCCTAGTACCGTATGCGACTGTTTGATCGACTGAGTTCAGTGAGTGACGCAGAAGTCGGGGAAAATCAAATCGAGTCTGAACAGAAAACCGATTAGTCAAAATATTTTTCAAAAGTAGAGTAAATCACTCATACAATTCGTTAATACTCTTTGGTATAAAATTTTGTTTTTACTGTGATTTGATTTTAGTTAACACATCTCTTTATGATTTTCTTACAGAGTGGATGGCAAAACATACGACTTTTATACTAGAGTAAGAGTTCCAAATATCAGGATAGAGGGTACTTATGATCTCAAAGGAAAAATTTTATTGATACCCTTGGTTGGCCGCGGTATTTGCTGGTTTGAACCTAGTAAGTTAATAAATACCATCCTCATTGCTATAAAGTACAATTTTTTTGTGTAAAAGCTAATTCATCATGTATTTTTTTCAGCGAACATGACAATTGACATTGTAAGCGACGTCAAAACTTACGAAAAAAGCGGATTTGTGTTCTTTAACGTCACAGCTGCGCATGTAAAGTATAACATTGGGGGCATGAGTTTACGGATGAATAATTTATTTGATGGCATTAAATCTTTAGGTAAGAAGTTATACTGTGCTAAGGTAATTTAGTCGGAAACGCCAGTTGTCTTAAATAGGTATGTATGACGACATCTGTTGTCGAGTAGAAAAACTGCACATGCTCCGACGGTCAGGACGTAACGTACAGATGGCGCTGTTATCAATAAACACTTTTTCAACTTCTACGTTTCATGCCATCCTGGTGTTATGGTGTTGCAAAATTGCAACGTTGAGACGTTGAAAGAGCGACGACAATACCATTTGTTATTTGCGAATTTCAAGGATTTTTTTCTGACGTCACAAAACCCAGCCACAGAGTAAAACGATATTCGTTTAGTTTTATTTATAACCTGATTCTGAGTGTGTTCAGAAGCTGATTTTTTAATATTATTTTGTTTCTCTTTTTGCAGAGGATAGTACTAACTCGTACCTGAACGCTAATTGGCGGGCAGTATCTGATTCTTTACGACCTATTCTGACCAAGACAATTGAGGACATTCTGTTGGACTTCATGCAACAATTATTCCATAATCTGCCAGGGAATTACATGATAGGTGATGTTAAGAACAATGTTGTTAACAAAAAACATGATAAAAAATGGTTTTAAATACTACAATTTTATTATCTGTGCGAGTGTAAGCCAGGTGTGACTGTCTTTGTCAATGTTTAATACTGTAAGGTAAGTTAAGATTAAATTGATATTAATTTATAACTGACAAAACCAAAACTTATTAATCTTATTATTATTGGATTAGCTTATTGTGTAATATTTTAAATTTCACTAAATTTAATTATAAATAAATAATAATGTAGGAATGTAGAATTATTCAAGTTGGATTTGTATTTTCTCAGAATTTCTATCAGGAATAACAGCCTGATAATTCTTGCGTATGTAAAAAAAAGAGTACATTAGTGCAGATGCAGGGAAAAGCTAATCCGTTGGTTTATGATACACACTGTACGCAGTGGCTCTGCAAGTTATGAGATAGAAAGGGACAACCCTGGCCTAATTCTCCCTATCTCGCTCTGACCTACCCTATAGCTTGAAGGGACTGCCGTATTAGATGTAAACGCGGATTTAGTTATTAGCTGTATGTTGTGTCAAAAAAATTAAGAGGTTAAAAACAATACTATTTGTTTGCTAAAATGGTACAATAATGATTTATATTTTTATAAAATTTGAGATGGTCGATTATGAAGATCTTCCTGTTGGTACTAATTTTGCTATAAGAAAGCAAACATTTCCGACACTAAATTTTATAACGGATATTGTAGTAAGTACGTATTACCAGGTTTTACTGAATCACAATTAGAATAGGATAAGAGTTGACAGATTTCCCATAAAATATACTTAAGTACATCAAAATTAGTAAGGGTTGACAGCTATCGTCTTCTCATCGCGGTTTAGTAATAAATATTACATTACATAACATTTGACTCTCGGAGATACGACACATTTTAGTATACATAAACATACCTATTTAATGTAAGAAAAGTGAACGTATCTTTGACTACTATAGCTATTTTAGCATAAGTACCTAATTAGTTTTTTTTGTGTGTAAGTACTCGTAAATCATAGTCATGCTTGCAACATGGTACTTACGTAAAATAGAAGAGATAGGTAATTAAACTTATACAACATATTGTATGTTAATTCTGTATAAGTAGGTACCTGCTATAAATGGAATCATTTATAAATGGACAAAAATATCATGTCTACAATAACAATATTTAAAACACCGAGACTGTTTAAAGATAGGTACCGATTTTTAAACTGTGAAGCTTTGTGCCTAAAGAGAAGTGGCTTGACGACCTAAATATATATTCACCGTATAAAGTTTGTGTCTACTTATTACCTACATAAATACTGTTACCTACCTAGGAGCTTGTTTGCCACCGTCGTGGTAGAATAAAAAGGATTACTTGGGATACGAAAGTTATACATAGGTATCTCTGACTATACCACGTTTTTTCTTGACATAGAAAAATAACCATCGCCATTATATTTCTTTATTTTTTTCGCCCATATCAGGGAAATTTAAATAAGACTAGTTTTTCCATTATTAATAAGCTTAGATACGATTAATAAAAATATGCAGTATACAAATTTGACTCAAATCCACAAAGTAGGTTTCGTCAAGATGGATAAAAAACCGGCTAAGAGCGTGTCGGGCCACGCTCAGTGTAGGGTTCCGTAGTTTTCCGTCCGTCACAGTAAGAGTTAAAATAACACCGCCATGTAGGATATGATATGAGCGTTCCACGTACAGCGACATCTATCGGCAAATTAAGTAAACTATTGCGCGCGAGCTTAAAGTATGGAAGATGATTTTTATGGGATAATTCTTTATTGCGTGACTCGATTTTCACCGTTTTTACTTTATTTGAAAGCACGTCATTTCATTGTGATTTTGCAGAAATTACAGGTACAATATACACCTGCTTATACGGTTAAACTACAAACTTAGTTCAGAAATTATTTTGTAATTTTTTTTCAAAAACTATTTAACCTATCGAGTTCAAAATAATTTTCCTAGAAAGTTTCTATAAAGTTCTACTTTTGAGATTTTTTCATATTTTTAAAACTTATGGTTCAAAAGTTAGAGGGGGGGGGGGACACATTTTTTTTACTTCTGGAGCGATTATTTCCGAAAATATTTACATTATCAAAAAATGATTTTAGTAAACCCCTATTCATTTTTAAAGACCTATCTAACAATATATCACACGTTAGGGTTGAAATGAAAAAAAAAACACTCCCCACTTTACGTGTAGGGGAGGTACCCTAATAAAACATTTTTTTTCACTTTTCATTTTACCACTTTGTCGGCGTGATTGATATACATATTAGTACCAAATTTCAGCTTTCTAGTGCTAACGGTCACTGAGATTATCCGCGGACGGACGGACGGACGGGCAGACATGGCGAAACTATAAGGGTTCCTAGTTGACTACGGAACCCTAAAAACGACATCCCCAACAAACTTCGTCCAATCTACACCAATAATAATCTGCCACAGTCTTCGTCAAAAGTGTACAAGATAAAATCCGCAACAAGGTTTGTCAGAAACCTGATAATAATATTTTTTTAAATTTGATATTGACGAGAACCCTTTGCAGTTTAATTTCTTGTCAAGTTACCCTCCCGCCATGCACTTCGTACATAGCGAATACTGCAATTACCTGATCTAGATCTCGTGATACGTTGCTAGGTAATGACCTAGACGTCCTAGACAGGCTACGGGATACGCAAACACCAAACTATTTATTAACCTTTATCTTCACATAAGCTGACTATATGTCCCTGCAGGCCATGCCACATCCACGCTTCATCCCGTGCTTTGATTGAATTACAAAACTTGCACAAAAACACCACAATTTTACGTATTTGCGTATCCCCTTAATTCGTTGGAAATAATATTTAAAATGAAGGTTTTTCGTCCTTAATTCTGAATTAACTACAACTGTAATATGGGATCCCATGTGCTACGTAAGTCAAGTCTAAATCTCTCATCGTACTCAAAAATATGTCCCATAGTATCTTATTCCGTTGTACTAAGTGCGTAGTACCATATTTATGAGACGAGTTTTTCGATACGTATTTTTGCACTTGACCATAAAAGCACATATTGTGTATAGAACACGCTTTCCCTCCATGATTCAAAACCGTAGGACGCGGGCGCCCTGTATAATCCGGCGGGAATCCTTGGAAGAGCGCCAAATTATTCCGCGTTGTTTTTACGACGTGTATTTTCAGGTAAGTCAAGGTGTGGTGTTAGTCATTTACTGTTATGTTGGTGTTAGATAATCATCATCGTCCTAGCGTTTGTCTCGGCTACACTGTTAACGATCTAATTGAGCTTTGGGTCCGGTCGACAATCTAATTCCAAGAATCTTCGTATAGCAGCAGATCGACGGCCATGTTGTTGAGGTTGACAAATAACAACAAATAATCTTTGTGTCAGTTATCTACATATATCATAGGAAAAAAACCGGCCAAGTGCGATTCGGACTCGCGCACCGAGGGTTCCGTACAAACCTTTACAGCTTAAAGGTATTACAGACCTGAGCATTTGATATGAATTTCAATTTAATACCTCTACGCGTTCATGGGAAATGGGTAGTAACTTTAAAATTATTAAAAATATTTTTATTATATGATGTAACTAAATATTTACGGGGGTTGCAATTTTTCCTTTATCTGTGCTATAAGACGTTGCTTCGTACTAAATTTCAAGATTCTGAGTTCACGGGAAGTACCCTGTAGGCCTGAACGCCACTATGTCAGTCCGACTCCAGGACCAGCACTCGAAGCCTATTCCGTTGCAGCGGGGAGTCAGGCAAGGAGATGTAATTTCTCCTAAACTGTTTACCGCTGCACTGGAGGATGTTTTCAAGACTCTGGACTGGAGAAGGCTAGGCATCAACATAAACGGCGAGTACATCACTCACCTTCGGTTTGCTGACGATATAGTAGTATTGGCTGAGACCATGGAGGATATAAGTACAATGCTCGATGACCTCAATAAAGCCTCCGAGCGAGTTGGTCTAAAGATGAACTCCCGTTACAATAGGAGACTTTACACTCGAAGTTGTGGACGATTATTTATACCTAGGACAGACTGTCCAGTTTGGTAGATCCAACTCCGAGAAAGAGGTTAATCGACGAATCCGACTCGGTTGGGCAGCGTTCGGGAAGCTACGGCACATCTCTTTGTCCAATATTCCGCAGTGTCCAAGACGAAAGTCTTTGACCAGTGTGTGTTGCCAGTGATGACATATGGCACTGAAACGTGGTCGCTCACTATGGGCCTCATAAGAAGGCTCAAAGTCACCCAAAGGGCAATGGAGAGGGCTATGCTTGGAGTCTCTCTGCGTGATCGCATCAGAAATGAGGTCATCCGCAGCAGAACCAAAGTAACCGATGTAGCCCTCCAAATTGCTAAACTGAAGTGGCAATGGGCGGGGCACATTGCACGTAGAACCGATGGCCGTTGGGGCGGAAAGGTTCTTGAGTGGCGACCACGAACCGGAAGGCGCAGCGTCGGTAGACCCCCCACAAGGTGGACTGATGACCTGGTAAAGGTCGCGGGAGTCCGCTGGATGCGGGTGGCGCAGGACCGGTCATTGTGGCACTCTTTGGGGGAGGCCTATGTTCAGCAGTGAACGTCTTTCGGCTGATATGATGATGATGATGATGACCCTGTAGGTTTTGATTCCCTTGCAAGTTTCGAAAATTTGCGGCATAAACGGCTGTATCTTTTGATTGCGTTGGCTTAGAAGTTTGATTTTTTCACAGCTCCAAGGGACTGTAGACCTGAGTATTTGATATATATAAAAGAAGAAACTGACTGACTGACTGACTGACTGACTGACATATCAACGCACAGCCCAAACCGCTGGTTCTAGAGATTCCAAATTTGGCACGTAGGTTCCTTATAAGTTCTAGGGGTGCACTAAGAAAGGATTTTTCAAAATTCGCCCCCTAAGGGGGTAAAATGGGGGTCCAAAGTTTGTATGGCGAATCAAGATTTGTTAGATTATTTTATTCGAAACTTCACAGGATTATTCCTAACGATAAATGAGTAAACACGTGTTTCAGGTTTTTTGAAAATTCAACCTCTAAAAGGGGCAAATGTGGTCACAAAGTCAACATGGGTATCGTATCCTTTTTGAGTACTTATAGTACGCGGGCGAAGCCGCGGGAAAAGGCTAGTTTGATATAAATTTCAGCCTGATACCTTTACGCGTTCCTGAGAAACAGGGTCTTGACAGACGGACGGACGGACAACAAAGTGTTCCGTTATAAGGGTTCCGTTTTTTCCTTTCGAGGTACGAAACCCTAAAAATAAGATTCTACCAATAATCATTAGGCAATTAGAAAAATTCTTTAAGAGGACAATAGACCTGCAGTCTGTAGGTTCACGTAGTCCACAATTTCGTTAATCTACTGTTGACCATTTCTCTTTTGAAAATAAATTAGCGTAGTTTAGAAAAAAAACTTTTAGTATGTTTATAAAAACGTTAATTAAGAATATTTGTTTACAGCCTAAAAATGACGTTTTGATACAGTTATTTAGTGTAGTTATTTTTCGGTAGACGCCAAGTATTATTAGTAATTATTTAAATTGTGTAGCAACCATATAATGTTAAATCCAGGTAAAGAAAAGTTATCTGTATTATAGAAAAAAATTAAATATATAAAAGTAATATGTATGTATGTAATACGAAGTGGATAGCACTTCGTATTAAGTACATACATTTAACTTTTTATAGATTGCGAATTTCTACAATCAATACGAAACTGTGATTGTTTCCAAATATTGTCTACTCTAGTATGTGAATCTCTACACTAAGTATGTACATGAAAATGTTATGCTTTGTAATGGTCAGACTGATCAGAGTAATCAACATTGTAAACTGCTAATTAACTACAGCAAGTTTGGTTTGATATATTTCTGCACTAGATAATTAATTAACACTGTTGGCATCTTCGAGATAATAAAAGAGGATTATCTTTATCTATAATTAACGAGCCAGATTATGTTCACACAGGCAAGAATTTTCAAATAGGTAACTAAAACGTTTTCTTTCAATATTCAACGTGTGTTTTAATAAGTCATTATTAAGAAACATAATTGAGCGACGTTAAGTACGAGTTACATTAAAAAAATAATGGTAATTTAATTTAAGCTTTGTACTTTCTAAACTTCACGTTATAACTGACGCATCTATTACTAATATTTAATGAAACAAGGTAAGTGTTCAAATAAATATATAATTTACCTGCCAAATTGGACGTCCAGGCATTTTGAAAATTGTTCCAAATCACTACACTCACAAATGTTTACACGCACTTATTTCGCGCAGATCTCACTAGATGGCTCTCTCACCGAAGTTGAGGACTAAATAAGCGCTAGCGCGCGAAAATAACCTGTTTTATACGGAGAAAAGCGGGAGAGTAAATAAACTGGCGCGCTAACGGATTGAACACAGAGGTATTGAAAATACACCCTTACTGGCCATAAAGGATATTGAATTGTTACAGCTACAGAAATACATATGACGATCTCTGCGCCCGCATTGTGAGAGCTATTTTATATCTAGCTTAATGCATCGTCCGTCTGTAGAGTAATTGTGCTGGTTTCCCGTCCAGGTACAGTTTACTGTTCACTTGATTAAACTGCTGCAAATAAATGGGAAAAACTTTTTAGTCTACATAGTTTATATTTATAGTTTATTCTTTAGTAGATATTTTAATTTTAAGCTTTTATTTTGGGAAAAACTTGAAGATAAACATATAAAGAAGTATGGCCGGAAAACTGACAAGAGTGGACGAAAACTAGCACATGCCTATGATCTGAGGTTATATTGCCAAAATGATAATCGTTTATCGACAACACCAATCAAAAAGTAACAAATATATTACAATGTGAATCATCGGTAAACTTCAATTAGCATTGTGGATGTACGAGTAGATAAACAATTGTCACTCGGCGAGGCCTCCTGTGTAAAAGATCGAGTTCACAATAATTTAAAAGTGTACAACAGACGAAAGTGAAAAGTTGCATTACGTACTCGACATAGTCTCGTAGTCGAAAACGGTAAGCAACACCCAACGGTAACGGTAAGAGTAACGGTAGACCCTACTCATAGTGTTGTGTTCCTGCTGGTGAGTAAGGTTGCCAAAGAGCTCAAAGAGGACCCAGTGTGTTGACAATGAGGGACCTTCTTGTTCCTTTAGCCATCAACACAGTATCCTCCTTTTTGTAAAGGGTCGGCAACGCGCATGTGACTCCTTTGGAGTTGCATGCGTCCATAGGTTACGGTAGCTGCTTACCATCAGGCGGGCCGTATGCTTGTTTGCCACCGTCGTGGTATAAAAAAAAACATACTTGCTATATTTAAATAACGCCTTATAAACAAACAAGGATCCTCGGCGTCGACATTTGTCAGTGCCATCGAATTTCGTAGTCACCTTGAACCTTTTCACGTGGGAAGGCCACGCTGGTATCTAAAAAGCTCGGTGTGCTAAATAGAGCGAGGAGATACTTCACTCCGGGGCAGACTCTGCTTTTATACAAGTCGCAAGTCAGACCCCTTGAGTGGTACAAAGGCGCGCTGTGCGAATCGTCGACTATCCCATACTCACGAGCGTCTTTAAGTCTAAGGAGAGACTTTGCCTCACTATGTGTGTTATCGCTTGTACAATGGGTTGTGCGCTGAAGAACTGTTTGACATAATACCCACGGTCACTTTTTATCACCGTAACGCTTACCGTCGGCAGGGTGTTCATGTTCATTCTCACACCCTGGACCTTAAAGGGTCGCGCACTGTACGGTTTAAGAGGAATTTCCTCCCGCGAACGCTCCGGCTCATTCCACATGAACTGATGCCAAGGTTTCCCCAGAGGGCTACAGTATGAGATTCTTAAAAAACTAGTGTGTAGGTTCTTAAAGGGTAGGCAACGCGCATGTGAATCCTCTGGAGTTACAGGCGTCTATAGGCTATTGTATTGGTAACTGCTTACCACCAGGCAGGCCGTATGCTTGTATGCTTCCGTCGGATATAAAAAAACAAAAAACTGGCTAAGTGCGTGTCGAACCACGCATAACTGGAGGGTTCCGTACCTTCAATGGAATAAGAACCAAACTAATACCAAAAGGTCGTATCTGATGCCTATGGAAGCAGTTTTTTGGAGATAACTCAAAAATGACTAAACCTATGATGTTCAAAACAATTTTCGTAGAAAGAATGTGTTAAGGCGCAACTTCTCAAATTTTTTCATATTTTTTGGAGTTACGGTTCAAAAGTTACAGATTCTGACTTTCGAATCGATTATTTCTGAAAATACTTACTTAATTACAAAATGTTCAAGGAAATCTCGATGTTATTTTTAAAGACCTATCGATTGATGTGCAACATGTTGATATTTGGTAAAAGAAATTTTCTGAAATTTAGATACATGTTTGGAGCGCCCCTTAATTTTTTTTTCTGCGATTTAACTATATAACCAAATAGCGGCATACAAAATAAATTTCATTAAGATACGTCTTATAGTTTCCGAGTAGAATGGCGGTAACATACGGACGGACGGACAGACGGACATGACGAAACTATAAGGGTTCCGTTTTTGCCATTTTGGCTACGGAACCCTAAACAACAAGCAAAGTACTCATGGTACTAGAGTATTGATTATATATAAAATATGACGCCTATAAAATGCAAAATAGTATTTAAATAAAATAGCATTTTTAATTGAATTCATGTTTCTGCTATATATGCAAATTTCTGCTATATATGTAGGATTACTCAAACCACATTATTTTTAGAATACCACCGGATTCTGTGGCATTTAGAACGAGGTTGCTCGGATCATAGACATATAAAATAAGGAGACGTAACGCTGTGAAGACAAAACTGTGATTCAATAATAAGCCGATTTCTTCGTATTTATCTACGCGCGACACGCACACATATACAATTTATACAAATCCTTAAGAGGCTGACAACACCCGATGATCTTCAAATTGACTTTAGGTACTCAAACAGTTCTTTAGCTATAACTACTTGTTTTGAGAAACTAAATAAAATATATGTTATTATTCCTTATATTTGGAAGAACTTCGTTGATTTCGATACACGATTGAACGAAATCGGTTCGATAGAAAATAATTCCAAAGTTACATGTTACAATTTGCTTTAAACAGTCGTATGTCTTTATTTTCTTGACTTATACGTACAAAATTTCACCGCACTAATACTAAGAACTTCGTTGTTTTATATTTCTCAATTAATGCGTAGTTTTTTTTTAATTCATCGTTTTGCAAAATTTGCAATGAGCTCCCATACTAATCTTAACACAGTGTTTCTCTTTCACTCGCGCTGAAAAAGACAGGGAGGGAATTTAGCTGTTGTCAGCCCCTTAACGAGTAGTGATTTGTTCAAACGTCAAAAGTGAGTGCATGCATGCACGAGACCGCGGCTTATTACAGAATCACAGTTTTATCTTCGTGGGATTACGTCTCCTTATTTTATATGTCTATGGCTCGGATTGGTTTATTATAAATAAACATACTTTCCGTCCGAAAAATTTAGGACGGTTGCAGACAGTATAATAACAAAAACAAAGAGTGATCTTCTTTTTGACGCCAATTAACTCGTTTCTTGGGTATCTAGATAGCTTAATCTCGGGTGATCGGAAAAAATGGTACGATTGTTTTTTAATAGAAGGTAATCGAACGAGCGAAGTGAGTTCTTACAAACAACTTCTGGCTAGTGGGACGTCTCAGCATTTCGATGGCTTTTTGATTTTGAGAGTTTGTTCCGCGATAACTTTAGTAACGCTTTTCTGATCTTCATGAAATTTGTTGGGGTTGTAGCAGAGATAAATATAATTTGAGAGTTCGTATATGAGCAGGATCGACCAAGGGGTCATGGAGCTAGAAGACGCGAAAAAATCATCATATGGGTCTTGCTATATTGGTCATCTCGTTTGCAAGGAAATCGCGAGTTCTGAGTTCGAGGCGGACTACTAGTTTACCTTAACTTAATACAAATGAGTCGTATGCAGCCATGCCTTGAGCCAGTCTTGTAGTTGACAAATTATGGTAAGGTAATTTTTAACCTTTTTATCAACCGCTTCAGAATCTTCAGATAAGTGTTGGTCTGGTGATACACCTTCTGCTGAGCAAAGACCTTTTGGTAATCTATGACGAAATTCGTAGCGACACTTATGTTCATTAATATGGAAAACTGAAACGAACTACTTGTGCATTCTGCAGTCCTTGTCCAGAAGTTCCTGGTACAAAGAGTCGTTGGTCGACTTTTCCAAACGGGTTATCTTGATTCTCGACGAAGCGGGCATGACCGGTGACCGGGGGCGTATTTCCTTGTCAGTAGATAATAACATCAACATTTACAATGAAATAACTTTTGGAAATGATTTGAAGATAATCTCATGCTAATCGATAAAATGTAAATAAAACAAACATATAATAGCTACTTCAAAGATTATCGTCATGAATCCGATCCACATTTTTTTAACTTCGTTCTAAATCGCTATGAATTTGGTTTTATATATTTCGTTTGAAATATTTTTACATTTTTTTGCTTGTTATTTTCTATTGATATCCAATTATTTCTTTTTGTTACTGTAGTGCAATCAAAATATGCGCAAAACATGAGTCTACGAAGGTCGGGCCAGTGACCGAGATACGAGCAGTGACCCAGAGAAGGGTGCTCGTAGGGGATAGGGCCCCTTTGGTGTCGCTCACAAAAGGAACGAGCACTAAGGCAGCATGAACGTGGAGAGGTGAGCTGCATGTATGCACTTTGCACCGAATGATGACGTCACCCGCTTTGCGTTGCATTGTTTGTCGCTGCACTGATCGAGAAGTCATTAATGTCATACTCGAAGTCGGAATGCATATTCGCTAGCTACTCGTACCTACTATTTTCTTTTGTCAGAGTATAATTTAAATAAATAGTGTTTATCTAGATATCGTGGTATGCATAAAATATTGCTAAATAATAATGAATTAGGGAAGTCTATAAATATGAAGTGCCACTTACGCTAACTGTAAATAACTTGTTATTACAAACCCGAGCAAAGAGCTGTTTGCCAAGAATAGAAAGGGTCGTTATTCTCTTTCCAAAAATAAACTGACTTTGTTTTTGAGCATTAGTATTTGTTGAGTCACTTTTTGACATTGTGAATTGACGTCTGTCCGTCCTACTCAATTACCACGTAACTAAATTTTACATGATACGCCAAAATTTCACGGATTTTTTCACGCCTGAGCTGGCAGGGCTATGTCATTAGAAGAACAGTTAATTCAATTAATACTTGACGAACCGTTCGTTACGATCAGAAACGAAAGGTCTGTAGAAAAAAGAGTAAGGGAGCGTGATTAAAAACAGGGCAAATCCGGAGGAAGAAAAAGAGGGGATTATTTTTGAAATAAAAAAGAAGTCTAGTGTTGAAAAGTGGCACATGCGGAAGCAGTCATTTAATGTTTTTGAAAGTTCTCGGTACGTGAACACGAACGGACTTATCGGTAGGCGTCCAGTGGCGCTACCGCAAACGTCGTAAGTACTTACATAAGTCTAATTTTCATTATCTTATCTCCCTCTCCATCGCATCTGCCAATTCGAAAAAAGAGACGCAGATAACGAATTTTTAATTTTAGTTTTTGTAGTACCTTACGAAGTAACTAGTTATTAATCTGTGTACCGGGCCAATTCGCAAGGTTTTGTGTCAAGAGGAGTTTGGTTCGATGGTCCACACACTACACACATCATACCCACTAAACACTCATTACTGCACGCCTCACAATAAAGAAACACATCAAATACATCTTACAAACAGTTACTTCCGTGAGTACACTAACACCTTTATTCATAAACGTCTCACAGGCCGCAATTACTTAATTTATGTTACTTAATAGTTTTAGGGTGGCTTGCACCACGCATAACAAACGAACTGATCAACGTTAAATATGGCGACGGAGCTGTCATCCCATAAAAAACTGTCAAACTTTTCATACAATATTTTTTTAACGATGAAGGTGACGTTAACAGACGGTTTGGTGCAACCGGCCCTAAGACTAAGGGCCGGTTGCACCAAACTGTCTGTTATAAATATTATTTGAAACGGGATATTTACCATGTATATTTGTGTTAACGAGCACCCGATATTTCGGCGCAGTTGCATGCACCATCATGTCCATCATCACGGAGTAACTAACGTTGCGGCGAGTTTTAGTTGTCTACCCACACACCGTAGCGATCTACCCTTTTTCGAGTTCGAGTTGAATATTTATAATGTGAATAACCATGTGAGCTTGAAACCGTCTGTTAACGTCAACGTCATCGTTAAAAAAATGACAGCTCCGTCGCCATATTTAACGTTGATCAGTTCGTTAGTTATGCGTGGTGCAACCGACACTTAGGGCCTGTTTCAAAATCTCCAGATAAACTTATCTGCCAGTTAAAATTATTGACGATTACGGTTGAGAAGTGTAAGACTTCTTCGGCAGATGTCGCTAGGCGTCCCCCTAAGACGCATATGGGATATAGTGGAGAAATTCGCAGCCATCAGGTGTGTCTCAGTAGCTCAGTTGGTCAGAGCGATGGGCATGTATCCCAGAGTCGCGAGTTCGAGTCTCGCCTGAGGCAGTGGATTTTTCTACTTTTCCATTTTTTCTAAGCATTGTGGTATCGTTAGCAGACGTTCTGCTTAATAAAAAAAATAATTGTAAAATTATTGCTATCCTTTTCTCCGTGTCATATAAAAGAAAAGGACAGCAAACATTTATCTGACAGATATGCTTTAACTGGAGATTGTGAAACTGGCCATTAGTCTTTCTAACAAACACAACTGTAAAAGTGACAGATAAGGACAAACGATTATTAGTTAAGTGAAGCTTGTGAGACGTTTATGAATAAGGGGGTAAGTGTATATAATGCTCGTTTCTCTATCTTATAGTTTTCTCTCAATTGTTCAAAGGTTATGCCAATCATGGAAGAGATCACTTTCATGGATAAATTCGACTTTGTACTTTGTTTTTTTCTTTTATCACGTTTGTATTGTTACTTTTTTATGTACTTACAATTAACATACATACATATAGTATATACAAATACAGGTACAAACAGTAAAAGTAGAAATAAAACAATTGGCTTTTCCAGACAACATTTGGGAAGCGGAAACAATTGAAAATTATCTTCTATACATATAAATCTATACATATAATAAACGCGTAAGGAGAAAAAAAATGTACATTGAAGATATTCTAGAAAAACTTATTCGGGGGCTTTTAGAAACGTTGACTGAATACATTTCAGTGATTTTTGGAATTCTTGTCTGTCTGTCTGTGAATTTGTCCGCGCACTACGTAAAAACTACTGCACAGAATTTTACGAAATTTTGTATAGTAACAGTTTATACTCTGGAGCAACATATAGGGTAGTTTTTATTCTGCTTTTTAAAAGCATAATTTTCATTAAAAAAATGTTCTTAAAAGTGGTCACAGATGGCGCTGTATAGGTACCCTGTATGTATACTGTATATAAACATTATTTAAGGACGTCTTTAGTTCAAATTAAGCGATTCAGTCTGTTGCGTTTCGCCGAGGTTTAAACCATGTATTTTTCAATGCATTCGCGATTTAAGGATTGCGGGTTAAATATTTTTAAAACGTGTTACTTCGTTTTGGAAATTGTAAGTGTCCGGACATATATTGTGATCCATTAATACTTGGAGGTACTTTAAAGTTACTGAAGCTATAGAAGGTACTTAAACCTACTTACAATATACGTCAAAACAAATAAAACAGGTAGTTCATTATCCATTTCGATTTACCTGACAGCAAAAATTTTACCGTTTGTGAGATCAATATGTTTTATCTCGCTTTAACAGCTGATTGCAATAAAAAGGGTAGTCATGAATCTAGGAATTACTGGCTGCTAGCTGTCACGCTGCTGCTGAAGAAATTCTCGCTGCGACGCTCCGGGCCTGGGCCTACGCGACGCGGTACTCGGCCTATGGCTTTCGCAGACATTGCCGTTCACCTTCGGGCCTTAAGACACTTCACTATTGAGATATGTCCGGTCCCTGTCATGCTGCTGCTGCTGCTGCTGAAGCAAATCTCGCTGCGACTCTTTGGGCCTGGGCCTAAGCGGTACTCGGCCTATGGCTTTCGCAGACATTGCTGCTCACCTTCGGGCCTCCGGCCCTCAGATTAGCTAAGATTCTTCGCCATTGAGTTTTGTCCGGATTATATTATGTTGCTGCTGCTGGAGAAATTTTTGCTGCGACGCTCCGGGCTTGGGCCTACGTGGTACTCGGCCTATGGCTTTCGCAGCTATTGCCACTCATCCTCGGGCCTTAAGACACTTCACCAATGAGATATGTCCGGTCCCTGTCCTGGTACTACTGCTGACCTGGGCCCTACACGGTACACGGCTTTTGGCTTTCTCAGACGTTACCGCTCACCCTCGAGCGATGGCCCTCGGGTTCGCTAAGACACTTCTCCTTTCAGTTATGTCCGGTCCCTGTCATGATGATGTTGAAGAAGTTCTCGCTGCAATGTTCCGAGCCTGAACCTTACGCGGTTTTCAACCTTTGACTTTCACATACATTTCAGCTCACCCACGTGCCTTCGCATTGAAGTATGTCCGGTCCCTGACATGCTGCTTCTGCTGAAGCAATTATCGCTGCGATCCTCTGGGCCTGGATCCTGCGCGGTACTCGCCCTATGGCTTTCGCGATATTGCCGCTCACCGTGTCACGGCTTCGGCGTTCGGGTTCACCAAAAAACTTGACCATTGAGTTTTGTGGGGACCCTTTCATGCTCCTGCTGAAACAATTCTTGCTGCCGGATTTGGCCTTATTATATTTTGGCCGGCTGCTGCAAAAGCAGTTTCCGCTGGGACGTTGCGCTCACACGCTACCTCGCGCCAGTACCTTCAGCGTTTGGTCCTCTGTTCGAAGCATGTTCTCCTACAGGAACTCGGCTATTAGCATTCGCAGGTCTCGACGCACGCCTTTTAGTCAGTTATCTTTATCACGGATGAACTAATAAATTTACATAGATATTTATATGTAGAACGCGTAAATTCTACACTAATGGCCTGCATAGTCAATTAAATTGCCAAAACCTCCCACACACGCGGGCGAAGCCGCGGGTCCAGCTAGTTAGAAATAAGTAAGTAGGTGTTACTGACTGAAAGTAGATTTATTTAGGTTCCAGTACATCCAGAGTAGTTGACTAATTTGTTAAAAATATACGCTCACTGGATTTTGTTTTGCAATTGAGGCTTAACTGGGAAGGGGGTTGTAGGATATTAAATAAAAATAAACAGTACATTTTGTCACAGCATATTAAAGTATTCCATACGGCGCTCAGGAATTCGGTGCCCGGTGGCGCATGACAGTTAATCAGGATTTTGGTGGTTGGTTTAAATGGCGAATAGAAATTAGTTTTTCTTTTAACTATGCTTTTTTTCCTCTGTATGTGTTATTACCTACTGATAATGAAAATTAAAAGGCTTCTTCCCATGCTAACTCACAGAGGAATGTGCATGAGCCGAGCGTTAAGTTATTACTAGAGATATAACGGATAGTGGTTGGGCCGGATACCGGATACCGTCCTATGCTCCAACTTTGCCCGCTTTTTTCGTTAAAACACGAATTTGTCAAAAATTTTGCATGATAACTTATTCTTTTTTTTAGATCAGTAAGTCCATAGTGATCATACGCATCCAAAAAAATTTTTTAATCATTAGCTTAGCCACTTTTTTTAGCGATTTTGGGGGCGGGTAAAGTTATGTCGAGTTTTGCCCAACATTGCACACGTCGATTTTGCGCTTAAATACAGGCTCTTATGGTGTTATGGTATGGTGTAAGAATCACAGCAAGGTTGTGGGTAATCATATCGGTACCTGAAAATTGCTCAGCGATAAGTACGTAAATTTTTGTTCAAATCGGGTGGGAAATGGTACCCGTTTTTGCTCTTTTCCATACAAGGCGCACACAAGCATTTCAAAAGTACTATATTTATAAAATACATGTATTATAATACATAGTTTATATTTCATATTGTAAATATTTTGATTTAAATTGTATTTGCTTGCATGAATGTGCTTAAAGCAAATAAATATTTTTGAGTTTGAGTTTGAATACTTAAAACCGTCTTAATAGCATTCCTTTGATCATTGGTTTCAGATCTATGGCTCCTGAAAAAATCTAACCTATTATACAGGTCTACAAAATAGACCACATGACCCCCCATTGACTTCAATCCATTCCATATGCCTAAAGGAGTACCCAACATGCTCTAGTTAGGGAATACGGTATATGTATTTGTATATATTAACTATCGTGTGATTAAAATTAACGGTAAAAGGTAACATACCTTGTTTTCAACAGTAGCTGTTCAATAGCGCGTTGCACGTGAAATACCGAAGAATAGATTACTCGCGAATGTAATGAAGATGGGCCGCGGTAATATTACCGCTGCCAGTAAGTTACCATTTAGTAATATTAACAGTAAGTTACAAATGTTACCAGTGACATTCTCAAAATGAGGTAAGACACGAAATTTATGACTCACTTGAAAAAATTGGATTTCTTGTACGTTGGTGAAAGTACTCATTATACCTACACTTGTATGATTTTTTCATGTTTTGGAGCCAATATGTAAAAGTTAAAAGGACAGGCACATTTTTTTGCAGTATTAGAGCCATTATTTCCGATTGTACAATACAATACAATACAAATTCTTTATAGCACACCTCAATAAAATGGAACAGTACAGTACACAGATTAAAAGTAGAGGCAGTCAACAGGCGGTCTTATCGCTAGAGAGCGATCTCTTCCAGAAAACCTTGGGGTAGCGGAAATCTAGTCGAAAATAATGGTATGAGTAGGTGCAAGGCAAAAGAAACAGTGAAAATCCAGTAAACAATAACAAATAACATAAAATATAGCTAAGTAATATAATATTTTATTTGTAAAGTACACATTTTTGAACCTTATTACAAAAGAGTCAATCTTAAACTCTAAAATTCTTACTTATAAAATAGGTTACAAATAAACAAAATAAAACACTAACTTAAAAGTAACAAAATAAGTCCCCGAGATCTGTTCCCTGCGGAAGGGTGCCCATAATGCTGGCCACATTCCCCCGCTGAATGGCAATGCCAATTCTTAAATATAGCTTAATTATACATAAACATACACAAATAAAATAATCAATAAACATACATATACTACATACACAGAGTAAATAAAAATAAATATGAAAATAAAATAATAAAAATACAGTCAGCAAACATTTGTGTTAAGGGAGAGATAGATAATACTCCTTAAGGTGTTTCTTGAAAACCGTTAGGGATTTTGCACGCCTTATTTCTAGAGGTAACGAGTTCCACAGGCGTATGGCCTGGAAGGTAAAGGAACTATTATAGACTTTTGACGAAGAGGATGGGACATTTAGAAGCAAGTTTAGGGCGGATCTAGCCGAACGAAGGTAACCGAAACGCTCTTTGAGGTAATGGGGAGTTGTGGGGTTGAATAGAATACTGTACAGAAGGGCAGAACATGGGAGTTACGACGAAGACGAATAGGGAGCCACTTGAGCTTAGCTCTGAAGTGAGAAACATGGTCATATTTGCGTAGCCCAAAAATGAACCGAATAGCGACATTCTGGAAGCGCTCAAGCTTACTAAGTTGCTCTTGGGTGAAATTGATATAGGATACATCAGCGTAATCCAGGATGGGAAGAAGCAAAGTTTCAGCTGGCGCAATTTTGGTTGGCAATAGGAAGGAAATTACGAAGTCTCCTAAGGGAAATTACTGCTGCAAACATCTTCCTACTTACTTCGTTTACCTGGGGCACCCACGATAAGGTTCTATCCATCATGACACCGAGGTTTTTAACTTGTTGTGAATACGGTATAAGGACACCATCAAAGTCAATCGGAGCTAGGTTATCAAAGTCAATTCCGCATATTTGTCTGGGACTACCAAAGACAATGGCTTGAGTCTTATCAGGATTGACCTTGAGACCAACATTATGGCTCCAATTTAGGAAGCTCACCCGATCTCTGTTTACAGTCACAATAACATTCGGGAGATTACCAGCTTCACTTTGCGAGTAGATCTGAAGGTCGTCGGCATACAGGTGATAACGTGAAGAAAGATTTTGAGTGATGGAATTAATGAAAATGGAGAATAGCAAAGGGGACAACACGCCACCTTGCGGAACGCCAGCCAGCGTGTTGGACCAAGAAGAATAGAAATCATCCACCTTAATACGCTGCCGACGACCAACCAAGTAACTATGAAACCAGCTAATTGCTGTGGGAGTAACATTAAGGGAGCGCAATATACCAATTAAAATGTCGAAGTTGACGGTATTAAACGCATGGCTGAAGTCAAGCAGCGTCAATACCGTCAGCTTTCGATCATTTATTCCCTCCCGGATGTCGTCGATGATTTTTACAAGAGCGGTAAATGTGCTGTGACCCGTACGGAAGCCGGACTGAAATGTATTCAGGAGGTTGGATGTTTAAGTAAGAAGTGAGTTGTTGGTGGACAAGGGATTGGGGGACATTTGTAATCTGTTTATCAGAAAATAGTATTTAGACCCCACTTCTATGTATTTAAAAGGGGTTCCCTTTGTTTCCCATAAACTTATTGCTTCGAATTTCGATAGTCAGAAATTGATATCCATTTAATTTATGGGCATAAACATCAATAGTCATAATTTTTGTAAAGCATAATGTTTCATAGTTCTAATAATAAAGATCTATAATATTAAACACTATAATCGCAAAAAGCATAAAATTGATGAGCATTCGGAGGTCTATCAATAATTATTCATAAATATTTTAAGGCATATATTTTATCGGACTAATAGTCGTTGATCATATCGTTTTAATGTCATCCATTTGTTTCCCATAAACTTATTGTTTCGAATTTCGATAGTCATAAAATGATATCCATTATGATTTATGAACATAAACATAAATAGTCATAATTTTTTTCAAGTATAACGTTTACTAAATGCGACCCTCAAGAAAACGAACTGTTGCCAGAAGTGGGTTAGATTAGGTTAGAACTGCGACCCCAATAAAACGAACTGTTGCCAGTAGTGGGTTAGGTTAGGTTAGAACTGCGACCCCCAAGAAAACGAACTGTTGCCAGAAGTGGGTTAGGTTAGGTTAGAACTACGACCCCTAAGAAAACGAACTGTTGCCAGAAGTGGGTTAGGTTAGGTTAGAACTGCGTCCCCCAAGAAAACGAACTGTTGCCAGAAGTGGGTTAGGTTAGGTTAGAACTGCGACCCCCAAGAAAACGAACTGTTGCCAGAAGTGGGTTAGGTTAGGTTAGGACTGCGTCCCCCAAGAAATCGAATTGTTGCCAGAAGTGGGTTAGGTTAGGTTAGAACTGCGACCCCCAAGAAAACGAACTGTTGCCAGAAGTGGGTTAGGTTAGGTTAGAACTGCGACCCCCAAGAAAACGAACTTTTGCCATAAGTGGGTTAGGTTAGGTTAGAACTGCGTCCCCCAAGAAATCGAATTGTTGCCAGAAGTGGGTTAGGATAGGCTAGAACTGCGACCCCTAAGAAAAAGAATTATATGCGGAATAAATATTATTACATGTAAAAAGAAATAAGTAAAAAACCCGAAATGAAAAGCCATGATGTGAATTTTATTGAAATACTAGCTGTGCCCGCGGCTCCGCCCGCGTGGAATTCGGTCTGTGTCAGTAAGCGGCTAATTCACCCCTAATTTCTCTCCCGCTACCCTGGAGGCGGAACTTGAAGTAAAGTTGACAGACGACGCTGGAGGACAGTAGTCCTAATAAAATATTTTACAATTACCACTAAATGAAACTACACTCAAAAATGAATACTTTTTTTAGCATATTATTTTTTTTGGCATGATTTAAACGACATAGAGTAGTAGGTGTATATCGGACGATACAGGACCACTTTTGTATTTATACGTACATGTGCACGGCAAATATCATCCAAATCGATCCTCCCGTCAAATCAGTCTAAGCATGAAAGGTAAGAACAGGCGCGGTTGAAATTGGGGGGGGGGGGGGGGGGGTCACAAATGCAGAAATGATTTTTTTCTATTTGAGGTGCACTTGGAGGGTCGAGGGGGTCCATGACCCATGCAAATTTAACTCAATCGAGTGTAGTGGCTACCCCTCCCCCAACCCTTTTAGACGTTGAATTTGAGCATGATGAGATGAGAACCGGCCAAGAGCATGTCGGGCGATGCTCAGTGAGTTTCGTAGAGGCCGCCCTGTTACAAAAAATCCGTTCAAAAGGTCGAATATTTGGCGGCGCTTACGTCATTTTACTATTCGGCAGTTCCTTTCACTATGCGTTTTTGACTGATAATTCAAAAACGGCTGAACCGATTTTATTCAATACAGTTTTTATTGAAAGTTCTTATCAGGCCTCACCAAATTTCAGCTTTCTAGTGCGAACGGTTACTGAGCTAGACCCTAGACCGCGGACACACATGGCGAAACTATAAGGGTCCCTAGTTGACTACGGAACCCTAAAAAGAGATAAATAGTAGTTTATGTAACTGTTACGTAATAAGGCCTAATTATGTACAGAAGCATACACTGCTTTACCTACACACATATTAAAAATCCAGGGGGGGGCGTGCCGGCAGTGGGGGGTAATGAATTTTCATACGTTTTTACCACACTGTCACAGATAAATCAAGATATTTATTCTTCAATGTAAGCACATTACAATGCACCAATGAACGTCAGAGAAAAATAAAATACGTGAGTGTCGTGGAACACGCGACTGGAACGAAGTTATGTTATTTAATTTTATCTCATTTTTGAATTTTTTTTTGTATTTTTTTGAAACTTTTGAAATATTTTAAAAATTTTGAAATAATTTTTGAAACTTTTGAAATTTTTGAATATTTTGAAATTTTTGAAATTTTTGAAATTTCTGAATTTTTTGAAATTTTTGAAATTTTTGCCATTTTTTACTTTTAGGTTCTCGACTTTTTTCAGTTTTTTCACTTTGTCACTTCTCACTTTAACTTTTCACTACACTTTACTTCACTTCACTTTATTCTATTTTATATATTTTTTATTTCATTCCATTTTACATGTTTCTCAATCGTATGGGTGTCGCGTTTTCGTGACGTGACGCTTTTTCGTGACGGTCACGTGACTTTTTTTCGCCTAGCTCCCCATCCGCGAACCGTCCGATAAGGAACTTCGTTCCAAAACTACCACCGGTTCTAACCCTACACCTCTGAAGTATTATGACATTTATGACCGAAAGGAAACTCGACGAAACTTATTTTTTTCAAAACAGTAAGTAATATATTATTAGATCTTAAAGATACAAAATAATGCGTAGTTCTTCAAGAAGACATATCAAAACAGCTTGAGAGACAGATAATGTACCCATTGTTTAATTATACAGAAAAATAAATCCTAATCTGACTGCTTCACAAAACGTTTGATATGTTTTCCTACCTAAACGGTGTCCTATAAATGTTAGATGATTTTGTAGTAGTTTTTTGGTTTGGGCCATGCATCTTTGTCCGTTATAGTCCTCGAACCTGGAATAACCCTTTGACATTCATGACATTTTGAAATATTTCTTAAGAGCGGGTAAAGGTAAATTTAAAGCATCGACGGGTAACATGGTATAAATATGAACACCTTGACCAAAAAATTACAAATTATTTCAGTACCAAATTTCATCTAAATACGTACAGCGGTTATTGGTTGTTTCTTCCCCATGTAAACTTCCACCCCTTTTGCATCCGCTTAAGGGATAATTTCCGAGATAAAACTATTTTATTTCCTTTTCCAGAGCTCAAATTATCTCCATACCAAATTTTATCTAAATCGATTCTGCGGTTAATAATTCCCTATACAAATTTCCAACTCCCTTTTCACCCCCACAAGGGTTTGAAAACTATCCTATGACGTTTCTCGAGACTCAAATTATCTCCATACTCATTTCTATCTAAATCGTTTCAGCGGTTAAAAATTCTCCATACAAACTTTCAACCCCATTTTCACCCCCACTAGGGTTGATTTTCGGGATTAAAACTATATATTATCCTTTCCCGGGACTCAAACTATCTCTATGCAAAATTTCATCAAAATCCGTTCAGCCGTTTTCACGTGATGCGCGGTCAAATAAACAGACAAACAGATAAACAGACAAACAGACAAAAATTCTAAAAATTGTTGTAACGTGTTCTGTTATCGATTCTAAGTATCCCCAGCCAACTTTTTTTCGATTATCTTCCATGTACAGACTTTCGACCCTCTTCAGCTTTATTATATGTATAGATAAGTCAACTACCAATTATAAGACCTCTGTTCAAATTACGTAGTATCGTGTCCTCGAAGCAATGAGTTATCGGAAATGTAATTTGTGTTGTTTAATTATTTAACTTTTTTGGGCGGTAGGCGTAAAACAAGTGTCATATAGCTCTAGAAGATTTTATTTAAAATAATATAAAATACTTACATTTTTAAGCCCTCGCCACTTTAAACAACAGTTTAATTTGCATAGTTTTTGAAGTTATATTTGCAGCACTATATATGAAGTAGTTTTCTAATTATCTTACTTGCAATCCTGCTGGTCATCTCCAACTGTCACAGTTATAACCTATAACAACACATAACAATGGCAAGTTATTTCGACATCGCAGCAGCCCAGAAATCCCTCGAGGCAAATGTAAACAAGATGTTCGCCGAGTTTGAAGCCAGACTGGGCAAGTCACCGGCAGCAAAGGTCACTGTGGCCGGCCTTGGTGAAGAGTTTGGCATCTTCAAGGAGCAAACTTTGTCTCTGCTGAAACTTCTCCGGGACCAAATAAAGGGGCTCAGCAAGACACTGGAGACCATTGAAATGAGGCATCGGAGGAAATTTCTTCTCTTCATTGGTGTTTCTGAAGACCCAGCTGAAACTGTCAGTTCTCGGATAGCCAGCATTATCACCGAGCAGCTGAAAATACCCGATGTCACTTCTGCTTCATTTAAGGCTTGTCATAGGCTTGGTAGGGTGACTGATGGCCGTAACCGGCCTATACTTGTGCGCTTCACTGATATGCATGTGAAAGCTGCAGTTTGGAGGTAGAAGACTTCGTGCAAAGGGTCGACGTATGCCATTGCTGAGTTTCTCACTCCTTTTCGGCAAGCTCTGTTTATGCAGGCTCGTAAGGCATTCGGGTTGAGAAGTTGCTCGTCTGAGGACGGCAGCATATTTGTGAAGTTGGCCTCGGGTGGACGGGAGCGCATCGAATCGGAAGAGGACATTGAATGTCTGAAGCAGCTTCCCCAAAGCGACGTGCAGGTACCACCTCCCTCTTCGACTCCTGAGCCTGGTGCCGCTGGCGTGGAAAAAGCTGCCGTGCGGGCCCCCAGCGGCCTGTCTGGCCGGTCGCAATCGCAGTCGAGGCGCAAATGAAGCTGGTACTCTCGGTCAACTGTATGCTGTGCCATGTTAATACCTTATTTCTTCATTTCTTGTGCAGTTTTCACCTTTTGCATCCTTACTCATTTTGGCAGCAAGCGCTTGAAGCGCTTTTCATTACTTTTTTTTGTTTCTCAATCTTTAACTTGTTAACCGTTTTTATATTCTTACCCACTTTATTTTTATCAGCTCACTCTGTAATAACTTGTTTGTGTTTGTTTTGACGTTTAGTGAGTTTGACATTTGTAACGTCAATTTAGTCTGGTATGTTCGAGACACTGTTTAAACTGTTCCATCACTATGAATATTTCTTGTTTTGATTCGATATGCCTTGCTGCCATTTAGTATACTGTAACTGTAGCCGTAATAATGTTAAGTTTTCTGGAAATTTGTGATCTCACTGGATTACCAGCAGGATAAGCAGGATTGTGAGGCTTAAATATTATTTTTTTGGATAATAAGTTATTTATATTGATTTTAATATTATTTTATTATATATTTATCATAAAGTATTGTTTATTTATATGTCTGATGACGAAAACGAAATTTATTATTCTGCTAGCGATGATAGCTCTTCTTTTCATTCTTTAAATTCTGTTAATGGTAATACTTCATTTACACTGGGTGATCTCGTGTCTCGCGAATTTCTTAACTCTTGTCACTTTAACGTGTGTCACATTAATGCCCAGAGTATTCCCTCTCATTATAGTGAGCTTGTTGATACCTTTGAGTCCAAATTCGTTCGAGCAATTCTTGTCTCTGAGACCTGGTTAAAGCCTACCCTAGACTCAAATTCATATGCTCTGCCGGGTTATGTTTTAATCAGAAATGACCGTACTGGCAAGGGTGGTGGTGGCGTTGCCATTTATCTTAGTAGTTCTATTCCGTATAAAGTCTTAAATGCCACTCCTTCACTTTACTCAGGCGCAGCGGAATGGTTATTTCTCGAGGTAAATGTTAAGGGAGTTAAAGCTGTTCTAGGAGTTGTCTACAGTCCCCCGACCATCGATTATTTCTCCGACTTAGAACGTGTTCTCGAGTCCCTGAGCTCGGATTACACGCACCATTTGATCATGGGTGACCTGAACACCGACCTTTGTAATGACTCTCCTCAATCCCGTAAATTGAAGTTGTTACTGCAGTCAGTGAACTTCTCTCTTCTTCCCTTGGCGCCGACGCACCATACCGCTACTTCTGACACTTGGCTGGATGTCATTATTAGTTCGAGCCCTAGTCTGGTCGTAAATCAGGGTCAATTTTTGGCTCCTGGGTTTTCCCACCATGACCTAATATTTGCGTCGTACAAAATTAAGCCCCCCAAGTGTAAACCAGCTCTTATCAATATACAAAGGTTTTCCAACATACATTCAGACTGTCTTTTGAAAGATGCTGCAGCCATTGATTGGACACCTGTGCTCTCAGCCTCATCGACCAGTATTAAAATCTCACTTTTCAATGCCTCTATTCTGAAACTCTTTGACAAGCATGCTCCTGTACATACTGTGCGAGTCAAACGTCCACCGGCCCCTTGGATGACTGAGGGCGTTCGCATGGCGATGAGAAGACGGAACCCCGCCTTCAGACTATTTAAGCGTGATCGGACTGAGGAGAGCTGGATTTTTTTTAAAACAGCACGCAATCGTTGCAACCAGATGGTGCGGACAGCGAAGCGACGGTATATTCACCACAACGTGTCCTCCTCCTCCATGGCCGATGTCTGGAAATTCCTCAAATCGCTCAGCCTAGGAAAACCTGCAAACGGTTTCAATGACAATTCATTCTCTCTCAACGATTTAAACAGACATTTTTCCTCGGCTCTTTCTGTTGATAGTTATACTAAGGCCATTACCATCTCTGAAATTTCGTCATTCCCTCCCTTAGCTTTCGACAGCTTCTCATTTTCTCCCGTTTCTGTTTCGGACATACGCGCCATTATAAAAGCAATTAAATCTAAAGCTGTAGGTTTTGACGATGTCAGTCGTTTCATGATTGTGTCGGTCCTGGATTGTGTGCTTCATGTGATAGCTGACATCATCAACTCCTCACTAGTTAATGGCGTATTCCCCTTACTATGGCGTAAAGCATTTGTCGTGCCTCTACCTAAAATCAGCAATCCCACTTCCCTTAGCAACTTTAGGCCGATTTCGATTCTCCCTTTTCTGTCGAAGATCGCTGAAGCAGTGGTTCATAAACAACTCTCGTGCTATATTCACTCGCATACCCTGCTTAGCTCTTATCAGTCTGGCTTTCGACCCAGTCACAGCACGTGCACTGCTCTTCTTAAGGTGACGGAAGATATTCGTCGTGGCATGGAGGGTCAACTGGTCACAGTACTTGTTTTAATTGATTTCTCCAACGCCTTCAATACTGTGGACCATGACATCCTTCTTGCTCTTCTCAAACATTTAAACGTGTCACCTTCAGCCCTCAACTGGTTCTCATCGTATCTGGGTGGTCGGCAGCAAGCGGTTCGAGTTGACCGATCCTTGTCTGATTGGTGCGATCTTGCGACGGGTGTACCTCAAGGTGGAATTTTGTCGCCTCTCTTATTTTCAACTTTTATTAATTTCATTACGCCTAATCTCCGCTGTCCATACCATCTGTACGCCGACGATTTGCAACTCTATGCCCAATCTTCAGCGACTGACTTTTCATCAATTGTTGACAGACTTAACCAAGACCTTTCACACATACAAAAATGGTCTGAGAAGTTTGGCCTTTTCGTCAACCCATCAAAATGCCAGGCTATTGTTTGTGGTAGCAGTCGACAGCTCGCTAAACTTGACCTGAACTCACTTACACCGGTTGTTTTCAGTGGTAAGCCTATACCTTACAGTAAGAGTGTCAAGGATTTAGGTGTAATAATAGACAGTACGTTAAGTTGGAGAGCACAGGTTGCTGAAATCAGCCGTAAGGTCATGGGTTCCCTGCATTCTCTTAACAGGCTCAAGATGTTTTTGCCCATCAGTACAAAAGTGTTATTAGTCAATACCCTGATTTTACCCATAATCGATTACGGTGATGTGTGTTATCCGGACTTAAACGAGGAACTTCTTGATAAGTTGGATCGCCTTCTCAACAACTGTATCCGTTTCATCTTTTGTCTTCGCAAATACGATCATGTGTCCTCTTATCGCTCCCAGCTAGGGTGGCTTCCCATCCGTCGACGACGTAACATTCGCATGCTTTGCACTCTCTTTTCAGTTCTTAATGACCCACATTCCCCCGGATACCTTAAGTCTTTCTTTCAATATTATGGCGTGTCTCGCGACCGTCAACTCCGTTCTTCTGGCAATTTGTCTCTCTCAATTCCTCTGCACCACACCGGTTTTATGTCAAACTCATTTTCTATTCGGGCGGCGCGCCTGTGGAATACACTTCCCCGTAATATTAAGAATGCTCCCAGCAAGTTTGCTTTTAAAAAAGCCGTTCGTGCCTTTTTCGCTAGTGGAATGAAAGATTAGTGTTTTCGGTTGATGATTTTCGTCTATATAATATATATATATATATATATATATATATATATGTATATATATATATATATGTATGTATATATAATAATATATGTATGTATTTTTTTGTTATATATATCGTATATTATGTATATATTGTATTGTATATTGTTTTATTCATTGTTTACTTGTAGTTAACTCTTCACCTTTTGTTCTCGTAAGCACCGCCCACAACTTCTCTGCTTTGCCTTAAGGTTGACTGGTAGAGAATGCCTACTGGCATTAAGTCCGCCTTTTGTACATCAAGTTTTTCTTTTGTGCAATAAAGTTTAAATAAATAAATAAATAACTATTGACAATATGACTAATAAAACTCATGAAAACGTTATGGACTATAAAAAATCGGTAGTTAAAATATGTGGAAACCAATATACACCCCTAGTTATCATTATAATCTGCGATTAAAGAACTTATAACAATTATTATAAGCAAGTTTATCGCCTTCAACATTATGTAATAGATACCATCTGGACTTTGAATATTATGAGTAACAGATTTTTTAACTAACAATAATGACCTGCAAAAATCGGACCAGCAATTTAGATTGTTAAATTTTATGACTATTGACAATATGACTAATAAAAATTAGGATGGAAAACGTTATGGACTGAAAAAAATGGAAGTAAAAATTTATGGGAACCGATAGAGACCCATTTAAAAGACCTATCAGACGACACCCCAATACACAATGGGTTTTACTGTACATATTTGTGTCAATTATTTTTTATGAAGTTAATATTTTTTGCATGAACTCAAATTTAACTGAAATATCGTTTTCACACCACCTATTTGTATACGCACTTTTTCTTCCCTCCTAGGAGGAAACAAAGTGGCATTTTTCTGTTCTAGGCCATTGTTTTTTTTTCAGCCAGTCCGTCATTAAGTATAAACTTATTTCTTATTGAATTAATCGTTTCATTCATTATAATTAGGAATCAGACTAAGCACATATAAAGTTAAAATAAATATGATATGATCCATCAATTTTTTTTTTTATTTTCCTCTAAGGTGGTTTAAAAAGCAGTATGTGTCACATAGGAGCAAAACTATTTTCACCTTTGGCGTTAACAATTGAATCCCTCACTACGCTTTTTCTGTAAGACCTGTACCTCTGATTGTACTATATACCCATGTTGTACAAATAAACTATTTGACTTTGACTTTACGTTCAGGAGTCCCTCGCTACGATTCTAGTAGACACTCCATCGCTTCGTTTGGGATTCAATTCCCGCCCTCGCCGTAAATATCTCATTTTGACCCTTGTTACACAGTCTACTATTGGAGATAAAGCACCATTGTGGCCTTTTCTTTTGATGACTAAGGAAATCACTTTTCTGTTCCCTACGTTGAAACGCTTGATAAAACTCAAACAATTATATTTTTTGCTCTTAGGAAAATACAAAGAATGACAAGAATTTTAAGTACGTGACATTGACAGTAATCGTAATTATATCGCAGTAAGCTAAAAAGAGGGTCCATATGGAGGATAGCTGGAGCTGCCACGGTATATACAAATATACTTGAAAATTAATCTTTGTTTTCACGAATAAAGTATTATGAGATTGTATGTAAAAATAATCAAGTCAAAATTTATTTCCCATATTTTATTTTGACTTGTAATTCGCACCTGAAATTCCACAGAATTTTTTTGCCTGACATCACCAGGAAACGTCAGAATTATACGGATTTAAAAATAAACGTTTACAAGCTGATAAAATTTTCAATATTAGCCTTTGTTACCGATCGAGGGGAATGTTACTGGTGGCATTACTGGAAATACTTATTTCCGCTTTTAGTAAGTGAAGTATCTTAATACTGGTAACGATTCATCACATCATTCACATCACATCACAACTCGCAAAATGGTTACAGGAGATAAAACATTCATATAGCCGGTAGGCCGTCATCCAAACATGCTTTACGCACAATATTGTATTCAGACAGATACAGAACAACAGATAAAAGACTGTTCTATTTAAAAAAAAGCGCTGACAAATAATTTACATGATAGATTCACGTTGATTGCAAGATAATACGCATAATATTTTTTAATTAAATAGAACTTAAAAAAAAAAAATTTGAAGCCATTTCAACAGATTATTAAATTTTCACTTTATTAGGATATATTGCTATTTTTCATCCATTTAACTAAATTTCAACATCAATGTCATGCCTATTACCGACTTACCACATCAAATTAATGATTGACAATATTTCAGGACAATTGCGTGATAATTATTTGCCTTATACGAGTATCACAGGAGAAATTGAAGGAGTAAAAAAACGTAAATATAGGCATAGATATAAGGGTGAACTGAACTTGGTGAAAATAATAAATAAATAAAATTTCTTTATTTCGGACAAACATGTATCCTATAGTGTTAGTAACAAACAAACAAAAATCTTAATCTAGTGTTAGTCTTAATAATTTAACTTAATTACAATTGTGTGAAAAACGTGGTATAAGATAGTAAAACCTAAATAAATTTACGATTTTTTAACAACTTTTACTATGAGGTTAACTTTAAAAATGTAAAAAAAAAATATTTTCCATAGAAGTTTTTGATTTAAAATTCATAAATTCCAACAGTACATATCCTATATTGACCGGCGTCTCCTTGTAAGTTATTTACGAAATAACCTGTGCTAGGAGGAACCGCTCTTCCATATCTACAGTTTATAATTTATTTCTGTTATTTTTGTTTTACAGTATATAATACGTAATATACTTATACTTAGTGTTGTACAATTATTTAATTTAAAACTATTTTCCTTAGTGATTTTGTGAGTTTGTATATATTAGTGATATTGATAAAGTAAACCAAAATGTATAAGATTTTTTTAATGGATTTACAAACTTCAACCCATAGTTAAAGTAGTTCAAAGTTATTAATATATTCAGGTTTTACTACCTCGTATCATGTTTTTAGGGTCCCGTAGTCAACTAGAAACCCTTATATTCCTTCTCTCCGTCCGTCCGTCTGTTCGTCCGTCTGTCCGCGGCTTTGCTCTGTGATGGTTAGTACGAGAAAAGATGAAAAAAAAGATAAATGATATGTATTCTTCAATTTAGGCACAATGGACTTATGAACGTCAGAGAGAAAAAAAAACTACCACCGGTTCTAACCCTACAACTCTGACCAGAGCAGTATTATCACCGGCAAGAAACTCGGCCGGAGTTATTTTTTCAACACAGTAATCCATTCGATCTTAAAGATATACACAATAATACGTAATTCTATAAGAAGACATATCAAAACAGCTTGAGAGACATACAAAGTACCAATTGACAATTAAAAAGAAAAAATAAATAAATAATACAATCGAAATCTGACTGCTTCACAAAACATTTGATATGCTTTCCTATCTGAACTGTGTCCTCTAAATGTTAGATGATTTTGTAGTAGATTCTGGTTTGGGTCATGCATCTTTTCCGTCATATTGTCCTCGACCCTGTAATAACCCTTCAAATATTTCTTAAGAGAGGAAAATGATACGTTTAAAGTATCGACGGGTAACTTCTTATAAATGTGAATACCTTGACCAAAAAATGACTGCTTTGCGGATACGACAACTTCTAAAAGCAAGCTTGTTTTTATTTCTATTGAGAACTGAAATTTGGTATGAGTATGTGTTTTAATCACGCCGACAAAGTGGTAAAACAAAATCTGAAAAAACATTAGTTTTAGGGTACCTTCCGTACCCATGAAGTGGGGGGGTGATTTTTTTTCGATCGACCTCTAAATATCGTGTGGGGTGTCGTTGGATAGGACTTTAAAAAAGTAAGGGTTTTCTAAATAAATTTTTGGATAAAAGTAAAGCTTTCGTAAATAATAGCTCGGAAAGTTTAGAAAAGGGCGTCCACCCCCTTTAACTTTGAATACTAGTAAGTACTTTATGAGTTATAACTCAAAAACGCATAGTAAAGTGCCGCATTGTAAAAAGAGGTAAGTGTCGCATAATATTCCTTAATAAATGATCTTTTGCCCAACATGCTCTTGGTCGGTTTTTAGGTTTCCGTTATAGGATCACTTTGTTGTCCGTCCGTCCGTCCGCCCGTCCGTCCGTCCGTCTGTCAAGACCCTTTTTCTCAGGAACGCGTGGAGGTATCAAGCTGAAATTTATATTAAATACTCAAGTCTACTGTCCCTTGGAGCTGTGAAAAAATCAATTTTCTAAGCCAACGCAATCAAAAGATACAGCCGTTTATGCCGCAAATTTTCGAAACTCGCTAGGTTATCAAAACCTACAGGGTACTTCCCGTGAACTTAGAATCTTGAAATTTGGTACGAAGCAAGTACGAAGCAACGTCTTATAGCACAGATAAAGAGAAAATTGCGAAAACCGTAAATTTTTAGTTACATTACATCATAAATATAATAAAAATATTTTTAATCATTTTAAAGTTACTACCCCTTTCCTCATGAACGCGTAGAGGTATTAAATTGAAATTCATATCAAATACTCAGGTATATAATACCTTTAAGCTGTAACAAAATAAAACTTAATAAACTAAAACAATGTTAACGCAATGGGTGAACTTTTACTTATATACCTACAGGTTTGTACGGAACCCTCGGTGCATGAGTCCGAGTTTTGTTGCGATGTGTGAAGCTCATAGCATATTATGACACACCTACCTAATAAATGTATATTGTACTAGGTATAATATGGGTGGGTAAGTACATAAGGCATATCATAACTAGATAGCATGTTTCCACACGGGTATTTTTTAATGTTATAGGTACTTCTTACAGTTATCTATACGTATTTCTATACTCATAGTCATCCTTATGTAAAACGCTTACAGTTTTACTACTCATTCGTGGTTCAAGGTACCACGGTCACAAGAATAGCTCCTGAGTAACTCGCCTAAAATAACATCATCTTCCAGTGGTTTCCTTCACTTCACTAAGCGTAATCCGTCTGTCATCGATCGTTTCAGCCCTTCAATAACGTTGCGTAAACGTGAAACTTAGAAAATGCATATTAACTACCAGTCGAAGACTTCGTACAATAACGTCAAAAAACAAACAGATCACCAACAAAATTTGTCTCAAGGGGTAGATACTTATATTATAGTCACTTATTATGAATTATCTACACTTTTTAGCATAATTATTGTTTTATTCCCAGATAGTATATAACCAACAGAAAAGGCAATATTACCATTTGAAACCATAAAATTCATCTTGTCGCCACCTTCAATCGCGTAGGCGGAGTTTTCTTGGTATTTTCTTACTCTGTAATCAAACTGAGCATCGCCTTCGTTTCTTTGGTCGAGTGGCGCCATACGGTGGACTAGAATGGAACGTTTGGAACGTGGGCGTCCCGCTGGTGGAGAATCTGGAGCAGGCAGTTACGATCGCCAAGTACTAGGGTAGCATAGCTTACAAAGAAATAACGGTTTATTTTGATTTAAACGCCATCTAGTAGTAAATAGCAGAACTTTTTATCTTTAGAAGTTTAACACTATATTTATCTCTTTCTCAAAACTAATGCCGATTCATTCACGTAACGAGCTGATCTCATATGTAAGAGTGAGTACAACATAATTTCGATAGATAGGTAACTTGTTTTTGAAGATAGGATACGAATCTGCTGCTTGATACGTTTGCAAGTATTTGTGCTATTCAGCCATAGATGTCGATGACATGCGCTTGCATATTTTAGAACGTTTTCTTACTATCACATACAGCGTGATTAGCGTGCCTTTGTGGGGCTTTAAATGTAAGGTTCGACTTTGTTAATAAAACTGAGCTACTTGTAGTCTACAACTATTTGAATAAAGGTTAATTAATGATAATTATCTTTTCAAACAAATTAATTACTATTTGCAATGTACGTCATCCAATGAAGCAATTGACATAAAACAGATGATTTTGCAGTATATTGATTGCTCAAATACGGTAGTGTACACAGGATGCTTTTTCAATAACTAGCCAAATTATGAGGTGATTTCAATGGGACCAACTCCAAAATCCCAAAAAAAAATTTGCGTCCCCGTAGAAACTTCGACGTCTGATCGGCCGAAATGTATAAAACACCCAAAAGTGTTTTGTGATTTGTCCCATGTGAGTGAATAGGTCCAATACTAAAAGTTGTTCTATCAAATCACCTCGCACAATATGGCTAGTTATTGAAAAAACAGCCTGTATAATAAGGGTGAGACAAAAAAAAAACCATAAATTTCATAATGTGTTTTGCACTATTTTGCTACGCTGATTGTGGTAAATTTTCACGCCGAGGGTCTAAACATACTTTTTGATAAGTACTTATCTCCTTCATGACTTCATCACACTTGCATTATTAGAGAAAAATATATGTAGGTAAGGTAATTGTGCTAGTTCTCGTCCACATATACGTCCGTCCATACTTATTTATACATTTAAATTTAGGTTTTACTCAAAATAAAAGCTTAAAATTAACAAAATCTAATATTGTCGTCTGTTGCCACGAAAATAATTCATTATAGCATTACCATTAAAAAGAATTAATCGCGTGATAGCACTAATTTTAGATCTCTCGACGTTTTGAGCCGGCTACGGTCCGAAGTGGTCTGTATATTCGTAATTAAGGTTAAATGTTAAAGTAGTTATTATTGACTAAGCCTGTGGCGGATTTCATCTTGTAAATATTGATTGTTATGTTTTGTTAATAAACTTTTTTACGAGTTTTCGGACTATCCATATCTCGAACGAAGCCCGTGCTTCGGTTTGAATTATTTATCCTATTTCATCTAAGGTTTAATATCGAAGTGTTAAGGAATTGACAATTTTTCATTTTTTTTAGTGCTACTTTTTATTGGCTAGCTCGAAAAAACTCACAATTTTAAGACACCCGTATTTTTTTATTTTTGCGCTAATCTACTTATTTTGTGGGAAAATCCATTTATATTATTACTTGAGCAGAAAGGGCGTATGTAACAAACGTCAAAGTATGAGCCTAATGACGTCACGTGTTGTGTTTCATACCCTTAAAAAAACGTTGTAATAGTTACATTAATTGACATTTACTTAGAAAACCATAGCGTGACCATAGTGCGCTTAAACAGTTTGACGTTGAAAGCACAAGGTAAACGTCAAAACTTAATTATCAACCGTTAACTTCAAAATTTCTAAAGATTTTTTCAAGGTTTGTTGGAAATTACTCGCATAAAGTATTGCTTTATGAAAACTTGCAAAACACACATTTTTATCGCCTGGTAAACAGTTTTGTTCTATTCCCGCGGGTAACAAAGTCGAGTGGTGTGCCGCAGCGGGTTTGGATCATGTACCAACGAGAGGACTTTTTATTAGCGAAGATCACTTGGATGTGAGTACAATGCGTGTCTATTTTAATGAATTCTTAGAATTGACAAGAGTTCTTAGTTGTATTATTAATCGTATATTCGTTTCTTTCAGTTGGAAAAAGATATGGAAAACATTCTGTATTGGAAAACAATGAACGTGAAAACACGTCATAAACCTCGATTGCTAATTTCCAAACAACCGTTGCAAGATGTGACAAACGTTTTAGGACTCAGGACTTCAACAGAAATGAGCCACTGTACTGAAACTATAGCTACATCTTCAAAACGTATTGGTGTACTGTGTTGACCTCACTCAAACGACTAATAGGCAGACACAAGCTAAACCTTGAATGGCAGATCGAACAACAAATTGTTTATTAAACACTACTGTCAAACTACTTATTATATTGTGTGAAAATATATATTTTATATTAATGAATAACAGAGCTTTATTAGAATAATTTTATCATAATATTGTTTTCCTTCCCTGTTTAAGACCATGCACCAGTGCATTCTATGCACAGGAAAGATATTCAACTATTGATAAGTCATCAGAAAGTACTAAGTACTTAGGAAATAATTAAATAATAAAAGTAGTTTATTTCCTTTAAAAGTTATTTAACACATAAAATTTTATTAAATATAAATTTCTCTCAAAATATTTCTGCCTCTTTCTTCTCCTTGACAAATCCTTCTGAGTTTCTCATGTCCGCTTCGTTATAGGGGTTTTTTCCGGGGGAATGCCAGGTTGTCGTAGAAGAAAGCAGTCCGGGGTCCGTGAAAAAGCAAAGGTCGTAGTCGTCGTTGAAGAAAGCAATCCGGGGTCCGCTTGAAAGCGAGTCGTGGTCGTCGTAGAAAAAAACAGTCCGTCCGGGCCCGTGAGAAGCGCGATCGTAGAAAATCAAAATAATCCAAGGAATTACGTAAATCGCAAGCAAATATTCGAATCGAATAAATGAAATGTCAGCTGTTACTGTCAGTAGTGTTGTAATTGTCAAAGTTGTCAAACGAAAAACCGGAAGATGACGATTTTCGTAATGGTAGTATTGGATGCACGGATCAGAAGACAATCCGGATAGTACGTTTACTATATTTCCCTAACCACAGTTGAACCTTATTACCGAGCAAAACAGTCGTTCATAGGTCACTAGTAAAAAGTAATAAAAACGGTCCGATAGAGAGCATAATGTAGGGGGCGGTGTCTCACTCGCACAATGCTGCCAACTTATGAAACTTACCATTGTGGTTTTATTTATCTACATTTATTTTAGTAACACACTAGAAGTTACTTCCTACCAGTGTTGGCCGTTAATTTCAATTAGAATTGAAATTGATCAATAAGATTGAAGATTAATTCCGTAACTAATCAATAACACTAACATCAATTTTTACTTACGTTAGTTCGCATTGATTTTGTGACGTCGTCAATTACACTAACCGTCAATTAGAATTAACCTATTAGTTACACTAACGTCTCGAAAATTTAATAAGAATTACAGTTAATTAGATTACCGTTAGTGTAACTAAATTAATCCTGTCTTACACTAATAATTAATTTTAAAACTGCATCTCGGGTTCGGAAGTCGGGACCACTATCACAAGATGGAGCTCGTGCTGGACCCTAGGGCTACCTACTGGATCTCGGGTTTGGCGCATCATAGACTCATGCTGTTTGGGCTCATTCGACTTGTACTGATGAGCAGATGGTACCAGTATCAAAATCTGGAGCTCATGCTGGACCCTGGGGATCCCTACTGGATCTCGGGTTTGGCGCATCATAGACTCATGCTGTTTGGGCTCATTCGACTTGTACTGATGAGCAGATGGTACCTGTATCAAAATCTGGAGCTCCTTTTTACTTTTACTTTCTTAGTAAAAGTCAAAGTGAAAGTCAAACTCAAAGTCAAAGTCAATGTCAAAGTCAAAGTCAAGGTCAAGGTCAAGATCAAGGTCAAGGTCTAAGTAAAAATAAAAGTAAAAGTAAAAGTAAAGGTAAAGGTAAAAGTAAAAGTAAAAGTAAAAGTAAAAGTAAAAGTAAAAGTAAAAGTAAAAGTACAAGTAAAAGTAAAAGTAAAAGTACAAGTAAAAGTAAAATTAAAAGTAAAAGTAAAAGTAAAAGTAAAATTAAAAGCAAAAGCAAAAGTAAAAGTAAAAGTAAAAGTAAAAGTAAAAGTAAAAGTAAAAAGGAGCTATACCGGTACCATCTGCTCATCAGTACATGTCGAATGAGCCCAAATAGCATAAGTCTATGATGCGCCAAACCCGAGATCCAGTAAGGATCCCCAGGATCCAGCATGAGCTCCAGATTTTGATACCGGTACCATCTGCTCATCAGTACAAGTCGAATGAGCCCAAACAGCATGAGTCTATGATGCGCCAAACCCGAGATCCAGTAGGGATCCCCAGGGTCCAGCATGAGCTCCAGATTTTGATACCGGTACCATCTGCTCATCAGTACAAGTCGAAGGAGCCCAAACAGCATGACTCTATGATGCGCCAAACCCGAGATCCAGTAGGGATCCCCAGGGTCCAGCATGAGCTCCAGATTTTGATACCGGTACCATCTGCTCATCATTACAAGTCGAATGAGCCCAAACAGCATGAGTCTATGATGTGCCAAACCCGGGTTCCAGTAGGGATCCCCAGGGTCCAGCATGAGCTCCAGATTTTGATACCGGTACCATCTGCTCATCAGTACAAGTCGAATGAGCCCAAACAGCATGAGTCTATGATGCGCCAAACCCGAGATCCAGTAGGGATCCCCAGGGTCCAGCATGAGCTCCAGATTTTGATACCGGTACCATCTGCTCATAAGTACAAGTCGAATGAGCCCAAACAGCATGAGTCTATGATGCGCCAAACCCGAGATCCAGTAGGGATCCCCACGGTCCAGCATGAGCTCCAGATTTTGATACCGGTACCATCTGCTCATCAGTACAAGTCGAATGAGCCCAAACAGCATGAGTCTATGATGCACCAAACCCGAGATCCAGTAGGGATCCCCAGGGTCCAGCATGACTTCCATCTTAGGATACCGATCCCATTGCTTATTAATACAAGCCCCCGAGTCCAGAGTCAAAATCGAAACAAAAATCAAAACCTCGTAGCTTAACCTAAATTCGCGTTTAGTTCGGTAAATTATTAATGTCAATTACCAATTCAATCTACACTAAAAATTAAATTAATGTTTCAATTTTTGAGAAAGACTAAACATTAAATATCTTCAATTATTAGTTATTCGCAAAGGATTAACACGTTAGTTACAATTAATTTCAATTCTAATTGAAATCAATTTGCACTAAACTATTAGTGTTCAATTTTAACTAACGTGTTTCAATCTTCAATTTTTAATTTTCAATTACACTAACGTTCGGCCAACACTGCTTCCTACTTATAATAATTTATTGCAAGATTTGAATTAATACTTTGTTCCCTTTTAGCTGCTTTGAATTTTTTTACGACGTAAATATTATTCATTCATTAAATGAAAGAATTGCAATTAATATTGCAGACAGTAGTAAGTTTTGTAATATTTAAAATACGGTCTGGTATCCCCATCCCATCAGTCCCATCACTGACATAATATGTCACTGATATTATTTCAAATGATGCCGCTTAGCTTAACAACATTTCGTAACAACATTTTTAAGTAAAAATGGTCAAGATATGTTGCGTAAAAGGGTGCAGGGGTGAGACTTTACAATAAAGTGGACTTTCCTTTCACCGGTAATCCACAATCATTTAATTTTACGATTTAACAACAAGTTAAGATTGTCAAACAATAGGGTGACTATGATGTCGGCAAGCTGCGGGTCGGTTTTGTTGTTTTTACAGAAATGTACGTAAGTACATGGTCTGTTCCTAAGTATTACTTACACCATCGACATATAATATCAAGACGAGTAAAGGCAAGCAAAGTTCATGTGAAAACACGACCCATTTTCACGTTTACAAAACTAAAATGTCTTATGTCTTATTAACCAATCAAGAACTCATTCTTTAAGCATATTTTTTGTGTTAACCTTCATTCCGCAAAGGTTTCATGCCATTTCACCAATAAGAAAAGTTGCCGTGTTGTGAGTGGTCAAAATCAATTTGACAATGAAGTTTAATTGGACAGGAGATACTCAAATGAAATAACTGAAATGTCAAGTTAACGTATAATAAATACGCCTAAGTTTGACGTGAATGGGTTCACGTAATAAATAATACTGCAATCAATTAACAATTTATTTTTTAGTGCATTCTTCATTACTTATGTAATATAAGTAAATTTAATCGTTGTTGGATTAAGGAATAATATGAAAGCCTTCTATTCATCTTTCGTTTATTTAATAAAAGTGCTTAATTACATTATAGGGACTTACATACTACAAAATAAGCATGAATTAAATAAAATTGTAAAGATTTTGAACTTTTTTACAATTTTATAAATCCGTTACATTAGGGAGACCCTTTTGGTCTCAAGCAACATAATGCAGACTAGAAAATAATACCTTTAATATAAATAGTTAAAATTCTCTTTGCTTCCTCGTTTTTAGAACTAAAAAAATAACGGATGAGTACTATTTATTTTAGCAGGTTAGGGAAATATACAAAGATAAATTTACATTTTGTATCCATTTTTTTATACTGCAACGTAACTGCAAACAGGCATACGGCTCACCTGATGGTAAGCAGCTACCGTAGCATGTAACTCCAGAGGTGTCTCATGTGCGTTGCCGACGCTTTCATATAAAAGAGGATTCACTGTGTTGACAGCTAAAGGGACAAGAGGATCCCCCGTCGTCAACACACTGCATCCTCTGAGCTCTCTGGCAACCTTACTCACCGGCAGGAACACAACACTATGAGTAGGGTCTAGTGCTAATTGGCTGTGGTTTTCTGTAAGGTAGAGGTAGTTCCCCAGTCGGGCTCTGCTCTAGATTTGATAATTAAAGACTATGCTATGAAGTTATAGCATTCATCATTAATGAAAAATAAGTGTCATACCTATTAGTCAGTTGTACTAGAAATGGCACGGCCAGAATGGTATGATTTTACCAGAGTAAGTATAGTAGGTACTAATTCGAAGGGTTTTGTTTTGTCGATTTCGTTGACTTCACTTAATATTAGTGATTTGAAAAAAAAATCAACCTTTATGAATTTACTTTGGACTTACTTATGGCTTTGAACATAGTCCGAATCCAAGAAATGAATACTGCAAATTCTGCAATGCTCGGTGGGCACCCCAGTTGGGTTTTGCCTTTCAATTCGAACCGCAGGAATCCATGCATGCCTTCTTACTTCGTTCTTGGGGAAACTTTAAACATACACATACTGTTGAAGTCATCATTATAACAGAATTTAAATTATATTTAGTAGGTAAGTAAAACCGACTGAGGTGGCATATTCGGATTGTTTATTAAGTACGTCTCTCTCATATTCCCAATATATGAGTACAAGGGAGACATTTCGATATTATCAAAGTAGTATAATATTGATAAAGATTTATTCCAAGGACCCATACTGTATATCGAAAAAAACAAACTGAAAAGATTATTCGCTAACAACGGAAACCTAACTGCTATTACTACAAGGTAATACTTACTAAACATTCATTATACTATTCCTCAAATGAGTTATGTTTACTTTTCCAATACTTATATTGCATAACATTGACCAAGTCCGTAATGTATGAGAATATCTAAGCGTGATTTACTTACCGATGAAAAGAAATATCATCATCTTTGGCGCCTGTGTGGCTCCTGCACCAATGCACGGCACAAACCGGCATTTTAATACCGATATATTACCGAAATTTCATGGACCGAAAAAACTAATATTTTGACGACATGACAATTTCAAAATGTTTGACATGACATTAGGGCACCGCTGTCACAAGCTCCGCCCACTTTGGCACCAGGAAAGTGGAGCAGATTTTGAGCGTTGATTACGCTTCCTTACTTATTATTCTTCCAAGACTTACACAGGACAGGAGTGGCACGCGGGTCTTTTTAGGCCCTTTGGAAAGGGTTCGAAAATGGCACAAGGCCATACACAAAATTGTAGTAGTGGCAGTATGATAAATAAATATTATGGGACAATCTTACACAAATCAACCTAGTCCCACAGTAAGCTCAATAAGGCTTGTGTTGTGGGTACTAGACGACGATATAAGTAATAGATATGTAATACTTAAATACATAGATAATATCCGTGATAAACACACAAATAAATGCCCTGACCAGGATTCGATTTTTTTACCTTTAAGTATATTTAAGTCGGAGAACTGTCCACATTAGATATGACGCAATAGTGAGAGCCACGAACCCCCTGTACTTACTTAGTTTTAGTTTGCTACACTAACTATCCCCTATTTTAAGACGCGGACATCTGGCAATTGTTCATCGGTGTTATGCAACGAGTTGTAAGAAATAAATATCTTACAGTTCTAGGTTTGATGCAGTGCAGTATCATGTAATTAATAAGATTATATCATTTTCAGGAGTTTCTGTTGGGGGAAAATAGTGCAAAATGACGTTACGTTAATGTATTGTTTCGCCTACCTACTGTTTTCCGTAGCGATACACAATGTTTTTACTTTTTTGTTATTATATTAGCGATAGGCTTCGACAGTTTTTACCTATTAACTGGAATATTTTGCGGGTCTGTCACTCTGACGTCCTCCGATAGATAGCTGCCAGATGCCTGGATCTAGCAATAAGTTTAAAATAGTAAACTAATTAGAGGGGTTCTCTGCTCTCATTATTGCGTCAACGTATCTGAAATGGCCAGCTTCTTAAGTCAGTAGAATGTATAAGTTCCCATATGAACTATGAGACTTCTCTTTCTGGACAATACTTACTAGACGACAAGCATATTTAATTTTATATTTATCTTCATACCTACTATCCCAATCCCACATAATCATATGGTCACTCTACTTAGAATGAGATGCAGCCCCCTACATTACCCTCTCTTTCGGCCTCACTTTGTGGTCGAAGTATGACCTCCAGATTGTATTTAACTTCATGATTGGATCAGCAGTGTGACGTCAGTTTCCGTTTTACACATTTTGCTGATTTTTGCAAAAACTAGTGGGAAAAAAAATTCTAAAAAAATGTTTTTGTGTTCTACAAGTGTTTTTCTCGAAATGGTTTTCGATTTATAAAAATTGAAAATTTTGAAATGTTGTCAATTCAATGGCTAGGTTGATCTTTCTATACTCAGACACACCCACCTTGTCAGTAGAAAATTTTTCTTTCATGTTCAGAACGCATCCGAAGTGAAGTCACGGACGGCCGTTCGCTTCCGAAATTTAAAGATCGGCAACGAATCGGAATAACCGCCGCCGACAGCCAGCAACGACAATCAATAGACAATCACGTCAAATCCACTGAACGACCAACACGTATACCAAGCTGTAAATTAGACCATAGTTCTAGCAATAAAACATTGTATATAAATTTAAATAACAAGTCTTCATTGAAGATCCACTTAGGCGTCCCCGCATCATCTTGAATAGGAGCCTAGGCCTCAACAGTCAACCCTACGTGATTTTTTATTTTTATTTGCCGCCTTTTTCTGATTATTGACAAACTAGACGTGTATCAGAGTACATATACATTTCATCAAAATTGGATTTGTAGTTTAGACGTAAAAATGTAACAAATAGAATCACATTCAGCTTTGCAATATAAGTATAGATGTTTTGCGATTTTAGGACTAAAAGCTGATGTGACCGGTAGTGTAACTTTTTGACTTGGTACCGACTTCAAACATATCAGTTTGTAATGCATATAAATAATATAATGATGTGTTTTATCCTTTTTGAAGTCGGTTTATCTTTTTTTTTGTAAAAAAAATTGTTTTTCCATTTTTAGCGGTTATATAATTATCATAGATAATCAGACAACAGATCTCGGAATAATCGGTGAAGATATATAAGAAATAGTTCATAATACGTACTCAATGTAAGGAAAGTTCCACATATCATAAGTGGTCTTCATCATTAGGTCCACTCCATCAAACTGGTGGTTTTCGAGAGGAAATGCTCGAGTTGCTTAAGAAAACACCCAAATCATCATACATGTGCCTTTAAAAACTGAGGAGTTCCCTCAATTCCTCATGGGTCCCATCATCAGAACAGCACCAGATTAATATGGGACCACCTTGGAGAATTATTCAAACCCCAAAAAAAAAGAATTATTCAAATCGGACCACGCGTCTCGGAGTAGTCGGTGAAGATACATGAAAAAACAAACACCAAACCTAATACAGAACCTCCTCCTTCTATGAAATTTAAGTCGTTATTAAATTTAAACTTTGGTGAGACATACTATCACGATAAAATATAACGGTTACACTCACGTCATATAAGTCACTTTGCGCAACATGTTTCGGAGACCTAACCCAAGTAACACAGGAACCATTATAACATATGAGTAGTTAACTTATTTAGAACTTAAGGACCGTATAAACTCTTATATACGTTTACCGAGCAACTTGACGCAATATAAGATGCTTTGAGCTGTATAACGGTTGTATAATGTGGCATATCGAAATGCTTTTGTAAAGCCTTTAGCTTTAGTGCAGTAAACTACAACGCAACTGGACAGCTTTCAGCTGTTTAAGTTAGGTTCTACAATAGCATTGTATAATGCTTTAAGCTGTATAACGGTTGTATAATGGCATATGTAAAAGTTTTTTTAAAACCTTTAGTTTTCGTGCAGCGAACCAGAATGCAACTGTACAGCTGAATGCTGTACAGTTGCGTTTTGGTTTGCTACACTAATGCTTCAGTGTGGTTTAGTGCCTTAGGTTCTATAATAGCATAAATAAATGCTTAATGCTGTTTATGAGCCTGAATATTAGCCAATATAATGCCACGTAAATCCGGTATACAGCTTTAAGCTGTTTTTAGTGCTTTAGATTCTACAATAGCATTATATGATGCTTTACGCTGTATAACGGTTGTATAATGGCATATTTAAATGCTTTTGTTTAGCCATTAGTTTTAGTGCAGCGAACCAAAATGCAACTGTACAGCTGAATGCTGTACAGTTGCGTTTTGGTTTGCTACACTAATGCTTCGGTGTGGTTTAGTGCCTTAGGTTCTACAATAGCATAAATAAATGCTTAATGCTGTTTAAGAACATGAATATTAGCCATTATAATGCCACGTAAATTCGCTATACAGCTTTCAGCTATTTTTAATAAATAAATAATAAATATTATAGGACAATCTTACACAAATCAACCCTTATAAGTATGTAATACATTCCTAATGCTGTATAATAGCAATAATATAAACCATTATAAAGTAATTCACTATAAGGGGCTGTTCATAAATTACGTCATTTCAAATGGGGGGGGGGGGGTCTGGACATCGGATGATGGTAGCATGACGTAGGAGGGGGCGGTCATTCCGAAGATCACATCATCTCTCGCATCTTTAAAAAGTGCTTCAATGTGTAAAAAAAGGAATGAAATTCGTGTTTCTAATTGACTTTCTATAAACTTTTGATGCTATATAATATTATCTACTAAATAGTTTTTTATTTTACAATTAAGCTAAAAACGCATATTTTTTACATGACGTCACTTTATTTGGCAGGGGGACGGTTGAATGATTTTAGGAGGAGGGGGGTAAAAAAATCATCATAAATTGATGACGTAATTTATGAACAGCCCCTATACAACTTTTAGCTGGTTTAGTGCCTTAGGGTCTACAATAGCAATTTTTAGTAGTATATAATGCTTAATGTTGTTTAATAGCATAATTATTCACGTGCAATGCTGTAAGCATTAATACGCTTTTTTTAAGGGTCACTGAGCTGCTATTGGACTAAGAGCTAGCCACGTCAGATATGACACAATAATGAGAGCAACAAAACCCGTCTGGTTAGATTGCTATACTATTCTTATTGCTAGATCCTGGCATCTGGCAGCTTTTAATAGGTGGAGGTCACAGTGACAGACTAGCAAAATGTTAACTAGGTAAAAACTGCCGAAGTTGTCTCAGGTATAAAGGACAGGGCCTATATTTTAAGGGGCTCCCTGGCGCCAACGACCTTAGATCTGATTCCCTTAGTTTTCTAATGATTTATATAGTTTATCATATTATCAGTAACGGCTTTAAACAATATAGTATCCTATATTTACTTCAATATTCATTGTCTTCGAGATATTCGACATCAAAGTCGAACCGGTTTAGGCCAAAAAAGTGGTTTTATGGTCATACATTTTGTGTTAATTAGTTAAAAATTAAAATCTCTCTACAGTTTTTAGAGACATCAAAGAGGAACCCTAATATGTAGATTACGTATATGTAAGATTCTTTACACCATTCGAATATCGATAAAAGTGTTTTTTTAGACCATATTTTAAAAATATCATAAAAAAATAACGGCTCATTTATTTCAAGATCCGGCTCTACACAATGGTGATAAAAGATTCAAGAACCGATAGTCGTTTGCTTTATAATTCTCTCTGTAGTGAATATGTTGGAATATCGACTCAAAACTGGTCAAAAATCGATAAAAAACGTTAGACCAAAAAATATTGTGTATTATTACGGAAACAAAAACAGTAGGCGACAAACTATGAATTTAGAAGTATTTGTATAGTTTCTCATAATATTGCATCAAACCCAGATCTCTAGGATTTGTTTTCTTGAAATGGTTTGCATTCTTTGACCTCCACCACTTTAAAGCTGTCAGATGTCCCGATCTAGAAATAAGCATAGTATACCAAACTGACTAGAGGGGTTTGGTTGCTCTCATTATTGTGTCATATCTGACCTGGCTAGCTCTCCGTCTATAAGACCAACGCCATTTTGTAAATAATTTATAACCTAAAAATAAAATCATGCGGACCTATTTATATAAGGAAAATACCTATATAATAATAAATAACTTAATTTAAGACTGCTCAACCAACACTATCATGTTAATAATGCAAAACTCGTTCTATACGAGGATTACACAATTGTTTTGTTTATTTGACGCATATCTTTTTATAATATTTTATAGCAAAACCACAATAAATCAAAGGCGCGTAAAAATTTTCAATGAAACTTATATACACATTTACAGTAAACTACATTGCGCAGTAATATTTGAAGGATATAATAACGTAAAAGAGTCAAAAACTTTTATGAATTTTGTTACGATGTAAGCAAATATGACGTGTCAGTCATTCAGTTTTTTGTACCGTCTTCGTCCATTTTATATTGCGAGACAAAGTAGTTAAATCACAACGTTCATTGTATTATAACATTTGTTCCGTCGGTATCGGTATGTAAACATTGACATCGATCTCATGTAATTTGACAATGTATGTTTAATACAAAATAAATGAATATAAATGAATGAATATAAATATTAGAGACGTTTTTGCATTGACGTAAGGTTTATTTTACTACACTCTTATGCTACTATAATGCTTTTGTATTGCGATTGGCAACTTAATCGAGCGTACTAATTGCTTCTTTACTGCGATTGGCAGCTTTTTTGGCCGTATTAATGCTTCTTTAATGCGGTTGGCAACTTAATATAGCGTACTAATGCTTCTTTAATGCGATTGGCACTTTCCACGACAACGATAATGCTAATAGCGCAGACATAATGCGCCTGTGATGCTATTAAATGACCTGTATAGGATCTCAAGCTGGGTAATTTGTGCCCATTTAAGATCTATATCAGCACTATAAACGTTTATAATGCTACTATAAAACGAACTCAAAAGACTAAAAGCATACAGATATGCTGTAAGACGGCCGTTATACTGCTTTGATGTGTTACTTGGGAAGCTTTCTGAAACATGTCGCGCGAAGTGACTAAAGTGACGTGAGTGTGACCGTTATATTTTATAGAAATTGAATTCGGTTAATAATGAAACGCAAGTGGCAATATCCTTTTCACACTAGAATTGTTTACCCGTGACATATATCATAGCCCGTGACAGGCTTTATTTTACCCGTTTGCCAAGTATTTTGTGTCTAAGGTATAACCTTGGAAGAATAATAAGTAAGGAAGCGTAATCAACGCTCAAAATCTGCTCCACTTTCCTGGTGCCAAAGTGGGCGGAGCTTGTGACAGCGGTGCCCTAATGTCATGTCAAACATTTTGAAATTTTCATGTCGTAAAAATATTAGTTTTTTCGGTCCATGAAATTTCGGTAATATATCGGTATTAAAATGCCGGCTTGTGCCGTGCATTGGTGCAGGAGCCACACAGGCGCCAAATATAGTGATATTTCTTTTCATTGGTAAATAAATCACGCATAGATATTCTCATAAATTACGGACTTCGATGTTATGCAATATAATGCAATATAAGTTTCGGAAAAGTAAACACAACTCATTTGAGGACAAGTATAATGAATGTTCATTTATAAGTATTACCTAGTAGTAATAAGTCGACAAAACAAAACCCTTCGAATTAGTACCTACTATACTTACTCTGGTAGAATCATACCATTCTGGCCGTGCCATTTCTAGTACAACTGGCTAATAGGTATGACTCTAATTTTTTATGAATAATGAATGCTATAACTTCATAGCCTAGTATTTAATTATCAAATCTAGAACAGAGCCTGACTGGGGAACTACATCTACCTTACAGAAAACCACAGCCAATTAGCACTAGACCCTACTCATAGTGTTGTGTTCCTGCCGGTGAGTAAGGTTGCCAGAGAGCTCAGAGGATGCAGTGTGTTGACGACGGGGGATCCTCTTGTCCCTTTAGCTGTCAACACAGTGAATCGGCAACGCACATGAGACACCTCTGGAGTTACAGGCGTCCATAGGCTACGGTAACTGCTTACCATCAGATGAGCCGTATGCCTATTTGCTACCGTTGTAGTATAAAAAAATGGATACAAAATGTAAATTTATCTTTGTATTTCCCTAAGCCTGCTAAAATAAATAGTACACATAAACGAACTCATCCGTTATTTATTTAGTTCTAAAACACGAGGAAGCAAAGAGAATTTTAACTATTTATATTGAAGGTATGCTATTATTTTCTAGTCTGGTCATAAATAAAGTTAAAAAATAATCGTTTTTTTTTGCCATAATCAACCTTATTTGCTTAACATTATGTTGCTTGAGACCAAGAGGGTCTCCCTAATGTAACGGATTTATAAAATTGTAAAAAAGTTCAAAATCTTTACCATTTTATGTTAATTTATGCTTATTTTGTAGTATGTAAGTCCCTATATTGTTGTTAAGCACTTTTATTAAATAAATGAAAGATGAATTTTATAAAATGTCTTATACTGTATATATTTATATGTTTCATATTATTCCTTATTCAAAGAACGATTAAATTTACGTATATTACATAAGTAATGAAAATGGCACTAAAAATAAATTGTTAATTGATTGCATTATTATTTATTACGTGAATCCATCCACGTCAAACTTAGGCGTATTTATTATACGTTAACTTGACATTTCAGGTATTTCATTTGAGTATCTCCTGTCCAATTAAACTTCATTGTCAAATTGATTTTGACCACTCACAACACGGCAACTTTTCTTATTGGTGAAATGGCATGAAACCTTTGCGGAATTAAGGTTAACACAAAAAAATATGCTCAAAGAATGAGTACTTGATTGGTTAATAAGACATAAGACATTTTAGTTTTGTAAACGTGAAAATGGGTCGTGTTTTCACATGAACTTTGCTTGCCTTTACTCGTCTTGATATTATATGTCGATGGGTATAACACAAAAACGTACACAAGTTCGCAGGTCATTTTATTCACATGTTGGTACGTAATACGTACATTTATGTCTATACACATCATAATTATTCTCCGTCATATTTAAAGGCCATCAGACGGGATCCCTTTGATTCCCATAAACTTATTGTTTTGAATTTCGATAGTCAGAAATTTATATCCATATAATTTATGGGCATAAACATCAATAGTCATAATTTTTGTAAAGCATAACGTTTAATAGTTCATTTCATTGAAGGATATTGAAGGATGAATAGAGAAATAATGTGATTATTACTGACAGTGGTGGTGAATTTCTGTACTTATTACGGGAAATGTAGATAATAATGAAACGAAAATTAGTCTGCTAACATGTTGTTTACTGTATTTTACATGGGTACACAAAGAAAATGCAAAATTTATTCAAATACAACAGGTTGCCACACTTGGTGGTTTGCAATAAAGAATAATATTATAGGTAGGTAATAGGTAACATTATATTTTAAACGTCCTTTAGTGCGAATCACCTATAATTATGATTGGCGAGGTTAAACTTATACTAATTATTACTTAATAAATTTGGTACTATTTATTGCACATAATTGAAAGTGTTACTTTCTGGTTAAATACTAATACTTTACATAATTATATTAAAACATTTAATGCACTATTGATAACTACACTATTGTACATATTACGAGTACATATATTAAGATACAGGTATGTGAAGCTTATTGCTTGAGACACGTAGGTATTGAGTTATTTACATCAATAAATAATTTTGCACAGTTCAATAAATTAAATATACAGTCATTATTTATTGACCTTGCGTCACTTCACTAAGGACAGATTTATACAACAAATAAAGATTAGATTTTTCGGTGTTACAGATATTTACCCATAATAGTTCTATTATGGGTAAATATCTTTAACACCGAAAGCGAAAACGAAACGAATATAATCGTTTCTACTCCCACCATTCCAGGACTTCTAGTGCTTTCTTTTACTTATGCCTTAATACGTACTTTAAGGTTCAAGTTCAAACTAATTCGTATCCTTCATTAAAACTTGGATCTATCTCATCACTGTCGAAGTCAGCAACCTGCTTCTGACATGGCTCCTTCTGCGCGAGCAACCGATCGCACTCGTTCAGCTTCCCATGCAACACATCATACACGTGGGTCATGGACGCAACCTTTTCCTTACACGACGGGTCCGTTTCTATAGCGAATAATCTTGAATCTAATAACTTGATCGCTGCTACAATGTAATTTCTTAAGGTTTTCGTCTTATGCTCGCTACTTATATGCTCCAAAAACGCACACACTTGCCTTTCTCCACAAAGCAGTACGTCGACATCGTATGCTAGAGGCGAATGCTGCCTGTGAAGATATGCTATCAGTCTTTTAGCGTAGCGTCGATAAGTTCTGTAGGCCTTTCGTTTACGAGCTCCAAGCGTCCTTCCCATAGTCATAGATTTCTTCATATTATCGATGACTGCTTTGTAGCCGGCGTCAATTTTGGAATCGAATATGTCTTGCAGACGGGTTTCGACTGGTTGAAGTTCATAGGGGACTGGAGAAGGTGGGAGAGACGGCGAAGACGGTGGCGGTGATGGTGGTAAGGGATTGGTTCTAATATTTTCTTCTTCACTGGACTCGCTTGATGCCCTGCGGTCAACTTGCTTTGTTTCTGGTATTGTATAGGGTTGAGCTCGAGTTCTGGTCCGCTGTACTCTTGCAGGTCTGGGAGCAGTTCTAGCGTTATAAGCGGTAAGCACGTTAGCGTCTTGCTCTGTTAACGGACGAGATCGTTGTGTCGCTGCCAGCGGAATAATCCGTATTTTGACTAGTGCGTAGCTCTGTTGTATCTTCGCTCTGATTCTGGGGTCTTCGTAGTCGCTTCCCCAAAGATCTCTGATTGCAGATTCTTTGAGATATCGAACTTGGCATAGTTCGCCGTTGAAAAAACGTTTTCGCTGTTGTTCGTTAAGGGCATCTCTTTCCGCGCCTGTCAGGCCGTGGATTTTTGTGAGATGGTCAGGCAGTTTGCCATAAGTAAAGCGGGCGCAGTTTTCAATGGGGCACGGTATGTTTGCGTGGTTTTGTTTCTTTGTACGCGGCGGAGCTGGTCGCGCAGCCATTTTTACGAGACCTCCTGTAACAACAAAATATATTTTTTTAAATAAAAAATAGTAAAAAACATGGTAAAACCAATTCAATAAATCAGTTAAAGAAAGGGACTTGAAGTTAGTATTTGGGTAAATTATAAAGTAAAATACCAAGTGATGTGCAAGTGAAGTGATACGTGAAAAAACCGTTAGTGGAATGTGTACGCAAAACAAAACCGCAAAGGATGTACACTTTAGTCGTTTGGCACACGCATACTAGAGGTCAAAACAAAATTTTTGACCCGCAGTTCTTAAAAATAGCCCTTTAAAGTATGACTTCCCAGTCATACTTTTTTTTGTATATGAAAAAAAGGAAAGAACAGCGGGTAAAAAAAATTGTTTTATTGACAGCCTGGAAAAATAAATAAAAATAATAAACAAATCAAATTAGAAAAAAATTAAAGTCCGGCTTTCAGTGAAATCCACTATAACTTCAGCATTTAGCCTGCTTTCCACGATTGCTGAAGCACGCTTGTGAAGATTTGTCATCCGTTTATAATATGTTATAGCTAAAATGACGTGTTGCTTCAACTGCAGTTATTCAGTTGAATAAAGAAACCGAGAAAATATTGTAATTATCGATTTCCTAATCTGCAAAGGAAGCCAATTATCAAATAGGACCTCCAGAAACCTAGACAACACGAATGTTTTCACAAGTCCAGTTAATTTATTTAGAGGGTGTTTATTGACGCGAGGGTGGCTGTCCGAGTATAATAATTGTGTTGACGGAGCCCCGGGGCTGTTTGTGGAGCCCGAGCCTCTTGTCCTACGGTTAATTTATTGAAAACAATACGGTCTTGGGACGGCCGAGAACTCTCACAGTCAGTGTCTTGGCTTCGTGAAGTTGTTTTAGTGTAGAATTGGAGGACATTGGACATTAGATACACAGTGGATCTCTGACAGACCATAAGACGGGTTGGCTTACTTGATGTTCTGAACTCTAGCTATATTTAGATATTGATTAAATACACATGTCCATGTGCCACAAATGTAAATGTAGGTAGGAATCAATTACAGCCATCAAACATTATATATTTTTAAAGATGTTCAGAGACGCAGTTTCGGTACCTACTAGGTAGTATTTTTCTATTTTCTTCTTAATTCCTCATCAGAATCTAATCTAAGTAATCTAAAATCGCACCAAAAACATAAATGTAAAAAAGGAGAGCCAAGTTCAATACAAAACTTATGCTTGGCTGTGGGCTTCGCCGCAAAAAGAATGGAGATCTAAATGAGTGCCAAGTTCTATGCAAAATCCAAATATTATAGGAACAAAATAACATTATAAACAAGTATTAAACTCTATTTCTTTGCTTTATTGGATACCTATAACAATTGCTGTTATTTAAAAATATGAGATCTTAAAGTAGGTTAGATTTTACTTGGCCAGTTTTCATTACATCAGTCATTTTATAAAGTTATTCAATATATATATATAAAAACTAGCCGAGTCAAATCTAACCTACTTTAAGATCTCACATTTTTAAATAACAGCAATTGTTATAGGTATCCAATAAAGCAAAGAAATAGAGTTTAATACTTGTTCATAATGTTATTTTGTTCCTATAAATACATATTTGGATTTTGCATAGAACTTGGCACTCATTTAGATCTCCATTCTTTTTGCGGCGAAGCCCACAGCCAAGCATAATTTTTGTATTGAACTTGGCTCTCCTTTTTTACATTTATGTTTTTGGTGGGATATCATTACTTTTTGTAAAGAAAACTAGGCAGGTATAGTGATAACTAGTTCCAAATATCTGCTTGTAACGGTTCCAACGATACAATAAAAAAAAAATTGTATGGGGACCCCCCTATTTTTTAACTTTTTTTTTATTTTTAGATTTTTTTCTACGCTTACACACAATTACCGAGCTGGATTCAAAATTTCATCCTTCTAGGTCATCTGGAAGTAGGTTAGATTTAGGTACTATATGTCAGTCAGTCAGTCAGTGCTAAAATTTACGACTTTTTGACCTTCATATCTTTATAACCGTTTGAGCTAGCTTCATGAAATTTGGGCTTCTAGATGTCCTTATGGATATAATTAAACACACGTAGTTTTATGTGTTTACGTTAAAGAGGTTTTGAGTTATAGAAGGGTCAAAAGTGGCACCAAGTGGTTCGTGTAAATATACACTAGGCACTGGCTAGCCACTTCCTTTGCTTGAACTTGGCTTGACACGCTGCCGCGTGTCTAGATCATATACAGTCAGCTGCAGAGAAAAAGACCCCCCTTGCATACAAACTTCAGCGTAAGCAGCGTGGGCCTGTTTCTCTGCTGCATACTTTATTCGATTATTTTTCACATATCTCCGTTTATTTACACATAAAATTTTCATATAATACTGCTTTAGCTGTTTGCATATTTTTATTTAGACACTAAATTATTAGATATTGTAAAATCGGTTTGATAATTAAATTAACTAAACATAATCTATTGTAAATATAACCTATTATAAAAAAAAGGCCAATTGTAACGTTGGTATCAAATACAACAACATGATAATTTAAGCCCTTTCTTTGTTACAATGGCTTCTTTGATTAGGTACTTATATTAAACCGAAACCAATCAAACCGCCCTAATATGAAAACGCTTTCTTAGCCAAAATTTATTCGAAGTTGTTAGAATGTAAAATGAAACAATGACTAGGGTAGTATAGGCGAGTGAGGGCGGGTCTGATTGAGCTAATATTTATTTTGGAAATTAGCTTGTATTGCGTCGTCTTGGCCGCTCGCGATTATAAATAATATAAATTAAACGATTCTCCGGGGATTCTGCGGCCGACGCACGGCAGATATTGTTATTATTTTGAGCTATTTATTCAGGGAAGAGTAAAATAACTTTGCTTTATCGTTTGAAGGTAATTTTAATAAAATTCATTTGAACACCTAAATGTATTGTAAGTCAATTAATATTTTAATTACAAGACATGGCGATAAACCCTCTAGCTTTTACCTATAAACCACAGCCACATGCAAGTAATTGACAGAAAATGTACTCGTACCGTACTAACTAACTTAGCTAAGAACGAACAATTTAGCAGAGCTTGAATTTGAAAAATTGTGCGCATCGAGAAAAAGTTGTGAATTTTTGGTCATGGATAGAGTGCCCCACGATTAATATTTTTTAGTATTAGAGGTCTATAAAATTTTTGGACCTTAACGTCAAAATCAAGGGTTCCGTGCAATATATTATTACTCTCTGGTTAAGGCTGCTAGAGGTTGTGTGGTATCATTTCCGTATAAAACTAACATGCAGAATTCATTTTTGATAAAAAAAAGTATAAATCGAAACTAAAAAAAAGCTCTGCGTACAGGAAAAGCACTCAACAGAATATTATTTTTAGAACGTTATACAACTAATAAATATCATTTATTTTTAAATACAAAAAATATCATAAGGAAGAATATTTAATGCGGTTTTTAAATATATACAATTTTAAAGCTTTTACTACGCAAAAACTACGCGAATAAAAATAATTCGCGTCGTGGTGTATATGTTTTCTCCATTACAAGTATGGAAAATCAATAAGAAACGTGAATATCCGTAGCGAATTGACCTTAAAATGTATGTATTGCTTATTATTAGTCAATTTCGCTCAGAATACCTTCTACAAGATAAAAAAAAATATATTTCTTTATAGTAACTTAAGTATTAATCGTTATAATTGAAACAAATGTGTTTTTAATTTTTTCATTTATGCATTTTGTAGAAGGTATTCTGAGCAATAGTTTCTAATAATAAACAATACATACATTTTAAGGTGAATACGCTACGGATGTTCACGTTTCACATTGATTTTCGATACTTACTATGGAGAAAACATATACACCATGACGCGAATGATTTTTTTCGCGTAGTTTATGTATTGTAAAGGCCTTAAAATTGTATATATTTATAAACTGCATTAAATATGCCTCCTTATAACATTTTTTTTATTTGCAAATAAATTATATTTATTACTTATACAACGTTCAAAAAAAAAATTTTTTTAGGGTTCCGTAGTCAACTAGGAACCCTTATAGTTTCGCCATGTCTGCCCGTCCGTCCGTCCGTCCGCGGATAATCTCAGTGACCGTTAGCACTAGAAAGCTGAAATTTGTACTAATATGTATATTAATCACGCCGACAAAGTGGTAAAATAAAAAGTGGAGAAAAATGTTTTATTAGGGTACCTCCCCTATACGTAAAGTGGGGAGTGATTTTTTTTTTCATTTCAACCCTATCGTGTAATATATTGTTGGATAGGTATTTAAAAATAAATAGGGGTTTAGTAAAATAATTTTTTGATAATGTGAATATTTTCGGAAATAATCGCTTCGAAAGTCGGAAAAATAGCGTCCCCCCCTGTAACCATGAGTCCAAAAAATATGAAAAAATTTGAGAAGATGCGCGTTATGCTAAAATTTTTAGGAAAATTATTTTGTGCATTATAGGTCTAGCCATTTTTGAGTTATTTCCTAAAAACTTCTTCCATAGGCATCAGATACGACCTTTCGGCATTAGTCTGGTTCTTATTCCATTGAAGCTACGGAACCCTCCATTATTCGTGGTCCGACACGCTCTTGGCCGGTTTTTTTAGTGTTTTTCCTTTTCGCAGAACTTTTTTTTTAATATGGATTTTTATTTTTTTAATATCAAAAATGAATTCTGCATATCTGTTTCATACGGAAATGATACCACACAACCCCTAGCAGCTTTAACCAGAGAGTAATAACATATTGCACGGGACCCCTGATTTTAACGCGAAGGTCCAAACATTTTACGGACCTCCAATACTAAACAATATTCATATAAGGGTACTTTATCCATGTTCAAAAATTCACAACTTTTTCTCGATGCGCACATTTTTTTTTACTTTTGTACTGAGAGAAAACCCTACTATTTTAGATTATACCTACGTATTCGCTGTGTGCATGATTGTGGCGCCATCTCTTGGGCAGGGGTTAAATCTTTATATTTATTTTCTTATATGAAATGTGTCTGGCTGATTCACTATTTTGACAGTTGACCGAGTTAAGGTGACTTAGGTGATGTCAGATATTTTGAAATCTGATATTGACAAGAGCCCCTTGCAGTTTAATTTCTTACCCCTTTACCCCCACCATACACTTCACACGTAACGAATACATTACAGGTAGAGTCTGTCCGAAAAGTGTCGTATAATGTACGAGTTCTCATATGACAGTTCTAGATTAAGAGTAGGCCGTTGCGTTGGCTACTCTACCTCATCTGCCAGCAGAATTCGGCCTATCTACTTTAGGAATTTAGCCTAATTTTAGGGTACCTAGAAATATTGTAAGATATTCGCAGGCCGAATTCTGCTGGCAGATGAGGAAGGGTTGCCAACGGCCTACTCGGCGTCTATTCTCTTTCCGGACAGCCTACAAATATTCCTTGTCGTCTTATTAGAGCTTTGTCAATTTGCTTTGGCCCTTATCCGGGCTGACAGTTCAAAAATGGCAACTGAAAGTTAGTCTTAATCATTCAAAACTGAATAACAGAATACCTAATATCGTAATTCAAGATAGTAACCTGACAGTTTTCTCCATACAAAGTAATTTGCAATGTAGAGCAGGAGCTGTCAGATTACTGTCTTGAATTAAAATACGATATTAGGTACATGTTCTATGCGTCGTCGTAAGTTTGAAATGTGGACGATAAATCACTTGTATTTTTTTGAGAAGAACATTAACCTTTGTTCAAAGTGTAATCCCAAGATATTTTATATTTAAGGGGATGACAACAGCTAAATTGCATCCCTATATTTTTCAGTGCGAGTGAAAAAGAAACACTGTGTTACGATTAGTATGGGAGGTGATTGAAAATTTTGCAAAATGATGAATTAAAAAAATACTACGCATTAATTGAGAAATATAAAGTAATAAAGTTTTTAGTTCTAGTGTGGTGGAATTTTGTCCTTAATTACATACGTATAAGTCAAAAAACTAAAGTCATACAACTGTTTAAGGCTAATTTTAAGATGTAACTTTGGAATTATTTTCTATGGAGCCGATTTCGTCCAATCGTGTATCGGAATTAACAAAGTTCTTCCAAGTATAATGAATATTAACATATTTTTTTTTACTTTCCCAAAAGAAGTAGTTATAGCTAAAAAACTGTTTAAGTAAAGTCAATTTGAAGGTCATCGGGTGTAGTCAGCTTGTTAATGAGAAAGTCCTTTTAAAAGTCATTAATAAAACAACTTGCTACTTAATTCATATTATTTTGTGGTTTTTACCTTTTATTTGAAATTATAACTTACAATACTCCTACATAATAAATACCTCAAGGGTTATAGGATCATTTGCACAAACAAAGTAACTCTAATAAACCAAAGATTACCAAACTCGTGTAACATGCTAATCTTTATGACAGAAGTGTCACGGAAATATTAAGGCAAAACTCCCCTTTCGCGGGCCGAAGTGGCGGGTTGAATAAATAACTAATTTACATATTTAATAACAGGTATCGTAGCAGATTCAATTGTTTAAGCCGTGAATTATAAATCCGTGCCGCGAACGCTTATTACCCTCTGGCTTTGTTTTAATCAAATATTCAGATCTATTCTTTAATTAGGTCTGTGTAAACTTTTGGAAGTGTATCTGTCGTTTTAAAAGGATTTTATCGTTAATATGAGTATATAAAACTTATGTTACATGTACAGACCCAGTGTAGTTGGTTCCTTTACTATTTACCTAAATAGAAGGTACTTTGACACCTGACATAGCCAGTGTAGTTGGTTACTTTACTATTTACCTAAACAGAAGGTACTTTGACACCAAACATAGCCAGTGTAGTTGGTTCCTTTACTATTTATCTTAATATAAGGTACTTTGACACCTGACATAGCCAGTGTAGTTGGTTCCTTTACTATTGACCTAAACAAAAGGTACTTTGACACCAGACAGAGCCAGTGTAGATGGTTCCTTTACTATTTATCTAAATAGAAGGTACTTTGACACCTGACATAGCCAGTGTAGTTGGTTCCTTTACTATTTACCTAAACAGAAGGTACTTTGACACCAAACAGAGCCAGTGTAGTTGGTTCCTTTACTATTTATCTAAATAGAAGGTATTTTGACACCTGACATAGCCAGTGTAGTTGGTTCCTTTACTATTTACCTAAACAGAAGGTACTTTGACACCAAACAGAGCCAGTGTAGTTGGTTCCTTTACTATTTATCTTAATAGAAGCTACTTTGACACCTGACATAGCCAGTGTAGTTGGTTCCTTTACTATTGACCTAAACAAAAGGTACTTTGACACCAGACAGAGCCAGTGTAGTTGGTTCCTTTACTATTTATCTAAATAGAAGGTACTTTGACACCTGACATAGCCAGTGTAGTTGGTTCCTTTACTATTTACCTAAACAGAAGGTACTTTGACACCAAACAGAGCCAGTGTAGTTGGTTCCTTTACTATTTATCTAAATAGAAGGTACTTTGACACCTGACATAGCCAGTGTAGTTGGTTCCTTTACTATTTACCTAAACAGAAGGTACTTTGACACCAAACAGAGCCAGTGTAGTTGGTTCCTTTACTATTTATCTAAATAGAAGGTACTTTGACACCTGACATAGCCAGTGTAGTTGGTTCCTTTACTATTGACCTAAACAGAAGGTACTTTGACACCAGACAGAGCCAGTGTAGTTGGTTCCTTTACTATTTATCTAAATAGAAGGTACTTTGACACCTGACATAGCCAGTGTAGTTGGTTCCTTTACTATTTACCTAAACAGAAGGTACTTTGACACCAAACAGAGCCAGTGTAGTTGGTTCCTTTACTATTTATCTAAATAGAAGGTACTTTGACACCTGACATAGCCAGTGTAGTTGGTTCCTTTACTATTGACCTAAACAGAAGGTACTTTGACACCAGACAGAGCCAGTGTAGTTGGTTCCTTTACTATTTATCTAAATAGAAGGTACTTTGACACCTGACATAGCCAGTGTAGTTGGTTTCTTTACTATTTACTAGGTACCTACCTACTCGGAAGTCGGGTTTACAAATAGGCAAGATGCAATATTTTTATTTTTATTTTTGCTTTAATTTGAAAGAATTGCACGTAGAATAGACCACGTGTGTATAAAAAAAATACTTACTATAATTTATAGTAAAAAATTGCTGTTACAAACTGACTATAAAAATTTTCGCGCCTAAACGGAGCTACAGTCCCTGTGACGTCACTCAAGTATGTCAGTGTCAGTCGCCATAGTCGTGATATTTGTCATCGTTGGTTATATGGATGGTAGAAGGTATGGATGATAATCTCTATGTTGCAAAAGTGTCCGTAAAAAGGCGTTAAATTCCGTCATATGAAATTGTCATATTTTACAATACCATCCATAGTTGTCAAAACAGGAGTGACGTCACCAGACAATGATTGGTGGATTAAAATATGTTTCGTTTCACATTACTTCAAATCGTAATTATTGTTTGAAATTGGTATAAATTAAAGTAAAAACGTTTTAATAGCCATTATTTTAAGTTTTTTCAACATTTTGATTACAAAATAATGGTAAACATTATAGCTGCATCTTCCCTATTGCACTGGAACTGTTGGATTTTGGTCGTATACTTACGCCGTATACATATATGATATACACATGTAACTCATTTACACGTAAAAATTTATTTTTTATGGCATCGTTTCATAAACATTTGATAAATATAAAATGCTAATGTAAATCGTTTGTCCTTAAGTCCTTATCCATCATTTGGACTTGTGTCTGTAGAAAATATAAAATGGAACTGAGGATTGCTAATTATGAATAAGGAGGTAAAGGAGGTTAACTAATACAGTTAATTTTATATTATAAAGAAGATCGTCTGCTAACGATACCACATTAACAATAAACATTGTTTACACACATTTAAATATACTAGGTATATTAAACCAATTTGTGCCTTCTGTTTTCGATACATATATCAACGCTAAGAAGTTCATTTGCAAGAATATAATTTGCGAGATTCACACACAACCATGAACCTAGTGAAACTAATGTAAAGTTTGTGTAAAATAAAGTAATTCTCAACGTTGTCTATCTTAAAATAAACCATTATATTTGCTCATTTAACCTCCGCCTCCGTGAAATTACCGAGGGTAACGCAGATAAACAGGGGTGCGTAGACAACGACGCAGCAGAGAAATGCAGCCAGGTTTTAGTTTCACTGGGGGTCAAGAAAAGTGGACGTGTTTAAATGTATAACTAGTCGGAGCAAGTGCGTCCATCCTAGATATGACTAAAAGTAAAGGGTCAGATATTACCTACCAACCTTACCATCTTGACCAACTTTTTCCTGACTGCGAATAGTACAGTCACGCTGGAAGTCAAATTACCCTTAATTTGTGGTAGTCTACACCAAAAGGTACCATTTGGCGAAGGGCACTTATGTCATACATAGTACAGATTTAATCTAGTATTCGAGCAAAAGTGAAAGTCAATAAGGTCAATAAATAAACGGCAAACAATGTAAGCAACATGGCGGACTCACAACTGCATTTTTAGGCAAAAAAACTAAAAAAAAAACATTTTGACTCAGGTCAAAATATGGAATAAATTCGTTTTAACTTAATGATAAGTACCTACTTAGCAGATATTTTTCTTAAAATAAAATAACATGTTTAATGTATAGATATAAAGTGAGATGAGACCAGAACCACGATTGTTCGTTAAAAGTGCGTGGTCGCGAAACAACGATGGTCATAGGTTTGTTTTTATTAAATATTTGCGATTTCAATTACAAATATGTAATATACTGATCCATACTAATATTATAAATGGAAAAGTGTATGTGTGTGTTTGTTTGTTTGTCCGTCTTTCACGGGAAAACGGGGCGACGAATTGACGTGATTTTTTAAGTGGAGATAGTTGAAGGTATGGAGAGTGACATAGGCTACTTTTTGTCTCTTTCTAACCGTCCACTTCCCTAAAATGGGGGGTGGAAGTTTGTATGGAGCATTACGCAATTTTCAAGGTAGAAAGCTAAAAATTGGTATGCGGACTACGAGTATTTGTGTGCGGTTTATTCTGTTCCGAGTTCTCTTCTGTGTTTTAAATCAGGAAAGGGAAACCGTGTTACCCCGAAGCTAGTGTAATATAAACCATAGTAGTCGGTTCATAAGTTCTGTCACTAGGGTTTTCACTGGTAAAATAGGAACTGTTAGCGATACATATATTGAAATAATAAGCAATCGCTAACAGTTCCTATTTTACAAGTAAAAATCCTAGTGACGGTAACCATAGTTAATGAGCCTATTTAACAGTGATAAATGTACGATCATGAAACCTATTAACAGTTATAAATTTAAGATTACGGTCAAGAACTAAATGTACAAATTTATTCACAAAAAAAACAATTTTAATCTTGTTTTGTTAGACTATCCATAGGAATAACATTTTACCGCCATATTTTTCTGAATGATGGGCCGCTAGAGGTATTTTTTAGTTTCATTAATTGTTGATATGCAGAAGAAGTCACTCGTACAAGAAACATAACGTCTTACAGACACATTTTTATTTCTACATACCCAAATTACAAGTTTCATAGTTTGTAGGAACTATATTTAAAACTTAAAGCCTAAGCACGAATAAAGTACGCTGGGAGGTCGATTTGTATAAAACTCAGTAACATACACTAATTCATTGTGTCTCAGTAACATACAGTAACATACACTAAATCTAAAAATATATCTTTAGTCAAATCTAGTAAAATAGTAGGTACCCCTACTCCTACGTAAGTAATAAGGGAATCTAAAATAAGAGGATTGCAAGTTAACAATAGGTACTGTATTTAATCGTTAAAAGTTTTCAGCGTATTAATACAAAATTTTCAAAACGATTGCAATTTTGGTTCTTTATTTAATTGTCAGTTTTTATTCGAAAATAATGCACGAAATACTACTATTTATATTGTGTTTACAGTAATTTCGCTATTAAAATTCTTAATAACAGGGAAAATAGGCTTGTGTTAGTGTTTTGTTATCTGTCATCTAATGTTCAAGTCAGTGTATTGACGATGAGGGACTTTCTTGTTCCTTTAGTCGTCAACACAGTGAATCCTCCTTTTTGTAAAGGGTCGGCAACGCGCATGTGACTCCTTTGGAGTTGCAGGCGTCCATAGGTTACGGTAGCTGCTTACCATCAGGCGGGCCGTATGCTTGTTTGCCACCGTCGTGGTATAAAAAAAAAAAAAAAAAAAAAGTCAATATTTGATAAAACAATATTTAAACAAATAATCTTAAAAGCCGTTCAATTACTACACCTCACTTATTATTAGCCTCCCGAAAGATTTTTTTTTCATTAGCAAACAAATTGTTTCTAGTTATAAATAAATAAAATAATAAATAAATAAATATTATAGGACAATCTTACACAAATCGACCTAGGCCCACAGTAAGCTCAATAAGGCTTGTGTTATGGGTACTAGACGACGATATATATAATAGATAAATATGTATAAATACTTAAATACATAGAAAACATCCATAACTCAGGAACAAATATCTGTGATCAACACACAAATAAATGCCCTGACCAGGATTCGAACCCGGGACCTCCTGCTTCGTAGGCAGGGTCACTACCGACTGGGCTAGGAGGCCGTAAGTTATGACTTTAAATATTTTTTCATAACATACCTATCTCATGTTTTGGTTCACTTCGTGTTTTTATGTAGTAGTAAATCATTAATTAGTACACAATACAAACAACAACATCAAAATAAAATAAAATAACTTACCAAAAGCCAACCGAAGAACACCCAACAAAGTTTTGCGTTGTTGACGACCGTAAATACGTTGTTGTTATTTATGTTTTCCTTGTACACAAGCGCAGACGAGCGGCCACCGATGCTGCCGTCACTCTACTACCGTTACGTAACCAAATCCTGGCGGAATTCCTTCTGCGATTTCCACGCATTTTCTCGCCAAACCCGCCATTCTGTTACGACCTCCTAACCCTCCCTCTCACACGTCCTTAAATTGTTCCACAAGGGAGACCCAAACAAGACTGAGGTTCTCCTTACGCTGGTTGAATCTTGATTTTGCAAATGCTCAACGAACCAACCTGTCGTTACTGTTCGGAAAACGTCGGTTGAAATCGGGGACAGGCTCCGCCTCATTCAAGGATTTTCAGGGTAAGACGCTCCACAGCGCCTTTCAGTATAATTTGTGAGGTTACATTAGTGTTAACTTAATTGTTGACTTATTTTTAGTGTTTTTTTGTAACAGGGTTATAATTACAAGGTATTTTTTTTAGGGTTCCGTAGTCAACTACCAACGTAGGAACCCTTATAGTTTCGCCATGTCTGCCCGTCCGTCCGTCCGTCCGCGGATAATCTCAGTGATAGTTAGCACTAGAAAGCTGAAGTTTGGTACTAATATGTATATCAATCACGCCGACAAAGTGGTAAAATAAAAAGTGGAAAAAAATGTTTTATTAGGGTACCTCCCCTATACGTAAAGTGGGGAGTGATTTTTTTTTTCATTTCAACCCTAACGTGTGATATATTGTTGGATAGGTATTTAAAAATGAAGAGGGGTTTACTAAAATCATTTTTTGATAATGTAAATATTTTCGGAAATAATCGCTTTAGAAGTAAAAAAAAAATGTGTCCCCCCCCCTCTAACTTTTGAACCATTTGAACCACCATGAAAAAATCTCAAAAGTAGAACTTTATAAAAACTTTCTAGGAAAGTTATTTTGAACTTGATAGGTTGAATGGTTTTTGAAAAAAATTACAAAATAATTTCTGAACTAAGTTTGTAATTTAACCGTATAAGCAGGTGTTTATTGTACCTGTAATTTATACAAAATCACAATGAAATGACGTGCTTTCAAATAAAGTAAAAACGATGTAAATCGGTTCACGCAATAAAGAATTATCCCATAAAAATCATCTTCCATACTTTAAGCTCGCGCGCAATAGTTTACTCAATTTGCCGATAGATATCGCTGTACGTGGAACGCTCATTTCATATCCTACATGGCGGTGTTATTTTAACTCTTAAGTGGGGACACTTACTGTGACGGACGGAAAACTACGGAACCCTACACTGAGCGTGGCCCGACACGCTCTTGGCCGGTTTTTTAAACATTGTCAAGTCAATGTACATAGATACTATAATCATTTGATTAAATTTTTTACGTCATAGTGTTATTGGAAGTTGCAGGTAATCAGTTTGTTTACTATGTTAATGGTTAATATTGTTTTTTTTTAGAAATTTGTAAATTGAAACAATACGGGCAGATAAGGTTTTTTGTACAGTACAGGATTAGATTAGATTAATTGCTTTGATAATTTCAAAACGATGGAATCTAAAACTGCAGTTACCAAATCGGTTGTATCTAACTCAAGTATTCTAAAATAAGTTGTTTTCCTCAAAGTTACACACTCTGTGTCATAAATTTTTATACAATTTTAATTGATAAAAAAAAAACTTTTGTTTGACCTTTCAAACTTACTTAATTTATTTTTATTTTTCTGCTACAGAACTTCAATTTGCCAATGTAATGACTGAAAGGGATCTCTGAAACTACTTTTGTTCATTATGAAATGGCTAGCAGTCATTTAATATACATTGCATACCTGTTTTTTCAAAGCATACTTAAGTAAACATGCTGAATTATATTTATTTTTCAATATTACCTGTTCAAATTCCTATACATAGTGTCAGTAGGTGTGTAGGTACCTTGATATTAAGAAAATACGTGTTATAAAATCGTAATAACGTAAAATCTTAAAAAAAGGTTGATTTACTGGTACCACTATACTTTATGGAATATAAAAAGAATCTACTTGATTTATTATTATTAGTGAACGATACATACCTATAGGTTTACACCAGTTTTTCAATAACTTCAGCCAAAAAACTGCCGAACAAATAATTTACCTCATTTTTTTGTAATTCTAATGTATGTACCTATGCAGCTATGTAATAAAAGTGTAAAATTCCATATTTTCGCATAATTTAATTTTTTTCTATAAAGATTATTGGTTGCTAAAAATTGCCCACCCTATGGGGGATTAGGTGGGCAATTTTTAGCAACCAATTGAATGTTCTCTCAATTAAAATATCAAGTGTTGGAGACAGGAATGTAGTTTGGCCATTATCGTAAATAGATAAAAGTGAAGTTTTAAAATAAAAACGGTATTTATGTTTTAAAATTACCTACCGAAACTTTCAAGGCGTAATGTGTGTTAAGCGGCTCGTTCTCTTTTTTCGCGACAATAACTTTTCCCTTCAATCAGATATGGGTCGGATATAGAAATTTATAAAAATGTGTTTTTTTTATATAGAAAATTTGTGTTCAAGTTTATTTTTACCAAATTCATGCGAAACTGCCTGTCAATTCCAGTGCTAGTATAAATTTAAAATGAACGTTTATACACAAAACACCGTGACAAAGTGGTAAAACTGTCGCTAAAAAAGGACCACTGTAACAATGTTTTCTCAAAAACCACTGCACAGAAAAACTCGTTACCGACAAGAAAAGAAACACTTGTTAGTCATTTTAAAATTTATTGTAGTTTTTATTTAAATGTATTACCATTTTAATGTTAATTTTGCATGTATAAAAAACCTAAAATTTCATCAAATTGTCACTGAAAAAGAAGAACGGCCCATGGCCGCGATTCGAAAAATAAACATACACACTGGACAGACACAGCTCCAACCCAACTCAACTCAACGCTATAACGACATTGACATTTGCTATTCGAACAGATTTTCATTCAACATTGGTATCACATTGGTCTCACATTGGTCTCACATTGGTCTCACATTGGTCTCACATTAGTCTCACATTGGTACAACATTGCTACAATGTGCGACCAATGTGTGACCAATGTGAAACCAATGTGATACCAATGTTGAATGAATATCTGTTCGAATAGCAAATGTCAATGTCGTTATAGCGTTGAGTTGAGTTGGGTTGGAGCTGTGTCTTTCCAGTGTGTGTGTTTATTTTTCGAATCGCGGCCCATGCATGCTGACATCAAGTGTGTAAAATAAATAATAATGTTTTTTTTTACATCAAGTGTGTCATCAAGATTTTTACAGTCTGCTAGTATTGGAACAGTTTTACACCGTACTGTAACATTGACCTGCTGAACTCAATTTTAGCAGCACTTACCATGTCACCTTACCAAATACTTACCATCAGGCGGGCCGTATGCCTGTTTGCCACCGTCGTGGTATAAAAAAAAAGCATTGCAGATGCGCATGTATTTTGAGAAAGGTTCAAAGTGAGTTAGGTAAGCTGTGACAAAAACAGTTTTGCTCCAAAACATGTCTTTTAAAATGGAGCCAACAATCTGATTCTAAGCTTTAGTTAGATTAGATCTGCGCTTGCCATTTTTAGTGACAGATACCGTAGTCAAAACTACAATTTTCTATGTTCCCGGTAGCACACTACCTTGCCGCCTTTGTATTATTTTAATTAGAAAACTGGACGTGTTAGTGTTTTCTTAAATTATCACAAGCTATTTAAAATAACCAAAAGGTTGTACCAACATTATAAATAATACATCCCGATAAGGCCGCTGCTTTAGATCCGATGCTTTTTTTGTATGGCCATTAACTTTTTTTAAATTATGCACGTTGTTAATCAGCAAATTAACTTTATATTTGACAAAAATGTTTTTTTAACTGTACCTGCGTAACAGTATTTTATACAATCGTGACATAATGGATAACTTTTTAGTCGAGTACCGTGTTTAGGCCACGAAGCTTGATGACTGGCCTACTCGTAAGTAAGGTACGAGATTGCTAAGCTTAATTATGTCACTTTGTATGCAACTTTGTATAATATTAGTTAAATTCATTACAGTTCTCTCGAGTATTTTTTAATGAATTATTAAAGGTGTGTTAAAAGCTCCATAGAAAAACATGCTGGTGTAGTTCGGTATACAAAGTCTTAATTCAAGCATTAAAATCGACGAGTAAAAATAAGTTTTTAGACACTGCTAATTGCCATGGATGCAAGTAGACTTCCTAGAGGGGCTAGAGGTAGTGGAATAAAAGCTGGTTACGTCACATATGACATAATAATGAGAGCAACAAAACCCGTCTGGTTAGATTGCTATACTATCCTTATCGCTAAGCTAAGCTGCCAGATGCCCATATCCATATGCTATATGGGCATCTGGCAGCTTTTAACGTGTGGAGGTCAGAGTGACAGACAAGCAACATTTTTGAATTGGCATATAGTAATACCAAATTAAGTAGGTAATAACTGCAATTTCTCATAATACTGCATCAAACCCAGAACTCAATCAACAGGATTTGTTTTCTTGAAGTGGTTTGCATTATTTGACCTCCACCATTTAATAGCTGCCAGATGTACAGATCTAGTAAAATGCATAGTATAGCAAAGTGACTAGAGAGGTGTCGTTGCTCTCATTATTGTGTCATATCTGACGTGGCTAGCTCTCCGTCTATTGTTCACCGGTACTGCCCGGTTAGTACTAATGTGCAGCGACAGTATCTCGCGGCGGAGATAGACATCTGTCACTTTCTGATGAATAAATTTAGAAAGTGACAGATGTCTCTCTCGCCCGCGGGTTTCTGTCGCTGCACACTTGTGCTATCTGTGCTGGATAGCAAGTTTAGTAGTAAGTGGACATGCTGTAAAAATGTACTTAGATACGAGTGTAGATAGGTAACTTTTTGGTTACCAGATATTTAGAAACTATGGGTTTCAGTTATTGGGCCTCTTTATTTATTTTATGTTTCAATGGTCTCTTATTTCTGAAATGACCGAATAAATTACTTTTTCTTATACAGTGCCACTTCTAATTCGAGGTATTCCTTTTAATAATTTCTGTTACATACAAAATGGTCGAATCTATACTGGTAGCTATAAATAATGATGATTATGTGCCAGAATTGTTGTACAGGATAATAGAAAATGTACTATGCTTAAATGACTAACTACTTAAAATTTATTTACGCAAAAGCGTTGCCTGTTATTAAAGTATTTTTTTCGGAAAAAGTTAATATCTCAGCGACCACTTTGACCCCAGGTTAATGGGGATTCATTTGTTGCAAGTTAACTCTAGTAGTCACTTGAAAGAATTCGTACAGGTTAGCATGTATACCCAATTTAAGGAAATCTAATATCAGCATGACAGTTCTGTTAGAAACTGAGCCACAATCATTAATCTATCTATACATATAATAAAGCTGAAGAGGGTCGAAAGTCTGTACATGGAAGATAATCGAAAAAAAGTTGTCTGGGGATACTTAGAATCGATAACAGAACACGTTCCAACAATTTTTAGAATTTTTGTCTGTTTATCTGTTTATCTGTTTGTCTGTTTATTTGACCGCGCATCACGTGAAAACGGCTGAACGGATGTTGATGAAATTTTGGATAGATATAGTTTGAGTCCTGGGAAAGGATAATATATAGTTTTAATCCCGAAAATCAACCCTGGTGGGGGTGAAAATGGGGTTGAAAGTTTGTATGGAGAATTTTTAACCGCTGAAACGATTTAGATAGAAATGAGTATGGAGATAATTTGAGTCTCGAGAAACGTCATAGGATAGTTTTCAAACCCTTGTGGGGGTGAAAAGGGGGTTGGAAGGAGGTATGAGGATTTTTTTACCGCTGAACTGATTTAGATGAAAATTGGTATAGAGATAGTATGGGTCTCGAGAAATGACAAAGGATAGTTTCTTCTTCAAACCCCCCCCCCCCCCTTACTTTAGAACCGTAGGTCCAAAAAATTTGAAAAAAATAATGAAGTGACGCCTGAAAGGTACTTTCAATAAAAACTATCTGTACATATAATAAAGCTGAAGAGGGTCGAAAGTCTGTTCATGGAATATATTCGAAAAAAGTTGGCTGGAGATACTTAGAATCGATAACAGAACACGTTCCAAGTATTTTTAATTAGTTAACGGCTGAACGGATAATAATGAAATTTTGTGTAGAGATAGTTTGAGTTCCGGGAAAGGATAATGAACAGTATTCATCCCGAAACTCAACCCTGGAAGGGGTGAAAAGGGGGTTGAAAGTTTTTATGTTGAAAGTTGGTATTGAAATAATTTGTAATTTCTTGGTCAAGGTGTTCATATTTATAACATGTTACCCGTCGATGCTTTAAATTTACCTTTACCCGCTCTTAAGAAATATTTGAAAAGGGTTATTGCAGCAAACCAAAAAACTACTACAAAATCATCTAACATTTATAGGACACCGTTTAGGTAGGAAAACATATCAAACGTTTTGTGAAGCAGTCAGATTAGGATTTATTTTTCTTTATAATTAAACAATAGGTACATTATCTGTCTCTCAAGCTGTTTTGATATGTCTTCTTGAAGAACTACGCATTATTTTGTATCTTTATGATCTAATAATGTATTACTGTTTTGAAAAAAATAAGTCCCGTAGAATTTCTTTTCGGTCATAATACTTCTTGGGCCAGAGGTACACCTACAGGGTTAGAACCGGTGGAGTTTAGGAACGAAGTTCCTTATCGGACGGTTCGGCCTAGGCGAAAAAAAGTCACGTGACCGTTACGAAAAAGCGTCACGTCACGAAAACGCGACACCCATACGATTGAGAAACATGTAAAATGGAATGAAATAAAAAATATATAAAATAGAATAAACTGAAGTGAAGTGTAGTGAAACTGAGAAGTGGCAAAGTGATAAAAGTGAAAAAAGTCGAGAACCTCAAAAGTCGAGAATTTTAAAAATGTCGAAAATGTCAAAAATTTCGAAAAGGTCAAAAATTTAAAATTTCTAAATTTCCAATTTTTCCAATATTTCCAAAATCTCCAAAATTTCCAAAATTTCCAAAATTTCCAAAATTTCCAATATTTCCCAAATTTCCAAAATTTCCAAAATTTCCAAAATTTCACAAAATTTCCAAAACTTTCAAAATTTCCAAAATTTCCAAATTTTCCACTATTTCCAAAATTTCCAAAATTTTTAAAAAATGCAAAAAAAATTAAAACCACAAAATTTACAAAAAAGTAAAAAATGAAATAAAATTAAGTAACATAACTTCGTTCCAATCGCACTTGATTCACACACTTTCCACGACACTCACGTATTTTATTTTTCTCTGACGTTCATTAGTGCATTGTAATGTGCTTACATTGACGAATAAATATCTTGATCTACACCAATATCATAAATCCTCTATTCCGCGTTCGGAACCGTATGTAATTAATTACCAACATTATTGCAACCAATAACGTAACATCAGTGTATTATCTGTGACAGTGTGGTAAAAACGTATGAAAATTCATTACCTACGGTAACGTAATGAAAATCCGCTCCCCCGACCGCCGGCGCAATAATATTGGTCATGGCGGTGTAATGGTGGTCATTCTAATGGTTTCAATGGATTTTTAATATGTGTGTAGGTAAAGCAGTGTATGCTTCTGTACATAATTAGGCCTTATTACGTAACAGTTACATCGCCATGTCCATCCGTCTGTCCGCGGTCTAGCTCAGTTACCGTTCGCACTAGAAAGCTGAAATTTGGTGAGGCCTGATAAGAACTTTCAATAAAAACTATATTGAATAAAATCGGTTCAGCCGTTTTTGAATTATTAGTCAAAAACGCATAGTGAAAGGAAGTGCCGAATAGTAAACTGACGTAAGCGCCGCCAAATAAACGACCTTTAGAACGGATGTTTTGTAACAGGGCAGCATCTACGAAACTCTACACTGAGCATCGCCCGACATGCTCTTGGCCGGTTTTTTTTTCATTGTTATCCCGGAAATCACCCAATTAAGGATTACTAATTCCAATTCTAGAAAATCCCCAGCCAGGTTATACGTAGCCTATAAAAATTCAACGTCTAAAAGGGGGGGGGGGGGTAGCCACTACACTCGATTGAGTTAAATTTGCATGGGTCATGGACCCCCCCCCCCCCTCCAAGTGCACCTAAAATAGAAAAAAATCATTTCTGCATTTGTGACCCCCCCCCCCCCCCCCTTCCCTCACCCCCCAACTGATTTGACGGGAGGATCGATCTGGGTGATATTTGCCGTGGACATGAACGTATAAATACAAAAGTGGTCCTGTATCGTCCGATATACACCTACTACTCTCTATGTCGTTTAAATCATGCCAAAAACAAATATAATAAAAAAAGTATACATTTATGAGTGTAGTTCATTCAGTGGTAATTGTAAAATATTTTATTAGGACTACTGTCCTCTAGCGTATCCATCTGTCAACTTTACTTCAAGTTCCGCCTCCAGGGTAGCGGGAGAGAAATTAGGGGTGAATTAGCCGCTTACTGACACAGACCGAATTCCACGCGGGCGGAGCCGCGGGCACAGCTAGTACAATAATATTTAATAATCTTATATGGTACTTATCTATTTTATGCTTGACTTACAGACGTTAACCACAATTAGGCCCGTGCGATTAGGTATTAAATTTACAATGCATGATGTAGTTGAGATTTTTTTGTATGTTGTTAGGGACGGGACGGTTAGGGCAGTATTTGATGATATTTGCTACAAAAAGTGTCTTGAGCTAGCCGAGAAATTCGTGAAAAACTGTCAACTTTGTGATATTTCCTGTATAAACTCAAAAATTGTTCCTTTATTAATAAAGGTTGCTATTGAAGTTTTAAAGAGCATTTAATTATCCATCATCATACATCGTTATCGCGGGAGCAAAAACAAATGTGTTGAAGAATATATATAACAGAATGTCCGTTTAATATAAACAGAATATTATGCCTACACGTCTTAGCCTGAAGTTCTTTATATCTAGCACAATGTTTTTGCTAGAAATGATTAATCAAACTCGTTTTGCTCCTTTTCAACGTTCGTTAAAGTGTGTCTTTTGAGTAGAAATTTCGTTTTACAGAAGGTTTATTTTTTATGAAAATTACGAGTACCTAGCGTTGATTTTTGAGAAAATAAAACTCTTCGTGTGTCTAAATTAATCCTTTATCTACAAGTCCAGACAAATCGATCATGAATGAAAAATGTTTTGAATAACAGGTGAATGAAGAGGTTATCGTTAGGATTGCGTGGCTAATCTTTTTAGTATGTACTATAATCAAATCGAATACGAAGGTTAGATATTTAAAAAAACATTGATAAATTTTGAACTTGTAGGTACAAACGTCTTGATACTACTGTCACTTCTGTTTTATCTTATTTGTTATAATCTTTGACTACTGTCAAATCGTTTTTGCTCCCGTGATAACGACGTATGTCCATCATTTAAGTCCACATTCAAATCTCTATCTTTTATAGCTTTTGAGATAGGGCGACTTTATTCATAGATAAAATAGGATAAAATACTTTATAGTTTATGAAGGATTACGTTGTTTTCTCGAAACAGTTGCAGTTATTTGAAATGAATTGAATAATTCTAATCAGAATTGTTGTAAATTATCTACCCACAATCACTAAAAACAAATAAACTGGTACTGCATTTTCAAAAGAATGAACCCGCTTTTATTCGATTTGTGTGTACTATTTCCATATCTCCACCTATTTATCTAGTTTAATATACTTCACGTAAGAGACTCAAGTTATATGTCGACATCCACTTCGAGATCCGAATTCGCATTGTGTTTCTTAAGTCACCTTTGTTTGTTAAAAAATGGAAAACAATTTCATAAAAATAGGGCCATTTGTCTGGTATGAAAATTTAATTTTTCTGTGGTCTCTCGTTAATGTATCGGCACTCGGCAGTTTTTTGGGAGTTTTTTGTTGTAATATTTTTATTTTGGTTGTAATATTTTTTTAGTTTTTCAAAGATATAAGTAGCCGTATCTTGTAAAATATTCAAGGTAGATAATCTAAATTAGACTCAAATTGTTGCAAATTAAAAGGCCTTCAAAATCGCCAAAGCAACCTTGTTAATTAAACTTATAATTTGTAAAATAAAAAGGAAAATATAAAAAAATCAGTTGTTTTTCATGCGTTGTTCAGCCAGCACAAGTAACTAGTTGTAGCAAATAAAGATGTAAGTAGCCTTAACTAGTATCAAAAACATTTCAAAAATCCAGAACAACATCACACTTTGTCATTTTAGCAATTTGGTTGTTTAATTTCACGGGCCGAAATAACAAGTAATCAAGTATAATATTGTCATGTGTTTCGTTAATTTGAAAAATTACTAAATATATTATAATTTAGTAAGCTTATAGTCATGGCTCTTTTGGTATGGCTCTGCTTTAACCTCCAACAAAGCAGTGCAGTTACAAATATAAAAATGTACGTTGGCTCTAATACCTGAGTTAAAAGGTCGCCATCTCCATTACAAAAGTAACTTATACTACTTAAATTATATTTTTTAATATCCGCGTTAAACCACGCCCACCGACTGGGCGTGCCGAGATCACGCCCACCGCCTCTTACATTACCTTGAGCCATAGCCATCTCACATCCTCTTTCAAGAGACAATATGAAATGGCATTGATTTGGAAAGCTGTTCTAGTGGAGGAGTAGAAGGAAAAATTACGGTTCCCGAATTTGACTGGGTTATGACGATTGCGATTCGCATATCGATCCCGAACTTTCTAGACGATTGATTAAATTGGAGGGATTTGCTTTGACACATGGATGATAATTTATTCATATACGCAACATTTTGGAAGACATCAGCAGATCGTTATATTTTTTTCGAATAGAAACAATTAAACATATTGTCAAGTGATTTTTACCCTCGCTCTTTTGATTCAATAACCAAGTGTAATGTACCTCAATTTTCTACACATTTTCAAATAATGCGTAACGATACCATTCTGCCTTACAAGATTACTAGGGAAGTGAGAACATCGACAATGTATGAAAGGCTATATTCGTCAACTTCAAGAGTCAGACTATGAAGAGGCTGTAAAATAGTACCAAATGGTTGCTGGTAACCAAATTTTTCTGCTGCGAGAATGTCTTGACGATTTATTTCTACTTATTTTTGAGATTTTGTTAGACAAAGGTTTCCAAAATTACTATTAAGATACTTTCTTGACGTGTTAGAGCTTAATATAAACAAAACATTATTTTCGTTCGTGTATTTGCACTTGGCTGTCATTAATCAGCCAATAATATGCAACTTAAAAACACCGCCAAGACGGAAACCATTTAAAGTAAAGAATGCTATGGATGAGCCATTCATACATTTTTGTTTTTATTTAAAGATTTTCTTCTTATTTAACTTTGCTTATTAAAGTACAATTTAATTTTTTAGGGTTCCGTATCCAAAATAGCAATAACGGCGTCCATAGGTTACGGTAGCTGCTTACCATCAGGCGGGCCGTATGCTTGTTTGCCACCGTCGTGGTATTAAAAAAAAAACGGAACCCTTATAGTTTCGACACGTCCATCTATCCGTCCGTATGTCACAGTGATTCTACTCAGAAAATATAAGGTGTAGGTATGTTAAAGAATTTAAACACAGATGTATATTTTGTGTGCCGTTTAGTTGTTGAATTGTGATTTAAAAAAATTGTGGAAGGCATTGCATGATATAATCAAAAGTAATAATAAAATGACCAAATATCAACGTGTGGCACATTACTGGATAGGTTATAGAATTTACTTGAGGTTTAAATTTTTTATTTAAGAATAATCGCTTCGAAAGTCAACATCGTGTTTCCCCCCCCTCAAACTATAAAACCAAGGTAAAATAAATATAGGAAAATTCACGAAGATAACACCTAACATAAACTTTTTATCACTAGGTATTGATCTGGGATTAAAAATAGTGTGTTAATGTACAAATTTAACGGCTAGTATTTAACGGCACGATAAAAAAATAACCAGAACCCACTTATTATACTGACTTGCACAGCAAAAAAAAAATCCAAATTTACATCAAAACTCTCGCATCAAAGAGGGAGGATAGGTTTTGACGAAGGGACCCTAAGAAGTGACAGATTAAGCAACATCATCCAGTCTAAAGATTCTTAAGATTTTTTTAATAGTATCTTATCACTAACTATCCGGTACATTTATTATGATGAAGTTGGTAAAAAACATTATAATTTTATGAACCTACATAAATTAAATTATTTCAATAAAAGTCCCAAATTAAACTGGCGAAATATACGAAAAATAAGTATTAAATACATTTTAGCGCTTTCAATCATTTTTAAATAAGCAAAATATTATTAAAAAGGTGAATTCATCATAGTATATCGTGAGGTCACAGTGTAGGTAATTCTCCAAACAACACAGCATAGCAAAAAAACATTTTGAAGTATCTGATTTGACTTCAATATTTTTTTTAAATTTAGGATGATCCATACTATCCCAACGTAAAATTTTTCTTCTAATGATAAAAATATGATGTTGGGCGCCCCTCCGGATATCCGCTGGATACAGCCACAATGAGCCGGTGATGAATTTGTACCCGGATGCTTGATTGATAACCGGCTGTCGGCGAGAGCGCGGGAATTAACGTCACTTTACGTGATGGTTTGCGTTTTTGGGAAAACAAACTTGACTAGAGCTTTCAGTTTTCGTATTTGTATGTATTTTGCATATGAATGCATATTTTGTCACAACACACTATACACTTAACGAAATAACTAGTGACTTTATGTAAGTACTTGTCAAGCTTATTTCTATAGTTCGTTTTATTTGGGATTAGAAAAATGTTGACACAACGATGTACAGGGTTCTTTATTAGGCACGATACATGTCACAACTGTCAAAGTGCCTACGCCGTCACTAAACATACTTAAATATATTTGTATTTATAGTAAAGCCATCCCTATGTATTTGTAAATGTTATATTGAGTATTTAACAATATTTTGGTAGTCGTTATATGCACGAAATATTTTATTTTTATCATTGTTAATGTTCTTGTGAATGTTGTACAATAAAATACCTAGAGAAGAAGAGGTTCTAAACGGATGGTTCGATATTTAAATATTTTCTCGCGTCATCTGTCATTAGTATCTCTCAGCCATACCTGGATAGTTTATAATGTTTAAAGCTTATTGTGATTCTTATTTAAGTAAAGGTATTTGCTTGCTCTATTATTGTGCGTTTTGTTGGAGGGTTATACAACAAAAAAAGCCACCTCGTAGTCGACGAAATCTTTTACCATCACCTAAGACAATTGTTTAATTATTTAGTATTATATAATAAACCTATTAAATAACGTTTAGAAGCAAATGCTTCTAAACGTTAATAAGTGCATATTAAATATTAATAAGTGCATATTATGTTTGTCAATTAAATAATTTTCGTGAATACCCATAAAAAACTAAATGTTAAGTTTTCGTTTTAGAACGTACGTGCGTCACTGTCAGGTCAGTTTTTCATTTTTCACGTGTCTCTAACGTGATAATCAAAACGAAATTGTGTTTTTATTGTTGTGTTGGATTATTGAATCTGCTAATTGTTATTATTTATTCACAAATGTGAACTTTTAATCATGTTAACTAATCGTTTGTTGGTGTGCTTGCAGTATGTTTAAATTGAACATTTAGAACAGGTTGGCAACTACTGTTTCTATGTTTACTCAATATCTAATCTCAAAAAAAAACGAAGTATAGTTTTAGTATTGTTGTTGAATGTAGGTACGGTTATCGGCAGTAGAGATCTGATGTAAGTTTTTGTACACCTTTTACCAGTATTGAAAGTTTTGAAACCAACAACTTGCTAGAATACCGCATACTAATAAAACGGTGACGTCTGAAAATATGGATACATTTAATGTGACAAAAACATGTATCCAAGACTTTACGCCGATTTTACATATTTTTGTCACATTAAACGTATCCATATTTTCAGACGTTCTGACCAAAGTTCTGAATATCTGAACATACACTTTATCGCCTTTACAATAGAGTCGTTGTCCAGATATTTTTGACCACCTAGGCCGCTCTGATATATCTGATGGCGACTGCACAAATACCTAATCAACAATTTTTTTATTTAATAATGGCATCGGTACTACCTACTATATAACGTATAATAATTTCCGATGAATATCCAAGGATATTTTCCGTCAGCATGCAGCGTTGTGCAGCGTAAATCATCCCCCGTGCATAATAATATAATAAAATAGGGCCCGATACTTTGTTTATTGTTTTGATGAGTCGGCCTTTTCTCCCCCTGCATTAGCCCGGAATGTGCCCGCATATGCTAGAAAAATAAGAAGAAAAAAAGAGTTTTCCAGCCAGGAATGCGCTTTAGAAAAACTTTTCAAATTTTGATACACCTGCTAACTAGTGAAAATCTTGAAGTTGGATGGAGTTCGGAGTCTTATTTGCATAGTTGTGATTTAATGCGAAGAAATGGAGACGAGTAAGGTGTTATTTAAGATTGGATTTTTAAATAAGTTTGTTTAAAATTGGGAGAAGTTCTATAATATGTATGGTGCATTCAGCGCAATGTTACTTATTTTATTGTATACATACAGAGACTTCTTGTCAGGAAACGTTTAACCTGTGTCGATAAATGCTTATTAATTATTTTACGTGGCTTGCAAAATCCCAACCGTCCGTATACTCCATTAACCTTTTATTGGTCAACGAGCCGAAGCAACTATCTCGGCAATTTTATCCGTTTGTTGGTCGCAGTTGCGATTAAGTTGCTGAATTTTTTATATCGCAGATCGTCGAGGAACAATCGGCGAATGTTTTTCACGTCGTTTTCGGAATTCACGTGATTGTCCCGTAAATAATATAGACTTTGCGAATGGTAGTTCAGATTTTTCAATTACTTCACAATGCTGTACAATGTTTGTCGAAGGTATGGCAAAAACGATTCCGATGAGTTTCACGTTGTTTGTATCGCGAGTTTAAACGAGCGCGAGTTTTTTTAATGCGATCATTGTTTTCAGTTTGCTTTGCACTTATAAGCTTAATTTATATAGATTTTACTGAATAGGTTTAGGGTACCGTTTATCTCACTGTTGGCTGAGATTGGTATGGTTCAATCAAGGGAAATTAAAACGGGTCACTTTGTGGATAATACATTTTACTACAAAAAACCCCTTTTTATTGCTCTTAAGTGCGACATGAAATATCTTAGATGATAATTATCTGGTTGCGAAGGTTGTCTGGTAAAGATCGCTTTTTAGCGATAAGACCGCCTATTGTTACTTAAGTACTTTAAATCCTGTTTATTTTTTGTATTGTATTTGTGTTTTCTTTTGGTGCACAATAAAGCATTTTATTATTATTATCTAAGTTTGTATAATATTTTTACAAAAGTTAAATATAAAAATACATCTAAAACATACAAAAACTATAAAAACATCATAAAAACCTAACCTAGGGTGCCGCCGGCAGCGGAGCAAGGCCCAGGCTGCCGGTGGTTAGGGCCGCAGACTGAGGAACCTTCGGACTATTATTATTATTTATTTAAAAAAAGTAATAAGGTATACATACATAATAATAAAAACGTAAGGAGAAAAAAAGACTGCATATTGAAGATATTTGGGTCCAATTCAGGAGGTCTTAGAAACGTTAACTAAATGCATTTCAGTGATTTTTGGAATATTTGTCAGTCTGTGAGTTTGTCCGCGAACTACGCAAAAACTACTGCACAGAGTTTCATGAAATTTTGTATAGTAGCAGTTTATACCCCGGAGCAACATGAAGGGTAGTTTTTATCCCGCTTATTATTTTTTTTTTATATGTATATATATTTCAAAGAGATCATTGATGGCGCTGTAATGCCCAATACAGATAGGTAGGATGTAGGTAGGTTGATAGGTTCGTACGTACGCAAACCAACAACACATGATCCTGATCCTTTTAATATTCAAAAAATCTTAAAATAATATTTTTTTGAATAATTAATGAATCTGTTTAGTCTTTTGAGGTCTTTTTCCGAGGTTTAAAATAATGTATAATCAAGAAATAGCACGTTAAATATTTTAAAATGTGTTTCTTTCGTTTTGAAAGATGTAAGTTACCATATTGTGATCATTAATTCCTCCACTTTAAGGGATTTTTATTCTCAACATATTATTTATCTACACCCATGTTTAATATCATTATACATACCATCAATAAAATATGAGTGAACAAACAAAATCTTTGCGTATGTTACCAACATGAAACATACTTACAATATGTACAATATTTACCGATTTGGATTTACTTAATAACGCCATAAATCCCACCCACTTTCGCAACATGTTTTATCTTGCTTTGTCAGCCCAATACAATTAAAAGTGCGTGTCGGACCATGCTTAATGGAGGGTTCCGTAGCTTCAATGGAATATGAAAAAAATAATTTCTAAACAGAACCGCTAATGTTCAAAAAAATAATTCGTAGAAAGTAAGTATTAAACCATCCTTCTTGATTTTTTTAAATTTATTATTTGGACTTACGCTTAAAAAGGTACAGGGCTCCGGTGACGACACATTTTTTTAAACTTTTGAAGCGATTATTTATGAAAATATTCGCTTAATCAAAAAATGTTTAAATAACGTTATTTTTAAAGATCTATCGATTGATGTACAACATGTTGATATTTGGTAAAAATATTTTTTTATATTGTTTCATATAATTATGGATTGCCCCTCCTATAAATATTTTTTTCGTGCAATTTTACTACAAAACTATATAGCGGCATAAAAAATACACCTCATGTTTAAATTTTATTAAGCTACGTCTTAAGTAGGTTAGTTTCCGAGGAAAATTACTATGGCATACGGACGGACGGACATGACGAAACTATAAGGGTTCCGTTTTTGCCATTTATTTGCAATGGCCAGCCTGGCCTTTGGTCCTCGAGTTTGCTAAGACACTTGGCCATTGAATTTTGTCCGGTCCCTGTCATGCTACTGCTGAAGCAATTCTCACTGCGATCTTCCGGCCTTCGCAGACATTGGCATTGTGTTGTGTCTGATTTGTCCTGCTGCTGCAGAACCACTTTCCGCTGGGATGTTGTGCTTACACGCTTACCATACAGCGTTTGGCCCTTTGTTCGAAGTATGATTCGCAGAATGAACTCGACCATCAGCATTCGCAGATCTTGACGCTCTACATTTTAGTCAGTTATCTTTTCGCGGCTGGACTAATCAATACGAGTATTGGTTCATAAACCAATTTGATGGACTTTGACATGTAGAAAGACACGTAAGTTTTAGAATAAAGGCTTGGATAACGTTAATAAATATGTCAAAACCTCCCGAACGCACGCGAGCGAAGCCGCAGGTGCAGCTAGTAATTAAATAAAGTTTAATATCGCATAGTTAATTAAACATATACCTACAAGACGACACCGCGTCCGCGATTTTATGATGATTATCGCTATAAGTTACGAAAATACTGCTACGCCCGTAGCAAACGTAGCTGTACCCGCACCAGGCATCGTAATTTTGTGGCATGTTCGTCGAAGCATAATAGTTGCGTCAAATTACTTGTACCGTTTCTTTAAAATATACCAAAAAATATATAAATTCATTAATTATTATACAGTCCTTAATCCACCTAAATGTATAACTGACAAATTTCTAATTGCCTAATCAATCAGAATATTATACTCGTATAACTAGATTAACTAGAATTAGGTACCTAGTTAATATGAACCCTAGTTTATTTTATCTGGTCTCTTGACATAGGTAGTTTAAACAGTTTCTACTGAATTATCTTGAGTTAAAGATGCTAATGGTACGTTTCGAATTTGGCTATGATTTATAATTTCGTCACCTTTTAATCTCTACTTGCGAGTACGTCCACGTACTACCCCAGTCCCTTTTAACCTTGTAATTTGATACCATGCTATGCTAAACGTCAACCCCAAGTTACCTCCTTAGAAAATTAGGGGATGCATTGGGGATAAAAGGTATCCTCCTTATGTACGGTAAAAATGTACTGATCCAGATTTAAAATTATGTATACTTTAATCCAAGTATGTGTACCCGATTTGCGCGAGTAGGTTCCTACTCCTATTATTAGCTAGCTTAACACGTTCGCCGGCGGAACTTGCATTTCAACTTTAAGATTTAGCATTACGGCTACCGACCACTGCCAAACAAGTTTGTATAAGTAGCTGCCAATTTCTACATACATTTTCACATTCATTTATTTTATTAAGTAGTAAATTACACTTACAAAGTAGGTGAGCTAAAACTATTATAGTAGTTTATGCAACAGTTGTATAAGAGGGGTCAAAAAAGGTGAGTGGCGTGGGTAACAATTTGAGCCGTAGGCGAAAATTGTTAAGAAAAACGCCACGAACATTTTTTTACCTACTTATACGACGTTGCATACAATACTTTTTCTACGAATACACTTACTTTTACATAAAATGCGAAATTGAAATCTTCATGGATATCGCAGTTATTTTGTCAACATAATCAACAATCATTTAAGATTTAGCTTTTAAAACACTATTTTTCAATAATACTAACATTACTAACACAAATACACACCGTCGTTATTTGATCAATTATTAAAGAGCTACAGAGATTAGTAAAAATACCTAAATTACTTTCAAAGTTTGCAATTCGCCCCAACAAACGAACGGGAAACGTAAAAAACTACGAAGTAGGTCTGTGGTTCTTATATTTTTTCTTTTTTAAAGTTTTTTTTTCTAAAAACGCTGCGTTTATTTAGGTTTCTTAGGTTGGCAGTAATTTATTTTATATTAATAGCCGTGTTTGCACGCGATTCCGCGATACTATTTTGGCGCTTTTATAGAACAAGTGTTATTTTGGGGAATAGACTAGATAGACTTTTCATCGAGTGTATTATCTATGTTCTTATAAAGGTGTTAACGAATGTATAAATGACAGATAAAAGTACAGGAGTAGAAAAATTATTAAAATAAGTAACCAGGAACACATAACTTGCAGAAACCTACACCCACATCAAATCGCTAAGGGTGGGTGGCAAAGCGATGGTCTGTCGCCGCGAAGTGGCCGGATAAATGAGCGCTCGTTTTTTGCGGAACTAGCGTCGCTTTTTACCTCCGATAATATCGGCAGTGCCACTCCGCCCGCCGTAATGTCCTAGCGGATTATTGCTATATAAATTGTCCACTGTTGCCCATTCGATTGGCTAGGGCTGCCAATGTTATATTAGTATAACTGTTTTTGATATGTTCTAAATTCTCACCTAAATAAATATTTGAATATAACTAATTAAATAATAGTTATGAGGCGATAAAAACGGTTTTTTAAACTGGCTTTTGTTTCTAGTATATACAGCGCAAAGGTGTGGCGGCGGCGCGGTGGCGGGCTTTACGCGTCTCGTATACACAGCGCAGAGGTCCGGCAGCGGCACGGTGGAGCGCGGCAGCGGCATCGTGTTCACAAGACCCGCTGCAGCGTCGCGGCGGCAGCGCGTGGGCGGCATCGTCTACACGTACCCTAAATATTAATATGTTTACTGTTATTTAATTAATTGACGACCTTCTTTTTACATTGAGACTTTTACACCTCAATGTATAGTCACCTGCAATAGTATCTGCCTCAACGAAGGCCGCATATCTGACACATTCTTATTTGTAGGCCTGTAGGGCCATAAGAGCGTGTCACATATTTTGTGGCCTTCGTTGAGGAATGATGACTAAATACATATATAACAGGTGACTTAATATTTTGAGGGAAATTGTACTTTAAATTCTGTTTGCATGAGTAGTTTCATTGCGCAGCAAAATATTATTGATTATGTAACTTTAATGTAATCACCCAACTGCTATAAAAATACTACAAATCGACTTAGTGCTGCTGCACTAGTATCTTCCATATAAAAAAGGGGTGCATTCCGGGAGTGCCGGCACAAGTGAAAACTTGAATATTAACGTTGTGCATTTTTGATATTTTGGAATGGTTAGGGAATGATTTTGCACGAATTGGTTTAATTATCAGTATAGAAGTACTATCATTTATGTGGTAAAATACAATATTCATTTATTGCGATATAGTACAAATACATGACAATTTATATTACATTAAAAATTTAACGCTTCAGAACTATTACAATTATTTATTCCATCAGGTCACGTGTCCGTCTTACGAATTTTCAATCTGACGAATCTGTCGGTCACGTGACCTGTCGCGAGTTTAACATTTTTTCTCCATCACAAAAAGTGCACAGCGCCGCTAAAGAAGTTTTCACTCCAAAAAATATATATTCCTTTCATAATAAATAACTATGTTTATTTAATAACATTACCTGAAATAGATCATTTAGTTAAATCCAATCATTTGCAACACTGACTTTAAAAAAACAAGATAAATGATCAACTGTCAATGGCTAATCTCGATTGGGGCAGCCCTACGTCCGAATTTTCCGCTTTGGTCAGTCCCCGAAGGAACATTTAACGATATTAGGGCTTTATTTTTTATAGTTCGGGACAAAACTCAGACGGTATATTTAAGGAAGTGGCAATTTTTCCATTTTGTTTGTCATATTCACTTTAACGGATCAGTGCCCGAGAGAAATGGGAAGGACTCGATTATGGACAGCTAACTTGTTAAGTTTTTTGTCGATCTGATAAAAAATAAGCCTTCCAAATAATTATTCAGTAAGTATGCATTGATAGAGTGTGATTGTAGAGATGAGCACTGGCAGCCGAGAGGTTACCCTGGCTGGAACCAATAACTTTCTCGGATACCTATATGGAACAAAAAATACCAGATATTTATTTGTAAAAAGCATTTGATATTTATCAGTTATGCTTTTGTAAAGGAAAACATTGCAAGAAACTAAGACTGATCCCAATAAGGCCTACGTCCATCCTTTGGGTTTAATTCATATCATAATTCATTTATTGCGTCATAATCGTGTGTTACACAAGGTCTTACAAAAGGGCTTACTGCTAACGTTCATATGAACCCTTGCCATACCCTATCGGTATAGCAATGTTCATTCTTACTAAACTACATAGTACTTAGTTAACTGAATGTATCTAACGATATTTCATTTATCATGCAATATAGGTACATAATAACACAGTTACAGAATATTAAATATTATAAACATTTTTCAAATATTGCTTATTAAATAATTATGTCAAAGATAATAAAATACATATAATACGTATATAAACGTTTGTACAGGTAACTATTTATTTTTTATTTATTTCATTTATGTGTAGGTTTAATGCAGATTTCATTATTGCAGAGATAGAAAGTGAGTTTAGAAAGTCAGACGGTGTCGGTACTCTTTCGTGAATTTTAATACTTAATCTACCTGCGCAAATTGTATCATCCAGTATTTACTTCTACATATCTATCAATATGATCTGACTGATCTGCCAATCAGTTAACGTTAGGTTAGGTTAGGGAATGTTTTTACATTTTATTTTTAGGCGGATGATTTACAATACAAACAAGTGCACATTGTAGATTTGGTTGAATTGGCTATTTCACACTAAAAAAGCGATTTAAATTTCTCGGTACATTTTCTCTCTAAATACGCTCAGGTGATATCAAAAGTTGCAACAAAGGGCCTTGGAAAAATCCCATTGTTATCGGGGGTATAATTTATTAGGGGCGCGGGCCCACGGGGACCTTTTTTTATATATCATCGCATTATCCCCACTTGGAGAGTTACAACTTCTTAAAGGAAATCAGGGGAAATTAATTTAAGCGTTCAAAACTGTCGCGGACACCCTGACTTTATGTTTTGAACAGGCGATAGGTACAGTCGCCATCAGATATATCGGAGCGGCCAAGGTGGTCAAAGATGTCTGAACAACGCCTCTATTGTCAAGGTGATAAACTGCATGTTCAGAAATTTTTGAGTATGCTGCTCCGATTTATTTGATTGCGACTGTACATAGTTAAGAAAATAAACCTGAATCTTAATTTGACTTAGAACTATACTAGTTTCCAAACGTATGGTAGCGTTGTTATTAAACGCTCGGGAGAGAGAGAGAGGATGTAGGTAGAAGATATTTGAGACTGATCTTACGAATTTAGTAGTACATATAATACATATGGTAAAAGTAAAATTCCGCAAAATTAATACGTTAAAACTCCAGAGGTAAGCTCCAACATAGATATATTTTTTATTAATTAAAATTGTTGGAAGCTGGCCGGCAAGTTTAGGGTAGCCCTTGTTCATCCGTTTCCGATTAAATTGTGTCCCTAATATTTTTATCTCCTCACATAAATACGCGGTAATGAGAGCCCGGAATTCTACCCGTTATAAATTTATTCAAGTCTGGCCACCCACTCGAGTGTGCATAATTTTGATACAAAAATAATCTACGAGTGTTATTATAACCCCTATTAATTCTGTGGACGCTTTTGCCGACTTTGTAGAGCACATTCGGATGGCTGTCTTTGTTATTCTGCGATGATATGTTTTTACTTACCTGACTACTCTTTCATCGTAGTAATTTATTACGACTTTGATACACATATAACGTTGTGGTTTAACATTAAACGGTTGGCTGTTATACTATCAACTTAATCCTACGTTTATAGAATACATAAATTAAATTTAGTTTTTCTTTCGTATAAAACTCGTATTTTAATACTGTTTGGTAGCTTAGTCGTGTTCATTATAAGTCGGATGACTCCTCTAATTAGCAGAAGCAATTATTTAACCTCTATAACCTGTAGCCCCCGTAGTCACAGGGACTAAAACGGCGGGAAGGTGCTTTCGTGATATCCTCTCCCAGGAAATGGCCCTTTTCTTACAATTTCCTATGGCGTGCGATGGTCATGTTGCGTATGTATGTACTTAAACTGTTTTCTGTCGGTACATGAAATTAATCATTTCACGCGTTTCTTCGCATGTCTGATTTTTTTACCTTTTGTGTTGAAACTTATTGTGTAGAGGTATATAACAAAATCTTTATCTTAGTCAAACTAGATGGTTTGATCAACTATTTATTATTAAAAACTTCGAATCATGAAAGTGATAATCAGCGCTCATTGTTGCGTTCAAGTCAATTTTTGGTGAAAAAAACGATTCTGAAAAATTTTGAGTGAGCCAAAATCATAAAAAAAAAGACTTTATTTTACTAATACCGCTTAAATGTATTGAATCTACTTTAACTATTAAAAAAAATTGTTTGTTTCTACCTTTTTCTTACTTTACTATTTATATACTACTATTATCTACGTCAACTCATTAGGTCTATAAAGTTATGGTGCCTGATTCTCCCTAAAAACAAGGAAAGGTATGAGATCTAAGAGCGTTGCGAGGGCCACTAATGGCAGCGGATAGCGTCTCGGCTGATTTATAGCAGCTGCAACTCGCCGTGAATAATTTGTTGCGATTTATGGATTCAGGTTTGGGTGCTCTGCGGTTTTCATAGCTCAACGTGGATGTACAAGCAGCAGGCAGTAGATGCTGTGGTAAAAATACCATTCGCTATAACAGGATATCGATATAAGCGATGTAATGTGGTACGTCTAGGCACCACACATAAGGAACGTATGTGAATTACATTTCACATTGAATTAATCACTTCCTAGTGTTATATGAATTTGGTCTAGCCAAAGTTAGGTTGATTCGTATAAGAATACACTCGTACGCACATTCAATAATTTGGATAATATTTGTAGGCGATTGTGTTCCATTGCAGTGAAATTCAATATTTTGTGCTCTGTGCGCCGTACGGCACCATCCCAGTTTCAACTCGCAACACAAACGATGTAAAAAGCCTTTCAAGCATCAGTACCTCGCCGGTCCGCGGAAAGCAAATACGGCCGAAGCGTTGTTCACATTCGAAATATATCGTCGAGACTCTCAATTGTCGTGCCGAACTTAAACATTGGGATCGTATTGTTTACGCTCTCCCAATCAACAGGCGCGCTAACAAAACCAATCAACTTCGTCTCGCCTCTATTTGCTTAAAAGACTTATTCTTTTTAGTTTTTCATTGTCGCTGTGACCCGTTCGTCCGTCACCCGTTCCACGGATATATTTGATTAAAAAATAACGTCGTCAGAAGCGTGCAGGGGGATGTAAAAAGGAGTAAAACTCTAGAGCGGCATAGCTGTCATTGTCACGAACTGCCCAACGGCCAGCGTGTGTGCATTGGCCACTATCTACGAGACCGAAAGGTCGAGATGCACCCAAAAAGAAGAGGAAGACCTAATTTTAAATTCTCTGAATACGCTTTTCATTGGATTCCACCGGTGAGGTGCGCTTGGAGCGCGGTGATGGTTTAATATGCGTAGTGGGGCTCAAATAGTACGGTTTAAGAGTAGTAGCATGGGAAAGAAAGTATGTATTTATTAAGTATATTATTACTGATTCAATATATTTAGAACAATATCGGAGCTGTATTAATAAAATAATTATCTTAGTTAATTTTCTGACTTTAAATGTTTTGTTGTCTTCTATTATTTAGTAATAGGATCATGCAACGGTAAAATAAACTAAGGCACGTCAATATCGTGGTTGTCTTCCTCCCTCCAATTAGCAAAACCCATACAGGACGAAATTAGACTGACACGGTACGTCAATAACTAATTACAAAGTATGAAAAAGAGTGAATGAGTGTCGCGCACGTTATGTAATTTTACATATATAATATCAATAATATTTAAGAAAAATACACCGACTTCAATGGGGGAGGCCGGTAAAAGATTATTGTAGATGGTGACTCTTAGATTTCATACAATGAAATAGCCCAACTACGGATAACTTGATACATTGTTTTATAGTGTTTCTCTGGTCATTGTATTGTCGCGAAGATCAATTGCACTGGGTCTTTATTAAATTTTGTTTATGTAATTGTTGTGCCTAAGTCGCACAATTAACATCATTAAATGGTGCTAATTAGAATCCAAATTCCTGTTTTTTAGATTAAAACAAATGTCTGATTTTTAGATAAAATATAATAAAAATTGCTATAAGTATGCTTAGAAGAGTTGAGGAGTACCCTCAATTCCTCATGGAATTCACAATCGGAACTCAAGTTTGACAAAATGTGCCTTGAAAACCTAACTTGCTTGGTAAACATCACGAAGAGAACAAATCGCCAGACGTGAACTAGGCGTCGTTGAAGAGTTCCGTTCTGATCATCATTGGCAGTTTCACTTTATCAAATGTCACTTTATTGAATGAAAATGAAATTTGTTAATTAAAACACAAAACTAACTATATGCCTGCCTTTACGATTTGAGGACTTCCCTCGATTCCTCATGGACCCCATCATCAAAACTCGAGCTTGACAAATATTTGTCTTGAAAATCTAACTCGCTTAACAAACACCGCGAAGATGACAAATCGCAAAAAAATGCTGACTTTCACATCTAAAAATAGTCATCGTGAGGCACTATACTCGTACATGGCCAAACATAGTCACCGTGAGGGACTCTATACTCGTACATGTCCAAAAATAGTCACCGTGAGGGACTCTATACTCGTACATGTCCAAAAATAGTCATCGTGAGGCAATCTATAGTCGTACATGGTCAAAATATCACAGCTTTAACACGATGCGCACAATTTTTTCTGCTATACACAAGTTTGAAAAACCTGTTAACTATCATGAAGCTACTTTCCAAGTTTGTGTCCAAAAGATATACCAATTCACAGTACCTATACCTACTTCAGTACCCTAACTGGCCTAACTAGACTAGTCTCCGCTCTGCTTGCCCTTCGTTTGAATTATAAATTGCCCACTTTTTAGTTCTCGGCAGGCGGCGTGCATGACAAAAGCGAGCAGATAGTGGTCCTAAGGACAATAGAAAGCGATTAGTCGGTCCGTTCATGTCAATTTCCCTCTGCTATCCTTTTAATTGGTTTCAGATCCATTTTGGGCAGCCCTTGAAATTTTCAAACGCGAATGGAGGCGAAACAATCTACTTTTTATAGTTTCTTTGGCATTGTGTCGGTAATGTTTTGTTTTTACAAATAAAAACACACTATAGGTACAAAAATCAACCTGTTGTAATACCTACTTGCGCCGGATATGTTTAGGTTGAACCTCAGCTCAGTAAAAGATTATCTGGAAGTTTTGTATAAATTAATTAAGTACATAATATACATGTAATATTTACAAGTGCCAATAAAAAGACAAGACCCCGGACGAAGTAGTATTTCGTTAATATAGTTTATAATGTATGTTTAGTCCATTTGTAATATGAGCCTTTCTATCTAAATTAAATTTTAATTAATTATTAGGTAATATCGAAAAAGGCTTAGTTTTCTGACTGGGTCAGAGCGGCAGAGGTCTTTCCTTGTAATTATTATGTTTCCAAGTATTTCCTGGGATCCTAAAACGTAACTGGAAACCGAGCACTTCATAACATAATTGAAGTTAACTATTTCTTCTTTCATAGTCAAGTAAAGATTTGTAACCATTTCCACTTGTTAAGTGTTTACTAAAATTCATACTGGGTTCATCTTTATCATCTGATTATGTTTGGAACTGAAATTATTTTACCACATTGCGTGGATTATTATTTAATTTAATAAAATTTGATTTCAAAAAAATTAAGCCGTTTCTTATAAACATTTATTTTATTTATGATTATTATTATTTATTATTTATTTTATTATAACGCCTTTCACACAAAATGGACAAACATTTGATTTGCCAGGAGCCATGTAAAATTTGACACGTGACAAGTAGGTAAACAGTATAAATGACCCTTTGTTCGCGTCAACAGCCGCACCGTCAGCACAGAAGTTTCACATTACTTACGGTGTAAACACATAAATCGACGGGCCTAATTGTCTAACTCGCTCCCGATACCCAATTATACCTACCCCTTATTTATTTGTTTTGCTTCAGAGATGAGATATAAAGAGGAGATAGATAGTTTCTTTTGTTTAGACGTTTAGCCTTGCATTTTGTTTGATTCAATAAAACACAGACCTAATTTAATTATCACTGAAATATAAGTAGGTACATTATGTTTCACGCACAGAGGGCGTAAAAGAACCAGAAGGTAGAAAACGCCTAATTTTCCTCTAATCTGCCTCAGCACGCTTAAGAGCGGTATGTACCTATATTGTAAACCCAGTTTGAACTCGAAATATATTGCTTGAGAATGTGATAAATCATCGAACGATTTTTCCAAAGGCAATATAGCATTTTATGCATGATAGGGCAGTAATGTCCAACACTATATTGATTATGGCAGATTCCACGATAAAATCAGTAAAAATCTTTAATAAAAAACACTAAAACGAGTAAACATACAAATAAAACAAACTTTCTCAATCCTTTAACGATTTGTAGCCCTAAGTTTTAGTTTAATTTCGTAATGAAATCTTGGCAGAGGGGATAGACGCACAACTTTTAAACGCGAGATTCCGGGCTTTACGATAACGATCATAATAAAATATGGAAGTTTGTTGTAACACTAAACGTTTTATTATAAATACGGCGCCGGTTATTGTTTTGAGATGAGATAGGGTTAACGTTAGGGGAAATAGGTTTTTATTGACCAATTTATTTAGAAACAGCGAATAAAATATTTTAATCAATAAATTATTAAGCGAATATGTGCTGGGCTCGATTCGACAAGCCAAACTGCGAGACGTTGCTCTCACACTTGTCTCGATGTCACACTGTCATCGCTCTCACAGATGTCACTATTGTCTCAAAAGTGTGATCTCATAGTTGTCTCGCTACCTACTGTCAGTTATGCCATGTCGAATAGAGACCCTGTATTCGCTTTCAGGGACTAAACCTGCGGTGTCCTGCACCCACTGTAGGCCAATTTTATCGATTGCATACGACTAATACAATGAATGTGGGTAATTCAATTGCCGTTCGAAGAAAAAGAGTTAAGTATACAGTTCCGTTCCGTATATGTGACAACTCTGACAAGGTAGAAAATTGACAAATTTTACCATTTTAAACACATACTCACTTACCCACCTTCAAGACGAACATTTTGATTTGTTTTAGCAGCAACGGGAAATAGGTGCATACCGGTTAGACTAGAATGGCACGAAGAAAAGTATTTATGAAACATTAAAACATAAAACCTCGATTGCTGTAAATACTTACGCAAATTAAACTGTTATGCTGTTACGCGCGGTGCAATGAAAATTTCGTTATCGGCCAAACAAAATGGTGGTTTTCTTAAACTGTAATAGAGAAAGTTGAGACAGCCGAGTTTATCTGCAGCCCTCGAGGATCAATTAAAAGGCGGATGAACGCCGACAATTATTGTTTTAAGGTCTCGCCAAATGTTGTATTTGTCGGCTGTTTTCTGTTATGTAGAATCGCATCTTCATTTAAGCCAAAAATGTTGTCATTTTAACCGTAACTCAGCTTCAAATGCCATTTCTAAAACTGTATCTAATATAAGTAGTTAAGGACCGGCGACCAATTATCAGTATGTACCGAATAAAATGTTTCCAATTGTGAAATTATAGGCATCTCTTTTACCTGTGTCTTTTGAACACAGCTCGACCTGCTCTTGGCCGGATTTTGAAGTTGTCTGCAACCAGAAATATAATAATATTTACAAATATGGTACCCACTTCAAAAGATCTATAGATAGTAAACTGCCATTTATAACCCGAAAGTATCCCGTAAAAACACTGATGCCTCCTCAGAGATCGAATTAATGTCTCTTATAATGACACTTTTAATTACTGTAATAGCTGTTCCCCAACAAAAGTCGTTAATTCATTAAAAAAAGTTGATAATGCTCCAAGAATGTTCCCCGGCAACATTTTATACCATAAAGTATACATCTAGAATCAATAACAAATTCAGGAAGTTCCATAAAATGCTTTTACGGCACTTTCAAATATCTCTATACCTACACCTACACTCATACACTTCATACATGTTTGTGGTACATATGCCTTTTCTTCGTTTACCTAGCAATATTTTTTTTTTTTCATATAATATATACAAAATTAATTTTAATTACGTGGTATTCTTAGCTATGAGGTTTGTGTATGCCCTTCGATAGTAATTCAATTATCGTCCATGTGATAATGTAGATACTAGAAAAAGATTATGCAGTGCTGCACAAAACCTCTCGCCTCTCAGGACCTAAAAGTAAACGTTTTAATGAAACGCTGCAAATTGGTACTTACATAACGAAGCCTCAGCCACTTGCCAACGTTAACGCAACAATGTAACTAATAAAGAAGAGAACAGCCAAGTCACCACTCCGGCGAGCAGCAGGTTCAGGGTCGTTAAGTCCCACCAAACGTGTTACGGCAATTCTCCGTACGTGCTAAATGGCATAGCTTTTTCCGAACGTCTCCCAGACACTTTGTTATTCGGTAACTTGTACATGTTTAATCGGTCCTTGGGGGACGAAGCGACTTGGCAATCGGATCGCGGCAAGGGAAAGTAGACATGAGAGGTATACGGAGTTAATTTATGAAGTTTAATTTTTGATGCCTTTTATTACAATCTACTTTTTAATTGTCTGTTTTAATGCTAAATTTAAGTTACTAACAATTCTATGGATTTTTATAGTCCGAAACAAACAGTTTTTTTTAAAATGCGATATTCGCTTTTCTTAGACCACAGTTTTAGTTAAGATTTACAAGCATTTTGGCAATGTCCTTTTATTTCCCGACAATTTACTTTGAGATTATTAGTTGAAGTTACGCAAACGTTTATTGCTTTAGGGATCTACAAATCTTGAATATTTGCCAAATCTTACGAGTTGGACTTACCTTTGTTTTTCTTGAGGCGGTAAAAGTTTTCCAACCCTCGGTAATGTTTGTGTAAGAGCTTACTCGCTTGGCTCTTATCCCGCACGAAAATTATCGATATAGGTAGCTAATAAATATCTTACAGTGGATAGGTACAAATTATAAAAATTATCAAATGAACGCGTAGGCGAGTTGAATGTAGCCCTGACTACATTTTTATTTATTTAAGAAAATGCCATCTTTGTTTTAAAAATCGTAAAACATTTTATATCAGCTCAAGCGTGCTAATTTGACACCGTCTGATGAACTGCGAACTGCACGCTAAGGCGAAAATCAAAATGTATTTATTCCCCGCATAAAAAGGCAATATGAGTGGCAATAAAAAGAGGATGCCAGAGAAATAATAAAAGATAACCTCTAGAGTGAATAGGAGTGAATGGAAGAGAAAAGCCCTTGTAAGAAATGTTTGCATAGTGGATAAGACGCGATCATGGGGACACCTCCCCTGCCGGGCCGGGTGCCGGCGAGAAATTAAAACTGCTTTTACTGCGTGTCTACCGAATGTTGTGTGAGAACAGCTTACGAAGCTGTCTCGTACTTAGTAGTTCGGGTAGCTGCTTGTAATTGTGTATTTTTTAAATACCGAATTGATTAAAATGTGGTTCTTAATCGTTTATTACTTCGAGGTAATATTGTCCATTACGCTGATGTCAAATTTAATTCTTCAACGTGGAACGTCAAAAAATATTTTTTCTACTCCTGTACTTTTATCTGTTATTTATAAATTCGTCAACACCTATACTGGAACATACATAATATAACACTCGAAGAAAAGTCTATGCTCCATTCCCCAAAAACGCACCTGTTCTATAAAAAAGCCAAAATAGATTCGCTTGCAGTCACGAATTTAGGACAAAAGAAATTACTGCAAACCTAAGAAACCTAAATAAACGCAGCGTTTTTAGAAAAAAAAACTTAAAAATGAAAAGGACTACAAACATACTTTGTAGTTTTTACGTTTTCCGTTCGTTTGTGGGAGCAAACTGCAAACTTTGAAAATAATACATATATTTTTACAAATCTCTGACGTTCTTTAATAATTGATTAAATGTTGTTTTAAAAGGGGAAACTTCATTTATTGTTGATTATGTGTAATATTTAGATAACTGCAATATCCACGAAGTGTTCAATTTCGCATTTTATGTAAAATTAAGTGTAGTCGTAGAAAAAGTATTGTATGCAACGTCGTATAAGTAGGTCAAAATATGTTCGTGGCGATTTTCTTACCCACGCGACTCACCTTTTTTGACGTCTCTTATACAACTGTTGCATAAAATACTATTATGATACTTAAGTACTTATTTATTGAACTTAAAAGGATACGTTCGTTGCTCCTAAATTGTAAATATACAAGTAAATTACAATTAGTATGTTATGAACTAAAGTAATATTTTATCTAAAGTATTTTTTAAGCATACATAAAAAAATATGTTATTAGTTCTGATACTAATAAAATTATAATTAAGAATCATTAAAATATTGTTGGCTGTACTTATATTTTAATGTAGCCAATCCGAAAATGACTCAACAAAACCATTTTCGGAATGACACATTGGGCTTATAACCAGTACCTCATTCTTAATTCAGAGCTGTCTCACGTTAAGTCGTGACCAGCGGAACCCTTCCTAAGGTATTACGGCACGTTGTAACTTCATTTCTCTAAGACTCGTTTCATGAGTAGATTACAAGTAATTAATTTATAAGAATATGGCGGGAGATACGCCGCAAGAAAAGTAATTGTGGATTAGAGGGTTATGGAATTGTTATAAAGGTGAAACGTGTTGTTATGAGTGTGGTCATTTCATAAGGCTTGGGCTTCTTTTTGTTTTTATGATTATATTTAGATAATTATACATACATTTTTTCATAATATTTTTTATTTATGCAGGTACTTAACTAAGTACCTATACGGGAACGCCGAAAAAGAGATGGAAGCACGACTTGGACGCATTTTTGCCAAAATGGTGGGAAAATATAAACGACAGGGTTGAAAATAAGATGTGAGGCTTTTGCTCAGCAGTGTGATAGTAATAAAATAAAGAGGAGGCATATCCATATTTATTCAAAATTAACCATAGTGAAATTTATTATTTTGACAAAAACGAGACTAAATCGCGTACACTTGGTTTTATTGGACACGCTCGAAACGTCAGGAAAATAATAAAAGTAAGTGTACGCGATTAAGTCCTGTTTTTGTCAAAATAATGAGTGAAAGTCGTGTGTGTTTAAATCAGTACATAGTAAAAATTGTTGACATTTGTCAGTTAATAAACCATTTATTGTGCATGTTGTACGCAAATTACAGCAAGTGCCGGCACATTTTAAACATTTATTTGTGTTGAGTATCCATGGATATATTCGTAGGAGTGTATTATTCATTTATATATTACTAGCTTATGCCTGCGGCTTCGCTCGCGTTAAGTTCGGGGTAACACGGTTCCCCTTTACCCCCGGAATGCTCCATACAAACTTCCACCCCCCATTTTAGGGAAGTGGGGGGTTAGAAAGAGACAAAAAGTAGCCTATGTCACTCTCCATCCCTTCAACTATCTCCACTTAAAAAATCACGTCAATTCGTCGCCCCGTTTTGCCGTGAAAGACGGACAAACAAACAAACAAACAAACACACACACTTTCCCATTTATAATATTATAGTATATAGTAAGTATGGATTTCCTCCTTCACTGATACGTTTTAACTAATACATATGTAGTGCATAATAGGTTTTTAGTAGATGGGTACTGAAGCTAATTTAGAGAGCACGAGAAAAACGAACTTTCCGAGAAAATACGATGGAAAACTATTATGCACTACATCTGTAGATCGTTTTCTGTTGAATGCCATTTAATTTACCTACAGCTTTAATGTGAAAATTAAAAGTAAGGTTTCGCACTTCGCGTAAAACGTGTAGGTTTATAATAATCGTTTTATTTAATTGCGGCGGGAGTATAATTTTCAAATTTCCTTCCCTTAGGTACAAGCTGTTACTTTTAATGTGTTATTCGGTTTGGATTAATGATTTTATTCTTGGCAATTAACAGTGATTGCAGGAGGCGAGAGAATTACTAATCAGTTAAGTTTTAAACTCAACATTCAACTTGTTTTAAGATTTCTTCAAGTTTATTCAAATTAATTCCAGAGTTTATTTTAACGGAAACATACAGGGTGAAATCTGGGTCATGATCCTCAACCACTTTTTCTGACTCTGTATTTGATTACCATTATCATATGGTAGTATTTGATCAAAACAGAATGAATTTAATTGTTTTAATCTTTAACCAAGTAAATCATGGTTACCTTATAGTTTTGACATACGCTGTATGGAAAATTACAAGACACCACATTGAGTAGGATGACTCATCCGAAAAATAATTATCCATATTGGTGACAAAATCATTTGATTAACATTTCCTACACGACCCCAATTTCACCCTGTGTACAATATCTATAATGAAAATACATAAATAATTTTTAGTATTACCTACCGTATTTATAACAGGCGTGTAAGTCGTATGACAATTACCTTACACAAGGGTGAAGCTGTTAAAATCTAAAAATAGGGTTTTACCCATTGATTTTACCTATAACTGGTCTTCCAATACCGTAACAATCATCTTTAGTCTAACAAATGTTACCCGAGATAAAACCAAAGACAAACGTGTCTAGAAGTCAAACACGTTTCGGCAACAACACTTACGAGTCGTATTTACGTGATGCGAGTTTTGTTTTCCGTCACAAGTTTCCGATATCTTTGCATAACAGCTAGAGTGCGGTAAACATGCACTTTTGTTTACTTGGTGGCTGACGACGAAAACAAGACTTCCATATATTATGTAACTATATTTAGCAATATTATTTACATAGGTATTGCTTGGAGGTATAAAACTATTTTGGCTAAAAGAAATCTTCCTTATTTTCCGGATTTGTAAATCGATATTATTAGATGTCCGAAGACGGACGATAATATCCGCGGAGGACGCGATAAAACGCACTTGCGCGCATAATATACGTTTTATTAATAAAAAAAGCTTCGCCCAATCGCCCATAAATAGCCCTAACGACCATCGAGATGGCGATTTTTTCCGATACATCCGACGTATTTGTTTGACAAATCCCGAGGGAATAAGCGACACTATCCCCCATATTATCTACAGCTTGAGGGATGGGGTCATTCTCGAGGTGGCGAAGGCGCATCTAAAGGCCCCTTAAATCATGGACAGGTATTTTCTTGAAAGTGAAAATGTTGAAACTATCCAGAATAAATAGTGAGGATTTTGGTTATTTATAGATTCAAAGGGTCGCGGAAATAATTTTACGTGTAAAAAGGTTGGAAAAAAGGGAATTCCAAATCAAAGTGGTAAGAAGTAGGTACCTACCTAATTCTACTTATTTGCTTATGTTTCAATTCTGATTCTTTTTTTTGACATATGTAAAAGTTCATTATATGTTTAATTTTTATATTAAACCATTCATAAAAAACATAAATACCGAACACTAAATAAAGAGTAAGTAACAAATACCATTATCAAATGTAACAGAAGATTCAGAAAGTACCTACAATAGAGCGATCAGTATGCAAAGCCAGCGTTGTGTATTAAGCCGATTCCAAGGAGGAAGCGTTAAAAGAAAATTTATTGCATTGAAGAGTCGAACGTAATTAATAAGACATTTGAAGTTGCGTGAAAATGTAATTTATATTGTTTTCCGTCTTTGGGGGTCGCTCATCCTGCCTGAAATCCTTACAAAGGAGGCTTATTTATATGGCCGCTTTGTATTAGCGTCTTTTAGAGCAGGGGAGCATAATATAAAAAGAATCAGCATCAATGTCTTACAGCGTCTTCCGGCGGCGCGCGATAGCTGAACGCCCCGCCGCAAAATGGCGGTCCACACTCGAATAAATTACGCCACCCCGATTCGAATCGAACGATTGTTCGATTCTTTTGAGTCGTCTCGTTTTAAAGTAAGAGCCGTTATTAGTATAAGCCAGGCTCGATTATCTTAAGCCACCATTACATATTCAAATTGAAGTCATTTTGCTTTGTAAGAATTGACGCGAAATAGAACGAAGCCTTTGAAAGCGTTTCCTGCATTAGGATGGTGGTAATGAGATTTCTCAGACACATTAAGGTCATTCCGGAAAGTGGGGCTTTTGAATGATACGTATTATTCGAGTTTCCGTGACAGTTTGAAATTTTTTTTTTTTTTTTTTTTTTTTTTTTTTTTTTTTTTTTTTTTTTTTTTTTTATACCACGACGGTGGCAAACAAGCATACGGCCCGCCTGATGGTAAGCAGCTACCGTAACCTATGGACGCCTGCTACTCCAAAGGAGTCACATGCGCGTTGCCGACCCTTTACAAAAAGGAGGATTCACTGTGTTGACGACTAAAGGAACAAGAAGGTCCCTCATCGTTAACACACTGGGTCCTCTTTGAGCTCTTTGGCAACCTTACTCACCAGCAAGAACACAACACTATGAGTAGGGTCTAGTGCTATTTGGCTGTGGTTTTCTGTAAGGTGGAGGTACTTCCCCAGTCGGGCTCTGCTCCAGATTTGAGCGATGACATTCGCTGAACGTGCCCTACCACACTTAGCGAGCTGCCATTCGCAGTGCCCATACCTCTCTTTTTGGCGTAGTTTAAGGACATACCCAGGTCCGGACGTAGTTTAAGGACATACCCAGGTCCTTACTCATTAGTTCTTATGAAAAATAAAGTACTTACCTTGTAGGTAATTTTAATAAACTCGCGCCTACTAATATGTAAGTAATAAGGATTCTAACTATATTTTAATACAAAACAACTATATCAGCTGAAAGATGCCCACTGCTGAAAACATGCCAAACAACCTTCCCGCTCGGTCGGCCATCGTTTCTACAGGACTTGTTACATTTATCCGTCCGTCGGATCCGATTTAGGAACACCGGCAACCTTGCCAACACCTTGGCAATATAGTCAGATCTATCAGATAAATGTAATAGCTCGACCCTTAGCTAGGCTGGCAGCTAGCAGTAGAGCTATTACATTTATCCGGTAGATCTGACGATGTTGCCAAGGATTTGAACTAGCAATAAAATAAATAAGCTATTTCGACCTCATTTGCACCTTTCGCAAGAGCGATCTGTTAGAACGAAAAAAAAAAAAAAATTTTGTTATGTGTGTTTATTTTACACAGCATATTATTATTATAAAAACATTACTATTTTTAATCAAAAATATTAAATGCACGTATAAATAATCCTAAAATCTTATTCATAAATTATTTTTCTTTCTTATTTAAACTTAAGAAATAAGTACATCGGAATCGGCGTCGGCGTCGGAATCATCCGATGGCCGGATCCTGCCAATTTTTAGGGTTCCGTACCTCGAAAGAAAAAAACGGAACCCTTATAGGATCACTTTGTTGTCCGTCTGTCTGTCTGTCTGTCTGTCTGTCTGTCAAGACCATTTTTCTCAGGAACGCGTGGAGGTATCAAGCTGAAATTTATATCAAATACTCAGGTCTATTGTCCCTTGGAGCTGTGAAAAAATCAGACTTCTAAGCCAACGCAATCGAAAGATACAGCCGTTTATGCCGCAAATTTCCGCTCGCAAGGGAATCAAAACCTACAGGGTACTTCCCGTGAACTCAGAATCTTGAAATTTGGTACGAAGCAACGTCTTATAGCACAGATAAAGGAAAAATTGCGAAAACCGTAAATTTTTAGTTACATCATATAATAAAATATTTTAAAGTTACTACCCCTATATACCTACAGGTTTGTACGGAACCCTCGGTGCGCGAGTCCGACTCGCACTTGGCCGGTTTTTTTTTGCTATTACATGGTCCTTGTCGTCATCCTTTCCTAAATCAGATCCGACGGATGGATAAATGTAATAGCCCCCTACGAGCAATGGTCCTACCTACTGTATCGGCTTGATAAAACATAAAATGAAAACGATAAATGTGGGCTAAATTAAATGAAGCTCGCACGTTTCCACCCGAATAAGTTCGGCCGAGTCCGAAAAACATAATTTTTGCGCGAGTGACCAAAGATTAACATTTAGATACCGCAGTGGACTTTGTGCTAGGCGGAAACTGTTCCTTTGCACACCGCAGTGTTGTTAAGGGACAATCTGATGATTTAATGAATACGTGTATGCTCGGTTACACACAAACAGGGTGCGACAAGATTTTCATGATTACAGTTACAGTAGCCAACGGAGGATAACGACGTTTAGGCGAATAATTTATAATTTTGAGGGCTATTCAAAAAGCACTGCATGTAAAGGGTACTGCACCTAAAAAAATATTTTTGCTCATATTAATTATGGTGTTGTAATGAAGTATTGAATATGTCTAAAAAATATCACAAACAGATACAACAAAAATAACCATATGTAATTATATTCCAGCGATAATGGATCAATGTGATGATAAGATCAACATCTAGATCATTGAACCAAAGATACTTGATTAGGAACATTTCTATACTGAGATGTAGGTTAGTTCAGGATTTTAGTAAAACATTATTTGAAAGCCCGGCAATATTTACCAATGTATTATGATAACACACATATGTTTACTTACGTTTTTCCTAACCATGCATTTGCAAATATCAGTATTTCTTTTCTTGTTACACCTAAATCAACACATTTAATTTTATCCATGTTGGCTGAATACTTAATAAAATTAATGGCTCTTTCGCCAAAGAAAAGCAAATTGGTATTTTGAATAATAAAAGGCAAAGCGGAAGTTGGAATTATTATGAGTAACACAAACATAAGTCAATAGCTAGCAGCCGGTCAATATTGGATTAGCAGCCAAAAGGAGCCAAAAAGCAACGTATACAAAAACCTTTTACGGCGGTTTGAGCTCCGCAAAAATATTTATAAAATGTTAGGATTGTACGGAGAGCGATTCTTAAATTTAAATTGAGCTACACTACGTTAAGCTTTATGAATGCGTAATACTTCCATTATTAGGGTCCCGTACCTCAAAAGGAATAAACGGAACCCTTATAGGATCACTTTGTTGTCTGTCTGTCTGTCTGTCGGTCGATCTATCAAGACCCTTGTTCTCAACAATGCGTGGAGCTATCGAGTTAAAATTTATATCAAATACGTATATTTGCGGTCCCTTGAAGATGTAAAAAAATCAAGCTACTAAGTCAATTCAGTCCAAAGATACGGCCATTTAAGACTTATTGACTAACTTTTCGCAGGGGACCCAAAACCAAAGGTTACTTCCCATAGACCTAGAATCATAAAAATTGCCAAAAAGGTAGGCAGCATAAGTAAGGCTTACAGCATAAGTAAAGGAAAAAGTCCCAAAAACGTTTATTTGTTGTTCCATCACAAAAAAAAATGCGTAAAAAGTTAAAAATATTTGACTCTCAATCCAATTTTTCTTTTCATTACATGCCTGTATGTGGTCGCTGATTGTTAAAATAGTGTAATATACGGAACCCTCAATTCTCGCAACCAGCAAATCATCATCTTCTCATCAATCTGTCAATTGCCCGGTTTTTTACTAATGTAAATGGTTCATAAACAACTCTCGTACTATATTCACTCGCATACCCTGCTTAGCCCTTATCAGTCTGGCTTTCGACCCAGTCACAGCACGTGCACTGCTCTTCTTAAGGTGACGGAAGATATTCGTCGTGGCATGGAGGGTCAACTGGTCACAGTACTTGTTTTAATTGATTTCTCCAACGCTTTCAATACTGTGGACCATGACATCCTTCTTGCTCTTCTCAAACATTTAAACGTGTCACCTTCAGCCCTCAACTGGTTCTCATCGTATCTGGGTGGTCGGCAGTAAGCGGTTCGAGTTGACCGATCCTTGTCTGATTGGTGCGATCTTGCGACGGGTGTACCTCAAGGTGGAATTTTGTCGCCTCTCTTATTTTCAACTTTTATTAATTTCATTACGCCTAATCTCCGCTGTTCATACCATCTGTACGCCGACGATTTGCAACTCTATGCCCAATCTTCAGCGACTGACTTTTCATCAATTATTGACAGACTTAACCAAGACCTTTCACACATACAAAAATGGTCTGAGAAGTTTGGCCTTTTCGTCAACCCATCAAAATACCAGGCTATTGTTTGTGGTAGCAGTCGACAGCTCGCTAAACTTGACCTGAACTCACTTACACCGGTTGTTTTCAGTGGTAAGCCTATAACTTTCAGTCAGAGTGTCAAGGATTTAGGTGTAATAATAGACAGTACTTTGAGTTGGAGAGCACAGGTTGCTGAAATCAGCCGTAAGCTCATGGGTTCCCTGCATTCTCTTAACAGGCTCAAGATGTTTTTGCCCATCAGTACAAAAGTGTTATTAGTCAATACCCTGATTTTACCCATAATCGATTACGGTGATGTGTGTTATCCGGACTTAAACGAGGAACTTCTTGATAAGTTGGATCGCCTTCTCAACAACTGTATCCGTTTCATCTTTTGTCTTCGCAAATACGATCATGTGCCCTCTTATCGCTCCCAGCTAGGGTGGCTTCCCATCCGTCGACGACATAACATTCGCATGCTTTGCACTCTCTTTTCAGTCCTTAATGACCCACATTCCCCCGGATACCTTAAGTCTTTCTTTCAATATTATGGCGTGTCTCGCGACCGTCAACTCCGTTCTTCTGGCAATTTCTCAATTCCTCTGCACCACACCGGTTTTATGTCAAACTCATTTTCAACACGTAACACAATTCGTCAGACACCTAGTTTGCACTTTGAAGGTAAAATAAGTAAGTACAAATGAATGTATATTTTGTAGCTATTTAAACGAATTAATTTTTAATTGAAGCCGTTTCCATGTATACAAGCCTAACACGTTTCAGATCCGTAATAGTGTAGAACGTAGAAGGGTTGGGGCAGCCACTGTTTACACAAAGTATGGAATAATATAATCAGATGTGAAGAAACAGAATTGGGTAAAAACCAACAGAGCCGAGTGAGCGGTTTGCTTAGGCTAGCGAAATGAGCTGGGCTAAAGACGGACGGTCCATTGTCTGCTGCTAGGGGATTATGTGCAGAGTCGAATTTTTTGTAGGTATAACTAATGTTAAGTTAAATAGTTGTAGGTACTTGGCTTGGCTTGGATTGGATGCGGTGATTAGTATCTGTAGTAAAATACAAAAGCATGACGTTCTGCTCTGTATATACAATGATCAAACCAGCAATTATTTTCTGTTGATTCAAGTCCTTCAAAATAATCATAATTTGCAAACACACCTGGCATTACCAGTAAGGAAAATACAGACGTCCTCAATTACGAGTCACTCATCTTTCCGAAGCCCCGTAATATTATTGATAAAGAAAAATAAATTCCTCAACGACTTCAATTCATAAAGTCAATTTACCTTTTCTCATTTCGTCCGTGACCAGATGTCGCCGTGCTTATTAAGACGCACCTGTCAATCTTTCCAAATTTTTATTTCGAAATCCCTCTCACGCTGGAGTGGGCATCGAGCCATTTCTACAAACTCTTGTTTTAGCATATTTGTTTAGGACTGTAGGAAAATAAAAGGTCGTTTCATTTACGGAGCCTGATGGATCTATGCAAATGTAATTATCTGTACAGTTTCGTTATGTGTTTGATACTATTATTTTATACCTATTACTATCTCTTTATTTATCTTTCTTCTTAGGCTAGGCTTTTTACAATATTTTTATAAAAGTAAAATACAAAAATACATCTAAAACGTATAAAAACAATAAAAGCATTATAAAAAACCTAACCTAGGGTGCTGCCGGCAACGGGGCAGGGCCCAGGCTGCCGGTGGTTAGGGCCGCAGAGTGAGGAACCTTCGGACTATGCGCGCCGTGTCCAAGATTACCGCCTTATACCTATTACTTATTGTTATAATGGTATAGTTTACCATCAGCTAATTTACCTTTTAGTACACACGATTATAAATTTTACGATTTGGTAACATCTAGCTTCGACCTCTGGTACACACTTAGTCATCTATTAGAGCTTTTGAAAGGTACATTTACCTGTTATGTCAGTCCGTATGCCAAAATTGTGATAACACACCAAATGACTTAAACATCTAGACAAAAGCGTTTTCGCTTCTTCAAACACACTCCGATACGTAATCGAAAACCAATCCTAAGTAAACAAAATTTTGAATTGCGAGCCAGGGGTGTCCATACCACTTCGATTTTCGATTTCGCCCACTACATTAAATCGGGTGTTCATTAAAAATGCCATCAAGTCGGCCGTTAACGAAGTGGTGCGCAATTAACGTTGCTGACGTCACACCCTCGGCTCTTAGAGCACCTTGAGGGTCTCTTCGACTAGGAGGACACCTTGAGACGGAATGGAAAAATTGATTTATGATAGATGAAAGAAGTTTCCAGCACGTAATATAGGATAATCTATAGTCAGGATTGTGCAACAAATAATTACCTTATCCAATATTGAATGCCTCAGCAAAATGTCAAACCTGACATTTCAAACCGAAACTGAAATGACAAACCTGGTGTTTCAGTGCAATAAGCGCCTTAATTTCTTTCAAAATCCCGTATCAGAATGCCTTTCTTTAACATAAAATCTCACTGATCAATCTGTCTAATAAGTTTCTAAAATTGATCTTTATAATAGTCATACCTACGGTAAGTCATAATTACTATGCCTTTGTTTTATCTATAAAAGTGTCCCACCAGTTTTGACAACCTAATCTCATTAATATTAAGCTTTACTGAATTTGACTCTAATCGATCTTTATTTCACGAGTGTCAAAATCTTATTATTGTCGCCCGCATAAAGACATTAAGGGGCTCGAGATAAAACAGACCCCCATTAGCAAAGTCCTCGAAAAAACTCGTCGATGCTATCAGCTTGAGGTGGCAATCTAATTTTTTTTTTAAATCGCAGTCAATCACGAGAGAAATGAGCCTACAAGTGATCGTCAAAGGGACTAATGTTGATTGGTTTACTATGCAATGTGCGTTACGTGCAATAAATAATATATCTTATTTCAATGCATTTAAGTTTATTTTGGATGTAACTGTTAGTTACGGTGTTAAGATGGTCTGTCACTATTAAATGCTTCAATGTGATGAAGATTGATGGATTTACGTACACGCTTCGAACAGTTTAAACGTAAGTATTAGTTTCTTGAGTAACATTTGATAAGACAAATCTGGTACTATTTAAAGCTTTTATAAATGGCATCATTCATATTTTATTAGGTATAAGAACTCTGTCAAAAATAAAGGAACTTAATAACTATTAAAAACAATATAAATCGATAAAATACGAATATTGCAATTTGCATTACCTACTTACCCTTAAGAAGAGAATAGTATTTTGGTTTGTATCCACTGGGGGGCCGCCATAGCGGGCAAAAGTTAGTCACATAATAAAACTCAGGCCTTTTTTATCCCTTTAAAAATAAGTGTTTTGTCAGGCGTTCTAAACCTGGGGTGGGTCGCGATCCGCGAAGGTGTCTCAATCAGCATAAAACAAAAGAAATCAATAGCGGCTCCCCTCACGGGCTGACAAAGAGCAAAGATTTCTTTTCACAATTAACCACCCCTGGCTCGGTGTTGGGTGCTGATAACCGCGCCGATTGGGCTTAGCTATTTGTTTCTCTGTTTTTTTAATACCAATTCCAACGCAGTCCGTGACTAATACAAGTATTTGTATATGCAACTGGAAGTGCATTTACGGTCAAGGAGTGCAGCGGTTAATTTAAAATATGCCAGAATTAATGCTCTGGTTAGTTAAAAAGAAAGTGTAATTAGGTAGTAATTAGGTTTATTTTCTTTTTAAATTATTATTGTTTGTGTTCATCTCCCTTTATTAATTAAGGTCGTATATGCTGTAAACATCGCTCCATTAGTCAAAAGACAAACAAGAGGTCCAAGCGGGCAGTTATTATAATCTCTCGTCAACCCAAAGGGGATGTAAGCTTCTCAATTAGACGGAATTCCTTTAATACATCTAATCTATTTGAATCAAGCACACATGGGTATAAACTTTTAAAACGGAGTAGGTTATATCATGTTACCGGATATTATTCTCGTGTTGGTAGACGTCTGGCCATTTAAACTTTTCTGAGCCCAGCTCGTTACTGAAGGATTATTAAATATTGAAGCAGTGTTTGCGAGATGAAAGCTTTCTAGACGACCGTGCAAATCCGCGGGAACAGAGGTTTTAACAAGGATCCATTTCGATCAGTTCTATTTTCTAATATGAGTTTGTATCTGCACCAAATTGTTACTCAATATTCAGCGACACGAACTGTCCAGTGTATACGCATTAGGCGTTGATCCCGTACACTCTCAGCGATTAGAAAAGGTTGGACTAAAATGGAGTCTTTTCATTTACAAACAATGATACTCGTATATCTGGCCAGATTTTTCCTTTACTTTGTAGCTGTAGGCGACCATTCGACTCGTACTAATTAGTACAATAATAATTTTAACGCGAGTTTCAAAACAACTATGCGAAATCGGATATCTTATTTATTTGTATATGGGTGACCTAGTGATTACAGAATTACGGATTTTTTTTCCTTTTTATAAATTACTCACTTTAAAGTCTATTCTGAAATGAGTTACTTAACTAGATTTTGTATAAGTACTAAGTGGTTGGATTGGAAACGAACCGAGCTTGAGTTTAATCACTCCATATTGTATTTGAATTCGAATTTTTATTGGCGCTATCTATAAAAGTAAAATAAATAGAACTGCTTCATTAAGCAAAGGCAAAATATCGGCAGTGATTAGAGCAGAGAAGCAGACAGAGGTCAGCAATAAAGTGACCTTTGTCAAGCGCTGCGTCACGTCCGACCGCGTCGACTGGTGAAACCCTCGTTTGCGCGCGAATCACTTTTATTGACTCTTGCGGTTTCTGCAGTCCCAGTGACATTTTGTGTGTTTAAAATTGAAAATGATTCGGTTGGTTCGCTCTTCTGGACAGTTTCAAATGTTAAAATGCCGAAGTTTCTTGAAATTAATCTCAAAACTTAAAGTTTGGAAAATTATTTATTTCAAACATTTTCACTACTGTGAAAATGTTTGAAATAAATAATTTAAAATAATTCTAAAAATAATTTATTTTTTATTATTATTATTTTTTATTTTTTGCGTTAAAATAATTTTTAGTTGATTGTCATAAATGAGATGCTAATTATTTATTTTTGTGGACTGGGTATCACAGGAAATATTTTAACTGAATTAGAAAAATTAGAAAAAATAGGAGGTTATTATCGTAAGTTGATCGAAACATGTCGAGCGAAATTCGACTAAAATAACTAAGTTAGAGTAACCCAGTTTACCTTCCTGATTGAATAATAATTATATTGACCATGTTTTATTTACGACCCACGCACCTATGATATCTGAAATTATTTAAACAGAAATTGATTGGGCAGATACTCTTAAAAATATTATTTCATTTTCAACTATAAAAGCCAAAAAACAAACTTGATTTCAAAAGGACCAAATAAACATCCTCGCTGAATTCTTCCACCCTCCGTCACGTTAGATGGGTACTAATATCATCCATATTTCAAAGTCGTTTGCATCTGCCCTGCCTGAGCGTTCTGGACAATGGCTATTAAGATTGGGCTTTACTTTCGGACTAATTGGAATCTTTTTTTTACTTAACATGTAGGCACATTGCTTTGTAGAATAAGTAACTAACTCACTCAGGCTTTTTAAGGGCCAAGACATAACGATTACATAATAATCAAAATAATAAATAAATAAGTGTCAGTTCTAGTGATAATCGTAATTTTAACATTCTAAATAGTATTAAATAATTAAAATAAACGAGACTCCACCAGGGCGTAGAACTTCCACATTCCCTCACCGCTCCCTTTGTGACACCCATAAAATACAAATACGGCAATAAAAAGAACACCCCGAAAAACATCCTTCTGGACACTGACTCAATACAATGGCCGCCATTCACACTGGATTATTGTATTTTTCCAACACTCGAATTTTTAAGAAATGAATTAATGAATCCACGAGTTTCTTGGATAAAGAACTTTAGACTCTAAATCAGGAACATCTGGGGTTTATTTGAAGGTAATAATGGAAAACTGCGGCCAGATTCGTTTAACAATGAAGGCTCTAATTAGCTGTCACGGCTGCAAACTTGCGCGCGTGCGTCCGATGTCGGTCTCTGAAGAACAAATTATTCAAACGATGTTCTCTCAGCTTTTTCTTTCCTTTGCTGACAATGAAAGAAAAATTATTAACATTTCAGTTCGTTGTCAGTATAAGGTGAGTTCGGCCAATATCGATACCGGGTAAAATCGTATGATTCAAATTTACGCCCATTGCAGGGACTTTTTTTAGTTCTGGCAAGATGAAACGATGCGCCGTTTTGTATTACACCTCTCTTCTGACCGCGCTCCGATTTATAAGTCGTGTGATATGGGCAGTAAAGTAAAAAAAAGAGCAAACATAATATTTTTTATTATATCTGAAATTACCCTCCTTATGGTTTTTAGAAATACCAGTTATTAAGAAATACCTTTAAGTTTTTTAGGTTTCATGTAAGAGGATTGTTATTGAAACAACGATATATTTTGGTAGTATATTTATTCTTTCTATCTCTTTCTACTACACACACAATCATACGTGTCATGTGTCTCTAGCACCGAATAGGCTACTACATATCGAGTGTGAGTATTACGTTACGATATTCAATCAAAGATATCTAATTAACCCTTACAACATATATATTTGGCATTAGAATACGGCACATACACGGCTGAGATCCGGTATTACCCGAAGTGTCCAAAAATCGAATGCTAATCATCGGATTTTAAACTGTCAGTAATGTTCAAACTTAAAACGTATCACGGACGGTAAATTATCTCTCTAACTAAAGTATATTATTTTTATCTTTATATTTATTTTAAAAGTGTTATCCTCAATAGTCAAAACTATAATTAATGAAGGTACCATAACTAATTGATTTGTCGAACGAGCGAGCGTCGCAAAGTAAGTTTTAACATCGAATTACTGCTTTTTGTGATTTTTGATAGTTTATTATGAACTTTACTTTATACTACGCCCATAAAGGCCAATCTGGGGTCAATGAAATCAAAAGAGTTGATTGAAACCAGCAAAAAGTTTGGGAATGACAATTTCTTCACGTATAAGATGGATAAAATCACGTGCATGGCATAAAATCGGACAAAAAACGTGTCAAAAAATAAAAATGTTGCCCTAAATCACAGTTCGCAATACTGTGTGGCCTATTCCTCTATACGTTTATCAGTGGTTAAAGTTAAAACCGGTTATTTTCCGATAAGAAACTATGCAGCCGGCAATAGGGAGTACAGTAAAGATACGGTTGCGTCAAACATTAATTTATAATAGCCTGATTTTTTTATTATTCATTCTTATGGAATACTTATAGATCATTCTTATGGAATACTTATCTATACATATAATAAAGCTGAAGAGGGTCGAAAGTCTCTACATGGAAGATAATCGAAAAAAAGTTGGCTGGGGATACTTAGAATCGATAACAGAATACGTTCCAACAATTTTTAGAATTTTTGTCTGTTTATCTGTTTGTCTGTTTATCTGTTTGTCTGTTTATTTGACTGCGCATCACGTGAAAACGGCTGAACGGATTTTGATGAAATTTTGTATAGAGATAGTTTGAGTCCCGGGAAAGGATAATATATAGTTTTAATCCCAAAAATCAACCCTGGTCCCCACCAGGGTTGATTTCACCCCCGTGAAACTGGGGTTGAAATTTTGTATGGAGAATTTTTAACCGCTGAAACGATTTAGATAGAAATGAGTATGGAGATAATTTGAGTCTCGAGAAACGTCATAGGATAGTTTTCAAACCCTTGTGGGGGTGAAAAGGGGGTTGGAAGTTGGTATGAGATTTTTTTTACCGCTGAACTGATTTAGATGAAAATTGGTATAGAGATAGTATGGGTCTCGAGAAAGGACAAAGGATAGTTTTCAACCCGAAAATCAACCCTAAAGGGGTGAAAAGGGAGTTGGAAATTTGTGTAGGGAATTATTAACCGCAGAATCGATTTAGATAAAATTTGGTATGGAGATAATTTGAGCTCTGGAAAAGGAAATAAAATAGTTTTATCTCGGAAAATATCCCTTAAGCGGATGCAAAAGGGGTGGAAGTTTACATGGGGAAGAAACAAAAAATAACCGCTGTACGTATTTAGATGAAATTTGGTATTGAAATAATTTGTAATTTTTTGGTCAAGGTGTTCATATTTCAAATTCAAATTCAAAAATATTTATTTCAGACAACATGGTCCATTTTGTTAGTATACATTCTAAGTTGTTAGTAAGTAATCATATTAACATACTTAAAATAAAACATAAAACATCTAAAACTTATATTCTAAATTGGACTTTATCAGTTTGATCAACCCGTAGACTATCGGGCAATCAAATCTACCGGCAATCATCCTCAGAATGTTGTTGCTACTGCATATTTATAACATGTTACCCGTCGATGCTTTAAATTTACCTTTACCCGCTCTTAAGAAATATTTGAAAATGTCATGAATGTCAAAGGGTTATTGCAGGTTCGAGGACTATATATGACGGACAAAGTTGCATGGCCCAAACCAATAAACTACTACAAAATCATCTAACATTTATAGGACACCGTTTAGGTAGGAAAATATATCAAACGTTTTGTGAAGCAGTCAGTTTAGGATTTATTTTTATTTATAATTAAACAATGGGTACATTATCTGTCTCCCAAGATGTTTTGATATGCCTTCTTGAAGAACTACGCACTATTTTGTATCTTTAATAATGTATTACTGTTTTAAAAAAAATAAGTCCCGTCGAGTTTCTTTTCGGTCATAATACTTCTTGGGCTCAGGTGTAGGGTTAGAACCGGTGGTAGTTTTGGAACGAAGTTCCTTATCGGACGGTTTGCGGATGGGCTAGGCGAAAAAAAGTCACGTGACCGTCACGAAAAGCGTCACGTCACGAAAACGCGACACCCATACGATTGAGAAACATGTAAAATGGAATGAAATAAAAATATATAAAATAGAATAAAGTGAAGTGAAGTGAAGTGTAGTGAAAAGTGAAAGTGAGAAGTGACAAAGTGATAAAAATCGAGAACCTAAAAGTAAAAAATATCGAAAATGTCAAAAATGGCAAAATTTCTAAATTACAAAAAATTCAAAAACTTCAAAAACTTCCATAATTTCCAAAATTTCCAAAATTTCCAAAATATCCAAAATTACCAAAAATTCCAAAATATCCCAAATTACCAAAAATTCCAAAAATTCCAAAAATTCCAAAATGCCCAAAAAGTTCAAAAATTTCAAAAAAAATAAAATTTCATAAATAAATAAATTTCCACAATTTCAAAACTTTCCAAAATTTCTAAATAATTCAAACCACAAAATTTACGAAAAAGTCAATAATGATATAAAATAAAATAACATAACTTCGTTCCAATCGCGTGTTTCACGACACTCGTGTATTTTATTTTTCTCTGACGATTACATTGTAATGTGCTTACATTGAAGAATAAATATCTTGATCTATACCAATATCATAAATCCTCTATCGGAACCGTATGTAATTACACTAATTACCACCATTATTGCAACCAGTAACGTAACATCAGTGTATTATCTGTGACAGTGTGGTAAAAACGTATGAAAATTCATTACCTACGGTAACATAATGAATATCCGCCCCCCGACCGCCGGCGCAATAAGGTTGGTCATGGCGGTGTAATGGCGGTCATTCTAATGTTTTCAATGGATATGAGTGTAGGTAAAGCGGTGTATGCTTCTGTACATAATTAGGCCTTATTACGTAACAGTTACATAAACTACTATTTATCTCTTTTTAGGGTTCCGTAGTCAACTAGGAACCCTTATAGTTTCGCCATGTCTGTCCGCGGTCTAGCTCAGTTACCGTTCGCACTAGAAAGCTGAAATTTGGTGAGGCCTGATAAGAAGGTTCAATATAAACTATATTGAATAAAATCGGTTCAGCCGTTTTTGAATTATCAGTCAAAAAAGCATATTGAAAGGAAGTGCCGAATAGTAAAATGACGTAAGCGCCGCCGAATATCCCTTAATAAACGACCTTTTGAACGGATGCTTTGTAACAGGGCGGCATCTACGAAACTCTACACTGAGTATCGCTCGACATGCTCTTGGCCGGTTTTTTTGCATTGTTATCCCGAAAATCACCCCTTAAAGATTACTAATTCCAATTCAAGATAATCCCCAGCCAGGTACGTAGCCTATAAAAATTCAACGTCTAAAAGGGGGGGGGGGGTAGCCACTACACTCGATTGAGTTTAATTTGTGACCCCCCCCCTACCCCAATTTCAACCGCACCTGTTCTTACCTTTTCATGCTTAGACTGATTTGACGGGAGGATCGATTTGGATGACATTTGCCGTGGACATGAACGTATAAATACAAAAGTGGTCCTGTATCATCCGATATATACCTACTACTCTATGTCGTTTAAATCATGCCAAAAAATATATATAAAAAAAAGTATTAATTTTTGAGGGTAGTTTCATTTAGTGGTAATTGTAAAATATTTTATTAGGACTACTGTCCTCTAGCGTATCCATCTGTCAACTTTACTTCAAGTTCCGCCTCCAGGGAAGCGGGAGAGAAATTAGGGGTGAATTAGCCGTTTACTGACACAGACCGAATTCCACGCGGGCGGAGCCGCGGGCACAGCTAGTAGATAATATATGCAAAAATCCTGCCAACTTTTAACCCGGAAGTAGTTAAATAGGTAAAAAAATGTATAAAAAATTGTATATTTTTATTTACAATAATATCAATTATTGTTATTTGTAAATAATATTTACAAATAACAATATCTTCATATTATGAAGATATTTAAATCTTCTTTCTGTTTAAAGTGAAAAACAAGAAACTGTGTCCATGTAAAACCACATAAATAACAAAATGTACGGCGCGGGCGATATATATATATATTCTAATTCGTTAGAAACAAATAGTAAAATTGTAGTTAAACTAAGTCATTTAATCGCATGGCAAAAAACATGTCAAGAACAAGTAGATGAACATAAATTATAAAAAAACAAAATGTCAACTTAAAACTACCTTACACAAACATACACTTACAAACTACCGCATAACAAGGATCAAAAACCACAAAAACCAATAACAAAAACCTAAGCTAAATTAAAAATATTCGTACAATTAATCAAATAAACCACCCCGCATCATTCCCGGCGCAAAGGTGCCCATCACGCTTGCCGCATTTCCGCGTTGAATCGCGATGGACAGCCTCTGCGCCAGGAACGATCCGGAGCGGGGATCGAGGCCTCTCTCCTGCAGGCGGCGCCCCAATTCCCCAAGAAAGACCTTAGATTGGTAGTTTGTTTTTACACATTTTAAATGACTTATAAACGATATATTCATTAAAATCCTACAAGAAAAAGGCTTGTAATATGTGTGTACATATTTGTGGCGGTTAGCGAATAACGATATTTTGTAGGATTTCATTGCGTAAATAATACTTGTATCATGATATATCCGTTACACTAAAAATATTAGCTATTATTAATTATTTCCAATTCCCCATACTAGCCGCCCGTAAAATGACTGTAGTAACTGACTTACAGGCTTGTCCGGTTTTACACGATCATGTAAAAAGATACTGATGTCGAAATATTTTTCTCTCTAAATTTAAACACTCTCCACACACTCATTTTGACGTTTAAGAAGATATGTAAGTAGTAAAATTTCGGGCTGTAAATCATTTCTCTATTTGAATCACATCCGTAGCATATTTACAAGTTGAGAAAATAAAACAACATGATTTCAAACACCGAACTGATAAATGATACTTTTACTTTAATCTAAAATATAGCAAGAATATTACATTTTAAAGTTATATTATATACATATTTAATGAATTCCTTTGTTGTTGCATTTCTTTTCAGCTTTTACTACGGTTGAATTTCTAATTATAAAAAGTGACTTGACACATGACTGACAATTAAAATGTTGCCTGGAATAGCAAAAATAAAATAGTCATGGGTATATGTCGATAAAAAGTATCGAAAAGTGTAATGTTGTACTAAACACTACCAATACGATTCCATTTAAAGGATCCATAAACGTTAGGAAATTAAATTATCATGTCACAGCCTGAAATGCTACAATGATCAGACAAAAATTTGAAATACGTTGTCGCTAATAAATCGTATAGTTATGTTATACAACATACATATCATATATTTTTCTATCTCGTCGAACGAGCGGAGCCTAAGCGAAGTGAAGTTATAGACAGCTTCGGATGAAACGGAAACGGAACTGTCAGCTGGCTACCTGGACATCGCTGCATTTCGATGGCTTTTTGAATAGTTGTTCTGCGGTAACTGTAGTAACGTTTTTTCTAATCTTTATGAAATTTGTTGGGGTTATAGCAGAAATCAATATAATTTGAGAGTTCGTATATGAGCAGGATCGATCCATGGGTTATGGAGCTAGAAGGCGCAAAACAATCATCATAAGAGTCTTGGTATATTGGTCAATGCATTTACAAGGAAATCGCGAGTTCTCAGTACGAGGCGGACTACAAATAGTTTCTGTAAATTTGAGCTCTTTATTATGCAGGCGACTTTTTGGATGAACATTGTTCTGGTTCTAATTCTTGCACGTCCAAAGGAATCCGTAATCCGAGGCAACATCACTTAATAATTGAATTCAACACTTCTACGAGTAATAACAACAAAACGTAACGATATTTACGAACAGTCAGAAGACGATATTTCTCAAAAATACCTACTTAACTACTTCTAAAATAGAAGAAACGATACTTGGATAATTATTCGTCCGCATAGAATTCGGTTATCGTGTGGCCCTCTAAAAAGGTTTTTTTTTTTCGGGATAAAAAGTAGTTAAGTATCCTATGTCCTATTCCTCACTCTAAGCTACCTCTGGCGCCATTTTAGAGACGTGCATTCAGCAAGATATTCACTCACAAACTGAACGGCAGGCATGTGTGTAGAGAAATCCTAATATTGGCCCGACCGCCGTGCGCTTGGAGAATTTAACTAACCAGAGCGGCCATTGACAGGCTTTCCCCTTTGCCGAAAACAATGGTCAATAAATATAACCAGTGGTCATATTTATTGTACGGACTGACGTTTATCTGACGTGGCTATTTGTACGTTACGTACGAATAGCCATACATTTGACGTTCGCCACCCCCGCAAAAATAAGCAGACTTTTTTTGTATAGAAAAATTACAGACATGGCCGCTCCGGTTGGTTGAATTCTCTAAGCCATGCGCCCGGTATTAAACCTACGGCAGGTGTATGAGTAGCCGCCTTTAGAAATTATTATTGTCTCCAATAGGATGTACAGAAGTTATAAATTGACTTCAATTTGTCGCGTACCGCATAGTTTTATCAACAAGTAATAGTCATTCCGTAAAAGTAACGTATTTTCCACATCATGTTGTAGCATTCTTCAGCCTTTAAGCCTTAATCAAGTTGCAGCGACAATATCGCAACCAATAAGTCGCGGCGTTTGTAGAACTCTTAATAAATAAAAATATCGATAAGAACAGCACTGGCCGAATTGCGGCAACATTTGTGTTTGTTGACTTGTCAAGTCACTCCGTACAATTATAAATTCTACCTTAATAGGTACTTGTTTTTTATACATGTATAAATGTGTTCTAAGTAAGTTAGTTTTTTTTCCGTTTCCGGTGCTTGACAAGTGAACACGGGCTTTAGTGCTCTCCGTGAACAATAATCGCGAACTCAGTGTAAACGACACATTAATAACTGTGCAGTGTATATATCTATGAAAAAGAACTCCACAATCAGGATTAACTCAAAAATTCGGTGTTTTTCGTCATAATATTACCAAAAACGAGTGCTAAAACAACAGTGAACATAACCTAAAAATCAGTACGTCAGAGTGACATATCCGCAACTGAAAATGGAAGGACAAATAAGCGAACTATGGAAAAATATGAAGGAAGAGCTCAAAAAACAAACAGATACAATAAATACAACAGTTCAAAACACTATATCAGCCACAATAGATGAAAAATTACTGCCGTTAACATGTGAAACACAGAAATTAAAAATCGAGAATGAAATATTGAAATCTAAAATAAAAACCCTGGAATTAGAATCCAGGAAAAATAATGTGATCATCCACGGCGTGGATGAAACAGAAACTAACTACAGTGGGTTGATGCAAATAGTCTTGGAAACCTTAAACAGCTTTAACGCAAAGTACACAAAGTGCACAAGGGTGCAGACTGGGACACATGGGAGATTAGCCGAGCAGAGAGATTAGGGAAGAAGATTGAGAGCAAAAAACGACCAATAAGAATAACACTAACATTGGGATGGAGGAAAATGGAACTTCTTAACAATAGAAAGTTTTTCCCGAAAAATGTTAATATTACGGAAGACTTTACAAAGGAAATACTTGAAGAAAGGAAAGCCCTTATACCGAAGATGATTGAAGCCCGGGAAGCTGGGAAATATGCGATAATAAAACACGACAAACTCATAATAAAAGAAAAAAACACAACAAATAAGGAAAAACGGAAAAGGGTATCCTCCTCACCTCCTCCCTCACCAGCGAACAACCCTAATAGCATTGAAAGCCAAGATCAAATCAAGCAGCCTAATAAACAGTCAAAAATTAATTCTTTCATGGCAACAACAAACAGAAGGAACTCATTGGAGGAAGCACAGCCAAAAAACTATTGAAACACAGTAACCGGAAATCGAAATTAAAAGCAAATATTAATACAACACAATCATATCAAAAAGAAACAATATTCTGTCTCCCAACACGGCCGGTCACCGAGGGAGAGTATGACCAAAACCCTCCATTACAATCTAATCAACCACACATCTCAGACATTCATATAGCCACTCTTAATACAAGGACTTTACGAACCCCAGAGAAACTTGCTGAACTCGAAGTAGCACTAACAGACATAAAGTGGGATATTGTAGGACTATGCGAGATCAGAAGAAATGGAGAAGAAATTCAAGAGCACCACGACTATATATTCTACTATAAAGGAGAAACTCCGGGCAAATATGGTGTCGGGTTTATTGTAAGAAAGAAATGGAAAGAAAACATTATAGAATTTATAGGAATTTCTGATCGCATGGCCATACTTAACATAAGATTCCCTAACTATGAAAACCCATGGTCTATAATTCAAGTCTATAGCCCAACAGAAACGGCTACTGAAAATGAAAAAGATAAATTTTACCATGAACTAGCAATTGCAACGGGAGAAACACATAAACAGAAAATTATTATGGGAGATTTCAACGGCCAAATTGGAAACTTACTAACTAACATCAAATCAAATACCATAGGAAAATATACGACAGGCATTACAAACAACAATGGTGAAAGGATGGTTAATTTTGCAAAAGAAAACAACGCAGCCATAATGAACACTTTCTACAAAAAGAAACCCAATAAACGCTGGACTTGGCATTCACCCCAAGGAACATACAAGAACGAAATTGACTACATTCTTACTACGTCTCCCCGGGCATTTAAGAATGTGGGTGTTATATCAAACTTAAACTTTAACTCAGATCACCGAATGCTCAGAGGTACAATATATGGTAAAAACCCAAAAAAGAAGAGAAAAAATATCTCAGTAAATACCACAAACATACCGCTCCCATTACCAAAAAACATAAGAAAACAGTTTACAGAAAGTTTAAAAGAAATCAAAGCAGAAGACACAATACAACAAAAATATAACAAACTGGAAAAATTATTACAAGAAGTAAACAAAACCCTTTTAATTGAAACAAAAAAAGACAAAATAGGGGAGGAAGCAAGAAAGCTTATAAGCCAAAGGAAGGAATTATTCAAAGACAGAAACTCTAACCATAAGAAGATAGTTCAACTTAGCAAACAGATAACAGAGAGTATCAAAACATACAAAACAGAAAATAGACTTCAGAAAATGCAAGAAGAAATAAAAAAAACAGGGGGAACTAAGAGAGCCCTTCACAAGCTGAGAGAACACATGACTTGGATCCCAAACTTAGAGAACAAAAACAGAACTGGAGCAAAAGCTACGTCAAGACATCATATATCACAAATAGCAACCGATTTCTTCAAAACACTATACAGCTCAAGTGGAGAAAATTCAAAAGAAGAAACACAAGCTAAACTAATCAGAGAAGAGGTTCCGCACATACTTGTAAGTGAGACTACTAAAGCTATTAATTCTCAAAAAAGATTCAAATCTGGTGGCGATGATAATATCACCAATGAACTGCTAAAGGGCCTTGTAGAAGAAATCAAGCAGCCACTGACCGACCTCTTCAATGACATACTTTCCAAACAGAATGTGCCAACTCAATGGACAAAATCCACAATAATCCTTATTTACAAAAAGGGAGATAAAAACAAAATTGATAACTACAGGCCAATAAGCCTGATGCCTAACCTATATAAAGTATTCTCTAAAATAATCTTAGAAAGGCTGAGCAAAGCTTTGGACGAGAACCAACCCAAAGAACAGGCAGGCTTTAGGAAGGACTTCTCTACAATTGACCACATTCATGTGGTCAAACAGCTAATACAGAAATGTAACGAATATAATAAAGAATATTACCTGTCCTTTGTCGACTACAACAAGGCTTTTGACTCTCTGGATCACCAAAGCATATGGAACGCCTTAAGAGAACAAGGAGTCGCAGAAAAATACATCACTGTAATCAGAAGCATATATGAGAAAAGTACAGCAGAAGTCCAACTAGAGAGCAAGGGTGAACCTTTCGGCATATTCCGGGGAGTAAGACAAGGAGACCCACTATCGCCAAAGCTCTTCTGTGCCGTTCTTGAAACCGTATTCAGAAAATTGGAATGGGAGAAGTATGGACTTAATGTAAATGGAAGCCAGCTGAACCATCTTCGCTTTGCTGATGATTTAATACTATTTGCTAAAAACCCTGACATACTCCAAGTCATGTTACAGCAACTAGTGACTGAAAGTGCAAAAGTTGGCCTGACCATCAATACCAGCAAAACAAAGGTAATGACAAATAGTGAATATAAGCCAATTGTAGTGGATGAAAAAGAAATAGATTATGTAAAAGAATATGTCTATCTTGGCCAAGTTATATCACCAGAGGAACAAATGTCAAAGGAACTAGAAAGAAGGATCAACAACACTTGGAACAAATACTGGGCTATGAAAGATATAATGAAAAACAGAAGTGTACCAATGAAAATAAAATCAAAACTATACAATACCTGCTTATTACCCTGCCTAACATATGGTTGCGAAACATGGGCGTGCACCAAGAAGAACATACAGAAGATTGCAGTTTGTCAACATAGTAGAAAGGAGCATGATAGGTGTAAGAAGAAATGACAGATGGAAACTAACTACAATCAGAAAGAAAACCAAAGTTAGAGACGTCATCAAGGAAATCCGAAAGAGGAAATGGAAATGGACAGGTCACATGGCAAGAACAAAATTGGAAAAATGGTCAAAAATAATTACTAATTGGTTTCCAAAATACAGTAAGAGAAATAGTGGACATCCGAAAATAAGGTGGGAAGACGAGTTTCCAAAGATGTGGATCAGAACAGCTCGTAACAGAGAAGAGTGGAAAATATTGGAGGAGGCCTTTGTCGAAAATCCCGACTACCTGACTAATGCAAAACAAACAATAGATTAAATAGTATATTAATGAATGTAACAAACAGTCAGCGAATAAAGGCTATTTGTATTTGTATTTGTAAGTAAGTTAGAGTTTGCGGATTTTGGGAGAGCTTGCACTAGGTCCCTGGTAAACCGACATGAAGGCGTTAATAAGGGAACTGCCGACTCGGCTGATCGACACCACAGGGGCTCCCACCCAGGGCTGGCGCGTTATTCTTTCTATCAATGTATCGCCTCAGTGGTACAGAGAGAAAACGCCGCCAGCATAATGGGGTCCATGCCGCAGGCTGACTTGTCCAACGGGTGCTCTTTTTATAACTTGGAGTTTTATTAATGTAAAGTTAATTTTTATTTTTATTTAGTATATATTTTACCTAATTCGTTTAAGCAATCTATTATTATATCGTAATCGTTTATACCGCCGCTATTTTGCTTGTCTTATATTAGCATCTGACGTCTTCCTATACAGATGCTGATACTTATGTTACTTGTTTATGAAAAAACTTATATCATTTGAGCGATAAAACACCAAACTCTAATGTTACGCCTTGTCGCTAAAATCACAAATAAATCATCTGCAACACCAAACTACGGCACGCATTCAAAAACAATTACGAGGGCGCGAAATTTGGGAGCCTGCCTAATTGGTATGAGATTTGCAAGTGTTTCTAATTGCGTTGAAAATTCGCAAATCCAAGGTGATCAGTCACAACGCCATCCGGTTAATTAAACCATTTATCTCGTAAGTTGAAAAATATCATATTGATATACAATTTTTCGCCAATCGTGAGTAATGTTAGCGCACTTTGTGGAAAATTGTCGGCCAATAGTGAAGTTTCTATTTTTTTATAGAACAAAAGTTATATTATTTTTAACTGCATCCGGGTGACTCATATTTTATATTCATTACCACAGTTATAGAGCTCATTAATTAAATTAGTTAAAACATTCATAAACGCAACAGAAAATGTTCATAGGCCGCAGATATGTATGACCTACATACATTGATGTTATATTTTAGAAATTCTTTAGACGTCATAGCCATATCAATTTATAGTCATTACTAAATAATATTGCTATAATAATTTTTAAATTCATTCAAAGTTTCACTACCTAATATTTGAATTCCTTGATGTATATGTACCTGTCGTAGGTGTAGCTATGCCTCTATGTGGAACCTACACTCAAAAAATCTGTCCCCCTAAAAAACCTTTCCGTTTGCCTACACAAGTTCCTACATGGCAAGCTCAGGAATTTGCCAATTTTTTACAGAAAGGTTCATATTCATTAACGCCATCAGCTCACATATTTGTCATAACCTGCGCCGGCCTTGTTGTGACTGCTTATTTTTCGGACGACGAATTTTAATTTGCGCTGTTTCGGTTTTGTTTCTTCTCACTTCCAGTTGGTGTTACTTGTTCAGTGACAAAATATGCCGGGAATGACTGACTGAATAATTGGTATTAAGTCTGAGCTTTCTGCAAAGAAATATAATAGGCATGCGTATACACTCGCAAATATATTTGAATTAAACGTATTCTTATTAATTAGTGGCAAATGTTACACGACATGTACCTACATATGTAAGACAATGTTAATTTATTTCGACTTCTCATATGTGCCAAAATGACAGAATCAGCCCCACTATTTAAGCTCTTTAAATAATCAAATATACGCCGCCGTTCGTCGCACAATGAAAATTTATGTTCGCCCTGCCGCGTCTAGACGATTCGGCACACGGACCCATCCCAGACTCTCTAATTCTCTTGCTATATTCAAAACCTATACTCTAGAATAATCGTGATTGACATTTTTAAATTCATCAATTATTTCAGATACTGCGATCGATTTCGCTACGTTGTTCCTTGTACTGCATTTTTAAGTATCTTTTTTCCCGAACCCTATTGAAAAAGTCAAGACTTGTTTGAATTAGTTTTTTTTTGTATGATTTTAATCGATGCGGATTTTTTATTACATTCCATAACTTGGCTTGTACGATAATCGACTAAGAGATGGTTGAAGCGTATAATTTTATCTGAAATAAACAGCTTTAGTTTGATGAAATTTATTAACGATACGTTATCAAATTTATTCTCTTTAGCAAGCCTTCGACGAAATTGCATCCGACCAAGCATAAATATCTATTAAGCCGCGAAGAGCTACATTTTTCAATGGAAGCGTTTCTAAATAAAGCAATTGTGATGTCTGAGAACAAATACGGCTCCTTGGTAAACAAGGGTTGTATAAGACGGGCTAGTAAATGATAAAATGGAGATTTTGGTTTGTGTTTATATTCATTAATAAACACCCTCAAGGTTTTTGAACCTGAAATGAGACCGATAGAATTTTCTTTTAAGATTTCATAACACGTTTTTTCGCGTCGTTTTTCAAACCCTTAGGTGACGGTATTGGGAGTACAAGAGGTGCGAGGAAATGATATAGCTTCTAAGGTCCAATGTCAGACAATAGGTAGCATTCATACGGACCACGCGCGTTGAATACAAAGAGCCTAATTATATAATCGCCAGGCATACCAAGATGGCGGCGTTACATGAAGTTCCTGCTTAAAATTGTACTTTCAGCTTCTGATATTCACACTTGAATGGTTTTTGTAAAAGTTGTAACGATGCAGCCGCAGACATTGGCGGCTAGTATTTTTGTTAGTACTATGTTGTATTTATTTTAATTTGCACACTCGTATTTAAATAAAATAAGAGTATACACATTATTTTTAGACCATATATGAATAAAAGATGTTTCTGACATCGATTTCATACCATTTTCGAAATTAAGTCTTAACGAAAATACAGTATTTATACTATACGTACGAGATGGAGTTCTCCAGCTTATCTAAAACAACCAAGATCAATAAATCGAAAGTAGCATCTTTATCGCGAAGGTAAGAAAGTAAATACGCATTTCCCTAAACTTAGGCTCACTTCCAAACTTAATGGCGTTTCATTATATCGTTAGATAGGCTTAGGCCGGTTCCGCGGTGAGTTATGGTTATTTGAATTGTGCGAAACAAAATAAATTTACTGAACGTGCTCTATGCCGTTCTGCTCTTTGCATTTTTGAGTGCTTATTTCGAGTGGGATAAAAGTTTACGTTATTTATGGGACGCCTCTAAGATTTAATGTGAACTCAAACGGCGATAATGTGACTTTCGAATGAATGTTTTTACCGGAACGCTCCCCCGTTGTTTAAATTTATGTTAATAAACGTAGGATTTGTCTAATAGCGTGTATCGGAGATCTAAATTACGAATGCGAATGTTCATCAAATAACAAGCCTCATTTCCCGGGTCTGTAACATTGCTTTATTGTCCATAAGTAGCCGAATATCCTCTCGCATGTGACTAGGTTACTACCGTTACTATTTCCTCCCCATCCGTTATCCGGCTGCATCCCGTTACCCGAACCATTTAGCGTAATGCGCGGTTTGTCCGGATTGACAGCCCGCTCCACTAACTACCACAGCCTTAACGATAGTTTGAATTTATACCCGAACAATATGCGTATTAATTGCATCAATTAAACTTATTACAGAACACTGATTGCTTATATTTGGAACTAAACGTAGACGTAAACTTATTGATATAATAAGTATAATTCAGTTTATGGTCTTTCGTTTTGCATATTGCCTTAAATTAATTTGCCCTGTCCAAACAGAGTTAAGCTACCCCATATAAACTACATTTATTTTCGGATAATAACCTCATAACTGGTAACGGAGAACAAGACATGTATAGGGTTCGGCTGCCCGTGTGTTGCGAAAAGGGCGGATTAAGTCGGCAGTAAAATTTGTTAAAGAGGAGTGTAGGATACGGGTGCCTCACGGCTATATAAGTTGACCAAGGATAGTTGGTCTCTTATGGAAACAATGATCACGGCTTTTGTCGATAGTGAATGAGAGTGACGGCGGGTCTTTTTAAGGAAGTCACAGGAACATCATAGGTACAAGCGGCCGCGGAAAGCTCGGCCCGCAACTATCTCCCACTTGCAGACACGAACACTATAATCCCCGATAAAGCCCGCACATTTACATTCAATTCTAATTCAGACCCATTGCTACTCTGCTCTGATTGCCCGTTACTTGTCGTCGTTGATTAAAATTTAGCTGGAGATCCTATTTAATGCTACATGATGAACGTGTTTTGTGCAGTAGCTCCTTGTTAAATTGATATTACATACATTGTTCTTAGACGCTATTGACTTACGTTTAAGCGTACTTGTATAATTTTGAAATATATGTGCTACACTTATAATTATAATTATAATGCTGCAATAATTAAAAACTTGTACTTTTACTAATGATTCGCGCGACTGAAAATATGACATACCTCATTAAGGTACAAATTAGATAAACATTTTAAAACACTATGGAATCTAAAGAAACTAAAAGCTGCAAGTACATAGGTAAACGTGAACACGTAAAATTAAACATTTCAAAGTCAAAGGGCACTTAATTGAGTTTGTTCAGGACAAAACAAAGAACGAGAACTTTTAAATTGAACGTCCACGAAGTGTTGGCAACATGTTGATCTTTTCCAACTGCGTTGCTTAGGGCTACCTGCTGTCCTGAGTTAATATTTTCTTTCCAGAAAGCCTTTTGAACACCTTTTAAAGTATCATTATAACGTTACCATTAAATAAATTCTATTAGTATAGAACATTTTGGAGGGATATGAAGTATTAGGTAGTAAAAAGTAGGTTAATTTAATGTATCTATTTATATTCATATTTTTGTTATAAAAAATAAATGTAAGTAATTTAGTTTTATGACACATATTCATCAAAAACAAGCAATATTCATAACGAACAAACTTAACAAATAACAGTATCCGTGAAATATCAACTTTTTATTGTCGTTTGATATTTCTATTACACCTATGATAAAATGTTATGAGCGCAAAAAGGAAAGGTACGGCACGGGGAGCGACAAAAATATTTTGTTTCCTTTTTTATTTACAAACTTTGGTTATGGTGATACTCTGGTACTGATACACGACAAAACCAATCTCCTATCCCCTTCTATTACATAAATCGGCATACAACTAACTCAGGTTGGTAACTGATTTGTATTTTGATAAAAAATGGGGGCTCGGTTTCCTCATCGGCAACATCAACAATTTAATTAATTGATTAGCTAAAGGCTCTAAAACAAGCCTCAAGAAAAGCAAAGTAGCCAAGATTTATTTTACTTTTGGTAGCAATTAGCGTTGAAAGTGAAAAATCTACGGAAACTTCTCGGCATTCTTATTGCTGCTTTAAATTGGCAAATTTTTCTTCGGGGAAACTTTCTGATTTACCCCTTTCTTTGGAAACCAAACAATTGTTCGCCCTCGCACACGTTGACACAATTTGTATAGATTCTAAAACAATTTCTAAATAGCTGCGATAATTTTATTTATCGCGCAAAGGGTTTAATATTTAGGAAGATTTGTTTTCTATTTACACACCTAGAAACAAGATATTATACTTGAGTGCTGATACGAGTATGTGTGACGGTTAAATATCTGTATCTCATTAAAATAAACATACAACATTACATCAAATGCCAAAACTTATCTTAATTTATTGTAATCTTATCTAAACTGTTGATTAGTGTCAATGTACGAGTATGTAGGTACATGTCTATTAAAAAACCTGTCAAGAGCAGTTCAAGCCATGCTCAATGTAGGTTATTGTACGTTCCGTCCCAATACACGACTTAAAAGTAAGTCTTTTATATTTTACGTTCTTTAGCTAAGAAGCTATAACTTTCAGTGACAACGGCTAAACCAATTTTTTTCAATATAGCTTTCATTAAAAGTATGTGATAATAGGTACGTTTTAAAAGGTGAGGGACGGGGACGTTTTTTTGGGCTTTCGGAGCGATGAAAAATAGTTCTGCAAACCCTTTTATTTTTTAAAAACCTTTCCAAGGACATCCCACACAATAGGGATGAAGAAAAAAAAAACGGCCAAGTGCGTGTCCGGACCAAGCATAATAGAAGGTTCCGTACCTTCAATGGAATATAAGAACAAAAAATAATAAAAATTTTGTTACATGTATAGCACCCACTTAAAAAAATATTTATCTGCAATTTAACTTTATAACTAAATAGCGGCATACAAAATACACCTTATGTGTGAATTGTATTAAGTTTCCGAGTAAAAGGGCTGTGATATACGGACGGACGGACGGACAGACCGACAGATGGATATAGCGAAACTATAAGGGTTCCGTTTTTGCCATTTTGGCTACGGGCCCTAAAAAATCACTGCCACTTCATGTGCACGGGAGGTCCCTTAAAAAATCTGTTTTTATATCACCACTTTGTCGGTGTGATTAATATTAATACTCAGGCCAAATTTCAGATTTCTCGATCCAGTGATACTATAGCTTAGCTCAGTAACTAAATGGATAAACAAACAGACAGTAGGAAAGACGGACATGGAGAAACTATAAGGGTTCCTAGTTGACTATGGAACCTTAAAAAAGTCACTGGCAATATAATATTGGTCTAAGAGCTGCGTCAGATATGACACAATAATGAGAGCAATGAAACCCATCTAGTAACATTGAAATACTATCCTTATTGCTAGATCTGTGCATCTGGCAGCTTTTAATGGGTGGATGTCAGAGTGACACACTAGCACAGTTTTTGAATTGGAAAAAAGTAATACCAAAATAGGTAAAAACGGCCACAGTTATCTTATTTATAGAAGACGGGGCCTATATTTTACTAGAACAAAAAACTTAATATTTCGGAAACAGAAACAGAAACATGAATTACATTATACGTCGTTTTGGACTACTTTCCCCCATTAGAAATGTTTGGCAATGATATGATCTAATTATTTATATAATTTTTCATAATACAGCATCAAAACCAGAACTCTAGGATTTGTATTCTTAAGGTGGTTTGCATTCTTTGACATCCACCACTTTACAGCTGCCAGATGTCCGGATCTAGAAATAAGCATAGTATAGCAAACTTACGAGAGGGGTTTCGTCGCTCTCATTATTGTGTCATATCTGACGTGGCTAGCTCTCCATCTATATCTTGAAGAACGTAAACGCAAAATTACGTTCAGATGTACTCTTTGAGTAATGAATACAGTTGATACTAATGTCGAGATTAACAGTCAAGAAAATCTAAATTAGCTATATGATACACGTTTTTGGCTCAACAAATGCAAAAATATGACCTATATTTTTAATCGTTTCGTTGTGCAGATGTTATTTTAAAAGATATGGTATGAACTCGAACACCTATGTACACTTGCGAGTGTTCTGCAAGTAAGGTGACTCTTGAAATTATTATTAAGTACATAGAAATATAAAATAAACAAATAATGTGTTTAAATAACTTTATTATAACATTAAATCGAGATCGTTAACAAGTAACTAAGAATTATGATATAAATTACTATATAAAGTCTCCGAATTGGATGCTATTATGAATTTATTAGCATGTTTCAGGTTTATATCAAGACACAATTTTACTATTTCATTTGTGAAATTCAAAAAAACAATTCTTCGAGATATTTTGTCCAAGTTTTGAGCAACTGTCATCAGATTTGAAGCTACTGTTGAGTCCATTTTCCGCAAGTTACTTCCATCCACCACTATAATTTGGCTTGAAGTAGAAATATGTGCAGCCCTTTGAACTTTTCGTCGAACGTGTTCGGCTGCACAGTGTGAAAGTCTACCATTTAAGGATATCCTAATAACTTGCCCTTTGTCAGTACTGACTGTGTTTATATCAATTTTTGGTCTCGTTGTTATGTAAAGCAATATAGTAGCTTCTACAAGTATTCCGACCACAATTCCGTATTCCAATCCAAAACACATCGCAACTACTATTGTCACCAGTAAGAAAAATAATTCAAGCTTATTATTTCTCCAAAGTCTTCCAAATATTGCAAAATCGATCATCGAAAACATCGCGGTCATAATTAAAGTGGCCAAAGAAGCTTTAGGTATAAAGTAAAATGTTGATGTTAGTAAACTCAGGGCAAGAAGGATGATTAGACAATGCCTCCTGCAGGAGTTTGCACACCAGAAGCATGGTTTAGTGCTGTTCGTGTAAATGACCCCGTTATTGGCATACTTCCTACTAACGATCCAATAATATTACAAAATCCAACAGCTATCATTTCTTGTGTGGCGTCAACAGGTTCTCCTCCTGAAAATACCTTTGATATTGCTACTGTTTCTAAAATAGCAACCAAAGGGATGATGATCGATTGTGGTCCGTATACATTTAACATGTCTACAAATGAGTAAGTTTCATTACCCACTGTAATAGTAAAGGGCGGAAGTGTAACTTTAGGAATGCCACTTCCAATATTACCAATCAAAACTAAAGGCTAGGTATCAGTGGTGACCTGCAAAGTGTATGCTATTATCATTCCGATGATGACTACTATAGCATTGCGGCTCAGAGATGTTAACCATTTTAGTTGTTTTACAGTGATCGTTGCAACTACATCCTTCACCAAACCTTTTCATAATAATGAGAAAGCCAATAGACAAGAAGCCGAGTATAGGGTTCCATAGTTTAATAGTTGTAATATTCATTACAAAGTTATATATTGAGTCTGCGAAGTTATCTCCAGAACTGCCATCTAGGCCAAATAATGCCTTTAATTGTGCTGAAGCTATCTGAAGAACTGCTGCAGCTGTGAATCCACTTATAACAGGCATTGAAATGAATTCGATTAAGAATCCAAGGTGCAGTATTCCAACAGTTAGTTCTACTACTCCAGCGATGAAAGCCACCAATATCGCAAAATCAGCAGAATAGTTGTATACGTACTTGGCAACCATTGCCGCCATGCCAGTTGGTCCAACGGTTACGTTCATGCAACTTCCAAATATAAGATACACGGTTCCACTTGTCAGATTCGCGTACAACCCGTATTCTGGGGAAAGACCAGCTATAACTGCATAAGCAATTCCTTGAGGTGTACCTGTTAATGCTACAGTGATTCCTGCGATTACATCTGCGATTACCTTTGTTGTATTGTGTTTCGGTAGCCATTCTACTATGGGAAGTCGTTTTTTTACAGTTTTAGCACTACACAAATCCATTGGACATCTTATTCGTTTTCTTACGCGACTCGAATTTTTATTAACTGGTAAAACAGTCATTTTAAACAATATGATCTGGAGCAGATTACCAAATGTACTAAATGATGCAGATTGCAGAGAAATATAAATCCTCATACCAATACTTATCGTTATCTCCCGACATCAGATACTTGAAAGTGGCAAAAAACCCACACATGTAGGTACTTATTTATAAATACATGTGTTGTCATAGTCATATCAATCTTCTGGGATCCACCGAATACTGGCTTATAGCAAGGATTATGGAAGAACCATTTATTAAAAATGTTTTATATCGAGTTACACGCATTTTGTCAAATGAAAAATACACAGTGCAGACTATTTTTTGGCTTCCGTGGCCAAAATTGCATAAAACCGAACCTTAATTTCGTTATGTCTGTCTGTCCGTCCGTATGTCACAGCCATTTTTCTCGGAAACTATACGTCGTATCACTCCATACATATATGTAAATCATTGTATTTTTTAGGGTTGCGTACCTCGAAAGGAAAAAATGGAACCCTTTTAGGATCACTTAATTGTCCGTCTGTCTGTGAGTCTGTCTAGACCATTTTTCTCAGGAACGCGTCGAGGTATCAAGCTGAAGCTTCTATTTATATCAAATACTTAGGTCTATTGTCGCTTGGAGCTGTGAAAAAATCAAACTTAAAAGCCAACGCAATCAAAAGATACAGTAGTCGTTTATGCTGCAAATTTTAGAATTTTTCGGCACTCGTAAAACCTACGGGGTACTTTCCGGGAACTCAGAAACTTGAAATTTGGCACGAAGCAACGTCCTATAAAAAAATTACAAAAAGTGGACATTTTATGTAAAATCATACAAAAAATATTTTTTTAAATTTTAAACTTACTACCTTATTCCTCGATAACGCGTGGAGGTATTAAATTGAAATTCATATCAAATACTCAGGTCTATATTACCTTTAAGCTGTAAAGGTTTGTACGGAACCCTCGGTGCGCGAGTCCGACTCGCACTTTGCCGGTTATTTTTACTAAATATCAACATGTTGCACATCAATCGATTGATCTTTTAAAATTACATGGAAAGTGATCGAAGTTTGTCCGAATATTTTTTGTTTTAGTGAATATTTTCAGAAATAATCACCCCTAAACTCTAAAAAATGGTGTCCCTCCCTGTAACTTTTAAACCGGAGATCTAAAATATAGGAAAAAAATTGAGAAAATATATCACATACTTGTTCAATGAAAGTTGTTTTGAACATTATCGGTTAAGGCGTTTTCGAGTTATCTTCAAATAACTTCTTTCATAGGAAGATACTACCTTTTGATATTAGTTTTTCGATCGTAGGTACGGAACCCTCGATAATGAGTGGTCCGACACGCACTAAGCTGGTTATTTTTTTCGTTTAAAATACATGGTTTTGAAATTAAGGGAATCTAGGTACATCTTACAACTTTTTAAGTTAAAAAGTTCCAGTGAACAGCTCTAAACAATTAAGTTAATTAATAAATTTACCAAACGAGCTTCTTTATCTCGTTATTAATTCGTCTAAGGCAGTGGCAGCCAGACATCTTACAAATGAGAGTGCGGCAAATATTTGTATAAAGCGAACCGATTCACTTAATTCAATCAAGCCAGCTTCGTTATTGTTACACTTTGAACCGAACTTGTAATCTGAATTATTAACATCGCAACTGTTTAACTAAAGGTAAAAGATTGTCTTGATTACTTTTAAATAAATAATGCATTTCTTTCATAAGAACACCAAAGTCGATTATGAGTATTATGTTATGACATACCTACATCATTATAATTTTTAACCAATAGTTTAAAAAACTTTACTACCTAAATAAGTAAGAAAGTTTTCAGGTACTAACAAATGAATGTAAAGAAAACAGCATCAATCAGAGCCCGGAAGCCGTATGATTTGAATATAAAGGGAGTTCATGAGGTGGCTGAGGGCATGTGAGCCCGTCATTAGTCATCAGCCGAGGATCCTGGCAGACGTGACCTGGATCCCGATGCCGTGTGCACTTAGGTGGCAATGACGCACACGTGGCGTTGATGGCTTTTGTTTTTGATCCAAGGAAAACGGCCTTTTTATACATAGACACACTTATTTTTTAAATCTACATATTGCTTACATGTTATTGATATGCTTTGCTTTTAGTTTAGAAACCTACTGGTAGATTATGCATACAGCAAAATTAAATTTTAGTATTAGGTTCAAGTGTTATCGATAGTGTGATATCATACAGTACTAATGATACAGTAGCTTCTTTTAATGATTGCGAAATGTAAAACCTCTAAGAAAAAAAAACAAATATTTCGTCCTATAACAGGAAATATAAAATAAATGAAAATGAATGTAAAAGCACCCCAATCCAATAACTGGATTACGAAGGTACAGAAAGTGACAATTGAAACATCGCATAGGACCGGACTAAATTTAAATATACGATGCCCACGCATGACTGGTCACGAATCTTGGCGGTTATTTAGATGAGCATCAATTTGTCGGATTTGTGTGGACACTTGGGGAAGGAGAATTGTAGCTGTCCACATTTGGTGATATTGATTACACAACACAATAGATTTTTTATAAATATTTTGTACCTAGGGTACCCATGGAATGGTAATTATGACGTTAGGATCACGTTCAAGGAAACAAGGACGCGAAATAGACTAGGCAAGAGAAAAAAATATAACAAATTAAAAGGGCTCAAACGTTGCTCTGTTGTTATAATTCATTTAGCGTTTATTGTATGTTGATCCTAAAGCGATTCGAAGACAAAGCGCTACACGTAATGAAAACAAAGAAATAAAACCGGTCCTAAGTACACGTTGATGCATGGGGCCGTTGAAATAATATTATCGTTACCGTGTACTTATTCCAAAGGAAATCAACATAAAGTGAATAAAAGAAAATTATGAATCGCGCGAAAATAAATTACCCCGTGTTGGCGGCAAAATAACATCACATTTGAATGCCTTTTATGCTTTATGGGACTGTAACTATATGAAATAAGTCCCGGTGCCTCTTTATGGGACATGGGGGCACGTACGCGGCATAATTTTTGAGTTATTTGTTGCGAATACACAGCACTCATAGAAAAGTTGGAGTTAAGATGATTTTACTGCAAATCTATGTAAAGCATGAACGATATATGACTATTTTTATCATTATCTTTGTCTTTTTTATGTTTGATTTTACTTGTTTTAACAATGAAATAATAAAATAATTATTAACCTACTTAAGAAACCTGGCTGAAAGCTACGGAATAAATTTCCAATAATTACATTATCGAAAAACCTCACCTCACCGCCGGTAAATTTTTCTCCGTCGTACCGCACGCCCATAATTCCTAATGACATGCAATAACCGTACCCCCAATTTTCAACATAAACCCGCCATAACAATATCGACATCAGCGAAATTTTTCCGAGGCATTTTTTATTTGAGAATAAGTAACACTTTTCGGTGTAATCAAAATTTCGCGGCCCCTCCGGCCGGGGTGTTTATCGGCCACTCAATTTGATTTTTACCACCGCACTGATTTCAACTCCTTCCACGGAACGTTGTCGGACATGCGAGGAATTGTAATGAGTTGATCTATGATCCTTGGAATATACTTTGATATGATTGTGCATGTATCTTCATTTGCATATTTTTACCTAATTTAATACATTCTATCTTCAAAGGTACGTAGAGTCCCATCATGCTATTTTTTTTAGATATTTAAAAGCTAAATATTTTAATTATAGCTGGCACACATTGCTTACAAAAATAAAATCGATGTGTAATGAATTCACTTAGCAGCACATATCTGTTATGTTTACGTATTTATTTAGTCAGTTAGTTAGTAGTTTAGTTACTAAGTTTCTAGCATTGTAGGCGATTTGGTATCCTACTTTAAGCCTATCAATGTAATGGATATAATAAAATAAATAAATAAAAAATAAAATGCAGCCATCGACAAAGTGTACCAAGACGTTGAGAGAAGTGCAAAACATGCGCACACCAAGGACATATTCGCGAGAGTAAAGCCACAGTATAAGACAGGGGGTCTAAAAGACCAGTAACCCATCTTCGAACAAATAAAAATTCACGTTCTAAATTCAAATTTCGGACTCAGGGCTGTAACCAAGCATGTTTCTTTAAAATAAATCTATGATCATTTCAATTCCATTTAAAGCCTGACAAGAAATATATGATCAATGTCAAGAGTGCGCTATTATTCCCATTTATATGGCAACAGTTCAGTATGATTCTCTATGGTGTGTATTCTATCGTATTATTCTCAGTGCTTCATTGATTATGCCAATCATTTTACTGCGTCAGCTGGAAGAGAATGTTCGAGGTCATGATAGAGACGGGTATACCGGAACACCTGATTACCCTCATACAATTTAAAAACTGGCCAAATGCATGTCGGATCACTCATCTCCAAAAAACTTCTTCCATATGCAGATACGATCCTTTTGGTATTAGTTTGTTCTTATTCTCGAAGCTTCGAGAATAAGAACAAACTAATACCAAAAGGATCGTATCTGCATATGGAAGAAGTTTTTTGGAGATGGCTCAAAAACTCAAAAATGGCTCAACCGATATTATTCAAATCAATTTTCTTAGAAAGCAAGTGTTAAGGCGCATTTTATTGAATTTTTCCATATTTTTTTGACTTATGGTTTAACAGTTAACACCTATCGATTGATGCGCTTATTGATATTTGGTAAAAAAAAAATTACGAGCTCGCAAAATATTGATCCTATGAGCATGGGTATTTTCGATTCAGCGTAAAAAAAATACATAGATAATGACACGTCACTCGCCTAGTTTGTAAAATGTGCGTTGTTCAATCCTGCCCAACTGCAACGCCCCCCCACCCATGGGGGTAGGACCCCTAAATTTTGATAGGACTCGACAGATCCTCGTTTCTAGTGTCAAGATAAAGTTAATAAACAAAGTTTCATTGATGTACATATTTTGCCTCCAATCAAGCATATAAAAGTAATTTTGTTTCTTTTTATAGGTCTACTGTAACACCAATACGAAACCTTACAATGCATATCTTATAAGTATTGACACATGTATGCTCCCTAAAGTTCAAGTCGTTCAATACAAAACGTTCCGCATACGATGCGGGCTAGGGATGTTAAGCCGAATATTATGAGTCGGTCGCCGGCACAGGTGCCGCTAAACTTCCGACTTGCCTAATATTTTGTGATACGTGCTCGAAGAATAAATGTGTGCTAGACGAACCGTTTAACGAATAAAATGAAAGGTTTATTAGGTACGTAGTTAGTGCAGATTACGCGCACAACACTATAACAATATAATAAGACACAAACGGCTTGGTAGAAAAAAAAAGTACCTAAATTATTATTTTTTGCAGAAATAAGAATCTAGCATAGGTTGATTTTTTATGGCGAATTAGAAAGAAAATTACGCGTACCTAACAGATTTGTTTACCATAGAAAAGTTAATCAAAAGTTAATCGCTACATTTCCTACAAATTTATGAGTAAAAACCAATAACAATAACAGTAATACTTAGGAACTATACGTCGAAATAAATAAAACTGATGGTCTAACCTGGGTGGGGTTTAGTTAATTTTGAAAGGTTTCCTTATTAAACATCGTTTTAGGGGTGTCACTTATTCAAGTTTGAAATGCATAAGCCACAAAAAATCATTTTGGTTAACATGCTTTTCATGCCAATCAAACTAAGTCAAAATAATGTCAATCCAGGATGTCGTTATAAAACAGTATAATTAAATTTTCTCAAGAAACACAAGTACGTATTTGGTTTTACATTTAAAAGTTATATTTGGGGAATCTAATGATGTGGTGGCTTAAACCGAAATATAATAAGAACCTTCTGACTCTATTGAAAACTTAGCAAAAAGGATTATAATCACTGTGTTTTGCCATGGGCAGCAGATTAGAGTTAGCTATAGTTGCAATTAATAAAAGTAAAATTTTACCTTTGGTAGTTAGTAGCAAGACGTTACCTGTCATCTCATGCGATAACGATGTAGGTTAATCTCTGTTTCCTGGCAGACGAGTAAAGTATGTATTGAAAACTGGCTGTGATAAAAATGTTTGAGAAGTAATCCAGCAGTCAAGGATTTGTAAACTGTCCCACCCGAAAAGTCATAGTTAATAAACATTAATATGAAGTGCGTACCTATATATACAAAAACTTATCAAATCGTATGATTCGTGACAGCCATCTAGTACGGATCCTTAGCTCTAAGTATGGTCCTATTCTGCAAAAAGCAAAACTTTACATGTTTGTAGCTTAAACTACCGGAAACATATGGAAGGCAACTATTGTTTCCCCTCTTATAAGTACATAGCTTTAAAAACCACATTTATTTCCTGTGTCAGAATTCTTTCCAATGGTTAAATTTATTGATAACAGGAACAAAGTGGACTATTTAGATTAGCAAGCTTCCAAATGTGTTACTCCACAATTTTTCTTTCTATCATCAACGCAAATAGGGATTACTTATGGTTTTAGAAGCCAACTGCATTTTAATTGTTAAGTAGTCTAATATGAATAATATAATTACCTACATAAGCTACTATTTTAGGTCTTTCAATTCAAGATTGTGCCTACTGTTTTAGTAAACGATGTAAGCACTCTCAATGTTAAGATCAGAAGATAACTGAAACAAAAGCCGTATACAAAGATTTGTCTCTATCAAAGGTATGTTTGTCGATCTGATTACGGCGGGCTCCGTCGTGGTCAGTTGTCCGAGATAATTCGGACCCGGCCGGACTGAATGCGCGCATTGCTGCATAAAATATTTCAACCTCCTACAACTTCGTCAACGATACCTGCCATTTCGTAACAGTAACTTGGTCTTGCTCTGGTGTAAAGCATTCGAAAAGGATAGCAACATATTTCGAATACAGAAAATAAATGTTAGGAGTTGACAAATAAGCGACGTGGAAAGCGCAAACGGGAGAATCGCACGCCATTACACTTCTCACCTGCTGGTCAGTTCTTTGATAAAAGAATGTGGAGAAAATAAGTAAATATTGTTTTTTTATATGAAGTATGGTGGGCCTTTGTATTTGATTTGTATAACGGACTATTTTCAGAGTACATAGTACTAAACAACTAAGTAGAAATACTTAGTTACTTAAATGGTGAACGAGGAAGACACTACACTTTTTTATTCCTTATGACAACTTGTTACTTTCTAACGGTGTCCTAAATCGTTTAATGTTTTTACTACATTGATGACAATGAAAATGTGACGTCATCCATTTTCTCTGAACGTTCTATTCTGTTGATAGTTTTCCCATAAACGATCACCTCGGGCGGTAGCAATAAAACCCTCTGCTATCTATGGACTTTTCCAATACACTGGTCAGCTTCGGTGTTTCGATAGAACTAACCGAAGCATCCCGTATGTCGTAATTTGTAACTGTTTCTTTCTGGTTGATACAACTGAAAAAGGACAGCGTTATTGTTAACATGACATTGTTTAAGATACAAGCTCCCTTTGCCAACACAGCTAATAATTATCTAAATAGCCATCTACATTCTTACCCCCTTACATTTTATTATTACCGGTCAATTTATCCGATACTATGCGTTGTTCGCAAATCTCAGCAAATCCTGCGGATTCATGTTTGCCTAGTAGATTTAACGATAAGAAAGCTGGAAACTGACCAAGGAAATAAAACTGGGGATTTGTTTCGCAAGTTTACCATGAGTTTGTAAGCTGCCGATTTATGATTTCGTCGGGTGAAGAGCCAAGCTATACATGATTTGTTTAATTTGTGTAAGAAACTAATTTATTAATTTAATGCAGTGAACAATGCTGTTTTTAATTCTTCAGAGAAAAGTATTAATGGCTCCAATGGGCGTCCTTGGGGTACACCACAAATCTTATGAGTACCTACATTTTCTGTGGGCAGTAGTGACACACAATAGGTGGTGGTTTAAATGAGATACCCCCGTCTGTAGTTAATGTGCTGGACAAGCTGATTTCGGACAACGCTCCAGAGACTTGGGACGAAATTACAAGAGACAGAAGGTACTAATAATAATGAAGGTTTACATTCAGGCAAGATATTTTGTGTAAGTGGATATTCTAGAATCGAGATAAAACACATTAAATTATTGTGATAAGTATAGAACTATAGAAAACATCGAATCCTTTATCAGGTAAAATTTTACATTTATTGTTTGTCCAAAATCCAAGTAATTTTACAGAAGACTATTATTAAGCATCTGGTCTTTGATAGGTTCTACATGTTTTTTTAAATTATGTGTATAAATATACTTAAAGAACTGCTGGTCTCTAACTCAAATATTCTTAAAAGGCATTGACTGCTGACGCGCTACGGCCGTTTCGACATTGTCTCGCTGCCCGAGGGTAGACAAAAGAATCGCATCACTCACTGCCCACAGCCCCCGTCCGGTGGACATTCGGCACAATGATCATACCCCGCTATTTATCTTCCGGATTAACTTGCTTATCGACTTTAAGATATTGGTTTCAAAGGCCGTTGAGTTCGGTGTTGACTACATTGATTATCTCGGATCTAGTACTGAATGTTTCAAGTATTCACTGCTACAAATGCTACAATTATTGTGTTCACTACTTTTTAATGTTTAAGATCATTTAAAATGAGGCTAACCTTAATTTTTTCTTAGGCTATATCTACAGTAATATACCGTTTATAAATACAAGTAACAATCAAGTTAGTTTATAAGGCCCCTTGTAGGTTTTTACTGGATTAAAATTGTGTTCGCGGTGTACATGCACTTGACACATCATTACAGCCTTGGCCAGAAGTGTTGAGCACACTTGCGATTTTCATACAGAACTCGAAAGTTTAGACCGGCGTTTCTATCTTTTTTAAAGTTATTTTATCAATTAATTCAAACTGAACAGGCATGTTTTGTTGAAGTGAGTAGTAACTGCATAGAATATTTGCAATTTGTCGCACCGACCTAAATTTGCATTTTTGGGATCTCCACTTTTCGTATTTTATAGGTACCTTGAAAGTGTTATTAAGTGAAGTTTTCTAGATATATCAATAAAATATAACATTTTACGTCATCGTACATTGTTATGATAGGGAATTAATACTTAACATCAAAATTGTAAACAAAAAAGAGCTACGCTCAACACTTCTGGCCAAGGCTGTATTATATTGGTCAGGCAAAAAACGGTCGGTCTGTATACAACGGACGTATACAACCGGCCTAACTATCTATGTACAATTAGACAATTTAGATACATACCTATATTTCTGCACGAATTAAAATAAAGTTAAATTAATACGTAGTCATTTAATGGCAATCTCCACCCCAAACTGTTGATCTTGCAAAAACTATACGCAATTAAGAGGTAAAATTATTCAGACGACAGTCCCCAAGAGGGTGGACAAATGCCCGCTTTAGCACTTAAATAGTGCGAACGATCCCCAAGCGACGGTCAAGCCGCGCGGACAGCCCGGAGGCGTTCCTGGGACATTAGCGGCACACGGACCCTCCCCTACTCTGTAACCGCAAATTAACTTCCTAAGAAAACCTACGCTGAATCTTTTCCTACCTCCCCGGCAAAATATTAATATTAGTCCCGCGTGCAAGGGGTACGAATCTACGAATTCCAAATTAACATACGCCCGTACCTTTAGCAAACATCGCCAAGACACCGGTCCGTAATACAATGTTTGCTTCCGTGTAAGGGCCTTTCGATGAATCTTAATCTTCCTGAGTCAGGTTACCCTCTAACCCGCATGTGTATAACTTAATCGACACCCCTTCCCCATAACTTGCTTCTAATTGTTTGCTCTCGATATTGTCGACGTCCTCTTGTTATGGTTAATGTATACCTTTTACCTCTATGAGCTGCGTACACAATCCAATTTGGGTACCAGTTTATGTACTATTCATCAATTAATTATTCCCTCGTATATCTGAACTTAGACTGCCAATTAGCTATCTGCAAAAAATGAACTACTTACATTTTTGTTTTATGGTAAACAATTTTACAGGTGATTAATACTTACCTACACAAAGATTTCTACTAACGTACAAATATTTCACAATATTTCACAAATATATGCCTCCAAATTAAAACAAGGCCTAAGTTAAAGTTAAACGAAATTCTTACCTCTGTCTCGTTTTATTGCAAGTAGCTGCTTACGCAGAGGTGTTCCTTTCCTCATTACCCCTCCTGCTCAATTGTCGTGACGAATCGAGTCATAAAGTGCCATCATTTTCTACACGTCCCACGTACCCGGGTAACTGCTTCTTATAAACTTTTCGCGTAATTAAGAGGAAATACGCTTAGGTACATTCTGTGATATGTTACGTTGGAGTAACGAAGTCGTGGTGTGTAGTATGTCTATTTATTGCACATTAGAAGGAACATTCTATAAAAGAGAAGAAGTATCTTTAGAATGTCTTATTAATATAAATATTTTGGTTGCTTTATCACACAATGGTGGAATAGTTTAAACGTAAAATTGTTAGTTATAATTTGCTTTCTTTCACTTAACCTTTCAATATATCAAAACTTTCTTGAACCCAACATTTTAAACGATGAAGCAGACCGTATTTATTCGGTTCGATCGGAATATTTTGAATTAATCTGTCTCCGAACAAGTAGTTACCCGAGTTGAGTCAGCCTTTTCGGGTTTTTCTAGCCTTCGCCCGTAGCAATTAAAAAGCAAATGGCATCTCGCGTCTCGTCCTGTACCGAAAATAAACACAGAGGCACGTTTGCATGTTTTCCTTTAATTAGCATATCACTGTTGTCTTGTACGCCCGGTTTGTTACATCATTTCCATATGGAAAAATGATTCGAATCTCGCCCTACTTGGAGCTCCCCATCGCAATATGTGCTTCGATGTCGCAAGAAGAGGGGTATGTGAAAATTATACGGCGGTAGAACGCATTAATTTGCCATATTAATTTCGCCGTAAAACTCTGCTCGCGACAAGCCGACGGGGAATTGCGGAGTTCGTCCCAGGCAGCCGCTTGTTCACACAATCGCTTGTTCAACACGGCTTTATGGGTCTGCTATTGAAGAAAATACCTCCGCGATGTGCCTCGTTACCTATGTTGTTAAACCCTTGCTATATTGTTTCATGTAACGGCGATGTGTAACTTTGAACTATTTAATTTGGCGCTTGTCTTATTAAGAAAGTTTCTTTGTTTAGCATTTGGGTTGTATTGCGTCGTTTTGAGTACCCATTTTGGAGTTATTTAGGTATTTAAAGGATGTTTTTTTTTCTTGAAAGTGTAATGAAGTGATTTATCTATGCTGATAGAGGGCTACCATTTTTAACGGCATTGTTAAGGTGTCTGCGCCGACCCTCGTGGCGAGCTGGTAATCTAACTATAATTTATGATGGTCAAGAACGCGGCTAATGCACCTACTGCGATTCGGTGAGCGCGGAAAGGAGGGCTACCCTTACCGGGATGTAAAAATAGAGTTTAATCAAATATATATGTATGTATTTCTATGGCGAAAGTTACTTGTAATATAATTTGAAAAACGCTCGCATGACATACTGTCATTATTAAGCAAATATTATTACTCCTTAAGGAGTAATATTGGGTTTTATTCTCTGCACACCTGAGAAAACAAAACCCATTATGAACAAGTGTGATGAAAAATTACTTAGTAAGGTTCTAATTATTTTTACCAAAATATGCCACTTAAATTCCGTAATTAAAAACTTCTAATAGGACTAGACAGATCGTTACAGTTTTCCTATATTTATGGTGTAGTACAAAAAAGTAGAACCAAATTACGGATTTAGAGATCTCACGGCAATATGCTGGCCCATAACTCATCCCGTCGATCTTCGGGCGCTATCTAAGCCCGTGATAAGCGTTTTCTCATGACTTGCATATTCGACGCCCTGGCTTAGGGCTGCTACTAGGGATGATGCCAAAAAATTCAAGTACCGTCGAGTTCCGTATCTTCGCCTGGATTTTGACACATTTCCCAAAAAATCTTTCAAATTTGAAAGCATTTTAGTCCGTTATGGCCAAAAAACGTATTTTAGTACTCCTGACTATCAGTATATACCATTAAAGCTTTGAATTTCATTGGGAAACTTGGCAATAAATGGCCCCGAAGGCAATAGGCGAAGTTTGGGTGTTTTCTCCAATCTTCGCCTATGGCATGCCTTACCGCTAATTATAAACTTTTCTGGGACTTACACCTATCAAGTTTTATCTCCCTGGAACGTGTTAATATAATATGAACCTTAACTACACCAGACTAGGCACATTTAAAAAAAAATGTGTAGTAGGCGAAGATTGGCAACAGTCTGAAGTTGTTTACATACATTTTCTAAAATGATGCTAGGGCTGCCAAAAATTAACCAACATGTCAAATAAAGGAGAGTAATGGTTTATAAGTAAAAAAAAGATTAAAAAAAATGTTGATTATGTAAACAAAAAACGTATCTCTTTTCGCTTATCAGTATTTTCGTAATCGAGATCAAATCAACCTTTGGCTTCTACACATAATTACCTTTTCAAAGTGAGACCGTACAACCGTACAATGATTGCCTTCTAAGGGTCCCTTGTTCATACCACGTACCTACTATTACTACTGGGTACATCTAATATATCTTTAGGGCACAGCTTACTAACTTTCCTCCAAATCGCTAATCCCATTTCCGAAAAACCAAACATAAGAAAATATGTACATTTGGAAACAAATTTGACAACCCTAGGGGTAGGCGAAGTTCGGTAACAAGATGGCCGCCAAATACCCTCACCAATGTTTTATCCAATTGTGACTTCTAAATGTAAGCTAGCCATTAAATAATAGTTACATATTAAAAATAAATAGTTACAGGATATAATTATGTAAAAAGTTTAACATTACCTGGCCTGTATCACTGTTTAAACCTGAAGTTAAAACACTGGCTTAAAAAAACATGTGGTCGGTGTCCCGCAAAAACCTCACTGAATGTCAACTATATGAAGTTAGCCACAGATCGTTCGAAGAATGTTGACACCCGTAAAAAATACTTTGTATTTAGTAGTTTTGTGTAAGCTTGCACAAGAAACATTTTGTTAAAGTCAATTTATGTAAAAATAGGCGAACATAGGTAGCACAGGCGAAGATACGCAACACGACGGTAATTTGTTATCGATTTTTATGTACCCAAAATTAATATTAGGATATTTGAGATCATTGGGACTGTAATTGGAACTACGATCTCTATGAAGCTCGAATATAATGAAGTACTTAAAAATCAATAATTATGTTATTTATGTTGTCATTGAGAATTCGTTTTCTCGTGGTTTCCATAAATATTATAAAAAATAGAGATATGTTATTAAAGGTTAGTATTTAAAGGCACAACAAAAAATAACCATACCTTACTATTTATAGAAAATTCACATCAAAATATCTTTTTTTTTTGCTGTGCTGGTCAGTATTTTTTGATATGCGGAATACGATTTCCCATTATAAAACCTTAAATAAGATTAAGAACATAACTACATTTCATTTCGAAATTCAACCACGAACCACTAAGGGGGTAAAATGGTGGTAAAAATAATTGAAGGCTTATTTCAGATTTATACCGTGTCTCTTTGTATGGAAATATCAACAAAGCGTGACAAGTTGTAATTGTTTAAGATTGTTTCAAGAGTGTCATTGGAGACCTAAGGTATTAATACAATAAAGTGTCGCATTCTCCCAAGTCTATATTGGGTTCATCATACCGAATAATTAGCATAGTGGCGTATTCGAACTTAAGTACAAGTATGTCTTAGATTAATGCACCGACGTTGACAACCCTATTCTGAAGGGAGCGCGACCACGCGTGGCTCTAGCAATCGACATGTTTATCGCTTTAATATAAAATAAAGGGAATATAGGGTTAACGTTATATCGATAGATGAAAAACGTCGACATGTGATCGGAGGACGGGAAATTGTATTCGTTTTTGCTTCGGTGCTTTGGAATCGCTGATTTGGTACTGAGATACGTAGATGTGCAAAAATATTATTGGCTTATTAGAACTTCGACATCATCGACTCCAGCCAGCAATGGTCACGCTATTATTACTATTACCTAACATTCTTGGGTTTGGATTTGGTAAGGGCTAATGTAATTTTGTTTTCGTACGTTTGTCCGATTTTTGGATAGTTTCTAATTATAAGGAAATTTATATAATTTCGAATGTCTTAAGCAAATCAGGGATTTCACTAATAATGTTACATAATGTTTTGTATTAAAACTACAAAAAAATGCATATTTCAAATTTCAACCATAGTGCCAGTTCAGAAAACACATAGACTCAATAGGGGTGTCTCCTCGAAGTTAAAGTTGTGTTTGTTTACAATTTTAATAACCCCGTTCGTGTGTCGCGCGAGGGGTGTGCATACATTTTTCACCGATATACAATAAGGAATATTGTCACTTTAGAATTTGCGGGCAACGCAGGGGCGATATTTATAGATTATCCTGGATTTTCTACTTGAAATATTCTATGTAAGGCTGTAAGCATATCTTACGTGCGTTTCATAAAATCTAGAAAGTTATGTTTAAGTTGATGTTTCTGTCTGTTATTTTATAAGTATGGGAATTGTATGTTTTATGCAAGTATAAATATTTTAAATGTCCCTCAAAACTTACTGTTGATATTATATATATTTATCTAATATTTATTGCACAAAAGAAAATCTTGACGTATTAAAGCCGGACTTAATTCCATAAGGCATTCTCTACCAGAGAGGCATTTTCGTATCTCTCTCTTCATTGAAATTGTAATCATTTAGCTAATTTATCACGATGCAAGTATAATGATATTCATCACTCTTCATATCATAATGCAGTGCTTATTCAATATAGCAGTAAATAATTGAATTACTATAAATTAGGTACCCTTAATATAAATTACTTCCTCTTCATAATACAGACATTAAGTCGCGAGCTTTAAGTTGTCAAGCTTTGTTAAGGTTTAAGTTATCAAGTATAATATTAATATGTATATATAGCTTTTTCTTTAAATCTATTGATACCAAACAGTGTTTCTAAAGCCAGCCCGTAAGTCAACGCGCGAGATTTGAATCCCAAATTCAAAGTCGTGGTTATTTCCAATTCACCTTTCTGTTTTTCTTCATATTGTTTATCTTCTTTCTTTTATTTTGTTATCGGCGGCACCCGGGGTGAAATGTTTGATTATGCATATGAGGACGATATTTTGTGTTTTGACATGCAAAGTTGTTTTGAGGTTTATGAAATCAAGGTGGTGCTTGAGTTGAATATGTAGCGAGAAATAAATGGAATAAGTATAAAATACATTTAATGACATCCCGGTACTAAGGATCCACTAAAATTTGACCGACATTCTTGGGTTCTTCTCGGGCATGTAGAGAGAGCTCTGACTACATTTGTAAATAACCTAGAACCACGACCACTCTTTTAGAGACTCCAGCAATAAGATCCCCATACCTACTGTAGTTCCATGAGATAAACAAGAGAGTCTGATGCCAAGAGAGTAGGTAGGTTAAGTACCTACCTACTCTCTTGGAATCAGACTCTCTTGTTCTCTATCAAAATACTACGAATACTAAACCTTCTGCTTAAGTGTAGTGTAAACAGTTAACATTTATTGTTATTGTTATAATTTCCACCAAAGTCCCCATGGAACTTCTGAAGGACTTTCCTTGAACGAAGTCTCTCAACATCGGGAGTGCATAAATCGAGAACGGTCACCCCTGTTGTCTTAGTAAGCACTAAACGTAGGTCAAGTAAACACCCATAATGGATTCTACCCAACTCGGTAAATTATCATCTTGCCGGATATTGAATATATTAAGCCAACATTGCCGTCTGATGCAAAACGACATCCATGTAATTACTGGGCTTCTAGTCCCCATGATGTTATGGTTACCTATGTAAATGAATATTTCGATTATCATTGGAATTCATTTCATATCATTATTATTTCCGTCAGTTGTGTTGTAATTAGTTACAAAGGGAAGGTAATTTGTTACAGCGAAATCAAAGTAAAATACCGAAGATGGCGTCCAAGCAATAATGGTGGAGGAGATGAACCAGACCGGCCGAGCCCTGAATATTAATCGACTTCGGGAAATGGATTAAAAATTCCGTGTCTCGACAACTGTGGCCCCATCACGATCTCTTGTGTTTTTAAACAACTTTTTTTAAACATTCCAATCCTCATTTGCATTATTTTTTTATTTCCCTCGTGAATAATTTAATGAATCTTAAGAAATATCGCTTTCTTCTGCGGTAAGAAGGGACGTTTCCATTCCATGGGTATATAAAAATATATCAACGTACCTATCTTTATTTATTTCTTACAACCGAGTAATAAGTAAATCCCAGAGTTGATTATTAGTGTCTGTATGAAAATTAGTATCAGATTTCCCAAAGTATAAAAAGTCAGTGCTCAGAATTATAACACTGACGGTGTCAGCTTTTTATTTCTGAAGTATTTTAAATTGCATTACGCTGAGCGTAACAAAATTTAACGGATATTAAAAAGTTTAACTCGTCTTTGCGGAGTTAATATTGACGGGCGTAGCAGATGGGAAGAAAGGGGTTTCTTCAAAAGAATTCTAACGGTGACAAAAAGGCGTAAAGAATCACGGGGGAAGGGGTGAAGTAACTTATGCGGCGAAGAAAGGGAATTAACAAAAATAAAAGGTGACGGCCGCGGCGCTGTTTACGGGCCGGGGCGACCCACCCTTAATTAAAGGCTTTCTCGGACTTTTCGCGATGCAATTTGCCTAAAAGACAAGAATTATTTTTATTGAAGTCATCACTAATTTCGACAGAGAAGGGGCCCGAAAGACAGCTTTTGTTGTGCACAAATGGTGGTCTAATTGCTCGGTTTTTGGGTTCTATTTTGAAATAATAGCCCGTCGCGCGATTACTGATGATTATGAATTAGTTTAACTTTTTTTCAGTAATGCATGTCGGTTATTTAGATAATTTGAGATATAAGAGATAATATTTTATAAGGGCAGTTTTTTTATAGGTAAAGACCAAAAGTGGGTAGTAAAAAAGCGTCGCCTTATCACAGATCTACCTCTATAAATTTCCATACCAAGTGGCCCGTTTTCATTGCTCTCAAGTATAGAAATACCATTCGGACCGGGTGTCTAACCGGGCACTATTAATATTGATTTCATCCTACTATACCCTCATTGTTTCTCTGCATTATTATATTACCCAAGGGTTGGTCATTATTTATACTGACCGGGAAAAGTGATAAAACATGCAGTTTTACTTACAATGCACACTTTGATACAGGTGTTTTCAGACCGTACAGACTAAACAAGTTGTCATTTTTCAAAAATATTTGTGAAGCTAAATCAAGTTAAGTACAATAAATTGACGTTACAGTTAAATATACATATAAATTGCCAATGTTTTAATTAAGGTTAGAAAAAAAGTCTAATCAAGTTTGGAAATACCAAAACAAAATTTAAGTAGTATTAATTATCTTCCTCTTTTATTAATAAAAGTCGCAAAGTTCAGTCGAAAAAATTGGAGTGGAGACAGTTGTTCGGCAGTCCCAGATTTACAGAAGGTTAATATCCAAATGGAATCTAAATCTATCCGGACGATTGTGCAACGGTTGTCCCTATTTAACTTGCAGAAACGATAGAGACGGGTAGATCATTCTACTTGTCCCGCCCGAATCGGAGTAGGCGTTTTGTAGTATTAAAATCATAAGAAAATAATTAAAATCCGTAAGGGGATTTTTGGACAGTCGACGTGATTAATTGTTCCTGCGGAATAAATCCGCCAAAAAGCAATAAGTGTCATTTAAGAACGTTCGGGAAATTTGTTTTTAAAATTATGTCGCAATGAAAAAACATCGGTTGGATTTGATTTTGGGTACACGTACCTAATCAATTCTGCTGTAATATTAAACTATGTTTAAATTGTTAATGAAATTATAATATGTTTATCAATAAAAACCTCCGTAAGGTTTAATTAAACTCACAAAGACAGTGAGGCCATTATGTAATCAATTAATCATAACTACTTACTCTACACCTTTCTCTTATACAGTATAGTCCGTATTAAGAGGTTATATTAAGTGGTCAGTCCATGTAGATTCGATATTTTTTTTATTTTCAACGACATTTCGCTGATATTTTTTACGAAAAATGTTTGAACTCCAATGATAAGTTTCAAAGATCCATATAAATGTGAGATATCCATGAAGTGATGTTTGCTGTGAAGGCGCTTTTTAGGGTTCCGCAGCCAAAATGGCAAAAACGGAACCCTTATAGTTTCGTCATGTCCGTCCGTCCGTCCGTCCGTCCGTCCGTATGTTACAGCCATTTTACTCGGAAACTATGAGACGTATCTTTATCAAATTTTAACATAAAGTGTATTTTGTGTGCCGCTACTTATACTTCGATTTTTTTGAGATTAGAAATTGAGTAAACATAGAAACAGTAGTTGCCAACCTGTTCTAAATGTTCAATTTAAACACACTGCAATCACACCAACAGAAGATTAGTTAACATGATTAAGAGTTCACATTTGTAAAAAAATTATAACAATTTGCGTATTAAATAATTCAACACAACAATAAATACACAATTTCATTTTAGATTTTGTATGCCAACGTTAGAGACACGTGAAAAATGAAAAACTGACAAGACAGTGACGCACGTACGTTCTAAAATGAAAACTTAAGATCTATTTTTTTTTTATCAGTATTCACGAAAATTATTTAATCATAATATGCACTTATTAATCAATTTTCGTAAATAAAAATGCGTCTAAACGTTATTTAATAGTTTTATTATATAATAATAATATTATATAAATAATAATAAATAATAAAGCAACTGTCTTAGGTGATGGTAAAAGATTTGGTGGACTACGAGGTGGCTTTTCTTGTTGTATGCCACTCGGGCCTGCCTCTGATTGCTCCATAACCCTCCAACCAAACGCACAATAATAGAGCCACCAATACCTTTACTCAAATAAGAATCACAATAAGCTTTAAACATTAAAAACTATCTAGGTATGGCTGAGAGATACTAATGACAGATGACGCGAGAAAATATTTAAAAATCGAACCATCCGTTGCGAACCTCTTCATCTCTAGGTATTTTATTGTGCAACATTCACAAGAACATTAACAATGATAAAAATAAAATATTTAGTGCATATAATAACTACCAAAATATTGTGAAATACTCAATGTAACATTTAAAAATACGCATGGCTTTACTATAAATACAAATATATTTAAGTATGTTTAATGACGGCGTAGGCACTTTGACAGTTGTGACATTTATCGTGTATAATAAATAACCCTGTACATCGTTCTGTCAACGTTTTTCTAATCTCAAAAAAAACGAAGTATAGTTCTGTACTTAATTTCTGAAAAAAAAATTTTAGGTGGGCACTCCATACCGACAACTAATTGTCAAAATTTTTTTTTCTACCAAATATCAACATGATGGATATCAATCGATAGGTCTTGAAAAATAACATTGAGGTTCCTTTGAGTATTTTTTGATTAAGTACATATTTTCAGAAATAATCACTCAAAAAAGTTGTGTCTCCCCTTGTAACTTTTGAACCGTAAATCCAAAAATTCAAGAAGATACATCTTTGAATCTAGACACACGGCAGCGTGTCAAGCCTAGTTCAAGTAAAGGGACTGGCTAGCCAGCGCCGAATGTATATTACACGAACCACTTGGTGCCACTTTTGACCCTTCTATAACTCAAAACCTTTTTAACGTAAACACAAAACTACGTGTGTTTAATTATATCCATAAGGACATCTAGAAGCCCAAATTTCATGAAGCTAGCTCAAACGGTTATAAAGATATGAAGGTCAAAAAGTCGTTAATTTTAGCACTGACTGACTGACTGACATATAGTACCTAAATCTAACCTACTTCCAGATGACCTAGAAGGATGAAATTTGTATGCCAACGTTAGAGACACGTGAAAAATGAAAAACTGACAAGACAGTGACGCACGTACGTTCTAAAATGAAAACTTAAGATCTATTTTTTTTTAATCAGTATTCACGAAAATTATTTAATCATAATATGCACTTATTAATCAATTTTCGTAAATAAAAATGCGTCTAAACGTTATTTAATAGTTTTATTATATAATAATAATATTATATAAATAATAATAAATAATAAAGCAACTGTCTTAGGTGATGGTAAAAGATTTGGTGGACTACGAGGTGGCTTTTCTTGTTGTATGCCACTCGGGCCTGCCTCTGATTGCTCCATAACCCTCCAACCAAACGCACAATAATAGAGCCACCAATACCTTTACTCAAATAAGAATCACAATAAGCTTTAAACATTAAAAACTATCTAGGTATGGCTGAGAGATACTAATGACAGATGACGCGAGAAAATATTTAAAAATCGAACCATCCGTTGCGAACCTCTTCATCTCTAGGTATTTTATTGTGCAACATTCACAAGAACATTAACAATGATAAAAATAAAATATTTAGTGCATATAATAACTACCAAAATATTGTGAAATACTCAATGTAACATTTAAAAATACGCATGGCTTTACTATAAATACAAATATATTTAAGTATGTTTAATGACGGCGTAGGCACTTTGACAGTTGTGACATTTATCGTGTATAATAAATAACCCTGTACATCGTTCTGTCAACGTTTTTCTAATCTCAAAAAAAACGAAGTATAGTTCTGTACTTAATTTCTGAAAAAAAAATTTTAGGTGGGCACTCCATACCGACAACTAATTGTCAAAATTTTTTTTTCTACCAAATATCAACATGATGGATATCAATCGATAGGTCTTGAAAAATAACATTGAGGTTCCTTTGAGTATTTTTTGATTAAGTACATATTTTCAGAAATAATCACTCAAAAAAGTTGTGTCTCCCCTTGTAACTTTTGAACCGTAAATCCAAAAATTCAAGAAGATGCATCTTTGAATCTAGACACACGGCAGCGTGTCAAGCCTAGTTCAAGTAAAGGGACTGGCTAGCCAGCGCCGAATGTATATTACACGAACCACTTGGTGCCACTTTTGACCCTTCTATAACTCAAAACCTTTTTAACGTAAACACAAAACTACGTGTGTTTAATTATATCCATAAGGACATCTAGAAGCCCAAATTTCATGAAGCTAGCTCAAACGGTTATAAAGATATGAAGGTCAAAAAGTCGTTAATTTTAGCACTGACTGACTGACTGACATATAGTACCTAAATCTAACCTACTTCCAGATGACCTAGAAGGATGAAATTTGGAATCCAGCTCGGTAATTGTGTTTAAGCGTAGTAAAAAATCTAAAAATAAAAAAAAGTTAAAAAATAGGGGGGTTCCAATACAAAAACATTTTTTATATTGTATCGTTGGAATCGTTACAAGCAGATATTTGAGACTATCCCAATATATGTATTATAATATTTGTATTATGTATTTGTAAAAGGCCTGATGGGTTGACGTTGGTCCCTTGGGAGCGAGGAAAGTGTTTGTTGTGGGACGCAACGTGTGTCAGCACGTTTGCGGCTTCACATATTGGCCGCACCGTAAAGACAGCAGGGGCAGCGGCTGAGTTAGCCGCCGTTCGGAAACGAGAGAAGTATGCGGCCCTTGAGAATTATTTATTCGTAGCTCTCGCAGTGGAAACCACCGGATGCTGGTGTGCTGAGGCCAGGGCTTTTTTTGGCGAAGTGGGGAGGCGTTTACGGGAGAGAGGGTTGGATCCTCGCTCCGGTTCCTTCCTGATGCAGAGGTTGTCCATCGCGGTTCAACGAGGAAATGCTACGAGCGTGATGGGTACCTTTGCGTCTGGAGGGTCGCGGGGCGACGTTGTCGGATAGGTTTTTTTTTTGTTTATTTTTTATTGTGTTCAGCGTAGTTTTATTTAGGAGTAGATTTTATTTATTGTGATTATTTTATATGACATTTTTGTGACTGTTAGCTTTATGTTAGATTTGTTTTTTTTTGTGCCTTTTAAATTCTAAGTTTTGACATGTAGTTTTAATGATTTCGATTTGTATTTGAAATTTTATTTGTGTTATTTTGTTTTATTATTATAATGTGATTAAAACATATTTGCTATACATATAACAGAAATATAAAAATAATGTTAAGTCAAAAAATAAGTGGTGTCCCCATACAAAAAACTTGTAATACGCGCTAAACGACCGGCCAACGGTGTGTCGTCGGCGGCGCGCGGCGCCACATAATTATACACAGAACAGAAGTAAATCTACATAAAAGCGCTCTCGAGCAACACATAAACCCATCGACATATAATATCATAAAACATACGCACCGCTTACGAATACCGATTTAGTTATTTATTGTTTTATTACATTTATGTTCATCCTGCTTCTTTCTCAACGATGAATTAAATGATTGTCATACTATAACCACAAATGTTCTTCGTGCCTAAACCAGTAACAGTATAAAAGTGAAGTACATACATTAGATTCAATGAATAAATAAATATACTTTATACAACCCGTTCCCTATAAGAGAGAATGTAGACCATAGTATAAAAAAGAAAACCATGCAGCGGAAACGCAAGAAAAAACATTAAATCTCAATACCTGCCTAGTTTTCATCAGAATTAAAAAAAAATATATATGTTGAATAACTTTATAAAATGACTGATGTAATGAAAACTGGCCAAGTCAAATCTAACCTACTTTAAGATCTCACATTTTTAAATAACAGCAATTGTTATAGGTATCCAATAAAGCAGAGTAATAGAGTTTAATACTTGTTCATAATGTTATTTTGTTCCTATAAATACATATTTGGATTTTGCATAGAACTTGGCACTCATTTAGATCTCCATTCTTTTTGCGGCGAAGCCCACAGCCAAGCATAATTTTTGTATTGAACTTGGCTCTCCTTTTTTACATTTATGTTTTTGGTGGGTATTCTTTTCACGAAAATTATTTTGAACATTATCGGTTTACACGTTTTTGAGATATGTCCAAAAAACTACGTACATAGACAGATACGACCTTGCTATATTCATTTTTTCGATAGCCGGTACGGAACCCTCCGACACGCACTTGGCCGGTTTTTAGGGTCCCGTAGTCAACTAGGAACCCTTATAGTTTCGCCATGTCTGCCCGTCCGTCCGTCCGTCCGCGGATAATTTTCATTACAGAGAATTAGGACGGAAAATTGTTATATTTATCGGTTGTAACCACACCGGACACAAGTTTTGTTGTAAATGTGTTATCAAAACATGTGGAAAAACCCGACAAACACCATTATGCAATCGGTAAACGAGTCTTGAGATACTTAAAGGGAACGAAATGCCTTGGTATTTTATACAAGTATTCGACAGCCGCCGAAGAAAATTCCTTCGTAGCATATAGCGATGCAGACTACGCCGGCGACAAAGACGCAAGAAGGTCGACTCCTGGCTACGTATGTCTGGCCGCAGGGGGAGCAGTGTCGTGGTCTTCTAAAACACAAAGGTGTGTGAGCCTTTCGACGACCGAAAGCGAATTTGTTGCAGCCAGCCTTGCAGCTCAGACGGTGATATGGCTTAACCGCTTGTATAAAGAAGTACGAGTATATGACGTTATACCAACGATGTTTGTGGATAACCAAAGTGCTATCAAGCTTGTCAAGAACCCTGTGTTTCATTTTAAGACAAAGCACATAGACACACGGTATAAGTTCGTACAAGAATTGCATCATGAGAAGAAGGTCAATGTCCTCTACGTACCATCGAAGGAACAGGTAGCGGATACGTTAACTAAAGCCTTGCCCAAGGAAAGCTTTCTCAAAGCACGAACCTTGTTGGGTATGGTGTCTAAGCCTGCCCTGATGTAGGGGGAGTGTTGGAACTGGCCATCAGGGTGATGTTTGTATTGACTTTTATTTGAAATGTAGTTCTGACATTAGACAGATACTAATAAACAATGTTAAAGGAATGTTAGTTTCAATAAGGTCGTATCTGATGCCTATGGAAGAAGTTTTTTGGAGATAACTCAAAAATGACTGAACCGATAATGTTCAAAAAAAATTTTCGTAGAAAGTATATGATAAGGCACATTGCCTCAAATTTTTTCATATTGTTTGGACTTACGGTTCAAAAGTTACCGGGGGGGCTACACAATTTTTCTGACTTCCGAAGCGATTATTTGAGAAAATATTCACTTAATCACAAAATGGTTCATAAAACCTCAATGTTATTTTTAAAGACCTATCTATTGATGTGTCACATGTTGATATTTGGTTAAAAAATATTTTTTGAAATTTAGTTACATCTATGGAGCGCCCCCTTTAAAATTTTTTTTTTTTCAAATTTAACTCCATAACTAAGTAGCGGCATACAAAATACACCTTATGTGTAAATTTTATTCAGATACGTCGTATAGTTTCCGAGTAAAATGGCTGTGACATACGGACGGACAGACAGACAGACAGACATGACGAATCCATAAGGGTTCCGTTTTTTGCCATTTGGCTAACGGAACCCTAAAAACGGTGAAAATCGGTTCACGCAATTTTTATTTTATTTTTTTATTTTTATTTTATTTGGGGCATCAACAGCAATACAACAAATAATACAAAACTTAAATAACAGAGAAAAAGCCAATAATAGATGACCACAAAAATATAACTAACATGCAATAACAAGTGGAAATAATAAGTACCATGAGCATAAGCAATGGAAAGATTGAACTTTTTAAACAAAATATAAAACTTGTTTAAGTATCTGTACGGGAGTGCACTAAATAATTATCCCATAAAAATCATCTTCCATACTTTAAGCTCGCGCGCAATAGTTTACTTAATTTGCCGATAGATGTCGCTGTACGTGGAACGCTCATATCATATCCTACATGGCGGTGTTATTTTAACTCTTAAGTGGGGACACTTACTGTGACGGACGGAAAACTACGGAACCCTACACTGAGCGTGGCCCCACACGCTCTTGGCCGGTTTTTATTGTTATTATGAGCAATAGGGATGCGATGTTTAAATCGCCTGACGTGGTCCGCCAATGAATGATAAAAATACCCCATGTTGGCTGTTTAATCGTCCTAGGTTTTATGTGCACACTATTGGTGGTTCCTGCTAAAATCTAATAGTATAGAGTGGTCCCTTAGAACAGTTAGAACTAAAAGGTTAAGAACAAGCGTGGTACTACAAAGTCATTAATTTTAATGGTTAATTTTTTAATGTGCCACCTTGGGTGAACAAAGTTTACTAAAAACATCTTTCAAATTTGACGTTGACGTAAAGATGAATAAAGAGTACTCTTGGCTTCGAGAAACAATGTAAACAAGGTACAGACTCAACAAGATTCACTGAAAGTCTAATACCGTATTAAGGCTGTCAAATTGAGTACCGCACGAGTCGTTCTTGCGGTACTATTGTGGGGCCATTTGGGCTGTGTATTGTTAGTATTATTTATTGGTCGGTGACAAAAGTGTTAGTTCACTTAGTTCACCTGGGTGAGCTACTCTGGGTGCACAGGGTTAGCTACATGTAAAGGGCTTAGCAGGCTAAGGAAGGACGTGTGGCCCCTGTGAGGAATAGTTGAATTGGTAAATGTCAATTGTTTGTCGCCTCATAACTAGTAATCACTCCAACTTTCAGCCCTCTATCTTGAACTGTCACAGAGATAATGTCAAAAATGTATTTTTTACACATTTTTTTTCAAACTCGTATATCTCCTAATCCATAGCAGCTAAAGCATTGAAACAAAATCACAGCTACGTAGTTTGAGTGGGAGTATACCCTATAATTTTATTAATATTTTATACGTGAAAAATAAAAGAAATAAATGTAAATTTATTTTTTGACAGCTCTCTCCAACACGTTTTTTTGAAAGTACAATTATGAAAAAAATCATATAAATTGCTTATAGTATTAGTTACTAGCATACAAAAACTCAATTGATTATATTTGGTGCAACATACTGTAAAAAAAAACTAACGAAAGTATTCAAGTATCAAGAGTAGGCTTCTGAACTGAAACTTCGTTTTTAAGTTTTTTGTTTGTTGCCTAGCAACAAAGGGTGTATTGTTTTTAATTTGACTTATGACTGTCAAAAAAGGTCACTGAACTACTGCTGTGTTAGCATTTGTAACTAATTTTACTAACTACTAAATCAACGAAACGACGGATGTGCTATATGTTTATTATTTTATAAACAAAATTAATTGGTTTCATTATAGTACACGTATTAACATAACGAAATAAATAACTCATTAGAGCAGATATCACAATATAAGTCACTTAGATAATGACTATCGTAATATTCGTCGTCCCAGGTATAGGACAATGTTATCCTGCAGTCATCGCGATATCCTTTTAACATAATATTTTCGTCAGAGAGCGATATTTCAATTTCTGGTAAAGACTGTAAAAACAGTTGCTTCGCTATTAACCGTGGCAAGTTGAGCCGAAATATTTTTGATTTTATGATTTCCATCTGAAAGAATGTACATATATACATGAAGTTTCTGTTTTATTTTATTTACATTTAAAGCTTACTTTCGCCATTATGGAAAAATCGGACTCCTCTTCTACATAACGTGTTGTATATTCCCTTAAACAATCCACTATTATGTTAAATGTGCTAGCGTATAAACTAAGCGTTTGTCGATTCCGAGTAACATAACATTAGACATTATGATTTATTAGGTATGAGCTATCTTTAAATTATACAATACTATTATACAATTTATACGCTAGCACATTTAACATAATAGTGAATTGTTTAAGGGAATATACAACACGTTATGTAGAAGAGGAGTCCGATTTTTCCATAATGGCGAAAGTAAGTTTTAAATGTAAATAAAATAAAAAATAAAACAGAAAATCAAAAATATTTGGGCTCAACTTGCCACGGTTAATAGCGAAGCAACTGTTTTTAAAGTCTTTACCAGTATTGAGATATCGCTCTCTGACGAAAATGTTATGTTAAAAGGATATTGCGATGACTGCAGGATAACATTGTCCTATACCTGGGACGACGAATATTACGATAGTCATTATCTAAGTGACTTATATTGTGATATCTGCTCTAATGAGTTATTTAATTCGTTATGTTAATACGTGTACTATAATGAAACCAATTAATTTTGTTTACGTCACACCTGGCCATAACGTGAGTTTTGCCGCACGCTACGCGTACGGTAAAACTCGCATTATGGCCAGATGGAGACGTAAAATTGTGTACTCACCACGGGCAGTAAAAAAGAAAGCCCTCTATCGCATATTTACAACCCTCGCCTGCAGTTCGGGTCACAAATACCTGCGATTTCGGGCTTTCTTTCTTTTACAGTCCTTGGTAAGTAATGTACTATTACAAAATAATAAACATATATAGCACATCCGTCGTTTCGTTGATTTAGTAGTTAGTAAAATTAGTTACAAATGCTAACACAGCAGTAGTTCAGTGACCTTTTTTGACAGTCATACGTCAAATTAAAAACAATACACACTTTGTTGCTAGGCAACAAACATAAAACTTAAAAACGAACTTTCATTTCAGAATACTACTCTTGATACTTGAATACTTTCGTTAGTTTTTTTTTACAGTATGTTGCACCAAATATAATCAATTGATTTTTTGTATGCTAGTAGCTAATACTATAAGCAATTTACATGATTTTTTTCATAATTGTACTTTCAAAAAAATGTGTTGGAAAGAGCTGTCAAAAAATAAATTTACATTTATTTCTTTTATTTTTCACGTATAAAATATTAATAAAATTATAGGGTATACTCCCACTCAAACTACGCAGCTGTGATTTTGTTTCAATGCTTTAGCTGCTATGGATTAGGAGATATACGAGTTTGAAAAAAAATGTTAAAAAAATACATTTTTGACATTATCTCTGAGACAGTTCAAGATAGAGGGCTGAAAGTTGGAGTGATTACTAGTTATGAGGCGACAAACAATTGACATTTACCAATTCAACTTTTCCTCACAGGGACACACGTCCTTCCTTAGCCTGCTAAACCCTTTAGGCTAAAAGGCGACTTAACTACAGAAGCTAAATTAATAAGCTGTTTCCTTATAAGATTTTTTTTGTGAGACTGCCTGCCGCCTTTTAAATAAATGTAAGTATGTGTCTTTTCCCTATTTCAAAACTATACGTCTACCCAATACAGTTCTTGAGCTACACGCCGCTGACAGATCAGACAAACAGATAGCGCTGGCTTAACAATAGAGTTATGTCTGACACCCTTTTGTCACGGAGCCATAAAAATTATAATATTAGTAAATTCTTAGCGACATTTCCTTAAATGAATGACCAAAACGAAAAACATTATTAATCAACCCTAAAATTGCAAGTTATTAAAACCGCCAAGGACAAATGATACCAATTTAATAATTCAGTTACAGCAATCGCTTCTAATTTGGGGTTCAACTTGACCATTAATAAATGGGAATGATACTTCAAAGTTCACCCTTCACTGAGGAATAATGGGCGATATCAGCCACCACTCGTGCAGCTAAGCTGACGGCAACATCGTTCAAGATGCAATTGGGGGGGTTATGGATTAATAAAATGTTGTCATTTTCTGCTCTACAATTTTGGTATTTGGGTCATATTAATCAAATGTGCTTTTGAGAGAATTAGTTATTGTTTGTAAACCTTAGTTCAAATATGCATTCATTAAATTACCTCGAGCGATTTATTTCCCTGTGAATACTTTAAAAGTAAAAAAAAACATCATGTACCTAATAAAAAATATGTATATAATGTTATATTTAAAATCCCTAATAAAAACTACATGTGCTTGAGAACCGGTTTTTGCTCCATACTAAAATACTGGTATTTTTTCGGTTATTTTCGGTCTTTCGTTTACTATTTAATTTTTAAGCGCACAATCTTATAATATGAAGTCATTTCCTAAATGCAATACTGAGTTCTACATAAATACCACAAAATAATGAAATATATTTGGTTTTTAGGGAATACCGGTTTCAAGCCCTCACGAGTGTATCAAAATCCGAAATAAAATCAGTCAACCCATATGCATGTGTACCTACATACATTCAATAGTATGCATACACAATAGTTTACTTTCTTGAACGCATATTGTCTCCGTTGCGTTGCGGATAAAAATGCAAAGTCGTGTTTAATTTCTTCGTTCTAGATAATTTAAAAACGATTACAGAATCAGGCTCTTTCAGACGACCCTCACAGTTATATTAGCATAAATATGCTTATAGTCATCAGTTGCCTTGACAGCCATAAATACGACCTGTAAAACATACATCGAAAAACTAAAGCAAGATTAAACATTTAATTCATATGTAAGCCTAGAGTTTTCCATACATCTACAGGTAAAGTAAAAATAAAGTTTGCGAGCCGGTGCGAGATAAATGCGTCAATTTCCTAATTATGGAGCAGTCATTTGTTTCTTCTGCCAAGAAACGCACAGGACAGGCTCGTGTGGCGCACTTAAAACCGCATAAAACATTGCGCCCTAACCTTTATAATGGTTTCGCCCCCTCAAGGAAAACAAAGACCAGAAAAAACTTTTACCAAAAAAGTAGTGTATATATAATATTTATTATTATATTAAAAGCAGATCTAGGGTCGGAACGCCGACGGCGAGCAGGCGATTACGAGGCCACCGAATTTATGGTCAAACTTCTGTGAGAAGGCGACGGCGCGAGTTTTTATTATGATCAGACCAGTGGACCGTGAAAGCAAGTGCCGCGGGGAAGCGTAATTTCCATACCCACCTCATGTCTGTGCTGTCGCCTTGGTACTTTCTTAATAAAAGTTGACTTTTTGTTTGAATTTGGCTGGCTTATGACAAGTTTTAGGCAAAAATAGAAAATAGCTGCAGATGATTGCCATTCGTTTTTGTTACACAATAAGAATGATATTATGTAACAGGGCTCCCAAACTGCTATACCTACATTAAAATTATACTTTTTTGATTTTTAAAGTTAATCGTTTTATTTTTTGGTATTTGTTTTGGTTGTGTAATGATCGGTATAAGAGCAATTAATATATTTTTACTGTATATAACAACATATGCCATAATTTTGAAGTATAACAACATAACAATATCTATAACACTAAAAGACATAATTACATAGGGTAGATATAATATAAATATAATGGACATTCGGTATAGCAGTTACCCAGTATAATGTACCTATGTATAACATAACATCTTATGTGAAAGTGTGAAATCCGTGTGTCTCCGGTATAATTCTTATAAATGTAAAAAAGGAGAGCCAAGTTCAATACAAAAATGATGCCTGGCTGTGGGCTTCGCCGCAAAAAGAATGGAGATCTAAATGAGTGCTAAGTTCTATGCAAAATCCAAATATGTATTTATAGGAACAAAATAACATTATGAACAAGTATTAAACTCTATTTCTTTGCTTTATTGGATACCTATAACAATTGCTGTTATTTAAAAATGTGAGATCTTAAAGTAGGTTAGATTTGACTTGGCCAGTTTTCATTACATCAGTCATTTTATAAAGTTATTCAACATATATATATATTGAAAATAGATGTCATATACTTAAGAAAAAGTGACCAAACCCTCCGGTGTCCGAGGCCAGATTTGAACTGGCGTCTTCAGCTTTCGCGGCTGACCTGACCACTAGACCACCCGGTCACGGCGGAACTTGACAAATTTTCTCATGTATATGCAATCTCTGAATTTGAAACGGCTAGGCGCCGTTGACCATACTCTAAGGGCATGCGCAGTACGTGCTTGCACCTCCTATCCGAATCTCTTACGTGATTCTGGTATAGCGAGAGAGATGGTGCTGCCGGCTCGTGGCTTCAGCCGCGAAAGCTGAAGACGCCAGTTCAAATCTGGCCTCGGACACCGGAGGGTTTGGTCACTTTTTCTTAAGTATATGACATCTATTTTCAGTTTATATATAGTAGTGTAACTACTTAAAAATTGCAAATCAAAAAATATTGAACAAAATAATTTGATTTGCTTCAAGATTCATATATATATATATATTTTTAATTCTGATAAAAACTGGCCAAGTCAAATCTAACCTTCTTTAAGATCTCACATTTTTAAATAACAGCAATTGTTATAGGTATCCAATAAAGCAAAGAAATAGAGTTTAATACTTGTACATAATGTTATTTTGTTCCTATAAATACATATTTGGATTTTGCATAGAACTTGGCACTCATTTAGATCTCCATTCTCTTTGTGGTGAAGCCCACAGCCAGGCATCATTTTTGTATTGAACTTGGCTCTCCTTTTTTACATTTATGTTTTTGGTAGGATATCATTACTTTTTGTAAAGAAAATTAGGCAAGTATTGAGATTTAATGTTTTTTCTTGCGTTTCCGCTGCAGGTTTTCTTTTTTATGCTATTGTCTACATTCTCCCGCGCGCCGCCGACGACACACCGTTGGCCGGTCGTTTAGCGCGTATTACAAGTTTTTTGTATGGGGACACCACTTATTATTTGACTTAACTTTATTTTTATATTTATAGCAAATATAATAATACATATATTGGTATAGTCTCAAATATCTGCTTGTAACGGTTCCAACGATACAATAAAAAGAAATTGTATGGGGACCCCCTATTTTTTAACTTTTTTTATTTTTAGATTTTTTCCTACGCTTACACACAATTACCGAGCTGGATTCCAAATTTAATCCTTCTAGGTCATCTGGAAGTAGGTTAGGTTTAGGTACTATATGTCAGTCAGTCAGTCAGTGCAAAAATTTACGACTTTTTGACCTTTATATCTTTATAACCGTTTGAGCTAGCTTCATGAAATTTGGGCTTCTAGATGTCTTTATGGATATAATTAAACACACGTAGTTTTATGTGTTTACGTTAAAGAGCTTTTGAGTTATAGAAGGGTCAAAAGTGGCACCAAGTGGTTCGTGTAATACACTTGGCGCTGGCTAGCCAGTCCCTTTGCTTGAACTTGGCTTGACACGCTGCCGCGTGTCTAGATATGAAGTACCAACATAATTTTTTCATCGAAATGAATGTTCTTTCTGTTAGTTCGCGGTTCACCTAACACGTACAGTCACCGGCAATACTATCTTCCTACACGAAGGCCGCAAAAATATGTGACACGCTCTTATGGCCCTACAAATAAGAGCCTGTCACATATTTTTGCGGCCTTCATGTAGGAAGATTGCCGGTGACTGTACACTCCTCCTCGCTTCGCTCGTCGTTGCCCCCATCAAATTATAATCTACTGTCACTTTTCGAGCTTACCTTACAAATGAAATTTTAAAGATTATATCTCTATATTTCTAAGATTATATACCTACAGGAAATAAATACCCATTAAATGTGATGTCGGATGGTATTCTGGTAAATGTACATTCTATTTACTACCTTAGTGTTAGGTTGGAAGTTGATACATATATCGAATGTCTGTTATACTGAATGCCGATTCTATCCAATAATAATATGTTAGTTGTTGTTATACCCTTAATAGACGGAGAGCTAGCCACATCAGATATGACAATAATGAGAGCAACGAAACCCCTCTATACTTCGTTTTTTTTGAGATTAGAAAAACTTTGACAGAACGATGTACAGGGTTCTTTATTAGGCAAGATACATGTCACAACTGTTAAAGTGCCTACGCCGTCATTAAACATACTTAATTAAATTTGTATTTAGAGTAAAGCCATGCTTTCGTATTTGTAAATGTTATATTGAGTATTTAACAATATTTTGATAATAGTTATAAGCACGAAATATTTATTGTTAATGTTCTTGTGAATTTTGCAGCATAAAATACCTAGAGAAGAAGAGGTTCGAAACGAATGGATCGATTTTTAAATATTTTCTCGCGTCATCTGTCATTAGTATCTCTCAGCTACACCTGGATAGTTTTTAATGTTTAATGCTTATTGTGATTCTTATTTGAGTAAATGTATTTGCTTTCTCTATTATTGTGCGTTTGGTTGAAGAGTTATGGAGCAATCAGAGGCAGGCCCGAGTGGCATACAACAACAAAAGCCACCTCGTAGTCCACCAAATCTTTTACCATCATCTAAGACAATTGTTTTATTATTTAGTATTATATAATAAAACTATTAAATAACGTTTAGAATCACTTTTATTTAAGAAAATTTATTAATAATTACATGTTACGATTGTCAATTAAATAACTTAAGTAAATAATGATAAAAAACTAGATGTTAAGTTTTCGTTTTAGAACGTACGTGCGTCCCTGTCAGGTCAGTTTGTAATTTTTCACGTGTCTCTAACGTGATAATCAAGACGAAATTGTGTTTTTATTGTTGTGTTGTATTATTTAATCTGCAAATTGTTATTATTTATTCACAAATGTGAACTCTTAATCATATTAACTAATCGTTTGTTGGTGTGCTTGCAGTGTGTTTAAATTGAACATTTAGAACAGGTTGGCAACTACTGTTTCTATGTTTACTCAATTTCTAATTTCAAAAAAAACGAAGTATAGTTAGTTTGCTTTACTATACTCATTTCTAGATCCGGATTTTGGTATTACTTTTTTCCAACTTATAAACTTTGTTGGTCTGTCACTCCGACCTCCACCCATTAAAAGCTGCCAGATGCCCGGATCTAGCAATAAGGGTGGTAAAGCAGTCTAACTAGACAGGTTTAATTGCTCTCATTATTGTGTCATATCTGACATGGCCAGCTCTTAGACCATAATCAATATATCCTCTGGCCGTTATTTCGACCAATAATATATCAAAAGTTGTTATATTATTATAGAGTGAACGGCACCCATTTTTTTTCTTTGTACCTAAAGCCGACGCTTAAAGAAATCAAGTTATGTGAACTGCTTTTAAACACAATAATTATACAAAAAAAATAATTCTGAATGTCTTTAGTAAGTTTATCATTGTCGACTGTAATAAATGCTCACGAGAATTAGTATTCACATCTATACGCCCCATTTATGCTCTTTTATCAAAAGTTATTAAAGGTTAAGATAAACAGGAATGGAAGGTACAATTAGGCTCCAGAAGAAAAAGAAAAATAAACAAACTGCTTTTCCCCAGTCACTCAGGAAACTTTAAGTAAGACGTGAAAAATGAAATGAAAAGAAATGATTTTCCGCGCGAGTCGTCTGTGCAAATGAGCTGAATGAGCTAGCTCAAGCAGATGATTGAGTGCTCGCGAAGTTTTGCGACGGCGAAACAATAATCGTTTACGTTTTATACATCCCTGTGATAACGAATGTACTATGGATGTAGATCCATTGGTCACAAAGTATATTTCCAAAGAAGACCTGTTAATTTTATTACAATTAGAGGTAATCATTATTTTGTAGTTCAGTTTAACCTTAAGGCCTTATATAGTAAGTTTTAGGGTAGGCAACGCGCATGTGAATCCTCTGGGGTTGCAGGCCTCCATAGGCTACGGTAACTGCTTACCATCAGGTGGGCCGTATGCTTGTTTGCCACCGTCGTAGTATATAAAAAAAAAAAAAAGTATTAACCTATTGAAATGGGCTATGTTTCAAGAAAGCAAGTAGATTGTGGTATTGTGGTGAGAGTAAGTGGTAAAATTACTATTTTCATTAACAGATTTAACGAATCTTAGCCTAAAAATAACTAAATAATGAGACACTAGAGACTGGTGTTTTTAGTAGGTAGGTCGATACCCAAATGAGCCCACTTATTTTTACTTTTACCCTAGATTCCTTATTGTTAAATACTGTATATTATTGGTGATACGTTAAGCCTTAACTTGTTGCTGGAAGAGTGGGGTCTCCTGACACAAATATTCCCATACTTACTAGGAGGTCCCAACCCGTTCTTCAAAATATTTTACTTATATGCAATATTTATTTATTCCATTTAGTACAATAGAAATAAGGATATGGTAGGTTTTTAAAGATGTTAATAGTGATAGAATACCTATGTTATACATGAGTCTTCTACCTCGAAAGCCCACCGGGTCATTTTAAAATTCTTGAAAAACTATGTTCGTGAGCGTGACACTTTTCCCACCAAAATGTATGTATGTATGTATACCAAAAGTCACTAAAGACACTTAAAATTACTTCGAGCAGTGGTTCTTAACTTTTCCGTGATAATAGACCAACTGTCAATATAGTTTATCAGCCAGAGACATTTAATATAATGAGCAAAACGTACAAGCCATTCATAGCAACAAATTGAACCCCTGCCAAAGAGATGGCGTCGAAGTTATGCACACAGCGAATAGCAGGGACCACCAATGGCTTCAATGTAAGTACCTATACTTACCTATTATAAATAGAAATAACAAAAGGTGTTCAATTGTTCATAGCTTTGCTTCGGGTGCTTCCAGAAACCACCAGTGGTCCGGGGACCACCGGCTAAGAACAACTGATTAAGATGTTGTGTCCAAATAAAATCCAAAATAATAAATAGTATTTTTTTTAATTTATCAAGTATACTGCCTAGAGCTGCCCTCTATTAACCAATCTTCGAGACCAATACGCCTGCTAGTTTCTCTTTGAATGCGGGACGCTCAACCGCACCAGCTCACCACTTAGCCACAAAGCGACTGCTTTTCGTAATCGTATACTAGATGGCAGCACCATCTGAAAATAGTTAATGTTTAACCTCCTCTACACTCATGTATGCTTGGTAACAGGTGCAAAACTAGAACCTTGTAGCGCAGATTCAAACCAAACACACTAACAATGCCATTTATCTAAAAGTCTATGTCTAAGTCGTGTAAGTCCAATTTCAATTTAGTTCAACAAAACAAAATGTTCAATCAGCGAACCATTATTAACTGTTTCTAGTATTTTTTACAGTCAAGTTTAATATGATTTAATATTTTTAAGCTAAGGTCAATATGGGTAAGATACTTTTGTAAAAGATAACTTTGAACGGATAAATAAAGATCATAAACTTGGATTTCGAACTGTGCCCTAAGGTACAATACGGTAAGGTTCAACTTGCTGGAAACCATGTCATTTGTAGCTATATGATATACATGGTTAGTTATTATCATTTATAATTAAATAAACTCTGGGGTAACTGTGGCATATGTGTTCCTAACTGGGGTGGAAAACTTTTTTTTTAATAAAAATGCATTATCATAATACTATTGTAATATAGTATCGTGTGGAGGTCCAAGGAGGAGGCCTGTGTTCAGCAGTGGACGTCTTATGGCTGTGATGATGATGATGATTGTAATATAATTATATCTTCCTAGCGTTTCTCCCAGGTTTCTGTCACGGCTTAAATGAGCTAGGGACTCGCTGTGCAACCATTAGTATTAACTAAGAATAAGCTGGAACTGGAGCTTTTCACGATAGCGATCTCCATCAGACTGTACAATCCAGAAGGAAAACTAGGCCAAATTGGGGTTAGTTCGATTTCCTCACGATGTTATTCTAATACTGGTTATGTTGCGTAATAGGTGCTATTGTAATGTAGGTATTGTGATGCTCAGGGATGCAAGATGGGTTGGTAAGTCAATGAAAGATCTTGTTAGAACTTTAGAAAATATAAAAGTGAAACCAATAAAAGAACAAAAATTTACGGTTTTATCAAGTATACATTACATCATTATCAGACAATACAAGAAAGTGTAACAAGAGTAGTGGGGAACCGTTTAAGAGCATAATTGGCATCGAATATTAATTATGAAAAACTAAGAAAAAAAAGATTTCAACCGAAAAAAAAAAATGATTTTGAATGGATGGTTGGCCGGCTGAGATAACGTGTCCCGTACAAAAAATGTATTTTTTCTCGTCCAAAATTTTTACCTCCTACTTTTTCTGAGTCGCAATACGATACCAAGTATGCCCTTAAACGGATCACCATTATTTTTGTTACACCTTGTATAAGAAATAATTGTTTACGATCCCTGACACGGGACAAGTGTGTCATACAGTCACACTTGCCTGAAGTGAAATAGACACACTTTCCCAATCACTCACTTTTTAGGTTACATTTTTGAATGCATGTACAGCTCTTATTTTTCATAATTTTAAAGAAATAATAATAATAACTTGAAGAATAAAAAGTATATTTGGTACTCTCCTATTCACAATAAACGGATTAGATAAATATTCGTAGTTTTTTACAGATCGAAGTGCATCGTGTAAACTGCAACTCGTATTTAAAAAAATTACAGATTTTAAAATGACGATAGTCTCAAAATGGCTTGACCACGTCTTGACCAGTTCTTAATTTGAATTGATCGTTTATTTACTTACGACAACAGATCATACCAGTATCAAAATTCCAATTCGTTTACGTAACATGAAGGTTAACATCCTTCCCATCTCACCGGAACCAGTAGTGAGGCTAGTGCAGCGGCTAAAGCGGCCGAAAGAAATAAACAATTACAATACAGGGGTCTCGGCACCGAATACATTTTCATGCCGTTCGGAGTCGAGACCCTTGGCTCGTGGGGTCCCAGTGCCCATAAACTTTACAAAGACCTGTCTAAAAGGCTTGTCGACTCAACTGGTGACCGAAGAGCTGGCAGCTTCCTCAACGAATTAGTATTGCGATACAGTGGGTAAATGCTGCCAGCATCTTCGGCACCATGCCAAAGGGGCCCAATTTTTTTGATATTTTTTAGGTTTAATTTAGTTTTATTTTAAATAGGTATTTTATTTGTAAGTCTAATTTATATTATTTTATATCCTACCAATAAAGATATAGATTTCTTCGTTCACATGAAGGTCAGTTACACTTAGCCAGTAGTCACACTTATCCGTATTGACCTTACTATAAATTGGCATATCTCCAAATACTATTAATTACTTACAACGAATGTAGGACTTTATAGGTTCTAAATTATATAGGTATTTTTTTTTAAATAACTATAGTGACACGGTTATATTCTCTTATACTTATATGTTTTCCTGGTAAGGACTTGTGCTCAAAACCATCTCGCTGCTGAACTGTGTCGTAGCAGTTCTGTAGACATATTTTATCGTGATAAATTGAATAGGATATGAAATTAAAACAACAGTTTAATAAGTATATAACTTTATACTTTTAACAAATATAGAATAACACACTGAATCAGTATGTTGCAAAATTGTGGGACGAAATTCAGTTTATTTGTATTTACATTGAATAAATTTAAAGCTTAGAGTAATTTAAATAAGGTATGCTTATAAACTATAATTCCAACATCGTTTGTGATATTTACAATTTATTCTACATTAAATTATTAGTTATAATATACCAGTCGTCAAAATAAAGGCAGTTGATTTTATTTTTAATCTAAATAATACATTTACTTAATTAAGTAAAGAAATTTTATCTACACTCATATTGTAAGTCCTCTAAAATGCGTTCAAAAACCGTAGGCAATGACCAGCATTAAAACAAACGATTTCACTATGATAAGTTTCTTATCTGTGGCAGTAATGTAATTTTAACTTTACATGCTCAAATATTGTTAAGTTATGAGTTTCAAATTTGGAACAGCTGTCAAAACCATCACAATTTAAATGGGTTTCTATTCTAGTATCCATAGATTTTAAAATGTTGTCGATACGAAACGTCAGTACGATATATTTTTTGACATAAACCGCAGGACTTTTGATCTCGGATGACATGAGAATAAGGACTTCGTTCGTTGGCTAATATTTAAAAAAAACTCGCGACAGAAGTTTGTACGGCCGCCATTTCTGTTATCAACTTGTCAGTTATTGTTTGTCGAAACATTTTTAATTGCGAAAATGTAAATGTTTACTGTTAACTATATTATAATAAATAAATATACTTTCCTTATCAGTTCTAATTTATTTATTTTTATTAAGCTTACACCTGTGGGTATGTTTCAGCACTTGTATCTATCTACCTAGTCAATTGCCTTCGGCTTCTGAACCCATCTTTGAGTACTTGCAATATGTGTGTAGATAAAGTAATGTATGCAACTGTACATAATTAGGCCTTAAAACACTCGTGTGATCCTATAATGAAACTCGCCGCGCTCGTTTCATTAAACCCCACTCGTGTTTTAAGGCCCCTCATTATGTATCAGTTGCATAAACTACTATTTTCAATTGACTATGTACATTTAATACTTTAAAATATGTTCTTGGACGGACCCTAATAGTCTTTTAAGTGGGTCAATACAAATCTTATCACAATAAGGCACAATAACAAATTGTCAGACAAGGTTTTCTTAGTAGGAAGTGGAACTGCTGTCCGGTCGTAACTGTTTCGTTTGTACATCATCATAGGCAATTGTAAAAATGCTTTTCTTCTCGGTTATTGGTAACCTTTTTATATTTTCAACCTGTTGTACCAGCGTATTCATAGCTATGCCAGAGTCATTGTCGTCTAACTTACTGACGTTTCTATGACCTACGTCAAGAATACTATCTCCGCCAATGTTGATTTTAGAAACATGCACTTCTGGTGCATTTTTAAGACTATCCTCATAATTAGTTGAAATAGATATGCTATGTGTTAATGCGCTTTCTGAGAGTTCCTGTTTAGTATCTATCTTCTTCTTAACATCATCTTGATTTACATATACAGGTTGCTGCTCAATAGACTGTCTTCGAGGCATGGCATCTGGCTGTCCCCCTAGATACTTGGGAATATGAGTAGGCTGTATGTAACATAGAGGATTCTGATTTTCATACTGATGTTCATATCGATGCTCCGAGTGCTGTAATAATGGGTGAACATCTGGTAAGGGTCCTTCAGGAACAGGTGTCACTTTTTCTTCTTTTAGTAAACGAGGATGTATAAACTCACTTTCTTTTCCTTTGGAGTTTTTTTTTGCCTCTAGAGCGTCTACTTGATTTTCTTTGTTAATTATTTTTCCATATCTACCTGTTTTGTCTTTATCAACTTTTGCTTCTTTTTCATTGTCATTTTTAGTTTTAGAAGGACGTTTGGGTTTGTTCGGGATTACTTTATCTGATGGCTTAGATTCTGGCTTGGAAGCTGTACTTGACGACTTTTTGTTACCATACCACTGCATATATCTTGGTAAACTCTTTTGAGCTGGTTTAGATAATTCTCCTTTGGACGACTCCCCATCAGTTTTCTTACTGTTCGATTCTGTAGTACTCGTACCTTGTTTTTTAGATGGAGATGCCGCTAAATCAGGTGATTTTAATTTAATTGGTGACGCACCAGCTTCTTCTCGTGCTTCAGTTGAAGAGCCTTGCCTGGAAAATATCAAATTGCGATGATTTGTTATTGAGCTGGCTCTGCTTTTACTGTCATTGCTTTCGTGTTCTAAAGCAAGCAAATCATTGCCGTCATTAGATTCTTCAATAGCTATAGATGACTGTCTATTAAATCTCTGCCGTTTGTCATGCAATTCAGATTCCATTTTTTTGTCCAACGAATCTGAAATTTCCATTAGCAATTCTTTTCTGAGCCCAGATTTCCTATCATTTTCAGACATTTTGATTCGAGTGGAACAAACTGTTTCATTTTTTGATGTAGTTACAGTACTTTTAGTCATATCACCATAGTTCTTTATACGTTCCTCTCTTTCATTAGTTTTACTTATTTTCACATGTTTTTCACTTTCTAAAGAAGGGGACACTTCACTTTCTTCTATTATAGGCGTTTTAATCTTCCTTTTTATTTCGTAAACTCTCATACTCCTTCGGGGATCTTTGTACTTTATTTTTTTTTTCGGTTTTTTTCTCTTGATCCATGCTACTCTTTTTGTATCGTCTTCAACAACCATTTCTGAATCATCTTCACTGTAGGAGTCATTGTCACTTCTGGCTTTCCTTCTTGTTGGTTTGGAAATTTCAGGTTCAGTCTGGGTGCCAATATGACATTCAGTCTGAGTAGCCATTACAGAATGTCCAGGCAAGCTTTGTGTTTCCAATTTGCTCTCTACTTGAGATGCTGTTTCATGATTCTGCATCAACCTTTCTCGTTCGATGAGAATTTGATGTAAGAGTTCGTTTTGTTTTCTAAGGGAAGATTCTAATAGTTCTTGATGAATAGTCGATTTATTTTGCATCTCTAAAAGAGCAGATTGCAAGTAATTTTCTTTTAATGGAATGGCTCCCGGAACATCAAGAGGCATATTAGTATAATCATGAAATGGATTAGCTACATCACTTCCAGCCTGGGATCTCTGACCAAAGCTTTTGCCATCTTTATCGTGTGGCACATCTAAATCAGTAACCTTTTCCATTCTTGCTCTTATATTCTTTGCTTCTTCCCCTTGTTCTCTAATAAATCTTTCCATTAATAAATCTTTTCCACTGTCTACTACGACATATTGCGTATGTGGAATCAAAGTAACAGGACGTTGTTGATGTGTCGGAAGGTTTACGTATCTTTCTTCTTCATTTTTTCCTCTCGTTACCAGTCTTAATATCTCAGTATTACCCTCTTTAATAAAATACTGATCTCGACCGAGTGAAGAGGGAGCGCGATTTTTACCCTTGCCATCAGATTTTTCGTGCATTTTATTATCATCAGCCTTGAGAAATACGCCTACTTCGGAACCACGATCTATTTCATGCCTGCGTATTGAATCGTTGTCTTGTTCACGATGTTGGTAATGTAACGTCGCAATTCTGTCATACCCGTTCTCTAAATCTTCAATATATTCCTTATGTTTATTAGCAAAAGCTTCCTGCAGCTGCATTTCTTTTGTGTAGATAATATTAGGCCCATCCCTGTAAATTGAAAAAAGTAGGTTTAGGTTCAACTGACACTTTATATAATTTATACAAATATTGAGTTCCATAATTTACTGACCTTTGTCGGAAGGAGTGTCTGCCATCGTTGTATTTGTAGTCGTTGTCTGTTGCCGCTTGTATGAATTCTTGTCTCATGTCTCCAGGTGTTGATGCTGGTTTAGACTGTTCCTTAGATCCTCTGTATTGTCTCTTATTAAATTTCCATTGAGTAGGCTTTGTCCTCAAGTCTGCTTGTTCGGCGCTCCATGCTTCTCTCCTTCTCCATTCGGTCGCTTGTATAGACTTATTTTCTAAATTTTGCGTCGACTTGTTTTCTCTCCCAACTCCTTTGTCGCGCACCACTAAATGCACGTCGTCCTCTGTGGAGTTGACACGTATCACTCTTTTCCTAAAATTTATTAATAGATATCTATGTACCAAGCAGTCCTGTTATATATTAAATACTTAAGTAAGTAATTATTTCACATTGTTTTATATCTAATACTTATGTAATAATTACTTACTGATAAAAGTTATTAATAAAAAAAACCTTTATTGACATGCACGATTTATTTATAAACAAAAATGTCTCTTGCCTATGCAACCTATGCTACCTATGTAACTAAAACATTGTGAGCAAGAGTGAGTGTGGAATGATAAATTAATGAGGTTGGTGTACCTACCACAAGCTCAGGTGAGAACATGCTCGGATTAGTTGGTGCATTTTAGTCTGTTAATAAGAAAATAAATGAAATTAAAAGATGACAGATCGTAATAAATGAACTGGAAGTTAATGCAACATTTTAGCAATAGCAATCCACCTAGGATATAAAAGCTGATATAGTGTAAATTCGTATTACCTTGGCGGCATATATAAAGGGCATCCTTCACAAATACAACAGCATATTAATAAGAGTAGCACTAGTGCTACTAATATTGCTAGCAAAATCAATAACCAAAACAATAGACGGCTTTCTGCTTTGTAAATCTGAAACAGACAAAAGAGATGTTGACTGTAGTTTAAAGCAGTTAAGTATTTTACATAATGCAAAAAATAATAAAATAAAAATGTATCCTAAAACGTTGGCCGCAATGCTTGTTTGATTTAAGAGATGTAATTAGCCGACACCTCTATACAAGAGCCTTACAACAGAAGTTTTAGAAATATTAAATTCGACTTACAGACTCGTCATCATTGGATGAAGTTTGGTCTTTATGTCCATGCCCAAAGTTAACGCCTGCATTTTGGTCTATATTAGAACCTGGGTTTGAACCCGAATTACTTCCTGAGTTAGTGCCAGAATTTGCACCTGAATTTGAACCAGACCCTGTGTTTGAGCCCGTGCCTGAATTGAGCCCTGATCCAGTGTTATACATTGTTTTGCTTTTTGCTAATTGTTCCTCGAGCTTAGCGACATTAATAGCTGTGTTTCCAGTCATACGCACAACAGCAATAACTTCACTTCTGAAAATGTGAAAAACAATGTTGTTATTTTAAATCTAAATATATAAAAGGAGAAACTGACTGACTGACTGACTGACTGACTGACTGATTGACTGACTGACCGACTGACTGACTGACTGACATATGAACGCACAGCCCAAACCGCTGGTTCTAGAGATTCCAAATTTGGCACGTAGGTTCCTTATAAGGTCTAGCTAGGGATGCACTAAGAAACGATTTTTCAAAATTCAACCCCTAAGGATGTAAAATGGGGGTCCAAAGTATGTATGCCGAATCAAAATTTGATAGACTATTTTATTCGAAACTTCACAGGAGTATTCCTAACGATAAATGAGTAAACACGTGTTTCAGGTTTTTTGAAAATTCAATCCCTAAAAGGGGCAAATGTGGTCACAAAGTCTGAAAATCAACATGGATATCGTATCCTTTTTGAGTACTTATAGTACGCGGGCGAAGCCGGGAAAAGGCTAGTTCATTATAATTTTAACTGTGCAACAATTTTAATTTTATACTTTTAAGCTACTTACTTTTCTTGACTAGATTGCTGACCATTTGAATCTGATACTCCATTATCATTACCTTTATAAGGCTTTATTTCTACAATTGTTACTTTTCCTCCAGACAATGTACTTAGCAGCTCTTCTAGTTTCTGCCTATCAGGATTTGCTCCAGGAACTATGAAGGACATGGTCTTAGTCTTGCTTTCTGGTGGATATATTTTTACAGTTGTAGATGATGATAATCTGGGGATGCCTAAGTCATGTGCTCCGATCATTAGGACGTAATTCTCACTCTCTTGCTCATCATCAAACTGACGTTTTTGTCGATGAACATTTTGCTTCTTGGTTCTTTTCAATGCTCCAAGTAGATACATTTCACCTGTAAGATAAAATTAAATAGATTTAATTAAGAATAATAAAGCTAGGTGTATATATTTTCCTCATGTTTTCTACACCGGCTAGTACCTGTTTCTTCATTGACTGCAAATTTCCCCTCGTTATTTCCTTGTAAAATTTGATATCTGACTACATTATTTGGTGGTTCCGCATCTTTGTCAACTGCCTTGACAAACGCCGCCGACGTGAAGTTATTTAAATTTGGCGATAATACGAATTCATATAACGACCTTTCGAATTCTGGTGGGTTATCATTTACATCTAGTAACTTAATAATTAATGGCACTGTTATTCTTAAACCTAAACCTTCGTTATCTCTAGCCTCTACTAAAAAATGCAAGTCTGGCATCGCCTCTCGGTCGAAGCCGTGATTGTTCGTCGCAACTGTTATCACTCCTGACATAGGATCCAGGTTTAGCGACGTGTTTAAATATCCTAATATGGCAGTGTATTGGATTTTCCCAAAAGCTCCTGTGTCTACGTCATCGGCAGCGACTTGTACAACACTCGTTCCAGCGGTTACATTTTCATATAGTTCCACGTCATATGATGCCGCTAAGAAAACAGGAGGATTGTCGTTTACGTCATTTAGATATACGGTAACGTTTGCTGTCGCTGTCAGGTTGGTTGATGGACCAAGTTCCTGGGCCACAATCTGAAAATTAAAATGAGTTTTGTGAGTTTCATTTTTTTCATAAGTATTATTGGTATAATTACCGTCTGCCAGAAAAAAGTATTAGAAGCAATTGTTATCAGAATCAAAACCACTTACGAGGGTCATAACTCATACCTGAAAGACAACAGACTTGCGGGCTTCAAAGTCCAACATAGTGTTGTCCCGCACTTTTATGATGAACGGCGCATGTCGCTCAGCAACCGTCGGCGATATCTCGAAGGTTCCGTTGTTGTTGACCAACGAGAGTGAGAAGACGCCATTTTTGCCAGCATCGTTGTCGTTTACTTGTGGGATGTACGGGTCAGGGAAGGTTAGGGCTGTACCTTGGGGTGCGTTCTCGTCCAGGTACGTGATGTAGCTGAAATTATTAAAATATTCTTGTTAATTTTTACATCTTTTGTTGTAATTTTAGAAATAAAGGATCGCGTTCGTTAATTTTCTATGGCGGTTGAGAGAAACCGCCAGAATTGTAGTTCAAAAATAACACTTACAACTGATTTTCGAAGTACGGCGGAGAGTTTTCGCGCTCTGGCAATATAAAGGCCAGCTGCACGGTCGAGGACATGGCCTCGGGCTCCTCTCTGGACAGCCGAACCTCTTCAGCCACGACGGTGAGCAGGATGGGTGCGCCTGCGTGGGAGATCGCTGCTATGTCCTCGATCGGACGCTCCAAGGTTACTTCGCCTAGAAATAAGAATAGATTCTTATTCCTTGCCGAATCATAAATGGATATTTATTTATTTATTCTATTCTAAATATAAGCTAACAGCTAACGCCAACACAAGTGTGTAACCTACTACTGTAAAATATGATAGTCCCAGTATATGGGACTATTATATTTCACAGTAGTAGTTTGCAACAAACCAAATAATTAAAAAAAAAAACTAATTTAAGCTCACAATTGCCGCCAACTAGAGTTGTACTTTCTCGAGAACTTTCTCCGATTTGTATGGGGAATATAATATTCTCTAGCGAGTATATTCTCCATACAAAACGGAGAATGTTCTTGAGAACGGCACAACTATACCGCCAACACACTTGTACGAGTATAAGCGGTTTAAAATACATTTAGTTAAATGTAGATAATGTCATAAAGATTATAAATTGTAATATACAGTAGTAGCTATTCAGGTGATTATTGATTTTACGCTTTAAAGAAGTCAAGTTGTCTGTGAATATATCGGCAATTTAGATGGAGGCTAGAAACTCATTTATTTAGTAGTATTTTTGCTCGGTGCGTGAGTGCATTTGAGGCTTGACAGGTTAATATATATTAATATTAATAATACTAAGGGCCTATTTCACAATCTCCAGATAAACTTATCTGGCAGTTAAAATTATTGCTATCCTTTTCTCCAGTCATATAAAAGAAAAGGACAGCAAACATTTATCTGACAGATATGCTTTAACTGGAGATTGTGAAACAGGCCATAAACAGCGTTATTTGAATTGATTGCGAAATTAAATTTAACGACCTCCTAACCTAGTCGGTTCGGTAGTACAGTCGCCATCAGATATATCGGAGCGGCCAAGGTGGTCACCAGGGCCCGTAATTTTCATGCGATGTCATCAATTTGACGTCACGCTCCATATAGGATGATCCCAAATAGTTTTATTGTAAATTATTAATCATTATCATTTTAATCATGTACAAATGACTTCGAAAGTACTATATTTACACGTGGAATAAATTATACCTACTTGATACGTGAAACGTAACGTAAATAAAACTATTTGATTTGTTTTTATACATACATTTTATTAAATGGTGTTGTTAACAACACATTACAATTCATTAGAAAACAGAATTCCTCTCTAACGTAAAGCACGCCATCCTTCTTGCATTAATTCCCATGCAAAGAAAATCTAAGTCATCTTCGCGTTCATACGTAATGCAATATTCATAAAAAAAATTTTTTTTGTTTGTTGTGTCACACATTTGGTTAATTATTCCAACTTCTCTGCTAAAATGAAAATGTATATATGATGGACACATTTTTTCTGATTTTAACAACTAATACAATTAGGAAGTCAGTATTTTTATTTCTCAGTGGCACTTGTAACATTTTTGACAGAACGTTTTTTAATGAGAACGAATAAAAAACCGGCCAAGAGCGTGTCGGGCCACGATCAGTGTAGGGTTCCGTAGTTTTCCGTCCGTCACAGTAAGTGTCCGCTCTTAAGAGTTAAAATAACACCGCCATGTAGGATATGATATGAGCGTTCCACGTACAGCGACATCTATCGGCAAATTAAGTAAACTATTGCGCGCGAGCTTAAAGTATGGAAGATGATTTTTATGGGATAATTCTTTATTGCGTGAACCGATTTGCACCGTTTTTACTTTATTTGAAAGCACGTCATTTCATTGTGATTTTGTAGAAATTACAGGTACAATAAACATCTGCTTATACGGTTAAATTCCAAACTTAGTTCAGAAATTATTTTGTAATTTTTTTCAAGAACTATTCAACATATCAAGTTCAAAATAATTTTCCTACAAAGTTTTTATAAAGTTCTACTTTTGATATTTTTTTCATATTTTTGAAACTTATGGTTCAAAAGTTAGAGGGGGGGGGGCATATTTTTTTTAACTTCTGGAGCGATTATTTCCGAAACTATTTACATTATCAAAAAATGATTTTAGTAAACCCCTATTCATTTTTAAATACCTATCTAACAATATATCACACCTTAGGGTTGAAATGAAAAAAAAAAATCACTCCCCACTTTACGTATAGGGGAGGTACTCGTACCCTAAGAAAAAAATTTTTTCCACTTTTTATTTCACTACTTTGTCGGCGTGATTGATATACATATTAGTACCAAATTTCAGCTTTCTAGTGCTAACGGTCACTGAGATTATCCGCGGACGGACGGACGGACGGGCAGACATGGCGAAACTATAAGGGTAGTTGACTATGGAACCCTAAAAAAGGTTACATTTAAAAAGGTTTTATTACATATTGATTTACAAACAGTCAAGGAAATTGATTTGTGTAACATTACGTACTTTGTCATAGTGACAATCAACATCTAGACGCTAGAGATTTCATATTATTGTCGCTGTGATAAGGTTCTAAATGGTATGTAAATCAAAGTCCTGGGTCGTACCTACACAAATAACCAGATACTTAATGATATTATTTACAAACGAGGTTTTGTACGAGGTGTAAGTGCCACTGAGAAATAAAAATACTGATTTCCTAATTGTATTAGTTGTTAAAATCGGAAAAAATGTGTCCATCAATTATACATTTTCTTTTTAGCAGAGAATCTGGAATAATTAACCAAATGTGTGACACAACAAACAAAAATACGATTACAAAACAAAATGATTTTTATGAATATTGCATTACGTATGAACGCGAAGATGACTTAGATTTTCTTTGCATGGGAATTAATGGAAGAAGGATGGCGTGCTTTACGTTAGAGGGGAATTCTGTTTTCTACGTAACAATTGTAATGTGTTGTTAACAATACCATTGAATAAAATGTATGTATAAAAACAAATCAAATAGTTTTATTTACGTTTCACGTATCAAGTAGGTATTATTTATTCCATGTGTAAATAGAGTACTTTTGAAGTCATTTGTACATGATTAAAATGATTGACGACTAATGATTAATAATTTACTATAAAACTATATGGGATCATCCTATATGGAGCGTGACGTCAAATTGATGTCATCGGCATGAAAATTACGGGCCCTGGTGGTCACAAATATCTGAATAACGCCTCTACTGTCAAGGCGATCAAGTGCATGTTCAGATATTTTTGAGTACCTTGACCGCTCCGATATATTTGATGGCGACTGTACCCTGCCTACGAAGCAGGAGGTCCCGGGTTCGAATCCCGGTCAAGGCATTTATTTGTGTGTATATCACGGATATTTTTTTCTGAGTTATGGATATTTTCTATGTATTTAAGTGTATATTGTAGCATGACGCTACGTATCGTACGACATCTGTCGACTTTCTTTAGAACTTCTGAACTTCTGTGTCTAAGGGAGGTCTAAGGCTAGGTCACGGTTGATATATAAAAAGCGTACATTGTGATTCACGGCATTACAGTTAGATGGCATTTGTAATACGTCTGGCAGTTATAAAATTTAGATAATACTCGCGCTAATTTTGAATGTGAATTTTTGAGGTATTCCAGATTGTCAAAAAGAAAAAAGTTGATTTTTGATTGAGTGTGTCAGAGCGACGGGAGATTTTTAAAGAAAAACAGATATTCTGATTTGTCTGAGAGTTTTGCTGTAATTTGCTTAGTTGCATCGAGTTGAAGTGCGATCTATTTCTGTAGATCTTTGCGCTCAAACATTATATAGCAAGTGCTAATACATTATTAAATACAAATTTTTAAAAACCAAATACGTCGCCGGACAAAAAGGCAACCAGAGGGACCGCCTGAGCCGGAAGGATTCCGGAAGGCACTTGTGGGTGCCGGACCGGCGAGACGGTCTGCAACTGCCGCGTTTTCCGCGGGTTTCTTCACCATTCATCGGAGAATTAGAGTCCGCATCCAGCGGGCTCTCCAAGTGAGAAAAGGAGTTCAGCGAGCTATTGGGTCCGCCTAAATCAAAGCGGACACTTGCCCACGAACTCTTTTTTAATTTAAAACAACAGCTTTAGCCATGCTGCTTTCGAGAATATCAAATTATTTACATTTTTTTTTAAAAACGTTATAAATCCGATTCCTTTTCTTTGTATCCAGTATTTTTGTGCCATAATAGTTTTTTTTGTTGTTTTGCTAAATTTCCCCAAATTCCAATTGCCTCGTTTGACGGGCATATAAAGACCTGGCTCTTTAATTTAGGCTACGTTCAGCCAGCGAATCATCTGTCACCATCCATATCACCCGCCTCATTAACCCATTATTTTCTTGCAGCCAAATTATTACCAGCCGAGTCTTTATTTTTACTTACCAGTTTTGCTAACTATTGAATGTGAAATATCTTTATATAGGTACAGTTGTCTTAATTTTTAAGTGAAGTGCTAATATTAAATATTTTTATTATTGTAATTTAATTACATTCTGGTTGTTGAATGTGAATGTGAAATAGGTACAGTTGTCTTCATTTTTAAGTGAAGTGCTAATTTTAAATATTTTTATTATTGTAATTTAATTGCATTCTGACCACTAGGGAAGTTATTGAATGTGAAATATCCTTATATAGATGCCGTTATTGTGATTTTTACGTGAAATGCTAAATTTTAAATAATTGACTATTTTTGCTAATCTTAAATATTTTTACTTTGTCTTCAAAATTAAACGTGTTAATGCAATTATAGAAGTGTTTTACTGCAATATCTATTAATTTCTAATACTTAGTCGGTATATGTCGTCGCCTAGTACCCATAACAGAAGCCTTATTGAGCTTACTGTGGTACTAGGTTGATTTGTGTAAGATTGTCCCATAATATTTATTTATTATAGTATCCATAAGTAACTAGTAAGGAGGTACATTTGTGTATTACAAACAACCACGCGCTCTATCTATTATCAAATGCCAGAACTACACTGTTTACGGCCTCCCTTAAAAGCTACAAAGCAAGTCATACCGAATTCGTTCTTCCTGCCAGGAAGTTTACAAAATGACCCAGAGATGGCGGCAGGCGTTATTTTATAGTCGGAGCTAAAATATAGTAGAATATACTAAACTCGTAAGAAAAACTTGTTAATAATAACAGAAGAGTATCATTTGGTTTTCATTGCTTTTTTATTTAGTTCTAATTAGTTCATATGTGTAGGTGAATCTATAGCTTCAGGCCCAGAATAGAAGTTGTAAAGAAGTGTATCTAAGATGGCCGGCTATACAGTCAACGCTAAAAATATGTGTACGTTTACACCTATGTTCAAAATTGTATACATATTTTTGACGTTGACTGTACTAGTTCCAACACAGCCATGAACAAATAGACATTCTAATATTAAAATTACTATCTCTGCCAGAGTAATTAAAGAAAATAACTCTGAGCAAAGTGAGTCGGACAAAGCTACTATTCAAGCAGCGTCTTGCGTTTCATTATCCTAGCCAGTTGTCACCGAGAAGAATGTAGTTCGCAATTAGCATACAAAAGTGCTTCCCGTGATAACCTTTCGGGCTCGGTTCTGACAACTGACGATGGCACGTCGTTAATTTGATAATGAGTGGGCCGGTACAATGGTTTACCATTTGCATAGCGTGATAAGTAATTAGACCACAGAGAACCAGCAGATACATGAGTTTTGCCGCTGTACTAAATGTCTTGGATTTGTTTGTGATTGCAAATCTTAATTACCACAAGGTTGGATGGTTTTAACTCAACGAGGGTCAACTGATCAAAACTCCGGTGCCTTCGTTTTAATTTTCTTACTCTTCCCTAGTATGCATCTATAGATAGGTAAGTAAAGGAAACGTTATTTTTGCGCTAAGAATAAGTGTTGGCAAGATATTTGTACATCAAGTACTTGAGAATAACGAGGATTATTTTTGGGACATAGAAATCGATTAGCATTTTCTGCTATTTATCTTTCACAAAACTAAGTAATTAGCAACCTATCGGTTAAAATCTATATTTGTCATGATTTACAATTTATTTTATATAATATATAAATGGATTTAATAATTGGTAAAAACTGAATGAAATAGTCACAGTAAAATTGCAAAGTCATCAACTTAACGCGTTTTTAGTGTTTTCACTGACGTACATATCTTAAGACGAAAGTTCGGCATTATATGTAATAGTCTAATCGAAAGATCAAACTCTAAAACCCACTTACAACACTATTCTGTGCCATAACGTAAATCAACACACTAGTAATTAGAGCTACGGTAATTTGTGCGCTAACTTCCTAAATCCATTACCGTTATGCAAACGGCAAACATAGTGCTTTGAATCTCGATTCCATTCAGTTCGTATAAGGTGTTCTGATTAATGCGATAAATTCGCGAGTATGCCTCTTCCAATATCGGGTAAGTTCCAATAGGGCTGTCCTACCCATTGTCGGTTTGTCGCTGTTGTCGCAGTAGAGTAGCTGCAAAGTGCCGACAACGTCAAGTACAGTTGCCTACTCATACCGTGCTACGCCCAACATATAGTTTTATTGCAATCAGTGCGGTTTTATCACTGTGTGCTAACTCTTTGTTTATACCATGCTGTTGCTATTTATGAATCAATTAGGGCTCTGGAAAAACATAATTTAGGGTAACAAAACGGCCAATTAGTAACTAAGACCAAGTAAATCCAGTAATTGAGACAGTCATAGCCAATCATTGTTTAATTTTATGAGTGCTTATGTTTTTATGAGCCATTGAATTTGTTATATAAGTACTACATTTGGACTATAATTGTGTAAAGAACTTGATTATAATTAAACATCGGTATCAACGTTCAAATTTCGTGGCAATGTACGGTTGGCAGAAAAATAAATACAAACAAATCACTTAGTATTTTTAACCTTTATTTTGTATATGTAAATAAAAAAGCCCCTAAATAGTACATTTCCTAATTAGGGTGGTAAAACAAAGAAAGGCCGCGCAATCGCAATTGTTGCGGCCCAAGCTGCAAGCGAGGGACGTAATTATGCGATCGAGGGCTTTCTTTATTACCTCCCGTGTTGGAAAAATATGTGCACATTTGGCCAGAAAGCGGCTCTATCCGTACGCGTAGCGTGCGGAAAAAGCCACTTTATGTCCAGGTGTGGCATACAATATTTTACGAGTTAGAATAGATCACTAAAATTTGTTCCATAGATTTTGCTGTCAATCTTTGACGTCTGTAAGAATATATCCATTTTAAATGACTAAAAGATCTTTCCACGCTGACTGAGGTAATAGGAAGGTATGTCAAGCATTGAAAATTTTGCACACAGTTTTTATTTACACTTTCTGGTATTTCAGCCTCGTTGTTTTTAGATAGTTGGTTAATTATTTGTACAGTCTTATAACCAGGATTTTTCTTTAATACACTTTTTAATTTAAAATAAACTTTTCTGGCATTTTGATGTAACCTTAACGTTGATATTTTTTTTTGCAAACCATGAACAATGTTTAATGATTCTGCTAGACTCAGTTTTGGATCCTCCAATAATTTTATTGACTTAGCAATTATACTAAAGTGTGTATCGACGAATAGTAACTCAGTTTTTAAATTCCGGTTACGGAAAATTTTTTTTGCTTTAGAAATTGCACTCGCTTCACGCGGATTTAAGGCATCGATGACAGATTTGATTTTATCATAATGCATGTGATAATATGAGGCAGCATTTAACCATGTTCCCCATCTTGTTATCACGGGTCGGGGTGGTAGAGGAATATTTACACACATTTGATGAAATAAATTTGTCCTTGAAGGAGCGTTACGAAATATTTTTTTGATACAGTCAATCAAACTGTTTATGGTCGGGTAAAGACTTCTAATTATCTCTGCGACTCGATTACATCCATGTGCTATGCATGTTACATGAGTCATATTTTTATATTTCTGAACAAGGTTTTTAGCTGCTTTTACCATGTAGGAACCGGCATCCGTTATAAAAAATAATAATTTATCCATGTTTTTTTTGTATTCATCGCCCCAAAGATCTTCAAGGGTTTCCTCAACGAGTTTGGTTATTGTCGAATGGTTAGTCGCCTCCAATACCTTAGAAGCAAATAAATGTGGCTGGGTACTAGTTCCATCTAGAGCTCCGATCAAAATATTTGCCACTTTTTTTCCCACGGAATCTGATGTTTCATCAACACTGAGGTAAATCATTTTATTTTGTAATTTCTCTTTCAATTCATTTTTTTTCTTTTCATACAATTCAGGTAAGCATTTTACTCGTATTTTTGTTTCACTCGGCACAGTAATATCGTTTCCATATTTATGATTTAAAAGGTTTTCTACAAAATTTCTAAATTTAGGATTGTCTAATTTTGACCACGGTATATTCGAACAAATCATAAACTCTGTTAAATCTTTATTAAATTTTTCTTGTGCATTATTTTTATGAATTTTGTTGTGTAAATCTGTTTTTAAATGGCGGTCGATACTAGATTTAGAGGGAAATAATTTCGAATTACACAATTTGCAATATACGATATCGTCTTTAATTTCGAAATCAGCATTATCTCGTATTATATCCTGTAAATGGCAGCGTGAATCAGATAATTTATCTTGATGAGATTTTGATTTCAAATGTTTCTCTATATTGTACCTTTTCTTTTTTATATTCATTTCGCAAATAGTACAGCAAGCACCTTCGTTAGTGAATATAAAATCAGTATACTGCGTCAAATCCATTTTCTCAAGTCTGATAGGGAGTTGGGTAAAGATTTATCAATGCTAAATTGTAGTTGTAAGTGTTTTTAAGAACTATTATCGTTGAAGATTTTACCACATATTATTTTGCATGACAATTAAATTGACATTTGTTGCCTATTTGGCATTTAGAATTTTTTTTACAAATGGATAATGAAATGAGTATTGAGGTTCTATGACGTATTAAGAATATAAACCTCTTTAAATATATGTACAGTTTACCAAAGTACGATTAAGAATAAAAATAAATTAAATGTTATTTATTACTAATAAATAAAACAATGATACCTATGTATTTCTTTTTTTGCGACCCTTACCAAGTGCCACGAAATTTGAACGTTGATACCGATGTTTAATTATAATAGCAGTTAGGGCCAGCGTTTAGTTACTCAAATGTAATGTACCTAATCCAAATAGGTACAAGCAAGCGGGCTTATATAAATGGCTATTCCTACCTCGATTCATCAAATGCAAATTCGAGAACGGGCTTCTACTTTTTAAATATTTAGACAATTATCACACTGGCACCGCGACCGGATGCGGCGACGATGTGCAAGCGTGACAGCGCTATACTCATGCAGAGCGTTATCTCGCTCGCGCTCCGGTGCCGCATGTGGAAACCGCAGCAGTGTGAAATCCGTCTAAAAGCAAACATTTTTAAAAATTCATGTACTGTACATTAACATTAATTAACATCCCTAATAGTAACGGTTGTGCCAAGCGCCAAGTTTGCGCGGGCGGGCATAGTTAGCGACTTGATAATGTTGAAGTCTACCCTAGCCTGATGTATTTTCAGACCTGCGGCCACTAACAACGATTGGTACATTTTTTAAAGTTTAAGTAAATACCTAAATTACTTTTGGGAAAGTAAGCAATTACCATGTTATTATTTAACACTGCCGTGCCCCCGCCATGTCAAGCAAAACAAACAACAAAGGCACGACCGTACCATCCTTTTCCCGAAGCCATTCAGGCCATTTTCGACCCCCCTCTAAATCTGTTGTCCGTAAGGCTAGAAGTCTAAAATTTCTGTAATAAAGAGGTCATAGTCATAACACAAGGAATATATTTATTCACAGGATCATTGAATTTCACCACATACTTTAAGAATTATTGCAAGTCAAAGTTCCTTAATTTTGTCACTGAATCACTGATTTACGATATCGTATATCTAAGGTACTTTTAGCAGTCCTACAATCTCCAAATTTTGAATACTTCTAGGGTGTAGGCTATAAAGCCACTGAAAATTTAAACACACCGCAATATCAGTCGGGTTGTCTAGTATTACAAACCGCATAGTATTATAAACATTGTAACCCCGTAAATATACGCAATAACAAAGTTATTTTTTCTGCTGTTGCAGCAACAGAAAATTTTAGCTTTTTTTACACTACATAATTAGATAGCATAGGTTAAGTATTTACAAAAAGGAATGGCATCTCATCAAAAACATTACATGTACAAAAATGCCAGTCTCGCAACGCAATTGTCCCACAGGACAATAAATTTAATCATCTAATAATATAACATTATATATATAATCCAATGTACACATTGATAGGCTGGTTTGTGCTATACGTATGTTAACCGTGCGATGGCCAGGTCATTCTATGTATTACTTATATAAATATAGACATCTAATATTTAAAGGATCACAATGACACGTTGTTAATAAACTCCGGCACACCGGCTTGGTTTTACATTAGATCTCAATTCTTTTTGCAGCAGGAGAACCGCGTTGCGAGACTGGCATTTTTGTATATGTAATGCTTTTGATGGGATTTGGCGTTTTAGGTTTGTCAGTATTATAGGAAACAAAGATAAATGATAATTTGGGACTACGATTTGCTCTTCAGACACCTCAATTAGGACTAATATGAACACGCTTTAACAAAACATTTTCTTTAAACATTAATAAATACTAGTTCATTATTTCAAGTTTTTTTTTTTTTTTATACCACGACGGTGGCAAACAAGCATACGGCCCGCCTGATGGTAAGCAGCTACCGTAACCTATGGACGCCTGCTACTCCAAAGGAGTCACATGCGCGTTGCCGACCCTTTACAAAAAGGAGGATTCACTGTGTTGACGACTAAAGGAACAAGAAGGTCCCTTGAGAAAGTAAATACATTAACATTACATAAATAATTTCGGAGAAAGTGATCAGTGATATGCTATATTAGGACCATTATATTATATAGATATACAAATTGTTTACAGATACTTTCGGTTACGACGTAAGGTCATTACAATCACGTGAAACGATCGAAACGGCGTGTGGCGAGTGTAGCGATCCACCGGGCAATTAGCTGAAAATCGAGCCGTGTAATCATCCTATAAGGGTCAGTCAAGCGATAATGTCATGTGCGTATTTCGTACACACAAAGAAATATGAACTGTGAGGATGGAGGAAATTTCTATGGAATGTAACCTGCCTCAATTTTTTTTGAGGAAATTTAATCCTTACAGCATAGACAATAATAACCCCTGCATAAATAAAATACATCAAATATCCTCTAAGAACTATTCGAAACATTGGTTTAAACAACAACTTAACCAAGGACCAAAGAAGACGAAACTTTACAAAGGACTACGATCTAATTATCTCAGCGACATCGTAGCTAGACTGCACCGACAGTTGTTCTCTACACGAAGGGACGTTCAAAGGCCCTTTATTATGAATTAAGGTACGGGCAAACAATGGGTAAAGGCGAGACGACGAGTTTGGTCTAATGAGCCATTATGCTGCAAGGCTGTGGCAGTAGCGGTGTTTGCCGATTCAGGACGATACTTGAATATATGTAGAACCTATGGATTTCTAGACATCGGGTTATATCGTTTTTCAAAACGAATGATGTTGGTTAGCTTGTTTTGTTTGTAACTGTGTATTCTGAATAAGGCAAATCTATACTATAATGGTAAATATTTTTATCTAAGCCAAATAATTATTAAAAATATCCAATGTGAAATCAGAAACAATTTAAAACATTCGAAACGACATCGATCTATGTAAGGATAAATTATATATGGTTTGTATTATTATGTATGGTTATTAATTTATTTATTAGGATATTGTTTTGTGTTAAAGTGTTTTTTTTTGTTCTCGCTAGGCTTTTCTTCACTGTTTTGCAACACCTACAGACTTAGTTTATTTTAATGAATTTCCGCTACCTAAAGGTTGGCTGAAAAAAAACTTTTTAGTGATAAGACCGCCGGTTGTTTACCTCTAAGTTAATTTTATACATTTTCTGTGCTGGTTTTCTTTTTGAGGTGTTCAATAATAGTACATTATTGTCGAGGAGGTGAAGTAGCACATTGATGGCTGAGTATTACGTTTAAACGGACGACTTTAGGAGTCCGTTTAATTTAATACGAAGCCAGCAATGGCCCTTCGCGCCGAGTCCAATATAGTGCTTTATTCAAAAATAATGCAAAACCGCCAACGTTGATGAACAACAAACAATATTGACATAAATAATATATTCAAGATAACTTCTAGGTTAAGAGAATGACCACTATCGCGAGCATCGAATTTCGATTCGTATCCTATAATTATCTCTATCTCCATCGCTTCTCATTTTGAGTGAGAGAGACAGATTTATTCGAAACTACAATTGTCTATTTTCGCGGTACACGCTCAGCTTTGCCGCCATTATATCTTTTTATTAAAAAGTTTGAAGTGTATTTTTCTTCTGAATTTACCGTAAGCTATTTGAGATAACTAAAAAGTCGCGGTACCAACATTATAAATAACAAATACCGATGTTGTGTTTTGGCTGTTTAGAACCTTTGCCTTTATTTTTGTATGGCTGTTGAACTTTTTAAAAAGTTTGTACCTCGGCAAAAATGGAATTTGTATGCAACATTTATGTCGCGAAATCGAGCCTGCAATTTCCGTAACTTTTAATTTTTATTTGACCATAAACTAGGCACTTCGCCGCCTAGTTTTTAACCGTAAAAGTCGACCTTGCCGGACATTTTTGAATAAAGAGTATTTGTATTGTATTGTAGAAAATAATAGCCACCCAAAGTAGTAAAATGCGTTGTGCTAAGTCCATTATATTGCAAACAATTTTTCTTCTCGAACATAGTTGTAAAAGCGAGACCTATATGTGCGTCAATCTGGGTTAATTAATGTTTGTGTTTGGCATAAACACTGTTGTTTTAATTACGAAGGCAGGAAGTCAAACGAAAGTTATAATGCAAAGCGTTGTTTCTGAAATCGCTTTCCAGACTTTGCCTTAATCTTTAACCATAATGACAACAGCCGCTATTTAGTTATTAATTGTCTGACTAAATGATGAAAGTTTGCCTGCGAAAGTTGAGATCATAAAGAAGTTTTTGTTAAACGAGCGCGAACGAAATCTGATAGTGTTAGTGTGTTATGTACAGCAAAGTGGGTCAGAGTGGCTACCAGGGCTGCGGCAAGGCTATGGGAGTGGCGATAACGAAGTAGGATATCCTTCGGAAGCCGCCGGACGTAAGACGGACGCGCTGATTTTATCACACTAAAAATGAAAACTACTCTAGTTTACTGGTGCCCTGATGGAATCCAAATGGAGTAGGTAGATGCAAAATTTAACATAAAGAATAACACGGAAACCATGCCTTTTAAACCAATAACGTTTTACATAGCTATAGTTTCTGTTTTACTGAGGGTAGGTAGACCATGATCAAACTGTTTTGATTACAGAAACCTCCAAAATCACGAAAATAAATAGTTCCTTGAACTTTATTTATTTTTATTACTAATGATAAAATAACAATCATAAAATACCTGTAAATTTTTGAGGTCAAGCCTGTAACAACAATGAGGAAGGTTTTTTTTGGTTCGTCAATGCTAAGGAAATTCAGAGGTAAGGTCGTTAAAAAGGCAGTAACCCCTCGCTCGCGTGAATGAAAAATCTTTGTGTGAATACGTCCGAGTGGGCGCAGCGTGGGTTAATAATTCCTCTTAGCCGGTAACGCAAATGTTTACCCCCATAGTTTCAAGTTTTTTTTTTTTTTATACCACGACGGTGGCAAACAAGCATACGGCCCGCCTGATGGTAAGCAGCTACCGTAACCTATGGACGCCTGCTACTCCAAAGGAGTCACATGCGCGTTGCCGACCCTTTACAAAAAGGAGGATTCACTGTGTTGACGACTAAAGGAACAAGAAGGTCCCTTGAGAAAGTAAATACATTAACATTACATAAATAATTTCGGAGAAAGTGATCAGTGATATGCTATATTAGGACCATTATATTATATAGATATACAAATTGTTTACAGATACTTTCGGTTACGACGTAAGGTCATTACAATCACGTGAAACGATCGAAACGGCGTGTGGCGAGTGTAGCGATCCACCGGGCAATTAGCTGAAAATCGAGCCGTGTAATCATCCTATAAGGGTCAGTCAAGCGATAATGTCATGTGCGTATTTCGTACACACAAAGAAATATGAACTGTGAGGATGGAGGAAATTTCTATGGAATGTAACCTGCCTCAATTTTTTTTGAGGAAATTTAATCCTTACAGCATAGACAATAATAACCCCTGCATAAATAAAATACATCAAATATCCTCTAAGAACTATTCGAAACATTGGTTTAAACAACAACTTAACCAAGGACCAAAGAAGACGAAACTTTACAAAGGACTACGATCTAATTATCTCAGCGACATCGTAGCTAGACTGCACCGACAGTTGTTCTCTACACGAAGGGACGTTCAAAGGCCCTTTATTATGAATTAAGGTACGGGCAAACAATGGGTAAAGGCGAGACGACGGGTTTGGTCTAATGAGCCATTATGCTGCAAGGCTGTGGCAGTAGCGGTGTTTGCCGATTCAGGACGATACTTGAATATATGTAGAACCTATGGATTTCTAGACATCGGGTTATATCGTTTTTCAAAACGAATGATGTTGGTTAGCTTGTTTTGTTTGTAACTGTGTATTCTGAATAAGGCAAATCTATACTATAATGGTAAATATTTTTATCTAAGCCAAATAATTATTAAAAATATCCAATGTGAAATCAGAAACAATTTAAAACATTCGAAACGACATCGATCTATGTAAGGATAAATTATATATGGTTTGTATTATTATGTATGGTTATTAATTTATTTATTAGGATATTGTTTTGTGTTAAAGTGTTTTTTTTTGTTCTCGCTAGGCTTTTCTTCACTGTTTTGCAACACCTACAGACTTAGTTTATTTTAATGAATTTCCGCTACCTAAAGGTTGGCTGAAAAAAAACTTTTTAGTGATAAGACCGCCGGTTGTTTACCTCTAAGTTAATTTTATACATTTTCTGTGCTGGTTTTCTTTTTGAGGTGTTCAATAATAGTACATTATTGTCGAGGAGGTGAAGTAGCACATTGATGGCTGAGTATTACGTTTAAACGGACGACTTTAGGAGTCCGTTTAATTTAATACGAAGCCAGCAATGGCCCTTCGCGCCGAGTCCAATATAGTGCTTTATTCAAAAATAATGCAAAACCGCCAACGTTGATGAACAACAAACAATATTGACATAAATAATATATTCAAGATAACTTCTAGGTTAAGAGAATGACCACTATCGCGAGCATCGAATTTCGATTCGTATCCTATAATTATCTCTATCTCCATCGCTTCTCATTTTGAGTGAGAGAGACAGATTTATTCGAAACTACAATTGTCTATTTTCGCGGTACACGCTCAGCTTTGCCGCCATTATATCTTTTTATTAAAAAGTTTGAAGTGTATTTTTCTTCTGAATTTACCGTAAGCTATTTGAGATAACTAAAAAGTCGCGGTACCAACATTATAAATAACAAATACCGATGTTGTGTTTTGGCTGTTTAGAACCTTTGCCTTTATTTTTGTATGGCTGTTGAACTTTTTAAAAAGTTTGTACCTCGGCAAAAATGGAATTTGTATGCAACATTTATGTCGCGAAATCGAGCCTGCAATTTCCGTAACTTTTAATTTTTATTTGACCATAAACTAGGCACTTCGCCGCCTAGTTTTTAACCGTAAAAGTCGACCTTGCCGGACATTTTTGAATAAAGAGTATTTGTATTGTATTGTAGAAAATAATAGCCACCCAAAGTAGTAAAATGCGTTGTGCTAAGTCCATTATATTGCAAACAATTTTTCTTCTCGAACATAGTTGTAAAAGCGAGACCTATATGTGCGTCAATCTGGGTTAATTAATGTTTGTGTTTGGCATAAACACTGTTGTTTTAATTACGAAGGCAGGAAGTCAAACGAAAGTTATAATGCAAAGCGTTGTTTCTGAAATCGCTTTCCAGACTTTGCCTTAATCTTTAACCATAATGACAACAGCCGCTATTTAGTTATTAATTGTCTGACTAAATGATGAAAGTTTGCCTGCGAAAGTTGAGATCATAAAGAAGTTTTTGTTAAACGAGCGCGAACGAAATCTGATAGTGTTAGTGTGTTATGTACAGCAAAGTGGGTCAGAGTGGCTACCAGGGCTGCGGCAAGGCTATGGGAGTGGCGATAACGAAGTAGGATATCCTTCGGAAGCCGCCGGACGTAAGACGGACGCGCTGATTTTATCACACTAAAAATGAAAACTACTCTAGTTTACTGGTGCCCTGATGGAATCCAAATGGAGTAGGTAGATGCAAAATTTAACATAAAGAATAACACGGAAACCATGCCTTTTAAACCAATAACGTTTTACATAGCTATAGTTTCTGTTTTACTGAGGGTAGGTAGACCATGATCAAACTGTTTTGATTACAGAAACCTCCAAAATCACGAAAATAAATAGTTCCTTGAACTTTATTTATTTTTATTACTAATGATAAAATAACAATCATAAAATACCTGTAAATTTTTGAGGTCAAGCCTGTAACAACAATGAGGAAGGTTTTTTTTGGTTCGTCAATGCTAAGGAAATTCAGAGGTAAGGTCGTTAAAAAGGCAGTAACCCCTCGCTCGCGTGAATGAAAAATCTTTGTGTGAATACGTCCGAGTGGGCGCAGCGTGGGTTAATAATTCCTCTTAGCCGGTAACGCAAATGTTTACCCCCAAGAGGGTTCTAAAAACGGTGCACTTAGCTTTAAATGATAAAAGTGTTTGTAGAAATTTAAGTATTTCAAATAACGCGTGGCTTTTGTTAAATTTTTTAGATTTTTAGTTATTCGCACATATGGCATGATATGTAAATTTCGTGAATTGAAATTGCAAATTTTCATAGATACCTATCTTATTTACTCTTTCTTATATTACCTATAAATAATATTTATATCACGTTGTTTTGCATATATAGTGTGAACTGTTGTAATTTTGCCTATGTATTTAAGCCACACATCCATTAGATAAATGGCTGCAATGTCTTACAAAATCACGCTTCTCTACTTAGTCGCCTTGTATACCTACCTTCAAAATGCCGTGTCTCATCCCGTCACTATTTTACTAATGGACGTTGGGATTTATTCCGATTTACTGCGAAGCTTTCGACCCGAGTTAAATAACTGTTGACACTAATACCCTTGATTGCGTGCGACAGAAGTTCAGAGCTGCTGAATCGGAAAGTCAATTAGTGAGTTTATTCGCTTACCAGTAGTTTCGTTGATGTTGAAGAACGGTGTAAAGGGATTGCCCTCTGATACGAGACCGTATCTGATCTGCCTCGGAGCCCCTTTGTCACCATCTTCAGCCCGCACCTTCACCACGACGTCGCCGGTAGTGACCTGTCGCGGCAGGTGTGTGATGGGAGGTGCCGACGTGAACACGGGAGGCATATCTTGGACGTCCTGGATTACCACCACAACTTCCAAACTGGCTATGTTTCGCGTGTCTTTCCCTATCTCCACGTATGGGTCCTGCAAGTCATGCGCAACATTAAGATCAATTACTATCAATCCACATTTCATTTTGACACGAATGGTTCGAAAACAGCTTACGGAATTGGATTTACAACGTAATTAAATTCAACCAGGTTTAATTAAACAGAATGTTTTAACATAATCACATTCCTTACCACGGCTAATAGCGTCAGGTGGTACATGGACTGCGCCTCGAAGTCCAGCGGGCCGACGAGGAATATCTGACCCTCGGTGTTCTCAGTGGAGACACGGCGCTGTCGAATCGCGAACAGAGGTGACCCCTGTGGGGAAAATGGATCATTAAGAAAAAAATAGGTAATTGCGACAAAAGAACGAGCCGGAGCCTGCCCAGATAATAGACGGACCGCTTTAAAATTACAGTACGTACACGTAAGGACACGTTCTCCATTATTATAGCATTTAAGTGGCCGATAAAGCGACCTCAGGTTACGGGTGCCTAGCCATTCTCCACGGACTGTGAGAAATTTAACACGCCTCGAGTCTTCTTAATGCCTGGTAATTGTGCAACATCATCAGCGCGGCTGCCGCGCGGCTGTCCGACCCTTCTCATTGCACACAATGGAATCCTGGAATTCCAGCAACATCCTAAGAATCGGCATGATTTAATGTAAATAAGGGTAATCTTAAACACTTTACTCCGTAAAATAGAGCTACTCAGTGTCCCTTGTACCACTGGAAATAACATTTTGAAATTGACATTACATGATACATTCACAAGATATTATATGATAAATGTTATATCACTATGTAAGTAATACTAAATATTATATCCCTATATGAATGCCCATTAGGTTTTTATTTAAAACAAGTTAAACTACGCACGCTACATACTGGCCTCATTAAAATATCAATTTCACGCGCTCTAGTGAAATCATGCCATGTGAATCTATATATACATATATAACTCAAAGGTGACTGACTGACTGACTGACTGACTGACATAGTGATCTATCAACGCACAGTCCAAACCGCTGGTTCTAGAGATTCCAAATTTGGCACGTAGGTTCCTTATAAGGTCTAGGGGTGCGCTAAGAAAGTATTTTTCAAAATCCATCCCCTAAGGAGGTGAAATGGGGGTCCAAAATTTGTATGGGGAAACAAGATTAGTTAGTCTATTTTATTCGAAACTTCACAGAAGTATTCCTAACAATAAATGAGTAAATACGTGTTGCAGGTTTTTTGAGAATTCAACCCCTAAAAGGGGGAAATGTGGTCAAAAAATCTGAAAATCAACATGGGTAAACCATAGAAACATCTATGGTTTACCGGGTCCAGAATGTAACGAATACTTTTCCGAAAACCGCTTCTAAATCAGTTCAGCGAAACGCAAGATGATCGCGGACAAAAATACATTCCTACATACAAACATACGAGTCTACCTGAGAACTTCCTTTTTTAGTACTTTTAGTACGCGGGCGAAGCCGCGGGAAAAAGCTAGTTATCCCATAAATATTTAAAACGGAAACCCGAATTTATGCTGAATCGATTATCCAGTAGTGAAGTATCCAGTTGGATAATTCCTAGAAGAGTTAATTGATTACATCTATGTGCAGCGGGTGCGGATGCATACCTAATTTGCCTTACGTCGGCGCACGTTACGCTACTTAAATTGTAAAATGAAATTTGCGGGATCCGTCAGCGCGATACTGGTGGAAACGGGCCTTTAGTGCGAAACCTCATTATGCGGTTATAGCGAGGCCTATCAAACAAGGAACTGCGAGGCGAAAAAGTCATTAGACGCCTAATCATCGCCTCGTATCACGTCTCATTATTTGCGTAATGGATCGTGTTTTTAGTGTTGACAGCCCGTTTAACTAACCGTACCTAATAAGTGACAATTATATTGTGATCCCGACTAAAATTGTTTACCTACAATTTCATGACTGCAAAGAGGCAATTTAGTTTATCCATATGAAAGCAGAAAATTATAAGATTAGTAAATAGTGGTGATCTACATTATGTGACTGTGAAATGCAAGCTCAGACATTAGTATAAGAATCGTTGCCAAAACATCCTATACTTACCTACAGTCAACTCGCTGTACGACTAAAGGCATTTGTAGAACTTACCCATAATTCCAGTTCCAAAGGCTTCGGCGACAGAGGGTTCTTCCTAGCGATTACGAACTCCAGGTCCGTGCCTCGCTTTGCATCCTGCAAAAGATTTTTTTATTAAGTAAAATACAATTGCAGTAAATAGAAATGTCTATTTTAAGTCGGATTAAATAAACTTCCGGATTAAAAAGTAAATCGTCGCAGCAGAGCTTTGAAATGGAAGATTTTAATTAAGACGAAGATGGTTTAACAACTATTAGGTTCTTTTAGTAGCACTGGAATAGTACTTCCTGTGAGTGATATGCATATAGACGCAGTTACAATCAAAAACAATATGCCTATTTATAGGCGGTGTGGTACGAGTATCACGTGATTATTCATTTTAAAAACTTGGACTGCATTTACAACAATCTGGATTTTAAATTTGACAGCTGGTAACATTGCCAAATCAAACCAACGGGTGCAAACGTTATTCTAATTAGCTGATACGTATTGTTCTTCAACTTGACGCTTCGTATGATGCGTGACAGTTAATAGAGAGTTAATTTAAGGGGGAGGGTGCGTACGTCATCATCATCAATCACATCAGCTGACGCCGGCTCATTTGAGCCACGCTCTCGTACGGTAATCGCACCAGGCGCCTTTAACACTGCCAGAACGAATGAGATATAAGGATTTTGTAGTCTAGTTAGGTCAACTCTGAATTCACGAAAATTCTAGAACGTTGTTATCGATTCAAAAATAGAAAGGAAATAAATAGCTAGTTATTTATAATACAAGTCGTTGTTTAACCTCTCGTACTTATATTGAGACCCGAGCCAGAGAAATATTCTAAAATTGAGGCACGAGCGTGGTGAGTAGTTGAAAACGTGAAATTTTGAGCAAGCGTGGGCTGAGGTCCGTGAGTGTAATACAATATTTTCGCCACGCATTGGTGTAGCGAGTAAAATACAGGCTGTAAAGTAATCAATATTAATATTATTCAACATTTATCTTTCAAAAGTATATCTAACAAGCTAACGCATGAACGACACGTCAAAACTTGTACCAAATTACTTTGCACTCTAGGGGATAAAACGCAACATTCCACATACTTATTATAAGATAAAGTGAGCAGTTCCGAGCACTGGTGAAAAAAAATGTTTTGTTTTACTGTGGGAAAGCATATATTTATTTTTGAATGTTCCTTAACAATATTAAATTTAGTATCTATTGTTCGTAATAGGTACACATACAGTTTGTTTTTATATCAAAGGCAACCGAAAATATCTGATGTCGAGTGTTTTACCTGTAATGAAATGTGTCACCACTATAAACTTAGCAATTTCTGAAACTAATTTGACGCAAACACTTTCGTAACTGTATCTAATCTAAAGTAACCTTTAGAATACCATCATTCACTCTGTCTGTGGCTCTTTTAATTTACACCAACGCAAACGAAATTAAATAAGCTTTGAACTTACCTCGACAACTGGGATTGAGGAAAATGCGATAAAATATCGGATAGGGCTTTTTCTTCGTGAAGGAAGTCAATTTGCAATGATGAGGTAAGAAAATAGGATTAATTTTAATTTAAATGATTAGGTGCCGTATTCTAATTTAAAAATACATTAAAAAAACACTATTTATCACCAAGTTGTATTGGAGTTGCGTCGCAATAATTTTCAAGAAAATTCTGATATTTCTGATTCAAACGTTTAGGAGCTAGCTGTGTTGTGTAGTTAAGCATTGGAGTTGTATTGAAGTAGGATCGTGTCTAGACGTATTTTAAAGTTAGAATACGGCCAGGTACATCTAATACCTTTTAAAAATACCTGAACCGCTATCAAATATTATTTACGGATATATCACGTTTGTATGTCTAAATCAACTAGCACCACATAAAATAGTATATCTAGAAAATGATCATTCAAAACATTTCTTAAATACCACATACCTCAGGCACAAAGACGACAGGCGTTTGGCGCAGGATATGGTGTCCCGCGGTGTGGTCGCGTTGGTGCCGGTTATGGAGCCGGCGATTATTTTGCTATGGCCTCTAATATTCCTCACAAACAGCCTGAAGTCAACGTAGTGCCCTGGCTTGGCTTGAGATTTTAAATATTCTACAAATATATATCTTAGCTTAAGTGTTATTGTACCTCAGGCACCAAGAAGATAGGGGGTTGGCGCCGGAACATTGTGTCCCTCGGGCTAGTCGGGTTGGTGCCGGTGATGGTGAAGGTGCCAATCCTGCTGCTGCGGCCCCTGATGTTCCTCAAGAACAGCCGAAAGTCAACGTAGCGCCTTGGGGTAGCACCTTAATTATTCTACAAATAATTATCTTACTCAAAGTGTTGTCGTACCTCAGGCACTAAGACGGTTGTCTGATGGAGCAGGCGATCCTGCTGCTGCGGCGTCTAGTGTTCCTCACAAACAGCTTAAAGTCAACGTAGTGCCCCTATTTGAGGCCTTAATCCTTCCATAAATATTTTTGTTATTTAAAGTGTTGTTGTACCTCAGCCACCAAGACAATAGGCGGTTGGTGCGGGAATATGGTGTCCCTCGGTGTGGTCGCGTTGGTGCCGGTTATGGAGCAAGCGATCCTGCTGCTGCGGCCCCTGGTGTTCCTCACGGACAGACGGAAGTCCACGTAGCGGCCCGGCTCGAGCCTCCGCAGGAGGATCACGTTGGCCTGGCACACGGAGTTGTAGCGGGTGCAGGGCAACGTCTCAATGCCGACGTCCAAACGACCCATTTGACCTGGGTTAAAAAATATTGATGATTATGTATGCCTTCTATTTATTGGATTTAAATGCCTTTTCGCTTTTCAGAGACATGAATTGGTGTTGTGTACCTATATCAAATTATTTACTGATTCCGGTTAGGTTAGGATTGTGTCGGGGACAATGTAAATTTAGATAATTCTGTGGTAAGGCAGGTCCATCTGGAGTGGCAATTGAACTTAAAACAATTGAACTTGATTTGATGTTGATTTGGACATTAGGTATCTGAGTATCGAGTGTATAGTCGTAGTTGTTAATGAATGGGCCTAAGATGCACATTTAATAATGATGAATAAATATCAAATTAAGATGGGAGTTTTAAAGTTCGACTACCTCTCCAGATGGATGAGATACTAAGCCGCTGTGCCGTGACGCTGACACTTTCATCGATAGTGCGACACAATAAAATTAGGACTAAATGGAACTCAGTAGAAAGCTGTTGGACGCCAAATAACGGAAAAACAAAGGTTTGATTGATAGTAATTCAAAGTGCTTTGTTTCAACAGTTTAATGTGATGACGAATTGCAACAACTAAATTAAGTTTATGCGTAACGTCGGTACAATATTTTACGATTAGTTGGTATTCATATGGATGATCTATTCAGATTACCTATATTATAATAACTAAGATAGGAACTAATATGACCCTACGGTCCTACTAACTATAGTAGAACACTAGTTCTTATTTAGATCCATGCAGACTAAAAATGTTAATGGTTTATTTTAAATAGTCTTAGGTTACATCAAACCGTCTGTCACCGTTAAAACTTTCGTAAAATTTTATTGTATGGATTTTTTATAGCACCCTGCCGGGTGGTGCGTCTGTCGGTGGTGGCTGGTGCAACCGACCCTTAGGCGCTACATGCCTTACACGTCGCAAAACATCTGCTCACCTATCAGCTCAAAATGCAGTGGATAGTCAAAGTCGGGGTCGGAAGCGCGCACTCTGTAGATGACGGAGCCGACGGCCGCGTCCGCCGGCACCAGCACGAGCCGCATCAGCGTCGTCGGGTCGAACACCGGCTCGCCGCCCAGCGCGCCCCATGCTAGGCACGTCAACACCAGCGCCCAGCGCCAGGTCATCCTGCGAACAAACAAATTGGATTAGATATTGACAAATAAATTTAGTTTTATTGGTTCAACCGACGAATAGTATGGTAATTTAATATCCTACTCTAACAAGTATGCATATTCAAGACTAAAACGTTAATTAAATGAATTCACAATTTACAATCTCATTTTATTGACTAAAATTTGTCCTTTAAGAAATCAAAACTCTCAAAACAAGTTTAAATGTAAACAAATTTTGGTAAAAGCAAATTAATAGCTTCATTCGTACATAAAGAACATCGAATTCGAAACAAGATTATCCCGCTGCTTTCAGTCGAATCTATCAACATCACAAACAGCAAGAATTACAAAAGTTATTATTAGTACAATTCTGACGACATGGATCCAAGGGATTTCAAAGAAGAAAACATCAAATATTTTCCCAATTTTGTTACGGAGGAATTGTTACTCGTAGTGTAAGCTTCGGCGAAAATGTGATGCTCCTATTTCCAAAGATATTCGATTGTTAAGTGTTTTTCGTTATAAGTATTATAATTTTACTTATATTAGGCAGAGACTAAGTACAGTAAAATTTAAGTAGATAATTTCAAATTAGAAAATAAGGAACTAAATGCGACTGATTATGTAGAAAACATAAATGTTTAAGTGCTCTAATACGTATTGTGTAATATGGAGATTTAATTTATATTTTTATTTATATTTTTATTTATTAGGAGAACAAACAGAGTTAAATGTACACAATGCTTAATATTCATTATTAATTACATAACAAACATGCATTTAGCTCCTCAACAGTCCTCACTGAGATGTATAGATTAGTTTACTTATTCTACTTAAATACAAAGGTTTTACAAATATATTAATGTATCTATGGTACACTGAAATTGTTATACTATTCAGCAAAAGATTAGATGGGAGATAGAGATAGAGCAAAACATTAGAACATCAGAAACATTAGATTCTAGACCATGTTTGAGGTTTATTTGTCTGTAGTAAAATATGCACCGTTATATTATGATTGCGTTAAATTTGATAGTAGCTCACCGTTGCAACACTATCTTGCACAATGAAGCTCGGCATCGCACCAGAATTACCAATCCCTGCTTCACATAGAGGTGTTGATTATCAAACTAAACATGTGCATTGTGGTTTATTCAGCAATGGTCTATAAAAGCAAATATTATTGTTTGGTAGCGCTAAACAAATCATATACCTACGCGAAAAGAATTTACCCAAAGTGATTTACCTAAAGTTTAGCTAAAATGGTTAGTTGAACCGTCGTTAGTTCTGCGGCACCACTGTTTACGAAACATAAGATCCTGTTTACCGAAAACACTTAGTACTAGTTTGATAAGGTGTGAATAATTTGTAATAATACTCGTACTCGTATGAAACTCTGGAACCTCATATTTCCGTGTAGGTACCTATATCCGATTACTAGCATATATCCTTTAATATGCATAATATTTACAGACCTGCTTTAAGTAGTCATTTGTAACCACCCAAATACCACGTTTTCAGGATTCAAAACAAATTTTATTCTTAATTGTTCATAAAAGCAAAGTTTCTTCTACTAAGAAACTAAGCATTTTCGAACTCGGACTTGCGAAAGGGAAAATTGTTATGAAATCATAGCTCGGCTTCTGTCCGCTACGAGCAGGAAGCGACGCTTTATAGCTTTGCGGGTAATAACTGGTTTGAGCATAACTCAATTTCAATTTCATGTCGGTTCATACATACGAGTTTATTTTAATGTAACCTTGTAGGGATGAGAGGCGGTTCAGTAATGCGAGTTGTTGGTGCCTAAGGAACTTAATTTACAACTTACATTGATACAAGATGCAGCGATGATAATGTTAGGGACGCTTCATTGCATTTGAGTATTGCACTTGATAAACTATCAAATCGTGATAGTAAAAAAAAAATGTATTATTGTTATTATACTACACTTTAATTTTAATAGCGGATCTAAAACTAGAATTTATTACATTTCTCATCTCTAGAAGTATTTCTATTGCCATTACGACATCGAGTAATGTCAACGTGCTATTATATAATTTATAAAGTAATTTAATAAAATGTATATCCAGGAAACTAGCTATAAAATTCTTGTTGTATGTTTGTGTCTTAAAGGCTATCTGCGTCGACGAAGAAAGACAAGTTACAAGTTCTCTGCCAAGTAAACACGGATCAACTTGCCAACGCAACTCGACTTTGAAAGCGGATCTAAATTGATTTCAAACATTTTTAACTTGGCAGGTTTAGTAAGTTGGGAAGTCTTTGATGTTTTATTAACAGCCTTTGTAGTTTTTACATTACTGTTTCGTCTGATATCGTAAATCTGAGGTATTATTGTTTTCAGTCTGCTGTATAATGGCAGTTGTAGCTATAAAAATAAACAAGATATTTCCTTCAGCATGATTATTCCTTAGGCCCAAGGATGGATTTGAGATGTGGAGCCACCAAGATTTTTGATGTATATTCTGGGGGGGGGCTCTCAACTATATCTTGATATATACATCAATTAAGCTACTCGGCCAAGTTTGGTATCGTTTTCGTATAAATCGGGGATGCCCAATTCATTTATGGTATAATTTTGACACCGTTCCGAAGCAAAAACATGTAAAATAAAAAATACGTATTTTGAAATTCTCTATTTCCAAATCCAGGAAAAAATACATAACTTATAATCAGGGATCGTTACCGGTATTCTCAAAACCGGTTGTAATTTGGGTTTAACCGGTTATACTTGAATTTCACTATTTATATTGCTAAAACCATGAATAGCGGTAAAGTATTACCGGTATTCAAAATCATTATCGGTGTTTGCAAATGACATGTTTACCTGTAATCGATTTTATTATCGGTATAAGAAGTCAAAAGACAAGCGCCTAAAAGGCATTAAGACTCGAAAAGTCAGAAATTAATTTGTGAAATACGACACTTTGTACTACTACTTTATTTAGTTGGTTTATTTCTAGAAAATTTGAAATAGGAACGCCTTAGGATGCGTATTATGGTTGTCATTTTATCGCCTATCTCGTCATGCGTCACTTTCGCACTTACATACTTGTTAGAACGTGACAGCTATGGTGACAGGTGATAAAAATCCGACCATATTAGACTAGCAGGTCTGTCGTCTGTCGTCGAACTAGTCGGTTAGGTATAAATTCGGCCCGATAGAGACCGTAACTTAGATACAGATGTCTCACTCGCACTAGTAATAAAATTGTCATTGAATATAGGTATTGAATACCGGTAAAGAATACTGAAATTAGGACTTGAATTGTCATAATGATATTAGCAATATTAAAATAATACCTCTAATTTGAATACAGGTATAAAATTTAAACCGCTATTAGTTTGACAGTTTGTTTACAAGTATTTAATAAAACCGGTTGTGCAATCCCTGCTTATAATATAAACAATTATGAATCTTGAAAATATAAAAGGTGTTTTAGAGAGCCCTTTCTAGACAGCTCCGTTATCTTCTAAGTTGCACTAGATCTAGTGCTTCCGCTTGCTACAAACCAAGGTGAAATATTTGTCTGACGTGCCATTCGCCTGCAACTTTAAATCTTGTCGCGTGCGGCCGCAGATATCGACGCCTCGATACCAGATTAAATGTACGTACTACAAACTTATGTGCTCCTGTGCCGACGATTGGAACTAACACCATTTCATACTACATCTTCTCCATTAGCGCTTCTATGGATGGAATGAAATAAGTTTGTGGGCTGCTGCATAGCTGTCAGAAAGTTATAACTTGAACGTTAAATACTCGGTTATCCGATTATATTTTACACATCTCCCTAACGTTGGAGGACGTTTAGAATATGGTAAGTTGTACTTTGTACCTACTACGAGTATAATCTTTCAACAAAATTAGATATTTTTCGTTACGTACCTAATGTACCTATATTAATAAAATATTAGGTGTAAAATTTTCAAATTTCAATAACTTAATTGAGCACTTTTAAGCCTGAATGAAAAGCAATTAAAGATTATTCAATAAAGGACAAAGCAGGCGAACGCAATTAAAGGATTATTAACCCGGGGCCTGCGAGCTTAAATCAAAAACGATACTTATTTATTCCACTCAGTTTTATGGTTTCAAATTCAGTTAACCTTTAACCGTTAACGAAAAAATAACCTCTAATAATATATAGTAGCTATATTTTAAGCGGAAACCGCTCGTCTGAAATCGTGAACCGGTGTAAATGGCAGAACGTGCTAAAACGCTCTATCACATCCCCATAAAAAGTAATGAGGGTGGAACATGACGCGGTCTACTCCAGAAATGGTTAGAGTGCAACGATCGCAACAGAATATCATTTGTCATAGTTATTTATGAGTAATATTTCTCGGGTTGGAAGCGGTCGGGCCGCGGGGCAGCATGAGCCGGCTGGAACAGCGGGAGATACTGCAAAAATGGCTGCGCACGATGTCGCCGCGCTGACCCCAGCGCTTCGCGGCGCCATTATCATAAGCATAACACCGAGTGTGTGAGCCGACGTGCGCTGATAGCGCCTTGCTTATTATAAATTCTAATAGACCGTCTCATAACCACTCTAGGTGTACGCTGATCGATTTGTAAAGATACGGGGTCAGCTATACAACCTATTCACTGCTAGTCTAGCTTACTATGCTTAAGAGCGGTTATACCTAGACATGGATATTTGTGATTAAAAATAAATAAATTTTACAATTTGTTTCGTATTGTTTTAGATAGGTAAAGTAGTAGTAGTAATACACTTTATTGCACAAAACAAGTACACGAACAACAAAAATATAGTGAGTGTGTACAAAGGCGAATTTATCTCTCTAAGGGATCTCTTCCAGCTAACCTATAGTACACATAAATTAAAAATATATAAAAAAACACTTGACCTAAATCGTAGGAAGCCCGCTATGGTCGCAATACGATTATCCGTAAAATCCAATACTAAGCCGGATTACCAAATTATTCCTTACTACCAACAGTTTCTCATACTTAACTGTTTTTAGTGACACGTGTAAGAATATAAAGACTTAAATTACAAAAGACTTATTAGGATATTAAAATCGTTTCAAAATGGAAATGAATCCTTATCTTGGGGCGTAGGACACGAAAAGGAAATGAGTTCTTTAAGGTGATGTATTTGCGGAGTGGTTCTTAAAGAATTCGCGGATCCAATTGCCTAATGGATCAGCATGCAACCGATATTGGTTTTGTTAATTTGATGTATAAAATGCGCGGGTTACGCGGCAACGATGTGCTGGTCAATACCATTTATCGATTTTCCGCCCTCCGGACTTTAATATATACTAAAAGCAGTTAGTATGTAATGTAGGCTACGTCGGTCGGTCACGTCTAATCAAAGTCTTAAACGAGGTTAGCTCTGGTAAAATGTTTCGTAACCTCATTTTAGGTTACTTAACAACAGTGACGAATAACGCAAGAAAAAAATTAATTGTATCCGAATATAAATAATTTAGTCCGTGTAGTGATGAATATTACGTAACATGATAAAAGAAGACGTTGATAGCATACAATTTTAAATGAAGGGAAGAAAAGGGTCAAAAGGTTCAAAGCTAAAGGTTTTTTACTTTGTACGCCACATCTTTTCAATTTTACTACGTTTGTAAACTCAATGAAAATTGTTGAATCAAAATCAAGTTAATGTTCCCATGTATTTTTCCTTGTTAACTGTTTAACCTTAGGTATATTTCAAACTGGAATATTAAAAACAAATCAAAAGGAAGAATTATTTTTTCAGTTTACCATCCAAATGAATGGCCGCTATTCAAATATAGGTACCAGTAATATTATTGTATTAAACGTTACTACAATGTATGGTAGGATTGGTAGGCGCGCCAATGTCACATCAATATTTTGCTTTTCACATCAAAAAGGACTAGTGAACAATGAAATTTGCACTATACGTTGTGGAATACCTACCTACCTTTTAGAATAGGTTACAGAAATTGTCGATATTTAACGAAGATAATTAAGAAGATAAGGTCGTATAAATAGAAGGAAGCGAATCTGTGGGATCTAAGACGGAGGCTAACTTATTAGAGCTTATTAATGTCGTTCGTTTAACATCGTGACCTCAAGGCGGGTCTATTATAACCGTGTTATTATAATGGTTTACTGTTTTCTTAAGACTAAGCATATTAGAACTTTTTGTGTCGACAAGTATTAAGAATTTTTTCATAGTTTCATTCATAGTTTTTCATTTTAAGAAACAATGAAACACGGAATGTTAACTGCTGCTAACCTTACTTACGAGTTAAACTATCTGTACAGTATAGTTTGTACTGGAGGTATGGTAAAACTGATTAATCATAAGTTTTAGCATGTATTTGTAAGTATTAATTAGGATTCGACGCATACTTATTATTTATTATAGGTATGGTGGTTAATTACCTAGTTACCTACTTACAATTTATTTTTGAACATTACGATAGATATGTAGGTAAATATGTTGATACTACATCACAGGCAAATTACAGGTCTATCACGTTATTTTTTTTAAATTAACTTTAAAACGATGAAACAATAACATTTAAGATTATACCATAAAATATTTTCCATGTCACGATTTGAAAGGACAAAATATGTTATTGCAGTTTATCTGTCCAAAACCTAGTAATATTTTTTTTTCTATATGCGCTAATATCAGATCCAAGTGGGTTAAAGATACTGTCGTCCTTTTGTTTTTGTAAAGTATGTATTTTTGATTTAAATGTTTCCAGTATTGTATGCTAGACGGGAGCAATGAGGCGAGTTTATGGCGACCACAGTAAATTTGGCCAAGATATCGTTATGGCAAGGATCACGCGAGCCGGCCCTCTGACCTCGTGCCACGGCGGGACTCCAGTGGCACACGGTGACATTAATTGACTGTAATCGTGTTTTTGTTTGGTTTGCGAAAGTTCTAAAGGTCTGAGCTTCCGAAGTTTTGGAATTAAAAGTTTGAGATTAATAGTAAGTAAGCAATGCCAACATTGAACTATATCCTTGGGTTGCTGTTGAACATAAAACAAAACGTAATTAAAAATAATAAGACTTAATTACTTTATTACTTTATTACCTTTTTACATAAATTCATTGTTAAATACTTCTATGTGCGAAATCGCGGTATTTTTAAGGTTCCGTACCTCAAAGGAAAAATATGGAATCCTTATAGGACCCTTTGTTGTCCGTCTATTTGTCTAAACCCTATATCCACAGAAATATGTGGACTTGTAGAGGTATCAAATTGAAATTAAAATCAAATACCTTATTACTGTACAACTGTTTATTTATTTATGAAAAAAAAAACAAGCTTCTATGTCAATGTTATCCAAAGATATGACCATTTGAACCTTATTTTCTAACATTTCAAAGAGGTGGTCTATGAAATTTGGCAAGAAGGAAAAACTCAAAAAAAATAAATATTAAATTCGTTAATTTATTTTTCATCCAAAAAAATAATTGCTTTTCCAAACGTATTTGCAGTTGGTAAGCTCGATATTTTTAGTGTTCCGTACCTCGAAGGAAAAAAACGGAACCCTTATAGGATCACTTTGTTGTCCGTCCGTCCGTCTGTCAAGACCCTTTTTCTCAGGAACGCGTGGAGGTATCAAGCTGAAATTTATATCAAATACTCAAGTCTACTGTCCCTTAGAGCTGTGAAAAAATCAAACTTCTAAGCCAACGCAAGCAAAAGATACAGCCGTTTATGCCGCAAATTTTCAAAACTCGCAAGGGAATCAAAACCTAAAGGGAACTCCCGTGAACTCAGAATCTTGAAATTTGGTAAGAAGCGAGCTTATAGCACAATAAAGGAAAAATGGCGAAAACCGTAAATCTTTAGTTACATCATATAATAAAAATCCATACTTAATATTATAAATGGGAAAGTGTGTGTGTGTTTGTTTGTCCGTCTTTCACGGCAAAACGGGGCGACGAATTGACGTGATTTTTTAAGTGAAGATAGTTGAAGGGATGGAGAGTGACATAAGCTTACCTAAAATGGGGGGTGGAAGTTTGTATGGTTTGTTACCCCGAATTTAACGCGAGCGAAGCCGCGGGCAAAAGCTAGTATTTTTAATAATTTTAAAGTTACTTCCCCTATATACCCACAGGTTTGTACGGAATCCCCGGTGCGCGAGTCCGACTCGCACTTGGCCGGTTTTTTTTCCTAAGTACGTTATCGTAAAATAGTGCCTAACTTTCATAATTTTATATGAAGCATGAAGCTCCTTACTGTGCTCAGTTGATATGTCAGGTATTAAAAGTCCCATACCGATGCTTGATTTATTTTAACTTTTACATGTAAGCTCAGATACTGTAAAATTTTGTCTTTAAAAAAAATAACTGCTAGACACTCAATATTGCCAACATGAGCATTAGTCCGAACGAAAATTAATGCAAATTGAAACGGGGGCGGGCTTAGCAATCAACTGTGATGGATTTAAGGTCAAATAACTAACTTTTGTGTTTGCCTTTTTGTGTTCGCTTTCCGAACGAAGCCATTAATTTCTGCCAAAAACTAAGCCTTAGCTTTTATTGTTTAAGTAATATTTTAACTCGAGCTCGATTGTTTGAACATTGTAACAGATTTTAAGTCCCAATTTCAAAACACTTCTTATTCAATTAGTTGGGAGATTTACAATCGTATTATCTTGAGCCGATATGTTAATCTGTCGAGACTGTCAATTAATAACGATACGGTGTTGTCAGTCATTACAATATGCCCGTAAGTTACAATACTAATAAACTAATACAAATGACTCTCAAATGGTATCGGTCGTGTCGACAAGGTTTATTGACAAACACAACCGCCTATACATTACATAAGTTGGAACATATTTGATCCCAATAGTTTTAGAGCTCTTATAAAATTTATTATCAGATATAAATGTTCTTGTGCAATTTAAGGCGGTACTGTTAACGAGCTCCTCATAAAAATCGAGACGAATAATCGATTCACTGCTGTAGTTTGTTTTGTTTCGAACATAGTTTGTCATGAGGAGATATGATCGGGTAAGTTCGTCATGGCACAATGGAGAGGAAATAGTGCTTTCTTGACAATGGCTTTGCCGTAGTTTAGAATAGTAAGGGGATACTCGACGTTAAAGATAGTGAGACATTCATTTGTTTCCACTAATGGCAGGTTATAATTCTACGGTATTGAGCCACAATTTAGAGGTATTTTAAGAAGCATTTTTCTGAACTGAATTGAACTGAACTGTTACAGAAAACACTTGCAAAATATTTCATCCTAACATTAGATGGAAAAGAATTGAATACTACCTTAAAAACCGGCCAAGAGCGTGTCGGGCCACGCTCAGTGTAGCGTTCCGTAGTTTTCCGTCCGTCACAGTAAGTGTCCCCCCCACTTAAGAGTTAAAATGACACCGCCATGTAGGATATGATATGAGCGTTCCACGTACAGCGACATCTATCGGCAAATTAAGTAAACTATTGCACGCGAGCTTAAAGTATGGAAGATGATTTTTATGGGATAATTCTTTATTGCGTGAACCGATTTTCACCGTTTTTACTTTATTTGAAAGCACGTCATTTCATTGTGATTTTGTAGAAATTACAGATACAATAAACATCTGCTTATACGGTTAAATTACAAACTTAGTTCAGAAATTATTTTGTAATTTTTTTTCAAAAACTATTCAACCTATCAAGTTACAAAATAATTTTTCTAGAAAGTTTTTACAAAGTTCTACTTTTGAGATTTTTTTCATATTTTTAAAACATATGGTTCATAAGTTAGAGGGGGTGGGGCCGGTGGAGGACACATTTTTTTTATTTCTGGAGCTTTTATTTCCGAAAATATTTACATTATCAAAAAATGATTTTAGTAAACCCCTATTAATTTTTAAATATTGGTATTTACAACAATATATCACACGTTTGGGTTGAAATGAAAAAAAAATCACTCCCCACTTTACGTATAGGGGAGGTACCCTAATAAAACATTTTTTTCCACTTTTTATTTCACCACTTTGTTGGCGTGATTGATATACATATTAGTTAGTACCAAATTTCAGCTTTCTAGTGCTAACGGTCACTGAGATTATCCGCGGACGGACGGACGGACGGGCAGACATGGCGAAACTATAAGGGTTCCTAGTTGACTACGGAACGAAACGAAAATGACAAGATAAAGAGATATTTATTTATTAAAAATACATATTAACTTATGATAAACTCCATTATTCGAAATATTTTTTTGATATTTTGTGTCAGTGCTCTTAATACAATAGAATAATATATGATTGACAACGCAGTTTTACTCGTACCTTCATCGAGCATTATTATCGGAATTATCATCGCAAACTTATGAGTTACAGGGAATATTACATCTTTATAGTCATATTATATGACCCATTGTCCAGGCAAATAGTGCTCAGGCCGAGCCGTTCTGATACACTTTAGTTTTCCCCACGCAATGTTATGTAAGTAATGGTGAGCTACCATCCGGTACACTTGATAAATTCGCACTCTGCGATCTACTTTCTCCGGTCACGTTTCATCTGAATACTGTGCACTTATTGCATGAAGTAATAAGTCCTTTTGCGACACTTGATCTCACTTGAAACAGACGTGACTACAATTCCTTATAGTTAGGCGGCCCGAGACATTTTTGGGTGATGTTATGCTGATCTGAATATAACAGTTTATTTCCATAAGTATATTTTCTTATATTATTTGTCAGATTGTAACTTTCGTTAAACATTATCTGTTATTATTTAGCAATAAAGTGTGGTCTGCAAAGTTTATTTCTAATTTAGTTTTTCTGCAAACACATGTTTATAGAAAACTTTTAGGTAGGTACTTTACAGTTAGGGTTCCATAGCCAAAATGGCAAAAACAGAACTCTTATAGTTTCGTCATGTCCGTCTGTCCGTCCGTCCATATGTCACAGCCATTTTACTCGGAAACTATAAGACATATCTTAATAAAATTATGTCATAAGGTGTATTTTGTATGCCGCTATTTAGTTATGTAGTTAAATTGCAGAAAACAATATTTTTTAGGGGACGCTCCATGCATGTACCTAAAAAAATAAAAAAAGACCAAATATCAACATGTTGCACATCAGTCGATAGGTCTTTAAAAATAACATCGAGGTTTCGTGAAACATTTTGTGATTAAGTGAATATTTTCAGAAAAAATCGCTTCTTCTTCTTCATACTCTCTACGACGGTGGCAAACAAGTATACGGACCGCCTGATGGTAAGCAGCTACCGTAACCTATGGACGCCTGCAACTCCAAAGGAGTCACATGCGCGTTGCCGACCCTTTACAAAAAGGAGGATTCACTGTGTTGATGGTTAAAGGAACAAGATGGTCCCTCATCGTCAACACACTGGGTCCTCTTTGAGCTCTTTGGCAACCTTACTCACCAGCAGGAACACAACACTAACGTATTTTCTAGGAAAATTGTACATTCAACTTAGCTCAGGTTCAGCCATTTTTGAGTGTTATATATACCATACGACCTTCTAATGTGTTAGTTTGGTTCTTATTCTACTGAAGTTACGGAACCCTCCATACGTGGTCCGACACGCACTTGGCGGATTTTTTTTATACATGACATTAACCAATTTTAATAGAGTTTCTGTATTGTCAATTAAAAAAATCATACACCAGAAACTGGCTCGAAATCTACTAGAAGGAAAACCTTGACATTCAATATTATGTTTTTTTCTAATTGAAGGAGCTGATGCATACTGAAATAATAACTGAAATATATAAAAATACGCAATGACGAAACTATAAGGGTTCCGTTTTCGCAATTTTGGCAAAACAAAATAACGCGTAAAGTTATAACACTTCTTGAGGTTAACAATTTTGCGTCATAAAATGGAGAACACTGATGGCTACAGCTACAGGGAACTATTATTTAGGGTCCTAAAGAGTGACTTCCTACAAAGACCTTTAGGTAGGGTAAGCGAGTTAAGTTAGCAACATATTTGAGCGACTTGCTCAATTGTGACATAAAAGTGGCACCACTTTACCCAGAAATTGTATATCCTTATATGAACTACTCTGGAAATATATTTTCCGGCAATTCATTTTATGAATTAAACCGTTACACGAACATGTAAACCACAATTCATAGCCTTAGGTATTAGTTAATAAGGTTAAGTACATACATTAGGACGATTGATAAGATTATGGTAAAGAGTTGTTTCAAGTACCTACCAAAAATTGAAACGATTGTTGTGGCCGACATTGCCAAATACGGCTACACAATTTGAAGTCAAAACCGCAACATCTTTGGTAAACAGTTACCTCCTTATTAGACGCCGTTGTACCATTCACGGTACTTTTGACGTGTTCAATTACCTGCCGATAACAAGACCTTGTAATGTACAAGCCTCTCAATATAATTATTAGTTCAACAGCAGGCTATTTTATACTCTACGGTGATGTGCTGATAGCACAAAAATGCATAATACATAGAGTAGAATACTTTGATCACACGGGACGCTTTTTGGAACACCAATTGACTGTTACCGTTACATCGGGCATTAGATCACGTACAGGGTGTAAAAGACTAATCGTGTCTACGGTAATAAAAACTGTCGATCAATTTCAAGCACTTACTCGATATTCTACCATCCACCACTACCAGCAGTTTTGTTTACAAACAACGAGTATATTAATAATAATTGAACTTAACCGTTTTTCGTAATTATTTAACATATATTTAATGAAGCAATGGGTGAAATAAAAGTCAACGGTGACAAGCTTTTAACACTACCTACTCGAATGCGTGGGAACGAACGATCAAAATGAACGACATTTTTCACTCAACCGACAGTTATAGCTGCAACTGATTAAATAAACGCAATGAAACATTTCATCTATTCAGAGCACAAATTAACTTACCAAATAAGAACACAATTGTTTTGTGTTTCATGCTTCATTCCGATGAATAATCTAATAGTGTAGATGATATGGTCCAATGTCGACTTTGCATCGTTAAAGTATTAATTGTAGAGGTAGATCTAAAATGTTAGTCATCCCACGCTTTTGCGGTATCCACATTGTCCAGGGCGAGATATAAAAAAAAATATAGTTGGGCGGCGACGTCGCCCGTGACAATGTTTGGGGTGGCACCGCCGGATGCTGGTTATCGTCGAGATTATCATAATTATATACATTAGAGTGTGACAGATCTCTTAGAAAGATGAATTGTGTCTTGGTGATTTACAAAACGGCACGTCATACCAACTTAATAATATTGTTATGCCACAGCATTCAATTGCAAGTCTCGACAATAACTCGTGACGTAGGTAGGGAATACAATGATTTAAAAAAATATATTTTACTTTTAGCAAGACCATAGTAATTTGTCTACGACCTTACGTTTCCGTTTAAATACCTCAAGCATAGTTCAAGCAAGCGATATAGCACTAAGTAACTCTTACTCAACTTCCTAGATATGATATAACTACTTATAGAGAAACTATACGGTCAACGCAATGTAAGAAAATAATCCCCACGATCTTATTGCTTTTGGTTTTTCAGATATAACCACAAATGTAGGAAATTTAAAAGCAAGTATATCATGCACGGACACGGACTGCACTAGGGGCGCATAATAACGAACAGCAGGCATGAATCCAGAAGGATATTTAATGAGCCTGCACGGAGCAGATCGTTACGTCCAACTCATGTGTATTATTAAGCCTAAGAAGGAATGCGCCGCTGAACCGAGGTCACCGACAGAAGTGTACCGGTAGCCGTAGGTACGTAGCGTAGGTACGTACCTAGGCTCACATAGGGTCGCTACCACATGGTCGCTATCTGACCCTCCACTTACAATTTTGCTGTAATATAACGGCTATAGCGCAACATACGTGTATCGAGTTCATCATCACAGAAATCATCATAATTTATAATGATTGCCTTCGTCTTTTTCTTGTTAAGAGATTCCTGAGATATCGGGGCTCAATAAGATTTTTATTTCCAAAGGGCACGGCTTATCTTTTGATATCAATCTCCGTCCGTATCTTTGTATAAAGGGAATGCTTTTTTATATTCATTTTATTTGGTAAGGTGGTAGTATTAGTCTGTACATTGATAGTGATCTGACCTCTGGCCTGCTAATAATCGTGTCGGACTCATCGAGTCGACTACGATAAACCATTGCACGTTTTTTATCAATGTCATCAATATGTTTTTATTGTTCACGATATGTATAGACATATTTAAAATCGAAAGCTGAAAAGAAGCCTCTGTGCTCAGCAGTGGAACATGTTAGGGCTGGTGATTATTATGACAAGAGACATTGATGGTCAGTCACACTAGGTGGATGTTTAAGACCCAGATTTTTATCTTAATCGCTCGATGCCATGATTCTGGCAAGGCCAAACAAAGGATCATATCATAGAGGTTGTAAATCTATTCGTGCAGTTGCAATAAATACTTATTTGCGATAGCGTGAGCTTGTCATCGTAAGGTACAATCAGCGGACAAGGGGCGGCCGGTCGGTCAGACGTTCGCCTAAGGCATTGTTCCATAGTGCTTTAGCGTTTATATTTGCTTTACTAAAGGCTTACATATATCGCGGTATGTTCTGACTGATAAATGTGTTCCATATGATTGTAAATTGCTGGTTATTGAATGCAACTTTGATATGCTCTGATATGCCAGCGAGCCACGGTTTGAATGATGATTTTAATAGTTACCGCGATGTAATGGCGGTGCTGGTACGAATGATGGTATATTGGTATGCGATGGATTTATTTTTGGACTCGTTAGAATTGTTAATATAATGCGATGAAATAAATCAAATTAGAATAAAAAGTGTTAAACATAATTACCATTTTTTTAAAATAAATTAGCATAATATCACAATAGTTAGATACAAGTTAATTCAGACATGATTGCTACCTAAATGATACATAAGATAAGTTTTTTTTACCGTACCATATACATTTTCTCTTAAATTTACTTAATAATGCTAATAAATTAATTTTTATTACTTGCAGTTTTCTGTGTTTTGCAGGAATTTAAAATAAGAATTCTTGAGCCATAACTTACAATAACTAGCGCCATAAAATTAGCCTTAGCGTTCTGAAATAAATTAGGGTTGGAATACGAATAAATAACTAGACGTACGGGCCCGTTCATTAGAGCTGTGACGCATGCGTGCTGCAACGACCACTTTTAAAATTATAATTTACGACTAGTCGGGTGTCGAAAGATCAAGTGGGCGTCGGTTACGGAACCCCAAGGATTTCGAGCGGATAGTTGTCATGTACACATTGTTCATCTCGGCTAGTAGTCGATTTCGAACATGAATCGTACCCGAATTCGACATCCGTGTCGTGTTTTGTTTGTTACATGTGTCGACATTATTCTGATCGTGTAGGTTTGTGGTGTTTGATATAATGGCTTGAACTGATGCACACATTTTAATATAATTATATATTGGCTTTGCAAGTGATAGTAACGTATATTGCGGGAATGAGCTGTATTGTTTTTTAAATTTTCTTTGAGTGTTTTTTCTTAATTTCTGTCAAGATTAATTTTAATGCCAACTCGTAACTTTAGTACTAGTGTTAATACCTACCGCTAATCAGTTTATAGAGGTATGGAAACGTCAGAAAAACATGTGCTCTTAGATAACAAAAACTACGGTATTACAAGTTGAGGCACGATGGCGGGTAGGATAGCATCGCAGATAGACCTTACGAGTACAAGGGCCTAGTAAATTGCTAAGAACATGTTCCGTGATTTCTAGGTTTTAAATTGTTATCTTCAGTTTAATAGTCATTTTTTTTTCAAATGAGCGTGATTTTAATGTTTACTTGCAATAAGTGTGGTATTTGTGGAAAATGATACCTTATAGGTAGGTCTTGCAATAAAGCGTATACCAAATAGGTAATAATAATGAATAATCAATAAAGTGTGCATTATTCCGGCTTTTAGAATCGCTATTGGGATGATAACAAATAAATATTTCCCTTGTATTTTTCTAACTACATAAACTTCCTATATAACCTTTATGTCAATGTAAAAACAATAACCTAAAGAAACACTAAGGAAATTAAATCACTCAAACTCATGAAGCCGTAACTAAGTGGATATCTACGAATATCAGTCCTGACCTTTTGCCATTAGGTAGTTATTTTTAATTCGCTTATTACGAAGTATTATTGTTCGACAAATGATAGATTGGATCCTTTTATGAATTTATCGGATGAAGATCCGGAGCCGACATGAGCGAGGTCACGTACCTGTAAACAAAATAAATAAGTTATTGATACCATATATATATCTAAATAACTACTTCATTGGAAAAATTGCACCGTTATCAAATGTTATCAAATGTTACCATGATTCTAGAAAGGTTTGATATATCTAAAACTTAACCTGATACTTTCCTTTCTAGATGCCAGACAAAGAGACGAATACTATTATGATAAACAAGGCAAAAACAGACGGCTATTGTAAAAGCTTTGAATGTATAGATTCCAGTCAATAAAGTTAACTTTATACTTGCATTATTTGCATCCAAGCCAGCGAAATAAAATATTAGTACCGATGAGGTGCATGTATTTTTCTCGGATGTCGAAAACATAGCGGTTCTTCGTCAAAGCATCGTTTTAGGCAACAATGTATACCAAAGTTATGTACTTATCCTATTAAAAAATGTGCACAGTACCACACAGGTTAGGCGACGTTCATTTAATATGGGATTTTGTACCTTAACAACTCTTAACAAAGGACAGATTTCTTTAAGTAACGCGCGAGGGACGGTTTTATTATCAGGGAACAGCTAAGGCAGCCTTATCGGCTTACATCGTAAAGCACCTGCCAGAGGATGACATGGTACTAAAAAATAACAATACGATGGCTAACTGTTATATGATTGTTGATTATATTGAGCCCGGTGAGGTAACGCTGATTCCGATCTGATAACGCCGCTACAAAAATATTGAGCCGATACTTCGTTAGTTGTACATTGTATAGCGAAGAACTAAAAGAACACTGTAAGAACATTTTGCTGAAATTGTTTTGTTACATTTTGTGACATTAAAGTAAATGGACTGTTTTGTTCAATTGATTTCATAGTTCTTTAACAAATCCTGTTACATATATATTAAACTATGTGATGAACTTTGTTTATACTGGTAATAGTGTTTATTTAACTGATGTAACTACGACTAAAGTTACCTAACAAGAACATTAAATTAAGCCTGTGGTATTTTTATACCACATATGTATAAATGTACCACATATGTATGTGGTATATTTATATAGTCTGTTTACTGTCAAAAGTGTCAAACTATCAGCGCGCAGATAAATAAGTACGCTGACAGTTATTAGATAGATTTGCTATTTATGTTTAAGTACCGTAGAAGCGTACAACTTTGCCCGCTTTTTGCGATCTTTTACTTTTTTTCCAGGTTAATGGTCCATATTGTATTATTCATCTATGCCACTCGCACGATGACATATCTTTATTTATGAAGGCAAGCAAACTAAAGTAAAAGACAACCCTACACGTGATCCCTGGGTGGTGCTATAAGAGTAACAAACTTGGCAACTGCACTGTCCCATCTGGACCTCACAGCACTCACTGGATATTCATTATCATCTGCTTTCCCGCTACTACTACCCCAGGGAAGAAATGTCTATCTATATCCAGTGACATGTGGCCATACGATAAAAAAAAAAAGAAAAAAAAAGAAAAGGCGAAGTTAAAGAAATATTGGTTTCTCGTCAACGTTATAGGTATAAGTCGCTTTAATATGTGGTATATTATAAAATGCCAGTTCCGTCAAACTTTTTTCCTACTTTTGGTAGGTATGTACCTAGTTTAGTTTATTGTTTGGTCGAGATGAGTAAATAAGTTACAAAATAAATAAATAATAAAACGTTTCAATATTATATTTAGTCCACCTGATAGCTGTGAACCGACTGTTTTGCGTTGCGCCCGCGCCGATGGCGCGATCTCGAGTCGTGATAGATGGAGAATCGAAGTGTCACGCTTAGGTTCAATGACCTCAGGTCAGGGTCGCGGTCCCAGCTTATTGCATTTATGCAATGCAATGCAAACATCGCATCCGTCGGATATGTCTCTACGTGGAATATTAAAGATTAGCCATTGTTTAGTCTGTGTGGCTTTCATCCGTGAGAGCGTTTGAGAATATGCTGAATAAGTGTCACTTGCTTTAGCTGTATCTGCTATATTTTTTACTAATATTAGGTGGTAGGCATTGTATCAAAGCACTATACGATCATTTTGATGGGACCTTCCAACTCTAAGAAATGTACCTATTGAAATCGGCAGGCAACCTGAAAGCTCTGCTGGGCTTCGTAGAGGAGCTGGGGTGGTTGGAATAATGGTAGTACCCCCGTTTCACGCAAAATAGGCACACTGGATTTCGACTTGCGGAAAAACGCCCAGGATAACTAACTAACTAACCTATTGAAATTACAAAAGTATTTTACCGAAGCCCAGTATATGTACTTAGGTATTTTTATCCAGTTATAAATCTGAAGTTAGATAAAAAATATTTAACAGACAATATTTTAACGAATCTTCTGCGTAACTTACCTATATCCAACTTTTTAATTCGTATTGTGTTCAAAAATATGCGGATAACGCAAAGGGCTTTGTATGCAGACTTGCAGAGGCACCACTCTGTTCTGTAGCCGACTGTACCGACTGTACCTAGGTAACATGATTACTTCTCAGCTCTAGCTCATGTGACTTGCCAGCAGAGAATGGTATCAAATCACCATAAACTTCTTGACGAAGTTATTCCGAAGCGGCCTGGTAACTCGCGTGTATGAGTAATTTGTAACTCACACACCGATAACTATTTTATTTTGTGTGTGTGAACTCGATTTATGTAAAATTAGTCATTGTGTTTGGCTTAGCTTGCAAATAAATGCTACTCTATTTCACCTTCCCTGCTTGGGAAGGCTCTCTTGGGGCCGTATTCTAACTTTAAAACACGTTTAGGCAGGATCCAACTCCAATACAATTCCAATGCATTAACCACGCAATACAGCTGACAGCTGAACGTCTGATCTGAATCGGATTTGCTTGAAAATTATTTCGATGCAACTCCAATACAACATCATAGACCCGTACCGATAAATTATGAAGTTTCGATAATATTAAAGATGCTTATTTTTCACATACAGAATTCAGGGCATCCAACTTAGCTAATAATAATAATTTGTGTCATCCTAGGTTGTTGCTTAGGTAGAAACTTAGACATTTCTGTTTTTAAACATTAATCGGTGAATATAAAATTAGAGATCAAAATTGGTTTTTCACTGTAACAGCAAAGTTGTCACAGACGCACACACGCGTTTTGTGTCACTTTCGTCAATGGGAATACTGACATTCAATCAGCACAAACATGTGGACTTTTATAAGCCTATATAAAATTAGAGTTGATCGATTAGGTACTGTGATTTCTAAAACATCGGTACCTATTATTTGAATACATTTGTGTCATATTAATCGATGATATTTATTTATTTAATTTTTTTTTCTTGTATAACCCTGTTAACAGTACAATACAATATTAAAGTTATTAAAGTTTGCGTTAATATTTTTATAAAAGCGTATCGAAACAATGTTTGAAATTTGTGTCGTTATAATCAATGGATTATTTTTATTTTTCTAAACAAAAACTTTTTTTGCGTAAAGGGCATGCGAAGGGAAGGGTAAGGCGCGGGCGGGGTGCATGTACCGGCCAGGCTGCCTAGCAGCTCGTTTGTTTTCTATACATTATTACTCTATACGTACATATAGTAATAAGTGCGACAAACACAAACAGCGAGTTTTTAGTCGCTCTTCTTTATTTCTTCTCTATTTCTCATAGCAAAGAAAGCAGTAATATAAAACTTAAGTAATTAATGGTGGTATAACGTATTATTACACCGTAGTCCGTAACGGACTGCAACGGCGGATCTGTGTGCCACGGTTAACCTAGTTTACCATATAAACAGTATTTTGACACATTGTCACAGATCATTTGTAACTAATAAATATGTAATTTATGCATCAAGGCGGTTTGTTTACAGCGTGCCAATCGTGAAACGCGAAAATCGAAATTTCGTTATCTGCCTCTCGGTTGGACTAGCAAAGAGTCGGGCTGGACTTAATAAATTTTTCATCTGATGTCATAATAACGCTATGTTTTTATTAACTTGTCGTATAAAACACATACAAATAAGCAACTTTTCTTTAACACTTTTTTTTAACTCAATAGTTTTGATGTTATGGGGCCCTGAAGGTTGAGTACAATTTGGACTATTTTGGTTGAAATGGTGTCATTATGACACATACTTTTTTTGTCTTATTGGGTAGAATGTGCTCAAATAAGCAAGTTTTATTAGAAACATTTTAACTCAAAAATTTTGAAGTTACCGTACTTTGAAGATTGACTACATGAAGTAAAATTTGGACTTAAATAATAAAATGGCGACGGGGTATCATTTTAACCTGTACTTTTTTATGATTTTTCCGTAGAGAATACGCTAAAATAAGCGTGTTTTATTTGAGAAACTTTTCTCTAAAATCAAAAATGGTCGAGATAATGGACTCTGAACTTGTATATAATTTGGACTTCGAAAAAAAAACCATCGACGGGACTACATTATAACGTGTACTTTTTATGATTATTCCGTATAGAATATGCTAAACTAAGCGTGTTTTATTTATTAGGATGGTTAATTATTTGTTTCCTGGTAGCCAGTGAACAGAAGGTTATTTAAACAAAAAAATCATGTCAAACAATTAAGACTTTAGAAATAACAGGTAATAAATCAATAGCTGTCGTACTTTAAAAAAAAAATTAAATCAAAGACGAATACCCTAAAAAATGTGTATGACACTTCGCGTAAAAAGAACAGAAATGGATTTCTCAATTCATAACCTTTCCGAAAAAGTACAAATGTTGACATGATTTACTAAATTATTGAAAATAATAATAATAATAACCGTGCTGCTGGAGTTTGTGCCGCTTGGTACAAGGATGGCCATGATTTACCAACACGATGGCTGCCCAGCTCACTAGTACTGGTGTGTGTGACAGTGGATGGATTGGTCGAGGCGGTCCGATCCCTTGGCCAGCAAGGAGTCCAGATTTGACTCCATGTGACTTTTACATTTGGGGTCACATGAAGGCATTAGTTTACGACAAGCCAATACGATGTGTAGAAGACTTGAGAGGAAGAATTTTAGCCGCTGCTGAAAACATGAAAGAAGGCATGTCGCCGCGAATAACAATCACCGATGTACGCAAAAGGCTTCGTGCTTGCATTCGAAATGAGAGCAGGCAATTCGAACAAGGTTTGTAAATTATTATGTTTATTTTTAAGATTTTAGTGTGTTGTTCATTGTTATTATTAAGATTAATTTTAAGTAAAATTTTGTAGCTGATTTTATTATGATTTATTTCAAAATTTTATTTTACTTTCTTTAATATCTCTACCATAAATCCATAATTTAAGTCATGAAACACACACAAAAACCGGTTTTTGGTTTGGAATTCTTTATTATGACTACTTTCATTAATTAATAATACCATACCATACGAACACGTCCGAATATTCACCGAAGGCAACCTGTCCTGACCTTGACCTTCAAAAGATAAGATAGGCTACTGGAGGCAAACAAAGAACTCAGGGAAACAAAAGTGACAAAAACAAACTGGTTTTTGGTTAGCTTTATTTGTGTTGCTTTCATCATCATTCATCATCTTTCACAACACACGAACATGTCAGAATACTTCCCAAGGGCAACCAGTTATGACCTGGACCCTCAAAAGATAAAAGTCAAGATAAGATGAAAGATAAGGTAAACCAAGCACACAAAGAGAACAAAAGTCACACAAACAAACTGCTTTCAGGTCTGGTACGCTTCCAGTACACCCGCTACCTGCTCTGTTATTATTATTATTATTATTGTCAATAATTTAGTAAATCATGTCAACATTTGTACTTTTTCGGAAAAGTTATGAATTGAGGAATCCATTTCTGTTATTTTTACGCGAAGTGTCTTACACTTTTTTTAGGGTAATCGTCTTTGATTTTGAAAAAATAAAATAAACGTACGATGGCTTGTGATTTATTACCTTTTATTTCTAAGTCTTAATTTTTATGACATGATTTTTTTGTTCGGAGTAACCTTTTGTTCATTGGCTACTAGAAAATAAATAATTAACCATCCTAATTCATGTAGTTTTTATACAAATGCTATTTTAAGGCCGTAAGATTGCGTTTTTTTGAAAAACACTAAAAACTCGAATAACTAGAAAACCACTGAATTTAGACCCCTGGTTGACTGGGCTAAACACATTGTAAATAACCTCTAGAATAACCCCTTTCAAGGAATAGGTCGAATTACCAGTCACCCTGTATACTTTGGTTTTCGAAAAAAAACCATCGACGGGACGTCATTATAACATGTACTTTTTATGATTTTCCCGTAAAGAAAACGCTAAAATAAGCGTGTTTTATTTGAAAAACTTTTCTCTAAAATCAAAAATGGCCGAGATATTCTCCTCCTGTTTGTAAAGGGTCGGCAACGCGCATGTGACACCTCTGGAGTTGCAGGCATCCATAGGCTACGGCTTACTATCTGGCAGGCCGTATGCTTGTTTGCCACCGTCATGGTATAAAAAAAAAGAATAAAATAAAACAAAATAAAAACAGAATAAAAACAAAATGAAAACAAAATAAAAACAAAGTAAAGACAAAATAAAAACAAAATATTAACAAAAATAAAATCAAAAATAAAACAAAAGTAAGACAGGCTTATGTCCAGCAGTGGACGTCTTTCGACTGATATGAAGACAAAAATAAAACGAAACTAAAACAAAAAATATACGTTGCGTTTTCTACCCATACTTCACGATGCTTGAAATCTTCGAAAATGTACTCAACAGTCTAGTCAAAACACAAACAAAGCAGTAAGCTACCGCTTAAAAGGTACGTCGGGGCGAGACACGCACGAGTTCATTGCCCCACTCCCCGGCTACCCGCGCCCCGCTCCACCGCTCAGTTCCTTTGTCGAGTATGTCAGCTAGATCACCCCGCGCGCGCCTCCGAGAGCAAGTACCTACATCGTAACTGCTAAGATGCCAGCGCCTGGTTGACCCATGGTTTAGCTTGTTAAGAAGCGAGCCGGGGGTCTACTTCTAGTGGTCACTACAGAAGCACGCCGAACAGGCTTGCCATCAAGGTCACGCGCTATAGTTAGGACTTAGGAAGGAAGATTGCTTCTGAACGCAAATATTGTTTCTGTTTAATTTTTGTCGAAATATCATTGATGAAAGTGACACATATTGAAATATCTACTTTAAAATCCCTTTTTGATTATTATAATGTGAACTCTGGTACCTTTAATAATTTATTAAAACGATCACAGCCTAAAAAAACGAATTTAACAAGAAACTTAAATTTTCATTGCTTAATTTGACACATATTGATTTTATTGACGTATTTTAAGGTGATGATATAGTTAATCCTTATTTTATTAACTCTAATTTTTTATACGAAGTTTTTTAGCGTTGTCATACTATATCAAATTGCACACGACGCAAATGACACAAACTGGTTTTGAACTACAATAAAACTGTTCTAAATACAAAACAGTTATATTTTTTTACTTTAATATTCTTTTACTCAAGTTATGGCAAGCTAAAAAAGTTAACCTCAAATTATTGAATTACAAAAAAAGCACCAATTGAATATGACACAAAACGCACTGAAAGATTCTCATGTACAGACTGTATTTCCAACTTCAATAATAAGTGACTTTAGAATTTTCGAAACTTAACCCTCAAAATATTGCCAGTGGGACGGGACTAATCAATATTGGTTGAATATTTGTTGTAGGTTGGAGTTATGTTTGAGAAAGATTGTGTTTTGAATGTATTGTTTACGTATTGTGAAATTAGAATACGACACTTGGTCCTTTGAAATTAGCGCGGAAATTGAATTTTATTTATATGAGAGAAATAAATTATATATGTATTTTATATAAATTTTGAGTTGAGCTTTAGGATAGTTGGCAGACTAATTTGATGAATATAAGCAACTATTTGCAGCAAACTAAATGATAAATATAAGCAACAAAGTATGTGTGCCTCTCATGCCTGGAGACCCTCGCGACGCTCAAGATTTCACTCTTTCAACTACTCGCTCTCGCTACGCTAGAGGTAAGCACGAGAAATAAATAAAAACTCTAAGGGCCTGTTTCACAATCTCCAGATAAACTTATCTGCCAGTTAAAATTATTGCTATCCTTTACTCCAGTCATATAAAAGAGAAGGACAGCAAACATTTATCTGACAGATATGCTTTAACTGGAGATTGTGAAACAGGCCATAAGGATTCCCTTATATTAAATACAAACCTATATAATCGAATACATCACTGTATTTGAGATTTTGATCAGTGTTGCTTCTTATACATGTCGTGAAAAAGAAACGATTTTTTTTTAGTTAATAATTTTAAGTCACATAAAACTAGATTATTAATGATGTTCAGTAAAAGCTGTCAATTAATTTATGTCTGTAAAAAAATATTGTGCTTATTTTTCTAATCTTGAATTCTAAGAATTTTTTTGTTGTTTTGACAGGTTGTACAGCATGCAAAATTAAAACATAAAATAACTGTTTACTAAAAAGTATCCCATAAGTGTAGGTAGGTACTACGGTAGTACTATTCGTTATTCTGTGTAGGTACCTATGTATGATTAGTATGAATAATATTCGAACCTCGTTTACGTAAGTATAAGAATTATAAGTATTGGCTTTTTAACGAGACGATAACATGCTGGCAATTAAAACTCCATTTCCAAGTAACGTATGTTCAAAAAACAGATTTCAATATGTTTCGATCAAAAGTAATTAACATTTTTATATGGAATACTCGTATGTGTGGAAATGTATTCAACGAATGAGTAATGTAATGGGACACAGAGAGTTATAACTTATGACACAAAATAACTGTTGTTTCTAAGGAAAATAAGGCCCTGTAACTCTTATTTGAATTAAGATATACGCTTATGGATACACCTCAGTGTCCGTCTGTCAGTATGCCGCACGCAAGCTAAATTGACTTAAACACTTGTTTTAAGTGACAGAAAAGTTTATGATATTTCCAAAGCGTGTGACAGGTTCATTAGAGTGTGATCCTTAGCGGGATAGCATGGCTCGATATGGAGCGCACGAAATAACGGAGCTGTACCGCGCAATGATGTACGCTTTATACTTTGACCTCTCCATTTTAGTACGAGATTACGGCAAAACTTACATTGATTTTAACGATACAAAAAACCCATTAAGCTCGCTGTAGAATCAGGCAAGCTTAAAGCAGAAGTATTGTGTTAAAACGTACGTCATCGATTAGGTATTTAATGTGAAATAAGTTGGTACGCTCTAAGTAATAAACTAATCATCATCAAACACTTAAGAGCCATGCTCTTGTCGGTGCAACTCAAAGTGGGCTCTCCATTTGCTTCGGTCCCAGGCCTCCTCTAATAAATAAACTAATAATAAAGAAATAATTTCTTTACTTGATTATTGAAAGTAAATAGTAGTTTATGTAACTGTTACGTAATAAGGGTCCTTAAAACATGAGTGTGGTTTTATGAAATGAGCCGCAGGCGAATTTCATAATAAGATCACACGAGTGTTTTAAGGCCTAATTACGTACAGTTGCATACACTGCTTTATCTACACTCATATTATATATATTAAATTAATTGTTCGGAAACCATAGAATGACCGCCATTTTACCGTCATGGCCTACTCGATTGTGCCGGCGCTCGCGCGGGACCAATCGAGTTGGCCATGGCGGTAACATTATGTTATCAAATTCAATGTTCCAAATTTGAAACTCATTGCTTAACAATATTTGAGCATGCATAGTTAAAATTACGTTACTGCCGCAGATAAGAAACTTATCATAGTTAAATCGTTTGTTGTAATGCTTGTCATTGTCTACGGTTTTTGAACGCATTTTAGAGTACTTACAGTATGAGTGTAGATAAAATATTATTGTCAATTGGAAACGAATATTGTATATACTAAAGAAACAAATACAACCAATTATATAGGCAATTTTTTGTGAGATTATTATTCAATTATTCGTCTTTTTAAGTCTGCTGCCCAAGTAAAACAAAGGAGATGGTAAACTAAGAAAAATAACACATTCAAGTTTCAACATTAGGAATTCTCACAAGATAATAAATGGCGACAAAACAAACGCAGACTTATTTTTATAAATAAAAACTATTAACAACAACCAAGACCATGGGAATCGTTAGGTACTACTACACTCTAAGTAGATCAATCAGAGTGCATTGTGCTTGTTTACATGGCAAAAATGTAATTGACCAGGGTTACACCGCGCGGCGATCGGCGCGGGAGCAGAGGTTAATCGAGTGTGGCTGGCTCACTTCACGAGCCAAAAACATCGAAAAAATTTGAACTTTCGCTCTTAAGTTTAAAGTTTATTTTCCTCTGACTATAAAAGGGTCTCTTGCTTCATTCAAGAATGATCAGAAAGTGTGGGTCTTCTATACGTGTACTTTTATGTATTCTGTGCCCGCTTTGGACGCGGAAGCGTTCCCGACTTTGATAACAACCACAATAACACAATACCTTGTATGTTGGAGCATTCCATGATTTTTCAATAGATTCTGAAGTAATGGATAGTTCGCTATCAGTAATTGGAAACCTGACTTAACTTAATTACACTTAAGTATTTATTAAGGCGGTGTACTCTTAGTTTGTAGTAAGAATGTAGCTTCATTATAATATACGTATGTAATATTTACAAACACGTAATGCGGTGTACAAGTAGTGCCTATCATCTCTAACATCTCATTACACCACATAAACAGAAACATACCGGTAAACTCCTAATTAAAATCCACCTACGCATTCCCTCGTTGCGTGCATGTATTCATTTTTCTCATCGAAAAATATATTACGTATGCAGTGAAAAAAGTGTGATTATCGAAATTTTAATGAGGCTATAAATAACATTGGACCGTCGATTATTCCAATACAGGACAAATTGAAGAAACACCCCAGGCCGTATCAGCCGCGCCGGTAGATAGTTAACAATGCGCCGAGAGGGTCAATTTTTTTTCTCCGCCCGAATAAACCGCTTTCAATGGTGCCTTGATTTTATGATTTATAGGGCCCTTTATCCGGTCTCTGCTTCTCCGTATTTTGTTTTGATTGAGGCTTCTTTCACAGTCCCGAAGATGGATTGTTCTTTATGGTGTGGGAGTTTTTGTTGATTGCGTTTGAGTGTAAATATTTTAGTCTCATTCTTTTTACGTTTCGAAAAATAGACCGTTGACTAGAGAAGGTACAGTTTATACGGATATTGAAACTATAATGTTACTGGCTTGTTTTACATACCTCTAGGTATATTCCAACATTTATAACCCTTGGGAGAGAGACTAGGAAGACAATTGACTGATCGCGGGCACTGCGAGCTTTCAATATCCTAGATTAGTCCCTCGAGCATTTTCATCCATAGAAATAGATTTCAATATGCAGAGACAGGCAAAGCATGAATTTTTTGTCAAGGGTAACGTAATATACGAGCAATTACACCAGTTGGCAAAACTAAATTGTGTTCCTGACTCTTTCTCTGATATATATTATTGTCTGTAAGTCAGGCGAGTCAGGGGATGGCGCATTTGTTAGTCACGCGTCAGCTCACACCCGATGGCATTTCTCATTAGGCAGCTCGTAAACAAGGACTCTTCGACGCTTACTAATGTCCCACGTCACAGTTTTACGACTATTGGCCACAATTTCAAGACGCGGGATGTTCTCAAAGAACGTAATAGGCTGTTTATAAATTACTGGACGGAAAATGCAACTGGGACTTTGATTATACTATAAATGACATGAGTTCTAAATCCTGGAATAGTTTAACAATAATAAACTTGAGCTTAAAACGTTCCCTGTTCCCAGCTCTTGTAGCTGGAATGTGAGTACATCCAAGAACGTAAAGATAACCATTGCGTTCGTGTCTGATGCAAGGATTTCTCTATTAAAGATATTTGCCCACCGGGCAGGGGACTGCAATTGAAATGTCCCGCTAGGGTAGTGGGTGCGAGCTGTGTCCATTTCCGCAATTTCAAGACGTACAAGAGGCGATCGTGTACCGACAATGGGCGCTATCGTGTGGCGTCTAATCACGCGGGCCGTTGTACTGTTAGGTCGCTGTTGCCCGCGGCCTGCGCCCGCGCTGCACTCTGGTAATATGCGTGCGAACGCGATCCGATCGTCGCCGACTCTGCGCAACATGTCCGAGGTCCGGAATACATAATACACCAACAACTCTCATGTATCTGAAATGTCGTAAATCGCTACCACCAAAATGATCTCGTATACCATTGGAGTGTGGTATCGACGTTTTGAAGGTACATTTTCGTTAGAATTTGCTTGGAAACAGCACTAACAACCGTGGAATAGCTAGCGCATAATGCGCTTTTATCGATGTGAAGAGTAACTTGTTTCAACGCATGTAACGCATTTGAATACGCTTATGATGGAGATTGCAGACCTTTATGTTAAGGTTTGTAGTTGCTTTATTAGATCACGCTGATGGTAGTTTTCCGGGGAGATGGCTTGATAAATTGTTAACTTTCGTTGAGTTAGGGCTTGTGTTACGGCTTCATGAGTAACTAAGCAGCCATCAGTTCTATCTTCCTTTGACGCTGAATAAAATCCAATTACCCAAGGAAGGACAAAGTAAACTAGTTTCTATACCAGCAGTAGGTATCGTTCTTATGATGATCTTCAACCTTGCAAAGTACTTAGGACAAGCAATTTCGAATATTTAATGAAATTCAGAATGGACGAGTGCATTATAACATAATTGATCAGTATAATGTCGAATTAGTTGACAGTTAATTAGAGCTTGCCAGTCAGCAGTCGTGTCGCAACGAGCCGGCCGCAGCCGCAGCCGCAACAACACAATGTGGCCGCAGAACTAGTTGCTAATATTTTAAATATTTATGCCAAACTCGAGGTCTTGAACTGAATGGAATAATACTAGAGAACTGGACCATTATTGGGTCGTTTCTGGAGTTATTTAATACATTTAGATTATGGGTTTCATGAAGGCATATTTTCAAATAAATTATAAAACTGTTATTATCTAATTATCCCTATCCATAACAAGTATATATGCGAAAATTTGGTCTCTCTGTCCGTCTATTACCTTATAGTTATAAAATCTTAATTCATAAAACAGACAAGCGTTTGACCTTGTCAACACTTCTTTAAATCGAGAGATAATATATATTAAACAAATAAATATTGATAATCTATCACTAATATATTTAATCCATTATGTATTAGATTATTTGTAATAACAGTGTGGTTTCTATAAGCAACAACAATTGGAGTTACATAACAAGTTCACGCTTAGCAATAAACAAGAGCTTATAAAGCTTGTGCGTAATAGTGGTCAATCCGCTTCGCTTCCATTCTATTTCAACCAGTAATGTCATGTCAAATTCTATCAAACAAATTATATGTAATGATCGACTTTATTCTACTTATAACAAAGTTTAAAATAAAATGACTGAAAATAATGACATACGCGAAATTGATAGCGGCTACTACACAACACTTATTGTTGTTAATTATACTTATACATATTCTGCAACACTACATGATTTATTGGATGTACAACAACTGTAGATTCAACTCTTTGTACTCATTGACAAATTATGCGGCAGCCATTTACTTTTATCCAGTTTGAAGTTGCTACATATCAGATAAATCTGCAGTCTAGATTACTTGAAATCTTATTGTGAACTAGTAAATTTGATAAATGGTGTGTGAGGCACTTAACACGTTGATGGACACTACTAGCATACATTATGTTCGTGCTGTGTCACTAAAATATTTCATACATTGCCTATAGGCGTACTGTCACATTGCATAGTAAGTACATACATATAATGTGTCAGTACGTCCATAGGCGTCTTCAGAACTGGTAGGTTCCACATCAGAGGGTTCATAATCTTTATCTGATGCAAATTCCCCGTCATCAGATAAAGGTTCTTGGCTGGAATCAGACGAAAAAACCTCATAAAATAGTGTTTGTAGTTTTTTTGGTGCTTCTCGTACGACTCACGATTCGCCATCTAAAAAAAGTGATGCTTCAGTTAAAACATTGTTTTTACGCTTCAAATACATATATGCACAACTTTACTTACTTTATGTAAAAATGCTTCTATTAATTTTATAATATTTACCAAAAACACAACTAAAATACGTAAAGTTTACATTTAATGACCTTTTACATTTCGTCTGTCCACCAAAACACGCACGAACAACTCGGCCGTTGCTAGCCGCACACTACTCGGCAGATTGTATGCAGTGTTGACGTCTACAGGCGTAGTGTGCGTAATGGTGGCGACAAAATTCTGTCAATGTGTGCGTTTACGACATTTTTTTGATCAAGTTTTTGAACGTTATGTTATGACAGAATGAAAGTACAAATTGCTTCTGCCGTGACACTACAATATGCCTTACCTAGTGTTAGTATGAAAAATAATACGTCGAGGGGCGTAGTGATTTTTTACAAGCCAAATTATGAACGTCGAGAGGCGTACTGTCGTATCATTTTTTCGAAGATCAACGCCTACAGGCGTTCTGTCCTTCAACGTGTTAAAGGTCTACAAGATCTCTTGTCATTACTAATTGGTTTCGCAGATTTTACATAAATTTTAAACTGATGAGTGATGACAAATGAATTGACGGTCATTATGAGTCCGAATTGAAATACAATTAAATAAGAGAATTAACAAATTTTCCGAACCATAGTTAACTAGCATGGTTCAATCTGAAGAACTGTTATTACAGTGCATTCACACCTGCACTCCTATTCAAAGCACTATTTATTAAGGACAACAAAGAAACAGCACTGCAAAATCTCTCTTGTAGGAATAACCACTTATAAATCTATCTGAGACCGTATTTAATCATTCCTGGGAAGCGTTTCTATGAGAACTGAATTATTTTAATCCGTCGCACCGAGTGGCCATCTTTTAAGCTGCAAGCATAGACATTTGTGAAGGAGGATTGTAGATTTGTTTGCATTTTACTTTAGTCAAAAAGTCTGGTTGCAACAGATAAATAATTCATTAGTATACAACATTGTAGAAGAAAACATTTTGTTTATCATAATAATTAAAATTATTATTTTCATATAAAAACACTTCAATAGAATGATCAAATTCTGATAACAAGTGAATTTTATAATAGCGTTGGCCCTTTTTCTAGTAAGGACACTAATATTTGAAACGAAATTCTCTTAACGAAATTCACAAAAAAATTATATTAAGGCATAACTTCCTATTCTATTAACTACGTTATCCTAATTTTCATCCTAGACAATCGCTGTAGAATTTTCTCTTTCAAATTATTTATTACATTCTTTGTCACCAACATTTGTACTCGTACTTACAAGCTTGGCTGATGCTTGCGAATGTAAAGGGGCGTCTTACTGCGCCGGCTCCAGTAAATCAGCTTAGCCGACAGATGGCACTGCTCCTATCTGCCAAGCATTGTGTAGTGCAAATCTGTCACTATTTCATTGCGCCGCTGTCCAAAGGAAAAAGGGAGTACAATGTACGAGTTCGTTTCTATCCACAGTCTTATTCGATATATCGGATGTACTCTTGACTGTACTTTGAACAAAGGTTCATATTTTATTTCGCTTTTATGCAAAATGGAGTTTGTTATGTTAAGAGGTTTGTAGTCTATTTAAGAGGTAGCCTGTTTACGTCCAGGGCGTAAATGTGAAGTATCTATTGCATTTTATTCTTCTAGTCCTTTATGCGTGCAGCAAATTTTCACTCAAACAAGCACAAAACGATTATGTACAGAGAGTCATCATTTAAATAATTATTACTTACCTAAGATGTTATTTACCTCGTTCGTACACGAAAATAAAACGTTATTGAACTTCAATTTGTGAGTGTTTCATGAAGTCATTCATGGTGCATGCAAAATATGATGTTTCGTCCTCTACTTGTAAATAAGCACGGGTCGAGCTTTTGTTTCAAGCTTTATGGTTTATGTAATAACTTTTGTAATATCCCGTCATAAAAAAAAACACTTAGGTATTGAATAAACCTTTTTATGTCTCTGCCAAGAAAACATTTTGAGCGTTGAAAATATAATGTGGCTATCAAATATCCATAAATATTGAGACCCAGGAAGTTTCTCTTCGACAATTTTCCATAAATTGATGAGTGTATACAAAAAAGTATCTTATTTCATGCATATTTTCACAAGAAAAATAATTTCACTTGGATCACTTTTACTTTTTTGGAAACCTGCATTAGGCAGTTAACTGGCTTTATATAAGTTTTAAAAAAATTTAATGAACTGACAGTACCTAGTCATTACAGAATAAGTTTTTATCTATTAGTTCAACTAATTAGAACAGAATAAATAATATGGCGCCAATTTTTATTTAATTTTAGGGTCAGTGTGATTTATTCATTTGTATAATATTTAGTATGTTCGACCGTCTGAGAGACAAGTAATTTGTCGTCAAATGAGCTTACTTTTTGGATATAAGTAGATTACATGTTCATAATAGAACACAAGAAGCCCTGCGGAGGTAAGATTTTTTTTCTTCGTACAATCATGCACCACCCTATACCTATAGGTACCAACATAATATACATATATGTATAAGGAATTGGGTGTTATTTATTTCATGACAACGATCTCGTCTCGAATTTAGAGGACAAAGTCAATACTTGAAGCATATTATATTTCCTGTAGTTGTTCATAATAATATTCATATACATACAAACGACTGTAATAAAATACGACTATCAATTTGAAGCGGAACTGATTGGACAGATAAACTGCTACCGTGGTAAATATTTGGTAGGAGTACCTACATTTTGAGCATTTAATACGTCATCTTTGTCAGCCTTAAGGGACTTTACGTAATATCATTACCATAATCTGAGTAGTTTCAGAAGACATTTATAAATTGTTTAGATGTAATTTTACGGAGTCATATATTTGACATGTAAATAATTAATTATTCCAATAAACGCTGTCAAAGCAACAAAACAAAAAAAATGTATTTTGTTAACATGTATTTGAAATAAATAAATTGGAACATTCATATAAAAATGATTTTAGTATTTTTCTGTATATTTATGGATCAAAGCGGTGGCGTATGCCGCGGATAAACATTCTATATACATGTAGTTTCTGCCATATGTTTAGTACCGTAGTCTGCGATACCTATAATTATATTAGATAAACAATGATTACTAGCATGCCAAAGTTCTTTATGGCATTACTGAATTTCAGTAGGTACATCAACCCCGCTCCATAAGAGAATATGGCGTAACCTACTTTTACAGTGGACTAAGAGCTGGCCACGACATATATGACACAATAATGAGACCAAGAAAATCGGCTGGTTAGATACTATACTATCCTAATTGCTAGATCCGAGCAGCATTTAACGGGTGGAGGTAAGAGTGACAGACTAGCAAAATTTTTGAATTGCAAAATAGTAATACCAAAATAAGTGAAAACTGCCTTAGTTGTCTCAGTTACAAAGGACAGGCCTATATTTTAATTTTAACATTACAACAAAAAAAAAACTGCGTATTATTACGGAAACAGACACAGTAGGCGACAAACTATGAATTACATTATGCGTCGTTTCCCCCAACAAAAAATTTTTGCAATGATATAATCTAATTATTTATATAATTTCTCATAATGTTGCATCAAACCCAGAACTCTAGGATTTGTTTCCTTGAAGTGGTTTGCATTCCTCGACCTCCACCACTTTACAGCTGCCAGATGTCCAGATATAGAAATAAGCATAGTATAGCAAACTTTCTAGAGGGGTTTCGTTGCTCTCATTATTGTGTCATATCTGACGTGGCTAGTTCTCCGTCTATAGCATCCCCTTTGTTAAATCACAATTTAAAGCACAGCGCGCGGCATATTATGCGGGCTGCTACGGCGTTGAAAGCCATCAGTATTTTGACTCGTCAGATAAAGTATTTTAAGGCGGCTTTCACACTGCTGAGGTTTCCGCATGCGGCGCGCGGAGATAGCGCTCTGCATGATGTTAATAGCGCTGTCACGCTTGCAAACCGTCGCCGCATCTGGTTGCGGCGCCAGTGTGATAATTGCCTTAGTATTTAAAATGATCCCTTACCACTTATTAAGCTTATTATGATATTTACTAGCTAGATTTGTGTCAAATTGTCCCATAAAATTATTTTATTTATATCATAAGATAAATCCCGAAATGCGACGAGTAAATGCAGCAAGTGTGTTTGTAAATTGCTTGCATGTACTTACATGTGGAACCTAGGTTGCTAATTCAAAGGCACAGGAGACAAAGTGCTGAATATATTACTTGTGTTGTGGAACCGCGATCGCGGTCAAGTGGCTAAGGCGCTTAGAGCTAAGCCTCACCCCGCAATCAGATTAAAATTATTTTCCCTCACTTCAACCGCTTCTTGGATACTTAGAGCAAACTTGGTTATGCGTAAATATGAAGCCAATACAGCCTTCAAATCCTAAGAAACGTATACTTTATCGGATTTATATTTGTAACACAAGAAGTGGTTCAAAACGAACAAAACCGTAAGTGAGCCTCATACATTATAATTACGTTTTATACGATTTCAAGCTAACATGGTCATGGTCATTAACGTTATAACTACACTAAAATATAAGAATTTGTTAAAAAACCAGGGGCCGCATTCTAACTTCAAAATATGTATAGACACGATCCAACTTCAATACAACTCCAATGCGTTAACTACGCAATGCGTTACATACAGCTAGCGCCTAAACGTCTGAATCAGAAATATCAGAGTTTGCTTGTAAATTATTCCGATATAACTCCAATACAACTTCAATATTGGTTGATTATTTGTTGTATGTTAGAGTTATGTTTGAGATAGAATGTATTGTTTATGTATTTTATAATTAGAATCAGCACCCAGTAACTTAAAAATTAACTAAGGCTTATTACTTACCAAAATTATGGTTATTGATGAAATAGCCGAAGTAGTTCGGTTATCCTTTTTTTTCAGTGTATACAAAAAACCGGCCAAGTGCGTGTCGGACCACGCACTACCATAATACAACCAAACTAATACCAAAAGGTCGTATCTGATGCATATGGAAGAAGTTTTTTGGAGATAACTCAAAAATGGCTAAACCGATAATGTTTAAAACAATTTAGTAGAAAGTATATGATAAGGCGCATTTTTGGACTTACGGTTCAAAAGTTACGAGACACATTTTTTCTGACTTTCGAAGCGATTATTTCAGAAAATATTCACTTAATCACAAAATGATCAATGAAACCTCAATGTTATTTTTAAGGACCTATCGATTGATGTCTCACATGTTGCTATTTAGTTAAAAAAATATTTTGAAATTTAGTTACATGTTAGCCCCCTAAAAATTTTTTTTTAAATTTAACTACATAACTAAGTAGCGACATACAAAATACACCTTATGTGTAAATTTTATTCAGATACGTCGTATAGTTTCCGAGTAAAATGGCTGTAACTTACGGACGTACAGACAGACAGACAGACATGACAATCCATAAGGGTTCCGTTTTTTGCCATTTGGCTACGGTACCCTAAACAAACTCCAATATACATGGTAAATACCCCCCGCCAATAATAGTTAATTACGTTTTACGAAGTGAATTTCGCAGTCTTTTAAATATTGGCGGTTTAGTGTTACACGCAGTCTGAAAATACAATCAAAAACGAATAATATTTGATAGAACATACACATAGCTACCCTACCTACATGCTTCGCTTACACAATTTCTTGATAGACTTCTACGCTGGAAACAAATAGTCTCGTTAAAAGAAAAAATCAACAAACGATTCATAATGACGACTTAAACGACCGACTGTAAAATGCCTTACAAATAAATAAATGGAGGATAGGCAATTGAGGGAATTCTAGGAACATCTAACGACTAATATGGTTTACGTATGAACCACGACACAAAATCCATTAATAAGATCAACTTTGACGACAAAATCAATCGACATAAGTACACGCTGTAAGTTGGCCACCTTGATTCGTCGACCTTTACGAAATGTTGATCCAATCCGTCTTAATACCAACACGTTTCAACATAATCAAACTTAAGTAGCCAACTACTCGGTAACAGTATCAGTGCATCTGTGATGACATCACACGATGGCCCACTTACTTAACGCACTGACATGGTATGATTGGGATCTTGGTGGTATGATGTGAATTGATAAGTAGGAAATGTAGGTTTACATATGAGCATGTCCGCATTGGGGTATTAAAGATAAAGGTGTGTAGACTGGGCAAGGATTGAATACATGCATAATCGCTGAGTCCTTTTAAGTCTCAACACTTGTTTACGCCGTTGCAATGCAACTTCTTGGCTTGGCCATGCTGCCGCTTTATTTATTGCTGTTATTCACAAACAAGAAATTCAGTTGAACGATTGATTATTATTTATTTAGACGAATTTGATAATATCCATAGGCATACGATGGTCGGAGATATCCATGTGATCAAAACTAACATCAGTTTTTAATACTTACTACGCCGCTGAATTGTGAAAGACAGACACTGTTACAAATGTTACAATCATGCTGGCAAGACAAGACAAGTGCGACTGTTATATATTTTTTTATACCACGACGGACGGACGCCTGCAACTCCAGACACTGTGTTGACGGCTAAAGAAACAAAAGGGTCCCTCGTCGTCATCACACTGGGGACCCAGTGTTGCTCTTTGAGCTCATACAGTGCAACGATTTTTATAAAGTAACTACATATAACCTTCCTTACGTCTTTCGTGTTAATATCGACCATTGTTTTCACTATCGACAAAACCAAACGTAATAATGAATTAAATACATTAATTTATTCCCTCGAAAAGAAAGTGGGCCTCTAAATCACCGATAGCCTAGTTACAATTAACGTGAGATGTGGGACGGTCCGATAAGGCTTATTTTTAATTTGGAGCGATCGTGCGGTCCACAAGGTGCTTGGGCAATCGCGATCGCCAGAAGACCTGCGCCGGCGACCTATTGTTCATCACAGCTAACAAGACTATAGGGTTGTCAAAAACTTTACTACAGGTACAGTCGACAGAAAAGCGTGAAGTGTTATTGAGATTTTCTGATATAATTATTGATATAAAGTGATTTACTATAATTAATTAGTATTATATAATGTAGCATTCAGTACCTACATAATAATATATAATGTTCATAAGAAACTCTTACCCCCTTATTCATAAAGGTCTCTCAGGCCTCAATCAGTTAATTTATGTTTTGTCTACTTCTAACAAACACAACTGTCAAAGTGACAGATAAGGACAAAACATAAATTAACTAATTGAGGCCTGAGAGACGTTTATAAATAAGGGGGTTAGTATATACATCAATAAACCAAGTTATTCTACTTAATCTGTTTAACATTATAAATAAATAAATAAGCCTTTTATTTCCTGCTTTTCCTTACGTATAATAATGTAAAAAGTGACCCCTTTTAGTTGATTTTGAGTGTACGAATCTTAAGGAGTAATAAATCAAATTGAATAAAAATTAACACATAAATTATACCGTAAGATTTTTCGTTTCATTTTCCACTAAGTCTGAGAATCACAATTTTGATATCAATTGAAGCTCGAAGATAAGATGTTGTTTGGCAAAAATCGTGTTTATTAAAGATGCAATGGTTGATACGTATACAGTCCGTCCATAAAAAGATGTGTCGTGGGATTTGAGCGCCCCCGGTGCTAATTTAAGGTTTTTGTTATGCTGATATGTAACACTGAATAGTTCGACACAAAAGATCTTGATACTTTAATACGAAAATAATATACCACGACTCAAATATACCAGTAATATACGTATTATACGGAATCGTGTGTTAAATCAAATAAAATGGGTCTTATTAGATTTGACACACAATATAGTTAGCGTAACTTTTTTACAGCAAATTGTTCGATCCAGAGAAGACACGATACCGAACCTTAAAATAAAATAAAAAACGATTGACAAAAAAATATCTACCGTAACTTATTTATCGTATGGCATTACAACTCACTGGATTGAATTAAAAATAGGTACAAAATTTAAACTAGAGATTGAGGATAGCCTTCTTCAAATACTCGATGGCTTTTTCGCTAAGGTTCGCGAGGTCTTCAATTTACCATAATCAAAGTCTGAATCTAAATATTCAATAGGTACCACTAATCATTGAGCTGGCTTCAGAACTAGCCGAGAGTTTTTCGCCAGGTGTGTACCACACACTATTATTTAAACAACCTTCTTTCTTTATTTGAGACACTTCTTTCTTTATTTTTCTACCGACTCCTGAAGGAAATGGTACGAGTAGGTATAAGTACGCAAAAAAAAGAATACATATTTTTTTTTGTATAGAGGGCCGTATACTAAGGTAACCGCTTTGTTTCTAGCTCGCCTTATGTTTGATTGCCACCAATAATAATAATAATGGCGTAGGGATGTGACGACGCCATCGCCCACTGGTTTGGTTTCCACCAGCGCAATCAGTCAACGCTGGGCAGCTTGTGGCGAGCTGTTGGAGAGTAGCGACTCCACGTGTACCTGAGTGCCCCTGGGGTGCTCTGTCGGATGGGTGGGACAGGTCCCCTGCCTCTGGCTTGCCTTAGCCGGCTGTCCAGAGTGGGGTCATTAGAACTGCGTTCTCGAGGGTATATGTGGAAACCTAAGTGGCGAGTTGGCTATATGTTTAAAATCCAGTGACACCTCTCTACCCCCAGCCTTCGCACCGGTGTTGCCCTTGAGCCTTCTTTGATGTCGCTTTTTATGGGGGGCCATCTTGCGGAGGGCGAGTCACCGTCTGCCGGAAATAAAATTGGATACCGTTATATTAGGCAAGCGCCCGGTTCTTCATCCAAAAGCCTAGTAGATAGTCCATACTTTTCACCCAATAGCCTATTACATTTTAGACTTCATTAACTCTCAATAGTCCTTGCACCATGGCGGGTGCTGTCTCTGCGTGCGTCCCATGACACGGGCAGGGGTAGCATCCGCTTAGTGTATCCCTCGCTTTTCATTAAATTGTCGAAATGGGCTCTGCGCGTTGGCTTCGGCTCCGCATACGCCTCCCAAAGGTCCGGAACACCATTGTTCCGTGGCCGGGAAAGACATACAGACAATAATAAATAAAACTTTATTGCGGATAACTTATAGTCCATATATCTTGTTAGTTACGAATGCGATATAAAAATAAGACAATGGCAAAGTATCAAAACTCTTTGTGAGTTATTCTATGATAATATTGATAACTAGCTGTACCCGCGGCTTTGCCCGCGTGTGTGGGAGGTTTTGTCATTTTCATTTACAGTCCAGGCCATTAGTGTAGAATCTACGCGTTCTACATATAAATCTATCTAAATTTATTAGTTCATCCGTGATAAAGATAACTGGATAAGGATAAGATTTTTGGACCCGGGGTATGTCCTTAAACTACGTCCGGACCTGGGTATGTCCTTAAACTACGCCAAAAAGAGAGGTATGGGCACTGCGTATGGCATCTCGCTAAGTGTGGTAGGGCACGTTCAGCGAATGCCATCGCTCAAATCTGGAGCAGAGCCCGACTGGGGAAGTACCTCCACCTTACAGAAAACCACAGCCAAATAGCACTAGACCCTACTCATAGTGTTGTGTTCCTGCTGGTGAGTAAGGTTGCCAAAGAGCTCAAAGAGGACCCAGTGTGTTGACGATGAGGGACCTTCTTGTTCCTCTAGTCGTCAACACAGTGAATCCTCCTTTTTGTAAAGGGTCGGCAACGCGCATGTGACTCCTTTGGAGTTGCAAGCGTCCATAGGTTACGGTAGCTGCTTACCATCAGGCGGGCCGTATGCTTGTTTGCCACCGTCGTGGTATAAAAAAAAACTGACTAAAAGGCGTGCGTCGAGACCTGCGAATGCTAATGGCCGAGTTCCTGCAGGAGAACATGCTTCGAACAGAGGGTCAAACGCTGAAGGTATCAGCGCGAGGTAGTGTGTGAGCGCAACGTCCCAGCGAAAACTGCTTTTGCAGCAGCAGGCCAAAATCTAATAAGACCAAAGGCAGCCAGAATTGTTTCAGCAGGACCATGAAAGGGTCCCTACAAAACTCAATGGTCAAGATTTTTGGTGAACCCGAACGCCGAAGCCGTGACACGGTGAGCGGCAATATCGCGAAAGCCATAGGGCGAGTATGCCGCAGGACCCAGGCTCGGAGGATCGCAGCGAGAATTACTTCAGCAGAAGCAGTATGTCAGGGACCGGACATAACTCAAGCGAAGTGTCTTAGCGAACTCGAGGACTGCGGACACGAGGGTGAGCGGAAATGTATGTGAAAGTCAAAGGACGAGTACCGCATAAGGTCCAAGCTCGGAACATCGCAGCGAGAACTTCTTCAACATCATCATGACAGGGACCGGACATAACTTAAAGGCGAACTGTCTTAGCGAACCCGAGGGCCGGGGCTCGAGGGTGAGCGGCAACGTCTGAGAAAGCCAAAGGCCGAGTACCTACCGTATAGGGCCCAGGTCAGCAGCATTACCATGACAGGGGACCGGACATATCTCAATGGTGAAGTGTCTTAAGCACCGAGGATGAGTGGCAATATCTGCGAAAGCCATAAACCGAGTACCACGTAGGCCCACGCCCGGAGCGTCGCAGTGAAAATTTCTCCAGCAGAAACAACATGATATAATCCGGACAAAACTCAATGGCGAAGAATCTTAGCTAATCTGAGGGCCGGAGACCCGAAGGTGGGCAATGTCTGCGAAAGCGATAGGCCGAGTACCGCTTAGGCCCAGGCCCGGAGCGTCGCAGCGAGAATTGCTTCAGCAGCAACAGCAGCAGCATGACAGGGACCGGACATATCTCAATGGTGAAGTGTCATAAGGCCCGAGGGTGAGCGGCAATATCTGAGAAAGCCATAGACCGAGTACTGAGTAGGCTGCAGCAGCGTGACAGCTAGCAGCTAGTAGTTGCTAGTTTCATGACTACCCTTTTTATTGCAATCAGCTGTTAAAGCGAAATAAAACATGTTGCTCTCACAAACGGTACAATTTTTGCTGTCGGGTAAATCGAAATGGATAAATCTTAACTACCTGTTTTATTTGTTTTTTACGTAATATTGTAAGTAGGTTTCATGTATTGATAAATAGATTATTTTTACGGTAAGAATAAAATATCTCCAGGTATTAATGGATCACAATATAAGTCCGGATACTTATTATTTCCAAAACGAAGTAACACGTTTTAAAATATTTAATCCGCAATCCTTCAATTGGGAAATCTTTTAAAATTCCATGGTTTAAACCTCGGTGGAACGCAACAGACGGAATCGCTTAATTTAATCTAAAGACGTCCTTAAATAATGTTTGTATACAGTATACAGGGTACCTAAACAGCGCCATGTGACCACTTTTGAGAACTATTTTTTTATGAAAATTATGTTTTTAATAAGCAGAATAAAAACTACCCTATATGTTGCTCCGGGTTATAAACTGCTACTATAAAAAATTTCGTTAAATTCCGGGCAGTACTTTTTACATAGTGCGCGGACAAATTCACAGACAGACAGACAAGAATTCCAAAAATCACTGAAATGTATTCAGTCAAAGGTTCTAAGACCCCCCGAATAAGTTTTTCTAAAATATCTTCAATGTACATTTTTTTTCTCCTTACGCGTTTATTATATGTATAGATATGTATAGATGAATGCGTATACATATTTACGTACTTTTCTTTATTTTGAATGTTTTATACTTGGACTAATTATGTCGGAAACTGTAATCACTCATGAAGACTAATAAAATAATATTAACTACAACGTAAATACCCGCCACAGCCGCTATATGTTCTGTGACTATTCAGGATTTCATAATAGTGTTTTCAGCCGCTATATCTCGTAGACAAAACCAAATAATTTGAAATATAATTTCCTTTCTGGTACGTACTATGTTTGCTTTTACACCTTTTCAACGCTATTTTATCTATATCTAACTTAGCGGGTTTTGTGTAGTTGTATAATAAATGAAATACAAATGGTATAAGTTTGACATTTTTTACAGGTGACTGATGACTAGGCCTGGTTGCCATTTAAATAAAAATGTGTACATCCCTTTTCTGCCACGGCACTTTTCTTTGTGGACAGTCTAGTTATTAAGCCTTTTCGTGATTTATTGAAAACTATAAAACCTAGAACTGGTTACTAGTTCGCGTCCGGCGGCGTTCGGCTGTGGCTGTTGGCAGCCCTACCGCTTTGACCGATTTATGTCAGGAGCTAATCATTTAACTCGGATGGCTAATGACAGTGGGCAGTATTGTTCCTCAACTCTTGCGCAACTTGTGTCGTAACGGCTTTGAACTCCAAACTTTCCTATTATTAATTATGCTTCGCTGCCTCAAAGTTAAGCCTGAACGCTTTGTGCCTTGGGAAATCTCTAGCGCAACCGTCCACGAAATATTGTTTATCAATTAGTTTAGATTGTTTGGAGGTTGTCCCTAACTTTAATGGCATATGACGCTGACTTGCAATTTGCAATTTTTTGTTTTAATATGCAAATGTTTAATGTACCTATTAATTTTATGTCAACCAGATACTTATTTATACAGTTGTCTTTAAGATTTTTGAAACCTAGTTTTAAGAGTTTTATTAATCATGATTAATGATTAATCGATATCTTAGGAACGCCAACTATTAAAAAAAACTTTCCTCCTACAACGGTTTTCCACAATCCATTGTCGCCCGTGTACCTTCAAACATCCATTATTACGAAATTGTCATAATATAAATTAAAACCACACGAGCGCGGGGCAGAGAATACGCTGCGTACAAATGAGCAACAGAACGCAAAATAATATGTTTAACCACGCTCTGTGAAAAATACCGCACGCTTTATTTGCGCAAACGTATTCAGATTTCACGGGCTGTCATATTATACGCCGTATTTAATTCAATTACACAATTCGGGCACGCGTCATGTGGGTTTGTTGTGTGGGACTGGGAACGCAGCGCATGGCATGATAATGCTTGCAATCGTCCGGTAATGGGCCGGTCCGTGAACCCACTTCGATACACTCCACTCCTGATACTATTAAAATATAAGTACACGGCAATAATACCCAAAGATAAAAACAATTAATGCCGTCACGGCTCAATAGCCATAATGCAAAAATAAGACATGATAATGCATAATGCCGTTTTACGGTCGTCTCATTGAAATGCGAATAAATTAACATAAATGACGCGACGACGTTTCACAGGAGCCTTTGCGGAACAACCTAACGCAATAAATATCTGAGTAAATGACGACTTGGTAAGTTTCATTTGGAGATGGCGCGATTCTCGACCCGAAGACATAAATAATGATTTATTGTGACTGAATGTGCGATGTCCCAGCACGCTTACTCCCGAGGCGGCCAATTACTTCAAAACATTTTTGCCTACGAGTCGCGACCCACATTTACGCACCGTAATGCCTGTTACCTGCAACCGCCCATCAGCTAACAGCGCCGGGGGTTACTGAACAACATTTTTATTAGTCGACAAAGGCCTGATACTCGTGTTACAGAGTTTTGAATCTAACGGTTCATGTTAAATCGTGACTGGCGATTACTTGGAAATTGAAAAGTAAACATAATCAAGATTGCAGGCGGTTCGTCGGCTGTAGTGATTACGAAACCATATTCAGCGTAAGTCGGCAATTTAAAGGGAAACTCGTGTACTTCTAGAAAAAGCATAGTTTGAATTAGATGGTAAAGTATACAGTTATCATGCGGCGTGCGTATGGGAGGCGGGCGGCGATGCGCGGGAGCGTATATCGCGAGGGTATCTGCACTGCGCCCGCGCTCCTTTGTTAGCTGCGCGGGCAGAATAACAAGTCTATCGGGACTATTAGCAAATATGAAACCTTCAATTAGACTTTATTTATTGTAAAAGTATCGAAATGGCGCACACTGGGCGTGTCGGTGCAGCCCAAGTGGTGTTACGTATAATTTATGTGCAATTATTTATGACATAAGGTAGTGTTAAAACTAAGACCTTATAGGGCGATTGGGTCGTACTACTTAAGTGAAAAACAGCATTCGACTTGTAAATGCATCTGTTCATGAGATTTATTCTGAACCAGCGATGGCCGTTGGAACTACATACGCGTCTGTTTTGGTTCGTTCGCGTGAGAAACACGACCATCATGTGGCTCGCTTAATGGCTCTGCTGTTGCGTGTTTTAATGTGCAAACGTGAATTTAAAGATACTGCTGCATGAATTATTATGCCTGATTTTAGTATATTATCTGTATATTGGCGGAGTCGCTCGAGGCAAGTTTGGTGTAGGTAAGTTTCCGCGAGAGAATTGTAATTTACTGTGAACAATGACCAGTATCTACGCAGCCTCACGTCATAGGTCAGCTAGTTATAGATTACATGAATCATATAGGATATATATAGGTATGCCTCAGGTGAATTCTAAGTTAAGACATCAGTACATTTATCTTAAGAATTTATAGTGCATTTGATACGGTAGCTAGCTTCCTACTGCAAGATGAAAGCTTGATGGTCGCGCACAGATTTGTAGCTCTTTCAGCCGCAGTTGCCGACAAATATTTAATTAATTGCTTTATTGTGGCATTTGTGGCTCGTCGTATTTGGCTCGAGATTCCCCTTTGCCGCGATTCAGTGGCGACGGTTTAGGTTTATTACTTGATTATGGTGCTCCCAGCGAATCTCCAGGACTTGAATATTCTATGTATTAAACGCAGGACTTTCATTCAATTCTCCTCATCAGTTGCCTGTTTACATAAATAATGCCTTTGCTTTTTATTAGAAACATACACTTTTTTTTGTAATCTAAGTATGATCAAGATCCCAATGACCATTACTGACCACAGAAAGTTAGCCAATGCATTGATTTCTATATTACACGTGAAGGTATCTTAATAAGCGTAATTTGCAAATAGATTGAATGCTTAGAAAAGGACAGGACACGGTTCACGAGTTCACAAGACAATGATTGCATGCTTCCAATTGGATTCGAAACAACCACCTACAATTTTACCATCAATCTTATATAATTTTATATCTCTTATTGATTCAACGAAAGCCAATTGTTTGAGATGTACTCGTATAGCGCGATCATTATTTACAATTACTGCTTATCTATGATTGTTTTATTCTGGTTTGGTTAGAAAATATTGTGTCAGAGACGTATCGAGGCGCCCGCACCGCCCAACCGGTCCGTCGACAGCTAAACAATGCTGAAGGTGATTTTAAAGCAACCGAACTTACATAATTTGCTTCAAAGGATTTCGCAACTCTCCGTACGGTCAGATAAATGTCGTAACATAAAAACGGATTAACTATTTGAAGTATTGTCCACGTTTAGTATTTCCATCTCTACGGCTGATAATAAATCATGAACTGTTTCCTATGCGTTATTTATTGAAATGTTAGTACCGATGTCTGAACTGTGATCATTTTATAAAATTTGCTACCCAGTGTCGATCCATTCACCGAATGGTGAAGCAACATCGAAATGCTCATTGCACTGTTATCAGATGCAATTGTTTAATGCATCCGAATCGGGTTGACTCGGGTAGGTACTACTAATGGATTTCGTATCGAATGGTTCGTGGCAAATATCTGACTAGATTGAATAACCTCGTAGATCGTGACGAGTCGGGAGCGAGATTGTGGAATCGAGCACTTTATTACCCCTGTGAATATTTTATGTTTTACACTCGCTGTGTGGTCTCATTTTTGAAATGAAAGTTATTTAGTAAGAAAATATCATCTAAGCCTAAAAAGCTTAGTTTATTGATATGAGGAATGCGTACCCATTTCATGCTTTAAATTCAGAAGTAAGCTGTAAAATTAATTAGTTTTAGATCAAAAATCTCAATGTAGATATATGTAGGTTTTACTGCTGATTATACAATAATATAAAAAAGTAAGTTTATTAAAAGTTAGTACATATAGATTACCAGTTATGTGCTCATTAAGTCACTGAGAAGTCGACCAATGAATATTGCAAAATTACGCTTCCTTGCCTTCATAATTTTATGTGAGAACAGTCAATACGTAGTTATTATCTAGGATGCGGTTCTCAAAGTTTCACCACGCGAAATGTCGTTAACTTTAGTCATGTTTATATATACTTATGCCTCTCTTCTTACAGGCTGATACAGTTCAATGGGCGACTAATAGCCTCGTCTATGCACGTGTAATTACGTCAAGTTCTTCGGACACTCCCCTTACACTAGTTCCATTGTGGTCTCAAGTCCGTCATCTGCTTAATTATGTGCATATAGGTAAAATCAATATACAAAGCATACACCTAAGGAGAATGATTATGAACATGGATAAAGGATACTGCAATCTTAGCAGGCAGTTGTCCCCATGATCCCAAGCTAACACAGCTTTAATACATAACTATTATATTCCTTATGAAATGATATCTGTGTATACGCAAAAAAATATTTGTGGTTAGGTTAGGTTCACTAAACACATTTTTTTGCGTTAAAAGTATTTAACCCTTTTATTGCTCCCTTAGAATATAATTTTCAAAAATCCTTTCTTTGTGGAATTCGCGGGTATTTGAAAAATATTTGTTACAAAATTCAAGGTTCAACGGTTGTCTTAGAACTAGATATAGTAGATTTGTATAGCTCTCCGTAATTTGTTTCCTGAATCTATCTGCTTATGGACTAAGAGCTAGCCACGTCAGGTATGACACAATAATGAGAGCAATGAAACCTGACTGAGTTAGATTGCTTTACCATCCTTATTGATAGATCCGGGCATCTGGAAGCTTTTAGGGGGTGAAGGTCAAAGTGACAGACCAACAAAAATTTTCAGTTGGAGAAAAGTAATACCGAAATAGCTAAAAACTGCCGAAGTTTTAGAGGGCATTGGCTGCATTTATAGAGGGCAGGGCCTATATTTTAACAGAACAAAAAACATTCTGAATTATTGCGGAAGCAAAAACAGTAGGCGACTAACTATAAAATGAATATTATACATCATTTGGCACTACTTTCCCCCAACAGAAACTTCTGACAACGATATAATATGAAATAATTTTTCATAATATTGCATCACACCCCGAACTCTAAAATTTGTTTATTTCAGGTTATTTGCATTCTTTGACCTCCACCACTTTACATCTGCCAGACTTCATGATCTAGAAACAAGCATAGTATAGGAAACTAATTAGAGTGCTTTCGTTGCTCTCATTATTGTGTCATATCTGACGTGGCCAGCTCTTCGTCTATTACATAAATTCTGAGCTAACGCAAGTTTCAACCAATGAAGCACTAGGTTGAAATATTGCCAGGCGTGTTTTTATACATATTTCATGGCAACCCGTGGCCTGCTGCAGACAGCGTGCATCGGATTGTGTCGACATCTGCCTCACGCATGGAAGGGCTACCTACAAGTGCCTACCTCGATTAAATCTGCCATCTACACGGATTGCATGTGCAACCGTAATACCTGACTTTACACTAGATTATACAAGCTACACACGAATGCTGTAAAGTCCGATTAAATTAGATAAAGAAAGATTTGATTTATAATTAAAATCAGTTTACTTACTAAATAACTTTAGTAGGAGACTTTTAAATCCCGTTTTAAAATACGAGACATAGAAGTACCTAAGTAATTATTTCAAAACTAGCCATTTGTATCTATGGAGTTTCCTGTTAGTAGTTATTATTGAAAATGATAACTCCTGCTGATAATAATTTAACACGAAAATATGCGTAAAGATAAACTACCTTCGATTAAGTACGTACTTTTATTACGACATCAAAAACTATTTATTGCTATTTTCCATAGAAAATCGGTAACAGATCTTCCATGTCGTAAAGGAATATTATTTCTTGTATTCTATAATTTATTTAAATAGAATATTTATTTCAGTCACTTGCTATATATCCGTCCCGGTGTACAGGACGTAAATATTTTACGACAGCCTATAATAATAAACGATCCAGGGGGATCACATTGCAGAATCAGATTACTCCTCCTACAACTGCCTTGTGTGCCTTATGCTTATCAAGGGTACAATGCAGAGATCTTTGTGTAGCATACGCAACTTTCACTGGCTTTTAAGGAAAGTGGGTAATTGCGACACCTTGCGCACATGTGTATTACTGTTGCAGGTTATACTTGTAGGTGTACAGGGCAAGGCGGGTATTTCACGTCGATTATGGCCTGGGCGAAACAGATGGTGTTGCGGCATCTTTTTTCATTCCACTGGTGTCGCATAATTTAAAAAAATCAATTACGCGACACCAGTGGTTAACTACCAAGAGTACCAAGTGCAAGGTCATATTGTACTCTCTCTGTACCTCCCTCTTTATTTTAATTTATCATTTGAATTTAACGGTTTCAAGTAGTTTGTAATACCTCTAAAAATTATAAAAATCAAATTTTCTACACGTTTTGCTATTGGTAATATGTAAAAAGACTAATTGCATTTGCTTATTTCTTTTACTTCTTTCTCTGCAAGCCATCTTTTTAATGATTAGTGTAGTTAAAAGAATTTTGCAATTAAAACGGCTTACTAAGATTTTACTTTCAATAAAGGTTGATTTTTTACCCCACTAAATAAGTAATCTCGTGTAACTATTGCTAGTCACCTGGAATATCGGAACAGTCTAGACTTAACGTCTTATGAGTGAATTATTAATCCTTCTTCTTCTTCTAAAAAAAAGACAGGAGTCAGTTGCTCAGCAAGAGAACGACCGCTAGCACGTCCCCATAGATTATAAACTTGTAAGTTCCTACTTATTTCATTAAGCCAATAATTAAACAACATTCTAAATTTATATAAATTTACTCTGTAAACACACACTAACAAGCACACACTACTTGACACTTATACAGATCTTTCAGACAAATATAAGTAGATCGTAAGTAGCTGACACACCCAAATACCGAATAAGTATATCCTGTTGGACACAATGTAACACACAAAGTAGGGAAATAAACACCTTCTATTCTATTCTGTTCTATCCTTCTAACTTACCGATGTGAGAAGGATGGTGAATTACTTATCGTACGGCTACAGCTGGGTTCCGTAATAGGGGGTCGGTAACCAGTTTACGCGGAAGGACGGTTTAGGCAGCTAGGCTTATGCGGCTCGATGTGACAAGACGGCCTTTGCATGCGTACGCGCTCGCTGCGTTGGTCAATTAGACTTGTCACGATTTTAAATATCAACACGACTCGGAGAATGAGAATGAAATGTGGTTAATCATTAAATTCACTGATTAAATTTGCTTTGCTTTGTAAGACAAACATTTTAATTTTTAATGTAAGGCTATAAGTTTGTTTTATCTTAAAGTACTTAAGTATTCTTGTCTGATATAAACAGATTTTTAAAGACCAGGCTTTATTATGTTACTATCGCCATGTTATGTGTATATTTAAGAATAAAAACATATTTATAAAAATTGTAAACAGAAGACAGAAGGCTCTCATCTATGTGCTAATCGAATTCATTAATAAAATATGAATGAATTCGATTAGCACATAGATTAATTTCTTAAATAAACATGGGACAATAAGTTCGGTGCATTTGAAGAACCTACATATTGTATATACAACGTACGTCCAGAATGTTAGAATTAGGTATGTGAATACTTACATACTGCGTACTTGCGGTAAATATTAATCTGTTAAAAGGTTTGTAAAATCTTGAGTTTAAATATTATGCATAAAAACATTATCACAAATGGTACGTGAACCTATAAAAATATTTTAGTTTCACCGCATATGGTTCTTGCGCATCATAAATCAAAAACCGTAATCAATAATGTTCAATCAGATGTTTGCGTAAATGGCTATGATTATAATGAATTCAATCAATCAGAATGCTATGTGATCGAGCGCCCGCCGGCTAACCACATGCCCACGCGTCCAACAACAAAAGTCGGCGTTGTTTTCATTCAACTGTGAAAAGAAATTTCATTTTCAATTCAAAAGCTTCCCATGCTTGATGTTTATTTTCAGTAATCTATTTTGAACATTTCGTTTTTAATAATAATTATAATTGACTCATATGGATTTTATTTGGTTCAAACATTTAATAGCCTCAAAATAATAAAACAATAACACCAAAAATGCTGGAAAATCTACGATCACTACTTATAATTTACCTTAAAATAAGTAAGTAATAAATAGTATCTAACAATCATCATCTATTATTTAAGAGCTGGGCTCTTGTCGGTGGAGCAATTTCCATGTACGAGTATGTCTGTCCTTTGCCTTCTCTTTGACAGCCTGATACGACACGACGTTTAGTTTTTCCTTGACTTGATCCATGTATGCCCTTCTTGGCTTCCCTGGTTTCCTCTTTGCTTCAACTCTCCCTTCTAGTGTTCTTAATAAATTCGTCATATCGTAGCAGGTGTCCAAGCATCCTTCCTCTCCTATTTTCTATGGTTCTCATCAAACTTCTCTTTTCTTTCATTCCACATAGAACATCTTCTCCTTCCAGCTGATCTTCTCCATACGACGCCAGCACCACATCTCAAACGTTTTGCATCCGTACAGGGCTATGCTATGCATCTTAACAATATTCGTTGGAAAACAAATAAATATAAAATTGTGTCAAACTAAATGAAACATTTATAAATGTAAACAAACATTAAGATTTCGAGCATTATCTTAGTGCTTTAATACGTACCTACATTAATTTATTGAACTGCAATAGTAGTTTTCGATACAAGTGCGAAAATGACACTTCCGCACGTGTGTCGAACAACGTTTTTAATACAATTGCAAAAAAACTACAATGAAATAAAATTACATTTATATTCTGTCAGTGTACGAAAGACAGCTTCATTCAATCGCGCGTTGTTCAAGTAATACTATTGGGTCTCGCATAATACTCCTTTATGCCCAATCGCGCGTAGTTCAGGTGGGACATTTATAAGCGGGTCTCGCATAATACTCATTTATTCAAAATTCTGATCTGCAATTCTTGCGTAAAATCAAACTTTACGCACGATTTGCAGCTACATAAACTAAACTTTTTGAGCAATTGTATTAGAATAGTAGTTTTCGATACAAGTGCGAGAAGTATGTCATATTGCACGAGCTCCGAGGTTACTTGACCCGAGCCGATAGGCGAGGGTCAACACTCGGGACGAGTAAAAATGACACTTCCGCACGTGTGTCGAACAACGTTTTTTAATACAATTGCGAAAAAACTACAATGAAATAAAATTACATTTATATTCTGTCAGTGTACGAAAGACAGCTTCATTCAATCGCGCGTTGTTCAAGTAATAAACGTATATTTTTTGTTAGCTCTACTTCTTTGTATTTTTGTCTGCCTTTTCAAGGTTTAAGTACTAAACTGATATTACACCCAGTATATTTTGAAAATCATAAATTTTAAGTAAGGTAAGCCAAAGGTTTTATTTGCACGAATTATTTGCACGTTGTCAAGAAAATAATGATCAAAAAACCTAAATGCAACTGCGTTCGATTTGAACTGTAATCGGATTTAAGCGTTCATTTTTTTTAAACAAAAATAGCTTTTAAAGTGGCCAATGAAAACGAAAAAATGTCTTTAAAGTGAGTCGGGAAGGATGTAGGCGATTATCGGGCGTCATTACCACGGGACTGGATGTCGCCGGTCGCCGGACGACGGCGTGTCTTTGCGAATAACCCGCACCTCTTCGTTGGGCTGGGACACGCCTTTTGCTAAGCTGAGCGACTTGTTAAACGTGTTACAGAAAGCGGTGTCAAGTATTCAATCACGTGTAAACTATTAAAAATATCACAATCACAACTGATTTCATTTTATAGCGGTAAACCCAATGAAATGCAATGCAAATCGGTTATAGTTAAGAATTTGATGAGTAGAATAATACAATCTTATATGAGAGGGGTATCTAAGTTAGATTTCTATAAATCTGTACATAATCGAACGAGCGAAGTGAGTTCTTACAAACAACTTCTGGCTAGTGGGACGTCTCAGCATTTCGATGGCTTTTTGATTTTGAGAGTTTGTTCCGCGATAACTTTAGTAACGCTTTTCTGATCTTCATGAAATTTGTTGGGGTTATAGCAAATATACATATAATTTGAGAGTTCGTATATGAGCAGTATCGACCAAGGGGTCATGGAGCTAGAAGACGCGAAAAAATCATCATATGGGTCTTGTTATATTGGTCTCTTCGTTTGCAAGGAAATCGCGAGTTCTGAGTTCGAGGCGGACTACTAGTTATATCAAACATATCAAATTATTTATCAGGCTTGTGGGTTGGTAGGTAAGTCATTTTTATATTATTTTATGTATAGTCGAACGAGCGAAGTGAGTTCTTACAAACAACTTCTGGCTAGTGGGACGTCTCAGCATTTCGATGGCTTTTTGATTTTGAGAGTTTGTTCCGCGATAACTTTAGTAACGCTTTTCTGATCTTCATGAAATTTGTTGGGGTTGTAGCAGAGATACATATAATTTGAGAGTTCGTATATGAGTAAGATCGACCAAGGGGTCATGGAGCTAGAAGGCGCGAAAAAATTATCATACGGGTCTTGTTATATTGGTCGTCTTGTTTGCAAGGAAATCGCGAGTTCTGAGTACGAGGCGGACTACTAGTTTTAGTTTAGGTTTATATGTAACTTATATTCGAACGAGCGAAGTGAGTTCTTACAAACAACTTTGGCTACTGGGACGTTTCAGAATTTCGACGGCTTTTTGATTTTGAGAGTTTGTTCCGCGATAACTTTAGTAACGTTTTTCTGATCTTTATGAAATTTGTTGGGGTTGTAGCAGAGATCAATATAATTTGAGAGTTCGTATATGAGCAGGATCGGTCAACGAGTTATGAAGCTAGAAGGCGCGAAAAAATCATCACATGGGTCTTGTTATCTTGGTCAGCTTGTTTGCAAGTAAATCGCGAGTTCTGAGTTCGAGGCGGACTACTAGTTTAAATAAATTTATTCTGATAATCTGGATATAGAGTACATATAAGGTTATTTATGATATCGGCAATAGATGGGTACCTACTGTCGTCGTGTATTGCATTTTTTACTTTATCATGGCGATAGTTATATCTATACATGTATAACTTTTACATTGCACTAAATAAATCACGATAATCAGTCTTTTTGATACTTGAGGAAAGTTTAATCTAAGAAAGAGGAAACATGTCCTCCATCCGACGTATCTCTTTTATTAAAGTTGCAAGCTTTCATCTCGGAAACAGTTAAAGTGTTCTCACAAGGCACTCCAGCTAGTTTACCTTTGAACTTTTTTTATTACTTCACCAGCAAGTTTGTAGTCCAAAGTTATAGTTAGGTATTGTCCTTGAGTATAGTTGACGTACTTAATTGCACGATATTGTTTAGTCAAAGACTCAGCCTTACGATCCTCGATTTATTAGTCAATTCCGCGCCCCCACTCTCGAAGGCTATCGCGATTGTAGTTCTAGACTGCGCTTCAATATCGCCGTCCATCGCGTGCTTCAGATATTACTTGTATTTGAATACCCTGCCAGGCAATCAGTGGAAATACATGTAATATTTCCTCTGGAAACCGAGAGGTATTTTATGGTAAAACTTCAGTCTTTAATTGCCGACCGGCTAGAGGGGAGTTTTTGATTTCTATTCTTTGTAAAAATGCCGGTTTAATAATAGCTGTAGTCAGAAGGCACAATTTATTACCGCCTACAGTTATTATTATTTTACCCTGTTCTGTTGCGATTTATATTAAAGGGAATAAACATGTATGTACAGTTATTTGCACAACTGTTCAATAAAGTAGAGGATAATTGATACGGCGGTAGAGCTTACACTAGTGTGAATAATCTGAAATGTATTGCGGCGACAAGATTTAATGGCTTGAGTATAGAGTGTGTAACGTAATGATCATTACTTTATCATTAGTATCTTTGCTGTATATTCGTGTCGATTTAGTAAGTACCTTAGTGTTGTTTATTTTACTTATAAAAATAGCGTGAAATATGCTTTGCAGCCAATTTGTTGGGAGCAGATTATTTTCTTCTTGGTTATAACTTATTTTACTCAATAAACAATTTGTCTCTTTATACTTGAGCTTTTTTGCGGTTTATTCGCATTCGCACACGTTTAATTACGTATGACGTCACGAAAGCCCTATTAATTAATTTGTCAAGCGCGTGACACGATTACCGAGTCATCCCGTAAATAACATGAAGGGAGTAGAAATGAATGAGAAGATGAGACTCACGTTTCATTTGAAATTTGCGAAAGCAGGCGACGTTAAGGATCATAACTCAGTCTCAGAGATATAAACAACATTATGACTGTTTGCGACGAAGAAAGGGTGAAAACGCATGGAAATCATTATGTATGTAATTATCTAACACATACAACTTTTACTGATTTAAACTTACACGATTTTCACTCATTATTTTGACAAAAACGGGACATAAGCTGTGTAGGCAAAGTGACAACCTTAGCGTGAATGTGCATAATCGAGACCAACTGCGGGTAGTTCGAAAAACCCGCGCAGCTAGGAGATGCTGATACAATTCCTCGCCAGTCTGCCTGCGACCACGAGCGTTACGGCACGCTTGAAACGTCAGGAAAATAATAAAAGTAAGTGTACGCGATTAAGTCCCGTTTTTGTCAAAATAATACAACTTTTAGTGGCAGGAATCAAAATGTCCTAGAGACTTCCCAACGATATTAATTTATTGATAAAGTCTTATGACGAAGTACCTATAATATGAATTTGCAAATTGGATATACACCGTGGGCCCATAAAACTAGACAGATTTTTACAGTGTATTCCTGATCATATTTAGATACTAAAATGTCCTATAAACTTTTCTGGAATACGCCTAGTTTCAGAGTTAATACCAATTAAAAAAAAACACTTTTTATTATAACTCATCACAAAACGCCTTTCTAATGGCGTTGTTGCCACTATTGGACATAGTTTACACGTCCTTATTGACAGATATCACAGTGACAAGGAAAACTTTGCAGTAACTAAATTTTTTCAAAAAAATATGTACCAATTTGTTTTAGGCGATAATTTTATTAATAACATTTGCTTTTCATGTGCAATAAACATTAAAAAAATGGAAAAAAAAAACGAAAAAAAAATTTTTTTTGGCGAAATTGACCTAACGTCACATAATATTTTTCCTTCTTTTGGTCTTAGAAATTCGTGGTTAAGATCTGTCGGGTTATTCCAGCCCACGGTGTATAATATGCAGCACAAAATACTTATTCGTTCGCATTCGTAAATTCTTAATCGCCTAAGAAAACGGTTTTCATCCGTTATGTTATGGTTGATAAAATATATTTTGTGTAAAATTTCTAATAAGTGCTAAAATATAACGTATATTACCATATATAACGTTGATAGGTAGTTATCAGCATACAGGTTAATTTTTAATTTACCCGTTAAACTTAATATTTGCTATGAAATGTCACTTCGAAAGTTATCGATAGTTGCATGTCATCACTTCATATAATATATACTAGCTGTACCCGCGGCTTCGCTCGCGTGCGTTTGGGGGTTTGTCATTTTAATTTACTAAATCCAGGCCATTTTTGCAAAACTTACGCTTTTTACGATGACAATGTCCATCAAATTGGTAACTCAATCAAAATCGATTAGATCAGTCATGTTAAGATAAGCAACTAAAAGGTGAGCGTCAAGACCTGCGAATGCTAATGGCCGAGTTCCTGCAACAGAATATACTTCGAAAAGAGGGCCGAACGCCGTAGCGTGTGAGCGCAACGTCCAAGCGGAAAGTATTTCTCCTGCAGAAGGAGAAATGTACTAAGGCCGACGGAAGCGAGAATTGTTCCAGCAGCAGCATAACAGGGTCCGGACAAAACTCAATGGTCAAGTTCCTTGATCCACTATGTCTGGGAAAGCTAAAGGCCGAGTACTTCGTAGGACCCAGGCCCGGAGCGTCGCAGCGAAAATAGCTTCAACAGCAGCAGCATGACAGGGACCGGACAAAACTCAGGGTTCAAGTTTCTTAGCCAACCTGAGGGCCTTAAGACCGAGAGTGAGTGGCAATTTATCCGTAAGCCAAAGACCGAGTACCACGTAGGGCCCAGGCCCGGAACGTCGCAGCAGGGATTGGTTCAGCAGCAGCATGAAAGGGACCAGAATAAACTCAACGGTCAAGTGTCTTAAAAGCGAAACCGAGGGCTGAAGGCCCAAGGGTTAGCGGCTATGTCTGCGAAGGCCAAAGGCCGAGTACCGCGTAGGCCCAGCCTCGGAACGTAGTTGCGAGAAATGTTTCAGGAGCAGCATGGCAGGGACCGGAATAAACTCAACGGGCAAATTTCTTAAAAACGAAACCGTTATGCGTAATCCAAAGGCCGAGTACCGCCTAGGGCCCAGGCCCGGAACGTCGCAGCAGGGATTGGTTCAGCAGCAGCATGACAGGGACCGGAATAAACTCAACAGTCAAGTGTCTTAAAAGCGAAACCGAGGGCCAAAGGCCGAGTACCGCGTTAGGGCCCAGCCACGGAACGTAGCTGTAAGAATTGCTTCAGGAGAAGGATGAAAGGGACCGGAATAAACTCAACTGTCAAGTGTCTTAAAAAAGAAACTGAGAGTCGAAGGCCCAAGGGTGAGCGGCAATGTCTGTAAAGGCCAAAGGCCGAGTACCGCGTAGGGCCCAGGCTCGGAATGTAGCTGCGAGAATTGTTTCAGCAACAGTATGACAGGGCTGGACGAAACTCAGTGATCAAGTGTCTTAGCGAATCCGAGGGCCAAAAGCCCGAGGGTGAGCGGCAGTGTATGCGAAGACCAAAGGCCGAGTACCGTATAGGCCCTAGGCTCGGAAAGTCGCAGTGAGAACTGTTTCAGCAGCAGCATGATAAGGATCAGACAAAACTCAAGGGCTAAATATCTTAAAAGTGAAGGCAAGAGAGCAGAGGCTCAGGCCCCGAGGGTGAGCGGCAATGCCTGCGAGAGTCAAAGGCCGCGTATCGCGTAGGACCCAGGTCCGTAGCGTCGCAGCGAAAATTGCTTCAGCAACAGCAGCCAGCCAGGGACCGAACAAAACTCAAGGGCTAAGTAGCTTACAAGCGAGCCCGAGGGCTAAGGGCCCGAGGGTGAGCGGCAATGTCTGTGAAAGTCAAAGGCCGAATACCGCGTACGGCCCAGGCCCGGAACGTCGTAGCGAGAATCGCTTCAGCAGCAACGTGACACAGACAAATCTCAAACGCCATGCAAACGTCTTACAAAAAGGGTAAAATTACTTTGTTAGAAGGTAGTCATACCTTTTATGTGTATTCGGATGTTAAAGCGAAATAAAACATGTTACATCGGTAAAATTTTTGCACTCGGGTAAATCGGAATCGATCAATCTAACTACCTATTTTATTTGTTTATACGTATACTTAATTTTTTTTAAACGAAGTGTTTTTTTACTCCTTACGCGTTTATTGTATGTATAGAAGATAGCATGATTATGGGTTGTTGGGTACTTATACAGCGCCATCTGTGATCACTTTTAGAACTATACATATGAATATTTTTTTAAATAAATTATCGGAATTAATACTACCCTAAATGTTGCTCCGGGGTATAAACTGTTACTATACAAAATTTCATGAAATTTTGTTCAGTAGTTTTTGTGTAGTGCGCGGACAAATTCACAGACAGACAGACAAGAATTCCAAAAATCACTGAAATGTATTCAGTCAACGTTTCTTCTTAGAAATAGTTAATTACCCCCAGAATTAGTTTTTCTTAAATATCTTCAATGTACATTTTTTTTCTCCGTACGCGTTTATTATATGTAGTATAGATTATCTTAATAATTTAAAGATTACATTAACTTACTGGATCTTTAAGTATTCTCTATTTAGACTCTCATGATTAGCAATTTAAGTAGTTTATGAAATTGAGTAAAGAACTATGGAAAGTTGTTGTGAGATCTGTTAATTTGTGTCATTTTGCACTGTTATCAGATTTGCCTATCACCTTAATTGATCATGTTCTTTGCATTTGTTCTATTGTCTTAGAACAATCAAAGCAATAAAAACGCACTTAGGAAAGTTAGGACAGTAAAAATATCTTGTGCCATGCGTTTCAAGATGAAAAACAAAAACGATAACGTAAGAGTGATACCGGACTTTTCCAGTATATAGGGTACCTTACCTATTAAAAAACATAATTACACGATAAACTATGAAATAATACCTAAAGTTGTTAAACATATTAGTAATATGACATGACAGTTAGTAGGACTACGAGGTAACCGTAAGCGCATAGGCTTTGATTTTCTTTGATTTTCTAGAAAGCGCATAGCTTGTAAAAAATCTAAAGATATTGGTAGTTTATGTTGGGACAATGTTATCGTATATTGTCTCAAAATAAATCGCTGTTCTTGAAATCGCAGAGCAAACTTGATCTTCCTCATTAAAACTGTTCAAACTTTATTTTTAGGTATAATTTGGGTTACTTCTGAACTGATACTGTGACACTAATTGTCGCTGAACAATTATTGTTCTGTAGCGTAGATACCCCAGGTACTTCGTTAAATTTTAGATCTTGTCTAACTTGTTTTAATTGTTTCTGGCTTTATACAGATTTGTTTGTTAGATTTAAAGCTCAAGGTACTGTACAAATTTACAAACATTCAGTAACTAAGAATAGAAAATTTATTCACGTATATCTCGATTAAGGTAAGTTATCAAAAGTCTGGTAGCTGTTTACTTGTATAAAGTTATTTATTGTTTGGTAAATATAAAAATAGCCATAAAAGAGCCAAATATAAAAATAACAGATGTATCATTAATAGCCATGGTGAAGTAAGAATTTTAGAACAAACATATTCTAAAATAAATCCCGTTATTCCATTATACATTACTCTAGGCTCGTTCCGAATGTAGACTCAACAAACATTTCTCAGGCATGCAAATGTCACCGAGCACGTGTACGTTTCGCGCCGACGAAGTAATTTGTCGGTTATTTATCGTCGCGACTAGATGTATTTCGAAAGGCGGGAAATCGCGGAATTATACGGCGCCACGTGGGTGTGTTATGACAATGTGCAAATCTGCATTGCTAAATGAAAAGATGTATTATGTGTCTTCCGAGCGGATATCTACATGGGCCCTTTATTATATCAGTTGCTGAAATGTATCTCGTTATCCGGCGCGTGCTCGTTATGAGCTGTCACGATATGAGAATACATCTAAGAAGTGTCAAGGCCTTGTATAATGTATTTACAACCTGTTAAAGATGTTTTTTTATATACTTTTCTTGGCTTTTCATTTCCAATATTGGAAGCAGGTACCTACTTACTTAACATAACTAAAAATCCTAACAGGGTTAAATAATACATTTCAAAGATTCTTTTAAACGGCCCCAACTGATTCCTAAATATCCGCCTGGAGGTGACACTGGCTCTTGCTGTAATTCGTGAACGAGGTCTAAAATGGCTATCGCGCCCTATAAATATACGGAAATTGAGCGCACGTTTATGTATTCTTATGAATATTTAAGTTCCGTCATAAATTTCTAATATTAGTTCTGGGGCCTGTAAATTTTATCAAACTAACTATATATGTACTTGTTAACTATTCAAGGCATAACTGGTGTTAAGATGACTCGGAGAGTGTCTAAGCTAAGCTTACATAATTCAAGCTAACTTCTTAAAAAGTTTGTATCGAAAGATCAATCGTCTAAACTAGTTCAAGTAGCGTTAAGGCACTTACCTGTTGGTTTCACTATATCTGGCTCAAACCGTCCCATCCAATATTTACTCCTCATCCTTTGCTGGGCACTTTCTATGTTTATATTCCTGCAACAAAGAAACTTTGACTTAAAAACTTTGACTGGGCAAGTTGTTCAATTAGGCACTATTAGTAAGTGCGAAATATGCTTCCCGGTTTTCAGTGTTCAATTAACACCAGAAGTGGAACGTTCCTCATTAGGAGAGCATAGTGTTGCAAGAAGTAGATCTGAGATAACGAATTACGCATGCGCGCGCTATTGTCTTCGCCCAGATGCCTAGATAATGCCGCGAAAGCTCGGCACCAAGTAATATGCAAAGCTTTCAGTTGCGTCGACTCTGACTCATGCAGTATACGAGGTGTTGCCAGATAATTATTGTCATAGGCGTCGCCATTCATGAGTTAAACAGTGAGGTGATTTGTATATGTAAATACCTACTCGTACATTTAAATGCGTCTCGTACTAAGTATAGTGTAAGGAGCCGTTTAGCATGCAAACTCCCCACGTTCAATAAACTAGGTGTCATATGGATTAAGATTTATACACAATAATTAATGCCGTAATTATCCTTACGATGAATATCTCATCAATGGTGTTTTGTAATGTAAGTCTTCGAACAATATTTATTTTGATCAATTAGCACAATGTTTCGAGGAGTATGAAAAAACATAATCCTTCAAAGTAGGAAAGCGGGTCACGGTGTACCTACGTTTAAATTATTATATTAACTCACGTAACTTGATTAAAGATAAACCTATTAGCAGTTTACAATTGGGTCACTGACCCGCCTTTTTTTCGTGTCGCATACTAATACTAAGATTAGTTTTATTTAATCTTACTATAATATAACGTAACTAGGGAGTAAATCAAAGTATTCAACTAAAATTTGCTGTTATTAGTAGAAACGCTACTATATAAGTTATATACTGAATTTTCGTATATGGCATCTATTTTGAATCATAGTAAAACGCATGGCGATTTTTGTGTTTTTTATTTGTATACTCTTTCGACCTACATTTGTAATTTTGTACAAGTATGGGAGAATTTATAAACATAGGTATGTGTTTCTTCACATGAAATATTAAGTAGGTAGCATAATATAAATACAGTGAATATTAAACGACTTTATTTGACAATACAGCCACATAATAAGTAAATATAGTTAGACTACACGTGCAATTTTATCACAACAAAGAATAATTCAATTTGCCCCACACCTTGCAGTTCTGCAGCGACAGGGTTATCGGCCAATTTAAAGTTAAAATCAGTTTGTAACGTATTTCTATTTTGATGTAACTAGTAAATAACTATTTCTTAGTAAATATAGGTTTTAGGATAACAGTCAGCTGTTACTAAATTTTGCTAGAACTTTAAGGCTAAAATGACAGTATACTATTTGTACGTATAAATAGGTACCCGTATTTAAAACAAATTTCGTCATAGGTTTTTCTTAAGATTTGAACTACCTACCTAATCATTTTCTTAAGACTGATGACATGATAGATGTTTACATATTATACTATTTGAAACGTAAAAGGAGAGAGGACCAAAAGGAGCATTTCAACATCGAAAATGTCAACTAGATGATGATATTGAGGGGAAACTAGGCCTTGTTCGGATTAGATCCGGTTTCCTCACGATGTTTTGCTTCACTGAAAAGCGACTATCAAATGATATTTCGTGCATAAGTTCCGAAAAACTCAGTAGTGCGAGCCGCGGTTTGATTGAACCCGAGAGGAGACTGTAGTGTTTAATTTTACATGAACTAGATAATTATGTTAGTAACTATAGTAAAGGAAAAATGAAGCAGTAAATTAACTACAAGCAGCAGCTAGAGGCGTGGCCGGGGAATGTTGGGATTCGGCGTGTACTGTAGCGAGCGCCGCACGTGCCTCCGTGCGTGCCGCCAACGCGCATACCTAAACTCGAGCGCTGCCTTTTCGTTACCAGTCTGCACTGCAATGCAACACTGGCTTCTTTTGGATTTTATGTTTTGCCTTTGATAATTCAGCCTGAAATATGTCGCCGTATATCGAAATTGGTAATTTCGTTCTTAAAACTGCTAAACTAACGAAGACATAATACCTACACCTAATTGTGGACGAGTTTAGTGAAAGGGTCCACTTTGTGGATTTACATGGACACTTCATTCTTTCACTAATAGAAAGCGTGTGTAGTTTTAGGAAGTACTATAACTCCATTTTTACAAAGTGGTACCTTTTCCATGGAGTGACACAAATGTAAACATGACATGATACGTTCCATAACGAGGAGCTTATTTATGAGCCTTCCACGTTGGTTAACATTGAAGCGAAACATGTCGAGCAATATTCGACTTCAAAACGTGAATTACTCATTTCTATACATTTAATATTTCCTATTGATGACATTTTATTCGGTTGTATCATAAATCAAATTTGGTTATCATTTTGAAATAAATCCGGTCACTACAGGGAAGACTGATATCCTGGTCAAGATAGCATAGCAGGAAGCCGTTGTACGCGGGTAGTATGTACAGTCACCGGCAATAGTATCTTCCAACACGAAGGCCGCAAAAATATATGACACGCTATTATGACCCTAAAAATAAGAGCGTGTCGTATATTTTTGAGGCCTTCGTGTAGGAAGACACTATTGCCGGTGACGGTACACGAGCGAACGTAGTATTTTCCATCAATAGACATATTTTAACTGACATGCTGATACGAGTAGGAACTCTTAGTGTTAATTGACTTGTTCAAGTGCTAAACACCTACCAGAATACGTACTTATATCTGGCACTTGCTTGACCTAAAACATGCATCCAACTAGCCAATTACCTGTGCTTCCTCAAGTGATGAAAGAATGAAGCAAGATGCGCCGATAGCGCAGCCTGTCCACTGTCCAGCGCCGCTATCGCGCGTCAAGGTCGATGCGAATGTTTGCAGGAAAGACTGACAGCTTAGCCGGGATCTTGATAATTTACAGCTATGTTTAGCAGGTTCGTACATTCTTGAGTATTCGTATAGAAAATTTAACAGTTTAGGTTGTAAGGTTTTGGAAAAAAGTTGCGTTGGCAAAGTTGCCTTTCAACACAATAATTTAAGTAACAGTAGAAACTGTTCCTAGATATAACGAGTGTAAATGTAAAAAAATTAAAAACAAAATTGTGATGTGATCTTGAAAGTTTTCGTTTTTGAGTTTTACCGTCAATCGCAAAATTTCATCTAAATTTAAAGCTATTTTAAACCATACCTCTTTAAACTATACTAGGGTTCGAGATACTTTCTAGGTATGACATAATCTCATATCTCATGTTTCATCATCACTGCTGAACATAGGCCTCCCCCAAAGAGTGCCACAATGACCGGTCCTGCGCCACCCGCATCCAGCGGACTCCCGCGACCTTTACCAGGTCATCAGTCCACCTTGTGGGGGGTCTACCGACGCTGCGCTTTCCGGTTCGTGGTCGCCACTCAAGAACCTTTCCGCCCCAACGGCCATCGGTTCTACGTGTAATGTGCCCCCCCACTGCCACTTCAGTGTAGCAATTCGGAGGGCTATATCGGTTACTTTGGTTCTGCTGCGGATGGCCTCATTTCTGATGCGATCACGCAGAGAGACTCCAAGCATAGCCCTCTCTCCATTGCCCTTTGGGTGACTTTGAGCCTTCTTATGAGGCCCATAGTAAGCGACCACGTTTCAGTGCCATATGTCATCACTGGCAACACACACACTGTATTTATTATAAGTGTTATAATTATCAACATCGGATATGCGAATTTAAAAATGATGGACTAAAAATACTTAGCAATAACTTAGCCGCATTTAGCATCGTAAAAGCAATCAACATGCAACATCGAACCATTATTAGAGAAGGCACAACTCTTTATTCACAATTTCAAAACCGTTTGTCAACTGGTCGTCAACGACTCGTAATTGATTATAAACTTTCAATGCAGAGCAGAAATCAACGCGAGCTAAATTAGTCCAATGACGTCATAAGTACATCGCATTGTTGCGGCAAATCCGCCAGTTATGCAATCTGGATGATCTCAAGATTGCGGCATCACTCCTTTAGATTTTAGATATTGAGGCAAACTAATGCATAGTCTACAAGTCGTGGTTAGCTAAGATTATCTTGAGTTCTTGAGAAACTATCTTACCAGCACTTAATAACTCTGCCTTAAATTATACTAAGACGAGACGACTTCTATGTACTGAGTAATCAATTTGACTCAAGTTTAATATGTTTTACTACATGGGCCGTATTCTTTAAAACATGTACAGAAACGATCCAACTTCAATACAGCTCCATTGCATTAACAACGCAATACAGCTACGGCATAACATCTGAATCAGAAATATCAGAATTTGCTTGAGAAATATTCTAACGCAACTCCAATAAAACTTCAATATTGGTTGAATGTTTGTTATGTGTTGGAGTTATGTTTGAGATAGGTTGTATTTTTATTGTATTGTTAATGTATTTTTAAATTAGAATCCGGCACCCTAGCCGTGGCTGTTTTTAGATTATTAATTTGTGATGTGGGTAGAACCAATCTAAATCAGGAAGGATCAACGTATATATTGTTCCTCATATCAATAACATGGAATTTTTGTCACTCGTATTAGGTACCAATTGTTACATATTTATAACAAGGAAGTAAATATTCGTTCTTCTCAGACTGATTGACATATGTCAATTGTGCTTTATTCATTTTGAAGTGTGGGCAACACTGGGGTCTATCTACTCATTGTTCTGTGGATGGTGTTTGTCGAGCAACTTCCCAAATGTAGATAACTGTAACGGTAAACATTGAACAAAGCGAGCTTATCTCCGAGTGGAACTAAATACTTAGCGAAATATACGTGACTGAGATTACGGTTTTTGAAGTTCAGTTGTGCTTTGGTATTTTTTGGCGTCAACACCAATTTAAAAAATAGGATTGACTTTTTATTTCGCGGAAATAAGCTATTCCGATGCCAATGATTTTGTTTTCCTTTTATTGTCTACATATATGAGGAGCTAAGTGGTTGAGTATTATATTCTTTGGCCAAATCTTACAGAGAACGATCTAAACAGCTGTAGCTCTTTGTTTTCCCTCTTGTATGGGTTTGCGTCAAATCCCTTTCCTCTTTATTAAATACGGGCTTTGATCTCGCGTAATTGCTTTAATTAATATTTTATTTTTGGAGTTTCTTTTTCTATATAACTCAAATAATCTAACTGAAACGATGAAGTTTATGAGGAATATAGGTAAAACTATATTACAATACCTGGTAGTTATAATTACTGAGCCTGAGTAGACGTAGCAAGAAAAGTATTACTATCAATATTTTTAGAAATTCTTTGTTCGTTTTCCTTAATTGTAAATGTTGTTTAAATACTTGTTTTTTTATGTGTTTTAGCTGTACCTGCGCTCGGTTTTATATCCCAATATTCATTATCATTCTGGCCAGAGCATGCAATAGGCCGTGACGAGTGGCGGAAGCGAGGCGAGGGGAGGCCTTTGCCCAGCAGTGGGATACAATATAGGCTACGGAAAAAAAAACCATAAAAAACTACTAAAAAAAGGTTCTATATATAATTTTGGCTTCTTGCTTATCTAACTCACGCTTTACCATAATCTTTCGTGTAAAGCTTAAGAGGCGTGGCAGTGTTTATGCACGGCTTAAGGTTATTTTGAGATATGTTTATTTATCTAGATAAGACGTTTAGACGTGTAAACACGGCGCTAACCTTTTACACTCTTTTGAACTTTTAACTATGATAATAATGTGTTCCTCTATAGAACCTTTAAAGTTAATTTTGCAATTCAAATAAATAACTACTAACTAAATAATTATTATGTGACAATCTTACAAAAAACAACCTAGTCCCACAGTAAGCTCAATAAGGTTGTAATTACTAGGCGACGTTATATATAATAGATATATACATATAAATACTTAAATACGTAGAAAACATCCATAACTGAGGAACGAATATCCGTGATAAACAATATAACAAGACCCTTTTGAAGATTTTTTTTCACCTTTTAGCTCCACAACCCCTTGATTGATCCTGCTCATATACGAACTCTCAAACTATATGTATCTCTGCTTCAACCCCAACAAATTCCATAAAGATCAGAAAAACGCTACTAAAGTTATCGCGGAACAAACCCTCAAAATCAAAAAGCCATCGAAATGCCGAGACGTCCCAGTAGCCGAAGTTGTTTGTAAGAACTTCACTTCGCTTACGCTCTGCTCGTTTGATAAAGGAAAATCGTGAGTAGTAAAGTGAAGTGACACGAACTCTCAAATTATATGTATCTCTGCTACAACCCCAACAAATTTCATGAAGATCAGAAAAGCGTTACTAAAGTTATCGCGGAACAAACTCTCAAAATCAAAAAGCCATCGAAATGCTGAGACGCACTATGGACCAAAAATCGGCTCCCATTGACATAGAAATCAAAGTTGTTATTTTTTACTTTTTTTGACGGAAATAGGTTTAGCTTAGCTTTGGCATGCCAATTTAAGAATTTCAGACGATTTGTCATAAACTAGTAGTCCGCCTCGAACTCAGAACTCGCGATTTCCTTGCAAACGAGATGACCAATATAACAAGACCCATATGATGATTTTTTCGCGTCTTCTAGCTCCATGACCCCTTGGTCGATCCTGCTCATATACAAACTCTCAAATTTTATGTATCTCTGCTACAACCCCAACAAATTTCATGAAGATCAGGAAAGCGTTACTAAAGTTATCGCGGAACAAACTCTCAAAATCAAAAAGCCATCGAAATGCTGAGACGTCCCACTAGCCAGAAGTTGTTTGTAAGAACTCACTTCGGCCGTTCGAAAAGGCCGAGTTATGATTTTTTTACGAAAACAATGTATGGAGCTGAAGCAAAAATTTGAGATTTCTCAAAAACTGCATTATAAACAGTAATATCCTCGCAGATGGTTATACTGTGATTTTATTTGTGATTTTTTGGCATACTACATATATCTGCTAGAGGTGCGGTTTTTTTTTTTAAATCGATTGTTGTTTGTATGGAAAAGAGATAAAAACAAAAGTTGATATTTGTAGGTTTTTTTAATGGAAACGGGTTTCGCTCATTTTAAATATATTATTTTGTGAGTTTTAGATAATTCTGCGTAAAGAATATTGAATTATATTTTTTTTTGAAAATAATGTATGGAGCAGGAGTAAAAATTCAAGATTTCTCAAAAACCACAAAATTAACAGTAATATCCTCGCCGGTGGTTATACTGTGAATTATTTGTGATTTTTCGGCATACTACATATTTCTGCCAGGGGTGCATCTGAACATCACAAAATCAATAATAATGCTGCGCAAAACCCATTATTATCAAAAAAGTTACAAATAGTAACTATGGTTTTTGGTGTCTTTTCCATAGAAACAATAATCGATTTAAAAAAACTGCACCCATGATAGAAATATGTGGCATACCAAAAAATCACAAATAATTCACAGTATAACCACCGGCGAGGATATTACTGTTAATTTTGTGGTTTTTGAGAAATCTTGAATTTTTGGTCCTGCTCCATACATTATTTTCTAAAAAAAAATATAACTCGATATTCTTTACGCAGAATTATCTAAAACTCACAAAATAATATATTTAAAATGCGCGAAACCCGTTTCCATTAAAAAAACCTACAAATATCAACTTTTGTTTTTATCTCTTTTCCATACAAACAACAATTGATTTTAAAAAAAAAAACACACCTCTAGCAGATATATGTAGTATGCCAAAAAATCACAAAAAAATTACAGTTTAACCATCTGCGAGGATATTACTGTTTATTTTGCGGTTTTTGAGAAATCTCAAATTTTTGCTTCAGCTCCATACATTGTTTTCGTAAAAAAATCATAACTCGGCGTTTTTTATGACAAATCGTCTGAAATTCTTAAATTGTCATGCTAAAGCTAAGCTAAACCTATTTCCGTCAAAAAAAGTAAAAAATAACAACTTTGATTTCTATGTCAATGGGAGCCGATTTTCGGTCCACAGTGAGACGTCCCACTAGCCAGAAGTTGTTTGTAAAAACTCACTTCGCTCGTTCGATTATTAAAGGAGTATTTGACTTAAACACGTGAGAAAAAATATTGCGTTATTTATTATGAATTTGTATTACTATGAGCTATTAGGAATTAATTGTTCTTAGTGTTCTCACAAGCCGCGTTTTTTCTGATCCTGATCAAGTGATTGATATACACCATTAAATGTTACCTTACAGTCTTTACATTACAAACACGGGTATGTTAATTATATTTTATAAAGTGTATATACACACTGTTTTTTCCGTTAATTTTAGCATATTTAGGTAGATTAAGGAAACGAACTGGCATGGTGAGTTTTTTTTTTACAAAACTATGATATTAGAGTATTATAATTAACTCAACAACTTGAAAATAGTCCAAAATGCAAAGGAAGTATATTTTATTGACTGTACACACGGGTGCATCATTTATTGCGCTGTCTCAGAGTACAAGCTAGTATAATTTAATGTAGGTTTACACAATCAGAAAGCTAAAAATTTACTATAAATTATCTCAGAACTGGAGCTAATCAGGACACTGGTGTCTTTGAAAAGTATACGTAATTTAAGCTCAGGAATGTAGCTTTGAAATTAAAGGAAATAAAAAAACACGGAGTGTAATCACACAAAACTTGGACTAACTTGGTTTCTGTTTCAACAACTTAATTACAAGTTTACGCAGTTTAATAGCAATGAATGTAGCTTGTTTCTTATGTATCGACGTTAATCATCGATTTGTCAGAGTACGAAGTACCGAGTAATTACTTTTGCTTTATGCACGCCAGTTGCGGCTAAGGCTGTGGCCACAAGAGGAGCGAATGTAACAACTTGTATTTAGATTTGTTGTTTACTTAGTTGTAGGTACCTACTGCATAAGTGATTCCATATCTTTTCAGTTCTGAACGGTGCTGTGAAATGTGTACAATTTTGGTTTCTGTTACCATAAATTGAACTAGGATGAATTAACACCTGTCCCATCCCAGCCCTGGTTAGAATTAGATATAATAACAAACACACATTATAAATAAACAGGTGGATCGGTTATTGCTTTTATTTTAACTACCTGATAAATAAATGACCTTTCTAAGACGTTAATTAATGTCTAATTAAGTAGTAATGATTCTGACGTCTAAGATCTGTCACCAGAAGAAACATGATTATTGACTGGGTTACGGCGAAAGGAACTTGTTTTTGGAATAGTAGGAGAACCCACGACACTGAACCTAGTTCGATAAGTCTCCTAGATGAGATATATATAATTAGACGCGTCGGGGAACACGAAATGCTGATGCTTCAATGCAAAAAAGTGGTGGCGTATTTAATTTTATTTTTTTTAATTAAAAAATCCGGTTTCTAGTACTTGTCAGTGGCAGCAGAATCAAAAGATTGTAGATGTATGAAAAAACAAAGCGCCTGATCTTTTAAAATATAAAATCATTTTAATAACGTAACATCTTGTTGCAGTTCAGGCGCTAAGTTTAGGTTACATAACATCTTGTTTTTGTTATAAAAAGATCAGGCGTTAAGTTTTTTCATACATCTACAATCTTTTGATTCTGCTGCCACTGACAAGGCCACGCACGGGGGCTTGCAACACCGCATTATCGTGTAGCCCTACCCCTCCCCTGATTCGAGGAACAAAGGAAATCTAGGAGACTTATCATACTAATACGCCACCACTTTTTTTGCGTTGCAGCATCAGCATTTCGTGTTCCCCCATTAAAGACGGGTCTAATTATATATATCTTATCTAGGAAACTTATTGAATTAGGTTCAGTGTCATGGGCTCTCCTACTAGAAGGACAATGTAATAAAATTATATTATTAACTAATAAAAAGCCAATTGTATAGGCAGTTGGATTTATAAATAAAATATGTCAGACTAAACAAATTTAATATTCAAGACAATTTATACATTTCACTGTTTATTATTCAAAAACTTAGTGTAAATAACACTATTATTATAACGGATGCAGTCATATAACAGTGCGACGGGTCTTGCGACTACTGCGATATTTATATTTGATTTGACAGTATACAGAATTCATCCACTTGTCTTATCATGTAAACAAACGTGTGTCAATCTAGACATCGTAAATGTCATTATTTTCAGAGTTATATTGTTACTTTCTGCATTTTAAGTGATAATTCTAAGAAAGTGTGATAATTTCTTTGAGAAGTGTGTGAAGTGCTTGTTTTAAGACAACTAAGGATGAACTCTGTATAGATTCCTATTTAATACGGTTAAGTTGTCGGGTATGTCACTTCAGCTAAAGCAAGGCTTGAGCAGTAATGTCCATACTAATATTATAAATGGGAAAGTGTTTGTTTGTTTGTCCGTCTTTCACGGAAAAACGGGGCGACGAATTGACGTGATTTTTTAAGTGGAGATAGTTGAAGGGATGGAGAGTGACATAGGCTACTTTTGTCTCTTTCTAACCCCCCACTTCCCTAAAATGGGGGATGGAAGTTTGTATGGAGAATTTAACGCGAGCGAAGCCGCGGGCAAAAGCTAGTATGAATATAAACCGACCAATATAAGACAGGGCCTTATGGCCTTTCGTCTTGCTATTTAATGCTAGCGCTTGACTTGTTTTGTTTACAATAATGGCTATTGTTCCTGGTCAGTAGCAAATTTTACTTGCCGCTTTCGCAATTCTAAACCAGTTTTTTTGTGTAGTAGTCTTTTAAGAACATTTTTTAAATTATAATTTATTGATTTGCAGATTTTAGAAGATTGCTGGTAGGTACTTAGTTGTTTTTATTCAATAGGTTTCATTATTTAGGTTAGGTGATATTTGTGCATTGTTTGGAAGCCTAAATTAATTAGCTAAGTGGGTACTGTGTTTGTTATTTATTTACAATATCACCAGTAAACTTTTATTCAAAAGGTACTCTATAAAGTTTTATAATTGTGACGTTATCTTAATTTAACGTAGGTATGTAATGTTTTCTAAACGTTATTTATAATAAAAAATATGTCTAATAACTTAACTAATGACTACATATTACAAATAATACATATTGTAATGAATTGTGTCGCCCAAACAGGCCTTAGCTTCGATACCAAGACGACAGCTCAGATTTCTGACGCGTTAAGGAAAGCGTTAGTTAACAATTTAATAAGTCGATTTGTTTAACACCATTCTAATTTCTGCAGTAACTAGAATATTTGTTTCGTAAGTGGTAATTAAGTCGTGATCAGATAATGGCTATCGTACTGTCTGTAGTGAACGCAGATTGACTGTGCTGTGCCAGAATTACTCAATTAATATCGCTAAGTAGCGATAGATACGCCCGGTTCCAAATATGATAGTAGGTACTATAAACTGTGTACCTACAAATGTCTCTTGTGTCTACCAAAACTCAATAAGTTGTTATAGTATCAATAATCCAAGGGCCTTGACAACGAGCTCTCTCTTCACATTGTTTTTTCTTTCTTACCCAGTACCCAGTGTACGCATTTATCTACGATTAAATACCTAAATATTATTTTCATAAATTGACATATTTTTCGCGATTTAGCTAGGAACGTAAGCGTGGCGAAACATGCACACAATTTAATAAATGCAGTCTCACTTTTAAAATAAGTATTTATAAATGAACAAATACATAAAATTCCAAATATCGAGGTATAAAATGCGTTTATTTCACTAATTTTGACAGTTCTTAGGTATAAAAGTTGTTGCTAAAGATAATATGCGCAAGGGTAATGTATGACATGTACAGGTTGTAACAAATATACTGGTGATCCGTTTAAGGGCGAAATTGGTATCATATTGCGACTAAGAAAAAGTAGAAAAAAAGCATTTTTTGGACGCGAAAAAAAATTTTTTTTGGATGGGGAACATCGTCTCAGCTGGCCAACCCTCGATACAGAACCATTTTTATTTAACTTGTTTTTTTTTTTCAAAATTTTATTACTATACGATACCAATTACGCCCTTAAACGGATCACCAGCATTTTTGTTTCACCTTGTATGTATGGCATTATTAAAGATTTTATTCAAAAATGTCCGGCAAGGTTGACTTTTACGGTTAAAAACTAGGCGGCGAAGTGCCTAGTTTATGGTCAAATAAAAATTAAAAAGTTACGGAAATTGCAGGCTCGATTTCGCGACATAAATGTTGCATACAAATTCCATTTTTGTCGAGGTACAAACTTTTTAAAAAGTTCAACAGCCATACAAAAATAAAGGCAAAGGTCCTAAACAGCCAAAACACAACATCGGTATTTGTTATTTATAATGTTGGTACCGCGACTTTTTAGTTATCTCAAATAGCTTACGGTAAATTCAGAAGAAAAATACACTTCAAACTTTTTAATAAAAAGTTATAATGGCGGCAAAGCTTTTTTTCTTTCTTTTTTATACTACGACGGTGGCAAACAAGCATACGGCCCACCTGATGGTAAGCAGTTACCGTAGCCTATGGACGCCTGTAACCCCAGAGGGTTCACATGCGCGTTGCCTACCCTTTAGGTACCTATTCACTCCTTTTTTGAAGAACCTCATACTGTAGCCCGCTGGGAAAACCTCCGCAGGGAGTTCATTCAACAGCCGCAGCGTAAAGCTGAGCGTGTACCGCGAACATAGAAAATTGTAGTTTCGAATAAATCTGTCTTTCTCACTCATAATGAGAAGCGATGGAGATAGAGATAATTATAGGATTCGAATCGAAATTCGATGCTCGCGGTAGTGGTCATTCTTTTAACCTAGAAGTTATCCTGAATATATTATTTATGTCAATATTGTTTGTTGTTCATCAACTTTGGCTGTTTTGCATTATTTTTGAATAAAGCACTATATTGGACTCGGCGCGAAGGGCCATTGCTGGCTTCATATTAAATTAAACGGACTCCTAAAGTCGTCCGTTTAAACATAATACTCAGCCATCAATGTGCTACTTCACCGCCTCGACAATAATGTACTATTATAAAAGTGCATTCAATAATCATTTCACTGGACACGACGGGCGACCTTTATTTGTCTCAATAATTTCATAACAATGCCAATCAATTCAGCGAAGATGAAATATCGGTTTTTCATCGCGATACATGTGAATGGAGGAATAAGCTACGAGAAGTGCGAGCAACGAACTCGACGCCACCGGACGCGAAGTGGCCTTGGCGACCGCAGGGTTGTGCCTGGTCCTGTGGGTGATAATCGACTTCGTGACGATGACAAAATCGATTTAAAAGCAATAAAATTTCATCTTTAATGCAGGTAAATAAATGTCAAGAAGTAAGCGACGATAATTATGAAATGCGATCATCGAACCCGCCACCGGACGCGACGCGGCCTTGGTGGCGCGTTCACTAAGGCCGTTACGATTCCGGGGACGCACTTTTCGCTTCATTCCATAATCTGACGATAAAAAAATCGATTACACGTTAATTTGTCTGGTCGAGTAGGAATATTGAATATCGATAAATAGTATTGTGAGAATCAGCCGCGTTTTTATTAAGACCTAAGGACTTCGTAATACTTGTAAAAAATACCAAAACAGTTGTTATAGATAGATCTGAAATACGTTAATAATCTTAAGTGTGTGTGTAATTGCATATTATTACATGATACGTATACCTATATCCATTTAAGACTAATTGTAATGATATAAATTAGATATAGTGAGAGGATTTTGACCGCACACATAATCCATACTTAATATTATAAATTGAAAAGTGTCTCTCAGTTTGTCTGTTACCTCTTGACGCTTCAACAGTTGAACCGATTTATAAATGAAGATAGTTTGAATCCCGGGGAAGGATATGGATTGTTTTTATCCCAGAAATCATCCATTAAGGGGTAAAAAAGGGGGGGGGGTAGAAATTTGTATGGAATTGTAGCTACAATCTACAGTGAGCTCACTGTAGACCTAAAATACAATGTGCGCTTTTTTTAGATTTTCCTAAGGCGTTCCATTAATTGCTTATAACAAATATTAATCCCACGCAGACGAAGTCGCGGGCAAAAGCTAGTTAGGTATATTTTTAATGTAAAAGTACAAGCTCACGTTTGAAAACTAAGGAAATAATTCGTTGTTTTAATATCACCAAATGATCAGTACCAACTTAAATTTGAGAGATACAGAAAAGTACCTACTCAAGGGCAATATGAACGGCCCCTCCATCAGGCGGCTGGTATGCTTGTTTGCCACCGTCGTAGTATAAAAAAATCCCTACATGATAGCTCGTATTCATTGTCCAGGAAAGTACTATATGAGTATAATTATTTTGTTATCGAAACTTCTCATAACAATAGTAGTTTATGTAACTGTTACGTAATAAGGGTCCTTAAAACATGAGTGTGGTTTTATGAAACGAGCCGCAGGTGAGTTTCATAATAAGATCACACGAGTGTTTTAAGGCCTAATTACGTACAGTTGCATACACTGCTTTATCTACACTCATATTATTTATCCAAAATGCCGTATTCGGAAACCATAGAATGGCCGCCATTGCACCGCCATGGCCAACTCGATTGTGCCGGCGGTCGCGCGGGCACGTGTCGGGCTGTCGGCGGATGCGCGGGAGGGTGCAGGTGTACATTATGTTATCAAAACTCATAGCACATCAATAATTGAGCATGAAAAGTTAAAATTACGTTACTGCCACGGATAAAAAGCTTATCATAGTAAAATCGGTCGTGGTAATGTTAGCCATTGCCTACCGTTTTCGAACACGTTTTAGAGAACTTACAATATGAGTGTAGATAAAAGCCTTATTATGTTTTGAATTGTAATACTTATGTATTACATGATCATCTATGGTTTTGTCTCACTATTACAGAACAGGTAGATAAGCATCAGTTAGCTTAGTGTTGAAAGAGTTAGATGTAAAAAAAATATTGAAGCCACGATCATAAAGAGCGCCACGCCACCTCTTGTTTCGAGGCTAGAATCGGGCGAAGGCAATCAGCTTCTCGCGAGTACGGTTCGGCGCGTGGGCGGGATCCACTAGGACTTTCTACTCGTACTACTCCGCTCCTACTTATACGCTAATTTAACTACGATTTTACTATTGAAAGTCTGAGGAAAAGTTGCATTTGAAATTAATTTCATAATTTCCTGTTAATTTAGTGCCAATAAATAAAGAAATATTACAGGACAATCCTACACAAAACGACCTAGTCTTACAGTAAGCTCAATAAGGCTTGCGTTGTGAGTACTACACCTGCAACGATATACACCTATAATAAATGTAGTAATAACTTAAATATATAGATTATATATATACTTCAAGAACAGATATCCGTGAAAAACACAAAAATAAATGCCCAGAACACGCTCCGAGTTCGAAGCCTGGACCTGCTTCGTCGGCAGGTCGGCATTCTGAACTCATTACTTCCTCCTAATATAACCTCATTACTCTTAGCTTAAAAGCGATAACTTAAAAATATATAATCATATACGTAGAAGTTTGAAAGTATATTTCAACGAATTGAATTAACATGCGTAATGCAGAACGCATCGACACATTGACAGATTATTCAATGAACGTACATAACTTATGTTTAACTACTGTCCAAAAAGTAATAAGGTAGTAAGAATATATGAATTTAACATTACCTAACAGCTTTTATCGTTCAACAGCTTCCATCATAGCAAGCCACATTTGAAATGCAAATCTTAGCGCAGACTTTAATTCCGTTTGTAGTTCTATAACGTAATATTAATTACTTTATTATGACATTTATAGTAGCTAAGCTTCCAGTATTCAGGCTATTCAATTAATCTGGAGCATGCTGGGTGAAATTAATAGGTAGGTATCTACATTACTATATTATATACCATCATATTGTATATTTGAACTTGTACAAATTCAGGCTTCCTTGATATTATGAATATATGGATACATTTTTGTTTTTTTATGCTTCTTTGTAACATTTCCGGGAGACCCCTATTTTTTGATAAACCTATCCAATGATACCTTGCATTACAGTGTTAAAGAAGACGAACATTTCAGATCCACTTTACGTGTACGGGAAGTACAGTTTTTTTTTGTTAGGTTTTATTTTAGCACTTTGTCGTTGTGATTGATTTTTTTAGACTTGATAAAACTCTTTCCACTAGTAACAATCATTGAGCTAAGTCAGTGAAAGACAGACGGACAAAGAGACACGTCGGAACTATAAATGTTCCGATTTTGATATTTTGGCTATGGAACCATAAAAAGATTGACAGATTGTCAACATTTTCAAAAACGTTCTGAGCCAGCTTTTTTAAGTATTTTTATCTGCAAGTTAATTTACTTGTTGATTGGAATGCTAGATATCGATAATAGGAGCTACTAAAGCATAAATCCAGGAGGAAATTATAGTGCGAGGTTTCACACCTATTCTTATGGAAAAGGAAAGTGGGTGTGTAATAAGGAAGCGAGATTAAACAGTAGCTTAGTTAATGGTCGAGGGAGGTTCTAAATCTGCAACTGTGGCCTTCCGTACTTGCGCAAGTCTTCATTTTGAAAGTATTATTATAATAACGCAAGTGATTTGTTCTTAGGTGTTGCTTGATTGATCTCATGAGTATTTTTCTCTCTCTGTAGCTTAGCAGTTTTTCTGGTTTATTTCATACTAGCTTTTGCCCGCGGCTTCGCTCGCGTTACATTCGGGGTAACACGGTTCCCTTTTCCTGATTTAAAACACAGAAGAGAACTCGGAACAGAATATTATTTTAATACGCTACTGTAGACGATATTATTTGTCTTTATAGCTTATGCACGATTTTTTTGTTAGTCACAAATAGTCCGCATACCAATTTTTAGCTTTCTACCTTGAAAATTGCGGAATGCTCCATACAAACTTCCACCCCCCATTTTAGGGAAGTGGGGGGTTAGAAAGAGACAAAAAGTAGCCTATGTCACTCTCCATCCCTCTAACTATCTCCACTTAAAAAATCACGTCAATTCGTTGCCCCGTTTTGCCGTGAAAGACGGACAAACAAACAAACAAACACACACATACACTTTCCCATTTATAATATTAGTATGGATAAGATTCATTTAATATAGTTAGGCTTTCAAAACACATTTGCGTTATGTTCCCTAATACCATACCTACTTTAACCTTATAGTTTGCTCTTAGTTTTGTTCTGTTTGTAGGTCAGTACAATCCAACCGATAGCTATGAAATGTGTTCAGACTTTATCTGATATGTCGTTGATCTAGACCGCTTTGTGCGGGTCAAGACCTTCACTGAGTAACGATGCTATAAACTAGGCACTTAATAGACCAAATTCTCCTTTGACCCGAATTTATTACACAAAACCATTGTTTGCCAAATACATGCATCGAATAAATAAAGTATCATGCAACTTGCCTTACAAAAATAATTTGTACTCCTTAAAAAGAAGGCAACTAGCCTATGAAAATGTACATACACGGATTAGTATTAGATACTATAACTTTGAATCGACATGTAGTAGAGGTAATTTATCGGATATAATGTTATTAATATTATTTGTTCCATTTATGTTTTATAAAAATATATGGACGTATTTTCCGAAGTCCTATTTAGTCAGTACCTATACTGATATTTGTAGTTGGTTAAATTAGAAAGTCGCCGTTAAATTTGCAAGAACTAAACTGTAACAAATGAGACTATCCTTTTTAGTATCTCGATTTAAGCGGCTATCGTCAGTCCGTCCTTTAATAATAGTAAGTGGATTGCGAAACGTGTGGGCAATGTAACCGGCGCATCAATGGCGGCTTTATTAATCACACTATGCAGGATGTTTTAGTTTATGTCCCTTGCTGATCTTCTGTTTGGTAGCTCAAGCACAAGCTTAAAACTTCATGTTCATATTTTTTATACTTTCAACTAACAAAAAGTAAACATTTAGGTACTTAAGACAGGGACTTGACAGCTTACTTTTCTCTTTTTCTTTCCGTTGCATTTTATATCTTAGATAATTTCATTAATTGACCAAAAACGCGAAGCATGACTAGCGGATGATTGTAATGCTAACTAACAATATTTTAACATTATTAACTCATGAGGATCCAATGCCTTATTTATTACTTATTGATTATTCGTAGTATGAAATAAATGTGGTTTTTCATTACAGAAGTGCTCATTTGAATAAGGGCCCTTCTCTGATAGAAAGCCACATTTATTTCATGATATCGGACAATGGTAACTAGCAATTAACTTCTAATTAAAGTTCCTAAATGTTTCTATAATTTATGCATCAGAAAAAATTACATAAAATAAAATAATACTTACCAAATTGTATAGTTATGTTCATACGAGTCCTATGTGTACACTGCGTATCATGCGTCCAGTCATATACTACAACAGTAAATGTCACAGCCATCGAGATGTTCCCACCGTAACTATCGTTTTTTCTCGCAAGCCCGCCGATTTCCGGTTATTGTACCCACAGTGCCGTACTAGAGAAACCCAAGGGTATATACGTTACTTAAATTACATCTCTCACGTCCAATTGCTTAAGTGACCAATCGCTCGTAAAAACATTGACCACCGATTTTCGTACTTTGTCGAAATTACTGTAACAGCTTAAGTTTTTTAGTCGGCGCTTAATGGAGTGTGGTGGCCCGTTTAGACACAATTGCTTTATAATCTAGTGAGTAATGGTATTGGATAGAGTTCTTAATTAATTTAAATGTTGTAATGAGGTATTTTAGTCTTTTTTGTATTTATTACTAAAAAAGATATTTTACAGCTTCGTCAAACTGCATAGTAGCCAAATCAGTGAATGTCTTCATTTAAATTATACCTGGCATTAAAATATCATATGAAATTGACATAATACCAAGTAGGTATTATGCATTGAAAACAAACTTGCAGAGTCGCGAGCATGTGACCCGGTTTGCTTCGTATCTTACGATTTCTATTCAGACCAGAACAAAGCGTGTGTCGTACCCGCGCCGTGTGATGTTTATGTAATTTCACTCCGGTAACCTTTCCTATGGCCATTTGTACTGCACTAGTTTACAGAGCGTGCTAGAAAGTGGACCGGGCGACAGGAACTAACCTTTACCGGCGACCTTTAGCCGATAACTGCGCGATATGACCCCGGCAGCAGATACGCGAAAATCGTTACAAATTCTGCTCAGTTTCGCGACGGTGGTGTTTTCCGTTTATCCCTGGGGCTGGACAGCAACAGGTCTGATGTAACAACGTCAGCGCTAACATAGATGTATTTTGTATTTGAAAGTGATCTACCGCCAGTTTTATTCACGAGATATGTTATAATTTAGTAAGTCAAACGATTAAAAAAAACATGTTTTGAATGGTTTCATTTTATAACAGATGTCATCTTACTCATCTTACACAAAAATTTAGTAAAAAAACGCAAATAAAAGTTTATTCAACAACTTAATTTGATTTATTCCTACCATAGGGATGATGACACATGTTGAATTTCATTATAAAATTAAGTTGAATGGATGTAAAATGGTAATAAAGTAAATTCCTAATAAAGCAAAACTTAAAAAAAAAACTATTGAAACGTTTCCAAGATATCAGGGTTCAAAATTTAACGATTTTTTTAAGGTACATTCGATTTCTTACTACTGTAAAATAATTTGTATGGCAACCATATACGAAAACGCAATATTTCACTGTGTAAATAGAATTTTCATAATTTTTCAATACTTTAAACAAGGCGACTGTGCAACCGTGACGTCACTGCATATCATTTTATTAGGAGCGTTTTGAGAAACATAAGCGAGTGTTAGATTTTGAATCTCATTTCTGACTTTTGTGTTGCCTTAACGCAATTGGCCCCATATAGACATTTAATCCTCACAACAAACGAAGCGTTTGACACCATACATGAAAAATATTCATCATGCCTATTATATGTATTTTAATGTTTAATATATTACCCATAGAACACAGTCGTTTTGGTGAGTAAAGTACATAATTTCCATACGTAAATCCAACCGTATCACAAAACCTTTATCAAATCTAATCTAACCCTGACCTATTCAGTAAAAAGCTTAACAGACCTTTGACGTACTGTGAGTAATACATGTCATATAAATTAAAAGTAAAGTCGAATTTAGTTAAACTTGAAACATTTTTAGGTATAATATTTTCAAGGTTCGCTACAAAATAGCTTTGATCTATTCCATACGTTACAAGTCATGTGACTTTAAATGGCACCCTCTAATAATGTGTCGAATGCTACTGAATACGGGCTTTCAGGAACTTTAAGTGGAATATTCCGATATTGCTGGATACCGGCAAAAGAGTGGGCGTGAGCATCGGTCACGTACTATTCGTTCCTAGTTTAAAAGGATACAGTAACTTTGCGTGTAGAAGGTTTATACAACATATTGCTTTTGGTATTGGTCTGAGTTATAACCCGGGAATAAAATAAATCTAGCTCCGAGTTAGGAGCAAAAGCGCACCACCCACTTGTCAAATTTACATACATAATACGTTCGCTTCGTCAATTTGAACGAGAAAATACTTTAATGAATCAACAATCTTATTTACTGGTTGAAATGTTTGTTTTGTCAGGGTAGAAATAAGCAAACTTTTGTGGGCTTAAAGGGAAGCACTTCAAAAGGAAAACATACGTAACATGAATTTAAAAAGCTTTTATAGCGTTAATCTTGGAAACCAGCCCCATCTAAATATTAAACGTTGTTATACATGGTTTTGAAAAGAACACAAAATTATGCTTGTGAATAGATATAGGTGACTTACTAAATCTTATGAATAACTGAATCATTAGTATGATCCTACAGTATGAGTATGTCCTACAGTAGTCTGTAGGACATACACAAAAAAAATAGTTTGTTACCAGCAACCAAACTATCAGTAACTTAAAAATTGTGACTACAAAACTAAGGCTTATTACCCAAATGTATTGTTATTTATAAGGAGACTATGTGTTATGTTATAATCAAATAAACTTGATTAACTCCTTGCTGAATTAGTGTTATTGGTAAAATAGCCGAAGTAGTAAGTTTTTTCAGTGTACTTTTTTTTACATAATAGGGAGTACATAAACAAAATAAGTCAAACAGAAAGATCAATAAATTATTACTTTCTACCTGTAATACGTTGCGCATATTTACGTGTTACTTTTATTGTAGGTACGTGTTTACGGTACGTTTAATCAGTATATAATCTATTGATCCCCAAAATGGCTAGGGACGACTAGGTTTTTACGACAGTTAAACACCGAAGAAAAATCAGGTGGGCAATTATGTCCCATTAAAATTAACCAGCTTTCGCAAGGCAAGGTTATTTAGCCACTGATATAAAGCAAAACGGAGGTGAAACAAGTAAAACGAACGCAGCATGTGGCGCGGGCGCGGTTAAATACAATTTTCTAATTCTTGGGCAATGTTTAATTATTTCCACACCATACGGCAATTCCACGCTTTCTGACCGCAGAAAATTATTATGGGTAAGAACGTTGTAAGCTGTTCATAAGTTCTTACGTTTTCGCATAATAATATGAAGAACGTGTTAAGAAAATTTATATATTTAGAAATTAATATTATCTATTTCAGATAAATTTATAATAACATAACATAAATACTGTTTATTGCACACCTCAAATTAAAGAAACAAAGTATACACAAGTTACAAACAGAAAAGTAGAGGTAAAATAATTGGCGGTATTATCGCTAAAGAGCGATCTCTTCCAGACAACCTTTGTAAATTAACAGAAAAGTAGGTGTTGCAAAGTAAATAAACCAAACATAAATAAACTTACACATAAAAAAGAGAAAAATAAATAAATATAAAATAAATAAACTTACATAGCTTATATACATATATACATACTTGTTTAATTGATGCCAAATGCTGTTGCTGAAAATACCTAGTCTAGGTCTATATGTTTGATAAGTGAGTCTGTCAGTGGAAAAAATAGTCAGAGGTCAAAATCTCGTGAATGGTTAGAACTATTTAGCTGAAACTCAGGTTTCAGTAAATTGAAGATAGTCTTACAAGACTCAAATAATTGGAAGTGTTAAGGTACAATAATTTTCAATCTGTTCCAGCTGTCTGTGCCCACGGCCTGTTTTGCTTCGCAAACTTGGTCAGATTGGGTCAAATAAAGTTTTTCATTTCGTACACTTAAGAGCAAAGAATAAAACTCCCGTTGGAAATTTGACATCGGTTATATTCTTATTGTACCTACCTACTATTTTTTAAGTGCCGTGGTCCGTTGTCTTCACGCATGCTTTTAAATTTGTCACGGCGTAAACACTGCAAGAACACTGTCAAATTCGCGGTGAAGGCTCTTTTCATCGAAAAACTTTAATGTTAAAAACTATTTCGTGCGTGCAAACTATTAGTGAAGCAAATTAAAATGATGCAACGGTGAAGTATATCAAACGAATATTTTGTTTAGTTTTTAGTTTCGACTTACGCAAGCATTGGAAAGCGATACAATTTACGCGACCATTAAAACCGATTGAATGTAGGTAAGTAAATCAAGTTTTTCGATTTGTAATAGTTTGATTACTACCTACTATTGAGTTTGAGCGTTGCAAGTAATCAAAATTAACAAAAAGTATTGCAAATTTGTAGTTTTCTAGGTAAGTATACTTATTGTGTATTGTATAAGTGCTACTTAGAAAAGGATATTAAATAAGTATTTAATGTTCGCAATGTTATAAGCTAGTAGCATTTGTAAGAAAATGTGAACACACGCATTTTAATAAAACTAAAGCACCTACCTATCCATTGCATTTTATTACTATCGGCCGTACTGGCCCTGGCAGTGACAAGGGTTATTTATTAAGTAGGTACAAAAGGACACTGCTTGGCTCTTATCTCGTACATAGCCAGTAATGTGACAATAAGAAGAACTCCCATTTGAATACCGCGACTTGAATGAGTTTTATTTTACCTCAAACGACTTTCCGGCGCGGCGGTTTTGTAAGTTTTAAATGTAAATGTAAATATACTATAGTGAAACATGTGAACTACAGAGATTTTTTAATAATTCTTCTATAAGTACAGTATCTAATTAGTGTATCTAAGTATACCTAGGTACGATATTTTAAAGTTATTTTTGTCGCCGTTTTTTAAGCACTTTGCGCTTGTAACGCTACAGGCTAGCAGGTCACGCTTCTCTTATCTCAAATATCCCGCAAGCCCTTCCGAGATTGATTTTCAGTGTATAAGATAACGTATTTTAATGTATGACCCTAAAGGCTGTGGGGTGATGTTTACTGCCCACTGGCAGTCCCATAAAAAGTGTGACGGTCGGTCGCTCGCCGGTCGCCGGAGCTTATGTGACAACTTGACAAGATACTCGTAGTTCCACGGGATCAGGCCACACAGGTAAGGCGCAGTTTAGCGGCACTTTAGTTTAACAATAATTAGTTATATTGGATTACTGGGTTTTATTATTTTATTTTAACAATGAAATGGGACAGACTGGTTTTGTAAGATGATAAAAGAAATATAAACATTAATAAAATCCAACTTCGGTGTCATTCTGTTTTGAATGAACACAAATGTACCTTTGCCGGTTAATGAATATTACCATTTTATAAATTAATATGAAGCAAAGCAAATAAGTATCTGTATTAAGACTATTATGTAAGAGAACTCTGTACCTCAAACGTAAAAATATTTTAAGTAAAAATTCTAACTGTAAAGGTTCTTAGAGGTAGTTATAATATTTAAGATGTTAACATAGTAATAAGAGCTTTAGTAACATTCGGACATCTTAAAAACATCTTATTATACTATACACGTTTATTAATTAATTAGACTAATGACCTATTTCAATGCAACTATCTATCTATTAGCTGCTGCTGCTGAATATCAAACATTCCGCCATTCTAAATATATATTTTCGAACTATACCGATGCATTGTTGGCTTAGCAGTTCATATCTAGATGCCGGGCCGTCGAAAGAATGTGCAAGTAATTGTTAAAGTATGCAAATCACGGGCTATGCCAGGCTGAGATTAAAAGTTCCACGTCGAGATAATACCGCATGTTAATTAAGCTCGTTTTGTTCAACACAGGCGTAGCTTATTGGCGACGCATTTCTACCTGGATGCTAATTTCTAAACAAATTCTTGTAGTTTGATGCTTTGTAAGGCTGGGAGACTAAGGATTTGCGTGTGACCGTAACATTGGCTATGTAGCCAAACACATTGTGTGTTTAACCCAGTTGAAAATAAGATTTAAGGAATAATTATATCCCAAACTTGAATTTGTTTGTGTGTTAAGGATTTCGGTAACTATATAAAAAAAAATTTGAACATGATAATAAATACTTATATTATAATTGATGATTAATTTTATTGTTAGGCGATATACTTGTTTTTTGTATGAAATGATATTTCATAAGTAAACATCCAAAGATTTATTAACTTTGAGCCCGGTGGGTAACTAGCAACAGTAGCAACCCTACACTTTACGGTCCATGACGTGGCAAAAGAGTATATTTCCATCTGTGCCCACCGGGGAAAAATGGGAATAGGTTTTTCATAATAATCATTCCAATGTGACCCTGCCATCGCCATACTGCACGCGACAGATGGGAACACACCGCATAAAGAGGTAAAAATCACGTGGGTGTAATCTTTCACATAAATAGGCTGCGCCATACCACCACAACACTAGGTACATATGGATTCATCAACCATAGAAACCATCGCACCTCTCGCCAAAGGAACAAAGTTCATCCTCATTTTCTAGACACATGGTATACCAAAAATAAACGGGCATCTCGCTCGTTTCTGCCTAGAACGTGCGGAATGTGGAATGAGCTGCCTCCCGAGGTGTTTCCCAGTGCGCTTTGACATGGGGTTCTTCAAGAAGCGGGCGTACAGGGCTCTCAAAGGTCGGCAACGCATAGGCGGCTCCTGATGAAGCTTATGTCCATGGGCGACGTTGACCGCTTCCCATCAGGCGGCTCGTTTGCTACTAGTTCATAATAATAAAAAAGTATCGCTTAACCAAGACATCAATTTATGGTATCAACCATCTCGCAATATTTACGGGCAATAAATTGTGATCAACATTGTATAATTTCCATTGGCCTGGCCCATCAATCAATTAGGTTTTTTTTTCATCAATTTGCGTACGTAATTGTTTGCTTGAGGCGGTTCGATGGAAGAGGTAGCGCGGATATTTTTTAAAGGATAATTACTTGGAAAGAAGATTATAGAAGTAACATATTGGCAAAAAGTTACAAATAGATTTTGATTTGACAAAAAATACAAACGAGGGTGCTAATGCGAGTTTTATTTATAAAATATTTTTGTGATAATTGAAATCAATTGAATTGTATGTTGAAATCGATTCAATCCAATGCCACTGGGGTATTATTACGTATGTATTGATTCCGACTTTACAAAAAGGCTTCCAGCCGATCCAACAAACAGTCAGACACTATTAATAGAGATTAGTTTTTGTCTGAAGGTAAAAACCAACAAAGCTCTGACTTCATAATATTTAATATCTACTAACCACATATTCTATTTATTAAGGTTGTTTGTATGAAAAGAATGCGAGCTTTTGTTAGTAAGTTCTACATAAAGGGTTCTTAACGTCCGCTGTATTGTCTGGACGACTTTATATTTTCTCTAAAAGTTAACATGACGTTGGCAGGTTATGTAAGCCGTATCTCAAGTTTGCGTTTACATATTTATGCCGATGCGCTGGTAGCCTGGTAACCTGAAAGAAGCCTTCAAGCCTGGCGGTAAGACTTTCGACATTCAATCCGGAGGTCTCGGGTTTCTCCGGCTCGCCAATTCCTGTGTCATGGTTGCTGAGTGGATCCCAGGATCAATGGAACCGTGGCCAAAAAAGACGGGACAGAAACGCTAGGAGGATAATGACTGTTTTAATTTATATTATTGTTGATAACTAATTTGGCGAATATTAACAACTAACTTTTGTCCGCGGCTTCGCTCGCGTTAAATTCGGGGTAACAAACCGTACAAACTTCCACCCCCCATTTTAGGGAAGTGGGGGGTTAGAAAGAGACAAAATTTAGCCTATGTCACTCTCCATCCCTTCAACTATCTCCACTTAAAAAATCACGTATTGACGTCCCGTTTTGCCGTGAAAGAGGGACAAACAAACACACACATGTACACTTTCCCATTTATAATATTAGTATGGATTGTTAATACTTTTGAAATAAATAGCTTTATAGATGATTTATTGTGGTTGACTCGTCGAGAATGGCTTCAGGCATTAAGTCCGGCATTTGGATATTTTATGTGCAATAAAGTTTAAATAAACAAGTGTTAGAAATCCAGATTGATATTACGATTATTATGATACAATCAATGTACTTCATTTACGAAGCTTTAATAAAATAAATGTAGCAAAATAAGGTAAAACTACCTACTTACAAGTAAAGTTTTATAAAATTAAGGTGTTCAATTAGCGATTCTGTTTTTATCGAAATAATAGAAAATTTGATATATCGCCCTCGATCATATACATAAGGAGTCAACTAACACATCGACTGTCCAAGCGATTAGGAAACGCCAATCATGATTAGTGAGCCAACTCGCAATAATTCAAATTCAATACTCTTCCCCTACTAAATATATTAAGACTATTAACTTAATAAGACGTGTTCAGCTGATATTCATCTAAAGAATATCGTACACTATGTAGGTTCAGTACAAAAAGAAGCAAATAAAATACAAAAACAATAATTTATTGGTCGCCTGTCAAAAGCAATTAAAGAAGACAAGGATATCACCGCCGATGGCCATAATGCGTCATACAAATAAAAACATATTTATTGCAATTAAAACAACGGATTAGAAATATCTTAACCTAATAGGTTTTTTAAATATCCAGATTAACTTTTGCTATAATTCGGACTTTAATAAAATCCAACTAAACCGTGAACTTAATGAATTTTCAATGCCGGATCATGACAAAGGCACCTCGTGTTGAACAGTACATCGATCGTTCCTAATCAGAGTTACATTTGTGTCACATGCAATAAATATTAATAATTGTTCTGATGTACATCCATTTTGCTTCAAAAACACGACACGGCCGATATATTAAATGTTCAGGCTATTCGGCGTGAATAAAAATGCTTTTAATTAGTCATGAAACTGAAACTAGGTAGGTACAGTTTGTCCGGCGACTTAAGGATAAATGCGCCATACTTTCAGTATGGAGCATTTGTTCTTAGGCCGCCGGACAAACTATACCTTCTTATTAGATTTTTCGTAACATTGTTGCATCCGACACGAACAATTAGTTGCTACAACAAATAAAATGTTAAAACACGAAATTTAGATAACAATCTATGGCGACATGGTGTTTGTCAACATAAATATTAGAATACGCCCACCAAAATTACATAAACTATACATTAGGCTGGAGCGCGAGCGTATGACAAAAAAAAGTTGATATATACTTCGTGGGTTACCGCGGAGTAGATTCTCCGTTAATTAAGCTTTATAAATATATTTTTATTATCTCATTATTTTGATTTTTAGTACTGCCACAAGTCATTTGAAAATTACACCTACACTCTGTGAAGTACGTACTTAAGTCGTGATTAGGACACTCTTTACAAAAGTGTTGATTAAATTTATTAACTACCATCTGATTGATATTTTTAGTAATATATTATATCCTATAGTACAGTTTTAGCTCGTTTTGAGATATATAACCATATAAGTACGTTAACAAATTAGATGCTTCTTGTTATTATATTGACAAAAGCAAAGTAGTTGTTTTACAGCGGTGTCCTGTTTACTAATTTCAGGTGTGTTGTTATAAGGATAGCATAACGTCATTATTACGAAGAAATTTTAAATGCCCATTGGCAACAGAAGAGATTTTCTACCAAATATTAGAAAAAAATTGACTTTGACTGACTTTGTAAAACTAAAAGGTACTTCTACTTCCACCTCCGAAGTTTTAATGGTTTAAATGACGTAAAAAAAAAAAAAATGTGGATTGCTACCGTTAGTTGAATTTCTGTCGATAGATTGCATTTTAGGAGTGTTACGAACGTCAAAGATTTAAGTAATTACCTCAGTAGGTAATAATCAGTATTAAATGTACTTTGTACAAAATGTGTCAACCTATAAAATACAGGTTCGTTTCGGAAAGTTTCTCGAAAAGAAACGATTAAACGATTTGAATAAGATTTTAACAGAGTTTATTGTAAAAGTATTTGCTTCCATATGGTTTACAATCAAGATTCAGCTTCTTTGTATTCACGCGGTGCCAAACTTGCACCGAACGATTTTACTATCTCGATATTTGAGCACTGATAAAAAAAAATACTCAGAAGTAATTATTTCGGTCACCCTGGACATATTTTATTATCGATGTTGGCAGATGACTCAAAACTAGTCAGAACCCTAGCTTTGAAAAAGACTGAGACAAAAAGCAAACCATATCAAACATCATCGAGACTTATTTGGTAATTTGTCGCGTGTCGTACCAACCGTACCAAAATTTATTTAAATGCCTAATTATACTAATTAGGGCTCATAAATTTGAATGAAGTTAGTTTATTTGAACCCTATATAAACCACATATCAACACAAATTATTTGAGTGTTTAGAAAATCCTGATGCGACGAAATACATGACTTTATCCCATATTCAGCACTTTCTGTGTCACACACAAGCAACTGAAAGATGCATAAAAATTGACACTGAAGCTGCTGCTGTAGTATCTGGACAAGTATGAAGAGTTAGTTTAATCAGAACAAGGCTAGAATCAAGAAAAGTTATGCCAGTCTTCAACACAAAGAAATAGTATAAGGCTGTTGTGTAACATAAAGTTAACCTTTTCAGGACTCTCTTATGTTTTTAATTGCAGTAATTTCATAAAAACAATTTTGCAAACGGATTTTTAGGTATTTGAATTCTATGTTAACAAACGATTTTAGTCAATAATGATAGTCATACTAAAGGCCTACATTTTTATAAATTACAGTGGCCTTGGGGCAGTACAAACATCATGAATTTTAAAAAGTCGTCATAATATATTTTATTCGTATTGTTTTGGAGAATCTTTTTCCATGTAACCCATTTCATTCATTAAAAAAAAGAAATTTCACTCCACCCTACTTATACATGTATAGTTTTGGTAATCATTTTATTATTGCCATAATTATGTAAATGGTTTAGTGATTGTGGCTTTAGTAATGTTTCGTAAATAATTTGGAATATGAGCTAGGGTGTAATTCCGGAATTTCTATACCTAATTCCGAAAATCAATCAGAAATCGTTCGTATTCCATCATAATAAAAGTCAATTTCCGGAATCCTCCACTTTTTTTCATTCGGAATTACCCGCATAAATCTTATATATTTTATATGATATCATAATTATTGATTAACAGAAAATAATTTTGATAAGTATTTAGTAGCACATACCTGTTTTGTAAATTCAAATATGAAATATGAAAGTATCGTAAATTTTTACCGTCAACATAAGTATTAAGTACCAATTTGTAGTCATTTAGTCGGTGAACTTTAATGGAAGTTTGCAAATTCCACATTGCTAATCGCGTATGTACAAAACTCCATATTTGAGCCATCATTCCAGCGTTACACGAACGTGTTTAATTCGAGCCGTTCACATTAAAGCCACAGCCGTACGTTAACTAAGCTGGCCATTTAATTGGAAATAGAGATAAGAAATAAAGCTAACGGTCCGACGGTGACATTTAAGCGTACGTATGGCGTCAGCGGCGCCGTCTTCGGCGTACAATTAGTCGTGTCCATCAGTTAAGGGCTGAGGAATTCTAGCGTGGATATTGTTTAAATCAACGTTTCAGGGGATTGTGTCTTCGAATGATGTATATATTGTACATACATTCTATAAGTGGCTCGATTTAGACCAAAGTAACATGTAAAAAGTTTAATACTTCCATACTCATATTATAAATACGAGAGTGTGACTGTCTGTTACACCTTTACGCTTAAACGGCTGAACCGATTAAGATGAAATTTAATATAGTGATAGTTTTGGTCCCGGGAAAGAGGACATAGGATAGTTTTCATGCCGAAAATAAACCTTTAAAAGGGTGAAAATCAATAACCGCTGAACTGACTAAGATCAAATTTGATATGAAGATAGTTTATGTTCTGGGGAAGGATAACACAGTTTTGATCCCAGAAATGGTAAAAAGGGAGTGAAAGTTTGTATTGGGCATCATTAACCGCTGAACTGATTTAGATGAAATTTGGTCTGGAGATAGTTTGAGTTCTAGGAAAGGGAAGGATATACAATATTTTTTATCCCACAAATCATCCCTTAAGGGGATGAAAAGGAAGTCAAAGTTTGTGTGGAATCGATCACTGCGGATCACTCCGTTTTAAATGAAATTTGTTAAGTGTGGAGATACTCGTAGTTTGAGTTCTTTATACTTATAAATAATATTTTTATCCCCGGGATGATTTCTCCCACAGACGAGAAAAAAAGCTAAAAGGAAAAGCTAGTGTTGATATAGGTAGGCGATCTTAATACAATGTCACAATTTAGGTTTTCATAAGCTTAGGTGGAATATGAGATATTTACTTATAGTTATATAACATAAACTTATCGAAAACTTCGTCATCGTTTAATATTAACGTAGCTACCTAAGCACCTACATAATTCTTTCAACTATCGTTTTCGATTAACAACGTAATACATTAAAATGTCTTTCAATACCTATATAGGTACAAAATATCTATTAACCTTCACTAGGCACACACTACATTTGTTTGCTATTGACAAACAATTGTCATAAAGATATTTGTTTCACTGTAAATTAAATGTGAAAATAACTATTAGGTAATATGTACTGTAAATACACAAATTACTTGAACATATAAGTAGAAATTTATCTTCATTTTGTTTATAATGCCTGACAATTTTGCTTACATGATATAATTATAATTTCTTATACGAGTACATAGGTATATTCAAGAATTATGAAAATGTGTATATAAATAAACATCATATAGGAATTTCCATATAAAGTGACATGTTTTCATTGTACCTACTAGAGACTGTATTTGGTAAAAGCGAACGTATGAGTAGTATTCTTACTTGAGCTTGTATTTTTCCGGCAATTGTAATTTTGAACAATTTTACAGGTTGTCCGGACATGATTCATCTATTCGTAAGTACCTATAGCTACTGCACCACGCGTTACCATAGCGACGCAGACCACACACGATCTACCACTGTTCGCGGACCCACGCCGCAAACGAACACCTATGCAAATGAGAGCCCTAACGTATTCAACGAATATTGAATTTTTTACGCGCTTCGTCTTGCAAGATTAATCAATTAAATGCTATCAATTGCCGAGATATTGCCAGTAATTGAATTATTAATGCTCAATTTGGCACGTCTTTAAATTGTTACGTGAATTTGTTTATTTACGTAGAGATTATACGCAATTATGTAGAGACTTAACGACCCTTTCTGTCGCTTTTACTGCTTTTTGGTACTGTAATTGATCCAAACCTGTTTAATGGTATGGCGATGTTCATAGTTAAATTTATTAAGTCCCATCACAGAATAACTAATAGTACTCCATACAAGACGTCTTTAAATTATTTTCATTAGGTAAGGAATTTTAGTTCGAAATGCTAAGTAAAAGTTGCCTTTGAGCCACGCTAGTTAAATGCGTTTTAGTGGTATTGCTTTTTTATGGAATTCGTTTATGCAAATATCATACAAAGGGCTACACCGAGTTCATGGCGACAGCGTGGACGAGGTCCGTCCACCTCGCACCCACGATCTACTTTCGAGACGATATCTAGAAGACAATTATCTCAAGACCGCGGTCCGATAAATCGCTTGTCCAGCTTGACCGTTATTGCCATCGCGACATGCCCTATCTGATCCTGTACTCCTGTGACATATTGCTACGAATAACCTCGTCGTTTCGTCGGGTCTCAGTCACGAATGGATGACGCCGATACTATTCCGTTCTTTGTCTCGAGGCGCTATATCTTAAATGTTGCCATTCAATATCTGCGGAACGAACAATGTGTTTAGTTTAGAATATTGAATGCTCGAATTAGACGGTACAATTAGACGGTCTACAAGTATTTTACTTTGTTGTGCGCGCGTTTCAAACAGCAACTGCATTATGTGAGTCGTTTATGTGAATGCGATCCTTATTCATTCATGGTATTAATGGTGTATAAATATATGAAGACACGTCAGCTTATTTCCCCCGACTTTATTGTGGTTGTTTTTTCGAAACAAGTACAATGGCGTTGCGATTACCACGTACCATTGGGTTCAAAATTGCATAGTCAATTTATCAATGAATTCATTCATAAATTGGCCATGCAATTCTGAACCCGATAGTACATAAGTTTTAAAAGGCGTTTACTTAGAGCTGGCGTGCAAAATGCTTCTATACTTTTTGCCTGTGAAAATTGATGTGTGTCGCATTTCCCGTATAGTGTCGACGGCGGGTTGCAATGTCCCAGACAGCCTTTTATGGGCAAGCGAATGAGTTATCCAAGTGTAGGCTCTTGCAATATAAACTAAACCCTGTCACTAAGATGCCATCAAAACATAAAATGCCTCCAATCGCTATCTAAACTTCTTCCATTTTAGACCTGATTGAAGCGCATTAAGATTGAAATTGCAATCGATTAGATCTTTGTGTTAAGGTTTAAAGTTAAATATATAAGTTTATTGCAGACATGCTGCGACCACATGTGAGCGGTTGGAAGTGGTTAACTAGAAGGCATTTAATTGAACCAAAAACCATCAGTGAACATCGACTTGATATCGATAGTAACTGGAGTTAATAAATTAACTTTAATCGATGCGGATATGCAACCGGCGCCGGCGCGTGGTTCTGTCCGCTACGAATCTAACATTATTATATACGGGAGCGATCAACGGACACGTGCTAACCAATCTAGATTGAACCAGTTCCCCTTGAGAAAACTATTTGTGTAGCCAGGCGGAAAAGTATAGAATTCTATGTGATTTTGCTATAAATGGCCAACATTTGACCATAAGATTGGTGGTTTAAAATAAATCACTGTCGTACTTTTGCACTAAACGTCATTTAGAGTTAGTGCACAGCTATTGAGCGATCAACGCTAGAAAATTAAGGCTAAGGAAATGAGTGAGTAATAACTTACATTGGACTTACGTTAGGTCTAAAAGTTGCGTTATTCATGGCCCTGACGTAAAAATTGGACGCATGATTCAGGCCTTAATGACCGAGGCCTTTCCATGAAAGCTTTCATTTTTGCCGTTTGTTATATTTAACCACGCGATGCTGATAACAACATTGACATTGAAAAATGCTATTAGATAGATCAATTCCATACAATTATATTTATCGTACCTTATTTTACTAGGAAAAATAGTACGATTCTAGTTAGCGTGAAAAGGTCGATCTGATATTGTTCTACCCTACATTAAAAATATATTTTTTGTTTTACGCCTTTTTTGACAAATCGCTTAAACTTTACGCTGAACCTACTTTACGGGAAATGAATTGATGACACCATAAAAGCCTGAAGGTTAGATCCCGCGTCACCCCACTGGTGTGATAGTTGTGGTGTAGTTCTCGGCACGCGACGCCAGCCCTTGGGCCTTATCGCGAACTATGCTCTTCCTGCTTCGCAACTCTTCTATGTGGGTTAATAACTTCACAACTAGCCTAACAGTTTTTGTTTAACACAAAAACTGGACTTCGTAACCAGTTTTACTTTGATTACCTTAAGTTTGAGCCTTTTTGCATGTAATAGGTTATAATCAAATTTTAGTTGAACTTCTCCTAAGCAAAGCTATTGGTAACCAATCCGAACGAATACGATAGAAACATTAAAAACATGCAATACCATTTAATCCCGTATGTCATAACAAATAAATATGCATATTGTATTGGTTATATATTACGAATTACTAGTAGTCAACAATTTCTAGTACACGACGCTGAACTAGTTTAACGATATTGAAGCTTTAAACAGACAAACACCGCCCACGTCTTATCGACCCATTACATGTGAATGTCAAGTGCGAGTGACAACTCCATGTCACACAACACACGAGGACAAAGTCTATCAGTTCTATCAGTAGTCTAGCCGCATTCCACGGTATTCAAATACAGCCAAACCTAGCCAAATTGCCACGCAATGTTGCAACACGCAAAAACAACTTGAATCACATTAATTTTTACCATAATCAGTTATACTGATATTAACATGAAACCCTGTTTTAACGAGGAAATGTTATCTTTTATCAATTTACTATCGATAACAACAAATGTATTACTCAAAAGAGAAAGATCTTAACAATGATAACGGCCCTGTTGAAGCAAAAAGGGAGTAAACTTCAAAGTGACCGGCTTGTTTCTGAAATGAATCACAAAACAATTATATGTCTGCAAGCAATGGCACATTTATGAATAATGCATTTTTCTACACAAGAATCCTGTCGGCACAGACATATACGTGTAATTAAATCCTGAAATATATAATTTATACGCCTAGTAAGTATGTAATCTACCTACTCGTATTACTATATTTTCTAACAACATGCTCAACAATCCGGAATTTGTATCAGATGCGAAGAAAATATCGAATTTGACGCTGAACGGGTTAATTATGTTATAAAAGTACAGGCACCAACTTTCAGTTACAGTCGTTAAAAATAATGTTAAATAAAGTAAAACAAATATTTTACATAGGTAAATTGTAAATCTGGCTAAGTTGGAAAAGTTTATCTTCCCATTGGCACTTACGATTTCTTAGTAAAATTTACCTACTAGCCATTACTTAACGTGACCCTTGGCTAGAAAATGGAACACCAATCCATGGATCTTTATTACGTGAAATCACGTTTTTTTTGCCAGTTAAAGTAGGACGCCAGACGCTGGAATTAAGGACGTTCACAAATTTCTTACATTAAACCGTTGAATAATATATGAACAACGTTGCTTCACAAGTTAGATGACTTAAAATATATAAAACTCCTTATAAAGATATTATGAATATGTTGAAGAGTAAGTAATCTCGTGAAAACATGCTTGATTTATAATGCTGATTATTTATTGCGAATTACATTGTAACATTGCATTGCATTGTTATTATCTTAGCATAGGTAATATACCAAGTTTAAATTATGAAATGTATAATACATGGAGAGTAGGTACACGGAAAGAATATGGGCCGTATTGTAAGTTTGAAATATAGAATACATACAGTAAATACACAACCTACCTCCAACATAACTCGCAATCAACCAATATAATACAAATATCATCCAGTCGCATGATTCAAGCGCAGCATGTTCACTTTTTGGAAAAAGCATATTTTTATTTCAAAACGTAAAGCTCACAATGACTGTTATTGGTGACTTCTGTTACAGCTGTAAATATTGATATAAATCTAATTATCGCGGATACAAATAGAATTACAAAAATATATTCGTTTATTGAATCATTACAAACTTTAATAGCGCTATAAACCAAAACATGAGTAAAATTACAAGCCATGTTCTTTTCGTGTACCTTTAAATGAGGGTTTCTTCGATCGACTTTCACCAGGTAGCGGCACCGTAGCGAGACTTTGACAGCAGCTCTCAAAATCCATCAAATTTTGATAAAACATAATTATGACAGCTAGACCTCTCGCCACGGTCCCGCCACCTGGTGAAAAAATCGATGGAAGGGATCCTATTGAGCTAATATCAGGTGAACTTTTGTCACTCTATGGTCCAAGACGAAAATTTATTTGATTTTAGGAGATTATGCAACCGGATGCGGCGACGGTGTAAAAGCGTGACAGTGCTATACACATGCAGAGCGCTATCTCGCACGCGCACCGGTGCCGCATGCGGAAACCGTAGCAGTGTGTAAGCCGCCTTAAGTAGCTCTTCTACATTTTCATTGCTCATTATGTATATCGCCCGCCCGCACAAGGGTTCTGTGTATTTTAGATTTCTAGACAGTAGAGTGTTATGGGCACGAATATATCGAGTTACTACTACCACCACTTACCCGCCCACTGGCTGTGATGGTATTAATTAAATGATTTAGCGCAATCACCGACTGCTAACTATCAGGAAGCGGAGTCAATGAACAGATGCTTTATCAGGCTAAGACGATCTATACATTTGATAAAGCTACTAAAACGAAGTAAAAACAGTTATTTACGGGCATTAAAAAAGTGTGCTTTTACTTTTTATAGCTTGATAATTAAATAAAAGTATGTGGGGCCTACTTACCCTTTTTACAAGCTTTTATTTAACTTGCACTGGGCCGCGATTCGAAAAATAAACACACACACTGGACAGACACAGCTCCAACCCAACTCAACCCAACTCAACGCTATAACGACATTGACATTTGCTATTCGAACAAATTTTCATTCAACATTGGTCTCACATTGTTCGCACATTGGTCACACATTGTACCAATGTTGTACCAATGTGAGACCAATGTGTGACCAATGTGCGAACAATGTGAGACCAATGTTGAATGAAAATCTGTTCGAATAGCAAATGTCAATGTCGTTATAGCGTTGAGTTGAGTTGGGTTGAGTTGGGTTGGAGCTGTCTGTCCAGTGTGTGTGTTTATTTTTCGAATCGCCGCCCTGTTCGTATGTATGTAAGTAAGTAAATATGTAAGTTGTCCGTCAAAATTTGCAATCCATTTTTCAGTCACTTCCCGTTATCCCATTGAGCTGAAATTTGGAATACTTATGTATGTTTGGTGACAATGCAATACTCTTTCATCAATTAGCTGATCTGATGCTGCAGCTGGAAGATGGCCACTGGAACTCTATGATAGAAAGTGCTATAATAGTCGAGGTTGGGCTCGTTTGTTTTGTTATTGTCAGCACTTACCATTGCACTTGATGGCGAGGGTCTCATGATGGAGCCGGAAGATGCCCACTGGAACTCTATGACGGAAAGTGCTATGATAGTCGAGTTTGGGCTCGTTTGTCTTGTTATGGTCAGCACTTACCATTGCACATGATGGCGAGGGTCTCATGATGGAGCCGGAAGATGGCCACTGGAACTCTATGATGGAAAGTGCTATGATAGTCGAGTTTGGGATCGTTTGTTTTGTAATCTTCAGTACTTACCATTGCACCTGATAGAGAGGGTCTCATGATGAAGCCAGAAGATGGCCCCTGGAACTCTATGAAAGAAAGTGCTATGATAGTCGAGTTTGGGCTCGTTTGTTTTGTTATGGTCAGCACTGACCATTGCACATGATGCCGAGGGTCTCATGATGGAGCTGGAAGATGGCCACTGGAACTCTATGACGGAAAGTGCTATGACAGTCCAGTTTGGGATCGTTTGTTTCGTTATGGTCAGCACTTACCATTGCACATGGTGGCGAGGGTCTAATGATGGAGCCTGAAGATGGCCACTGGAACTCTATGACGGAAAGTGCTGTGATAGTCGAGTTTGGGCTCGTTTGTTTTGTTATGGTCAGCACTTACCATTGCACATGATGGCGAGGGTCTCATGATGGAGCCGGAAGATGGCCACTGGAACTCTATGATGGAAAGTGCTATGATAGTCGAGTTTGGGATCGTTTGTTTTGTAATCTTCAGTACTTACCATTGCACCTGATAGCGAGGGTCTCATGATGAAGCCAGAAGATGGCCCCTGAAACTCTATGAAAGAAAGTGCTATGATAGTCGAGTTTGGCCTCGTTTGTTTTGTAATCTTCAGTACTTACCTTGCATCTGATGGCGAGGGTCTCATGATGGAGCCGGAAGATGGCCACAGGAACTCTATGATGGAAAGTGCTATGATAGTCGAGTTTGGGCCCGTTTGTTTTGTTATCTTCAGTACTTACCATTGCACCTGATGGCGATGGTCTCATGATGGAGCCGAAAGATGACAACTGGAAATCTATGACGGAAAGTGCTATGATAGTCGAGTTTGGGATCGTTTGTTTTGTAATCTTCAGTACTTACCATTGCACCTGATAGCGAGGGTCTCATGATGAAGCCAGAAGATGGCCCCTGGAACTCTATGAAAGAAAGTGCTATGATAGTCGAGTTTGGCCTCGTTTGTTTTGTAATCTTCAGTACTTACTTTGCATCTGATGGCGAGGGTCTCATGATGGAGCCGGAAGATGGCCACTGGAACTCTATGAAAGATAGTGCTATGATAGTCGAGTTTGGGCCCGTTTGTTTTGTTATCTTCAGTACTTACCATTGCACCTGATGGCGATGGTCTCATGATGGAGCCGAAAGATGACCACTGGAACTCTATGACGGAAAGTGCTATGATAGTCGAGTTTGGCCTCGTTTGTTTTGTTATTGTCAGCACTTACCATTGCACTTGATGGCGAGGGTCTCATGATGGAGCCGGAAGATGCCCACTGGAACTCTATGACGGAAAGTGCTATGATAGTCGAGTTTGGGCTCGTTTGTCTTGTTATGGTCAGCACTTACCATTGCACATGATGGCGAGGGTCTCATGATGGAGCCGGAAGATGGCCACTGGAACTCTATGATGGAAAGTGCTATGATAGTCGAGTTTGGGATCGTTTGTTTTGTAATCTTCAGTACTTACCATTGCACCTGATAGAGAGGGTCTCATGATGAAGCCAGAAGATGGCCCCTGTAACTCTATGAAAGAAAGTGCTATGATAGTCGAGTTTGGGCTCGTTTGTTTTGTTATGGTCAGCACTGACCATTGCACATGATGCCGAGGGTCTCATGATGGAGCTGGAAGATGGCCACTGGAACTCTATGACGGAAAGTGCTATGACAGTCCAGTTTGGGATCGTTTGTTTCGTTATGGTCAGCACTTACCATTGCACATGGTGGCGAGGGTCTAATGATGGAGCCTGAAGATGGCCACTGGAACTCTATGACGGAAAGTGCTGTGATAGTCGAGTTTGGGCTCGTTTGTTTTGTTATGGTCAGCACTTACCATTGCACATGATGGCGAGGGTCTCATGATGGAGCCGGAAGATGGCCACTGGAACTCTATGATGGAAAGTGCTATGATAGTCGAGTTTGGGATCGTTTGTTTTGTAATCTTCAGTACTTACCATTGCACCTGATAGCGAGGGTCTCATGATGAAGCCAGAAGATGGCCCCTGAAACTCTATGAAAGAAAGTGCTATGATAGTCGAGTTTGGCCTCGTTTGTTTTGTAATCTTCAGTACTTACCTTGCATCTGATGGCGAGGGTCTCATGATGGAGCCGGAAGATGGCCACAGGAACTCTATGATGGAAAGTGCTATGATAGTCGATTTTGGGCTCGTTTGTTTTGTTATGGTCAGCACTTACCATTGCACATGATGGCGAGGGTCTCATGATGGAGCCGGAAGATGGCCACTGGAACTCTATGATGGAAAGTGCTATGATAGTCGAGTTTGGGATCGTTTGTTTTGTAATCTTCAGTACTTACCATTGCACCTGATAGCGAGGGTCTCATGATGAAGCCAGAAGATGGCCCCTGAAACTCTATGAAAGAAAGTGCTATGATAGTCGAGTTTGGCCTCGTTTGTTTTGTAATCTTCAGTACTTACCTTGCATCTGATGGCGAGGGTCTCATGATGGAGCCGGAAGATGGCCACTGGAACTCTATGAAAGATAGTGCTATGATAGTCGAGTTTGGGCCCGTTTGTTTTGTTATCTTCAGTACTTACCATTGCACCTGATGGCGATGGTCTCATGATGGAGCCGAAAGATGACAACTGGAAATCTATGACGGAAAGTGCTATGATAGTCGAGTTTGGGATCGTTTGTTTTGTAATCTTCAGTACTTACCATTGCACCTGATAGCGAGGGTCTCATGATGAAGCCAGAAGATGGCCCCTGGAACTCTATGAAAGAAAGTGCTATGATAGTCGAGTTTGGCCTCGTTTGTTTTGTAATCTTCAGTACTTACTTTGCATCTGATGGCGAGGGTCTCATGATGGAGCCGGAAGATGGCCACTGGAACTCTATGAAAGATAGTGCTATGATAGTCGAGTTTGGGCCCGTTTGTTTTGTTATCTTCAGTACTTACCATTGCACCTGATGGCGATGGTCTCATGATGGAGCCGAAAGATGACCACTGGAACTCTATGACGGAAAGTGCTATGATAGTCGAGTTTGGCCTCGTTTGTTTTGTTACCTTCAGTACTTACTATTGTACATGATGGCGAGGGTCTCATGATGGAGCCGGAACTCCCTAACCTAGAAAGTGCTAAGACAGTCAAATGTTGCTCGTTTTTACAGGCTTTTTTGCAACGGTTCGTATGTATATATGTAATATATGTATGTAAGTTGCCTGTCAAAATTTACAATCCAGTTTTCAACAACTTAGCAGTAACCGATTGTTTTAGCATTATAGTATTAGGAGGTACGTGCTGAGGAGCTGAATGGCAGGGGGTATACTGTAGCTAACATACCAACTTCGGGGTACCAGGCGTACCCCCTCGAATTAAATGCCTTACCCTTCTATTCCGGAATCTCTGGAAGGGTGGACCAATTTTTCTTCCAGTCTCGTGGGAACAACTTGGATAATCAAAAAGAGAATAAAAAAAAATATGAAACATCAACACAACGAAAACGGCGTCTTGAAAAAACTCGAGAAAGAAGAGTCAGAAATTGAATGTCCAGTAAATGCGAAGCGGCGAAAGGAAAAAAATCGCATTCAAAAAGCTCAGACAAGACGAGAAGAATCGGCTGATCAACGTGAATTGAGGCTTGTAAATTGTGTAAATAAATTCAACGGTATAAATAATTTTAATGTTGTATGTATGTCAATGGTATTATAAATAATAATTCCAAAGATTTAAGACTAAAAAGTAAAAAATAAAATACTAAAAAAATATTTTTAAAAAACAAGCTTTTATTCAAAAAGTGAACTAAAAAGTAAAAAATAATTTATATTTTAGTGGCATTACTCACTTGGCCCTTGACCGCGTTGTATGGGGGGACATCGTACGTGGTCACGATTCTCAGCCATGAGGGAAAGATAAATAAGAAGAAGAAGAGTCATATATGTGTATAGTAGATATATTTTAAGGGACAGAATAGTAGAAAAATGAGTTCGAGGAACGTAAGTATCTTATAAATAATCTCAAATTCTAATAAAGATTTAAAAGCTTGAGGCACTGTCTGATATAGAAGTTACTGTTTTTCAGTGCCTCAAGCTTTTAAATCTTTATTAGAATTTGAGATTATTTATAAGATACTTACGTTCCTCGAACTCATTTTTCTACTACTATCCGCTACAATGCGCCAAAGTATGTGAAATCTAATGTACTCTCTCAGTCAGAGCATGATCTTGTTGAGCTTGTAACTAACTAGGTAGTCTTGTGTGAAATTGGGACGCAAACTGAGTCACTTACTGTTACTAATATATAGCCATGATGCAAGGGTTGGTACAATTAAGTGATTTTATTAGTATCAAGAAATCAAAGACCAAAACAACCAACGCAACAGTAAAAAGTATTAAACGTATATGGTAAAATTTAAGGTTTGTTTTGCACTTTGCACTGCTGCTTTGCACTTGCGTATATCAATGCTTACAGAATGCAGCCGAAAGGAATAACCAGAGCATCCAGTGTAACTGTGAGCTGTAGATTGGTTACACCAACCCTGAATCAGTGTTCACTAATAAATACTGGTTCACATGAACGTTCTACTTGTGAAGCGCGTGGAACTTAAGAACAGCCAAGGCGTCAGGGTTAGAGGTTAGTGGTAGACCGGCGGGAAACAAACCCACACACGCAAATGACCAGATTAACTAACCGCCATTATCTGTAATTGGCATTGAGCATCGCATAAATCCCTTTAATGGCAAGATATCCTTGTTTATTTATATTAGAATGGTTTAACGTATTTTGTCCATACGGCCCGCCTGATGGTAAGCAGATACCGCAACCTAAGGACGCCTGAGGTGTCACAAAAGCTCGTTGCCGAGCCCTTAGAATTATGTGCACTCCTTTTTTGAAGAACCCCATACTGGACTCCATTGGGAAAACCTCGGCAGGAGGTTCATCCACAGAGCAGCGGGTTTTACCGCTATGAGAGATATTATTAACCTTCGCATTCACAACAAAAATTAATAAACAAGTACCTATGTACAGTCAGCGTCATATAGTTAGGAGCAGTCTAAGTGGCCAAATATATCGTAACACACCCTTACCGCCATACATATAAAGATCTGTACCGATATATTTGGCTACTCTGGCTCCTACCAACTATTTGACGCTGACTGTACATCAACTAGTACCTCGCGCAAAAAATGAGCGCTACCTATATATCTACTATTAATAACGACGACGCGACAATTGAGAATATGCGTGAAAAATATTTAATTGGATTTGTTTAAAAAACATGATGAACAGCACCAAATTAATATAAAAAAGTGGAAATATGTAATAATTTTCTAACAATTTGTAAAGATTTAAAAACGTAAAATTTGAGCCATTTTTTGTTATGCCTCAAATGTTTTTGTAACACATTAATTATATTACTTGTGTTCTTATAAGAAAGAGTACATATGAAAAATATAAACTTAAACGCCTAAATTGGACAAAAATCTTACAAAATCTTATTTCTTTCAAACAGTTTTCTGCAACTTGGATGTCCGATGACGTTACACACCTCGCATTTTTTGAATGGGGCGTTTTGAGGCGCGGTGCCATCCAAAAAAATCACGCATGTTGCTAATTGCGTACATAATGTATTATGTTGTTGTCAGTTGAAATTACTATTTTTTTTATGCAAAACACATGTACAATTTCTCGAAATTATTTATAAAGAAAAACAACAGGTTAAAACGTAAAATTACAAGAAATAAGTAACATAGGTATATGGTTACTTATAACTCTTATAAGCTACTTTGTTTTTTCATTATCCTTAGCAAAGTAATCTATCACATGTACAAGCAGGTAAATTTAATCAAATTAGCCAATTTATTAAATGGAGTGCGCGTAAGTTAACTCTTGAGGGATATAAGTAAGTATTACATAACGGAAAGAGAAAGATAGAGCACTTTATCTTATCACACTGGGTTCCGTGTTAGCTTTATAGAAAGGGCGAAATTTACGTAATTCTAATCGTTTTATTACATTATTTCTAGGTACTTAATTTCTTCACGTGCTCATTTCTCGATGAAATTACGTCCAAGTGTCACAGTACTATTAACTTTTATGTACAATCAAATCGATTTTTAAATAAAATAAATGTACATTTTTATCACTATCACTAGCATTTGTGACAATTTCTATGTAAGATAACGCTTCGCCTTTTGTTTGTTTTCTTGTCACGTCTACATTTAAAAAAAAACATGTAGGTATTCGTATTCGGATTAAGAAAAAACATCCCACTGTACTCTATTTTTCTTTCCGTAAACATATTCATTTTATTATGTAAAGTTGTATTATTTCCTAATAAGCTGCCTTAGAGTTAGAGCGTTTAGTTAGAGCGTCAGTCTCATAATGCAAAGCTGCGCTCGCGCGGCTCCTGCAAGAGAGTTCAACGAGCCGCGCAAGCGCGAATAAAGTCCTCTCGCCCTTTATTGTGCTGTGATCCTATCTCTGTGTTACGGCGACTGATTCCTTTGCGTTCATTCTTTTACGATATATAATTTTTTAACTTCAATTACTAATCTGCGATTTTACTTTACAAATGTAAAATTAATCATTGTTCGATTAATAAAATCGGACGCCACTAAATATTAAAACTGAAGATAATCAAGGATATACTTTTTTTTTTCTTTCTAAATATGAGTACCCAGATGATCTTAATTCCCATTTTAACGGTGTAAGCGTTACCCAGGCAGACCCATTGTAGTGATAAGTGGACGTAGATGCACCGTTTAGATACGATACGACGCTATCCGCGCGCTATGGGATCGATGGCACCGGCCTTTTTAAGGTTAAACCAAATCAAGGCTAGGTAGGCTAGATGTGAAGTAAGCTTCCAGTGGGAAACACACAAGTACGGAGATTACTGTGCTGCCAAGAATGAAGGTGGGTACAGTGTCATTAGCATTGAAGTCTTATTAAAGTCGGCCAACAATATGATAATTACATAGGTTATATTAGAACCATCAGCAAAATACTCAACCTGGTATACATTTTCTATATAATATAATACAATAAAATACTACAAAATAGCTATTGCCCATCTCAAACAACAAGAACAACAGATACAACATGAATATATCAAGGTTACGTCAAATTAGAGGCTCAACAACAGGCTGTCTTATCGTCAATGTGCGAACCTTTGGGAGACGGAGACAATTATTTCCTTTTACGTGTAATATATGCCCATTTATACGTTAGAAGACTTATATTATTTTAAGATCTAAATAGAAGGATTGTATCATGATAACGTTCATCATTTTGAAGCATAACATTTGTATACTAGTAGGTGTTTGAATCTAAACGAGGCTATTCCACACTGGTAGTAGTGATAGTCTTCGTTACATTGGCGCCCTCAGGGTTCCTAGCGTTGCTAGAGAAGTTTCACAACGTCGTCGGTAGCCTTGGGCAATGGACAGTGATAGCCCACAAATATTTTATCAGTACGAAACCCGACTATTGCAATTTTCTGAGGCAGAAAATGTACGAGTTTATATGTATACTTCAAGTAGAACAACATTATGTAGGTAAGTATTGACAAAATGTTCCAGTAGGAATTGTAGTGCAATCATACCTACGCAAAAATAATGCTTTACTTCTAAAATATTGAAGGATTTGACGGAAATGTAGTATTTACTCTTGAGGCTGAATTGGAAACCTGCCACACGAAAGTGTAAAACTTCAGTTAAATCGGTTTACAAGCTTTAAACTCATTCACGAACTCACGCCCGATAAAAATATTTCTTTCGCCTCAAAGCTTATGTACTATAGTATAGGGTCATAAACTGAATTGAACCTTAGTTGAATCGAGATAAAGATCATAATCGAAAGGGAGCTCGTTAAGCTTTTTCTTGGTATTTGCAAAAAATATCTTAATTATAGTTGGTAAGTTATTTGATACATCAAGTTGAATGTATGAGTAGTTTCGACTTGTCTAATAGAGTTATTTCAATTATTTTATAAAAAATAACTTTTTGATTAATGATTTGTTATTCAGTTTAATGTTCAAAAATAATTGTGTTTTAACGTGTGTAAAAGGAATTTAATAGGCATTAAAAATTATAGATATGGTCTAACTTTACGCGATTATAAAAAAAGCTTTAGTTGTATTAAGTACTTTCGTGCAGTACACAATTATAAATTATTGCATATTTAAACAACCTAAATCCATATACAAATACATAAATCTACTAATAATAGACAAAGAAATCAGGCAGTACTTACTGTTATCACGCAACAATTAGAACTTATCAGTTACATAAAGGCGCCGGCGCAATTCGCGAATCCCGAAAATTTAGAACAATTCAGCCAACATCACGATATCACTAGGTACACAGTTTTATCACACGTCCACTGTCAGTTGTTTGTTGTTTTGTTTTTGTATGCGCGCGCCGAGTGAGGCGTCCGTAGCGTGGCCGGGTCCGTCCTGTACTAGCGTTAGCGGCTACTGCGAGTGGGCTAGCCAGATTATAATCTAACTGCTGGCGGACTAAGGCTTTCGGTAACGTACCTCGATACTGCCCAAAGATCATGGGTTACATGGCTCTACAACCCTGCACCGTTTATTATAGATATAATGCCAAAGCTTTTACCACATACTCTCGTAGAGCTTTGTAAATCCGTTATTAATAAAGTTACTGGAATATTTTTTTAATGAATAGTAGTATGGATATTGAGTATTATAATTTTATTCGATTAGATCAATAAAGTTAAGCACATTTTTTCAAATGATAATTAAATAGATTGTACACCCATGATCTCTTCAGTATTTTCAGACGTGTCGAAATAACCGAGATAGATGGTAACGTAAACTAAAAGTAAACGTAGTGTTCTTCTTTGAAACTGCAAATAAACTTTACTATGCCATTTGTAAGTAACTTACAAAACCAGTTTCGGCAACTGTACAAAAGTTTACCAGCAGTTGTGTCAATAGAATCCGGCTAGCCATACCCCACAGCACTATAGCGCTCATATACTCGTATTGCTTTTAACTTTCACTACCTCGCGTCTCTCAATAATGTTATTTTGAAATATTAACTCTATTTTCTACACAGAAATGTTTATTTTGCAATTGCAATAAAGACAAGACACGAGCTAGTGTGGGCAAAGGGTCGATATGAAACTTATATATATAGTACCTAGGCTATACTTATTGCACGTTTTACTGCGCTCGGGACTTTTTGTAATGGCAGGATTATGCGCCTTTAAAAACTCTGGAGTAGACTTCGTCGTACACGAGCCACTTAACGACATACTTCGTCTACAATCTCGCCACACAATGGAATTATTTACCTCGTGGAATTTCTATGAAGGTGCATTTGGTTCCAAGTAGTCGCGGACGGGTAAACTTAAAATCGAGCTCCGGATTTGTCTAGAAGTAAAATAAGAACTTGCACAGGATCTTCAAGTCTAAGTTTGAATGAATATTTGTTGATTCGTTTCCAAGTTGGAGGCAATATCAATATGAAAGTTCCGAACTGATTTGCCGGTGCCAAGTTCGCGTGACGCGACCCTCGCGGCCACCTCCTCGCATGTAATTACCTCCAACGGAAGTTCGTTTCTTTTTGGGGCCGGAGCGTGACTTTCTGCGAGCCCTCTAGCTTTAAACTATCATTAACTACCTACAACCCATAAAAGGGTGGTCTATGCCACCAGACACAATTAACAAAACTAATTCCCTGTGTCGTAACTTTAGTGACGCTTAAATTGATGCCCAATTTTATGATACTGCCATTATAGTCCACATAAAATTTAAAAGAATAGCCTATTACTAAACAGTCATTTATTAGTGTACTAAAAATTTAAAAGATTACTAGCATATATCATGGTTCAGAAATTTGAATTCGTAATGTAACAAAAAAAGGTAAAATTCGCATAATATATGCAAATGAAGATGCCGCGTGAATTCGAACAGTATGTTGGCGACTCCACGGAGCGGCGGTCTACAATGGTTAATCAAAAGGCCGTATCTCATTCGGCGGGACCTTGCGAGGTCCGGCCAGACGTTACGTTATTTCGATTTCATTTGCGTGCTCGTGCGCGCGGTTTTTTACTTCGTGCTGGACCCTAGATGCTCAACCTACCTCGCCTCGCAGCAGAGGTCATGGCTTGATCCCGCCAAGCCTTTGTTATTCCCAGAGAAATATGAAGGGAAGTCGGCGGATACCGCGGTCGAATAAATGGGATTCTTTCAAGGAATATTGAAATGTCTCTAGGCAATGCCGAGAACTCGAAGAGATTAATTTTCGAATGATGAATAGCTGACGTAAATCTTGTTTGTAATTTACTGCTAGTTAGTGATCGCCTTTGTTTCGCCTGCGATACCATTATTTATCGTTAATATTCCAAATTTTACATCCTTACCCTTAAGGTTGGTTAGTAAGTGCTTGTTTACGTGTAAGGAAGCCCCATATCATCGCTCATTGTTAAAGTTGATCCGTTACTTAGTTTTTTTCTAAACGAGAGAAGATCTTTTGAGTTGTTTAATTTTTTATAACAAAAAGTGATTACGAGTCACGAGTCGACGGCTCGGGTGCACGGGATTAATTGAATTCAAAGGTATAAAGACGGATAGGAGCGCATAGTATTAGGTTTTTTATCTCATCGACACTCCAAAGCCGTTTAAAGAAAGAGCGGACTAGGTAGCTGACCGATACGTTTTTATACTCAGGTACAACGTAACGGTATCCTTACTTTTGATGTCTACATCTTGGTAATCTTGGTATTAATAATCTATGAAAAAACACATTGCCAATACATTAATCAGTGAATTTTGATCAAATTCCTTTACGATTTCTGGAAACTACCTAATTAAAATCTTAATACCTAATGTATGAGATGTATGAGACCACCAGAAAGTTTTCTGGCGTATAATTTTTTTTTTAAAGTTATGTATTTTCCATCCCGCATATAGTAATAATATCTGTTATGATATTTTATTCAGGTTATCATACGCGCAAGAGCCATACGAAATCGTAAGAAGTTATCTCATACATCTATAACTTGGGAATAATTTGCCGTTCCTGGTTCCTAAAAGGTTCAGCATGACCCGTAGACTACGTGTAATGATGAACCTTTTAGGAACCAGTAGTCGTATGATCTGCCTGCGCCACGCGCGGTTCGTTCCATTAAGGTGTTATGTAATTTTTCAACGCGCGAGGCGACATAACACTTTGACGGATTTAGCACATTATAACCGGTTGCAGCTAAAGCTACTTAACATTGTCCAAACACGGTGATAGGAATATTGTAGTCGAAAAACTATACTTTAGTTATCAATTTTTATTGGTTAGTACTTAGGTACTCACTACTATATATACTACTATGATACTTATGATAGTTATGATACAGAAACTAAGCTACTTAGTTACAAATACATAAAAACATAACAATACGACAATAGGTTATTCAAAAATTGGTTTGTGTTGCAGCCTTCTACCTAATTTTTAAACTATTTCTAATGATTCTGTTAAGTATATTTTATAAAGGTATATTTTACCAAACAAATAAAAATAACTAAACTAAGGTAATTTCCGAAAATCTGCTTAAGACAGAATTGCGCTAGGTTTTATACTCATACATTTTATGTAAAAAATAAAGTCCTAGTTTCTAGATCAGGTTGTTGGTGTTGTTCATTCGAAACAGTAATTTTTTAGTGGAGTACGGGAACGCCTTTTTAACCTATAAAAAAACTGGCCAAGAGTGTGTCGGGCCACGCTCAGTGTAGGGTTCCGTAGTTTTCCGTCCGTCGCAGTAAGTGTCCCCACTTAAGAATTATTTTTTTATTTGAAAGCACGACATTTCATTGTGATTTTGTAAAAATTACAGGTACAATAAACACCTGCTTATACGGTTAAATTACAAACTTAGTTCAGAAATTATTTTGTACTTTTTTTTCACAAACTATTAAATAAATAAATAATAAATAAATAATAAATATTGTAGGACAATCTTACACAAATCGACCTAGGCCCACGGTAAGCTCAATAAGGCAATTGTGTTATGGGTACTAGACGACGATATATATAATAGATAAATATGAATAAATACTTAAATACATAGAAAACATCCATAACTCAGGTACAAATATCTGTGATAAACACACAAATAAATGCCCTGACCAGGATTCGAACCCGGGACCTCCTGCTTTCGTAGGCAGAGTCACTACCGACTAGGCTAGGAGGCCGTTTGAGTCTGAGACTATTCAACGTCAACTATCAAGTTCAAAATCATTTTCCTAGAAAGTTTTTGTAAAGTTCTACTTTTGCGATTTTTTTCATATTTTTAAAACTTATGGTTCAGAAAGGGGGGGGGGGGACAATTTTTTTTTTACTTCTGGAGCGATTATTTTTACTTTACTAAATGTAAATATTTACTTTATCAAAAAATGATTTTACTAAACCTCTATTCATTTTTAAATACCTATCCAACAATGTATCACAAGTTAGGGTTGAAATGAAAAAAAAATCACTCCCCACTTTACTTATAGGGGAGGTACCCTAATAAAACATTATTTCCACTTTTAATTTTACCACTTTGTCGGCGTGATTGATATATAGGTACATTTTAGTACCAAATTTCAGCTTTCTAGTGCTAACGGTCACTGAGATTATCCGCGGATGGACGGACGGACGGACAGACATGGCGAAACTATAAGGGTTCCTAGTTGACTACGGAACCCTAAAAATGACTTAAATTACAAGTCCGATTTTATGTTGTGACCTGTTAGAATACGTTAAGACTAATAATAAAAAATATTTTCTAACAATTGTTAGCATTGCGCTAAGTATATGTATTTGTTTGCTACACATAGAAAAGATCATGTACCTAAGTTTTATTTTTCTCTACCAGGCTATCGCTTTTTACTATTGCAAGTAATGCAACATACTTCATATTTTATAACGGTTTTGTCAAGAGCATATGTCGTCTTAGCCATTTGTAATTCGTTTAGAACTCAAGGTCACTTATATTTTGAAAAATTGTTTTCGATTGTGCTTAAGGCTTTTGGAAAAGGAAAATATATCTTGTATAATATTTTCTTGTTGTTATTAACAAACATCTATATAATACCTAGCGCGACGTCAAAAACTGTTAGAAAATATTTTTACTATAAGTAATCATATCATATTCTCTAACTAAAAAAGAATATCGCACTTGTGAGTTATCGAAGCTCAAAACTGTTCGCGTACTGTACTGTACTATTTATACCTATATTGAATTGGAATTTTGGAATAAAAACATAGGGACCGAATACACACTTAACAAGTGTGGAGAAAGAGCTTCCAGTCTCAGGAAAGTGACTTGGAATGCATAAAATCGGTGGCTACACGGTTCACACTTCATTTCTCGTGAATGAAAGCGTGCAAATTCGACGTCAGCGTCAAGACGTGTGCACTATGAGGCCCCATGGGTATACCTGGTAACGCAAACAAGTCTGAAAGTCGGATTGCAAGTCATATTATTTTGTAGTTAGTACTAGTATAGCATCTATACCTAGCTCAAAAAGTAATACCCATAAACCTAAATAAGTTTTTCCGCAAATATTTCGTCAATAGGCACAGAAGCCCATGTAAAATCACGTCAAGTTTAATAAGAGTTAGATGATTTGTACTATCAGTTCCAGAATTGCATACCCTATTTTAGCACGAATTCATTATAATGTGGGTATGCGATTTTTCCGGCGTACCGTATTTGCATCACGTTATTTTAAAACAACTTAGCTTTAAACTACGCCTCAAAGATGCTACGGGTGACCAGAGGTGACTCTTTCCTTGCCCAGCGCATAGGAATCGATATTCAGCGTGGCAACTACCTTCTGGGCACCCTTCCGTCGGGCTCGGGCTCCAAACTTGAGCCTGTTTTTTACTTGTAAATATGTACATATTTTATGGCATATTATGTGACATATTTGTACATAAACCTTGGTACATTTAAGCTCAGAAGACTGAAGAATATTAATTAATGAAAATATATGATTTTACCATACTGATGCTTCGACGTTACTTCTTGGAGTATCCTTTTACAGCGCTATTAACTGCTCTAGATTTTCCTAGTTTTATAACCAGCACCACCACCTTATAGCTGTAATAACGTAATAACGTTAGTGTTATAATTATTTCCGCATACGGTAAAACATTTACATTGTATTGACAGTTTATAGATTTTATGAATACGTTAATGTTTTTTTCATTGTCATCGTCCATCCACATTATAAAATATGTAACATTTAAGTCTTGTAGGTATTTACCTACACACTTGAAAAGTAGACATTTACATTATTTTTTGACGTTTAATTACTTACGCGCAAAAGTCGCCTACGGTAGGAAAAGATCGCTAAGACCACTTTGCTTACGAGTATTATTTATCATAGAAAAACTAAAAGTAGTCAAAAACTTGACCTCCCTTTTCCCACGACATTGGACGGGATAAAGCTCAGATCCTTTAACTTTATTATTACGAATTCGATTAGCTATCGAGAATACGACGATTCGAGAGATTTATCGAAGAGACGGGACTCGCCGTGGAGCTAAGGCTGAACGAGCACTGATAGCGAAGATGACACAGTATAGCACACTAACTCGTAACATCAATGTCTCAATATTGTGGTATAAGGTTAACACATTAGTTTCTCATTATGAAGTCGGTTAATATCTTTTTACAAATTTCAATTTTAAAAAACAATATTTAATAAAGTATGTAGGTTAGATTAACCTTATTATTTTACTGGTACATATTTATTATATAAAAGGTATGCTATGGAAATAACGCTAACAGCTGGCAGTGAACACTTTCCTAATGCACGTCTTTTTAGGGGTACCACCTATGCTAGAAACATTTACGCTTCGGCAGCCTGTCATACTTTTTAGTTCGAGTTTCGTTTCGGAATTTGAATATTTATTGGTTTGATATAGTTTTAGTCAAATGCACAACCAAAAAAAATTGTAAATGTATTTCTAACTTTTTTCCTCATTTAGTGTAGTAATGCGTGGGCACGAAAGCATAGCACAGTGAAGCACTTAAAAGCGCGCTAATGTCGCAATATATTCCATGGATCCATATTGAAATGTTTATTAAACCCAATAAATAATAGAAGTACTATTCATAACGTTCTATTGACGGCAATTACCATATTTAGATATTTTATGGGAAATGTAATATTCACACGCCAATACACAGAGGCAAGGTTTTTCCCTCATCCTATAAAGTGAAAAGTTTATGATTAGAGCCATATTAAGTTTGTAGTTAGACATGTTTAGCACTTATGTTATTCAATGCAAGCGGACATTGGCCATCGAACTTCAGACAAATCGTACTCGATTAGTATTGACGTTTTATAGCAAGCACGCAAATTGCTAAAACATAAAGTTTTTAATAAGAAATAAATGGAGGGAAGGGAACTATCACTACTAATGGGTACTTACAATTCACAAACGCCTCCAGCAAACCACCATAATTTCTCTAAAGAATAGCCTTTTAATTGAAATAACGGTTACTATGTAATCAGATACTAATTCCCAAATAATGATTTCTTAAAAAAAATCAAACGTTTCTCGTCTGCCCGTTTCGAGTTGAATCCTTTTTCCGAATATTTGATCTTTTTTAATTTTTGATGCCCGAGGCGACGTGGAATCCATTATGGCGGGTTAAACGATACAGCGGCGGGCAAGGTTGTCAAAAAGCTATTTCAACTTTAGATAAACCTTTTATACTGGTGTGAATCTTTTACTGCTGTTCTGTTTTATGTGACTTGTGATGTATGGGTACTAGATAAGTTATAATTGCAGTTCAGGGATTTCAATTAGTCTATTCTTTTTAATATACATATTTGCATGATAATTTGTTTTGAAATGAATATACGTCAAAATACCTAGCTAGATAAAGTACAATCTTTATCGGGTTAATAACCGAAAATAGAACTAGACGCGATGGCGGCTGTGGGATACATCAGTGATTTGACCGTTGACAAATATCAAAATAGTATGAGATAATGACCCCAAGAAAATTATCATCTTAACCAAGATTAATACAAACACTGATTTTAGCTTTCCTACCCAGCCCTTCGCATGTACAGTCGACGTCAAAGAGATGTTTACACTTTTACACCTTATTACAACGGAGTAAGGTGCAAAAGCGTAAACATATCTTTAACGTTGACTGTACATAGTATCTTATTACATAGTACACATCAGCGGCAACCCTATCAGAAAATGCTATTCCTTATTTCTTTCAAACAGACTTACGAAACCACTATCATCGTTACTCGGTAGAAAAGACTGAGACGGGCGTAAATCACTGTTTAATTCTTTCTCGCTAATTTAATACAAATTCCGAAATCTTTTGACAAATGATTCCTTTCCAGTATTGTATTTATTTATTTAAACTTTATTATAGAAGTACAAAAGGCCGACTTAATGCTATAGGACATTCTCTGCCAGTCAGCCTTGGGCCAATGCAGAGAGATTGTATATTTATAAACAGCGCAAAAAAGTTTACATTAAAGCATATTACGTTACTTCCGTTACTGTACCTATCATTGGGATTTTAGTTTATCTAGACAGTAACAACTAGGTTATTCTAACAAACCTGCGTTAGTGCATGTATTTAGAGTTCAGCTTTAACCGGCTGATTTAGTAAAAGTAACTCACACATACGGAATTTAAATTAACGTGACAGTATCGTAAATGCGGAAGTGTGTATATTTGGATGTCTAAACTGGTCAACATATTCGGGTTAGATATTAAATATTGTTTATTCTGTGAATAATCTATTTACTAATGGTATTTGATGCAGGACAATAGGTTATATGGACGTACTAAAAGGAGTAGAGGTGGAGGGTTGCCCTCCATTTCATTTGTTTTATATATTGAATGGCGCATTTTTGCATAAATGATCAATTAAACGATTTTGACCTATGTGGAAGAAGTCAGGGGCAGGTTAGTTTGTCATAAATATTATTACCAATCTGGGCATGCAAGAACTACTACATGATATGCTATGTGTGGTAAGGCACAGCACAGCGAATGTCATCTCGCTCAAATCTGGAGCAGAGCCCGACTGGGGAAGTACCTCCACCTTACAGAAAACAACAGCCAAATAGCACTAGACCCTACTCATAGTGTTGTGTTTCTGCTGGTGAGTAAGGTTACCAAAGAGCTCAAAGAGGACCCAGTGTGTGCACAGTGAATCCTCCTTTTTGTAAAGGGTCGACAACGCGCATGTGACACCTCTGGAGTTGCAGGCGTCCATAAGCTACGGTAGCTGCTTACCATCAGGCGGGCCGTATGCTTGTTTGCCACCGTCGTGGTATAAAAAAATAATTAGCAGGCAACTCATAAAGGACTAACGGGCAAGTTACTTAATTTTCAAATCTTTCAAGACGAAAATGATTCAAATCTGCTGTGTTAATAGTCCCTAGAGCCCATGTTATTTAAACTGAACGAGCATTATGGTACATTATAGTTGTATCAATTTCTATGTTACCGAGTGAGAACCACGTTATCTTTTTACTTCTATCTTAATAACAGAAAAACTTTGTCAATAACCATTACTGAGAATCGAGTATACCGTTTCAACGCTTTTAAGACAACTTAAGGTAACTTTGTAACAGTTAAAAAGTACTGGAGTGGACCATTACCTCCCTCTCGCTTTGTAACTATACTGCCTCTGGTAAATCACCACTTTAGGGATATATTTATCGAGGTGTATATTGCGTCTTCAAAATTTATGAGACATATTATGGCGTCGATACTAGTTTGTCATGGATCGAAACTGTCGAAACGAAGGCGAGAATGTAGATTACAATTTGAAAGCATATTATATTTTGATGGCGCCATTGAATTTCCATGTACTTAGTTATAGAAAATCGGATATAACGGGACTTTACTTCCTTCTTGTTATGACTACATTCTTTTAGGGATTTTTTTTAAACAACATCATCATATGAGGATTAAATTTTTTATGGCTTATTATTTATAACAAATACTCTACAAAAAAAAATAACTGTATTGTAATATTATTTGTTTTGGAATGAATGGAACTGGAATTGTTGTTGACGATCTGTTTTATGGTTGAGGTTAGACTGTAATGCCGATATCTCAATTTGCGGTGGAGACGCGGCAAGCCGCAGCGCGGCAAGACAAAGCTCTCACTAAACGTTATATGAATCTATATAGTTAATTTAAATCTAAATATATAAAAGAAGAAATTGACTGACTGACTGACTGATTGACCGACTGACTGACTGACTGATTGACTGACTGACTGACTGACTGACTGACATATCAACACACAGCCCAAACCGCTGGTTCTAGAGATTCCAAATTTGGCACGTAGATTCCTTATAAGGTCTAGGGGTGCACTAAGAAAGAAATTTTCAAAATTCACCCCCTAAGGGGGTAAAATGGGGGTCCAACGTTTTTAGGGCGAATCAAGATTTGTTAGACTATTTTATTCGAAACTTCACAGGAGTATTCCTAACGATAAAGTAGTAATGCTATTAAGAAATAAATAACCTAAATCTTATTCTAATATTTACACTTGTAAACTTGTCAAACAGAAAATAACAACATGTTCGTATACCGCGTGGGTATTTTTAAAATGTAATTCAATACATATGTTTAATGCGTGTTTTTTTTTAATTTATCGCTTACTTGGGCACCAGTTACCCAGAAGTAAAGCCAATCTTTCCGGATTTGTGTGCGGATGTTGTGAGCGGCATATACCGCACCGATTACAATACCTTGTTTATAAAGTGTGCTGGGTAGTTTGAACTTCTACCCTTTGTATATCCTATATCCATACTTGCTTGTCTATCTACCCTCAACTCATTCACAGACTGTCGTCGGTTAGCTCGCTAGACTTTTTTTTTTTTTTTTTTTTTTTTTTTTTTTTTTTTTTTTTTCAATTATACTACGACGGTGGCAAACAAGCATACGGCCCACCTGATGGTAAGCAGTTACCGTAGCCTATGGACGCCTGCAACCCCAGAGGATTCACATGCGCGTTGCCTACCCTTTAGGTACCTATTCACTCCTTTTTTGAAGAACCTCATACTGTAGCCCGCTGGGAAAACCTCGGCAGGGAGTTCATTCCACAGCCGCAGCGTTCGTGGGAGGAAATTCCTCTTGAACCGTACTGTGCGCGACCCTTTGGGCTCCAGGGTGTGAGGATGAACACCCTGCCGGCGGCGAGCGGTGCGGTGATAAAAAGCTGCCGTGGGCATCATATCAAACAGTTCTTCGGAGCACAACCCATTGTACAAGCGATAGAACACACATAAGGAGGCAAAGTCTCTCCTTAGACTCAAAGGTTCAATATCACTCGCGAGTTTGGGATCGTCGACGATCCGCACAGCGCGCCTTTGTACCGAGTCAAAGGGCCCAAGCTGGTATCCAGGTGCTCCCGCCCAAAGGTGACAGCAGTACTCCATGTGGGGTCTGACTTGCGACTTGTAAAGAAGCAGTCTCTGCCCCGGAGTGAAGTATCTCCTCGCTCTGTTGAGCACACCGAGCTTTTTGGATGCCAGCTTGGCCTTCCCTTCAAGGTGACTACGGAATTGGACGTCACTGGAAATGTCGACTCCGAGGATCCCAATACTCCCTGACATTGTAAGGGTTGTGCCTTGGAACTGAGGGGCCACAGTAAATGGGGTTTTCTTAGCGGTAAACGCGCAAACTTGTGTCTTTGTGGGGTTGAATTGGACTAAGTTGTCCTGACCCCACACCGAGACTCCAGAAAGAGTATTCTCGATATCAGACACAAGTTTTTCACGACTCTCTACCACAACGGATCGAGGGATATTGGCACGGCCCGTGTAACAGGCATCCCCAGTACTGTCGTCCGCATAACAATGAATGTCGCCGATAGACAACATATCATTGATATGCAGCAAAAACAGCGTTGGGGATAGCACGGAGCCCTGCGGGACACCAGCGTTTATGTCCATGCTTTTGGAGCAACTTCCGTCGACTACGGCTCGTATGCTTCTGCCGGACAAAAAGCTGGTAACCCATCTGCACAATCCCTCGGGCAGGCCGTAAGCTGGCAACTTCGACAGAAGACCTCGATGCCAAACCCGATCGAACGCCTTAGCTATATCAAGGCTGACTGCCAATGCCTCTCCCTGACTCTCAATGGCTGAAGCCCAGCGGTGAGTGAGATACACTAGAAGGTCACCAGTCGAGCGACCGTGGCGAAAGCCATACTGGCGATCACTGACCAGGTCGTGCTCTTCTAGGTATCCCAGGAGCTTCGCATTGATTATGCGCTCCATAACCTTGGAGAGAAGGGAGGTTATAGCGATAGGCCTGTAATTCGATGGGTCTGAACTATCGCCCTTTTTAGGCACAGGGTGCACGAGGGCAGTCTTCCATGAAGACGGCACTTGCCGTTTATGGTAGGAGAGTGTGAAAAGGCGCGTTAGCACGGGACACAACTCAGGAGCACACCGTTTGAGCACAACTGCTGGTATGCCGTCTGGCCCGCTCGACTTGTGAACGTTTAATGATAGCAGCTCCCGCCGGACATCACTTTGTTTGATGCTAATTTCCGGCATCGAAGATGCGCACCGCGGGATGGTAGGCGGTACGGTGCTGCCATCATCGTTCAGGGTCGAGTTCGAGGCGAAGAGAGTACCAAGAAGATCGGCTTTCTCTTTTGCACTATGGGCCAGATTACCATCAGCACTTCGCAGTGGTGGTAAAGACGACCGACAAAAGTTTCCCTCGGCAGCTTTGGCAAGTGACCAGAAGGCACGACTCCCGGTAGGGTAGCCCGCTAGCTTCACACCAATTCTGCCGACGAAGTCGAATTTGGCTCTGGCAATGGCTGTTTTACTGGACCTCGAGGCAGCGTTTAATTTGCGTTTCACATCAGATATGTTGGGATCCTTATCAGTAACGGCCTTGGTCCAAGCCCTGTAAGCAGCCTGCTTGCGAATCGTAGCTTCTCTACAGGGCCGATTAAACCAAGGTCGTTTCTTTGCTCCTGCAGCTATTACCGAGTTAGGAATGAAGCAATCCATTCCCATCAGTATAGTCTCGGCGACTGCGGCTGTACAGGAGTCAGGATCTTCCGATGTGAAACAGACTTACTTAAGCATTTGTAATTTTCTACCATGAACAGTGAAACCTGTGTCGAAACTTTAGAAAATAAGTTGTCAATACTTTATGATTCAAATGAGTCATCAAAGCATTACAATAATGCAATCAAGATACAATATACTGTAAACTTCAAAACAATATACAGAAATACTTAAACTAGTTCAATTTAGGCCACGTATAAATTGCGTGGCTCCGTTAAGTCGTCTGATCAGGTGTAGGATTAGGCAGATGGCTCCGGAACCGCCGAAATATGACACCCTTCGGCCTGAAGTCTATAAAAATGTCTAAGTCTCGCAGACTAAATAAGAGTACATTTATAAATAAAAGGTGTAACAAAAATGCTGGTGATCCGTTTAAAAAAAATGGTTTTGTATGCCCCAAAAAAAATTTTTTTTCGCATCCAAAAAACTTTTGTTTAAGTCGCAATACGATACCGATTATGCCCTTACGAATCACCAATATTTTTGTTACACTCTGTATATAGTTATAAATTTAGTACTCTTAAGGATGGTTCACTATTTTTCGTTCTGCGTCCTACACGACACTTCACTTTGTATACAGAACATTACGTGCCCTCCGAGGACCACGTGACGCTGTCTATACAAAATGAAGTGTCGGAAGTGTCGTGTAGGACGCGGAACAGAACAGCGTGAACCAGTCTAGTTTAGTCTACGAAAATCGGAATACCTTCAGAAGATCTTTTACATAACGGCTCGACGCCTGCTAAATACTTCGACATACCGCGACGATTAACCTTTTTTGCAAAATAACTTCAAGCAATTAAAAGCGAAAGGTCAGGGAAAATATAAGTAATTGCACGTATTCAGGCATTTGGAACATGCCGGCTGCGAAATAGATTTCACAGTGTCCCAACTGGTTTAGTGATCCGATAAAGGTTCTGCATAGTACAAATTAGCTTCTGATTTCTTCCCAGTCGGCTATAAATCGTGACAATGCAACTTATTTGTGTAAATGGACTTAAATGAAACTTGGTAACAATTGTTTTAATTAACAAATAAATGTATTAACAGTCCAGGTTTGCCAGATCTACTTCGGACCCGGGCGGCCCAGGGTTAAGAGTCAGAAGTATTTTGGTCGGGAGCTGTAATGGCTGGTGCCTTGTTCACGTTATCTGACGGATGGCAAGTGGTTACAAATGTGAGGAGTCACGCAACTGAGACGGATATTGTGCCTAATAGAGCAGGTCTAGATTCTGAATGTAGACAAATTACGTGACGTTACTACACGTTGCTAAATCCCTTTGTCATATACTATACATACACATCCTGTATTTTACATACTTGGTCATCATGATATTTAAGAGCACTCTTACTAAGTGGTCATACCATCTGTGTATTGTTAAAGGAATATATACCTATTCAAGATTAATACAGTGTTCCTGCTCCTACGTGCTAAATACGCTCGACGCCTTTGATAATCAAGGAACCTATTCAAGGATAGACTTTGGACTTAACATGGTATATTCAACATACACGAATTAAAAAAAGAAACAAGTTAACCTAGAAATTTACTTACAGACATTATGATACATAAACGAATTTAAAAAAAGAATAAGTCTTTTTCTAGACATTTTCAGCAAAATTTTATTTATGCGAATCATACCTATACTTGCTACTGTTAAATTACATCACAATGTGATATGATATGCGATGCGATATTTCTTGAATGTATTTTGGTCGGTTTCTGGCCCGGGAGCCCACGCATCTGACCCTCGGGACTGTAATTTTCGTAATTCCCTTCTTAGTGAGGCTTACCTCATCGGTTTGGCACTTAACAATAATTTGTGATATTATGCTCCATATTTTTAGTTTGTCTGCGAAAATTGCTTCCTGGGTAATGCAATAAAATTGGGTAATACAAGTAGGTATTATAAAAAAATCATGTATATATGTCTCAGTGTAAGTCTGTTTGTTTATTTCAATTCAAAGATAAATATCCATTCTTTTATACTTTACTCCCTTGTATAGAATGAAAATAAACATACTTATCTATACATAATAGTTGGCAGCGACAACATAGGGTAGTAAATCTGATAGATCAAAAAAATGGTTGTGTGGAGAACAAATTAAACCATGTAAACAATGTCATAACACTCATAACCTACTAAGGGATGTAAATGGTCAATCGAGTGGGAAATGCAACGCCGCTTGACAATTGCTGGTGTTTGGAAGCATGCTCGATCGTCTCAAGAACTCGTAATAGATAAGTGGTAAAAAAAAGTGTGAGACTGGTAGCAAACCTGGTAAAAGAGAATTATTTTAAAGGCTGTTTAGTTTTAACGAAGTATAAAGCTAGTAATTATGTAAAGTTCAAGAGTTCCGTGTTCATCAAAGTTGCGCGCCGTCTTTGTCCAAAAGTTATAGTATTTTGAAATAAAGAGCCGCTTCATTGCTAGCGGCTGGGCAGACCGGCAGACTCACACCCGACAGTCTCGAACACTGCAAATTTATGCAAGTTTTAATTAAAGTGACAAAGTGCATTATTGCCTTAAGCTATAAATATGTATTCAGTCTAATACAGAATCATGCATCATTTTACAGTTAAGAAATCCGTAGACGCATGGGAAAACATTTATACGGTTAGTTTAACTCGCTACCGCGAATATTTCATGTTCATTATCTCCGTGTATAAGAGGTTAACATCTGACTTGTAAGGAGACTCGTGGTGTGTCTGTCTGTCCGAAGCTTGTGCAATTGTTTTATATTTTTGTACTATCCTGACTACGATACGTTTCATTTTAAAAGGCAGGTATAAAAAGCGTTTGTCCGAATATGGACTGCAACGCCTTTAGAGTAAAGCTGTATTTCGAGGAACTCTGAACTGGTGTTAAGACCATTTAACACAATACTAAAAAGCATTTGGATCCATGGCTCGCCGTGGGCGGTGCGGTACTGGACAAGCAATATGAATTGTACTTACGCTAGTGTAGACGCAACTTAAACGAATACGTCGATGTAAATATCAGAATTTCCAAGCCATTCTCTATTTACCGTGAGAAGTAAATACCAATTTGCATAATAAAGAGTTGCATTTCAATTATAGATACATTTTAGATAGGGATGAACAACGAGTTTGGGCTTAACAATAGCTGAAAGGTTTATCGGGCGATCAGTAATATTGTTTTATCTAAATAGTGGCATCCTTAAGCCGTTTGAAGCAAATAGCGGTTATCACATTTGGTCAATTACTTGTAATATTTTAGTCTCGACATTGGCGTCAAAAATGATTACTTCTATTTATTTGGTGCACTTAAACCAAGTTTACAAACGTGTAAAGCTGGAAATCTGAGCTGAAAATAAAAGGATCCTTGTAATGTGCTGGGTATAGTTAATTAAAAAAAAATAAACAACGAAGCTTTACACAGGTGAAATATCAATTAAAGCTCACCGCCTTTGTCACAAAAGCATTAGAACGGATTAAGTTTATTTACACTCAGTTGTTTGTTTATGTCGTATGTTTATGTTTGACGTGTCATAATAACCTGAATAACTGATTTTATACACAGAGTTAGCGTTCTTTGTGTTATTCTTAGGCTTATCTATACCGTGAAGTTCTGCGTAAACATTTATTTTTGGGATGTTTAGTCAGCACAAGTACTTAGTCTGAACATGTTAAAGTATTAATGGACTTCCTCAAGTTTGCAGTCGTACTTGTTAGAATTTACAGTACCAAATTAAATATGTATTACATACCCAAGTAACACATCAAAGCAGTATAACGGCCGTCTTACAGCATATCTGTATGCTTTTAGCATTTTGAGTTCGTTTTATAGTAGCATTATAAACGTTTATAGTGCTGATATAGGTCTTAAATGGGCACAAATTACCCAGCTTGAGATCCTATACAGGTCATTTAATAGCATTGCAGGCGCATTATGTCTGGGCTATTAGCATTATCGTTGTCATGGAAAGTGCCAATCGCCTCAAAGAAGCATTAGTACGCTCTATTAAGTTGCCGACTGCACTAAAGAAGCCTTAATACGGCCAAAAAACTTGCTAATCGCAGTAAAGAAGCATAAGTACTCTCGATTAACTTGCCGATCGCAATACAAACGCATTATACTAGCATAAGAGTGTAGTAAAATAAACCTTACGTCAATGCAAAAACGTCTCTAATACCGACGGAACAAATGTTATAATACAATGAACGTTGTGATTTAACTACTTTGTCTCGCAATATAAAATGGACGAAGATGGTACAAAAAACTGAATGAGTGACACGTCATATTTGTTGGCATCCTAACAAAATTTATAAAATGAAATAAAACAATTAAAAACGGATTTTATCGCGTGTATTGAGTTTAAATTACATCCCGACGTTTCAAACACTTTACAGCGTTCGTGGTCAACGGGTCGACTGAGGAAAAATGTACAATTACCTCCGTTCAAAAACTATCTCAATATGCAAACCTACCCACATATTAAATATTAAACAAATTTAGTGTTTGCACATTGCCCCCGGAGGGGCCTTTATAAAAACAAATTATTTTTTATTACAAAACAAATTATTAAACAAATTATTTTATAGTATGTTATTCAATCAAATACAAACACTGAAAACATTGAAAAAATAATCAACCCAGCCGGACTTGAACCTGGCATCGATACGCCTTACCGGGGCTCGATCGCTTTACCAATTAAGCTATGGGTTCAGTTACTGAGTTGACGAAATTCTCAATGCCTTCAATCATCTTTTTGCATTTATTTTTTACATCGACTTTATAGCAGCCGTAAGCGACATCTAGGTGCTAACTACTAGAGTTAGATACCCTTCCCGCCGACGCTTTTACAAGTGTCACAACGGAAATCATAGATGGCGCTGCTATCAACTCATAATTATTTTACATGATTTTTTTAAAGTGGGGCATTCCACTCATACAATAGTATGTTATTCAATCAAATACAAACACTGAAAACATTGAAAAAATAATCAACCCAGCCGGACTTGAACCTGGCATCGATACGCCTTACCGGGGCTCGATCGCTTTACCAATTAAGCTATGGGTTCAGTTACTGAGTTGACGAAATTCTCAATGCCTTCAATCATCTTTTTGCATTTATTTTTTACATCGACTTTATAGCAGCCGTAAGCGACATCTAGGTGCTAACTACTAGAGTTAGATACCCTTCCCGCCGACGCTTTTACAAGTGTCACAACGGAAATCATAGATGGCGCTGCTATCAACTCATAATTATTTTACATGATTTTTTTAAAGTGGGGCATTCCACTCATACAATAGTATGTTATTCAATCAAATACAAACACTGAAAACATTGAAAAAATAATCAACCCAGCCGGACTTGAACCTGGCATCGATACGCCTTACCGGGGCTCGATCGCTTTACCAATTAAGCTATGGGTTCAGTTACTGAGTTGACGAAATTCTCAATGCCTTCAATCATCTTTTTGCATTTATTTTTTACATCGACTTTATAGCAGCCGTAAGCGACATCTAGGTGCTAACTACTAGAGTTAGATACCCTTCCCGCCGACGCTTTTACAAGTGTCACAACGGAAATCATAGATGGCGCTGCTATCAACTCATAATTATTTTACATGATTTTTTTAAAGTGGGGCATTCCACTCATACAATAGTATGTTATTCAATCAAATACAAACACTGAAAACATTGAAAAAATAATCAACCCAGCCGGACTTGAACCTGGCATCAATACGCCTTACCGGGGCTCGATCGCTTTACCAATTAAGCTATGGGTTCAGTTACTGAGTTGACGAAATTCTCAATGCCTTCAATCATCTTTTTGCATTTATTTTTTACATCGACTTTATAGCAGCCGTAAGCGACATCTAGGTGCTAACTACTAGAGTTAGATACCCTTCCCGCCGACGCTTTTACAAGTGTCACAACGGAAATCATAGATGGCGCTGCTATCAACTCATAATTATTTTACATGATTTTTTTAAAGTGGGGCATTCCACTCATACAATAGTATGTTATTCAATCAAATACAAACACTGAAAACATTGAAAAAATAATCAACCCAGCCGGACTTGAACCTGGCATCGATACGCCTTACCGGGGCTCGATCGCTTTACCAATTAAGCTATGGGTTCAGTTACTGAGTTGACGAAATTCTCAATGCCTTCAATCATCTTTTTGCATTTATTTTTTACATCGACTTTATAGCAGCCGTAAGCGACATCTAGGTGCTAACTACTAGAGTTAGATACCCTTCCCGCCGACGCTTTTACAAGTGTCACAACGGAAATCATAGATGGCGCTGCTATCAACTCATAATTATTTTACATGATTTTTTTAAAGTGGGGCATTCCACTCATACAATAGTATGTTATTCAATCAGATACAAACACTGAAAACATTGAAAAAATAATCAACCCAGCCGGACTTGAACCTGGCATCGATACGCCTTACCGGGGCTCGATCGCTTTACCAATTAAGCTATGGGTTCAGTTACTGAGTTGACGAAATTCTCAATGCCTTCAATCATCTTTTTGCATTTATTTTTTACATCGACTTTATAGCAGCCGTAAGCGACATCTAGGTGCTAACTACTAGAGTTAGATACCCTTCCCGCCGACGCTTTTACAAGTGTCACAACGGAAATCATAGATGGCGCTGCTATCAACTCATAATTATTTTACATGATTTTTTTAAAGTGGGGCATTCCACTCATACAATAGTATGTTATTCAATCAAATACAAACACTGAAAACATTGAAAAAATAATCAACCCAGCCGGACTTGAACCTGGCATCGATACGCCTTACCGGGGCTCGATCGCTTTACCAATTAAGCTATGGGTTCAGTTACTGAGTTGACGAAATTCTCAATGCCTTCAATCATCTTTTTGCATTTATTTTTTACATCGACTTTATAGCAGCCGTAAGCGACATCTAGGTGCTAACTACTAGAGTTAGATACCCTTCCCGCCGACGCTTTTACAAGTGTCACAACGGAAATCATAGATGGCGCTGCTATCAACTCATAATTATTTTACATGATTTTTTTAAAGTGGGGCATTCCACTCATACAATAGTATGTTATTCAATCAAATACAAACACTGAAAACATTGAAAAAATAATCAACCCAGCCGGACTTGAACCTGGCATCGATACGCCTTACCGGGGCTCGATCGCTTTACCAATTAAGCTATGGGTTCAGTTACTGAGTTGACGAAATTCTCAATGCCTTCAATCATCTTTTTGCATTTATTTTTTACATCGACTTTATAGCAGCCGTAAGCGACATCTAGGTGCTAACTACTAGAGTTAGATACCCTTCCCGCCGACGCTTTTACAAGTGTCACAACGGAAATCATAGATGGCGCTGCTATCAACTCATAATTATTTTACATGATTTTTTTAAAGTGGGGCATTCCACTCATACAATAGTATGTTATTCAATCAAATACAAACACTGAAAACATTGAAAAAATAATCAACCCAGCCGGACTTGAACCGGCTGGGTTGATTATTTTTTCAATGTTTTCAGTGTTTGTATTTGATTGAATAACATACTATTGTATGAGTGGAATGCCCCACTTTAAAAAAATCATGTAAAATAATTATGAGTTGATAGCAGCGCCATCTATGATTTCCGTTGTGACACTTGTAAAAGCGTCGGCGGGAAGGGTATCTAACTCTAGTAGTTAGCACCTAGATGTCGCTTACGGCTGCTATAAAGTCGATGTAAAAAATAAATGCAAAAAGATGATTGAAGGCATTGAGAATTTCGTCAACTCAGTAACTGAACCCATAGCTTAATTGGTAAAGCGATCGAGCCCCGGTAAGGCGTATCGATGCCAGGTTCAAGTCCGGCTGGGTTGATTATTTTTTCAATGTTTTCAGTGTTTGTATTTGATTGAATAACATACTATTGTATGAGTGGAATGCCCCACTTTAAAAAAATCATGTAAAATAATTATGAGTTGATAGCAGCGCCATCTATGATTTCCGTTGTGACACTTGTAAAAGCGTCGGCGGGAAGGGTATCTAACTCTAGTAGTTAGCACCTAGATGTCGCTTACGGCTGCTATAAAGTCGATGTAAAAAATAAATGCAAAAAGATGATTGAAGGCATTGAGAATTTCGTCAACTCAGTAACTGAACCCATAGCTTAATTGGTAAAGCGATCGAGCCCCGGTAAGGCGTATCGATGCCAGGTTCAAGTCCGGCTGGGTTGATTATTTTTTCAATGTTTTCAGTGTTTGTATTTGATTGAATAACATACTATTGTATGAGTGGAATGCCCCACTTTAAAAAAAATCATGTAAAATAATTATGAGTTGATAGCAGCGCCATCTATGATTTCCGTTGTGACACTTGTAAAAGCGTCGGCGGGAAGGGTATCTAACTCTAGTAGTTAGCACCTAGATGTCGCTTACGGCTGCTATAAAGTCGATGTAAAAAATAAATGCAAAAAGATGATTGAAGGCATTGAGAATTTCGTCAACTCAGTAACTGAACCCATAGCTTAATTGGTAAAGCGATCGAGCCCCGGTAAGGCGTATCGATGCCAGGTTCAAGTCCGGCTGGGTTGATTATTTTTTCAATGTTTTCAGTGTTTGTATTTGATTGAATAACATACTATTGTATGAGTGGAATGCCCCACTTTAAAAAAAATCATGTAAAATAATTATGAGTTGATAGCAGCGCCATCTATGATTTCCGTTGTGACACTTGTAAAAGCGTCGGCGGGAAGGGTATCTAACTCTAGTAGTTAGCACCTAGATGTCGCTTACGGCTGCTATAAAGTCGATGTAAAAAATAAATGCAAAAAGATGATTGAAGGCATTGAGAATTTCGTCAACTCAGTAACTGAACCCATAGCTTAATTGGTAAAGCGATCGAGCCCCGGTAAGGCGTATCGATGCCAGGTTCAAGTCCGGCTGGGTTGATTATTTTTTCAATGTTTTCAGTGTTTGTATTTGATTGAATAACATACTATTGTATGAGTGGAATGCCCCACTTTAAAAAAAATCATGTAAAATAATTATGAGTTGATAGCAGCGCCATCTATGATTTCCGTTGTGACACTTGTAAAAGCGTCGGCGGGAAGGGTATCTAACTCTAGTAGTTAGCACCTAGATGTCGCTTACGGCTGCTATAAAGTCGATGTAAAAAATAAATGCAAAAAGATGATTGAAGGCATTGAGAATTTCGTCAACTCAGTAACTGAACCCATAGCTTAATTGGTAAAGCGATCGAGCCCCGGTAAGGCGTATCGATGCCAGGTTCAAGTCCGGCTGGGTTGATTATTTTTTCAATGTTTTCAGTGTTTGTATTTGATTGAATAACATACTATTGTATGAGTGGAATGCCCCACTTTAAAAAAAATCATGTAAAATAATTATGAGTTGATAGCAGCGCCATCTATGATTTCCGTTGTGACACTTGTAAAAGCGTCGGCGGGAAGGGTATCTAACTCTAGTAGTTAGCACCTAGATGTCGCTTACGGCTGCTATAAAGTCGATGTAAAAAATAAATGCAAAAAGATGATTGAAGGCATTGAGAATTTCGTCAACTCAGTAACTGAACCCATAGCTTAATTGGTAAAGCGATCGAGCCCCGGTAAGGCGTATCGATGCCAGGTTCAAGTCCGGCTGGGTTGATTATTTTTTCAATGTTTTCAGTGTTTGTATTTGATTGAATAACATACTATTGTATGAGTGGAATGCCCCACTTTAAAAAAATCATGTAAAATAATTATGAGTTGATAGCAGCACCATCTATGATTTCCGTTGTGACACTTGTAAAAGCGTCGGCGGGAAGGGTATCTAACTCTAGTAGTTAGCACCTAGATGTCGCTTACGGCTGCTATAAAGTCGATGTAAAAAATAAATGCAAAAAGATGATTGAAGGCATTGAGAATTTCGTCAACTCAGTAACTGAACCCATAGCTTAATTGGTAAAGCGATCGAGCCCCGGTAAGGCGTATCGATGCCAGGTTCAAGTCCGGCTGGGTTGATTATTTTTTCAATGTTTTCAGTGTTTGTATTTGATTGAATAACATACTATTGTATGAGTGGAATGCCCCACTTTAAAAAAAATCATGTAAAATAATTATGAGTTGATAGCAGCGCCATCTATGATTTCCGTTGTGACACTTGTAAAAGCGTCGGCGGGAAGGGTATCTAACTCTAGTAGTTAGCACCTAGATGTCGCTTACGGCTGCTATAAAGTCGATGTAAAAAATAAATGCAAAAAGATGATTGAAGGCATTGAGAATTTCGTCAACTCAGTAACTGAACCCATAGCTTAATTGGTAAAGCGATCGAGCCCCGGTAAGGCGTATCGATGCCAGGTTCAAGTCCGGCTGGGTTGATTATTTTTTCAATGTTTTCAGTGTTTGTATTTGATTGAATAACATACTATTGTATGAGTGGAATGCCCCACTTTAAAAAAATCATGTAAAATAATTATGAGTTGATAGCAGCGCCATCTATGATTTCCGTTGTGACACTTGTAAAAGCGTCGGCGGGAAGGGTATCTAACTCTAGTAGTTAGCACCTAGATGTCGCTTACGGCTGCTATAAAGTCGATGTAAAAAATAAATGCAAAAAGATGATTGAAGGCATTGAGAATTTCGTCAACTCAGTAACTGAACCCATAGCTTAATTGGTAAAGCGATCGAGCCCCGGTAAGGCGTATCGATGCCAGGTTCAAGTCCGGCTGGGTTGATTATTTTTTCAATGTTTTCAGTGTTTGTATTTGATTGAATAACATACTATTGTATGAGTGGAATGCCCCACTTTAAAAAAAATCATGTAAAATAATTATGAGTTGATAGCAGCGCCATCTATGATTTCCGTTGTGACACTTGTAAAAGCGTCGGCGGGAAGGGTATCTAACTCTAGTAGTTAGCACCTAGATGTCGCTTACGGCTGCTATAAAGTCGATGTAAAAAATAAATGCAAAAAGATGATTGAAGGCATTGAGAATTTCGTCAACTCAGTAACTGAACCCATAGCTTAATTGGTAAAGCGATCGAGCCCCGGTAAGGCGTATCGATGCCAGGTTCAAGTCCGGCTGGGTTGATTATTTTTTCAATGTTTTCAGTGTTTGTATTTGATTGAATAACATACTATTGTATGAGTGGAATGCCCCACTTTAAAAAAAATCATGTAAAATAATTATGAGTTGATAGCAGCGCCATCTATGATTTCCGTTGTGACACTTGTAAAAGCGTCGGCGGGAAGGGTATCTAACTCTAGTAGTTAGCACCTAGATGTCGCTTACGGCTGCTATAAAGTCGATGTAAAAAATAAATGCAAAAAGATGATTGAAGGCATTGAGAATTTCGTCAACTCAGTAACTGAACCCATAGCTTAATTGGTAAAGCGATCGAGCCCCGGTAAGGCGTATCGATGCCAGGTTCAAGTCCGGCTGGGTTGATTATTTTTTCAATGTTTTCAGTGTTTGTATTTGATTGAATAACATACTATTGTATGAGTGGAATGCCCCACTTTAAAAAAAATCATGTAAAATAATTATGAGTTGATAGCAGCGCCATCTATGATTTCCGTTGTGACACTTGTAAAAGCGTCGGCGGGAAGGGTATCTAACTCTAGTAGTTAGCACCTAGATGTCGCTTACGGCTGCTATAAAGTCGATGTAAAAAATAAATGCAAAAAGATGATTGAAGGCATTGAGAATTTCGTCAACTCAGTAACTGAACCCATAGCTTAATTGGTAAAGCGATCGAGCCCCGGTAAGGCGTATCGATGCCAGGTTCAAGTCCGGCTGGGTTGATTATTTTTTCAATGTTTTCAGTGTTTGTATTTGATTGAATAACATACTATTGTATGAGTGGAATGCCCCACTTTAAAAAAATCATGTAAAATAATTATGAGTTGATAGCAGCGCCATCTATGATTTCCGTTGTGACACTTGTAAAAGCGTCGGCGGGAAGGGTATCTAACTCTAGTAGTTAGCACCTAGATGTCGCTTACGGCTGCTATAAAGTCGATGTAAAAAATAAATGCAAAAAGATGATTGAAGGCATTGAGAATTTCGTCAACTCAGTAACTGAACCCATAGCTTAATTGGTAAAGCGATCGAGCCCCGGTAAGGCGTATCGATGCCAGGTTCAAGTCTTGATTATTTTTTCAATGTTTTCAGTGTTTGTATTTGATTGAATAACATACTATTGTATGAGTGGAATGCCCCACTTTAAAAAAATCATGTAAAATAATTATGAGTTGATAGCAGCGCCATCTATGATTTCCGTTGTGACACTTGTAAAAGCGTCGGCGGGAAGGGTATCTAACTCTAGTAGTTAGCACCTAGATGTCGCTTACGGCTGCTATAAAGTCGATGTAAAAAATAAATGCAAAAATATGATTGAAGGCATTGAGAATTTCGTCAACTCAGTAACTGAACCCATAGCTTAATTGGTAAAGCGATCGAGCCCCGGTAAGGCGTATCGATGCCAGGTTCAAGTCCGGCTGGGTTGATTATTTTTTCAATGTTTTCAGTGTTTGTATTTGATTGAATAACATACTATTGTATGAGTGGAATGCCCCACTTTAAAACAATCATGTAAAATAATTATGAGTTGATAGCAGCGCCATCTATGATTTCCGTTGTGACACTTGTAAAAGCGTCGGCGGGAAGGGTATCTAACTCTAGTAGTTAGCACCTAGATGTCGCTTACGGCTGCTATAAAGTCGATGTAAAAAATAAATGCAAAAAGATGATTGAAGGCATTGAGAATTTCGTCAACTCAGTAACTGAACCCATAGCTTAATTGGTAAAGCGATCGAGCCCCGGTAAGGCGTATCGATGCCAGGTTCAAGTCCGGCTGGGTTGATTATTTTTTCAATGTTTTCAGTGTTTGTATTTGATTGAATAACATACTATTGTATGAGTGGAATGCCCCACTTTAAAAAAATCATGTAAAATAATTAAGAAATTATTTTATTATTATTAATTATTATTTTCATTTTTCATTTTAATTTTTTAAATTAGTATTAAATTATTATTAGTGTCCACACTGTCCACCATTATGGTCTCACAGTCCTATGTCTAGCTTGCTCCTTAACCAAATGAATAACTGGATCCCAAGCTGGTGGTACCGAAAAACCATCCTCTCTGTTGAAATTTGGATATTTTTTAATCTCGATTGCCTCTCGCAACATCCGGGGAATGTATCGTTTCTCCTTGGCGAGGACTTGCGGTTTGTCAAATTTAACTGAGTGGTTGGGTCTATCCATGACATGCTCACAAACTGCTGACCTTGGTCGACGGTGCTTTACGTCGGCTATATGTTCCTTTACCCGAGTAGAGATGCTCCGCTTAGTCTGGCCTACATATGATAGACCACATTCACATTCCAGCCTGTAGACCCCTGCACTCTGTAGAGGAGTAGCCGACTTCACTGACCTCAGGAACTGTGACATCTTCTTCATTGGCTTAAAGTAAGTTTTTATAGAAGCACGTTTCAAGATGTTGCCAATCCTGTCAGTGACTCCTCGGACAAAAGGAAGAAAGGAAGATTCCACGGCTCAATCAGAAAGCTCGGATGAAGATTCCTACAGTTGAGCGCCGGCCTGCCGTCTTGCCTTTTGTCCGAGGAGTCACTGACAGGATTGGCAACATCTTGAAACGTGCTTCTATAAAAACTTACTTTAAGCCAATGAAGAAGATGTCACAGTTCCTGAGGTCAGTGAAGTCGGCTACTCCTCTACAGAGTGCAGGGGTCTACAGGCTGGAATGTGAATGTGGTCTATCATATGTAGGCCAGACTAAGCGGAGCATCTCTACTCGGGTAAAGGAACATATAGCCGATGTAAAGCACCGTCGACCAAGGTCAGCAGTCTGTGAGCATGTCATGGATAGACCCAACCACTCAGTTAAATTTGACAAACCGCAAGTTCTCGTCAAGGAGAAACGATACATTCCCCGGATGTTGCGAGAGGCAATCGAGATTAAAAAATATCCAAATTTCAACAGAGAGGATGGTTTTTCGGTACCACCAGCTTGGGATCCAGTTATTCATTTGGTTAAGGAGCAAGCTAGACATAGGACTGTGAGACCATAATGGTGGACAGTGTGGACACTAATAATAATTTAATACTAATTTAAAAAATTTAAAGTAAAAATGAAAATAATAATTAATAATAATAAAATAATTTGTTTAATAATTTGTTTTGTAATAAAAAATAATTTGTTTTTATAAAGGCCCCAACGGGGGCAATGTGCAAACACTAAATTTGTTTAATATTTAATATGTGGGTAGGTTTGCATATTGAGATAGTTTTTGAACGGAGGTAATTGTACATTTTTCCTCAGTCGACCCGTTGACCACGAACGCTGTAAAGTGTTTGAAACGTCGGGATGTAATTTAAACTCAATAAACGCGATAAAATCCGTTTTTAATTGTTTTATTTCATGAATAACTATCGCGGCAACCGAAGACAATATTAAAATTTATAAAAGTTTTTGACACTTTTACGTTATTATATCCTTCAAATATTACTGCGCAATGTAGTTTACTGTAAATGTGTATATAAGTTTCATTGAAAATTTTCACGCGCCTTTGATTTATTGTGGTTTTGCTATAAAATATTATAAAAAGATATGCGTCAAATAAGCAAAACAATTGTGTAATCCTCGTATAGAACGAGTTTTGCATTATTAACATAATAGTGTTGGTTGAGCAGTCTTAAATTAAGTAATTTCTTTATTATATAGGTATTTTCCTTGTATAAATAGGTCCGCATGATTTTATTTTTAGGTTATTAATTATTTACAAAATGGCGTTGGTCTATATAGACGGAGAGCTAGCCCCGTCCACGTCGGATATGACAATAATGAGAGCAACCAAACCCCTCTAGTCAGTTTGGTATATTATGCTTATTTCTAGATCTGGACATCTGGCAGCTTTAAAGTAGTGGAGGTCAAAGAATGCAAACCATTTCAAGAAAATAAATCCTAGAGATCTGGGTTTGATGCAATATTATGAGAAACTATACAAATACTATACAATATTAAGAGAAATTATACAAAAGTTTATGTTGCGAGAAAATAGTGCCAAACGATGTATAATAAAATATAGTTCATAGTTTTCGCCTACTGTTTTTGTTTCCGTAATAATCATACATCGGGGTTTTCGGTGCGGGAACGATTTGAGAAAGAGTAGAGATAAACAGATAGGTTGAGAGTTAGTCTGAGAAAATATCATATTATGCTTAATGAATAACTACCTCTCTGTGAATAGCTTACACACTATGATACGAGCTTTTTTTCTTAGAGGCATGTTTGTATTGACTATACTACTACTGATATACTTAGTATTTTAAAAATGCAATTGCATATCCGAAATTTATTAACTAGATCTACCTAAGACAAAGACACGGTATAGTAAGTGTCAAATATTAATCTTGACGTCCGATATTTATGAACTATTTGATTAACTGAAGAGGTTGACAATGATCAGTCATTACATGAATTAATAAAAAAATACTTGAAAAAATCATAGGTATATGTACCTACAATATATATACATAATGGTCAGCTATTATATATAAATTGTATATACCTATGATTTTTTCGATCAATTATACTTTAGGTAGAAACGTGCTAGAGTACATTCTGTTTTTTAAGTTAATGCCTACTCTTTGGCTAATGTCAAACATTCCCGCACCGAAAACCCCGATGTATGGTAGGTAATTAATAATACACAAAATTTTTTGGTCTAACGTTTTTTTTTATCGATTTTGGCCAGTTTTGAGTCGATATTCCAACATATTAACTATAGATAGAATTATAAGGCAAACGACTATCGGTTTTTGAATCTTTTATCTCCATTTTGTAGAGCCGGATATTGAAATAAATGAGCCGTTATTTTTTTATGATATTTTTAAAATATGGTCTAAAAAACACTTTTATCGATATTCGAATGGTGTAAAGAATCTTACATATACGTAATCTACATATTAGGGTTCCTCTTTGATGTCTCTAAAAACTGTATAGAGATTTTAATTTTTAACTAATTAAAACAAAATTTATGACCATAAAACCACTTTTTTAGCCTAAACCGGTTCGACTTTGATGTCAAATATCTCGTGGACAATGAATATTGAAGTAAATATAGGATACTATATTGTTTAAAGCCGTTACTGATAATATGATAAGCTATATAAATAATTAGAAAACTAAGGGAATCAGATCCAAGGTCGTTGGCGCCAGGGAGCCCCTTAAAATATAGGCTCTGTCCTTTATAACTGAGACAACTTCGGCAATTTTTACCTAGTTTGGTATTACTATTTTCCAATTAAAACATTTTGCTAGTCTGTCACTGTGATCTCCACCCATTAAAAGCTGCCAGATGCCAGGATCTAGCAATAAGAATAGTATAGCAATCTAACCAGATGGGTTTTGTTGCTCTCATTATTTTGTCATATCTGACGTGGCTAGCTCTTAGTCCAATAGCAGCTCAGTGACCCTTAAAAAATGCCTTATTTATGCCTACAGCATTACACGTGAATAATTATGCTATTAAACAACATTAAGCATTTATTTATGCTATTGTAGAACCTAAGGCACTAAAACCGCTAAAAGCTGTATAGGGGCTGTTCATAAATTACGTCATCAATTTTTTGATAGTAAAGCTGCCAAATAAAGTGACGTCATTAAAAAAAATGCATTTTCAGCTTAATTGTAAAATAAAAAACTATTTAGTAGATAATATTTTATAGCATTAAAAGTTTATAGAAACACGACTTTCATTCCTTTTTTTACCCATTGATGATGTGATCTTCGGAATGACCGCCCCCCCCCCTCCTACGTCATGCTACCATCATCCGATGTCCAGACCCCCCCCCCATTTGAAATGACGTAATTTATGAACAGCCCCTTATAGTGAATTACTTGGCTTTATAATGGTTTATATTATTGCTATTATACTGCATTAGGAACGTATTGCCTACTTATAAATGCTATTGTACACCCTAAGGCATTAAAAATAGCTGAAAGCTGTATAGCGAATTTACGTGGTATTATAATGGCTAATATTCATGCTCTTAAACAGTATTAAGCATTTATTTATGCTATTGTAGAACCTAAGGCACTAAACCAAACCGAAGCATTAGTGTAGCAAACCAAAACGCAACTGTACATCATTCAGCTGTACAGTTGCATGTTGTTCGCTGCACTAAAACTAATGGCTAAACAAAAGCATTTACATATGCCATTATACAACCGTTATACAGCGTAAAGCATCATAAAATGCTATTGTAGAACCTAAAGCACTAAAAACAGCTGAAAGCTGTATACCGGATTTACGTGGCATTATAATGGCTAATATTCATGCTCATAAACAGCATTAAGCATTTATTTACGCTATTGTAGAACCTAAGGCACTAAACCACACCGAAGCATTAGTGTAGCAAACCAAAACGCAACTGTACAGCATTCAGCTGTACAGTTGCATTTTGGTTCGCTGTACTAAAACTAAAGGCTTTAAAAAAGCATTTATACATGCCATTATACAACAGCTTAAAGCATTATATAATGCTATTGTAGAACCTAAAGCACTTAAGTGCTTTTAAACAGTCGAAAGCTGTACAGTTGCGTTGTGGTTTGCTGCACTAAAGCTAAAGGCTTTACAAAAGCATTTAGATATGCCATTATACAACCGTTATACAGCTCAAAGCATCATATAATGCGACAAGTTGCTCGGTGAACGTATATAAGAGTTTATACGGTCCTTAAGTTCGAAATAAGTTGACTATTCATATGTTATAATGCTTCCTGTGTTACTTGGGTATGTTGTAAGCGTAACAAAAGCTTATACGAAATTATATATTGAAAGCCTTTAAAACAAAAATAAGATAATATGTTAACCATACGTCGATGTTTTTTCCAAGTCTTTCGGTCATCAGAACTTTTTTATAGCTATAAATATTTTACCCGCCTTATTTTATGAGAAAAAGTGTAAATACCGATAAAATACTACTACTAGTAAATACAAACAATGATTTTATTAGGTACTTACAATATTATCCATTTAAATCTCATTTTCAGTATTAGAACCAGTGTATCCTAACCTTTATAATCAGCGTTACTGCTAGCACTAGAGATTTAAATTGTGTATTTAAATTGGCCCCACGATGACAGTAATGTGTTGAGGCACAGAATTATTTGAAGTTAGCGCTTTCGACACGGCCCCATTGTGTTCTGTTTCGGATGTATGCTAAGTGAGTTCAAGCATTATGTATTATTTATCGTGTGACGTACTGTTTCTCATTAGCGAGTTGAGAAGAAAGTGTATCGGTTTTTGCTTGATGGTAATGTAATGTCATGCGTGAAGGTTATATTTTATGTAGGACGGATGCCGGTTATGGCCACTTTAAGGAGAGTTTGTCTATTCAGACGTCTTTCATTTTGTGGCAGTAAGAAATAACGACACTCTTTATGTACCGAGTCATTGAAAATAGATTACTATATTTATATGAATCTCCGTTGCTAAGATTCTGACATAAGGTCTTATTCTTTTGTTTTATGAAATGTTAGAAAGGGGCTGAGGACCCAGTTTAGGCCACTTTTTTCCATGGCTTCTGACAACTGAAACGTTACAGAGGACAGTGCCATCTGTGCTTCCATAATTTATTCTTATATTAACTAAAAACTATAGACTTGTAAATTTGTTTATCCCTTAATAAAATGGCCGTAACCGGCACAGTGGCCACAACCGGGGCATCTGCCCTACTTATAAGATGAAGTTCATGATAAGTAACGTCTCAAGGCGGCATTTATTTTGACAGCAATTAGAAATACTTAGAAATGTACCTATTTATATTGTTTCTACGTTTACAATACCTTTTTTTCGATATAAATAAAACTATTATTACTTGCATCATAAAAATTGTATATATTAGGAACTGCTAACCAAAACCAGCCAAATACTTTTATTTAAAAAATCCTAGTTTTACCACTTTTTGTGTTCAGAAGTTTTTATTCACTGAAACTGATTTCTTTGTTTCCTCTTGCGCACTTAAAACTTTAAAGATTAAAGTTAAAAACCGGCCAAGTGCGATTCGGACTCGCGCACGAAGGGTTCCGTACCATTATCTATAAAAACGGCAAAAAAAATATGTCTGTTATATGGGAGCCCCCTTATGTTATTCTGTTTTTCAGTATTTGTTGTTAGAGCGGCAACAGAGATACGTTGTGAAAATTTCAACTATCTGACTATCACGGTTCATGAGATACAGCCTGGTGACAGACGGACATCGGAGTCTTAGTAATAGGGCCCCGTTTTTACCGTTTGGGTACGGAACCCTAAAAACGATACGTGGTGAACGTTATTTTTATGCAATTCCAGGCATGCCCAGTATATACTTCTATTTCTTCTACCGCTCGAGCTGCGATGTGTGCCAACAGTAGCGAAAGCCTCGCTTCGAATGCAAACATGATCGACAAACAAACTGGTATTGAATTGGTTGATAAGTAGGTACATATGTTGTGAGTGCCTGGAAACTTGTAATGAATAATACTATTGATGTAAATAAATACAACAAAACCTTTTAAAAAATTATATAAATCAACAATAACTTTTTCAACAATGAGTATGAAATTAATGATAGATTGAATGATAAATTTCTTCCTGGCATCCCTCATTAGAGACATTGGGCGACCAGAAGAGTTTTCTACGTGTGTCGATTTTAAAAGTTTACATCCCTAATAATATGATAATGCGAAATTAACTTTATCTGTTTATTTTGTTACTTTTTCACGCTTCAATCGCTAAACCAATTTAGGTGGATGAAATTGGGAATGGAGATAGTTTGAGTCACAGGGACAAATATAGGCGTTTATATGACGAAAATCATCCAAGTACTAATTTTGTGAAGAACAAGTTGTAGGCAGGAACCTTTATTGCTATAATTGCATATAAACTCACTTGAATACTTGAAGTAAAATAAACTTAAATAATAATACGAATTATAAAACAAAAGTACTAAAATTAAGTCTAAACTTAAAAAATTAATATATAACTAAAATCGACCCTCTAAACCTTGGCTCCTCGGTAAGGTGCCCATCATACAGGCAGCATTCCCGCGTTGAATCGCTATAGCGAGTCTTTGTGCGAGAAAGCTGCCTGCGCGAGGGTCACCTGTGGCCTCCCTCAATCGTTTGCCCAGTTCCCTGTGGAGCCCACGCGCACCCCTGCCCCACGGACCTAGTGTCTCGACGCCAAAATCTACAAACTCGTAATTAGCGCCGAGACAGCTATATTTATTTACCTTGACGCGCTCTCGGGCGTCCGCCGCCGCTCCGGCTTGTCGGCTGGTGCGTGAGATGTAGGACGCCCGCCGCCAGCGTGTCAGCGCAAGTGGCGTCCCACACCAGCGCACGGCCTCTATTCCAGGGGATTAACGACATCCCGTCGGTGCGCTTACCATCGTCCCGCACGATCTGGGGTTCCAGGGCTGCGGGGACGTTGGCGCTGACGAGCGCCCTTCTGAGGATGTCGTTCAGAGCGGCATGGCGTGACAAGCGGCCGGCGCTCGAGGAGCACGAGAGGCCATGGTGGCCAAGTGTGTCTACCGGAGCTCCACAGGCAACACAGCTGTGTGCCGTGCAGATTTCGACCCCGAGACGGAGACCGACGGCTACACGGAGTGTGCTTGGGTCGATGAAAGTACCCGCGTTGGGCGACGGATAGGCATGGAGCCAATGCCCTGACTCCGGTTTGGAGGCTGCTAAAATTCTAGCAAGGTCTTTACCTGACGATGTGGCAACCAGTGATTTTACTATGGCGGCGGAAGCTATTGTATCCCATGCTCTTTGGTGTTTGGGCTTCGCAGGTAAATTTTGACCCGGCATAGCTAGCCAGGCATTCGTGGCCCCACCCAAGCACGCGATCTCGCAGTTTGTAGCCGTAGAGGCTTTAAGGATATTTTCTGTGAGATCAGACGTGCTATGGACAGAGGACAAGAATGCCGGCAGAGCAACGCTTGAAATATTTCGAGTTCCCAAGCCGCCGAACCTTACCGGTAAGCAGGCCTGGGTCCATGCCTGCTCGTTAAAGTGGACGTTAAGAATGGCTTCAATTTGCGAATTTAGAATTAGGTCTATGGGAATAATCAAATTGGGAAATTTACAGATGGGACAGCAGCGCAATAGATAAGTAAATTTCGGTACAAGCAAACAGAATTTTAGGATAAATAGAGCACAGTGACTGTTGATTTTGACGAGGCGGTCCGAATGATTATTGAATGTAGATATTGACTTATTAAGGAGAGGAGGGATGGCTTCGTCAAAGATAGGCGAACCAAGCAGAAACAGGCTGTCTTTAGACAAAATTTTTATATTCAAGGCGACATTGTTAAAATTTTGAATGATTTGAGAAACCAGTGGGGCCATCTTATCAGAAATATATAATTCGCATTTATTAAAATTTAAGTCTAGTCCTATGTCCCTAAACTGAGTTTTGATTTTGACTAGATCCGCTAAGACAGTCTGCCAATTCCCAGCGATTGTCCCATCATCAAGGTACCAAATGTTTAATTTTGAATTTAGGTTATGAATAATCGAATTAATTGCCAAACTAAATATTGCTGGGCCAAGAGGATCACCCTGCTGACAACCTACGGCCGAAAGGATCTCATTATCTTTGTGTAATAATTTTGAAGGAGTGTGATAGCACTGGAGAAGAAAATTATAGGTTTCCGGTATATGGATTTTGATTTCGTTCAGCAGGGTGTCCCTATTAACAGAGTTAAAAGCATTCTTAACGTCCATCTTTAAGAGCACTTCACAGGCGTCATCTTGTACAAAGGTACGTACAGCATGAACCGCCGCCTCGCAGCCTCCGCGAGTACCAAAACCAACCTGTATCGGTTCAAACAATTTCTGAAGTTTAGGACGCGTACTCCGAACGCAGACCTTTGCAGCCAAACGTCGAAAGGTCGATCCGACAGCAATAGGCCGTACACCCGCGTCCTTCTTTGCGAGGGCAATAAGGTTGGCCCCATAAAGTAAACCGGCGTAACGTCTTGGCAAACATCTCCTAACAGCATAAGGTTCACGAGTTTTGTGAGGCTCGCGGACAAATGTTTACCAGCAACACCTGTGTTATGACTGGTTAGGTCCATAAGGTGCTGTGGGGAGATGCCGTCCAACCCAGATGCCGATCTCTTTGGGAATGACGCGAGTGCCGCCATAACGGCTCCCTCTGTGACGTGCAGACAGGCCGAAGGGTCTGATGGAGGATCTACAAAAGCAGGGGTGGAAGGGCCTGTCGGATGTTTGGCTTGCAACGCAGTCGCAGTCTCTGGGGTGTCGGGTGCAAGGGTGTTGCTGGAGAAGAGAAGTCGCGAGGCCCCTTTAAGGTCGCCGTCGTATAAATTATATTTGTTACTTTGGCCATGAGTTGACCTAGTTGCTTGTGGCAATCTAGGGGTAAGGATATTATTTTTAATTTTTTTAGTAAGTGAAATATTGTCGTTACCATCCTCGGGTACATGCAAAATTTTGAAAGAAAACGTCAGTAAATTTTGCCAAGACACCAAATCATTGTTAGTTACACAAGTTTCTATAGCAGCGGTCAGCGCTTCAGCCACTGGCGACCGGGCACCACGCGGTATGCGTTTTACTAATGGTGTCGAATGTTTCAACTGGCCGAGAAGAGTTTGCAGTGCAACAGTAGGAAAAGATGTAGATGAGGCGTTGTTGTTCTGGGAACTCAAAATGGATGGAGCAAGGCACACGCGGACGTGGTGGATGCGTGATTGGTGTATATGTAAACCTTTTGTAGTTTGAAAACTCTTTTTACATACACAGCAATCCATTGGTGAACGATTCTGGCAACGGGATGGGTCAATATTAAAACTAAATACCTACTTAACAAATAAATTACTATAAAACAATAAGTTAGTGACTTTAACAAGATAACGCTACTTATGTACCTAAATATCAGTATACCACATTGTAGGCAGTCTTAGCTCAATAGAATGTATCACGCATCGACATACACTTATTATTCTTTCACTTCCAAAGCAGCCTATAGCTTGCAGAACTAAAAATAGTGGAAGGGTAAGATGCCTTGGCAATGCACAAAACCACGCACGGCGAGTCAATAATAACGGCAGGAACTAGTTGAGCTATAAAAATCCATTGATTTATACAAAAAGGGAGATATGGTACCAGGCGCTCGATTGTGTGCCATCAAATATAGGTTCCGGGACCTATATTGAATTAGTCGTGTGGCAGTCTCTCAGTCACACTTTGTGCAATGCGCAAAATATGGAGGTCTCCCTTGCATACCCGTGTTAACTATATAGGCTTATCTCTTTTGCCCATGATGCACATACATTATAGCGGTGTGTAGCATTTTACAAGTGTGTAGGTGCTGGACCACATTTCAGTTTTGTTTACTATGAACGTCACTCATCTTCCTTTTTGTTTATGTCTATGTAAAAATCCCATCAAAATTACATTTTAGATTTGGTGTGAAAACAGTATCTAATTACGCCACGTTTTAATGTCGAGTTAATCAAAATACTAGTAAAATATACTACGTAAAGATTGTCTAAGGCGATTATCACACTGCTGCGGTTTCCGCATGCGATGACAGTGTGCAAGCGAGACAGCGCTCTGCATGTGTATAGCGTTGTCTTGTTCACCGGAGCGCGACGCGGCGCTTGTGTGAGATCGCATTAATATTATAAACATTTCTGAGTAACCGAAAAAACTCTGAAACAAAGACAAATCTCATTAAAGACAGGTAGAACAGTTGAGCTCTTTCTAAGTACCTACACAGTATGCAGAACCGCCGTCGGCGCCGGCGCCTGATAACACTGTTGCCATTCAAATAGCGGCCATATTTGGCCGGCCCCCTGGCAGATGCCAAATGTCCAGGGTTCTGATCGGCTGGAAAGGTGAAAGGTTTAGTGGTCGAAGAGTTAACGGTACAATTTATAGATGCAAAGCTTGTGTTGCTATGTCCATTTGTTTTTCTTAAAGTAATGGTATTCAGGTATTCAAGCTGAATGTATCGTCCAATATAAGTAACATAAATAAAACATCTTTTGCAGAAACTACTCTATGTGACCTAATTTAAGTCCAGTATAACCTCACTCGCTTGTATTTCTCTGAAGAAGGTAAATGAAATTGCTGTTTTACATCAGATGATTAAATAATATTACTGTAATTTCTTATTAATAAACAAAGTATATATAATACACGAAATCGGTGAATGGGTGAGGTTATTTAAATTGAATAGGGCCGCGATTCGACATGCCAAAGTGCAACACGAGATAGATGTCTCGCTTTTATTGTGCTCCTATTGCGCTCCTATTGCGCTTCTATTGCTGTTGTTTTTATCTGTCACATTTACAGTAGGTATCGTATGGATGGTAGAAGGTAAGGATGACAATCTCTATGTTGTGTGTGTGTCTGTGTAATGTTGTTAATTGTTTTACCTCTGATTATTCTGTTTGTAAGTTGTATTTTATGTGTTTCTTTATTTTTAGGTGTGCAATAAAGAGTATTTATGTTTATGTTATGTTACAAAAGTGTCCGACAAAAGGCGTTAAACTGATGGCGCCACAATATCATGAGCATAAATTTCTAGCCCGGCCGCTAGTGACCCTGTCTAATCAGAGGGTCCCACGGTTCGAATCCCGATCAGGGCATTATTTTTTCATATTTTTTAACGGATATTTGTTATTATGAATATTATGATTTTTGATATAAAAAATATAAAAATCCATACATATTTACAAAATAAATATTTGCGGAGAAGAAAAACACTCTGAATATTAATTTTATTTAGAACGTCATATAAGTATTAAATATTGATAATTTCAAATGATAAAATGTCATAGGGAAGCGTATTTAATGCAGTTTTTGAATATTTAAATTTTTAGGCACATTACTACACTCGAGAGCAAAAGTTTCGGGTCACTAGCATTTTCTTGAATATCTCAAAAACGAATAAAGATAGCGAGTTCAAATAAATTGGACCTTGTAGACAATTTATTGCTACTAACATAAAAAACCTTTTGTTTATTACTAATAGTTTATTTATATTTTTTAAAACGATAAAATAAAAATGGCGTCCAATTGCTCGCAAAACCAAAATTAAAATATATTGAACTTTTTATGTTTACATGAAGTTTTTAGTACTTTTAGTACTTTGTGTTACCCCCATGTGCTATCCGCGCAGCATCAATGCGATTCGGCATGCTGTGCACCAAGTTTCTGAAATACTGTTGGGGAATGTTCTCCCATTCCTCTACCAATGCATCTTTCAACTCACGAAGCGTAATTGGAGAAGGATCTCGTTGCCTTACACGTCGACCAAGCTCGTCCCAGGCATGCTTGATTGGATTAAGGTCGGGACTACGTGCTGGCCACACCATGGGACGAATACCTACGTCTTGTAGGTAATTTTGCACTACTTCAGCCGTATGGGGACGGGCGTTATCGTGCATAAACCACGCATTCTCACCAAGCCTTGCCATAAATGGACCGACGTGCTCATTCAGGATTTCTTCCAAGTATCTTTGACCGTTCAGAGTACCATTTTCGATAAGTACTAGCTCTGTTCGGCTATGTGCCTATGGTGCCTTTCCAGTTTAGGACCATTTGCGGGTCAAAATGGTTCCAAATTACCTTCTCTAAGGCGCTGTCTTACAGTCCAGGCACTAGGGTTGCTTCCACCAAGCCTTAAAAAATGTTGGGTCAATGCTGTTCCCATAAGAAATCGATTGCGCAGCATAGTGTTGACCAGATATTGATCTTCCCGTGCCGTTGTGCACTTGGGTCTGCCTGTTGTTGGTCGGCGTAGGTTGGAACCAGTTTGTAGAAAGCGCTGACGAACACGCTGAACTGTTGACAATGATACACCGACTGTTCTGGCTGTTTCTCGCTGGCCTCTCCCAACTTCCAGCATCGTAAGGATGCTCGTACTTTCTTCGAATGAAAGTGGCATAATTACTATGTTAATAATGAATTAATGACTACTGGATACCAGGGAGCCTTCTTATAAATACATTTTATGACAGAGCAGAAACAAAAGCAAAGACAGTTGCGAAAATTAAAAGTTCTAATTTGAAAGAAAACCTTTAAATTTTATTTTATTTTTTTCATGCCATTCTTATACATCAACCAATAAGTTTTTATACGTATAATCAAGGATGATGAAATTGCCTATAAGGTTCAATTTATTTTGATACGCTAGCTTTTTTAGTTTCAAAGATATTAAAGTTTATGTTACCGACTCGAAACTTTTGCTCTCGAGTGTATATTAAGTTCATTTCATACGCTCAACTATACCTAGCGCCACCCGGAGAGATTTGCAACTATTATTTACTGCTTACAGCTGGACACTTTTCCGACTGTTTTACTATAAGAGAGACCCATTCTCCATATACCATCCATACCTCTAGCGATAGTTGTTGATTTTGACGTAATTAGATATCTTAGTCTAGCGTCACTCAAAAGTGAAATATCACGCTAGAATTGTATGCGACTGTCACTTATGCCGTGTCGAATAGGGGTCCAGGTTATCTTTTTTTTAGCATTTCAATATTAAATAGGTTCTTAAATTTTTTTCGAAGTGTCTAATCTGTTACCAGCAACTGAAATATGTGCGTTGCTTAGGTACCAAGTTATTTTCCTAATCTAAATCCTAATGTTGCTTATTTATATACATTACATATAAATAAGTACCTAACAAAATATCCCACTACCCACTGTTTACATGCTTGAAAAAAAGTTTGTTAGAAAAGTATAAGAGATATCGCGAAAATTATTCAAACTGTTATTGAACTTTCTTGTTTGCTTGTAAAGTTAAGAGTTTTGGTTGAATGATGTAATAAACTACTCACGCTTACATTAATAGTGTCAAAAGAAAGAGTAAACTAGCCTAACTGGCAAACAAATTGACCGACCGAATTCCCACGCCTATGCCACTGAAATTTTGTTTACCTAGAATTCAAGTGTTTAATATTTCTTTATCTACACTCATACTGTAAGTACTCTAAAATGCGTTCAAAAACCGTAGACAATGACAAGCATTACAACAAACGATTTAACTATGATAAGTTTCTTATCTGCGGCAGTAACGTAATTTTAACTATGCATGCTCAAATATTGTTAAGCAATGAGTTTCAAATTTGGAACATCGAATTTGATAACATAATGTTACCGCCATGGCCAACTCGATTGGTCCCGCGCGAGCGCCGGCACAATCGAGTAGGCCATGACGGTACAATGGCGGTCATTCTATGGTTTCCGAACAATTAATTTAATATATATAATATGAGTGTAGATAAAGCAGTGTATGCAACTGTACGTAATTAGGCCTTAAAACACTCGTGTGATCTTATTATGAAATTCGCCTGCGGCTCATTTCATAAAACCACACTCATGTTTTAAGGACCCTTATTACAGTTATTACGTAACAGTTACATAAACTACTATTGCAGCAGTACTTTTGGTTTCAATGTTCATTTTCAATTCATTAGCCGTAGGTGCGATTTCCCACGCCAACGCACTAAAATATTAAGATTGCAGACGGTTAATGGATTCCTGTCTATGTCACTCCTGTCACAGCGACGTCCAGCTTTCCGGCTTCGAGAGTTCCTTTATTATTTCACCTGCACAATGCAAATGCAACCTTATTTTGATTGGAAAAGAGACGGTTGTACTCTGGTAGTTTTCGTGTTTACATAGAGTGCCAACGCGTCTCCTGAATATGGCTGTGGGCTACGTCGCGCATTAGTGCTCTGCCTACACAGGATTGCATTGTTCTTATTACCATGTGAGTGTGAACTTCAGACTAAGGCAGATATTGATTTTGTCTTGTAACGTAATCCAGTTGTAATTTCTTAATTTTCGTTGGTCAACCGACTACATGGTTAATTTACAGATCCGAAATTAATACGTTTAGTATTTTTTTTTGTAAATAACATTAACATAAAGCATTGATATTAACAAATTTTTACTTATATCCTGTTATCATTAAGTAATATTATATACTTACATAGATACTGGTGCAAGTAAAATGCAAACAAACAATTTTCATTATCATAATTTAATCAATATTTAAAATGTAACAGCAGCGAATCCATATATAGTACATATCTAATGTATATTAAATCCTTAAGTGTCTCATCATGTAAACAAACACTTTTCAAAGATATCATCACACTTTTCTCTGCGATTACACAATAATCGTCAATTAAACAACAAAGACGAAGTTCTTAAAGAAACTCGCAAAGTATTAAAACTAACTAAAAATAATCCTTTCTAAAATGATTTTCTTTAAAAATCGGAGTAACGAATGAATATTTAGGCTGACATTAATAGGTATGAATCGTATTGACGGAAAATGACAAATTATCGATATTAGATTTTGTTAACACACTCAATATAGAAATTGGGGAAAATATCTTAAAATCAGTCAGATTTTTTAAAATAGTTTTGATTGAATTCAAATTGGAAATAAAGCATACCCGGTTGTGGTCTGTTGGCATAAACAATTTAAGTAACACCAAAAAGAAGTCTTGAGGTGAAAACAAGCCCACAACCACCCATGCTTTGAAGGAGGAAATTCGACGCTGCATAGGTGAAATTCAGCCGAATTTATGCAAAATGGTCACGGAAAATTTTTACAAAAGAGTGCGTAGGTGCGAGCAAAGCCATGATGGCCATTTGCTCGACGTGTTATTTCACATATATACCTATTTAGTGTATTTTATGATTTTATAAACAAATAATTTTATGATGAAAAAAATGTGTTTTCCATTTAATTCATATCTTGCGTTCTCCCTTTAGAAGAGATAGATACCACGAATTACCAAGAGTATATTGAGTTACTACTTTAATTAGGCCTTCAATCGTAATATAGATAATTCCACCGTTTATACGGTGGAATATATCCTTATGGATTTTTTTAAATTTTTATTTATTTATTGATAAAAAAAAGCACAAAAAAAAGTTTCAAAGTTGCACTCGTGTATGTTTGATACGAGTATTCGAAAGATCTTGTTAAAGTGTAAAGAACTTTAAAATTAGAACCCATTATTTAAAAACAAGAGTAATTACGCTTTTCCACGTCGCGGCGCTACTGGGCAATTGCTTAAATAACGAAACGCCCGGAAACTTTTATAAACCGTTAAGCTCGTTTAAGCTTCACGGCTGGACACTATGGTCGAAAATATGTATCTTATTGTCTGGTAATAAGAATTAAAATTGTTTGGTTTTATTGGCACGTCGAATTGACGCGTGAGTTTGGATTGCGTGAACGCAACAAAGATGGTTACCCGCGGCGGAACGACCTCTGGGAACCGATCCCGTGCAATAAGGAAATCGTTCCCGGACCGCACGAAAATCGCCTCTTCGTGAGTCTCGTTCGCTCTGCCGACACTTACACACATTGTGCTCAAAATGGCGTAAGGGGCATTGAATGCGAAATTATTTTCGTTCTTACATAGGTACGTATAAGTATTTTAGGTAGTGGTATATACAACGTGCAAATCATTTTTTGTAGTGGCACTTAGTTCTTTTTTTAATGTGATGTCTACAGTCGTATGCGTTAATGATTTTATTTAATCGGTATAAGCGATTTGCATCGTAACTGCGTGGATATTGGGCATTCTCCTGCACTGAATTAGATCAGATTATTATACTCTAATAAATGGATTAAGTAGGTATATCATGACAAAAATTCAAAATACTCATTATTTACTATAAGAACGTTTCATTCAGTTAGTTTTTGCGTAATATTACTGCTGATAGATTATAATGATGATTCAGATTCTCTCATCAAAATATCTAGAATAGTATCTACCTGCACCTCAACGCTATTAGCGCTTGATATCTGACAGCTAAGACAACTGTTTGTCAAATATACTCGCGTGGTTTTCATGTAAAATGATGTTTATTACCAGTCTATACGGGGCAGAGACAAGGTAAAGCCTCTTTGTTCTACGGGCATAATTAATAATAAAACAAACACAAGAAGAGAAGAAAAAATATACGTAATGTGTAACTTACTTACATTACTTATTATTATTTAACGGCCTCCTAGCCTAGTCGGTAGTGACCCTGCCTATGAAGCAGGAAGTTCCGGGTTCGAATCCTGGTCAGGGGATTTATTTGTGTATTTATCACGGATATTTGTTCCTGAGTTATGGATGTTTTCTATGTATTTAAGTATTTATCTATATATATCTATTATATACTCGTATATAGTCGTCTAGTACCCACAACACAAGCCTTATCGAGCTTACTGAGGGCCCAGGTTGATTTGTGTAAGATTGTCCTATAATATTTATTATTATTATTTGTACGTTTTTTCCATATCTCGGGACCATGGGGTCCCGGACCTTTGGGAGGCATGCGTGGAGCCGAAGCCAACAACGCATAGGCCCCTTAAAACGATATAATATAAAAGTGAGGGATACACATGGCAGCTACTATCTCCGCACGCACGACAAGATACATCCGGAGATGGTCACCGCCAGGTGCAAAGACTATTGCAGTGCAGTACTTTTATGCTGCGATGGGAAATAAGGTCATAAAGCTATTGATTTGAATGTTGGATGGACTGGATATCGGGCTATGGGAGGAGACTAGCGGACACCTGCCGTGACAATCAGTCTCAAAATTGTAAAAGACAGGTGGTGACTTGCCAACTCATTGAGTGGGCCCCGCAATGGCCGCACGCACAGTGCGACAACAGAGCAACACTTGAGAGTGGCTGTGAGGTTGTCGAGAGGTGAGTCTGCGGTGCGGTAGCCAGATCCCGGTAATCCGTTCAGCAGACCGCCGGCGTTATGACATTTTACACTTCCAACCTGGAGCATAGGTCCCGCTCTTGCGACTCCACTCTGGCCGGCCAGTTAAGGTAAGCACAGAGGCGAGGGCCAGATGGAAAGCGCCCTGTGGAATAGGGGTCCGCGGTGTCGCCACTCACCGTCAGCTCGCCACAAGTATTATTAATCAATTGATTATGTTTACGCATAGGCACACATTATTATTGTATTAAGTTCTTTTAAGAATAATAAAATACTAAAAAAAATATTTTTTAAAAACAATCTTTTATTCAAAAAGTGAACTAAAAAGTAAAAAATAGTTTATATTTTAGTGGCATTACTCACTTGGCCCTTGACCGCGTTGTATGGGGGGACATCGTACGTGGTCACGATTCTCAGCCATGAGGGAAAGACAAATAAGCTTGAGGCACTGTCTGATATAGAAGTTACTGTTTTTCAGTGCCTCAAGCTTTTAAATCTTTATTAGAATTAGAGATTATTTATAAGATACTTACGTTCCTCGAACTCATTTTTCTACTATTCTGTCCCTTAAAATATACATACTATACACATATATGACTCTTCTTCTACTTATTTGTCTTTCCCTCATGGCTGAGAATCGTGACCACGTACGATGTCCCCCCATACAACGCGGTCAAGGGCCAAGTGAGTAATGCCACTAAAATATAAATTATTTTTTACTTTTTAGTTCACTTTTTGAATAAAAGCTTGTTTTTTAAAAATATTTTTTTAGTATTTTATTTTTTTCTTTTTAGTCTTAAATCTTTGGAATTATTATTTATAATACCATTGACATACATACAACATTAAAATTATTTATACCGTTGAATTTATTTACACAATTTACAAGCCTCAACTCACGTTGATCAACCGATTCTTTTCGTCTTGTCTGAGCTTTTTGAATGCGATTTTTTTCCTTTCGCCGCTTCGCATTTACTGGACATTCAATTTCTGACTCTTCTTTCTCGAGTTTTTTCAAGACGCCGTTTTCGTTGTGTTGATGTTTCATATTTTTTTAATTCTTATTTTGATTATCCAAGTTGTTCCCACGAGACTGGAAGAAAAAATGGTCCACCCTTCCAGAGATTCCGGAATAGAAGGGTAAGGCATTTAATTCGACGGGGTGCGCCTGGTACCCCGAAGTTGGTATGTTAGCTACAGTATACCCCCTGCCATTTAGCTCCTCAGCACGTACCCTACCTTAAGCTTGGGTAAATTTCGCCAGAGCCTTGTTCGTTGATCGGCAGGATGCACCACGAGCACGTAAGGTTGGCTTGGCTCCAGAAAGAAAGTTTATATGGAACCTTTACATCCCAGCGCTACGCATGTGTTATGCAGGCCAGGCACAGGCCCGCTGTGTACAGACACAGCAGATTCTGGTAGGGTACCTACTGGGGACACTTGTTTCTACAGACAGTTGATTCCCTCCCAATACTATAATGCTAAAACAATCGGTTACTGCTAAGTTGTTGAAAACTGGATTGTAAATTTTGACAGGCAACTTACATACATATATTACATATATACATACGAACCGTTGCAAAAAAGCCTGTAAAAACGAGCAACATTTGACTGTCTTAGCACTTTCTAGGTTAGGGAGTTCCGGCTCCATCGTGAGACCCTCGCCATCATGTACAATAGTAGGTACTGAAGGTAACAAAACAAACGAGCCCAAACTCGACTATCATAGCACTTTCCGTCATAGAGTTCCAGTGGTCATCTTTGGGCTCCATCATGAGACCATCGCCATCAGGTGCAATGGTAAGTACTGAAGATAACAAAACAAACGGGCCCAAACTCGACTATCATAGCACTATCTTTCATAGAGTTCCAGTGGCAATCTTCCGGCTCCATCATGAGACCCTCGCCATCAGATGCAAGGTAAGTACTGAAGATTACAAAACAAACGAGGCCGAACTCGACTATCATAGCACTTTCTTTCATAGAGTTTCAGGGGCCATCTTTTGGCTTCATCATGAGACCCTCGCTATCAGGTGAAATGGTAAGTACTGAAATGATTCTTGGTTTTGTAAAATGAAAATCCCAGGTTGTGCGACAAGATTTATTAAACATCCCACACTCATATTCAGCATTTGCAGTAAATACCCCTCCACTACACTTCTTTTATATCTTAACTACCTAATTAATAACAAACAGGGTTTGTGCTTACAATTGGTCAGTATATTCTCGGCTGCGGAATCCCGCGCTAGCTAACGGTTCGGTACCTGGTTACACTACGGCAGGCCTACAGCTGTCGCAGGCCCACGGCGTACCCGTTGAACTCTCGTGCTGGACAACCGGCACGCCGAGCGCCAGCTTCGCGGATAGCCTGCTCGCAGGAACAGCGAGCCACCGTCATGCAGCTTCCATCAGTTTGACGCGGCGTGGTCTATAAAGACCATAACTAAACACCTCCTAAGAACAACATCCTACAATTAAATTCAATCACAATGGGATTCCGCCGGTCAAGGTCCAATCTAGTTGGCAAGAAATTAAGAGTCCAGTAAGAATGTGGAAATCATACCTAAGAGGGAATACGAAACCCGCGTATGCCGCTCGTTGTTCCGATGTCAACCTCCGGAGGTGTTAGGCCTTTAGGGACGCTACCGCATGCGGCCCAGCGTCCGCATCACCGCCTGCGCTACCGGCAGGTTACAGTTTTGGGCTGAAACAATATCCCGCGTCAAAACCAAACACTGGACGGCTACAACGTTCGTTAGAAATCCATTTCGGATTAAAATTGTCTTACTCACCTAAGCGAAGAAGGATAACACTTTATTCAGTGTCATGGATCGATTCGGAATGGTAGATGACTTTCATATTTCATCAATCTAGAACGAACCATAGACTATAATATTTCTATACCGTTCACCAACGGTTTAAGAAGACTTCCGAAATTACCAAAATACTTAATACAAAATGATTGAACCTACAATAACAATTATTATTAATATTGCAAATCTGGGATTTATTAAATATAATTTATTTAATAGACCATAGACAACCCGACACATGAGTGTTTCCCATACAACAACGTTAATAAACTTAGCTGAAACAGCGTCAGCGTTTGACAGCTGAAAGAAAAAATAACATGTCTCTGTCACAACAATGGACATGCTTACACCCCTCCTGCCAGACGAGTTTTCCGTTAAAGCGGAAAATTCCAGCTGGCCCCCAGCTGAAATCTCAGAAAACCTCACAAGTTGTCGCACAAAAATATATATATATATGGTTCCATGCATGCAGTACTTTATGAAAGAAGTTACCGAACCACCAAAGAAGCGGCTAAGTAGTGAGAAAAATTAAAAATAAAAATCCTGAGTCTTGCTCAGAAACGAATGCAAAAATGTTAATCTAATGGAGTAACACTTCTAACCTACTATTACTATATGCAGACCCTAACAAACGGTACTCTTTCCTAAACCCTTTCACCACAACAACCCGTTGTGCTGAAAAGGCTTATCCAACCGCCAGGACAGGTGTTCAACATTCCTCAACATAGACCCTACGAGACCGGGCGAAAGCGAAACAAAGCAGAGGGACAGTCGACAACGGTGGCGCGGCGAGTGTGAGCGGTAACACAGGCCGCACGTCCGCCGTCCACTGCTCCCATTTTATTCAAGACACACTTAAATATATATAAAAAAAATGATGATTCCGAATCGAACGCTCCTTCGCTTAGCTCAAAACGTCGGCGATGCGATAAAACTAAACCTACGTGGCTATATTAATTTGTGGATTCAACCTCTCTTTGGCATCCTAACTTCAAATCCTTTATGTGCCATTTCCCTAATGGTTTGCCATTCCCATCTTCCAGTATATAAACTAGTTTCGACAGTTTCTGTACTACCCTACACTCTTCATATTTGGGCGCTAACTTAGCCGCAAAATACTTCGATGCATCACTCTGCTTATAGGTGCGTTTCCAAACGATATCGCCAACCTCGAATTCCATATCTCTTCGACGCAAATCATAGTGCTTATTAGCGTTTGCCATATGGGCCTTTTCTAATTCATCCTTAACGTTTGTGAATATTTGTTTAAGTTCGCCTAGGCTTTCGTAGAGGTCCTTTCGAGGGGAGAAAATGATGTCGTCTAAATTTTCAAAACCCCTGTAAACTCCACCGTCTGCTACAGCCTCTCGACCGTGATTTAAGAGAAAAGGACTATATTTCGTCGCTGCACTTACCGAGGTATTAATTGCAAATTGTATTTTGTGAATATTAACATCCCAGGTTCGGTGGTCAGAACCTACTAAACTAGAAACTGCCGTCATGATCGTACGGTTTTGCCGTTCCACCGGATTAACCTGTGGGCAATAAACCGGGCCCAGGTTTACGTTGGGAACGCTATACCTCTCGAACATTGATAAAAGATCCCGGCTGCAGAACTGCGATCCGTTGTCAGAAATAATAGTCTGCGGTACTCCGTGTACTAAAAATATATTATCTTCTATTCGTTGAGCGATTACCTTGCCGGTGGCTCTACGCAACGGAAAGAGCGAGCAGTATTTCGTAAAATAACACATCACGACGAGCAAGTACGTGTTTTGCAACCTTGACAATGGCAGGGGCCCGACCAGATCAATACTGATCGTCTGAAAGGGGCGTGAACAAATCCGAGCACTCCCCATTAACCCCGGTGTTTTCATGTTCGGAATTTTATATGCCTGACATGTATTACACTCTGCGACGTATTTCACAGTGTCACTATACATTCCTGGCCAGAAATAGCGCAGTTTAAGTCTTTTATAAGTCTTATTCATCCCCAGGTGAGCTGCCATAGGGTCTGAATGATTCGCAGCCAGTACTTCTTCTACACGGTCACGAGGGACAACTTCCTTCCACTCGTAATCGGTCGTTAATTTACCGCTAGACTTTGTGTAACGAAATAGCCTATCATGCATAATTTGGTAATTAGGGCAGCTACTAGGCTTATCACGGCATCGAGTTAAAATGTCATAATACCATTGGTCCGTTGAAGTTGGATGAATGGTGGATACTGGCACAGCTCTCGAAAGCGCGTCAGGCACCACATTATCCACTCCGCGTCGGTGTTCGATGCTGAAATTATATGGTGATAAGCGATAACCCCACCGTTCCAGCCGCCCGCTAGGATTTTTTAAGTTTAAAAACCATTTTAAACTGGCGTGATCAGTATATATTTTAAAAGGTCTACTTCCCTCCAAATACGGGCGAAAATGCTCCACAACAAAAACGACTGCGAGAGCTTCTCTTTCGGTTGCTGAATAATTTTTCTCACAAGATGTTAAGGCACGACTACAGAAAGCTATCGGGTGCTCCTCACCTTCCAACACTTGGGTCAGAGTCCCACCAATACCGAAATCTGAAGCGTCGCAATGTACCGTCAATGATTCATTAAAGTTCGGACAAGCTAAAACCGGGGCACTGGTTAAGGCGTGCTTTAACTCCTCAAAGGCCTTGTCTACCTCAGCGGACCACTCGAACGGCGGTGCATCTTTACGCGTAGAAGTAAGGGAATTCAAAGGACCCGCAATGCTACTAAAGTTTTTTATAAATCGCCTATAGTAAGAAGCAGTACCCAAAAACCGTTTAACATCCTTTCTGTTCGCAGGTATAGGAAAATTTTTAACAGCAGAAACTTTATCAGGGTCCGTCCTCAACCCATACTTATCCACTACGTACCCCAAATATTTTAACTGGCTGCGGAAAAACTTTGATTTCGATAAATTAATAGTAAGATTAGCCTGGCGAAATCGCTCCGCTACCGTACGCAACAAGGACAAGTGGTCCTGAAATGTAGCAGACACACATATCAGGTCATCCAAGTAGCACCAAACCTTCCCATCAAATTCTGGACCAAACAACCTGTCCATCAGCCGTTGCTGCGTAGCCGGTGCGGAAGTTAACCCAAAACACATTACCTTATACTGGAATAAACCGCGGCCAGGTATCGTGAAGGCTGTTTTTTCTCGCGAGGCCGGATGTAACGGTATCTGATGAAAAGCAGATTTTAAATCTATTGAAGTTAAATATTTAGCTTCCCGCAAGCTATCGAGTATGTGGGTAATGTGTGGCAATGGATAAGAATCATGTTTAGAAACCTCATTGAGCTTCCTACTGTCCAAGCAAAAGCGGAGAGAACCGTCAGCCTTAGGGGCTAAAGTGACGGGACTATTTCATGGGCTAGTGCTAGGCTCTACCACATCATCATGTAACATTTCATCTAACTGTCGGTTAAGCTCTTTTAAGCGTTCTGGCGACATTCTATAATGCCTCTGTTTGATGGGAATGGCATCCTCCGTCTCAATCACATGAGTAATAAGATCGGTCCTACCTAAACCTTTCCTTTCCGCAGATGTATCCTCAAATTGTTTGATTACCCTATCGACTTCCAGCCTCTGGGGTTCCGTTAAAGACTCAAGGTCTTTCAAGTGTGTGTCTATTAACCCGCAGTTAATCCTACGAAGCTCCTTTGAAAGGTTGCATAAAGCAATAACTTCAGGTGCAATATTGAAAGCTATCCAGAAATTCACACCGAACAGCAACCGCGTATTGACTTCCGGTATCAGATAAAATTTAATAGTTAATGTTTTGCCATCAGCTGTTACTGGGAGAAAAACGAGTCCCGTAACAGGAGACGCATTGTTGTTCGCAGATATAATCTCATCCAAATCGTACGGCCTGTGCACAACGACACTGTCCGGTAACAATTTCAGGAAAGACATATTAATAATAGAAATTTCAGATCCAGAATCCATTAGGCCCGTGTGCACAGAACCGTAAATTTGGACTGGCTTAAAAGGTCGACAATCTCCACTTCCAATCACATGAACCAGGGGTTTGCGTCTTCCAGAATTTAAGTTACTAGAAGAGTTAAAAAAAACACGGCCTTTGCCATATTTATCGGCCTGTGTTTTTTGTCTCGAAGAAACAAACTCCCGGTTCAACCAGACCCGTTTTTTGAGATGCCCGGTTGGTTAGGAACACACTGCGGGCAATTCCGCATCGTAACCCCTTTCTGACCACAGCGATAGCAGATCATAGTTCTCGGAGCAGTGCAATCCCGGAGCAGATGCCCAACGTTCCTGCATTGGACGCAAAATAAATCGCTCTTTGAGGTGGCTTCTAAACCCCTACTCCCTACAGCGCTACATTGTGGCTGTGAAGTTTGAGCCTTAATTGCTAAGTCCGGACAAAGCATGCTAGAAGATGAAACGGGTGGTTCCTTAAAAGCTAGGGTGCGGTAATAGGCATGTTCCAACAACCTACAATGATCTTTTAATTCAGACCATGAATTTATATTAACTAAAGCTAACTGTGTTGAATAAAATGGCCGGATACCATATTTTACTATGTGTAATTGCCGTTCCTCACTAATTGGAACCTGAAGTCTATTAAAGTAGTTCTTCATTATGCTCAAGTATGTAATAATTCCCTCATCATGACCCTGGGTCCTCGCTTCTATTTCCTTCATTAGCCTATAATCAAAATCGAAGGGTAAGTACTCTTTTAAAAGAAGTTTCTTTAACTCACTCCAGCTATTTACCTCATCACAAACCCCCCGATACCAAAAAGAGGCTTCATCCACAAATAATTCCACCGCTGATGCACACAACTCATCTTCTGTAATTTTCCTACTTTGTGCTAACTCCTCCAACCGCTGAATAAAAGCCACAACACACGATTTGCCCGAAAACTTGACATTAAGTGTATGTACACCCTTATTTTTTGAACAAGTTACTTTAATTTCCGGAATCTGTGCTGGCCCCAGCTCTGGTAAAGGTCCAACCGCTGGGCCCGCAGAGTCCTCCTGACTACTTTTGAATGTTTTAAACAAGCCCTCGACCTTCACTTTCGCCAACTGATATTTGCTGAAAAGTAGTTCATACAATGTGACATCTGCCGGTACGGTAGGGCTAATCCGACCAAGACGGCGAAACAAATGGTTACACAAAGCCTGAATTCTATTTAAGTTCTTTAAAGCAAGGCGAGAACCTGCTAGCAAACCAGCCAATTCCTCAATTTTACCCTGCACCAGCCTAAGCTCACTTGCTATATCACCCTCAAACAATTCTATCTCATCACTCGGTATGCGCTTTGCCAACTCCCTAATCTGTTTCTTAAGTTCCGGATAGGTGTCCACTGGTTCCTCGCCCCTCAATTTTACTTCATAAATAATTTCATCTTTATGCAACAAGTGAAAAGTAATTGGATGTTCCTCCATCCTGACCAATTGTATCACTTACAATGAAGCACTTAATTAAATGTTAATATTTCCTATTATGTTACTGTAATTCTTAGTTATCTATATATGAGCCGCAAAAGGAGTAATTCCAGTTACTAAATATTACAATGATTCTTTCTTTAACTTACTACAACAATGAAACAAACAACATGTGACATTAGTAACCTCAAATTGTTAACCTATTTAAAGAAATATTTCAGTACACTACTGTATTAAAACCATGACATTCACTTAAATACAACACTTCATTTAGATGACTGTCTATCAAAAAGTTCAGACGTTGTAATAGTCACTGCACTCAAGAACACTTCTCACAACACAATTGCCTTGAAAACTACTGACCAATTTAAAACCCAGCCGCAGACAAGTTATAAAGGACGTAACCTTGTAAGCACAGTCAAATCTGTTCGGGCGCCATGAAATGATTCATGGTTTTGTAAAATGAAAATCCCAGGTTGTGCGACAAGATTTATTAAACATCCCACACTCATATTCAGCATTTGCAGTAAATACCCCTCCACTACACTTCTTTTATATCTTAACTCCCTAATTAATAACAAACAGGGTTTGTGCTTACAATTGGTCAGTATATTCTCGGCTGCGGAATCCCGCGCTAGCTAACGGTTCGGTACCTGGTTACACTACGGCAGGCCTACAGCTGTCGCAGGCCCACGGCGTACCCGTTGAACTCTCGTGCTGGACAACCGGCACGCCGAGCGCCAGCTTCGCGGATAGCCTGCTCGCAGGAACAGCGAGCCACCGTCATGCAGCTTCCATCAGTTTGACGCGGCGTGGTCTATAAAGACCATAACTAAACACCTCCTAAGAACAACATCCTACAATTAAATTCAATCACAATGGGATTCCGCCGGTCAAGGTCCAATCTAGTTGGCAAGAAATTAAGAGTCCAGTAAGAATGTGGAAATCATACCTAAGAGGGAATACGAAACCCGCGTATGCCGCTCGTTGTTCCGATGTCAACCTCCGGAGGTGTTAGGCCTTTAGGGACGCTACCGCATGCGGCCCAGCGTCCGCATCACCGCCTGCGCTACCGGCAGGTTACAGTTTTGGGCTGAAACAATATCCCGCGTCAAAACCAAACACTGGACGGCTACAACGTTCGTTAGAAATCCATTTCGGATTAAAATTGTCTTACTCACCTAAGCGAAGAAGGATAACACTTTATTCAGTGTCATGGATCGATTCGGAATGGTAGATGACTTTCATATTTCATCAATCTAGAACGAACCATAGACTATAATATTTCTATACCGTTCACCAACGGTTTAAGAAGACTTCCGAAATTACCAAAATACTTAATACAAAATGATTGAACCTACAATAACAATTATTATTAATATTGCAAATCTGGGATTTATTAAATATAATTTATTTAATAGACCATAGACAACCCGACACATGAGTGTTTCCCATACAACAACGTTAATAAACTTAGCTGAAACAGCGTCAGCGTTTGACAGCTGAAAGAAAAAATAACATGTCTCTGTCACAACAATGGACATGCTTACAGTACTGAAGATTACAAAACAGACGATCCCAAACTCGACTATCATAGCACTTTCCATCATAGAGTTCCAGTGGCCATCTTCCGGCTCCATCATGAGACCCTCGCCATCATGTGCAATGGTAAGTGCTGACCATAACAAAACAAACGAGCCCAAACTCGACTATCATAGCACTTTCCATCATAGAGTTCCTGTGGCCATCTTCCGGCTCCATCATGAGACCCTCGCCATCATGTGCAATGGTAAGTGCTGACCATAACAAAACAAACGAGCCCAAACTCGACTATCACAGCACTTTCCGTCATAGAGTTCCAGTGGCCATCTTCAGGCTCCATCATAAGACCCTCGCCATCATGTGCAATGGTAAGTGCTGACCATAACGAAACAAACGATCCCAAACTTGACTATCATAGCACTTTCCGTCATAGAGTTCCAGTGGCCATCTTCCAGCTCCATCATGAGACCCTCGCCATCATGTGCAATGGTCAGTACTGACCATAACAAAACAAACGAGCCCAAACTCGACTATCATAGCACTTTCCGTCATAGAGTTCCAGTGGCCATCTTCAGGCTCCATCATGAGACCCTCGCCATCATGTGCAATGGTAAGTACTGAAGATAACAAAACAAACGGGCCCAAACTCGACTATCATAGCACTATCTTTCATAGAGTTCCAGTGGCCATCTTCCGGCTCCATCATGAGACCCTCGCCATCAGATGCAAGGTAAGTACTGAAGATTACAAAACAAACGAGGCCAAACTCGACTATCATAGCACTTTCTTTCATAGAGTTCCAGGGGCCATCTTCTGGCTTCATCATGAGACCCTCGCTATCAGGTGCAATGGTAAGTACTGAAGATTACAAAACAAACGATCCCAAACTCGACTATCATAGCACTTTCCATCATAGAGTTCCAGTGGCCATCTTCCGGCTCCATCATGAGACCCTCGCCATCATGTGCAATGGTAAGTGCTGACCATAACAAAACAAACGAGCCCAAACTCGACTATCATAGCACTTTCCATCATAGAGTTCCTGTGGCCATCTTCCGGCTCCATCATGAGACCCTCGCCATCGTGTGCAATGGTAAGTGCTGACCATAACAAAACAAACGAGCCCAAACTCGACTATTATAGCACTTTCCGTCATAGAGTTCCAGTGGCCATCTTCCAGCTGCAGCATCAGATCAGCTTATTGATGAAAGAGTATTGCATTATCACCAAACATCAAATTTCAGCTCAATCGGATAACGGGAAGTGACTGAAAAATGGATTGCAAATTTTGACGGACAACTTACATATTTACTTACATACATACGAACAGTGCAAGTTAAATAAAAGCTTGTAAAAATAATAGTAAAGGTTGGTATTAGTACATTGTTGTAGAGGCTTGAAAGTAAGCTATAGGTGGATCGAGTTAGTTCGAGAGCCGACCCGCCAGGGGAGGCCCTCGAAGATACGAGTCCACCTATAGCGCTTTCGGCCGAGATATTACATAGTGCTTTTCACGACTACTGTGAGGAAATAAAAAAAATATTTGTCATAATAATATAAATGCTTTAATAGAATATCCAGTTCAGTATTCCATTCCCGCCTTTTTACATTTTTTTCACTTTCAAGAAGCGTTTTTCTGTTGTTTGCTTCAAACCGACTCATTACTTAGAGGCGTTTTGATAGAAAACCACAAACGGCTAAAAAAGTAAAAACGTCTTAAGGGTGATTAAATGGTTTTGACGTTTCTTTTTTTTTTTAAAACAGGTAGTTGGCCCGATAAACAACCTTTTTTTATTTTTGAAACATAAAGTTGTGCCAAAAAAGACCTTTTAATGTTTTTAATGAATGCAAGGACATAACTGGACAATTTACTTTCCAACCAATGACATTTCATCGCTACAATAACGTTGCTGTAGTGGTGGTTCAGGTGCTACAGCAAATGCTTACTTTCCAGCTTGGATTTTGACCATCTTTTGTCACATTTCCGAACAGTAGCGTGAAAAATATATTGTATTTGGTATTTTGATTTGGCTTTATATCTTTAGATGTTTAATTGATTATCTCAAAATGTAAAACTAACCAAAAATGCAATTAATCGTTGCACGTTATACTTTAGCAGGAGATATTTTCAACATAGACATGCGCTTCAACTAAAAAAGGATATGTTAGTAACACTGTTGTAAAAGGTACTTTAGATACTTATACTAATATATAGGTACATATATCGTACGCAATACTCATTACAGCAGACATTTAGTCGGCAACACATGCAGGTACTCTTGTAAAAATCTTGTAAACATACCATACCTAGTATTCAATAAAACCATAAAGTCCTGCAAGCTTATTATAGTAACAAGAGCTAATAAAAGGATAGCCGCGCATGCATCCTAAAAGTACAAAGAGTAAGTAAAGATTTAACAGCATCATCATCATCATCATATCAGCCAAAGACGTCCACTGCTGAACATAGGCCTCCCCCAAAGAGTGCCACAATGACCGGTCCTGCGCCACCCGCATCCAGCGGACTCCCGCGACCTTCACCAGGTCATCAGTCCACCTTGCGGGGGGTCTACCCACGCTGCGCCTTCCGGTTCATGGTCGCCACTCGAGAACCTTTCCGCCCCAACGGCCATCGGTTCTACGAGCAATGTGCCCCGCCCACTGCCACTTTAGTTTAGCGATTCGGAGGGCTATATCGGTTACTTTGGTTCTGCTGCGGATGGCCTCATTTCTGATGCGATCACGCAGAGAGACTCCAATCATAGCCCTCTCCATTGCCCTTTGGGTGACTTTGAGCTTTCTTATGATGCCCATTGTAAGCGACCACGTTTCAGTATCATATGTCATCACTGGCAACACACACTGGTCAAAGACTTTCGTTTTGAGACACTGCGGAATATTGGACAAAAAGATGTGCCGTAGCTTCCCGAACGCTGCCCAACCGAGTCGGATTCGTCGATTGACCTCTTTCTCGAAGTTGGATCTACCTAACTGGACAGTATGTCCTAAGTATATATAATCGTCCACAACTTCGAGTGTAAAGTCTCCGATTGTAACGGGAGTTGGTGCTACATGGGTATTTGACATGATTTTCGTCTTATCCATGTTCATCTTTAGACCAACTCGCTCGGAGGCTTTACTTAGGTCATCGAGCATCGTACTCAAATCCTCCATGGTCTCAGCCAAGACTACTATATCGTCAGCAAACCGAAGGTGAGTGATGTACTCGCCGTTTATGTTGATGCCTAGCCTTCTCCAGTCCAGAGTCTTGAAAACATCCTCCAGTGCAGCGGTAAACAGTTTAGGAGAAATAACATCTCCTTGCCTGACTCCCCGCTGCAACGGAATAGGCCTCGAGTTCTGGTCCTGGAGTCGGACTGACATAGTGGCGTTCTCATACAAACACTTCAGCACTTCGATATAGCGATAGTCCACTTGGCACCTCTGGAGAGATTGTAGTACAGCCCAGGTTTCGATCGAGTCGAAGGCTTTCTCGTAGTCCACGAATGCTAAGCAGAGGGGCAGGTTATACTCCTCAGTCTTCTGTATAACCTGACGGAGCGTATGGATGTGGTTTACGGTACTAAAGCCTCTTCGGAAACCGGCTTGTTCGGGAGGCTGGAAGTCATCTAGCCTGCGTGCGAGACGGTTCGTAATGACTCTTGAAAACAGCTTATAGACAAGGCTCAGAAGTGAAATGGGTCGGTAGTTCTTCAGTAACGCGTTATCACCCTTTTTGAAGAACAATACGACCACACCTCTGTTCCATGCCTTAGGCGTTCTCCCTTCTAATAAAACGGAGTCGAACAACTTCTGAAGGGCCATAAGGACCGGTTTACCACCCGCCTTCAGAAGTTCGGCTGTAATTCCATCTTCACCAGGTGCCTTATTGTTTTTGAGCTGTTTAAGAGCCGTTCTAATCTCGTACAGGCTGATGTCCGGGATGTCTTCGGTATAATGTCGGGTCAGTCTAGCTCTAGGGTCTTCTTCTATGTGTACAGCTGTCCATAATAGTCCTCTATCTCCCCCAGAAGCTCGGGTCTGGATGAAACGATTCTACCATCCTCAGTTTTTATTTTGGCGAGCTGGCTCTGCCCAATAGACAAATCTCTTGCGAAAACTTTAGAGCCCTTATTCTGCTCAATGGCCTCTTCAATACGATTTGTATTGAATTGGCGCAAATCACGGGTAAGGGACTTAGAGATCCGTTTATTGAGCTGTCGGTATAATGACGCATCTGCTGAGGATTGCAGAACCATTCCTCTCCTTTCCTCGATAAGCTTCTGAGTGGAGTCAGAGAGCCTTTTGGTTCTGTTGCTCCGCTGGGCCTTAAAAAACTTAGACCCAGTACTATGGACGGCTTCCACAAACCCGTCGTTGAATTCGTCCACATCGCCGCCTAGACAATCGAAACGGTGTTGGAGTTCCAGCTGGAAGCTCTCAGGGTTTTGGATTTGAAGTGCTGCTGGACGGAGCGTAGACTTCATCAGTCGAGAGGGCTCTAACTTAACACATATATTCAATGTGCCTCTCACCAGACGGTGATCACTTCCGGTTTTAACCGTATTGATCACAGAGACATCATTGAATATATGCTTCTTCGTCGACATGATGAAGTCAATCTCGTTTTTAGTTGCACCGTCGGGACTCATCCAGGTCCACTTCCTGTGCTCACGTTTCGTGAAGAAGGAGTTCATCATGTAGAGTCCCTCCTTCTCCAAGAAGCCAGCCAGTAGTTGGCCCCGGTGGTTCCGACTTCCAAATCCAAATTGCCCCACTCTCAGCTCTTCACCATCTCTCTTGCCCAGTTTCGCGTTGAAGTCCCCCATAACAACGGTGAAGTAGGTTTTGGAGCTATGCATGGCCTTCGATATATCCTCATACATAGCCTCCAACTCGTCATCGGAGTGTACCGAAGTCGGCGCATACACCTGTATGACCTTCAACGAGTACCTCTTGGATACTCTGAGTACAAGGCACGCCACCCTAGTCGACACACTCTCGATCTTCACCACGTTGTTCACGAGGGACTTATGGACGATGAACCCGACACCTCCCTGGGACTGTTGGTCGCCCTCCCGGAAATAAAGCAAGTTGCCGGACTTTAGGATTATCGTTTCCTCCCCCTCTCTTCGGACTTCAGATAACCCTATAACATCCCAACGCAACTTGCTCAATCCTTCCTCCAGTTCCACTATCTTTTCGTCGGTCCGCAGTGTACGCGCCAGTGTATGTTGCCAGGGCCAGAAGTCGTCGGTGGTGGTAGCCGGATCTTTGCCGGAGATTCTTTTCACCCCTGACCCCGCTAGTACCCTGACCGCTACCATAACCAGGGCACCGGGGGTCGCCGGACACTCGGGGCCGTGGTTTTTGTGTTCTCATCATGGGGGGTGAATGCCGTAATCGCCACGCTTGGCATGCGGGTTGGCGATCGCAGTATCTCCACCGCACTCCGAGGATGCTGCTGCCCATCCCCCGGTGGTCTTGGCCGTAGTTTTAGGACATACTCCGGGTCCAACACAGCATATACATACACAGTTTAACAGCATATACATACCTATTTACTTCACATATCATATCAATTCCTAGAAGGAACTTGTAATCACAAACAGGCGCATCTAGATGGCGTCGATTCGCTTTTTTTCGGTTGCATATTTTTTATGACCGTAGTACCTATAATAAACTTGGAAGAATAATAAGTAAGGAAGCGTAATCAACGCTCAAAATGTGCTCCACTTTCCTGGTGCCAAAGTGGGCGGAGCTTGTGACAGCGGTGCCCTAATGTCATGTCAAACATTTTGAAATTGTCATGTCGTCAAAATATTAGTTTTTTCGGCCCATGAAATTTCGGTAATATATCGGTATTAAAATGCCGGCTTGTGCCGTGCACTGGTGTAGGAGCCACACAGGCAAAAAGATGATGATATTTCTTTTCATCGGTAAGTAAATCACGCATAGATATTCTCATACCTTACGGGATTGGTCGATGTTATGCAATATAAGTTTTGGAAAAGTAAACATAACTCATTTGAGGAAAAGTATAATGAATGTTCATTTATAAGTATTGCCTAGTAGTAATAGCAGTTAGGTTTCCGTTGTTAACAAAGAATCTTTTCAGTTTGTTTTTTTCGATATACAGTATGGGTCCTTGGAATAAATCTTTATCAATATTATACTACTTTGATAATATTGAAATGTCTCCCTTGTACTCATATATTGGGAATATGAGATACGTACTTCATAAACAATCTGAATATGCCACCTCAGTCGGTTTTACTTACCTACCATAAAGCTCTATAATTGGAGTACGCTTCGCCTCATCTTTCCAAACAAAAAAGTCTGCCAAAATCTGAGGGGGGCGAGGTAGCACGCATGTGAAGTTTTCAAGTCAAAGGTACATCATTGTCGGTTGTTAATACAGTTTATTTCTAAATGAATTTTTATGGCAGCAACGCTTTATTGACAACCGACAAAGATGTACCTTCGACTTGAAAACACCAAACATATTTGACATATTCTTTTTATACTTCATAACACTAAATGGAGCAATAGATAGTCGACTGTACATACATTAACATATGGTTCATTATTGGATGCAGTCTTTGGAAATGTCAAACAAAAAAGCCAAGGATCATTTTTGATTGTATTTTCAAACAAAATATAGAAGACAGCAATCCTTAAGCGCGTTAAATATGGAGAAGTGTCAAACGTCAAATAGTTACTGCCCGTCAGAAAGAAAACGATTGTCTTTGAATCGATTCTGTAAACGAAGCTTGATTTTCGATTTAGGTTAAATCTTTTATTACGAAAGTAATGATAAATAAAGTAAAACTGTACTTACATCTGAAATGGTATTTCATCTTTTTGTAAACTAGACGAAATATAACATTTTTTACATCCAAAAACAGCGCATAAGGGCATTTTCACGGAGCTTGTTATCCATTGACAGCGATGACGAAAATGCGTGACATCGATTATTGAAATAGTTTTTATAGTGGTACTAGATTTTCCGCCAATACTTTTGACAGAGGGGAAATGATACTCAAGGCCTCTCCTGGTTTAGAACTCTCTGTTACCTACTTAATATAATTTAAATTCTGTTATAATGATGACTTCAACAGTATGTGTATGTTTAAAGTTTTTTTTTTTCAAATCACTAATATTAAGTACCTAAAGTCAACGAAATCGACAAAACAAAACCCTTCGAATTAGTCCCTACCATACTTACTCTGGTAAAATCATACCATTCTGGCCGTGCCACTTCTAGTACAACTGACTAATAGGTATGACTCTTATTTTTCATTAATAATGAATGCATAGCATAGTCTTTTATTATCAAATCTAGAGCAGAGCCCGACTGGGGAACTACCTCCACCATACAGAAAACCACAGCCAATTAGCACTACACCCTACTCATAGTGTTATGTTCCTGCCGGTGAGTAAGGTTGCCAGAGAGCACAGAGGATGCAGTGTGTTGCCGACGGGGATCCTCTTGTCCCTTTAGCTGTCAACATAGTGAATCCTCTTTTATATGAAAGCGTCGGCAACGCACATGAGACACCTCTGGAGTTACAGGCGTCCATAGGCTACGGTAGCTGCTTACCATGAGGTGAGCAAAATACCTGTTTGCTACCGTTGTAGTATAAAAAAATGGATACAAAATGTAAATTTATCTTTGTATTTGCCTAAGCCTGCTAAAATAAATAGTACACATAACGAACTCATCCGTTATTTTTTTATTTCTACAAAACGAGGAAGCAAAGAGAATTTTAACTATTTATATTGAAGGTATTGCTATTATTTTCTAGTCTGGTCATAAATAAAGTTAAAAATAATGGTTTTTTTTTACATAATCAACCTTAATTGCTTAACAATATGTTGCTTGAGACCAAGAGGGTCTCCCTAATGTAACGGATTTATAAAATTGTAAAAAAGTTCAAAATCTTTACTATTTTATGTTAATGTATGCTTATTTTGTAGTATGTGAGTCCCTATATTATAATTAAGCACTTTTATTAAATAAATTAAAGATGAATAGAAGGCTTTCATATTATTCCTTATTCCAAGAACGATTAAATTTACGTATATTACATAAGTAATGAAAAATGCACTAAAAAATAAATTGTTAAATGATTGAATTATTATTTATCACGTGAACCCATCCACGTCAAGCTTAGGCGTATTTATTATACGTTAACTTGACATTTCAGTCATTTCATTTAAGTATCTCCTGTCCAATTAAACTTCATTGTCAAATTGATTTTGACCACTCACAACACGGCAACTTTTCTTATTGGTGAAATGGCATGAAACCTTTGCGGAATTAAGGTTAACATAAAAAAATATGCTTAAAGAATGAGTACTTGATTGGTTAATAAGACATAAGACATTTTAGTTTTGTAAACGTGAAAATGGGTCGTGTTTTCACATGAACTTTGCTTGCCTTTACTCGTCTTGATATTATATGTCGATGATAATAAATAAATAAATATTATAGGACAATCTTACACAAATCGACCTAGGCCCACAGTAAGCTCAATAAGGCTTGTGTTATGGGTATTAGACGACGAGTCGACGATATAATAATATATAGATATAGATAAATACTTAAATACATAGAAAACATACATAACTCAGGAACAAGATATCTGTGATAAACACACATCAAATGCCCTGACCAGGATTCGAACCCGGGACCTCCTGCTTCGTAGGCAGGGTCACTACCGACTGGGCTAGGAGGCCGTTAAAAGTATGAAATGGTGTAAGATGCAATTAGCAATGTTCATGATTTTTTTGAAAGACTCCGTTTGATTATATTTCCCGTGAGATTCAAATCTATCTAATAAACTTCTATCTATTGTAATAGGTAGCCCTGAAACGCCAAAAATGCAAAAATACGTCAGGCAGATTCGTCGCGCCTCAAAACACCCCATACAAAAAACTTGAAGTGCGTGCTGTGCGTGACGGCACCGGCGTCCAGTATATAAGAAGGGACTCTGTGCCGGCGTCCAAGGTGCGGAAAACTGTTCGGAAGGAATAAGTTTTTGGAAGATATTTGGTTTTTGGGGAGTGAAAGATGGGTTTAAGTATAGTCATACTTTATTTTTCTTATTAGAACACAAGAAATGTAACTAAGGGCATTAAAAATGGCTCAACTTTTTGTTTTTAAACTGATTTCGTATTTTCACATTTTTATATTAATTTTGTGTTGTTGAACGTGTTTATTAAACAAATTCAATGGAATATTTTTCACACATGGTCTCAATTATATGGAATCTTCTCGTACTTACAGCATTTTAATTACAACCTGTGACGTCAGGGCGCCCACTGGCGCCAATTACAGGTTGTGCTTACTGTTCAAGCCCGACCCGAAGTGACGCGCGAACTGCAGGCTGTGTTGCTTTAATGCATAAGCGTAACAACCGAAGCCTCTGGAACAATATGTGTATAATAAAACTATAGATATTCGTCGAGCGTCATGGACACATTTGCGCCTGGAACGCAGCGGGTTGTTAGTGCAAATTTTAAAATTATTTTATTTGTTTTATTTCAAGTTTATAAGTAAGTTATTCGGTGACTAAACGTGACAGATCTAGAACCAAAACTAACTACGTGTACAATAGCAAGCAATTAGGTAGGATTAAGGTTTGTCAAGGCGTGCGGCAACGGCAATATGACCGACCGTACCGACAATACCGACCGCATGTTGTGCTTAATGCGATAAAGCAATACTGTAGGTATCTGCTAAAGATAAGCCACCTAATTAAGTAAGTATGTTAATTATTTCAACTTCCAACTTATAAGACCCGATCACTTAGGTACCTTTTTTACACCAAGACGACGGAGGCAAATGAGCATACGCTCGGCCTGATAGTAACTAACTAGCTACCGTCACCAATGGACGGCGTTGCAGACCCTTTAATATAAAGGAGGATTCTTTGTGTTGACGGCAAAAGGGATAAGAGCGTCCCACACACTGCATCCTTTTTTAGTTCTCTAGGAACGTTACTTACCGACAGGAACACAACACTATGAGTAGGGTCTAGTGCTAATATTTGACTGACCTACAAACTGAATACCAAAACCATAAATATCTTCCACGCCCACAGACCAGCAATACGCATGTGTGATCGTAGGGCAGAGGCAACTAAAATATTCTTTCGTACATGACCGCGCCCATAAAAATATTATTTCGCAACAAAAATGCAACACGTGAGACACGTCACTGCGCATTCACCGGCGCCGCATCAAGTTTCAATGTGGCGGATCCTCAATCAGGTATAATGCTAGAATAGGCGTCCTCGTCATCCAAGCGAGCCTGTCGCCATTCATTTGTCATACTGGACGGGCAGGAAAGCGAGAGTGCTAGTAATCGCAATTACGGCACCATTAGTGCTGCGAGTTCTGCTAGCGGATTGCGCTTACATAATTGTCATCCTTTTTGTATCGGCGCTTTGAACGATAGCTTTAAGAGTCCGCTAATGTTTATTTTTTTTCACTTCTCATGCTCAAAAAGTGTGTCGTATTATGCTTACCAAGGCGGACTAAAGTAGTACATTTAGCCTCTAGGGCTAGTATGTATACATATTTATGATTTACAAAACATTTTAAATTGACCAATCGGAACACTTCACCATATTAAATCCACCAATCACAACACACATATCGAAGTTAATCGGAACGCTAGATACTTTTTTGGTGCGTATACTGTGTAAATAATTAAAGTCCTTAAAAAAACATTGTATTTAATATCAACCAATCAGAATACAGCAATGTTAAAATCGACCAATGAGGAAACGCAATTTATTTCAAAAACGTGAGGTGTTTTTTAGTTCCTACTTCACAATCATTAAAAAGGATTGTAATTTTATGGAAGCGCTTTAAAGCGTGTTTAAACTGTTTAAACGGCTATTAGACATGGCAATTTGTAGGGCCCAATCGGTTGTGTCCAACTCCTGTCGGCCCCAAAGCACGTTATTACACTTTCCCTACAAATCGCCCCTACCGACCCTACCTCACCAACAAATCGTCCCTACCGACCCTAGCTCAACGTTTACAGAGATGCCTTCAAAACATCAAAAAAAAGTATTTGGTGAAGCACGGTGATAGTACTCATAACAGTACACATTAAATAAAATCTGAAACTTTTTTTATTATAGATATTTAAATGACCGCTCGAGCTGCCTGAATCTAAATTCATCTGCCCAACCCTTCTATGATTTAAATACAAAACTAGATAAATATATTAATTACCAGCGAATCTACACAATTTAACTTTTATATTGAATAAAAAACCAGACGGAATGTGTAGAAAATGGCTAACATTATAAATAAAAAAGGTAAAATAACTCTAACGACCTCCATAAACAGCTGCGGGTATCGGGGCACTGCTGATCGCCCTAGATCGGGACTCCTACTCCCTAAGTACTATTACACCTACCAACCCGACAGGTTGGACCCTACAAATTGCAATGTCTAATAGCTACTTTAAAGAGCTAATTATACCGTCGTCTGTGGCATTTATTCGAGGTGCTTACATTTTGTATCTATGTCAAAGAAGTTAAAAAAATTAAAAGACCGTCAAGTTAAACCATAATTTAAGCTTAGTTTAGTTCTTGTGCGTAAATAATAAGTATTTTTATCTTATTTTCTCGCAATCGAAGTGAAAAATAGTATGCATTACTCTGGTCTAAAAGCCATATTACCACTCGAACAATTTTCCCTCACTTCGTTCGGGAAAATAACCACCTCGTGGTAATATGGCTTACTTTAGACCCTTGTCAAACAATCTACTATTAGATTTCAATCAACTTTTCGAAACTATTTTGCAGTAATTGACAAACCTACTATTTGCCTGTAAACATATTTTGAAAGATCGTTTCTTTTTAAATTGCATAAGCAGAACACTTTTTTTTATGTTTTATTTATAAACTAGCCTTTTCCCGCGGCTTCGCCCGCGTACTATAAGTACTCAAAAAGGATACGATACCCATGTGGATTTTCAGACTTTGTGACCACATTTGCCCCTTTTAGGGGTTGAATTTACGAAAAACCTGAAACACGTGTTTACTCGTTTATCGTTAGATATACTCCTGTGAAATTTCGAATAAAATAGTCTAACAAATAATTTTGTATTAAGCAGAACGTCTGCTAACGATACCACAATGCTTAGAAAAAATGGAAAAGTAGAAAAATCCACTGCCTCAGGCGAGACTCGAACTCGCGACTCTGGGATACATGCCCATCGCTCTGACCAACTGAGCTACTGAGACGCACCTGATGGCTGCGAATTTCTCCACTATATTCCATATGCGTCTTAGGGGGACGCCTAGCGACATCTGCCGAAGAAGTCTTACACTTCTCAACCGGCCATCGGAGTCCCAAGTTGTATTGAGAATTCACCGATAACAATGCGCTACCCCATACTACAATTAATTTTGTATTAAGCAGAATGTCTGCTAACGATACCACAATGCGTAGAAAACATGGAAAAGTAGACAAATCCACTGCCTCAGGCAGTGGATTTTTCTACTTTTCCATTTTTTAGTCTAACAAATCTTGATTCGCCATACAAACTTTGGACCCCCAGGTTACCCCCTTAGGAGTGAATTTTGAAAAATCCTTTCTTAGTGCATCCCTAGACCTTATAAGGAACCTACGTGCCAAATTTGGAATCTCTAGAACCAGCGGTTTCGGCTGTGCGTTGATATGTCAGTCAGTCAGTCAGTCAGTCAATCAGTCAGTCAGTCAATCAGTCAGTCAGTCAGTCAGTCAGTCAGTTTCTTCTTTTATATATTTAGATAATTCACCGTAATCCAACAGCTGTCTGACGTGGCTAGCTCTCAGTCTAAGAGAAGTGTGAGTGTGATAATGTCTTCGAGAAATGTTTGTTTACATGATAAGACAAAATAATGTATTCTGTATATAAACTGTTTCAATCATATGTTCATTTAGTGTCTCTGCAAATAATAGCACTACATACATACACTGATTTGTAATAAAGATTCTAGACTCAATGAGTACAAGAACAAATTTAAAAAAAATGAACTTGACAACAGTAGCCACTTCGAATAAGGTATAATATTTAATCCACTATTCCATTAAAGCATACATTTTAAATCCATTTGTGAATCCGAAATAAAATCCTATTAAGTATATCCGACGATACCTTCGTGGGATGGCAACAAAAACAAACCCCACTTCACACTTTTAAGCAATTTAAATACCTTAATACCAACCTGAACTGTCACTCAAGTTAGAGCGATTAGCAGGGAGGCCGGGAACAAGTTTTTTGGGACCTTAAATGTTAATTTGGAGCGCTTTGTTGTCTGACCGTCTTCTTTGATGTTGTTTTGTATTCTTCTTCTACGAATCTTTTCGTCAAAGTCCGTAGTAGATAGGAGATTGCTCCGGAATTCCCAGAATGATCTTAGCCTGATGATGCACTGCAATTTTACACGACAAGATTTATGCTCCAAGTTTGTGTTGGCGATTGGGAATCGAGAGTTTGTATAGGTATTATACAGTTTTAAGGCAATGTTGATTGCTGGCGTAAAATACCCGAGTCTAAAATTAAGAGTATATTTACCAAGTTCATGTCATGGCGCTTACAGTGACAGGTTTTTACCTTTTAAAGATATTATCAAATTTTATTAATTAACTGTCCCTCCGCTAGATGAAATATTTTTATAGCATAGTTTCTGTGTTGTTTACAATGTTGGAAAAATATTTAAGCGTCCGTCCACGTTTAAAATATTTTTAGTTATTTCGTGTAAGTGATATGTAAAATACATGTCAAAAATACGAGCAGGTATAAAATTTATGCCAATCGCAGTAAAAGTAATGACGAAGTATATTATACCTATCTTGAAACAAATCAATAGAGCCAGATTTTCAAGCAGTGACCGTTTTTTTCCACAGGAAGGCTTGTTAATTTACATGGGAGGGATCCGGCTCGCCATCAGGATTGTCCACACCACTCGACTCTGACGGCCGTGACCAGCCCTATTGTGGCCCGAATCCAACTCGAATTGGAATCAATCGAGCGCCAATGTCAAAAAACTCTATAAAAAGTGTGAGAGCTTCACTGTTTGGGTGACAACAGTTGGACAAGTGTGCAATCGGCGATCGGCGATATAGTTTGACCGGTGGTTCTTGAACATTGGTGTGCATTTAAAGGCTCAATCTGGGTAGAATGCAACTGCAACCTGGCATAAAGGATTTGGTAGATATCCCTACTTCGAATACAAACAACATAATAAGAGTTCGCTGGGAAGATTTTTACAACGTGTGAAATCCACGTATTTGTATTTATACCGTAGACTGAACTACATGCAAACGCCCGTTAGCTGCGGTGTTCATATATAATTTCGCGACCAATAGTCGCTTGCTACGGTGGTGGTATAAAACAAATTGTAAATGCTATATCGGCTTTAGGATGTTTAGGATAGTATGTTATTTCAGAATTAGGATGTTATTAAAAATTTCAACGATATAATTATAAGTAGGCTCCTAACTAGACGATTAAGTAATGTTAAAATGTACTTGACGGCGCGCGGCGCTATGGCTAACCATTATTACACACAAGCCAACTGTTAAAATATAGTGCAACAAGAGAGCTTCAGATACAAGTAGCTTAGTGGGTAATGAGTAATAATACTGATAATCTTCAAAATAAACACAACTGTAATAACACCGGCATTGTTCTAATACGGACAATGATGCTGTGTAAGTATAATGTCAGGAAAAGAACAAAGTATAAATGTTTATACATAAAGTTTTGATTGTTGAAAATTATGTGTTGTGTAAACCTAGTTAAATCCTTCGTAAAACCTATACCTACTAATTAAAAATAATACCTGTTAAGGCGAAATCACAGTGAAATTTAATCTCAAATAAATGGAAATATGGTAAGCGGGTGATAAAGAAAAATACCCAAGGGACTAATAACGCTTAGTCGCTGTATAGACATAGTTCCACGTATCAACTCTGTTGGATTGGTCGAAGTAACTTTTCTGTCCTCTAACATGTCCGCCTGTCCGGTAGCGGGTCAGACTAAGAAAAACTTTGACAAAAAATAACCCAAATTAACTGTATCGATGCACGTATTTGGAACATAACCAATCACAGCAAAATAAGTTTTAGTATAGTAATATTTTTTTAGAAATCGCTTATCTGGAGTATAATTAAATTATGAAATACTTAGTTTTACCTAGTCACTAAAATTCCAAAACACATTTATATCTAACACTAGCCAATGTATCTAACTAAATAAAATTGTATATATATACCTAGTCGGTCCATAAGTTCTGTCACAAGGGTTTTAAGTGATAAAATATAATACCTATAATAAATAATAGGTCATATACATATGAAACATATTCTGGTGTTTCAGTTAGAATGAACTATAATTGACAACTGATGCCAGAATTTGAAGTTCCTATTTCGGGATGATATTTACTCTACATATTGAGTTGGGCTTACCTTGGTACCAAAGCCGCGGATCCAAGCGAATCCCCCGGTAAGCCTCTTAACAACAATAACTCGATTTATTTCAATAGATTTCGCATGACGAAGGGTAAGAAAACCTATGTCATCTTGCGTATCTGCCTTCGGTTCTAAAAGCTTATGTGAATATTATGTAATAGGTACGGGTACAATAAATATCATATCACTTCTAACTAAGTGGGACTACATTTAACCGTAAAGCTACGAGTATGAAGGTTAGGGAATTGCTTTATACTCGTAAGTTCCAGGAATGTTAAGATTAAGTAATAGAAACACAATATGTATATTATTGTCTCAAAAACTTTTAAATGTTACTTTAATCATTTCTTTAGTTATGTGCAGGTTGTGTTTACTTATTTAGTTAGTCAAAATCACAACAAATTTAATGTAAATTGTAGTTTTTTTATTTTTTATTTCCACCTAGTCTAGTTAATCACGATGAGATTAAAAGGTACCAGAAGAGTTCAATAACCATCTTAAGGTGTTCTGTTAATGTCGTAAATGTTGTATTGGCTTCGTCCGTTATAACTTATGTTAATTTATAACATAATTAGTTACAGACATTCTTTATTTTTCTCTGATTCTTCACCTTTATGGCAAAGAATGAAAAGCAGTAGTCTACTGGCCATTGGTAGACTTTACCTCCTTGTAATAAGGCTTATGAATAAGGTTAACATTGTGGTACATTATATTTTTTGGGACGAAGTTCCTTATCGGACGGTTCGCGGATGGGGGGCTAGGCGAAAAACACGTGACCGTCCCGAAAACGCGACACTAAGCCATGCGATTGAAACACATTTGAAATGAAAAAAAATAAATAGAATAGAATAAAGTGAAGTGAAGTGAAAAGTGATACACAGTGAAAAGACAAAAAAAAGTCAAAAAGTCAAAAAAGGCAAAAAGTCAAATGTCGAAAATGAAGTAAAATAAAATAACATAACTTCGTTCCATCCGAGTGTTCCACGACACTCGCATTTTTTTTTATTACCTTCGTTGGTAACTATATAAATATAAACTGTTACTTACATTACTTTGTATGTTTAAAGTCTACAGACGCCTTCGCTATTCATCCATCTTCATCCACAAATATTTCTTTACATGAATGAAAAAGGCATAACCCTAAAGAGCACTAACAAAATAAGTATAACTTTAAAGTCTTTAGCTATTGGACAAAGCCGAAACATACATACATATATATTAAGGTATTTAGAACCAGCATATCAAGTATTTCAATAATCGGTACAACAGTAGTTACAAAAAAATTAACAAATTACGTTTCTTAGTTTGGAGCAGCCAGTATATACTTAAAAGGTCACGAGAAAATATATCCTCATTGAACAGTATGAAACATCCTTCATCCTATTTAAATATCTTTTTTATTCGTTACACTTATTACAAATTAGACTTGACAAATGTATGTGATGGCAGGTGCCAACACTGACATACATACAAACATATTGCGTTGCTTTTCCGTGACGTGTCACTAATAAGCTATTGCCAAAAACACTGCTAATGACTAATACAGTATGTTTCTTTATGTTTTCGGATATTGGAAATTACTTTTCTTAGAAAAATATTTTTTTATCTAATTAAAATAAAATGCTTTAGAGCATTCCTGAGAAGTAACCCTATGTGGGATTTAAGGGTTTGTCCAATAGCTGAAGCCATACTGTATAATAGAACAGTAAGCTCTGTATGCACACGCAGCGCAACAAATAGAAGGATAAATAAATGTTAAACTTCCTCATTTATATAATACGACACTTCTTATTATCCCTCATTGTAAAGTGATAAATTCCCAAGTAAGCTAATTAGGGTTGTATTACACAGTGGTCGTGATGATCGAAAAGCTTTCACTTTCGGAGTGCGCGCACGCCTCCGCGGATCTAGTTACATAATGCGCTTGACATACGACTGATAGCTTTCTTAGTCTCGTATTTTACTCAGTTGCAATATTTGATAATCAACCTTAATCTTTAAAAGTTAAAGTTTCGTTTTAAGACAATGCTAGAGCGAAATACGTGGCCAAGTAAGTAGTCATTGCTGGAACAAGGCCACAAACTGTCTTTGTTTGTACGCATTGTATACAGTCTTAGTAGTATAAATAGATAAATAATTGCAGTTCATTCAAGAATTTTCTTTTGTTTTCAATTTTAATATAATTTCTTTTGTAGGTTATAAATATTTAAGTAAAAGGCGATTTTTGTGATAATAGAATTTGGTTCATTCATAAGGCTACAAAATAGTCACGAATGATATTCTACAGATGGTAAACTTAGGAAGAACCCCCTAGACAAGGCTACGTAGTATTTTAGGATCCATATGAAAACGACAAAGCCCCTACTAATATTATGAAGTCCAAAGTAACTGTCTGGTCCTCTTCACATCTCTTTTAGTCCCGGGGAAGGACAAATAAAAGTTTTTGTCCCGTGAATCATCCCTTACTAATTGATGCATCTAACTGAATGTTTGATATAAAATTTTGCGTATTAATCCCACGCAGATTAAGTCGTGAGCAGAAGCTAGTATATTCATCAATGTTAGATGACAAACACTTTAGTTTTAGATCTAAAGGAACAGTGCACGCATGCCCATTAAGCCAAGTATTGTAAACACCAGTTTCTCTACCAGCATGTTCTTATAGTGCTGATATATTACAATGTAACGCTTAGGTGATAGTATCAACACCAGGTTTCCATAACGGGAGCTTGGAAAACATACACGTAATTTGGATTATTTATTGGGTTTGGGATACAGTGCCACCTCACTGGCAAGGGCACAACACGATATACTATCACCGTTACATTTTTACTAATAAATATTTTTAATCCGAATCTATCTGTGTGTTTGTAACATCTATGTATGTCTATATATATTACCTTTTTACGTTTTTAAACCGATTTAGCTGAAATTACGTTCGAGTCCCGATAAAAAAAATGTTTTTATTTTGACGAATTTACTATGGAAATGAGAATTTTACACAGACTAAGATTCAAGCAAGAGCTAGTTTACTATTAATCGATGTTAGTAGGTACAACGCCGGGTGATCTCAACTTGCAAGATAAAAGCTATCTTAAAGGAACTAATTGAATTCGGGTCGGTATGTTAAATTTATCAATTATATCAATTAAATCTAAACGCTTTGTTATTAATGATATATCTAAACAGTATCTAACTATTTTGTATGTTGTACACTCTTTGGTGTTCGTGTAAAATAAATAAATGACCGGCGTAAAACTTTACTAACCTAAAAACATTCTTACTTAGTACTAATTCCAAACAATATAGTTAGCAAAAGTTAAGCTAATAAGGCCCTTATTATCTTCTTCAGACGATTGAAATTTATATGGTCTACTTTGATGATATCGTTAAAAGAAATGCTTGTGTTAATCAAGTACTCCCATGGCATTTACTAAGGCTCTGTTACAGCGTGATCATTGGATGGGATTAAATGTGCCAAGTCAAAAGCCAAAGCGGACTAGCAGATCAATTTAGGCATGTCATACTTTTACCTACTACAATTATGTTAAGGACTATACTTAGTGTAGAGCGGAGTGCGTTGAGCAGTTGAGCACGTAGTAAGCTGAGCAAAACTTAACATTGTAGACTATAACATTACAGTATTTACAGTGCAATCATTTTAAACAAAAAAGAACCGACTTCACTTAGAGTACCTTTCCAAAAGAAAATGCCCGAGCAATATAAAAACATTTAAATTACTATAGGTGTGCCTATAGTATTTCCCTCGATTTCTCCAGGATCCCATCATCAGATCCTGGCCTGGTACAGTGAAACCAACTGTATACTCTTTCAAACACAAAAATAATTTTCCAAATCAGTCCAGCCATCTTCGAATAATCAGTAAATAATAGCAAAAACAAAGATCCCGACGAATTCAGAACCTCCTCCTTCGAAATCTTCAAGTCAGTTGAAAAGGAAGTTGAAGAAGAAATAAATAGGAACTCCTTGAAAGCTGGAATCGCTTTAGCCTTTCACTTGATCCTAGTATTGGGCTAGAAACGCGTACGTGACAAATGTCAATCGCACCGTTCATTATAGAATAACAACTACTTTAAACCAATTAGATTAAATCCGTTCGAATTGGAGTGTAACAAATTGATATAGTGGTTAAAGAAAATTGTGAAGGAAAGTAATTATAGACCTACCTACGGTGGTACGGAACTTTTTGCATGTCCAAATGGCCGTGACTAATTTTAGTGGTAATACTGAATATATATTTTTTATTAATAGAAAAACATGTTTTGTGATGATCATTGCTATTCTATGATTGTCTTTATATGATATCTCAATATTACGAGTTGTTAATTAATTGTAGTACAGTCAGCATCAAAAGTAACTACGCAAACGAAGACGTCAAAAGTCCTTTTTAAAAAGGAATAAGAGCTTTTGACGTCTTCGATTGCGTAGTTACTTTTGATGCTGACTGTACCTACTAACTTAACAAATTAGAAGTGCGATAAAAATTGTTCTCCCAGTACTGTTTAGAGTTTTTGGACCCGGGGTATGTCCTTAAACTACGTCCGGACCTGGGTATGTCCTTAAACTACGCCAAACAGAGAGGTATGGGCACTGCGAATGGCATCTCGCTAAGTGTGGTAGGGCACGTTCAGCGAATGTCGTCGCTCAAATCTGGAGCAGAGCCCGACTGGGGAAGTACCTCCAACTTACAGAAAACCACAGCCAAATAGCACTAGACCCTACTCATAGTGTTGTGTTCCTGCTGGTGAGTAAGGTTGCCAAAGAGCTCAAAGAGGACCCAGTGTGTTGACGATGAGGGACCTTCTTGTTCCTTTAGTCGTCAACACAGTGAATCCTCCTTTTTGTAAAGGGTCGGCAACGCGCATGTGACTCCTTTGGAGTTGCAGGCGTCCATAGGTTACGGTAGCTGCTTACCATCAGGCGGGCAGTATGCTTGTTTGCCACCGTCGTGGTATAAAAAAAAAATAGATAACTACTAATCGCACGTACATTCAACTACAAAGAGATGTATCCACTTTTGAACCTTATTACAACGCAATAAGGTGAAAAAGTGGATACATCTCTTTGTAGTCGATTGTACAAATATAGTATTTTGTTTACTACAGATTTTTTTTGTACAAAGCTGTACTTAATACCTAAGCGGAGTAATTATTAAAATTTATTATCTTGAACATAATGCTAAATGAACATAATAATGGTGCACATATATTACAAGTATCTAATCATAGGCTATTGCGGCTTCACCGGAGCAGGTTCACCATACAAAAATACACTAAAAGAGAAACAGTTTCCTTAAAAGGTAGGCAGTTTAGCACTATTCTATAATATTCAATTCAAATCATCTTTATTTATGTATCAAATGGCAGTAGCAGCCCAAATATGTATTCCGGTAGAATTACAATACAATGTACATTTGGGTTCCATTATATTGACACTCTGTATAATTGTAACTTATTCGTTTATTTCACATGATAAGAATGTTTACTCAGTTACACACAAATTGCATATTGTTGATTAGGGCGATATGGACATAATTTATTAACTTCTGCAGCCTTTACTAGTTTATATTTTAATTGTTTACTGCAAATCAACTAACAGAATTACATGAACCAGTTCCTTGATTAATTGGCTTCGTCCTTTCCACAGTGTAAATATAAAAGTCTCGTTAAGTGTTCTCACTCTTCAAATTTCAATGTTATACAGTGTATTCGCACAGGCTAAAGAGATTTTAGATCTTCGATAGCCTATCGTTTTGAACACCACGGTATCAACGTAAAATTTAACCGCTGGTGTAAAATCATGTTTTCCATATTATTTTTCTTTCCATTTATATACAATACAAATACTCTTTATTGCAGGAAATAAGCAAATGTAAGCAGAGGTAAACTGCAAGCGGTCGAATCGCTAAAAGCGATCTCTTCCAGGCAAACTATCGTAACGGTATCAAATATGAGTACAGATTATAATTCTGTTTATCCAGCAGAATCTTTTACGACTACTTTAATAACCATAATGATCATTGAAAGAAATTGAATTGATTGGAAGAGGTCCCTTAAAGGGATAAGTCGCTTTTGTACTTACGTTTTCCTATTATTGTATTGTTTTTGACTGGTTTTTGTACAATAAAGAGTTTTTACATTACATTACATCATTGTACTGGCTATGACACATTCATTGTAGGATTGGTCCCTACCGAATCGTCTTAGGGCAATTGGTAACAATTCGAAACTGTATTTACTTTACGAGGATCAAAAGTAAATAGTGATTAAGATTGCCAAACAACCCCGACTGTTCTAATTGGGAGGCAAATCGGTTCGCGAACGCTTTAGCAGATGGAGATAGAAAAAAGTAACGTTTCCTACATCCGAACAATTTAGAAACGGCAGTTATTAGGTACTATAGAAATTATAAAGCATTTAGGAAACAATATCTGTAACACAAGCAAGACTGAGCAGACACGGTACTGAGATAAAAATCTTTAGCTGTATCATGCTTAATAATCTTTGAAATTATAGTTATTGTCATGTTGTTATTATTAATAGTCCGAAACACTGAGGAGATACTCTGGGCGAGGAAAATAGAGTTCTATGGTAGGCTTTTATACCTTCTCGTAAATTGTCTGCAAGTTTGGCACTATGTGGATATTGAGGGTACCAACCCAAAGAGCCTTTACACTGAGAATATGATTGAATGGCATATATTCCCCTTGGAGGCTGGAGGGGTATTGTGAGCATCATTTACGAGTATATTATAATCAATCAAGGTGCGCACACGAAATGTAGTTTTGACAGGTGTCCTATACATGAGCTACTACAATAAAGTGATTCTGTAATGTAATTTTACACATGTTACTAATAAAGCTGAGAATTTGATAAATTACTAATGAGTCCGCGTTCTGGAAATATTCGCCTTACAATGTCTAAATCTTCATCAATTCGTCGAATATTTAAAGCGCACATTTTATAAACTAGGCGAGTGAAGTATCATTTTCTACGTATTTTTTGCGCTGAATCAAATGAAATCATACCCATACTTATAGGATCAATATTTCGCAAATTATCAACATGTCGCTCATCAAACGATAGGTCTTTAAAAATAAGATTTTTAATCCTTAAATTAAATTTCCGAAATAATCGATTCAAAAGATTAAAAAAATGTGTCCTACCTATCTAACTATTGAACCATAAGTCAGATAAATATAAAAAAATTCAAGACATTAATAAGCCTTAACACAAAATTTACATAAATTGATTTTAATATTATCGGTTCAGCCATTTTTTAATTTTTTGAGCCATCTCCAAAAAACTTCTTCCTAGTGCAGATACGTCCTTTTGGTATTAGTTTGTTCTTATTCCATCGAAGGTACGGAACCCTATTATGCGTGGTCCCACACAAAAGTAATTATTTAAAATAAACAATGTAAACATAAAATAATATTTTTTAGAATATCCAGACCACTTTCGTGTAGAAAAATGTTACGTTTTACTAAATTTTCAGTGAAAATGTTGTGACTAAGTTTATACACCGTGGCTTTTTTCCGTTAATTTTAGCATATGGTTAGTGATAATTAAGGAAACGAATTGGCATAGTAACTTCTTAAAAAAATCGTTTCTTTCGTTTTTTTATACATACAATAATTGTTAAATTGGTCACTAATATGGGTATAATTAACTCGACCAAACAATTGAAAATTATTAGATGTCAATGTAATTTCGAACATAAATAGTCCGAGATACAAAGCAAGCGGTGTTACAGACTAAAATAATAATATAATGTAGGATTACACAATCAGAAAAATAAAAAATAACTATATATTATCTCAGAAATAGAGCTAATTAAGATACTGGTGTCATTGCGAAATTAACTCAATTGAAACTCAGGAATGTACAGTCAGCAGCAAAAGTAGCTAAGCGGATAAGGTGTTCAAAATGAGCTTGACACACCTTTATTGATAAGAGAATAAGAGCGCGTGCAGGTCATTTTGAACATCTCACCCGCTTAGCTACTTCTGCTGCTGACTGTACCTTAGGAATCTACTTTATTTTGTACGGACAGGTTTTTACATCTTACCTCAAAATCCCCAACAACCCGAAACACTACTCTGGAGAAACAATTTAGAAGGTTAAACGCGTTGAAATCACTCGTGGAATTTTTGAATTACGCTTAAAACACGAAAATAGCGTCTGCGGTGAAACCTTAAATTGATTTCTGCTACGAAACAATGAACATTGTAACTTGAAAATGAATTGAATGAATCAATTTAAGTAATCAAATATGAATATAGTATTACATATTTTTTTTAGTATTATTGATTCTTTATTAACCATCCATATACAATCAGTGATCGTATATATAATTATATTCTTGCTACATTTGTTTCTTGTTGTAAGACAATTTTTCTGGTTTTATCATAAAAGATTAAACCTGGGCGACCAGGAAACTGAGAAGACTTCCAATTGAGAAGCAAAACTGGGCGTTATTTTGGTGAATCAAATGATAGAAGGAAAACAAATAGCTATTATGGTAAGTATCAAATGTACCTACCTATTAAATTTGTTAAAGAGGATAGGTACCACCTATTTGAATTTAAACTCCGATTTGAATGACCCACGATTTACGATACTTTTTCTTGTGTTCCTTTAATTTGATTTAAAATAAAAAAGTAAAGAAACGGAGTTAGATTACGAGTAGGTATTTAGGAACTTTTAAATGATTTGGAAACTTTACATTTGTATTAAAAGTATTAAAACACCCGTGATCTACAAAATGTTACAATAATAATATGCCATTTCGTTCTGTAAGTTTTGTTGAATTATCTTAATACAAAATAACAGGGCTGCAATGTTAATTAGAATAATAAACTTACCCGAAACACTATTTAAATAGTTTTACTATTCCTGTTATAACGACATCTATCGGTTTTTTAATCGAACGAGCGGAGCGTAAGCGTAGCAAGTTTTTACTAACAACTTCTGGCTTGTGGGACGTCTCGGCATTTCGATGGCTTTTTGATTTTGATGGTTTGTTCCGCGAAAACTTTAGTAACGCTTTTCTGATCTTCATGAATTTTTTGGGGTTGTAGCAGAGGTACATATAATTTGAGAAATCGCATATAAGCAGGATCGACCAAGGCGTCATGGAGCTAGAAGACGCGAAAAAATCAACATAAGGGTCTTGTTATATTGGTGATCTCGTTTACAAGAAAATCGCTAGTTCTGAGTTCGAGGCGGACTACTTGTTGTAGAGGGGTCATGGTTGATTCTACTTAGGTAAAAAAGTGGTGTGGAAAGCACATGCTCACTATGCTAATGATTCAATCTCTAGCCGTCAATAGTACTTATGTGTTTTTGTGCTCTTGTAACAAACTCCTGGATTGTTCAAGACCTTTGAAAAAAGCCCTTCTAATATTTAAAGTCAGTGTTATAAATATATATACAATGTAATAAAACTTTCGCCTAACAACAGTAACAACCCGGTCATCGCCCGTGTAAGTATGTACTCTAGGGAATCGGGATACGTAACTCCGGCTGCCAAAGAACAATAAAAAACTTACTTTTTCTTTCCATTACACAAAAACCCCGACCTTTACGCTGATATTCTTCGTAACAAACTTTAAAATAAAACTTATGTAATCCATATAAGTCCGTATGTAATGATCGGAAAGTTTTAAAATATTAGCTGTACCCGCGTCTTCGCCCGCGTGCGTTTGGGAGCTGTTGTCATTTTGGTTTACTTTATCCAGACCTTTATTTTAAAATCTACGCTTTCTACATGTCAAAGTCCATCAAATTGGTCACCGAACCAAGAGTGCTTAGTCCAGCCGTAATAATATGATTGACTACGAGATCGAGATCTGCAAATGCATACCAGAGTTCCCGCTGCAGAACATGTTTCCAACAGAGGGCTGAACAGAGCACAACGAGCAGCGGAATGTTTTTCTGCAGCAACAGTACAAACCGGACGTAAGTAGGTATATGGCAATATCTGCGAAGATCGATGGCCGATTACCGCGTAGGGCCCAGACCCGGAGCTTAGCAGCGAGAATTACTTCAGCAGCAGCACGGCTGAGACTGGACAAAATTTTATGTCAAGTGGATTAAAATTGGAGGTTAAAATTAATCTCTGAATTCATAACTTCCTTTTTTTCTATTCGGCTGTTAGAGGCGAAATAAACCATGGTTCTCTCGCGATCTATGATTTCTGTTGGGTAAATGGAAACCGATAAATATTCACTACCTGTTCTATCTGCTTTTACTCGTACGTATCGGCAGGTGACAATCAAAACTCACAAAAAAATAAATAAAACGAAATCTACATTTTTTTCTTATTAGTAGTAGTAGTAGTCGTAGTTACTCGTAATTATGGATATGAATTTGTGGTAGTAGTTAGTGAGTTTTGGTTGTATATTGTAAGTAGATCTTATATAAGTATATTATAGATTTTATTACATCTATTTTATTTTATAGGTATAATAAAAAAATGTGGAGAATAAAAAATACCGCGAAGTGGAGGTATTTGATGACAAATATCATAATATATGTCCGGCTGTATGTAATTTTAAAATATTTTTGGAAATTAGTGTATGTAAACTGTTACTTACCTGATTATTCACTATACAAAATATAATGAAATTCTATGCAGTGGTTTTTGAATACCTAGTTCACGAAGAAATTCACAGACAGACATATAAAAATCCTAAAAATCACAGATTCAGTTAACGTTTCTATGGCACCTAAGAATTAGTTTTTCTCAAATAGGTATATACCATGTACCTATTTTTTTCTCTTTATTCATTTATTATAGGTATGTACAGTCGCCATCAAATATATCGGAGCAGCCAAGGTACTCAAATATATAATAATAATAATAATAATATAATAAATACATAGGACAATCTTACACAAATCGACCTAGGCCCACGGTAAGCTCAATAAGGCTTGTGTTATGGGTACTAGACGACGATATGTATAATAGATAAATATAGATAAATACTTAAATACATAGAAAACATCCATAACTCAGGAACAAATATCTGTGATAAACACACAAATAAATGCCCTGACCAGGATTCGAACCCGGGACCTCCTGCTTCGTAGGCAGGGTCACTACCGACTAGGCTAGGAGGCCGTTAGATATCTGAGTATGCACTTTATAGCGTAGACAATGGCGTTGAGGCGTTGTTCACATATTGGTTGGCCGCTCCGATATATTTGATGGCGACTGTATCTAGTGCTTACCTATATATTAATACAATAATATTCTGTGTAGATTTAAATTTATATTAATATGACATGTAGTTATATAAAATTACCATAATGAACATAAAATAATTCATAAATAATAATTTAATTGCGTATCAATGCTTTCTATTTCTGAAAGATATGAGATGGTGCTTGTAACTTAGCAACATTACTTCTAAATCTGCCCTTTGCCTGTGAAAGGGCTCCAGGCACCGCACTTAATTCTAAAATTGAGTCATGCATCCTTAAGGGTGTTGGACAAATGTGTGAGTAAGCATTCATACTGCTGAGTTACGGCCTCTCATATATCAAGGCCAGAACACGGCTGCAATCTCCAGACATTACGTTGTTATCCTTGTAAGGCCAGGGATGTTATTATCGAACCTTACCAAGCATTTGCTTAAAACAAATCATCAAGTGTGGCATCGAGATCCGGTAAGCAGCTTTTATATTCAGGGGTCCTGATTCGCATGAGGCAAACGTTCGCCTGAATTAGTTAGGTAATCAGAATATAGGGTTTGACTTGGGTTGTATGGCGTACGAAGGCCCTACCATTACGAATGAAAATAATATACTTACCTATACCTGGTTTACGTTTGCGACCAAACATTGGTGAAATCCGAATATTCCGAATCTAAGGCACTCAAGTTAAAATCAAAAATGTTCTATACAATTGGTAATTTTTGTCTGAATGATAAAACTGCAATCAATAGCTTTAAGATATTATTTTTAAGTTTAAGTACGAAAAAAAAAAAACTAAATACTACACGCAATACTAAATACAGACCATCCCATAAGATATCATAGTAAGGGCTCTGACACCCATTAACTAACCTAGCACTAAACGCATTAATATTTATTACGATGCGTTACACTGTAGGTATTTAGATTGGCCGATTATTAATGATATATTGGACGCGGACTTATCGGCCGAAATCATATTCATAAGGTCTCATTATCATTGCTGTATTTAATTCAGTTGTTGCATAACTGTAACGTGACAATGAAATTGAATATAATGTGTAACAGAACATGAACGACAACTATTTATAAAATAATTAGCCTTTAGGATGGGTTTTTTTGATTATTAGCTTCCTTAAAAACGTTGCTTGGGGCTGTCTAACAAGTTAAAAGATTTATTTCTAGTTTGTGATTGACAAGTGGAATGATAAATAAAATACATTAATTTTCTTCTCAAAATCAGCAGCAGTGTGGACTTTATTGTTAGGAAAATAAGAGCGTATGAAGGTTATAGCTACTTTAGTTGCTAACAGTACACATTATAAATATAGGAGCAACACACACATTATAGCGAAATTCAGTCGACGATAGGCTTCGAGCAACAATGTAAAGGAGATACAGATTCAAATAAGATTTACTGAAAATATGGCTCGTGAAATTTTGTAAGTCTTATAAGATTGTCAGAGAAAGTACCGGTCGAGTTGTGCTTGCGGTGCTATTGTGGGACCATTTTTTTGGGCTGTTTGTTTTATATCCCTAGTATTATTTGATCGGTGACCATCGGCAAAAATCAGCCGGTAGTGGAAATTTGTATATGGTGACTGAATTTTTGTTTGGATAGACAACATTTCCCGGGGATAAAAGACGGAAAAATCCACCTTCAGCCTGAGTTTTTGTCTATGGCCGACTGAATTTCTTTGAGATCTGGACTGAATTCCGCTAACTGTGTGTTGCGCTATAAAGTTTATACCTGCTGTTTAAAACATGTCGCACCAAAAACATTTCACAAATTGATTATTTTGCGCTACAAATACAAAATTAGGAAGAGTAATAGAAACTTCTTGTACGAACATCTACAGTGACACTACTACATTGATACCTTGCAGTAACGGATTGTTTAACACAATGCCAAATTAACCCGCGTCTAAGACCAAACTATTTGCCAAACTGTGGTTGTCGACGTTGTTACTCAGAATCCGAAATAACCACCGACACAACACAAGTTTATGAGCAACTCAGCGACACGAGAAGCTTTGGCTTTGCTAACCAGGGACCCATCAAATGTTTTATGAGTAGAGTACCTATCAAATTAATGATCGATGTAAATTTAAAGATATAACTGTAAGTGCTGATAGCCTGGCTGTAAGACGGCCGACTTTCAATCCTGAGGGCTCGAGTTCAAACCCCAGCTCGTACCACTGAGTTTTTTGGATATTTTGTATGACATATCATTTGATATTTACCAGTTTCTTTTCGGTAAAGGAAAACGAACCCTATCCCAACAAGGTTTTAAGGTCTCGCTTTCGTAAAAACTAATGCCTACGCAAATTCATGGGATTAGGTTGCCAAGCGGACCTCAGACTAACTTGAGCCGTGGTTAAAACCGAGACAAAACACTAGGAGAATGGTGATAATTTAAATGCTAACATTTCAATGACAAATATGATATAGATATAGGTACGCATGTCCATATTAATGTTACTTTCCTCCTCCTTTTCTTACTCCTTTAAGAATTTATCATAAAGAGACTCATTGGTTAAAAATAAATATAAAAGAAATGAAAACGTCGATCAATGTCATTTAAAATTAGTTGTCAAATGAAAAGGCAATGTATAAATTTAAGGCTTTGAAATTTAAATTTGAAAGGGTTCCTTAAATAAAAGATTGATTTTATCTTAGTTCTAAAATAATGAAATTTAACAATCACAAGGCTTAATTATGCACATAAATCACAAGATATACACGTGGGCCATACTTCTGCTTGCTAATGTTTTCATTTTAAGAACGACACTATAGCCGTTTATGCTAATGCTAGCGTCAATAGTCGGTGATTAATTTATTAGTTAAATAAATGAACATTAGTAATCGTTTGATAATATAAAAAATAGATATTTGTGCAACAAGAGAGCAAAGTTAGTTTTTGCTTCGAGTGTTAATTTTGAGTCCCGAGCAAGCGAAAGATTCTATAATAGAATCACGAACGTAGCGAACTCAAAGACACGAGGTGCAAATAACTTTGGTCTCATGTTGCTCATACAACTTTTCACCTCAGCAGTTAGAACATATCAGAAAATTTAAATAATTTTTCACTCCCACTGATTTCCACTCCATCCCGATCAATCCCACTTCACTTCCGCTCAATTTCCGCCACTTCTACCACACTTCTAATCACTTCCGCTCCAATTTCGCCAGTTCCGCTCCACCTCCACCTAGTACCGCTTTACTTCCAATGACTTCCACTCAATTCTCGCCACTTTAAATGAGTTCCGCTCAAGTTCCGCTTCAATTCCGCCAGTACCGTTCCACTTTCACCCAGCTCCGCTCCCCTTCCACTGACTTCCACACAATCCCCGCCACTTTGAATGAGTTCCGCTTAAGTTCCGCTCAACCTCCACCCAGCTCCGCTCCACTTCCACTAACTTCCACACAATCCCCGCCACTTTTAATGAGTTCCGCTCAAGTTCCGCTTCAGTTCCGCCAGTTCCGCTTCACCTCCACCCTGCTCCACTCCACTTACAATAACTTCCACACAATCCCCGCCACTTTTAATGAGTTCCGCTTCAGTTCCGCCAGTTCTGCTTCACCTCCACCTAGTTCACCGCTTTACTTTCAATGACTTCCACTCAATTCCCGCCACTTTTAATGAGTTCCGCTCAAGTTCCGCTTCCATTACGCCAGTTCCGTTCCACTTTCACCCAGCTCCGCTCCCCTTCCACTGATTCCCACATAATCCGCGCCACTTCGAATGAGTTCCGCTTAAGTTCCGCTCGAGTTCCGCCAGTTCCGCTCCACCTTCACCCAGCTCCGCTCCACTTCCGCTAACTTTCACACAATCTCCGCCACTTTTAATGAATTCCGCTCAAGTTCCGCTTCAGTTCCGCCAGTTCCGCTTCACCTCCACCCAACTCCACTCCACTTCAACTAACTTCCACACAATCCCCGCCACTTTTAATGAGTTCCGTTCAAGTTCCGCTTCAGTTCCGCCAGTTACGCTTCACCTCTACCTAGTTCACCGCTTTACTTTCAATGACTTACACTCAATTCCCGCCACTTTGAATAAGTTCCGCTTAAGTTCCACTCGAGTTCCGCCAGTTCCGCTCCACCTCCACCTAGTACCGCTTTACTTCCAATAACTTCCACTCAATTCCCGCAACTTTTAATGAGTTAACAAAGTTCCGCTTCTATTCCGCCATTCCGCTCAACTTCCACCCAGTTCCGCTACACTTCCACTGACTTCCAGTCTATTTCCGCCACTTTTAGTGACTTCCACTCCAATTCCGCCAATTCCGTTCTAAATCCGCCAGTTCCACTCCATTTCCGCCAGTTCCGCTTCACTTCCACTCTACTTCCACTCAATTCCCGCAACATTTACTGAATCCCGCTCCAGTTCCGCTCCAATGCCGCCATTTCCGCTCCACTTCCACCCAGTTCCGCTTGTCATTCGCTCTACTTTCACTGACGCCCACTCAATTCTCGCCTTTTTTACTTACTTCCGTTCCAATTTCGCCACTTATTACAAATAGCACATTTACTAAAAACTAGTGCATGCGCCAAATCTTGTGATTAGATTTCCAAGCTATGTTGGTGTGCATCGGGGTCTTATATTCAAATAAAAAAGAAAAGCGAGAATATGGAGTTTGAAAATATTACTTTTGTCTGTCTTTTTACTGAGGACATCTCAAGGTAATTTTGTCTCACGCTCGCAGCAAAATTGAATTTTGCTCACTGTTATTGAGCACCAAAGAACCCATGTTCGAGCTGCTGAGGTGAAAAGAAATATTTATCTGCTAGTAACAATAGAATAATAAAGGATTGTACATAGGTTTTTCAAGGATACTCGCATGTGATACCCCTTTTTGCCATCATTCGAACTGGATGCTTTGCCAATGTGGTATAAAAAACAATAAAGTGAAAATGAATTAGTTGTTCCTCATTCCCGCTGATCCCTAAAACAACTGTTTTAAAACAATGAGCAAGTTTTTACTGCACTCATCCGTCTGTTGTGACGAACGCGCTTACGGGACAATAACTTCTGAATAAAACATCACTTTCAATTCATCCTCAGTTCTTCGATCGCCTAACACTTCATCACTCTGCTGATATTTAGACGGTGAACTAGCCCCGGAATATATGACACAATAACGAGAGCAAAGAAACCCCTCTAGTTAGTTATCTATACTATCCTTATTTCTAGATTCGGGCATCTGGCAGGCCGTTAATCAGTGGAGGTCATAGTGACAGAAACAGCAAAACTATTCAGTTGGAAAAAAGGAAAAACATAAGTACTGTAAAAACTGTGGAGATCAGATGCCCGCATGTATTAATAATGGTGGTCCCACACTAGCTGTTATATAACAGCAACTATCTTTCTTTAACAACATAGTGCTACTTAGCCTTATCCTTGTTACACTTTGTTATATAACATTTATAACAGCTGGTGTGGGAGCACCATAAGGATAGTATACGAGTAGTAAATTAACTACAGGAGTTCCATTGCTCTCGTTATATTGTCGTATTTTCCGGGGCTCTTAGTGTATCATCATGAAAGTGCCCATGTATAAATCCATGTTAAAGATCAAACTTCAAGTCAAGAACAAAGACTGGTCACTTTGTATAGAATGTTTACGCATTTCGCATTTACCCGTTTTTATAGTCGTTTCATTGGAGTGCGTGAGATGCAATGTAAGCCGTGCCAAGTCAATTTTTAATTCGAATAGGGAGACCAGAAGGTCTCCGAAAGCAGCATAAAACGGCAGCGCAGGTCCAAAGAAGTACAAATAAATAGTCAGTGATGTTATTACTGGTTTAATTATGAATATTGGGTCAGATAAAATAAGTCTATAGGGACCTTAACAACATGGAAAAGATGAAACCTTGCCAATGCCTATTCACTCTATCCATCTTGCAGTAACTTATTAACGTTACGTAATAAAGAGAAAACGACACGTTGAGCATTGTATTTCTTAATAAATAGGAGGTACAAAAACACAATTAAGTTCGCGAGGGGACAGTTGAATGACAAGCAATTTAAATAACTGGTACAGAACATGAATACTAACTGAAAGTAAATAGTTAATGAGTGCTCTGTCTTCTTCGTTCAATTTAAGATAGTTATTAGTTAGTTAATGGTGTAAATGTTCATTTCATAAGAGTCGAGTGCAAAGTTGTTCTAGTTAAACTATCGATTTTGTACAATGGATTCAAATTAAGAAAAATGTCTGTTATATAATTTAACTTTATGTTAACTTACTTAAAATTTTCATTTTCATTTGCAAAAAATATAAAAGCTTAATTGATACGTTTTAATTGTTTTTGTTTTGTAAAAACTTTTTATTTGGTTAAACAAGTAGTTCAGCCATAAAAACGATCTGTGTCAATATGTACCACAATAATCCGGTCAGAAATTAGGTTAGGTCGATAAGCTCACTAACAGTGTCGGTCAAACACCAATTAGCCCAACGTTACGCCGCTTACGCACGTCTGGTTTTTACCACGGATTTAGGTCGAGTGTTTATAATATAAACGATTAGGGTGCGTGAAACGGTTAGGTCGTAAAACCCCGGCTAATGACGCACATATGCCCGACAGCAATCTTCATAAGGTTTTTTTTACAACTGACCCTAAGCAAAATCTAGCAATGCAAAATTTTTGATTTCCTTGTTTTAAATTAAAGTCTTAAGTATTCTTATGGTCCTAAGAGGCAAGTTACATAGGTATTTAAGCTGCATTAGAGCTTCGTTGTGCAAGGAATTTTTTAGGGTGCAAACTGAGTGGCAGCGGCGCCCGACTGCGCGAACGTTCATGGTCAACAAATTAATAAAAACGTATTAGGATAATCTCAGTGAAGCTACTCAAATCCCGTGGAATATTGACGCAGTTTTAGTTACGGCGTAAAATGCGTCGCCAAACGCTAGCCAGTTCGCTACTGAGGTCAACACTTAGATGTGTCTGTATTTACTAGGCCGCGTCAAAATAATGTACGCGACCCGGAGCTAATTTGACTTTCCGTTTTTTCATAGTAATAAATAATAATAAGAATAATCTTACACAAACCGACCTTAGTCCCACAGTAAGCTCAATAAGGCTTGTCTTGTGGGTACTAGACGACGATATATATAATAGATAGATACTTAAATACATAGAAAACATCCATAACTCAGTTACAAATATCTGTGATAAACACACAAATAAATGCCCTGACCAGAATTCGAACCCGGGACCTCCTGCTTCGTAGGCAGGGTTACTACCGACTGGGCTAGGAGTCCGTTAAATGTCGTCATGGGACAATTTTATACAAATCGACCTAGTCCTACAGTACCTAAGCTCAATAAAGCTTGTGTTTTGGGTACTAAGCGATAATGCATATAATATTGGGTACTAAGCGATGATTACAAAAACTATTTAAAACGGGGTATTTAATTTTCGAGTTTCCGATATTTCGACACAGTTGCACGCGCCATTATCACGGAGTAACTGAAGTTTCTGCGAGTCTTAGTTGTGGTACCCTCTTTCGAATTCACTTTTTACGTCCGTTGTCACACGTTGTCCGTTGTTACGACACACCACACTTACAGTATCAACTACCTCAGTTATATACATATTCATCTATGATCAACTCGCGCGGTTTTTACCGAAACAGACTGTTTTAGTTCTGAGAACTTATGGATCACTGGATACCAGACGCTCGACAAATGAAACCCATCTTCCCGGTTAAAATTCTTATATTTCAGAATTTCGATGCCTCCATGGGCTCCATGATGGCACATGTTGGGCGCGACTTCGTCGAAAGTCGAGAAAAGGCGCGACATAGTCTCTCTCGCGAATCCGTAGCATAACTTACCCGCAAATGTCAAAGTGACACATTTTTGTCGATTGATAATTCCACGCGGGATAGGTGCAAAATTCGTAGCACAAGTGCACTTTAGGAGACAAAACACCTCGCGTTTGGACGCCAAAATAAGAGAAATTGTCTTCGAGCCGTGGGGGTTGCGAGAACTTGTAGTGCCTTTTTAGTCGAGAGTATTTGAAGGTTGTGCATGTGCAACTTAATCCAATGGTTAGTTCCCGCCTCCATTAGATATTCCGCGATGAACGCTTCTATGTGCTCCTTTATCCGGCATGAGATAGTGCGATTCGTTTGACCTATGTAAGAGCTACCACAGCTGCAGTCTATTTTATAAACACCTGGATGTTCAAGCGAGGCACAGTCCTTCGGCATGCACAAATATTGCGATAGTTTTCTCCAGAGCGTGAAAATTGTTTTCACCGAAAACTTCTTCAAAATATTGGCCACCTTATCTGTCACTCCCTTTACGTATGGCAAGTAAGCTGGTTGTCGCTAAACTCTATAATTCAGGTGTTTAGATGCCTAAAATATGCATCAGTGCGTCGAGGTGCCAAAATCCGCCCATTGTAACCACTTTTCTGTAGAACCCCTTAAATGTGTCAGTTCATTGCCTAAATGTTCCTCGTCGCATAGGTTGTATGCGCGGTCAGTAAGTGACGTTACTACAGAGTACAGTTGGCGTGGATGGTGATGCGAGTTAGCATGCAGGTAGCGATCAGTGTGAGTCGGCTTTCTATAAACCGAGTGACTAAGGGAGCCATCATCCCGCACTCCAACTTTAACATACAGAAATGCAATGCTTCTGTCTCTTTCAATTTCATAAGAAACCTCATTTTCCTGTGAATACTGTTCATATGTGCCACGTAATTCTGTACATCACTCTCATCTCCCCCAAATATAGAAAAAAACCACATACCGTTTCCAAATCTTCACAGCATGCGGAGCGGTGGTAATGGCTCTGTTTTCAAAGTGTTCCATCAAGAGGTTGGCCACTACTGGAGCTACATGACTGCCCATTGCCACGCCCTCTATTTGCAGGTAGTACTCTCCCTGGTATATGAAGTAATTCGTGTCGAGGTAATGACGCGCAAGCTCGGCATATGCTACAGGAATATCGTTCTTTTCAATACCACGTTTGATGACTTCAACGCAATCAGCTATCGGTACATTTGTGAATAGTGATTCAAACGTAGTATCTCTATGAAATGTCGAGAGTCCTTAATGAAGGATGAAGACTTACTCGCTAGAGGCTGCAGGATGCTAGCTACATGAATTGCCAGTTCGTACGTCGGTGAGTCGATCTGACTCACTATCGGTCGTAGAGGAACATTGGTTATGTGTACCTTAGGTAATCCATATAACTTCGGCGGTTGTAGGGTTTTCAGTCTCAGTAGGTATTTCATTGAATCCTGACTAATCGCGTCTTTGCATTCTTCGATCAACTTAATGGTATAATAAATAGATATATATCCATGATAAACATACAAATTACAAATACATGCCCTGACCAGGATTCGAATCCGGGATCTCCTGTTTAGTAAACAGGGTTACTACCAACTAGACTAGGAGTCCCCGCCAATGGAAGATATTTATTTTAAAAATGGCATTTATTACAAGAGCGAGGAGCAAGAAGTGACAGTCGGTGACTTACGACGTAAAAGTGAAGACATGCCGTGTCTTTCTAGTCTGAGATAACAATAAATGACATGACATCATAGACATAAACAAATAAATCAATGCATGACATTGGCAATATTTTTTTGTGATTTAGTGAAGTGGTCAGTTAATTGATATCAGTTACCACTGATTATTGATTATCTTATTAACAGGTAGTTTTACGTAGCAAAATATTTTTTGCTACGTAAAATTACCTGGCATCGAAAAATTGGCATAGATAAACTCAATGAAATATTTTTTACTTAAATGTATAGGTGAAAAACTTAAGTAAGTCACCTGTTGTATGTGTGAGTAATGTGTGCGAATAGACATTAAATTTTTAACCGACTTCAATTTCATAGAAGGAGAAGGTTCTGTATTCGGTTTGGGCTTTTTTTTTTATGTATGTTCACCGATTACTCCGAGACGCGTGGTCCGATTTGAATAGTTATTTTTTTGTTTGAAAGGGTCTACTTCCAAGGTGGTCCCATATTAATCTGGTGCTGTTCTGATGATGGGATCTATGAGGAATTGAGGGAACTCCTCAATTTTTAAAGGCATATGTATGGCGATTTGGGTGTTTTCTTAAGCAACTCGAGGGTTTTCTCTCGGAAACCACCAATTTGATGATGTGGACCAGATAATGATGATTGTTTTTATGATAATGATGATGATTTTTTAAATTTAGGATGTTCAGCGATTACTCCGAGACCCGTGGTCCGATTTGAAAAATTATTTTTATGTTTGAAAGGATGTACTTCCAGGTTGGTCCCAAATTAATCTGGTGCTGTTCTGATGATGGGATATATGAGGAATTGAGGGAACTCCTCAATTTATAAAGGCATATGTATGGTGATTTGGGTGTCTTCTTAAGCAACTCGAGGGTTTTCTCCCGGAAACCACCAATTTGATGATGTGAATGTCATGATGATAATTGTTTTGATGATAATGATGATGATTTTTTTAAATGTGGGATGTTCAGCGATTACTCCGAGACCCGTAATCCGATTTCAGGAATTCTTTTTTTGTCTGAAAGTAACTACCTCTGAGATGGTTCCACATTAAATAAATAAATAAATAAAAATAACTTTATTAAACCAACAACAAATGGTACATAAGGTAAGGTACAGTACTTTACTTACTAATTATTTAAGTTGAAAGTTACTATATTTGAGTGTGACAATGCCCACCACTCCCCGTACTAGTTAAAAACTGTATTACGGTGAAGTGAGATTAATCATCCACTATCATAACATAAGGAACAACTTTATATATGTAGGTAACAACTTTATATGTGTATAGGTTCTTAAGAGTCAGACTATAAGCAGAATACAATTACATTAACACCAAAAAGCACTAATGCGTAAATTTAAATTTAGTGATTAATTAAAACTAATAAAACATAACAGAGGGTATTTAGAAATAAAGCGCATTACGTGTGCAGCTCCAACAGTACCCAGGTAACTAAGTGCTTTAGTGCATTAATCTGGTGCTGTTCTGATGATGGGATCCATGACGAATTAAGGGAACTCCTAAATTTTTAAAGGCACATGTATGGTGATTTGGTTGTTTTTTTTAAGCAACTCAAGCATTTCCTCTCGAAAACCACTAATTTGATGGAGTGGACCTAATGATGAAGACCACATATGATAAGTGGAACTTTCCTTACATTGAGTTACGTAATATGAACTTTTTCTTATATATCTTCACCGATTATTGCGAGATCCGTTGTCCGATTATGATAATTATATAACCACTAAAAATGGAAAAATAAAAACTTTTTACTAAAAAAAGATAAACCGACTTCAAAAAGGATAAAATAAATTATTATATTATTTATATACGTTACAAACTGATATGTTTGAAGTCGGTGCCAAGCCAAAAAGTTACAATACCGGTCAAATCAGCTTCAAGTCTGAAAATCACAAAACATATCGATACCTACTTATATTGAAAAAGTGAATATGAATCTATCTGTTACATTTTCACGTCTAAACTACTAATACAATTTTGATGAAATGTGGTACCTATGTATATATTCTCTTATACACGTCTACTTTGTCAATAATCAGAAAAAGGCGGCAAATAAAAATAAAAAACACGTATGGTCAACAATAGAAAATTTAAATATCGTGCCTTTTTCTACTGAAAAGGTGTGACCCACACACCCAGTGTGTCTGACTATAGAAAAATCAATCTAGCCATTGAATTCTTTTACACTTCGATAAAACACCTTACAGGAAGTAGAATAAATAATTCAAACCGAAGCACGGGCTCCGTTCAAGATATGGTTAGTCCGACAACTAGTAAACAACAAACATCATAAGACGCATGATTATATTTTCTTTCTGTACTAGAATGAAAACCTACATACAGTCAATACCAGAATTAGTTCTATAGTATGAAGAACAATTCACTGAACACATACGCCTCGTTCGTATTAACTGTTTTGTGATTTTCAGACTTGAAGCTGATTTGACCGGTATTGTAACTTTTTGGCTTGGCACCGACTTCAAACATATCAGTTTGTAACGCATATAAATAATATAATAATTTATTTTATCCTTTTTGAAGTCGGTTTATCTTTTTTTAGTAAAAAGTTTTTTTTTAATTTGTAATATATCGTATGGTTTGCAAACTCATTATTTACTTATCTTTCAAGTTTATTCCTGTCCACTTATGATTCTATGGTCATGATAAGATATAAATAGTTGTCAATGTCGAGTAATTGTCTTCTTTTTTTGCGTCGTTCATGAATAAACAATACAATAATACTTACAGTTTACCACAGAAGCAAAATTGTAAAACATAGATTTTGAATTCAGCTTGGCAAATTAATATGGCACCCTTTTCCTGAAATTGGCAGAAGACGACCACTGCATATTCAAACGAAAAGAGTCTTGTGTAATATGTACAAACATTTCCTCGTGGTTTGCGATAAAGATACAAATTGTTTATCAACACCAAAACAATTGGTCATTAAAATATCTGGTGTACCGAAAAAACTGGTTCTCAACACATTAAAAGAATTTGAAAGTATGCATTTAAATAAAAAATTTAAAACACCCATAAATAAATCTAACCGAAAGGCACGCATTACTGTTGACGAATTCGATGGAGAGGTGATAAGAAGAACAATTCATATTTTCATATCACCAATAAAGAGACACCCAGGTTAAAAATGCTCCTTGAAAAACTAAAAGATGTTGATTATCGAGGTAGCATTACTACATTAAAGAAACACGTGTCTTTATTGGGGTTCAAATGGCAGAAAACTGAAGACAACAGGATGCTCCTGATGGATAAACATGAAATTCGCTATTTACGTATCAATTTTCTGTGCAAAATTAACGAACACCGTGCACAAGGGCGGCCGATCGTATTCACTGACGAGACATACATTGACACATCACACTCCACACAAAATTCCTGGTCTGATGGAAGTACTTCCGGCATGAAACAGCCAGTTTCAAAGGGAAAACGTCTCGTGATAGTCCATGCAGGCGGAATGGAGGGATTCGTTCCTAACGCATTATTAATGTATGAAGCCCATGAAAAAACCGGTGACTATCATGATAACATGAATTTCAACAATTATTCCAAATTGATTAAAACTCAATTAATACCAAACCTAAGATCAAACAGTGTTGTCGTTTTGGATAATGCATGTTACCATACTTCGCTTCAAAATCCGGCACAGAATTCGAACTGGCTCACTCAGCGAAATATTGACTATTCCCCAACTATGTATAAGACACAACTATAGGATCTTGTACTCAAAAATAAGCAAAATTCGTGGAATACAAAATTGATACAATTTTAAGTCAACACGGACATACGACACTTCGCTTACCACCATATCATCCCCAATTCAACCCAATTGAAAAAAAATTGGGGAAAAGTCAAAGCCGTCAAAGGATTTATAGTTAAAAAAAAGTTTCAATGAATATGGAGTCTATTAAAAGTTAGCAAAGGAAAAAATGAGTATAATAACTCAGGAAGAATGGAAAAATGTATGCTTACATACAAAGAAGGAGGAGCAAAAGTATCAATGTCAAGAATTACAAATGGATGCAATATCGGAGAGTTTCATTATAAGTGTTTCCTCGGAAGATAATGACAGTGACATTTTTTCTGTACAGTCCACTGATGAAAATGAGGATGACGAAATGCTGAGTGATTGAGATAAATAAATTTTCAGTATGTTATTAATATGTACTACTCATATTAAATGTTTATATAATTTATTATGCTTATGCGTTTTGTTGCAAACTGTACACAACTACATACTTAAGTTTTTCACCTATAATATCAGCCCAAAAATATTTGTACTTTAATTATTTGTTAGTACGAGTAGATTATAAAGGTAGGTATTTTATAATATTTTTTTAATTTATGCAATTCAGTTAAATGCCATCGAGAGTCCTACCGTTAGCTCGCAAAATCACGTAGGTGAGATTGGATTATAAACTTATAAAGTGTGTGACTGCGCATAGGTACATAACATTAGCGGGACCTTCGGTGTGTTCAGCAGGCCGAAACATTCCCGGGTCCTGTCAGGGCAATAAACCTCCGTAATTACGAAATAACTCCGTACCTGTACTAGCTGCGGGACTATTTATTTAATCACTTTGACGTGGAAATAATGGAGAAGCCTGCCGGTTGCCCTCCCATCAAAATTGTTTGAAGGTAATCTATCGCATATCGTGTTGGCCGTGATGAACCCCCCATTCCCTGTACGCTCTCGTGTGGTATATTAAATAATTTCCTTATTTACTGCCTACAATACATACTACTATTATACAGTCTACATGTTGGGCATTGTAGCGGCTAGTGGTAGTATGAGTGTAAAATTTACAGGCACAGGTATGCACGTTGTTCCTATCTCAAAAATGCAATACCGCTGCACATTTAGAGTCGCACTACGGAACTGTTTACAACTCGCTGAAGACAAATTACAAAGGGTTTTGGTTAGACTTTCGTAAGCTAACCTAAATATTATTATTTAATTTTTATTTTATTAGAAACTTGATTCAAAATTTACGGCAAATTATATGTATCAGCAAAATAATATACCTACCAGATACCAAAATCGGATCTTCAAATATGAAAACCCTTAAGTACTTACCTAAAAAAAATATTAGTCAAAAAAAATGCATCTGGTAGGTTATACAAATCTGGTGAGTTTTATATTAGATACTATTGTCCATTAATTTGATGTTTCACATATTTGTTTGAGGCCGATTTAAATGAGACTACTTTTTTAATTTTTAGCATATTTTTTTTATTTTAGGTCTAGTTTTATTGTTTATTGTAATGTTATTTGTTGTTCCATTATTTAAAAATATATAATGAGACTACTTGTTTCCATTATCTTTATTTATTTATTTTAAGCTTTATTGCACATAAAAAGTTACAAATGGCGAACTTAATGCTTTAAGGCATTCTCTACCAGTCAAACATAGGGCCAAACAGTATACGTGGGGCACTACGAAAGTTTTGAGATACTTGAAATTTAAAAAAGGAACGGCACTGGTTTATACTTTTTTTAAAGATTATTTGTTTAGCATTCAAACATAGACAACCATTTGAGGAATCATTTCCAAATTAAAAAAAATACGGTTATTTTATAATTCAATTCCGCGGAAATTTTTCGTCAGCCATGGATTTTTCGCGAGAACATTTCCGTGCGATGATTTTGTACGACTATAAGTTTGGGTTGAATGAAAGTGAGTGCAGAGAGCGTTTAGTTTCAGCATTTGGGGTCTGTGCACCGTCGCGTGCAACAGTTTTCAGATGGTTTACCCAATTCAAACGTGGAGACTTCTCCTTGAATGACGATGAAAGAAGTGGTCGTCCAGATACTTCAGTTACAGAAGAAAACATCTTAGCTGTAAAAAAAAATATAAAGGAAGATCCAAAAGTGACTTACAAACAAATAGAAGAGGTTCTGAAGATTTCATCGCCGGGCATTAATTATATTTTACACAACCGGCTTGGTGTCAGGAAACTATGTTCACGATGGGTGACTCACGCATTGAATGAAGAACAAAAAGGAGCTCGTGTCACCTGGTGCAAATATATGCTCAAAAAATTTAACCAGGGTGAGGGACGGACCATCTTTAATATTATTACTGGAGATGAGAGTTGGATTTACCAATACGATCCACCAACTAAGCGGCAATCGACAGTTTGGGTGTTTCCTGACGATGAACCTCCAACAAAGGTGAAACGCGGGCGAAGTGTCGGAAAAAAAATGGTGGCCACATTTTTTTCCGCAAGTGGTCATGTAGCTACAATTTCTTTGGATGACCAAAAGACTGTGAATGCTCAGTGATATACTGAAGTGTGCTTACCGGCTGTGTTTAAAAATTTGACTGAAAAACGACCTAAATCTGGTTTGAGGGGGCTATTTCTGCATCATGACAATGCGTCGCCACACAAGGCCATTCTCACCAAAGACTTTTTGAAGCGTACGGATATCGAAGAGTTGTGTCATCCTCCATATAGCCCCGATTTATCTCCTTGCGATTTCTTTCTCTTCCCGAAAATCAAACTCGGACTTGGTGACACGCGATTCAAAAGTCCTGAGGATGCTCGGAATGCCTACTTTCAGGCCGTAGAAGACCTTCCTAAAGAAGATTACCGGGAATGCTACAAATCATGGTTTAGGCGGATGAACCGCTGCATAGAAGCTAACGGAGAGTATTTTGAGAACCTGTAATAAAAAATATTTCAATAGCTTTAGTAGTTTTTTTGTGTCTCAAAACTTTCGTAGTGACCTAAGGTAATGCTAAGGTGGGTATACAATTTAAAGCTTTCCAAAATCACTATGATTACGGAGATAAAACTACCAAAGAATAGCAAGTTACATTTACATACTCGTATATACGAATAATAAACTATACCTTATTAGTGTTACGCTTTAGACAATAAGAGGCATACTTAAGAGTTTTAAGACCGTTATCCAATTAATCACACGATGTCAAGCAAACGATTTTTATAATCTAAAAAAAATGTATACTTAGATGAATATAAAATTGGCACATTGCCTATTACGGAGCACACATTTTTTGTATATTTCCTGAGTATTATTTTTACTTGATAGACTGTATTCTTTGCCTATTACAGTTAACTTTATTGTAATGACGGCATTATATATTGTTCTACGAAGACAGTTCTATTTTGATTTTATTTGGTTCTACGGAGGCCGTGGGTTCGAATGATCGTAGCAATTTTCTGCAAAGAAATTGCTTGTTTTGACAAAGACAAAACTAAGAAATAAAATGGGTCGATGAAATAATTCAACGTGACCAAGAATGGTTTGTCATTATCACATTTATCACATAAAATCTACATCATGAACAATTTTAGGCATAGGCACTTTACAGAATAGAAAAGGATTACTACAAATAGACGTCCTTTATTCTTCTTAACTTAGGCGGTATTATTATGCTCTCAAGACGTGAAGTAATGTCTATGGTTACGTCTTCTTAACGAAGATATTGTTACTGCCATTAAATGGACATTGTTGCGATGCTCAGGAAGACTGTTAACTGCAGGACTAACACTAGGGTTAAATATTTTACTAAATTCCGAGGTGTAACTTCAGATTTCTCATTGACAGCTCTTTGTTATTATTATGATGGTGGCAAATAACATACGGCCCGCCTGATTGTAAGAAGCTACTGCATACTATTAACGCCTGCAACTCCAAAGATGTCACATGCGCGTTGCCGACCCTTTCGAATCCTGTCCTGAAACCTACACTCCTCTCTCAAACACGTGATGGGTCAAGCATATTTTGTTTAATATTATCTTCCATGGACGAAACAATAAAAGTTGACAATGAAGAAAACGTTTCACGTGTCGAGAAGGAATTGTACAATTATCACGTTTCCTTATTTGAGTCTTAACTTAAAAAAAATAACTTGACAACAAGGCTGTAGCGTTAAATTAGCTTTTTTTTTTACTTCGCGATGTCTACAGAAATGACGCGAACGCAATTTACATACTACAGAACCTACAATAAAATGAGCATCACAATTTTGTATTAAACCCACCGTATCGCAAATATTCCATTTAGGTATTAAGTCCATTAAAACTTTATTACTTAATTTTCTACAAAGGCTTGATTTTAGTGACTTATATGCAAAGAATTGTGGGAAAGCAGGTTATATTAATTAGATAGAGTGGAAGACAAAGCCCGACTGAAATATTACCTTAGCATAATTGTTTTTATTTACCACATTAAATCGCAATTTCTATTTGCAATTGGTTGTGGGTGCCAAAACCAAACGATAACGCTACACAACCGTTAGTTAAATAGTAATTCTTAGTTAACAGTTGTGCTACAATTTGTGATTTCTAATCCATACTAGGTATTACCAACCACGCGACGGGAACCCTGCCATAAGTCACGTCTGAAGAAATAGTGACTTAAAATAATCGATGTTTTCTACGATAGTTAGCTATTTAGTCTTGTATTGACTGTCTAGTTAGATATACTAAGTAAATCTAACTACTTTGGGAAAAAAGTAATTGTTTCTATTTTATCTATCAAATGCGTTAGCGTAGCAAGTTGTGTCTGGTACAACTTTTCATGTAACATATTTCAATAAATCCCAACCAATAGACTGTCAATACTGCTGTTGTTCTAGTTACTTAAAAGTAATGACACTTAGGTAATTATAGTGCGTGGTCCGTGGATTACCTACTAAACAATTCTCTTAAAATAAAAATGACAATTTAATATCATGTCATAGATTATCCGGAGTTCAAGTACAAGGTATACATAATGTTGTGTACCCTATCCGAATGCTTGCTTTAACTCACAAAGACAAGCTGGATAATAAGTTTTTCTCGTAACACGATAACTAAATTAGTATTCCTATAAACCTAACTCGGATCAATAGGATTAAACTGGATAGTTCCAACTAGTTCATTGTAGCAAGTTAGTAATTTCGCAATAGTATGTAATCACTTCACAGAGTACGAGTAGGTACGATTAACCTACCCCCAGCAATAATAGTTCTTTACAGCTTTAGACTGAAAATAAAAATATTACCTCGCACACCGTGAGACCGTGGCTATTGACGTTATGCATAAATATCAACAAACCAGAAAAATCTATTGAGTATCACTTGTATTCGAGATTTGTGTTTGTAAAAAAGTGACAAAATTTATGAAGGGTTTCATATCTTTAATCTAGTAAGTTAATACTAAGATATATAATGAGATATAACTAGCCCCTATATAACACCGCATTCCAAAATATAAACTCTTGGAAAAACACAATGGGAATGGGGCTTATTAAAAAAGATTGGATTCGGATCCCATTACGCGTACTGAATTTGACATTATTTACATCGATATCGATAAGTCCTAAAGTCGACCTATGCCTGACCGTTGCTGACGTCACCGCATAGCATGAACGAAGCTGGGGTCACCCGCGGTCGGCGGTCAAGCGGCCGCCATGTTCGATCTCTATCTTTGGCGCCATAATTCCCCGCCATCGACGCACCGATTTGCACAGATTGCATTCAAATTGCTCGAGCTATTTACTTAATTAATACGGACACACTGCTATTAGAAATACTTTAGATAGTTTAGACGTTTTATTAGGTTTTATCTGTACATACTTAAATATAGATATAAGAGCTGTAATAACAGCCTTTACTGAGTGTAATCATTCCACCTTATGTTTGTAATTAAATACATTTGAGTAAGTTACGAGTTGTGTGCAAATTAACGATATGTATAGATGAATTATCGAGATCATGGAATTGCATTTGTAGTGGTTGTACCGTTTGCAACAAAAGGAGAATAATTTTCTCTTAATTTAATAAAATTACATACCCTTAAGAAATGAAATAAGTAGTAGTCCTCTGTTTTTTGCTTTTAGTCGCTATCATGTTCTTCATCTGAGCTGTCACAAGTATTGATAATAAGATTGTTTGAAATTCGATCCATTTCCCCTTCCTGACATCGATATTTATTTTCTTCACTTTCGACATGGCGACAAATATTTTCCCAGTCCTCAGCAGTAATAGTATTCATTCGTTCAGTTGCTAAACTCATAATGCCTTGCATGTTTAATGAAACGTTTCTTTTCGCTACATATCCTTTTACCATGGACCAAATATTTTCGATCGGATTGAATGTCGGGTGATACGGTGGCAATCGTAAAACAGAGTGGCCATGTTCTTTTAAAATTGCATCTATGTGGTACTCACGAAACCGCTCTTTATTTTGTTTAATTAAATCATACAAACTGGTTTTGTACATCAACGGGCTATACGAAATGTTGTGTTCTGTCAACCAATCCATCATTTCTTGTTTATGAGAATTTGACGTTGGAGCCCGATTCAAAAGTTTGTTGTGATAGGACGCATTATCTACGATAAGTACGCTATTCGGTTTAAGGTTCGGTATTAATTTTTCTTTTAACCATTTTTCGTAGTTGACAAAGTTCATCTGGTCATGGTAATCTCCCGTTTTTTTGTTTGCCTTAAACATTAACAAAGCGTTGGGAATAAAACCATCTTTTCCTCCTGCGTACACTATTATTAACCGCTGGCCTGTACTGATTTGTTTTTTTTACACCAAATTCTGTTCCATCGGTCCAAGCCTCTCCGGACACATGTGAAGTGTGGATGTAGGCTTCATTAGTATAAACTAGTGGTCTATCTTCAGACCGATATTCCACAATTTTGGTAAGGTAATTTATTCTTAGCAGTCGTATGTTGTGTCTTTCCATTAATATTTTTCGGTTGTCCTCGGTCTTTTTCCATTTAAATCCTAATTTTTGTATTTGTTTTCGTAAGGTGGAAATGCCAAATTTGTAATCTATATCGGATTTTAACACAGAGTGGAGTGCCTTTAAGGTTGAAAATTGCTTATGGGACAGATGAAAATTGTATATAGTTCTCCGGATGACTTCCTGATCAAAATCGTCTACTGCTGATGACGGACAAGTACGTAACTTTTTATTTCTCGGGGAGGTGAATTTCTTTGTTGTTGCGAATTTCTCACTATTGCTCTCAGACACAATGTTATAAACAGTAGAGAGACAAACACCTGTAGCTTTTTCAACTAACTGGGCAGCGGTGTAAGGGGAATTAAATTTTTTCTTCAGTTCAAGTTCAAAATATTTATAACAGTTAAAAATAATTTGCTTACTTTGACTCTCAATCGGACCAAAATTACTCACTGCCATATTTTTTGAAAATTATGTAACTTACACTTAGTCGTACGGGCTGACACAAAATTATTCTGATAATTGTGAGAATACAATAAAATCAGACGTAAAAATATATGCACAACGTAAATAATATTCACAATTTGACACTGATATTATTTTGGTATTTACTTCTTCAATATATAACAAACCTCTTTTTATGCTGATAGTACGAGAAAATAGAAAATTCAAATATAGAATGCCTGTAAACATACAATACTACTACATATGCAATTCCATGCTCTCGTTAATTTATCTATAATAAGTTACTAAGAAGTAGCTAGGTACCTACCTACTCGTAATTTCCATCTAACACAACAAATAAATTGATCGATACTTCCTACAAATATAATATGTACCTGCCTAGTAGTAAGTAAACATTTTTTTTAATATACTAGCGTTTCTGTGATTCTTTATTTATTATACTATAATTTAATGATAACGATACGTTCAAGCGCCTAGTATAACTTAATAGCAATCACATTCATATTTGATTTTGCCTACTCGGGTAACTAAACTAAAAGGAGGTGTTATTTTATTATTAGCATAGCTTTCTATTGGAGCTATTTTGGTCTATGTATGAGTTTGGGTAACCATTCATTATTATTATCTATTTCCCTAAACACTATATAAACTAAATTTTCAGTCTAGTTGAGTTGTTCCGTAGAAAGCAAACAAATTAAAATAAGTTATTTTACCACGACGGTGGCGAACAAGCTTACGACCCTCCGATTGGTAAGGAATTACCGTAGCCTATAGATGCCTGTAACTCATACCTGCTCCTACTTATCCAAGAAAATTTCTACCATCGCACCTCTCGACAAAGGAACAAAGTTCATCCTCATTTCCTAGACACATGATATACCAAAAATAGACGGGCATCTCGCTCGTTTCTGCCTAGAACGTGCGATATTTGGAATGAGATGCCTCCCGAGGTGTTTCCATACTTTCCATTGCGCTTTGACATGGGGTTCTTCAAGAAGCGGGCGTACATGGCTCTCAAAGGTCGGCAACGCGTAGGCGGCTCTTGATGTTGCTTATGTCCATGGGCGACGTTGCCCGCTTCCCATCGCCTCATGAGAAGCGGTCAACGTCGCCGCCTGGCTCGCCTGCTCGAGAATCACGTGACGTAATAAACGAATATTAATATTTTTTAAGTAAATTATTTAGTGGTTTAGTATGTATAGTCTGGCCAGCCAACGATCGCAATAGCAATCACCGAACAAAAGTATGACAACACTAAGAATCAGTGAAAAAAGCAGCAATGATCATCTAATTCTATGTTTAAAATTTTTATTGGTGTTTCCGCCCCTTTCATTAGGTGACATGTATTGTGTGTAAAAAGGAAACAGATATATTTCGTCGGATCTGTCATCAATTGCAACAGATAATCTGGTTGAGGCAATTGACATATGCCTTAAAAACGAATTTAAATTCAATTTAGAACGTTGCAGGAGTTCCGTCTCACTCGCGCTTAAGATGAGAGAGTGAAAGACTCTAGAAACAAATTCAATGTAAAAGAATTGTGAATTGAAATGTTCGTCACGAATACGGTGTCTCATCACAAAGGGTTGCCACATATACGTATTTTGAATTTGCCGCTATTTTCTACTGACAGAAATGGTTTGTCGGTATCCGGCCGGATAGTACGCAACCATCCGGTATTCAGCCGAATAGTAAAATTATGCCCGGATAGGCTGAATACCGGATAGTGGCCGAATAACCTTTGAATCTCTAGTTTTTTGCCCATAATTGTTAATTTTTTATGTTAAATATCTCGAAGACAATGTATTAAAATTGTATTTGTCATATACAAAGGAAAATGTGACCTAGGCCTCCGGTGCATCGAATCAGCGTCTTCTGCATTCGCGGCAGACGCCTTAACCACTTGGCCACCCGGGTCAAAGATGCTGATGATGATGAAGATGATGAGATGATGGAACATTATGCCTACCTCCAATCCGAACTCTTAGGACCGGACTTTTATATTTATTAAAATAATTTGATTTGTTCTTCAGTTAAATACTTATGGGATATTAGGACTAGTAGGTATATTGTTTATGGCCATTGATGATAATACTAAAAAACAGCTATAAAAACATTAGAAAACTAAGAGATTCAGATCGAAGGTTATTGGTGCCAGGGAGCCCCTTAACATATCAATGTTCGTTGCCGACCTGAATTGGCTAATGTTGGTTTGGTTGAGTTAGTCTAGATTTAAATAAGGAGCGAAACTCGTTTGACTCCTTTGACCTCGCGACGAGGGGTCAGTTTAGTTTGGCCATCACTTGCCTACGAGACAATTGACAATCTTAATGGCATATTATATACCAATCCTGTCCACTTCACTGTAGGTATGTATAAGTTAACTGTACGCAAAACCTTATGTTTAGTGTTAAAATTAACGCGCAACCAAACTAAGTTAAAATAAAATTTCAATACCTTACTCGTGTAATTGTTTTATAAGACCTTTCTGCCAATCTGTCTAGCAATTAAATTAAGTTAAAACGATAAGTGCAATTTACTTTTACATAAAACTAGGAATTCGATGTATATTGAGTTTTGTATTTCTTAAATTTAATATCTTGATACTAGAGCTCAACGGAAATCCAGCCACTATCCAGTATCCGCCCTATTTGGCTACAATTTTACTATACTATTCGGCCCAATACCGGATAGTTTCGTACTATCCAGCCGGATACCGGATAGTTAGTAAAAAGACACGTAGTAAAACACTAAATAATTTACTTATCAACACCTTATCAATTATTAATATTATTTTACAGCGTCACGTGATTCTTCCATTCAATGAAGGCAATAACTTTAGGTAGCTTACAATATCTTGAACCCCGCGTGCTCGAATGGCTATCCGGCCAACGGGTCCGCCAGATATCCGGTATCCGGCCAAATCACTATCCGATGCATCTCTAAATTCTTATACATACAGAGAAAAGAAAAATCTACGGTTTATAACTATTCTGTAACTTATAAAGAAACTCAGCATACTTTTAAGTTATCCAGTGACACGTCACTTTACCCACAGACTACATAGACACCGCATCATGAAGCTTTTACATGGAGCACGAGATCACCACACATAATAATATGCTAAATTCTATTAAGTAGTAATATTCTACGATTAGAACAGCACACTTCAATAATATCCTACATTATTTTGTACTGTAACAATCCAGGTTCACTTGATTTTTACAGGTATTTTTAGTTTACGTGAGTACCTAAATGATCGAAAACGTTAACTCAACTTTTATAGCGGTCGCGCTCCCATAGTAAATTAGTACGGGAGCGCCTATTTGCGGTGACCTCGAGTTGCCCTTATGTTCCATCTTGTAGTTGAGATGATCTGTGCTTTCCCCACACCAGCTAGTCCCGGACTTTGATGTCACGTGCAGTAAGGAATGCTACTCATTAACGTGGCATACCGCGTTGTCGCAAGCTTGTTAGTGAACAGTAGGCGATAAAAGACTAGGAAACTAGGAAAGAGAGCATCAAAATAGGGGGCGGAGTCACACTCGTACTCGTATAACTTTGACTGATATGACATATTGTCAAGTTGCATTATTGTCTAATGAAGTAATTACTTCCTTTAAAGAAAACGCAGTCTTGATTAAAAGGAAATTTGGAGTACTTTTTCAGCTTCGCGTTTTGGTCGAACTGCTTTCGGCTTCACTTTTTGGCACTTTTAGGTGCAAGTTAAACTACTGAGGTTTCTCTGCCTTGTTCTCACGGAGTAAGATGACACTCTCAAATTTTAAATGAAAATATTTTCCACAATTTATGGGGCCTTTCATTAAGCGAGCTTTACACGCCCGAGGTATCAAAGTCGGTTTAGAAGCGCCTTCGGGTGCGAAGTAAACCAATAAATATATGTACCTACGTGTCGTGTACGTGAGAACTTTTTCATTTCAGTCGGTGTTACGTTGTACGTGATAAATAATGGACTAAGAGCTGGCCACGTCAGATATTACACAATAATGAGAGCAACAAAACCAGTCTAGAAAGATTGCAATACTATCCTTAGTGCTAGATCCGGGCATCTGGCAGCTTTTAATGGGTGGAGATCAGAGTGACAGACAAGCAAAGCTTTTCAGTTGGAAAAAAGTTATACCAAAACAGGTAAAAACTACCGAAGTTTTTTTTTTATAGAATATCTATATTTTGTCATTAGAACAAAAATCATTGCCTATTATTTCAGAAACAGAAACAGTTGGCGACACACTATAATAGTACATTATGATACAAGTGTGCTAAGTTGATCATTACATACGATATTGTGCGCACAAACGCATGTGAGTGCGCATAAGGAAGCTGAGCTTATGTAATGATCAAGCACACGCGTCGTATGAACGTTTTTCAACACACTTGCGAGGAAATAACAGGATAGTATAATTAATAACTTTTGATAAATACATCAATTGTCAGAAGTTTACAGGATAGAGGTACTTACAAACCTAAGATAATTAAATTCAACTAACCTTTTTTGTGATGTTATTGAGTATCTGGAACTCTTTATCAAATCATTTCATAAAATTAAAGACTTCACATTTATTGTGCAATAAATTATATATTTTTTTTCTTACGTATTGCTCACTAGATTTTTATGATAACATCTTACTAGTATGTATCACAATTTTGAAATATATCCAGAGGTTAAATTAACGCTAAACTTGTCTTCTTATTCATTGAAAATATAATTTGTTTAAATTAATAAAACACGACGAGAAAAATCTAACAAGTAAACAATGATTTGAGGTTAACTTATAAATGGCGCGCAATTTTCTTTTTTGGATGTGCGTGCAGCTTGAGGCAAAGGCGCGGACGTATAATGCCAAACAGCCAATATTAAAATAGACAAATCGTGTTTAAAACGTAATTTATTGTGTATTACGAGTAATATAATAAGTTGAAATGATTCTTATTCACAATCAGGATTGTATAATTTGTATTACATCGTAAATGTGTATATTTTTTATATTTTCTGTATTCGGTTTGGGCTTTTTTTTTTATGTATGTTCACCGATTACTCCAAGACGCGTGGTCCGATTTGAATTATTATTTTTTTGTTTGAAAGGGTCTACTTCCAAGGTTCCCACATTAATCTGGTGCTGTTCTGATGATGGGATCCATGAGGAATTGAGGGAACTCCCCAATTTTTAAAGGCACATGTATGGTGATTTAGGTGTTTTCTTAAGCAACGCGAGGATTTTCTCTCGAAATCCACCAATTTGATGAAGTGAACCTCATGATGATGGTTGTTTTGATGATAATGATCATGATTTTTTAAAATGTAGGATGTTCAGCGATTACTCCGAGACCCATATGGTCCGATTTCAGGAGAATTCCGGAAATCAGACAAAAAATAGATTTTTTTTGTTTGAAAGGAACTACCTTTGAGATAGTTCCACATTAATCTGGTGCTGTTCTGATGATGGGATCCATGAGGAATTGAGGGAACTCCTCAACTTTTAATGGCACGTGTATGGTGATTTGGTTGTTTTTTTAAGCAACTCAAGCATTTCCTCTCCAAAACCACTAATTTGATGGAGTGGACCTAATGATGAAGACCACATATGATATGTGGAACTTTCCTTACATAGAGTACGTATCATGAACTTTTTCTTATATATCTTTACCGATTATTGCGAGATCCGTGGTCCGATTATGATAATTTTATAACCACTAAAAATGGAAAAATAAAAACTTTTTACAAAAAAAAGATAAACCGACTTCAAAAAGGATAAAATAAACTATTATATTATTTATATGCGTTACAAACTGATATTTATGAAGTCGGTGCCAAGCCAAAAAGTTACAATACCGGCAAATCAGCTTCAGTCTGAAAATCACATAACATTTAGATTCCTACTTATGTTGCAAAGGTGATCGAATGTGAATCTATCTGTTACATTTTCACGTCTAAACTACTAATCCAATTTTGATGAAAAGAGGTACCCATGTATATATACTCTGATACACGTCTACTTTGTCAATAATCAGAAAAAGGCGGCAAATTAAAAAAAATATATAAACACGTATTCCTTCCATAGAAAATTTAAATATCGCGCCTTTGTCTACTGAAAAGGTGGGTCCCACACACCGAGTGTGTCTGAGTATAGAAAGATCAATCTTGCCATTGAATTCCTTTACACTTCGATATTACACCTTAGATGAAGTAGGATAAATAATTCAAACCGAAGCACGGGCTCCGTTCGAGATATGGTTAGTCCGAAAACTAGTAAACAGGTTTATTAACAAACATCATAAGACGCGTGATTATACTTTCTCTCTGTACCACAGGATAAGTAATAGCAACATCTGTACTAGAATGAAAACCTACGTGCAGTCAATACCGTATTAGAATAGTTCTATAGTATGAAGAACAATTCACTGAACACATACGCCTCGTTCGTATTAACTGTTTTGTGATTTTCAGACTTGAAGCTGATTTGCCGGTATTGTAACTTTTTGGCTTGGCACCGACTTCAAACATATCAGTTTGTAACGCATATAAATAATATAATAGTTTATTTTATCCTTTTTGAAGTCGGTTTATCTTTTTTTTGTAAAAAGTTTTTATTTAGAATGTAAACTCATAAAGAGTTAAAAACAGTAAAGGTAATACCCGACTAAATTACAACGATTCGTCTGCGTACGTACAACTTGGTACTAGAGTACAAACGTCACTTGATCGGATTATTAAATTATTCCACTAGTTGGACAATTATTGTGAAATGCACGCGTGTTTCATATCTAGGATTATGAGCATAAAAGCATTGGAATAAGAACCGCGTTACGAGCAGGTGTGTTAAAAATTACATTATACGTCGTTTTGGACTACTTTCTTCCATCAGAAAGTTTTGGCAATGATCTAATTATTTACTCATATATAATTTCTCATAATACGGCATCAAAGCTAGGATTCTAGGATTTGTATTCTTAAAGTAGTTTGCATTCTTAGTCCTCCACCACTTTACATCTGCCAGATGTCCGGATATATAAATAAGCATATTATAGGATTTGTATTCTTAAAGTAGTTTGCATTCTTTGTCCTCCGCCACTTTACAGCTGCCAGAATATGAGATATAGAAATAAGCATAGTATAGCAAACTAAAGATTGGTTTCGTCGCTCTCATTATTGTGTCATATCTGACATGGCTAGCTCTCCTATAACGATATCTTCTTCGAGGTTCGAATAAGTAGTTTGCTCTGGTAAGCGTCTTAATAATAACAATATTTTTTATTTTATTTGCCTGTAGTGTCCCACTGCTGGGCAAAGGCCTCCCTCTCTTTCTTCCACGTGTTTCTGTCTATGGCCATAAGGCCATAACAGGCTGATAACAGCCCAATCACCACGAAAGACGTCAAGATGGTCCCGCCATCTCCGCCTAGGTTTTCCACGCCGCCGTTAAACCGTTTGGTGCCCACTCATTAGTTCTTTTGGCCCACGAAAAAACAATAGTACTACTTTATTTTGCTCTAAAATATATGGTTTAAATTGCTTATTAAATGGTATTTCGCTTCTTAGCTAATATCAGTTGCTTTGAGAAGTAAACAATCTTAGCTTAGACGAGATATAATGTACAGTCGTAAACTTGAAAGCTTTTCGCGACCACTTATATTCCAGTACCTCTACCACGAGTCATGCAAATAAGCCTAATTCGAGATTCGTTCACGAATTCGTAAATTATTTGTATGGAGAATTTGTGCAGAGCCTCTAGCGGTCACTTATAGAACTAAAAATTACTGCCATACCATAAGTTAAATTATCGTTTATGCAATTCGCTCACGAAAGTTCGATTGCTTGTTTCGTTTGTGTAGATTTCAATACTTTACAAAGTGACGTGACGTGACAAACGTCACATCCTTCACACCAACCGAAACAGATTGTAGGTAAGCCAAAAAGGTTTTACTTCCTAAGTACATTTTATCTGAAGGTTTAGAACTGTAGACAATTATATGAGCATTATATAAGCATAGAAACCGTACTAGCTCTGAAAAATTACCCTATTTTTTGTGGGTGTTTAATATGCTTGCTAGGCCGTAAAACAGGAATAATTTCCGTTGGTCATTGTGTCCCAAGCGGTAAATTTTAAGTGGTTAAGGGCGGTAAATAATCAAGTTTCGTGATGGTCAGCTGCCGTTCCTTGTGTGGGTTGAGGAACGGCAGCCATTTTCTCACATAAAATATATATAAAATAAAATTACCATCGCGTCCCAGTTGAAACAGGTGATAGTTTATATGCTATTACAAATAAAATAAAAATCATCAGCCGGCTGTATAGCATTGAAAAGACCGTAAACTAGTCACATGAATACATGGTATTTAGGGTATCAGCAGACGGTCTTTCTACCTCAATACAGCCGGCTGACGATTTTCCTGATAATAAGAGCATCAAATACTGACGATCCGCAACCCACCAACGGAGCGACAGCTGACCCACGCGAGTCTTTATTATACTTCGTCCTTAACCACTTCAAAAATTATCACCGCCTGGGACGCCTTGCGATTGGTCATGAAATTTGTTCCTGGCTTACGGTTCATGCCATCGGAGCCGGGAAATACAAGTTATGATAGTAAGCCTTTTTTAGGGTTCCGTAGTCAACTAGGAACCCTTATAGTTTCGCCATGTCTGCCCGTCCGTCCATCCGTCCGTCCGTCTACGGATAATCTCAGTGACCGTTAGCACTAGAAAGCTCAAATTTGGTACTAATATGTATATCAATCACGCCGACAAAGTGGTGAAATAAAAAGTGGAAAAAGGTTTTATTAGGGTACCTCCCCTATACGTAAAGTGGGGAGTGATTTTTTTTTTTAATTTCAACCCTAAGTTGTGATATATTGTTGGATAGGTATTTAAAAATGAATAGGGGTTTACTAAAATCATTTTTTGATAATGTAAATATTTTCGGAAATTATCGCTCCAGAAGTAAAAAAAAATGTGTCCCCCCCTCTAACTTTTGAACCATAAGATTTAAAAATATGAAAAAAATCTCAAAAGTAGAACTTTATAAAAGCTTTCTAGGAAAATTATTTTGAACTTGATAGGTTGAATAGTTTTTGAAAAAAAATTACAAAATAATTTCTGAACTAAGTTTGTAATTTAACCGTATAAGCAGGTTCTTATTGTACCTGTAATTTATACAAAATCACAATGAAATGACGTGCTTTCAAATAAAGTAAAAACGGTGAAAATCGGTTCACGCAATAAAGAATTATCCCATAAAAATCATCTTCCATACTTTAAGCTCGCGCGCAATAGTTTACTTAATTTGCCGATAGATATCGCTGTACGTGGAACGCTCATATCATACCCTACATGGCGGTGTTATTTCAACTCTTAAGTGGGGACACTTACTGTGACGGACGGAAAACTACGGAACCCTACACTGAGCGTGGCCCGACACGCTCTTGGCCGGTTTTTTTACCTTATTTAAACGCGCGTGACTTTTAACGCATAAAATGTTATCAACCGACTTCAACATTTCGAAGAAGGAGGTTCTCAATTCGTCAGGATTTTTATTTTTACTATTTTTTCATAATGTTCACCGATTGCAACTTTTTTTTAAACAGGGAAATTACGGGTGTAAACTGTCAGTACTTCATCCATCCATCCATATACTTATTTCGTCGTAGGATATAGGATTACCTAAGAAAACCAAAATTTCAAATGTACAAATAATACTAATAGTTTAAAACGTCCTAGAACTACGTCCATATATGTAAAGTGTTAGGTGATTCTTAATTTATTTGGTTATTTTGTCAACATGACAGTTCGACTTTTAGTGATCATAGTGGATCAAAGGTTTATTTCTTATTATTTAGGTCTATTGTATAATCACAAATGGATAAGTACCCTTTCAGGATATTGTTGATTCTCTAAAGTATAGGCAATGCGCTACTGTTACACATCCCACCTGCGTCGACACCGACACGTTGGCGAAGTCCTTTAATTTATTTACCAGCAAACAAACCGGAGCGGCGCCCGACATCCGAAATTACTACAAGACTATTAAATATAGTTGTCGTTCGTCTATCTATTGTTGGTGTCGAGGCAATCGATCCGTGGAGCAAGGGGCACGGAGACTCACGACCTAACAAACGCACAAGGGAAGCTAAAGATGCTCCAGCAAGCCGCCGGTTTTCATACATAACACAACGCAGGATTGCGGCTTTGCCGCTTCTTGCATAATGATGGTTTTATTTCTATTTATAAGTTACACGTACGAGTAATTGTTAGTAGTACTTATAAGTTTCTAGTTTGTGACAATGTTACTTTAAAAGGCTATTTCGCAATAAATAAATCTTTAATATAATTATGTACATTATAATTTCAAAGTGCCCTGTATAAATCTAGATGTCTTTTAAGTAAGCATTATTTTATAGTACTTGGATGCAATAATTCGAAGATCCCGGCCTGTAACGCAGTTTTTACTTCTTGAATATAAAATAATACACCTTCCTGGGATAAATAGTTTGCCTTGCTGGTGATAAGTTAGCTGCTACAGCAATCAATCAGAAATGAATGATGCACAAGAACCTGTAAAAGATGTTTCAATATTATTTGTTATTTTTCACAGTTTCATTGTAATTATTATGATTGAAAATGAAAGTGTTTATAACTATCATATCAAATTTCAACTACTTACCATTCATTTTAGGTTAGAGTTGGTATTTTTGTGTCGATTTAAAATCAGATTAATTGACTATTAATACATAAATCTCACAAATATTTAGCAGTTCTTGGTTCTAGATTTCTTTTTTAAAATTATTCTTATTGAAGTGTTGATGTGGATATTTCTATTTCTCATATCGGCTCGAAATTTACCGTTTCGTTATCCAGTTCCAGTTATCATACTGTGCAGTCTTATTAACAAATTATGCTTAATATAAGGCTTTGTCGATATTATTTCGTCAACTAATAATATATAAATATAACACAATAAATACGAATGGTTTTCACTTTCACCATGTTTTTGACATCTCACCTTATAATTTGATAGTGAAAGAGTTTTCTACAGTCGATACGGTATTTTTCGGTGACGTAAGTCAAATTAGTGTCTTATGGTAACGTTTTAATAAAACCTATCGATAACAAACTGTACTGACCTTCAGTGCGTTAACATGACAGATCACATTCGACGTGCCGCATACATCCGTCTCGTTCTACCTATGAGACGGATGTATGCAGCGCACTGAACGTAATCCGACATGAAATGTCAGCATAGATCGTTTGTATGTGTTGCTGTCGAAACTGAAGGAAAACGATACGAAGCCCGATTATTCGTTAACGCCTATAGAAAAATATTCAGAATTTTCTACATGACTCGTGGTAGAGGTACTGTACCTCTACCACGAGTCCAACAAATAAGCCCAATTCGTGAGTCGTTCACGAATTCATAAATTATTTGTATGGAGAATTTGTGCAGAGCCTCTAGCGGTCACTTATAGAACTAAAAATTACTGCCATACCATGAGTTAAATTATCCTTCACGCAATTCGCTAACGAAAGCTCGATTGCTTGTTTCGTTTGTGTAGATATCAATACTTTACAAAGTGACGTGACGTGACAAACGTCACATCCTTCACGCCAACCGAAACAAATTGTAGGTACGCCAAAAAGGTTTTATTTCATAAAAAGGTTACAAGTACATTTTATCTGAAGGTTTAGAACTGTAGACAGTGAGATATGAGCAGTGAACAATAATAAGCATAGAAACCGTACTAGCTCTGAAAAATTACCCTGCTTTTTGTGGGTGTTTAATATGCTTGCTAGGCCGTAAACCAGTAATAATTTCCGTTGGTCATCGTGTCCCAAGCGCTAAATTTTAAGTGGTTAAGAGCGGTAAATAATCAAGCTCCGTAATGGTCAGCTGCCGTTCCTTGAGTGGGTTGAGGAACAGCATCCATTTTCTCACATCTAAATATATACAACTCAAAGGTGACTGACTGACTGACATAGTGATCTATCAACGCATAGTCCAAACCGCTGGTTCTAGAGATTCCACATTTGGCACGTAGGTTCCTTATAAGGTCTAGGGGTGCACTAAGAAAGGATTTTTCAAAATTCATCCCCTAAGGAGGTGAAATGGGGGTCCAAAGTTTGTATGGGGAAACAAGATTAGTTAGTCTATCTTATTCGAAACTTCACAGAAGTATTCCTAACAATAAATGAGTAAATACGTGTTGCAGGTGTTTTGATAATTCAACCCCTAAAAGGGGGAAATGTGGTGACAAAGTCTAAAAATCAACATGGGTATTGTTTCTATGGTTTATCGGGTCGCTGATTACGAAAACAACAACGATTTTAAAATCCAACGTGGCGGACGTGAAATACCATCTCTCCTGTTGAGGTGCAAAGGGGTTTAAATATCTAAATATCAACATTTATGTTTCAATCAGTTTTTATGTTTTTTGGGACGTTACGAAAATGGGATCGATTTTGGAATGTAATATTGTGGACATGAAAATTCGTTTAACGTATTTGTGCCAAATTGCAATCTTCTTCTAAATGTATAAAAGTAGAAACTGACTGACATATCAACGCACAGCCCAAACTGCTGTTTCTAGAGATTCCAAATTTGGCACGTAGGCTCCTAATATGGTCTAGGGATGCACTTAGAAATAATTTTTAAAATTTACCCCCTCAGGGGGAAATCAGGTCCAAAGTTTGTATGGGAAACAACATTAGTTGAATTATTTTATTCGAAACTTTACAGGAGTATTCCTAACGATAAATGAGTAAACAAGTGTTTCAGCTTTTTTTGAGAATTCAACCCATTGAAGGAATGTGGTGACAAAATTAAAATATCAACATGGGTATTGTTTCTATGGTTTATCGGGTCGCTGATTACAAAATCAACACTTAAGGGGGTGAAATGGGGGTTGATATAGTTGTATGGGGAATTTTTAAACGTTAAACCAATTTAGATGATGAAACTTGGTATAGAGATAGTTTATATCCCGGGAAGGGACAAAATAGTTACAAAATAGTTGAAAGTCTTATGGATAATTATTAACAGCTGAACCGATTTAGATGAAACTTGGTATGGAAATAGTTTGAGTCCCGGGAAACGACATAGGATAGTTTTTATTTCGAAAATCAATCCTTAAGGGGGTGGAATGGGGGTTGGAGGTTTATATGGAGATTTTTTACCGCGAACCGATTTAGATAAAATTTGTTGTGGATATAGTTTGAGTCCCAGGAAACAATATAGAATATTTTTTATCCCGAAAAACAATTTAAGAGGGGTAGAAAAGATGTTGGTAGTTTGTATGGCGAATTATTAACCGCTAAACAAACGATTGAAATGAAACTTGGTACATATTATATAGATTGAGTCGCGGGAAACCATATAGGATAGTTTTTATCAAGAAAACCAACCCTTTAGGGGGTGAAACGGGGGTTGAAAGTTTGTATGGGAAATTAATAACCGATGAATCTATTTAGATGATTTTATATGGAGATAGTTTGAGTTCTGAGGAAGGGAAGGATATATAATAGTTGTTATCCCAGAAGTCATTCCTTGAGCGGGTAAAAAGGAGGGTGGATTACTAATTCCACGCTAATGAAGTCGCGGGGAAAAGCTTCTATTCAAGAATGGAAATCTGTATTAATCATAATCTCTCAGCAGTAGTAAGTCGTTGATGATGGCGTAACAATTTAACAATTATTGCAATCATTTCTTTAAAATAAAAAATAACGGAACCGCCTTCACTATAACGTGGTATACCGAAACCTCCAGAATGTAACGAATACTTTTCCGAAAACCGCATCTAAATCAGTTCAGCGAAACGCGAGATGATCGCGGACAAACATACATTCCTACATACAAACATACGAGTCTAACTGAGAACCTCCTTTTTTAGTACTTTTAGTACGCGGGCGAAGCCGCGGGAAAAAGCAATTAAAATATATATACAATAAAATGACCATCGCGTCCCAGTTGAAACTGGTGATAGTTTATATGCTATTACAAATAAAATATAAATCATCAGCCGGCTGTACAGCACTGAAAAGACCGTAAACTAGTCACATCAATATATGGTATTTAGGGTATCAACAGACGGTCTTTCTACCTCAATACAGCCGGCTGACGATTTTCCTGATAATAAGAGCATCAAATACTGACAGCTGACCTACGCGAGTCATCATTATACTTCGTCCTTAACCACTTCAAAAATTATCATCGCTTGGGACGCCTTGCGATTGGTCATGAAATTTGTTCCTGGCTTACGGTTCATGCCATCGGAGCCGGGAAATACAAGCTATGACAGTAAGCCTTTACCTTATTTAAACGCGCGCGACTTTGAACGCATAAAATGTTATCAACCGACTTCAAGAGTTCGAAGGAGGAGGTTCTCAATTCGTTAGGATCTTTATTTTCACTAATGTTCACCGATTGCAACTTTTTTGAAACGGGGAAATTACGTATTTCGTCATACATATTCAAAGCTAGGAAAAGGGATGAAAACCTTCATCCATCCATCCATCCATCCATATATTTATTTCGTCGTAGGATATAGGATTACCTAAGAAAACCAAATTGATGAAATTTCAAATGTACAAATAACACTACTAGTTTAAAACGTCCTAGAACTACGTCCATATGTAAAGTGTTAGGTGATTCTTAATTTATTTGGTTATTTTGTCAACATGACAGTTCGACTTTTAGTGGTAATAGTGGATCCTAGGTTTATATCTTATTATTTAGGTCTATTGTATAATCACAAAAGGATAAGTACCCTTTCAGGATGTTGTTGATTCTCTAAAGTATAGGCAGTGCGCTACTGTTACACATCCCACCTGCGTCGACGCCGACACGTTGGCCAAGTCCTTTAATTTATTTACCAGCGAACAGGCCGGAGCGGCGCCCGACATCCGAAATCACTAGAAGACTATTAAATATAGTTGTCGTTCGTCTAACTATTGTTGTTGTCGAGACAATCGATCCGTGGAGCAAAGGGGAACGGAGCCACACGACCTAACTAACGCACAAGGGAAGCTAAAGATGCTCCAGCAAGCCGCCGGTTTTCATACACAACACAACGCAGGATTGCGGCTTTGCCGCTTCTTGCATAATGATGGTTTTATTTCTATTTATAAGTTACACGTACGAGTAATTGTTAGTAGTACTTATAAGTTTCTAGTTTGTGACAATGTTACTTTAAAGGGCTATTTCGCAATAAATAAATCTTTAATATAATTATGTACATTATAATTTCAAAGTGCCCTGTATAAATCTGGATGTCTTTTAAGTAAGCACTATTTTATAGTACTTGGATGCAATAATTCGAAGATCCCGGCCTGTAACGCAGTTGTTACTTCTTGAATATAAAATAATACACCTTCCTGGGATAAATAGTTTGCCTTGCTGGTGATAAGTTAGCTGCTACAGCAATCAATCAGAAATGAATGATGCACAAGAACCTGTAAAAGATGTTTCAATATTATTTGTTATTTTTCACAGTTTCATTGTAATCATTATGATTGAAAATGAAAGTGTTTATAACTATCACATCAAATTTTAACTACTTACCATTCATTTTAGGTTAGAGTTGGTATTTTTGTGTCGATTTAAAATCATATTAATTGACTATTAATACATAAATCTCACAAATATTCAGCAGTTCTTGGGTCTAGATTTCTTTTTTAAAATTATTCTTATTGAAGTGTTGATGTGGATATTTCTATTTCTTATATCGGCTTGAAATTTACCGTTTCGTTTTCCAGTTCCAGTTATCATACTATGCAGTCTTATTAACAAATTATGCTTAATATAAGGCTTTGTCGATATTATTTCCTCAACTAATAATATATAAATATAACACAATAAATACGAATGGTTTTCACTTTCACCGTGTTTTGACATCTCACCTTATAATTTGATAGTGAAAGAGTTTTCTACAATCGATACGGTATTTTTCGGTGACGTAAGTCAAATTAGGGCGGGTTGCACCACGCACACTTAACGAACTCATCATGGTTACAGTAGACGTCAAGTCCGTTTTTCCGTTGCACCATGCACTTTAGCAGTCAGAAAGTTACGTTAACCTTAACCAGCCATCGAGCACTGGTTAACTCAAATCTACGTTTAAATATGGCTGACAGTTTGCAAAAATGTCTCGTATTTCAAGGATAAATGCATTATTAGACAAAAAGACAGTGATATTTGATGAAAAATATTAAAATATTGTTTGCAGTAATAAATATATGCGAGTATCTGAACGTAAAAAGGCGTATACGATTGACGTTTGGTTTTATTCACAATTTTTAGATCAGATAACGGTATTAAATAATAAGTACATAAAATTCTTTGTAAAAAGTGCGTTATTTAGTTAAAATCGAGTGCCGAGTGACTTCAGGTTGAAATAGTACAGACTTCTGTTATGTATCACAAACATACCAGAACCTACAGTCATTGTCATGAAAGCCGACAGCCGTAGAATGAGCAGGACCAGAATCATGACAACCATTAAAAAACCACTCTGTTTTTGTCAATGAAGACCAAACCTTTGGAAACAACGGTTGACTTGAATACTGCAAGGTAGAAGACAAAAGGGAACGTAAACCTCCGACGCGGTGGAATGACCAGGTCAAGAAGAAAAACAAGTTTTATGACACGGTAGAACAGCCCACGAACGGGACTTGATGGGAGCAAGTCATACGATTCAAAAGATGCCAGATGATCAGAGAGGTTTCTTTAATGCTTTTAATAAGGGCATGAAGTTATACCACCAAACATTTATCGCCAATGTCCTACAGAAATCGAGCCTCGACACCTAACTAAACAATGTTCAGAACAGTACATGTAAATAAAGTGTGATGCGGAATTTACAATCAAGTAAATAAGAGTGTCATGTGTTGTGGGACAATAAAAAAATAGTTCAACAATGGTTAGGTATCCACAAATTCAAATGTGTATGAAAATTCATTATAGTAATTCATATAATTCTTGTTTTTTATTTGATTTCATTATTTGCCTTAAAACAAGCACAGTAGGCCTCTATTTAATGACAACTTGTGATAATGTCACAAAATGTCCGGTCCCTTGAGTGTTGATAAAGAGCTTACACTGTATTTCAGTTTAATTTGTGAAATAAACACAAAGATTTTACAGATCTATTGAAACATTAAACCCATATAAATAAATAAACTATCTACTGACAACTAATTTGACTTCATGTGTGTCGCTCTTCTATGGCAATTGTTACCTACCATTTGCTGCTCGTCGCTGCAATCAGGATTATGGCCAATCAAGTGTTTACAGATGGTGCCGGCATAGGTTGTAGTCTCAGTCCTACCAATAGTGTCAAATTCTTGTTTTATTTGGAATTTACTGGCATTAATTTTAGCCCTTTAAGCCAAATCTCATTCAACAAAACTAGTGGTAGGTGCCTACTTATGCTGGCACCTCCTGACTTTTGACAGATACCTTCCCCATTAGTATATTTTAAATCGGACATTATTATGAACATGCTTTTTTTAATCCAAATTGTACTCACTGTACAGTTCATGTAGGAAGATACTATTGCCGGTGACTGTACGCAAAATAAGTACATGCATTTCATTTTGTAAGTATAAAAAGTAGATATATTTTCATACTTACATTTCTATAAGGGAAAAAGCTTCCTAAGATGATGTATGTATGCATGCATTTTTGATTAGTCCTAGTCCTATCATCAGTGCTCAAAATCAATTATAAAATATGTGTTATGTTATGATTTTACTATGAATTTATTAGTAATAAATAATAAAGGTCTGTCTTTATCATATATCTTTCCCAACCAGCATAGGTACCTACTTACAAATAAAACATAATAGTAACTAGGTACCTACCTACATGGCTGTTGTATGACTTGTAAACATATATCATTACAAAGAAATAAATGATTATGATTATTAAGATACAAGTGATAAGAAAACATTTTTGGAATCCTAGCCACACTGTTTTATGGTCACTTTTACCTGAATAATATTTGTAACATGTATCAAGAGTAGAGTATTGTTAATAACCATTATCAAAGATCTGTGGTTCAGTATATGAAGTTTTTTGTCCGATCAATAAGCTGGCTCACTTTGGCCAAGGGTCCGCTTCACACTATCTAAGAACTGATTGATCTGACTTAAAATACTTCAAGTGTCAAGTTTCATTGATTATTTATGCCAAGTGCTAGAAAACTGGTGAATAATATTTGCAGTAGAAATATGTTTGGAGGGGGGAGGATCTTGCTTCCATCTACAAAGGAAACCTATGCCAGTGTTTGAATAATAAATAAAACAAAAATAAGGTAACTAAATAAATATAATTATGTATTTTATTATCAAAATTAAAATACTGATTGATTAGGTTAGTATAATTATACTTTATTTTTACATTGAGATTCTACCAATTTCTTGAAATCACTGCATTTTTACTTTCAAACATCCTGGAGTTAGGCACTGAGTAGCATAACAAGCCTCGATTTCATCTTGTCTTCAATACCAAAGGTAAATTCAAACCTGAAATAAAAAACATTGTGTATCATTATTCATTAGTGTAACATATGTGCTACTCATCATTTGTTAACAAAGATAAATATTATAAATAAATAAATATTATAGGACAATCTTACACAAACCGACCTAGTCCCACAGTAAGCTCAATAAGGCTTGTGTTGTGGGTACTAGACGACGATATATATAATAGATAGATATTGATAAATACTTAAATACATAGAAAACATCCATAACTCAGGTACAAATATCTGTGATAAAGACACAAATAAATGCCCTTACCAGGATTCGAACCCGGGACCCCCTGCTTCGTAGGCAGTGTCACTACCGACTGGGCTAGGAGGCCGTTAAGATACTTTAGAACACTCATTTAATAAGTAAGTACATGTATAAGTTCAATATTTAGGACGTTGGTTACAGTGCCAGCCATAATCAACCAGGTTGGAGGGATTCAGTACCCTATTTTTACGAATTTTCAAGAGTTAAAACTAGTGATGCCTTTGTTTTGCGATTGGGCTCCTTCTCGCCATTTGGTGCTTCCAGCAACGGCTTTACTTGTTTAGGGTTCTGTAAGTAGTAATAAACTAGCAGGATGATTTACTCACTATAATATAATGCACAATACACCAGCCGACTATTCTGGCTTTCGCTTTAAACTCCACTCTCAGCACAAGTTGCATTATCCTTTGAAAAAATTTCCTCGTAAGGCGCAATGGATAGCCCACTTTTTGATTGAGTAATAAACATGTTCAGGAATGGCTAAATGTTTGTATATTCTTGATTTTCAAGCTGCAGAGTGCAAAGTTAAGTTTAGTTCGCGCTCCTTTCTTTAGATTTTTTTCTTCGTGTGACGATTTTGACAAGTTTAGTTTGGCATTTATGGTTGTGTTGCCATATTGAATAAATATTCTACCATAAAAATGTGAGTAGAAATGCGTTTAGACAGTGGCATCCCGCTTAACTCTTACGTTCTGATATTTTGCACTTGGTGCAACCCATTTATGTTAGCAATCGTTAAGTAGCTCCGATTAGCGTAACATTTGGCTTACTTTTACAGGCGGTTTGGTGCAACCCACCCTTAGTGTCTTATGGTAACGTTTTAATAAAACCTATCTATAACAAACTGTACAGTACCTCTACCACGAGTCATGCAAATAAGCCCAATTCGAGATTCGTTCACGAATTCGTAAATTATTTGTATGGAGAATTTGTGCAGAGCCTCTAGCGGTCACTTATAGAACTAAACATTACTGCCATACCATAAGTTAAATTATCGTTTATGCAATTCGCTCACGACAGTTCGATTGCTTGTTTCGTGTCGTAGATTTCAATACTGTAGAAAGTGACGTGACGTGACAAACGTCACATCCTTCACACCAACCGAAACAGATTGTAGGTAAGCCAAAAAGGTTTTACTTCCTAAGTACATTTTATCTGAAGGTTTAGAAATAGTTTAGAACTGTATACAATTATATCAGCAGTTAACAATAATAAGCATAGACACCGTGCTAGCTCTGAAAAATTACCATACTTTTTGTGGGTGTTTAATATGCTTGCTAGGCCGTAAACCAGGAATAATTTCCGTTGGTCATCGTGTCCCAAGCGGTACATTTTAAGTGGTTAAGGGCGGTAAATAATCAAGCTTCGTGATGGTCAGCTGCCGTTCCTTGAGTGGGTTGAGGAACAGCAGCCATTTTCTCATATAAAATATATATAAAATAAAATGACCATCACGTCCCAGTTGAAACAGGAAATTTACTCGTATATGCTATTACAAATAAAATAAAAATCATCAGACGGCTGTATAGCACTGAAAAAACCGTAAACTAGTTACATGAATATATGGTATTTAGGGTATCAGCAGACGGTTTTTCTACCTCAAATCAGCCGGCTGACGATTTTCCTGATAATAAGAGCATCAAAACAGCTGACCTACGCGAGTCATCATTATACTTCGTCCTTAACCACTTTGTTTCTGGCTTACGGTTCATGCCAGCGGAGCCGGGAAATACAAGCTATGACAGTAAGCCTTTTTTTACCTGATTTAAGAGGCCTTATTCCCAAAACGCGCGAATTTCTTAAAATGCTTCATTTTCTTCGAAGGCTATGGCTAAAGTACTTAGTTTTTTTAAATCAACTATTGATGCATATAATAGTTCATTTCTTTATCTAGACGGCAATCGGAGCAAATATTACATTTTAACGAGTAAAACATGAAAAAAATTGGTCGTCTTGGAAGGCCTTTCCGGATTTTCCAGTTAGATGTACCGTTCATTTCCAAATAACGCAAAAAAGGGTAACAATTTTTATTCAACTTGAATAAAATTCAATTGAGTATATCATGTCTGAGACGGCCATGGAAATAAATATCGAAGATTCATCTTGGATAATAGACAAAATACCTCCTAATTATATGCCAGTTTTTTGTGGAAACACGTTTACATTTAATTTTTTCCACGAAAAGTCTATAAATATTTTGCCCTAAAAAGATTACCAGAGGAAAGTTAAACTATATTTCTATCACGATAAAAAATATCATTACTATAGTGGTACGTTTAATTTTAGTATGAATTTTTTAAAATGACCTATAAATCACACTTCACAGGACACTTTCTGTAAAAATCGTATTTTTGGGTTCTTAATAATAATAAGTATGGTTCAAAAGTATTTTTCAACCGACTTCAAGATTTCGAAGGAGAAGGTTATCAATTCGTCGGGATCTTTGTTTTTGCATTTTTTTTTATGTATGTTCACCGATTATTCGAAGATGGCTGGACCGATTTGGAAAATTCTTTTTTTGTTTGAAAGCGTATACTTCACAGTTGGTCCCATTGTAACCATGTCAGGATCTCATGATGGGATCCTGGAGAAATCGAAGGAACTCTTCAACTATTATAGGCACACCTATGGTGATTTGAGTATTTTTTACAGCAGATCGAGCATTTGGTGTTGGAAAGGTGGATGCTTAGTGAAGTCGGTTCTTTTTTGTTTAAAATTATTTGTATTACTAATACTTCAAACTATCTTATAGATAGCATTTTATGCGGCTTTTTTCATTAATATAGTTTTTCGACCTTTTAGGGAATAAGGAGCCTTAAACGCGCGTGACTTTTAACGCATAAAATGTTATCAACCGACTTCAAGATTTCGAAGGAGGAGGTTCTCAATTCGTCAGGATCTTTATTTTTACTATTTTTTCATAATCATCACCGATTGCAACTTTTTTTTAAACAGGGAAATTACGTTTTTCGTCATACATATTCAAAGCTAGGAAAAGGGGTGAAAACTGTCAGTACTTCATCCATCCATCCATATATTTATTTCGTCGTAGGATATAGGATTACATAATAAAACCAAATTGATGAAATGTCAAATGTACAAATAACACTACTAGTTTAAAACGTCCTAGAACTACGACCATATGTAGTGTTAGGCGATTCTTAATTTATTTGGTTATTTTGTCAACATGACAGTTCGACTTTTAGAGATCATAGTGGATCATAGGTTTATTTCTTATTATTTAGGTCTATTGTATAATCACAAAAGGATAAGTACCCTTTCAGGATGTTGTTGATTCTCTAAAACACATCCCACCTCCGTCGACGCCGACACGTTGGCGAAGTCCTTTATTTACCAGCAAACAAGCCGGAGCGGCGCCCGACATCCGAAATCACTACAAGACTATTAAATATAGTTGTCGTTCGTCTAACTATTGTTGGTGTCGAGGCAATCGATCCCTGAAGCAAGGGGCACATGGGCAGCCTCACGACCTAACAAACGCACAAGGGAAGCTAACGATGCTGCAGCAAGCCGCCGGTTTTCATACATAACACAACGCAGGATTGCGGCTTTGCCGCTTCTTGCATAATTATGGTTTTATTTATAAGTTACATGTACGAGTAATTGTTAGTAGTACTTATGAGTTTCTAGTATGTGACAATGTTACTTTAAAAGGATATTTCGCAATAAATAAATCTTTAATATAATTATGTACATTATTATTTCAAAGTGCCCTGTATAAATCTGGATGTTTTTTAAGTTAGCACTATTTTATAGAACTTGGATGCAAAGATTCGTAGACTCCGGCTTGTAACGCAGTTGTTACTTCTGAATATAAAATAATACACCTTCCTGGGATAAATAGTTTGCCTTGCCAGTGATAAGTTATCGGCTACAGCCATGTGTAGCAAACAATCATAAATGAATGATGCACAAAAACCTGTAAAAGATGTTTCAATATTAATTGTTATTTTTCACAGTTTCATTGTAATTATTATGATTGAAAATTAAAGTGGTTATAACACTTACAACTATCATATCAAATTTCAACTACTTACCATTCATTTTAGGTTAGAGTTGGTATTTTTGAGTCGAATTAAAAACAGATTAATTGAATATACATAAATCTCACAAACATTCAGCAGTTCTTGGGCCTAGATTTCTTTTTTAAAATTATTCTTATTGAAGTGTTGATGTGGATCTTTCTATTTCTCATATCGGCTTGAAATTTACCATTTCGTTTTCCAGTTCCAGTCATCATACTATGCAGTCTTATTAACAAATTATGCTTAATATAAGGCTTTGTCGATATTATTTCGTCAACTAATAATATATATATATAACACAATAAATACGAATGGTTTTCACTTTCACCATGTTTTGACATCTCACCTTATAATTTGATAGTGAAAGAGTTTTCTACAGTCGATACGGTATTTTTCGGTGACGTATGTCAAGTTAGTGTCTTATGGTAGCGTTTTAATAAAACCTATCGATAACAATCTGTACTGACTACATCCGTCTCGTTCTACCTATGAGACGGATGTATGTCAGCATAGAGATTTCGAATTTCTTGCTGTCGATACCGAAGGAAAACGATTCGAAGCCCGATTATTCGTTAACGCCTATAGAAAAATATTCAGAATTTTCTACATGACTCGTGGTAGAGGTACTGTACCTCTACCACGAGTCATGCAAATAAGCCCAATTCGAGATTCGTTCACGAATTCGTCAATTATATGTATGGAGAATTTGTGCAGAGCCTCTAGCGGTCACTTATAGAACTAAAAATTACTGCCATACCATAAGTTGAATTATCGTTTATGCAATTCGCTCACGAAAGTTCGATTGCTTGTTTCGTTTGTGTAGATTTCAATACGTTACAAAGTGACGTGACGTGACAAACGTCACATCCTTCACACCAACCGAAACAGATTGTAGGTAAGCCAAAAAGGTTTTACTTCCTAAGTACATTTTATCTGAAGGTTTAGAACTGTAGACAATTATATGAGCAGTGAACAATAATAAACATAGAAACCGTACTTAGCTCTAAAAAATTACCCTACTTTTTGTGGGTGTTTAATATGCTTGCTAGGCCGTAAACCAGGAATAATTTCCGTTGGTCATCGTGTCCCAAGCGGTAAATTTTAAGTGGTTCAGGGCGGTAAATAATCAAGCTTCGTGATGGTCAGCTGCCGTTCCTTGAGTGGGTTGAGGAACGGCAGCCATTTTCTCACATAAAATATATATAAAATAAAATGCCCATCGCGTCCCAGTTGAAATAGGTGATAGTTTATATGCTATTACAAATAAAATAAACATCATCAGCCGGCTGTATAGCACTGAAAAGACCGTAAACTAGTCACATGAATATATGGTATTTAGGGTATCAGCAGACGTTATTTCTACCTCAATACAGCCGGCTGACGATTTTCCTGATAATAAGAGCCTCATATACTGACGATCCGCAACCCACCAACGGAGCGACAGCTGACCTACGCGAGTCATCATTATACTTCGTCCTTAATCACTTCAAAAATTATCACCGCCTGGGACGCCTTGCGATTGGTCATGAATTTTGTTTCTGGCTTACTGAAATACAAGCTATGACAGTAAGCCTTTTTTTTACCTGATTTAAACGCGCGTGACTTTTAACGCATAAAATGTTATCAACCGACTTCAAGATTTCGAAGGAGGAGGTTCTCAATTCGTCAGGATCTTTATTTTTACTATTTTTTCATAACGTTCACCGATTGCAACTTTTTTTTAAACAGGGAAATTACGTATTTCGCCATACATATTCAAAGCTAGGAAAAGGGGTGAAAACTGTCAGTACTTCATCCATCCATCCATACATTTATTTCGTCGTAGGATATAGGATTACCTAAGAAAACCAAATTGATGAAATGTCAAATGTACAAATAACACTACTAGTTTAAAACGTCCTAGAACTACGACCATATGTAGTGTTAGGTGATTCTTAATTTATTTGGTTATTTTGTCAACATGACAGTTCGACTTTTAGTGATCAAGATCATAGTGGATCATAGGTTTATTTCTTATTATTTAGGTCTATTGTATAATCACAAAAGGATAAGTACCCTTTCAGGATGTTGTTGATTCTCTAAAGTATAGGCAGTTCGCTATTGTTACACATCCCACCTGCGTCGACGCCGACACGTTGGCCAAGTCCTTTAATTTATTTACCAGCGAACAAGCCGGAGCGGCGCCCGACATCCGAAATCACTACAAGACTATTACATATAGTTGTCGTTCGTCTAACTATTGTTGGTGTCGAGGCAATCGATCCGTGGAGCAAGGGGCACGGAGCCTCACGACCTAACAAACGCACAAGGGAAGCTAAAGATGCTCCAGCAAGCCGCCGGTTTTCATACATAACACAACGCAGGATTGCGGCTTTGCCGCTTCTTGTATAATGATAGTTTTATTTCTATTTATAAGTTACACGTACGAGTAATTGTTAGTAGTACTTATAAGTTTCTAGTTTGTGACAATGTTACTTTAAAAGGGTATTTCGCAATAAATAAATCTTTAATATAATTATGTACATTATCATTTCAAAGTGCCCTGTATAAATCTGGATGTCTTTTAAGTAAGCACTATTTTATAGTACTTGGATGCAATAATTCGAAGGTGCCGGCCTGAAACGCAGTTGTTACTTCTTGAATATAAAATAATACACCTTCCTGGGATAAATAGTTTGCCTTGCCGGTGATAAGTTAGCTGCTACAGCAATCAATCAGAAATGAATGATGCACAAGAACCTGTAAAAGATGTTTCAATATTATTTGTTATTTTTCACAGTTTCATTGTAATTATTATGATTGAAAATGAAAGTGTTTATAACTATCATATCAAATTTCAACTACTTACCATTCATTTTAGGTTAGAGTTGGTATTTTTGTGTCGATTTAAAATCAGATTAATTGACTATTAATACATAAATCTCACAAATATTCAGCAGTTCTTGGGTCTAGATTTCTTTTTTTAAATTATTCTTATTGAAGTGTTGATGTGGATATTTCTATTTCTCATATCGGCTTGAAATTTACCGTTTCGTTTTCCAGTTCCAGTTATCATACTATGCAGTCTTCTTAACAAATTATGCTTAATATAAGGCTGTCGATATTATTTCATCAACTAATAATATATAAATATAACACAATAAATACGAATGGTTTTCACTTTCACCATGTTTTGACATCTCACCCTACAATTTGATAGTGAAAGAGTTTTCTACAGTCGATACGGTATTTTTCGGTGACGTATGTCAAATTAGTGTCTTATGGTAGCGTTTTAATAAAACCTATCGATAACAAACTGCACTGACTACATCCGTCTCGTTCTACCTATGAGACGGATGTATGTCAGCATAGAGATTTCGAATTTCTTGCTGTCGATACCGAAGGAAAACTATTCGAAGCCCGTTGATTCGTTAACGACTGCAGAAAGGTTTCAGAATTTTCTGTAATGACTCGTGGTAGAGGTACTGACCTTCAGTGCGCTAACATGACAGATCACATTCGACGTGCCGCATACATCCGTCTCGTTCTACCTATGAGACGGATGTATGCAGCGCACTAAACGTAATCCGACATGAAATGTCAGCATAGATCGTTTGTATGTGTTGCTGTCGAAACTGAAGGAAAACAATTCGAAGCCCAATTATTCGTTAACGCCTATGGAAAAATATTCAGAATTTTCTACATGACTCGTGGTAGAGGTACTGTAGTATCCTTATAGATAAGATAAGTCACTGAGATACATGTAATGTTATATTTCGAAACGAAGGTAAATTTGAAACATCGCGGAGCAAAGCGTACAGCGCTACTATACAAGTTTAGTGTTTCGTTCATCTTCGACTGCACATACCTAGTAATTCTCATTTTAAAGAAAATTAATCAAATAGGTCCGAGACTCAGAACATTGCTGTTGTTATTACTGTCCTTTGTAACACAATACACTTCCATCATGTTTTACGGGGGATATTCAGAGTACCTAACTATATTATATTATATTTACTAGTAATATATTTTTTTTATATCTCGGTATTTTTATGGAAAAACTCAATGAACTTTGCAACTTTCTTCAATAGATACGAGTAGATACTTGATAGCAAATAGCATATGTTAATTGATTGATTACAATAAGCCTGCCTGGAGATTGTATGAATTAGTTCAAATAAAATATATATATATCACCTAGATAACTCCCCAAAGATTATAGTTTACAATAAGTGTTTGAGATGCCACGCCGAATAGAGTATTTATAGCTTTAATTATAATGGTTATAGCCGTTAAATAGTAAAAACGTTTAGAAGGTTCCTAATACTAGATACTTGATAGCAAATAGCATATGTTAATTGATTGATTACAGTAAGCCTGCCTGGAGATTGTATGAATTAGTTCAAATAAAAAATATATATATCACCTAGATAACTTAAAGCCCTACCTTAACATAATCTCGCTGAAGACTCCCCAAAGATTATAGTTTACAATAAGTGTTTGAGATGCCACGCCGAATAGAGTATTTATAGCTTTAATTATAATGGTAACGGCTATCCGTTAAATAGTAAAAACGTTTAGAAAGTTCCTAATACTATTTGTAATAACATAAGTAATAACCGTTGTTCCTATCTGGGGACTACTACGAATAAGTTTCCATGAAGGTTAAACATGGGTATTATCACCAAACCTACTGCCAAGAAATGTTATATACAAAATACTGCTAAAAGAACGGAGTAACTTAAAAGAAGAAAATATACTTTTGTGACAACCATAACTACCTACGAAGAAAACTATTTTTCGTACAAGGACGGATTAGGGTCGTCCCTGAATAAAATATGTACAAGAGAATTCGCGAAATGACTTTGGAGTTTTTTACGAATAGTAAAATATAATTTCTTCTAATAACGCATAAAAATAATTATAGTGTTAATATTATTAATTAACTTTTGTCCCTAATCTTATTGTGTTGCAATAGTATTTTATATAATCGTGACGTAATTAAGAGAGTTCTATCTGTGAGTTCCTGTAATTGGCTCTGTATTTCTACTTAAGATGTTTATTGTATATATATTAGCTGTTGGAACTCCTAAAATAAATAAAATAAAATAAATAAAATTACATAATCATTTGTATACTTATTTAATTGCTTTATTTTTTTTTACAAAAATTAAGTAGTTACAGTACAGAACCAACATAAAGTTTGTAGCTAAAATGTACATATATTAAAGAGCACAAGCTAACCCAATTTTTGGAATCAAGCGAAAGGCACGTCCTTCGGCAGCGATACTCAACTTAATATAATAAGCAGATCGCAAAATAACGAGTATTAAAGGAGACACTTCGATAACAATTTGTCGCAAAATGACGTCTTTGGTTAACATTAAGGGTCAGAATTTATGGCATCTAGGTAATATAAAGCAAGATTTATCTTCTTCTTTTATTGCATATACCGAACTGTCAAATTTCTTGAGTAGTAAGGTTCTTCATAGGGTTTGAGATTAGGATTGATTCCATATGCCTTACCGGTCTATTTTATAATTTTATTAAATATTGGTTTTTACATAACTCGGTATTAGGTATTTTAGCTTCATTTACACGTAGAGCCAGGGAGGGAACAGTGGCTCGAATGTGCTATGCTAGAAACAGAAAAAGCTTTATGTCTGTCCTCTACATCAATTGGAAGCCGAACGGTAGGTACCCGATTATGCACGACCTAGTTAGTAAGCCGCTCTGATGTGTCTTTGTTTTTAATCCTGTCAAAATTATATTTTCAGGTAAGTTTCACTTCATTTCTTTCTTAACTCGTCGAGATTCTTAATAACTTATGTTTTTGTCTAAGAGTGTGTGTAATCAACTTACTTTTGGCTGATAATTCAAGGCCCTCACTTTTGTGTTTGTTTTTATTTTGATCTAAAATCCAAAATCGCGACCGGGTCAACAGTGACTCGTTTCGGAAAAATACACAGTGGCTAGCGAACCGCTGTGTAACTACATACTCTGTCACAGAATTGGACAAAAATGAATCGGAATATGAATAGGAATAAAAACAGAAGTTTTATTTTATTAGAATTAGAATCGATTAGAATAATTCTTGCACTTGTTATTTAAAATAAAATTAAAGTTGAAATTCCTACGTGGCTCGAGCCACTGTGTACTGTTAGAACCACTTTGTACTATGGGGTACTAGTCACTGTGTACCGGTCGTAGTACACAGTGACTCGATACTCAATAAAAAAAGATATAGCGAATATATTTGCTACATATGAAAGATAAATATTACATTGTGCTTCAGGGGTTTATATTTTTCGTGCCACAGCATGTTGAAATAAAATCCTAGCCACTGTTGCTTCCCTGACCCTAAAGTTAAGGCAGACCTGACCAACAAGATGACTACTCTATATGCTCTATACGGATCCAAAATGTAGGGAGAGTGGGGCTGAAAGTGCCTGGGGTAGATTGTGCCGGCCTCAATAACTTTTTAAATAATAGAGATAGCGATACGGTCAAAATGCGCTATTATAGCCTCAGATAACGTGTCATATTGGCAACAATTTTGTTTTCACTAATCATGACGGTTGAGTGACTAGATGCGCAAACATCCAGAAGCTATCAAAATGATACACTTGTAAATTGAAATTAATTTTTTTCATGCCATAATCTTATGATATTTGAAAATCGGCACTCGAACCCCACTCTCCTCTCATTGGATCCCCACTGGATCTGGATGCGGATCCTACGGATCTTCCATAGATTTCAGATCCGTCGTGCAAACGTTACATGTCCTCGTAAAACGCTCCCTAAGGGTAAGAGCTGACGAACATACTTGTAATAAAACTAAATGCTATGTACAAAATATTTTAGAAAAGAGAGCTTTTATAGTTATAAAAACTTATAAACTTAGCATTTAAAGTAAAAGTATAATTTTCACAAATTTACTGAGGATACTATCTAATAAAAATATCAAAGTTTACCAGAATTGCTTAACTATACTTACGATGAAACTTATTCTAAAGTTATATGTTTCGTAACATTTTATACGTAAAAATCTTGTGGCAGATCTTATGTATGACCTAACTGCATTGGGTAGGACAGGACGTCATTATTGCCAAACAATGATTATATATCTAGATATTATACTTAACATTACAACTAACACCTATAGTTGCCACTTCTTCAGTTACATCCCTGAGTCAAATCGGGCTCCTTTTTTTAGCTACACCGAGCTTACGAGCTACGTAGAATAGCTATCGTGTGAAAACCCATTAGAAGGGGATCACAATAAACACATGCCGGAAGAAGAGACAAAGAATTTGCTAAAAGAAAATAATGTACATTTGGGTGACAATATCAGAAATACGGCTTCTATCTTATTGTCACCAATAAACGTCAATCTGCAAACAGGCAGACGTTTCCACCCTTTCATTTAGTACCTGCATGACATAATGTACATAAGGGCCACTTCACCATTTTACTTAGAACTCTACAATTGAAACAGCCGAAATCTTTCCTCGTTCAGTGATATTTTGGTTAGTGACAAAAATAGATATGTAACCTACTTTTTTATACGGTAAGTTGTCCAACGTGAAACTAAAATTGTAGAACATTTAATATGATATTGGCTATCCAGTATTCAAGTTAATAAGTAATGCGACAACCCTCTAGTCACGTTTTCTCGGGGATAAAATATCGCCGCAAATATTTAGACATGCGACCGATAATAATAATAGGTAGGTACTGGCATGCGTACATAATATTTACTTGAAACTATTCCAAATAACGATATACCGGGTGTGGCCTGTAATAGGAGCAAAAAATTAAAACGTAGATTCTACTCCTCAAACTAGACAATGTTTGTTCAACGACTTTTGAAAGTTATGTAGATTTTAGATTGTCTCTTTTTCAAACAAACTAAATAGTATTTTCAATGTACATCAAGTTCCCCCTAAATGACATCGCCTGTCAGTCTTGTCACCCTACAGATATTAATCAATGTCGTAGTACATTGCGTGTTCGGATAAACTTTAAACTGTAATAAAATTCAAACAACAAGATATTTTTAAATGTTGTTGAACAAACGTTGTCTATTTTGAGGAGTAGAATCTACGTTTAAATTTTTTGCTCTTATTACAGGCCACACCCGGTAGGTATTAAGTATGCGGAAGTATGGGCATCACCATTCCGATGAGAGTTAACTTCCTAAGGCGATTATCACACTGGCGCCGCAACCGGATGCGGCGACGGTATGCAAGCATGACAGCGGTATACACATGCAGAGCGCTATCTCGCTCGCGCACCGGTGCCGCATGCGGAAACCGCAGCAGTGATTCCGCCATACTTGGGAAATGCAGTATGTCAACTGGTGTTAAGAGGCTGACAACACCCGATGACCTTCAAATTGACTTACTCAAACAGTTTTTAGCTATCACTAGGTACTTGTTTTGAGAAACTAAAAAAAATATATGTTATTATTCGTTATATTTGGAAGAACTTTATTGATTCCGATACACGATTGGACGAAATCGGCTCGATAGAAAATAATTCCAAAGTTACATCTTAAAATTTGCTTTAAACAGTCGTATGTCTTTAGTTTCTTGAATTATACGTCTGTAACTAAGGACAAAATTCCACCGCACTAATAATAAAAACTTCGTTGTTTTATATTTCTCAATTAAAGCGTAGTTTTTTTTTAAATTCATCATTTTGCAATATTTGCAATGAGCTCCCATACTAATCGTGACACAGTGTTTCTCTTACACTCGCGCTGAAATAGATAGGGAGGGAATTTAGCTGTTGTCAGCCCCTTAACAGCTATTGTGCAAAGTCCAAAGTAACATTAAGTCAGTTTTAATTAAATGTACATTAAACTATATTTTTATAATAGGTACAGTCAACTACAAAGAGATGTATCCACTTTTGGACCTTATTACAACGCAATAAGGTGAAAAAGTGGATACATCTCTTTGTAGTCGACTGTACCTACCTACTGGTAGCGACCCGATGTGAGCAAAGGTTAAAACTATACGTTCAAAATGAATATGAATATGACACAAATAACTTTGGGACATTAATTAATTTAACTCAAAGCTTAGTGAGATTTAATGTATGTAGAGCATAATAATTCAAAGGTCCTTTGTCGGAGCCGCCATTTTGACATTTTACTTGGCAGAGAGCAATCAGTCACGCGGTTTTTGCTTTCCTTTCAAGATCTTTGAAAATATTACGATTTCTATTCCAAAAAATCCAAGCAATATATATATATTTTTTAACCGACTTCAATTTCATAGAAGGAGGAGGTTCTGTATTCGGTTTGGGCTTTTTTTTATGTATGTTCACCGATTACTCTGAGACGCGTGGTCCGATTTGAATAATTCTTTTTTTGTTTGAAAGGGTCTACTTCCAAGGTGGTCCCATATCAATCTGGTGCTGTTCTGATGATGGGATCTATGAGGAATTGAGGGAACTCCTCAATTTTTAAAGGCATACGTATGGTGATTTGGGTGTTTTCTTAAGCAACTCGAGGATTTTCTCTCGAAAACCACCAATTTGATGAAGTGGACCCCATGATGATGGTTGTTTTGATCATAATGATGATGATTTTTTTTAAATGTAGGATGTTCAGCGATTACTCCGAAACCCGTGGTCAAATTTGAAGAATTCTTTTTTTGGTTGAAAGTAACTACCTCTACGATGGTTCCACATTAATCTGGTGCTGTTCTGATGATGGGATCCATGAGGAATTGAGGGAACTCTTCAATTTTTTAAGGTACGTGTATGGTGATTTAGGTGTTTTCTTAAGCAACTCGAGGATTTTCTCTCGAAATCCACCAATTTGATGAAGTGAATCTCATGATGATGGTTGTTTTGATGATAATGATGATGTTTTTTTTTCTATGTAGGATGTTTAGCGATTACTCCGAGACCCGTGGTCCGATTTCAGGAATTATTTTTTTGTTTGAAAAGAACTACCTCTGAAATGGTTCCACATAAATCTGGTGCTGTTCTGATGATGGGATCTATGAGGATTTGAGGGAACTCCTCAATTTTTAAAGGCACATGTATGGTGATTTAGGTGTTTTCTTAAGCAACGCGAGGATTTTCTCTCGAAATCCACCAATTTGATGAAGTGAACCTCATGATGATGATTGTTTTGATGATAATGATGATGTTTTTTTTTAATGTAGGATGTTCAGCGATTACTCCGAGACCCGTGGTCCGATTTCAGGAATTCTTTTTTGTTTGAAAGGAACCTTTGAGATGGTTCCACATTAATCTGGTGCTGTTCTGATGATGGGATCCATGAGGAATTGAGGGAACTCCTCAATTTTTAATGGCACATGTATGGTGATTTGGTTGTTTTTTTTAAGCAACTCAAGCATTTCCTCTCGAAAACCACTAATTTGATGGAGTGGACCTAATGATAAAGGACACATATTATATGTGGAACTTTCCTTACATTGAGTACGTATCATGAACTTTTTCTTATATATCCTCACCGATTAATGCGAGATCCGTTGTCCGATTATGATAATAATATAACCACTAAAAATGGAAAAATAAAAACTTTTTACAAAAAAAAAGATAAACCGACTTCAAAAAGGATAAAATAAATTATTATATTATTTATATGCGTTACAAACTGATATGTTTGAAGTCGGTGCCAAGCCAAAAAGTTACAATACCGGTCAAATCAGCTTCAAGTCTGAAAATCACATAACATTTCGATTCCTACTTATATTGAAAAGGTGAATGTGAATCTTATATTTTCACGTCTAAACTACTAATCCAATTTTGATGAAATGTGGTACCCATCTATATATACTCTGATACACGTCTACTTTGTCAATAAGATTTACATAAATCACTTACTGAGAAAACAATATTTATCTTAAAGCTAAATGGGAGAGGGTAGAATGCAAAAACTGGTGGACGAGTTAAGAACAAAGGCGCTCGGTAACACCAAGCGCAATGCAACAATGTAATGTTGTGCATAGGGGCCAGTTAAACCGAACTACCCGGTGCGATCACTAACTTACATAACTATGATTTGTGTGTAATAAAAAATAGTTTCAAGTAGGATATTAAGCTTTAATCGTATTAAATATAATGAATATCAGCGAGCCTAATACCGCCAACGTCGAAGATCTAATCGAATTTCGTTATATCCCTCTCTATCGCACTTACTTTTATGAGCGAAAAAGACGCAGAATAATGAAATTTAGATTTTAGAAATACGCGGTAGGCCCTTAGGGCCTGCGTTCAGCGTCAACTATTTAATTCTATTTGAATATTATTACACATTAGACTTAGCGCTAGTGGGATTGCGGGAAACGTCATCTCCGATCTTGATACTATGTATCTGGCATCGACATATAATATCAAGACGAGTAAAGGCAAGCAAAGTTCATGTGAAAACACGACCCATTTTCACGTTTACAAAACTAAAATGTCTTATGTCTTATTAACCAATCAAGTACTCATTCTTTAAGCATATAAACACGTATGGTTGACCTTCCATAGAAAATTTAAATATCGCGCCTTTTTCTACTGAAAAGGTGGGTCCCACACCCTGTCTGAGTATAGAAAGATCAATCTAGCCATTGAATTTCTTTACACTTCGATATTACACCTTAGATGAAGTAGGATAAATAATTCAAACCGAAGCACGGGCTCCGTTCGAGATATGGTTAGTCCGAACTAACGACGAAACTAGTAAATAAGTTTATTAACAAACATCATAAGACGCATGATTATACTTTCTTTCTGTACTTGAATGAAAACCTACGTGCAGTCAATACCGTATTGGAATAGTTCTTTCGTATGAAGAACAATTCACTGAACACATACGTTCTTATTAACTGTTTTGTGATTTTCAGACTTGAAGCTGATTTGACCGGTATTGTAACTTTTTGGCTTGGCACCGACTTCAAACATATCAGTTTGTAACGCATATAAATAATATAATAATTTATTTTATCCTTTTTGAAGTCGGTTTATCTTTTTTTTTGTAAAAAGTTTTTTGTTTTAAGCGTTTCATTATGGGAAGATGAAGTCATACGAAATGAAAATTATTACTTCATAGTATGTATCCTAGTATCTATCTTCTGCCTTACTAGTTATACGTAGTACATGCATTATGCATGTATTTTGAACGGCCTCCTAGCCTAGTCGGTAGTGACCCTGCCTACGAAGCAGGAGGTCGCGGGTTCGAATCCTGGTCAGGGCATTTATTTGTGTGTTTATCACAAATATTTGTTCCTAAGTTATGGATGGTTTCTATGTATTTAAGTATTTATCTATTACTAGCTTTCCGCCCCGCGACTTCGTCCGCGTATAATAGCACCTTCCACCCCAATTTAACCCCCTCAGGGGTAGAATTTTCCATAACGCTGAAAGGATTTTTATTGTATTTTAATAAGTTATCTTCCCACAAATTTAAAAGTTTCTAGCTCAAAATAGTAGATTGTTTGACAAGGGTCTAAAAAGGCGATATTACCACGAGGTGGTTATTTTCCCGAACGAAGTGAGGGAAAATTTGTCGTGTGGTAATATGGCTTTTAGACCAGAGTAATGCATACTATTTTTCACTTCGATTGCGAGAAAATAAGAGAAAAATACTTATTATTTACGCACAATAACTAAACTAAGGTGAAATTATGACGGTCTTTTAATTTTTTTAACTTCTTTGATATAGATACAAAATATAAACACCGCGAATAAATGCCACAGACGACGGTATAATTAGCTCTTAAAACAGTTTAAACACGCTTTAAAGCCTTAGAGAATCAACCAACCGGAGTCGCCATTGACAGGCGTTCCCCTCAGCCGAAAACATATGACCAGTGGTCATACACATGTATGAACTAACGTTTATATGACGTAGCTATTTGTACGTTACGTACGAATAGCCATACATTTGACGTTCCCCTCGCCCGCAAAAATCGGCAGACTTTTTGTATAGAAAATGACAGACATGGCTACTCCATCCGGGTTAAATTCTCTTAGTTTAAAATGCATCCAAAAAAATTTAATCTTTTTTAATGATTGTGAAGTATAAGTTCATAAAAAACACCTCATGTTTTGAGAAATAAATTGCGTTTCCTGATTGGTCGATTTTAACATTGCTGTATTCTGATTGGTTGATATTGAATACAATGTTTTTTTTAAGGACTTAAATTATTTACACAGTATACGCACTAAAAAAGTATCTAGCGTTCCGATTAACTTCGATATGTGTTGTGATTGGTGGATTTAATATGGTGAAGTGTTCCGATTGGTCAATTTAAAGTGTTTTGTAAATCATAAATATGTATACATTTTAGCCCTAGAGGCTAAATGTACTACTTTAGTCCGCCTTGGTAAGCATAATATGCAGAGGGCGGAATTGGTCATGGCAAAAATCAAACGTCAATAGAGTTGGAACGTTGAATTTTATCGACTTTTTCAGCTATCGATAAGTTCAGTCACCTTTTACATTTCTGACTTTAACATTAACCTCTTTGATGAGATTAAAAAAAAATTGCATGGCAGTTAACTGTCCTTTCTGCCACTAGTCTTTTTGCAACTAATTCACGTTTGTAAAAATTGGTTAATCCAAAAAGAAAAACAATTAACAAATGGATAAAGAAGTGCCCTTGTCTTACTTACAACGAAAACAACTCAACAATATACTGCTCTAAATGTAAGGTTCACTTAAAGCAACTAAAAAAATATTGAGTTGAAACTCACATAACGAGTAAAACACATTCACCTGTGTTTAAAGAGCTAAAAAACGATAATAGTTTTTATCTAGATTTGATAATATTTCTCGTTTGTTGCAACATTCCATGGAAAAAAAAATTAATAATAATCCACATGTCATTCCGTAATGTTCATATGAAGTCTATTTTGGACCCGGGGTATGTCCTTAAACTACGTCCGGACTTGGGTATGTCCTTAAATTACGCCAAAAAGAGAGGTAAGGGCACTGGGAATGGCATCTCGCTAAGTGTGATATGGCACTTTCAGCGAATGTCATCTCGCTCAAATCTGGAGCAGAGCCCTACTGGGGAAGTACCTCCACCTTACAGAAAACCACAGCCAAATAGCACTAGACCCTACTCATAGTGTTGTGTTCCTGCAGGTGAGTAAGGTTGCCAAAGAGCTCAAAGAGGACCCAGTGTGTTGACGATGAGGGACCTTCTTGTTCCTTTAGCCATCAACACAGTGAATCCTCCTTTATGTAAAGGGTCGGCAACGCGCATGTGACTCCTTTGGAGTTGCAGGCGTCCATAGGTTAAGGTAGCTGCTTACCATCAGGTACTATGCTTATGCCGTATGCTTGTTTACAACCGTCGGGATATAAAAAAAATATCTGTTTGCTGATGGTGTTAGAGGTTTAGTTTAGTTAACAAATAAATAAAAGATACGCTAGGTAAATATAATTTCAGTTTATTCGATAGTCGATAAAATTCAACGTTCCAACTCTATTGACGTTTGATTTTTGCCATGAGCAATTCCGCCCTCTGATAATATGACACACTTTTTGAGCATGAGAAGTGAAAAAGTAATTTTCCTCGTGCAAACTTAGCACCCTATTTTACCCCCTCAGAGGTGGAATTTTCCAAAACACTGAAAGTAGTTTTATTGTGTATTAATAAGTAATTTTCCCATAGAGTTTAAAGTCTCTAGTTTAAAAAAAGAAATTTCCGCCATACAAAGTTAGCACCCCTATTTAACCCTCTCAGGAGTAGAATTTGCCAAAACGCTGAAAGTACTTTTATTGTATGTTAATAAGTAATCTTCCTACAAAGTTAAAAGTCTAGCTCAAAAAAATTAATTTCCCCCATACAAACTTTGCACACCTTTTTAACCCCCTCAGGGGTGAAATAATCCAAAACGCTAAAAGTACTTTTGTTGTATTGTTTAATAATCTTACTACAAAATTTAAAGTTTCTAGCTAAAAAGAAATTTCCCCAATACAAACTTTGCACCCCTTTTTAACCCCCTCAGGGGTGAAATTATATTAAACACTGAAAGTATTTTTTTTGTCACTATAAAATATAACGGTTACACTCACGTCACGTTACTTATTTACCTAAACGAGCTGCATCCCAAAATAAAGTTTGCCATTGAGAAGGAGGTGAATGGTATGCTACTTTTCTTAATGTGTTGGTTCAGCGGGATCAGAGCGGAAAGCTGTCACATAAGGTACATCGAAAGGCCACACACACTGACAGATATTTGCAGGCTGGTTCTCATCATCATCCCGCACACCTGTCGGCAGTCCCGCGAGCATTGATTAACAGAGCTCTGCGGCTCTGTGATCCACAGTATGTGCAAGTAGAGCTGCGGCACGTCAGACAGGTGTTAGAGAGAAATGGGTACAATTGGAGACAGAGTCAGCGTGCGGCGGGTTCAATGCCTCTACGAAATCGGCACACTGTAGAGAGGGCACCGGCGTATCTGACATATATTAAGGGGGTGACGGATGAAATTTTCCGCCCCCATACTAAAATCAAGCAAATGTTACGCTCTCCAAAGGATAGTGACCCGCTAGGTAACCCAGGCGTTTACGAGATACCTTGCGACTGTGGTAAGTCCTACATAGGGGAAACCGGACGTAACTTGTCAACGAGACTCTCGGAGCATATACGGAGTGTGAAGAAAATGGATTGCAGCAACTCGGCGGTGGCAGAGCACGCTTGCGATGCAGGCGCGTCACATTTCCTTCGCTTTGATAAAGCTAGACTGCTGGTTCGTGGAAAATGCTACGTGCCACGCAAAATACGCGAGGCGATCGAGATTGGGCGTCGTTCAAATTTTAATCGAGACGGGGGCTGGGGCGTACCGCCAGCATGGAAGCCTATAATCCATGGCAAGAACTTCAGTGTGTGCTGTGAGAGTTTAGGGGACACAGTGAGTGTGGATTGCTTATCGTCGCTCATGTCGGATGAACCGAATGCGCTGCAAAGCACGGTAGCAGCGCCGGCGCAAGATCATCCTCAACAAGCTTTGTCAGAGCGGGCGACACGAGCTGCGCGGCGAGCGGGACGCAGGCAACGCGTCGTGCAACAGCGCGCTACGGGCTGGTTCAAAATAGCACTCTTAGTGCTTGAAGATGGAGACCTAAGCTCTCCGAAACATGTCGCGCGAAGTGACTAAAGTGACGTGAGTGTAACCGTTATATTTTATAGTGATAGTATGTCTCACGAAAGTTTAAATTTAATACTTTTTTTCTACTCTGATAAGTAATATTCCTATAAAGTTTGAAGTCTCTATCTCAAAGAAAGAAGTTTCCCGCATTTTTGCACCCCTATTTAACCTCCTCAGGGGTGGAATTATCCAAAACGCTGCAATCACTTTTATTATTTTTTAAATATCAGCGAACGTACGAAGTTTCAAGTATCCAACTTAAAATTAAAAATCCTATACATACAAACTTTTAACCCTCTTTTGACCCCCTTAGGGGATGAATTTTTCAAAATCGCTTCTTATTATTTGTATAAATTATAAATGTAACCCGACCTGCAAATTACAACTTTCTAGCTTCAGTTGTTACGGCCTCGCTTTAATACAAACTTTTCAACCCCGTTTCAACTCCTCTGGGGTGGAATTTTGAAAAACGCTGTAATCAGTTTTTTCCTGTTAAATTAGTAGCCAGCAAACGAAATTTCAAGTCTGTCACAAAAAAAAATCTAATCTCTATACAAACTTTCAACCCCTTTTTGACCCCGTTAGAGGTTGAATTTCACAAAACGCTGAAATCATTTTTATTATTTTTTTTATTATCAGTAAGCGTACAAAGTTTCAAAACTCTAACCTTGAATTTTAAGCCCCACCTATACAAACTTTCAACCCCCTTTTTACCCCCTTAGGGGTTGAATTTTTCAAAATCGCTTCTTATTACTAATACAAATTACAAATGTAACCAGACCAAAAAATTTCAACCTTCTAGCTTCAGTAGTTTCGGCTCTGCGTGGATCAGTCAGTCAGTCAGTCATCAGTCAGTCAGGACAAAGGCATTTATATATATAGATATATTATATATCGTCGTTTAGTACTCGTACCCATAACACAAGCCTTATTGAGCTTACCGTAGGCCTAGGTCGGTTTGTGTAAGATTGTCCTATAATATTTATTTATATATTATATTAAGACACGTTAGATTATAGGCCATTAATATTCAATACGTATCAGATATCGATTGATGGTCAATTTATTAAATACATAATTGAAAGAAAACTGGAAAAATTCACCGCGTCGAGCAAAATTCGAACTTGCGACCTTTCGGGACACCGATCCGACCGCTCTGACCAACTGAGCCATCGACGCTTACTCAACTTCGGTGAATCTTTCCATCGGTTCCTTCAATTCCAGTTTTCTTTCAATTATAAAATTGAAATTATCGCTTGCAGACGTTTCTGCTATATACAAAATTAATTAATTTAATACATTATTAGATTTAGCGTAATTTAACAAATTTTATAATGACCACCCTACATATTTAAAATCAGCAGTTAGGTACCTACTACTTATACCATTTATAAGAAAAATACATGTCCAAATAAAATAAAATAAAATAAAATACGTGCTCTTTTAGTATAAACCTAGAGGTATTGAGTGTGAGTCGCGGATTGTAATTTGTTATATTATTCAACATCAACTTATCTTCAAATTTAAATGGGCACATAAAACACAACCAATTCAAAGAAATTCCGTTAAAACGTAAAATAAAACAAATCGCTCCAACTTTTCTTGTAAAAAGCACAATGCTCGGATAGGGATCCGAAATACAAGGAAAAGGGACATGCAACAAGTTAGTGCTGACAAAGACAGCGTTTGCCTTCATTACACTGGCCCAGTTTATTAATGGCTTTTTCTGGTCTACTCTCACGTATTTTCGTAAAATTTCGTTAAAACAGAATAAAAAAGCCTTTTATCTACACTCACATTGTAAGTCCTCTAAAACGTGTTAAAAAACGGTAGGCAATGGCTAGCATTACCACAACCGATTTTACTATGATAAGCTTTTTATGTGTGGCAGTAACGTAATTTTAACTTTACATGCTCAAGTATTGATGTGTTATGAGTTTTGATAACATAATGTACACCTGCACACTCCCGCGCGGCCGCCGACACGCGCCCGCGCGACCGCCGGCACAATCGAGTTGGCCATGGCGGTGCAATGGCGGCCATTCTATGGTTTCGGAATACGGCATTTAGGATAAATAATATGAGGATTTAGGATACGTAATTAGGCCTTAAAACACTCGTGTGATCTTATTATTAAACTCGCCTGCGGCTCGTTTCATAAAACCACACTCATGTTTTAAGGACCCTTATTACGTAACAGTTACCTAAACTACTATTAATGTTGTGCATATAGATGCATAAAACAAAAACTCTCTTTAACTTTATTGTAATACTTTTGCCCGCGGCTTCGCTCGCGTTAAATTCGGGGTGACACGGTTCCCCTTTGCCCCCCGTAATGCTCCATACAAATTTCCACCCCCCATTTTAGGGAATGGGGGAACACCCCACTTTGTATACTATATTTCTAACAAGACAGAGACAAAAAGTAGCCTATGTCACTCTCCATCACTTCAACTATCTCCACTTAAAAAATCACGTCAATTCGTCGCCCCGTTTTGCCGTGAAAGACGGACAAACAAACAAACACACACACTTTCCCATTTATAATATTAGTATGGATAATATTGATTACTAGCTGTACCCGCGGCTTCGCTCGCGTGCGTTTGGGAGGTTTGTCATTTTAATTTACTATCCAGGCCATTTTTGTAAAACTTACGCTTTTTATGATGTCAATGTCCATCAAATTGATAACTGAATCAAAATTGATTCGTTCAGCCATGTTAAGATAACCAACTAAAAGGCGAGCGTCAAGACCTGCGAATGCTAATAGCCGAGTTCCTGCAGCAGAATATACTTCGTAAAGAGGGCCGATCGCCGTAGCGTGTGAGCGCAACGTCCAAGTGGAAATTACTTCTCCTGCAGCAGGACTAATCTACTAAGCCCGACGGAAGCGAGAACTGTTTCAGCAGCAGCATAACAGGGTCCGGACAAAACTTTATGGTCAATTTCCTTGATCCACTATGTCTGGGAAAGCTAAAGGCCGAGAACTTCGTAGGACCCAGGCCCGGAGCGTCGCAGCGAAAATTGCTTCAGCAGCAGCAGCATGACAGAGACCGGGCAAAACTCAGGGATCAAGTTTGCAAGCCGAAAGACCGAGAGTGAGTGGCAATTTATTCGTAAGCCAAAGGCCGAGTACCACGTAGGGCCCAGGCCCGGAACGTCGCAGCAGGGATTGGTTCAGCAGCAGCATGAAAGGGACCAGAATAAACTCAACGGTCAAGTGTCTTAAAAGCGAAACCGAGGACCGAAGGCCCGAGGGTTAGCGGCTATGTCTGCGAAGGCCAAAGGCCGAGTACCGCGTAGGGCTCAGCCTCGGAACGTAGCTGCGAGAATTGCTTCAGCAGCAGCATGACAGGGACTGGAGAAAACTCAGTGATTAAGTGTCTTAGCGGATTCGAGAGCCGAAATCCCGAGGGTGAGCGGCATTGTCTACAAAGGCCAAAGGCCGAGTACCACGTAGGGCCTGGCTCGGAACGTCGCAGCGAGAACTGTTTCAGCAGCGGCATGATAGGGACCGGACAAAACTCAGTGATCAAATTTCTTAGCAAACCCTAGAGCCGAAAGGCCGAGATTGAGTGGCAATTTATGCTTAAGCCAAAGGCGGAGTACCGCTTAGGGCCCAGGCCCGGAACGTCGCAGCAGGGATTGGTTCAACAGCAACATGACAGGGACCGGAATAAACTCAACGGTCAAGTGTCTTAAAAGCGAAACCGAGGGCCAAAGACCGAGTACCGCGTTAAGGCCCAGCCTCGGAACGTAGCTGCGAGAATTGCTTCAGGAGCAGCATGACAGGGACCAGACAAATCTCAAACGCCATGCAAACGTCTCACAAAAAGGGGTAAAATTAATTTGTTAGATTTATGACTACCTTTTATGTGTATTCGGATTTTAAAGCGAGATAAAACATGTTGCACCCGTAAAATTATTGCACTCGGGTAAATCGGAATCGATCAATCTAACTACCTATTTCATTTGTTTATACGTATACTTAAAATTTTCAAAACGAAGTGATTTTTTTTCTCCTTACGCGTTTATTGTGTGTATAAAAGACAGCATGATTATGGGTTGTTGGGTATTTATACAGCGCCATCTGTGATTACTTTTAGAACTATACATATGATTTTTTTTTTTAATAAATTAGCGGAATAAATACTACCCTATATGTTGCTCCGGGGTATAAACTGTTACTATACAAAATTTCATGAAATTCTGTTCAGTAGTTTTTCTGTAGTGCGCGGACAAATTCACAGACAGACAGACAAGATTCCAAAAATCACTGAAAGGTATTCAGTAATCGTTGCTGATTTGATTGAGATTTTCTGACGAGAAACTCATTGAATTAAAATAGCCTTACAATGCTCAAAACGGTCGTTTGTGAGCAGCAAGTATAAAAAACAGCCTATAAACCATGAGGTTAATGTCCCCAGACTCCAGAGGGAACTATTGGTGGTAGTGTGGGGTTCAGTTAAATATGTGGGGCCAAATTTCGTTATATTTACCGATAAAGTCGCACATTAATAATGAAAATTATAAATCAGAGGTTTTCGTCGAAAAACACTCCTGAAAATTTGAAAACTGTGTTTAGGAATAAAAATTAAATTATTTTCTCAAAAAATTGTGCTCAAAACAGCGCAAACGTTGTTCAAGCTTTGAGAAAGGCTAATTTCGATGATTGTATTGCCGAAAGTAAACGGCCACTCCATTCTCCAGATTTGCGTTTATTATATTGATTTGGTATGTTTTTACATGCCTTGTAGGCACTTGTAGGTCACATTATTATAAAATATCAAATATGGACAGTGAAAAAAAAAGATATCGAGCATATTTGGGACGACATAACCTTGAAAGCGGTGCGTGCCGCGTGAGATTGAGTTGAAAAATGTAGTCAGCTAGTAAAATAGGTAAGAGGTGGAGTTAGTCCAAAATATATGCAGCATATTTTGTATATTAGTATAGCTTTAATAAAATACAGATTTCACTACAATAACTATTCGTACAAAAAAGTTATAAGACGTCCAAAGTGTATTCGAACTTTTTGGACACGGTGTATGTATAGATAATATAGGTACGCGATTTTTACACAATAGCTTTTTCACTTCTCATGCTCAAAAATAAAGAAAGAATATTATACTTACCAAGGCGGACTAAAGTTGTACTTAGCCTTTAGGGAAAATATGTATACATATTTATAATTTATAAAACTTTTTAAATTGTCCAATCAGAACACTTCTCTATATAAAAATCCACCAATCACAGGACATATCGAAGCTAATCAGAACGCTGGATTCTTTTTTTTGGTGCGTAAAATGCGTACTATTTAAATAATTTAATTCCTTTAAAAAAACATTACATTTAGTACCTATCAACCAACCAGAATCAAGCAATGTTTAAATCGACCAATCAGGAAAAGCAATTCATTTCTCAAAACATGAGGTGTTTTTAGTTCCTAATTTACAATAATTGAAAAAAAGATTAAAATCTGTTCGAAGCGCTTTAAAGCGCTAATTATACCGTCGTCTGGCAGTAATTCGCGGTGTTTTTATTTTGACGCAGATGTCAAAGCAGTTAAAAAAATAAAAAGACCATCAATTTAAACCATATTTTCAACTTGGATTAGTCATTGTGCGTAAACATTGGGTAAATAATAAGTATTTTTATTTTATTTTTTTATTTTCTCTCAATCGAAGTGAAAAATAGTATGTATACTCAGGTCTAAAAGCCATATTACCATTCGAACAATATTTTCCCTCACTTCGTTCGGGAAAATAAGCACCTCGTGGTACTATGGCCTACATATTCCCAATATGTACTGTTTCTATATTTTATCCTTCGCTATATAACGGATCGATTATGTTGCAGTTTTCTGTAATATCGTTTATACTTTTTTATTTTATTTTTGAAATCCATTATTCTGTACACTCTGTAAAGGTGTGAGACTAAAATAAAAGTACTGCTAAATAAATTTCCAGGAGTCCTGGTTTTAAAATTCAAACATTTTCCATTGCAAGCAATTAGGAAGCCGTGGACGTTATGAAACCTATGTATGAAATGTTCGTTCGGGTAAATAATTCGACGCGGTGTTTCACGCTGCCAGCTCAACTGAATATGGTGTACGTAACGTAGTGTTGCATAGTGTCTCACATAAACTTCACTTCAATAAAAAAATGCCACATTTTATACCACGACAGTGGCAAACAACCATATGGCCCACCTGATGGTAAGCAGCTATCATCGCCTCCAGAGGTGTCTCATGTGCGTTATCGACCCTTTAATAAAAAGAAGAATCTACCGTATTGACGGTTAAAGAAGCAAGAGGGTCCCCCGTCGTCAAGACACTGCATCCCCTTTGTGCACTCTGGTAACCTTACTCACCGGCAGGAACACAACACTATGAGTAGGGTCTAGTGCTATTTGGCTGTGGTTTTCTGTAATTTGGAGGCACTTCCTCAGTCAGGCTCTGCTCCAGATTTGAACGAGAATAGATGCGCTGAGCTGTTCCCTATCACACAAAGTGAGATGAAATTCGCAGTGCCCATACCTCTTTTTTGAACGTAGGCTAAGGACATATTCGGGTCCTTAACTGCTGGCATTTAGATATCTGCCCAATTGCATAGCGATGTTTTGAATGTATTTTCAGTGTTTTCTTTAAATACACTCTTAATCGTTCCAGTACCTTCCGGACCCAATAAGCCGCTCGGCATTACTTGCGCATATATCTTTGTATCTGCAAGTGTACGTGTAAATCACATAATAAGATTATGTCACACGCACAAACTATGCCTTTATCAAGTTACTGTCGATGCACTAATACTAAAATTGATGGCGCATTGTGCTTCGAATGTTGTATTTACAAACCAGAATTACGTTGCCGTCTTCACGCAAACATGACACCTAGAAACAGTTAAGATAATAGATTGAGAATGGATGAGGATTATATTGTAAACTGAAATGGATACATCATAAAAGTAAGAAAATGTGACCAAGGTCAACGATACCCAGGGCTGGAATAAAACCAGCGCCTTCTGCATTTGCAGCAGATGCCTTATTGTGCAATGTGCATGTACTTAGGTATACTTAGAAATCTTATAAATTCACACTTGCGGTAAAGTCTATTGACTTGTAAAAATATGAAAAATGCTTATACGAGTATCTATAGTAAGTGCCGACGTGGCCTTGTGAAAATGAACCCAAGATCTATTGGAAACTTAAGTTTAAAAAGGTCTTCGATTTTAAAGGTTACAATACTTACAATAGGAAACCTTTTACATACTGACGCTACGCTGTCCATCAGTTTGTCACAGGTTTCAATCTCAAGGGCCGTATTAAGACAGATGAAATTTGCTCAGAATGTGTATTTCTATTACCGATACAGCAACAAATAAATATGTAATATATAAAAACAAAGTAAGTGGCCAAGAAAGGTATTTTTATATCCAATTTAATTATATAAATACTAACTTGGTGCAATTATAAAGAAAACATATACTGCTTGATAAAAAAAAGCTGGTCAGCCCAAAATCGGACTTAAGAAAAAATACACGAACACTAAATTTGTACTTAATGTTATGGAACCTTTAAGATGCGACTACATCATCGGATATAGTCAGCAAAGTGAAAACAGCGTTACAAATATCAGCCAAACAGTCATCGTAAAATGGTCCAAAATTAAATTAAAGTTACAAAATGTAAGTCAAAGTATTTACTGCACCGGACTTTATCTACGGATATAAACAAATTAAGGACAACAACACGCCGGGATAAATTTATTTGCGTCAGTTATTAAGTACTCCAAAGTTAGCTTTTCAAATGAACACAACTCCACAACTAGCTCATAACTCGCTCAAAATCAACGGCGGCGTGGCTCAACTTCAGAGGGGATTTCCGGTCAACAACAATTTTCCGACAATTTGATTTTACTGAAGTTGCGTTGGTTGATAAGGAAGATTTGCTTTGTTGTTTATGGTTTGAACACTTTGGGAATAGGATTAAGAAACTAAAATTAATCTACAAAGTCGTTCCATTAAGTTCCTCACTAAGATATGAAACTTAGAACTTTCTGCCTCTGTAAGTCTGTTTTTTTTAATACCACGACAGTGGCCGACCAGCATACGGGTTACCTGGTGGTAAGCAGTTACCGTAGCCTATGGACGCCTGCAACCCCAGAGGATTCACATGCGCGTTGCCCACCCTTTAAGAACCTATACACTCCTTATTTGAAGAACCTCATACTGTAGCCCGCTGGGAAAGCCTCGGCAAGGAGTTCATTCCACAGCCGCAGCGTTCGTGGGAGGAAATTCCTCTTAAACCGTACAGTACGCGACCCTTTATAGTCCCGTCTCGTTGGCAATATTTTGAGGGTTAAGTTTCGAAAATTCTAAAGTCACTTATTATTGAAGTTGGAAATACAGTGTGTACATGAGAATCTTTCAGTGCGTTTTGTGTCATATTCAATTGGTCCTTTTTTTGTAATTCAATAATTTGAGGTTAACTTTTTTAGCTTGCCATAACTTGAGTAAAAGAATATTAGAGTTAGAAAATATAACTGTTTTGTATTTAGAACAGTTTTATTGTTGTACAAAACTAGTTTGTGTCATTTAAGTCGAGTGCAATTTTATATAGTATGACAACGCTAAAAAACTACGTATAAAAAATTAGAGTTCATAAAATAAGGATTAACTATATCATCACCTCAAAATATGTCAATAAAATCAATATGTGTCAGATTAAGCAATGAAAATTTAAGTTTCTTGGTAATTTCGTATTTTTAGGCTGTTATCGTTTTAATAAATTATTAAAGTCATCAGAGTTCACAAATCAAAAAGGGATTTTAAAGTAGATATTTCAATTTGTGTCACTTTCATCAATGATATTTCGTCTAAAATTAAACAGAAACAATATTTGCGTTCAGAGGGAATCTTCTTAACTATAGCGCGTGACCTTGATGGTACGCCTGTTCGGCTTACTTCTGTAATGACCACTAGAAGTAGACCCCCGGCTCGCTTCTTAACAAGCTAATCCTAGGGTCAACCAGGCGCTGGCATCTTAGCTGTTACGATGTAGGTACTTGCTCACGGAGGCGCGCGCGGGGTGATAAAGCTGACTTACTCTACAAAGGAACTGAGCGGAGGAGCGAGTCGCGGGAAGCCGGCGAGTAGGGCAATGAACTCGTGCGTGTCTCGCCAATACGTACCTTTTTGAGCGGTAGCCGCTTTGTTTGTGTTTTGACTAGACTGTTGAGTACATTTTCGAAGATGTCAAGCATCGTGAATTATGGGTAGAAAACGCAACGTAATATTTTTATTTAGTTCTGTTTTATTGGAATGAAGTTCCTTATCGGACGGTTCGCGGATGGGGGGCTAGGCGAAAAAAAGTCACGTGACCGTCACGAAAAAGCATTGAGAAACATGTGAAATGGAATGAAATAAAAAAAATGAAAAATAGAATAAAGTGAAGTGAAAGTGAAAGTGAGAAGTGACAAAGTGAAAAAAGTCAAGTTAAAAAATTTCTATAATATCAAAAATTTCAAAAATTTCAAAAATCTCAAAAATCTCAAAAATTTCAAAAATCTCAAATCTCAAAAATCTCAAAAATCTCAAAAATCTCAAAAATCTCAAAAATCTCAAAAATCACAAAAATCACAAAAATCACAAAAATCACAAAAATCACAAAAATCACAAAAATCACAAAAATCACAAAAATCTCAAAAATCTCAAAAACTTCAAAAACTTCAAAAACTTCAAAAAATTCAAAAAAATTCAAAAACGACAAAAATTACGAAAAAGTCAAAAATTCAATAATATTACTTCGTTCTAACCGAGTGTTCCACTACACTAACGTATTTTTTTTTTACTTTTGTTTTATTTTTGTTTTTTCTTTTCATCTGTATTTTGTCATTTTGTATTGATTCTGTTTTTATTCCGTTTATTTTGTTTAATTGTATTCTTATTTTACTCTTTTTTTTTATACCACAACGTGGCAAACAAGCATACGGCCCGCCAGATGGTAATCAGTAGCATATGGATGCCTGGAACACCAGAGGTGTCACGTGCGCGTTGCCGACCCTTTACAAAAAGGAGGAACAAGTTCAGAGTTTATTACCTCGGCCATTTTTAGGGTTCCGTACCTCGAAAGGAAAAAATGGAACCCTTATAGGATCACTTTGTTGTCCGTCTGTCTGTCTGTGTGTCAAGACCATTTTTCTCAGGAACGCGTGGAGGTATCAAGCTGAAATTTATACCAAATATTTAAGTCTATTGTCCCTTGGAGCTGTGAAAAAATCAAACTTATAAGCTAACGCAATCAAAAGATACAGTCGTTTATGCTGCAAATTTCATAGTTTTTCGGCACTCGCAAAACCTACTGGGTACTTCCCGTGAACTCAGAAACTTGAAATTTGGCACAAAGCAACGTCATATAGCATAGACAATGGAAAAATTACAAAAGTGGACATTTTTAGTAAAATCATACAAAAACATTTTTTTTTAATTTTAAACTTACTACCTTTTTCCTCGTAAACGCGTAGAGGTATTAAATTGAAATTCATGTCAAATACTCAGGGCTATAGGACCTTTCCGATGTAGCAAAATCAAACTTTTATGTCATCCCAATCAAAAGAAATAGCAATTTAAGTCGCATATTTTGAAACTGAGTACTCGCAAGAAACTCAAAACCTTAGGGTACTTCGCGTAAACTCAGAAACTTGAAACTTGGCACGAAGAAACTTCATATAGCACAGATAGAGGAAAAATTACGAAAAGTAGACATTTTAAATAAAATCATACCAAAAATATTTTTTTTAATTTTAAACTTCCTACCTTTTTCCTCGTAAACGCGTAGAGGTATTAAATTGAAATTAGTAATAAACATACTACAACTTAGGCTTGTTATAGGTTTGTACGGAACCCTCGGTGCGCGAGTCCGACTCGCACATGGCCGGTTTTTTTATTTTAGAGCAAAGTTTTTTAAGTAAAACACGCTTATTTTAGCGTATTCTATATGGAAAAATCATAAAAAGGACATGTTATAATGACGTCCCGTCGATGGTTTTTTTTCGAAATTCAGTAATATATAAGTTCAAAGTCCTTTATCACGGACATTTTTGATTTGAGAGAAAAGTTTTTTAAATAAAACACGCTTATTTTAGCGTATTCTATATGGAAAACTCATAAAAAGTACATGCTATAATGACGTCCCGTCGATGGTTTTTTTTCGAAATCCAAATAATATATAAGTTCAAAGTCCATTATCTTGGCCATTTTTGATTTGAGAGAAAAGTTATAATAACGTCACGTCGATGGTTTTTTTCGAAATCCAAATAATATACAAGTTCAAAGTCCATTATCTCAGCCACTTTTGATTTTAGAGAAAAGTTTCGTAAGTAAAACACGCTTATTTTAGCGTATTCTATATGGAAAAATCATAAAAAGTACATGTTATAATGACGTCCCGTCGATGGATTTTTTTGGAAATCCTAATTATATACATGTTCAACGTCTATTATCTCGGCCATTTTTGATTTTAGAGAAAAGTTTCTCAAATAAAACACGCTTATTTTAGCGTATTCTGTACAGAATAATCATATACAGTACACGTTATAATGACGTCCCGTCGATGGTTTTATTTTGAAGTCCAAAATATATACAAGTTCAAAGTCCATTATCACGGCCATTTTTTATTTTAGAGAAAAGTTTCTCAAATTAAACAAACTTATTTTAGCGTATTCTATACGAAAAAATCATAAAAAGTACACGTTTTAATGACGTCCCGTCGACGGTTATTTTTCGAAGTCCAAATAATATACAAGTTCCATGTCCAATCGGCCATTTTCGATTTTAGAAAAAATGTTTTTAAAATTAAACACGCTTATTTTAGCGTATTCTATACAGAAAAATCATAAAAAGTTCAGGTTATAATGACGTCCCGTCGATAGTTTTTTTTTCAAATAAAAATTATATACAAGTTCAAAGTCCATTATCTCGGCCATTTTTTATTTTAGAGAAAAGTTTCTCAAATAAAACAAGCTTATTTTAGCGTATTCTATACGAAATATCATAAAAAGTACACGTTATAATAATGACGTCCCATCGATGGTTTTTTTTCGAAGTCCAAATGATATACAAGTTTCATGTTCAATCGGCCATTTTTTATTTTGGAGAAAAGTTTTTCAAATAAAACATGCTTATTTTAGCGTATTCTATACGGTAAAATCATAAAAAATATGCTATATAATGATACCCCATCGCTGGTTGTTTTTTCGAAGTCAAAATTATATACAAGTTCAGAGTCCATTATCTCGGCCAGTTTTGATTTTAGAGAAAAGTTACTTGAGTAAAACATGCTTTTTTTAGCGTATTCTATACGGAAAAATCATAAAAAGTACACGTTATAATGACGTCTCGATATGCAAGTTCAAAGTCCATTATCTCGGCCATTTTTGATTATGAAGAAAAGTTTTGAAATAAAACACGCTTATTTTAGCCTATTCTATACGGAATAATCATAAAAAGTACACGTTATAATGAAGTCCCGTCGATGGTTTTTTTCGAAGTCCAAATTATATACAAGTTCAGAGACCATTATCTCGGCCATTTTTGATTTTAGAGAAAAGTTTCGTAAGTAAAACACGCTTATTTTAGCGTATTCTGTACAGAATAATCATAAAAAGTACACGTTATAATGACATCCCGTCGATGGTTTTATTTTGAAGTCCAAAATATATATAAGTTCAAAGTCCATTATCTCGGCCATTTTTGATTTGAGAGAAAAGTTATAATAACGTCACGTCGATGGTTTTTTTCGAAATCCAAATAATATACAAGTTCAAAGTCCATTATCTCGGCCATTTTTTATTTTAGAGAAAAGTTTCGTAAGTAAAACACGCTTATTTTAGCGTATTCTATATGGAAAAATCATAAAAAGTACACGTTATAATGACGTCCCGTCGACGGTTATTTTTCGAAGTCCAAATAATATACAAGTTCCATATCCAATCGGCCATTTTCGATTTTAGAAAGAATGTTTTTATAATAAATCACGCTTATTTTAGCGTATTCTATACGGAAAAATCATAAAAAGTTCAGGTTATAATGACGTCCTGTCGATAGTTTTTTTTCAAATAAAAATTATATACTCAAACTCAAACTCAAACATTTATTCAGTAAGTAGGCCACAAGGGCACTTTTACACGTCAAAGTAAAAGAGAGAGAAAAAAAATCAAACTACACCGGTTCTAACCCTACACCTCTGACCCGAGAAGAATTATGTCCGGCAAGAAACTCGGCGGGACTTATTTTTTCAAAACAACAGTACATCAAAACTAAACAATACATATAGTGCGTTGTTCTATAAGAAAACATATCAAACCAAGGTTAGATTAACCAACAATAGGTTATAGTTTAAGAAAAATACCAAAGAAAAAAGATGAGTCCAAATCTGACTATTGAAAATAAATTACATACAAGTTTGATATACTTTCTTACCTGAACTGTGTCTTCTACATAAATTTCCAAATTATAATAATCCATCATCAACAGTTAGAAACAAACTTTGAATTTAAATAATATAAAAAAAAGTACTTAAGTGATTCTAGTATACAATAAACATACTATTTCTAAATTATACTTAGAGATGTATAAGGTCTCCAAGTGTCTTGAATAAAAAAATATGGATAATCAAGCACCGAATGTTGTGTCTAAAGCCAATTAAACTAAAATTAAATATGATTAATAAAAAGTTACGTAAATGTGTTGCCCCAGTTAGCCTAAACAGACCGGTCTCCACAAACAGCACCCGTTCACGAGTATCACGAATATACAAGTTCAAAGTCCATTATCTCGGCCATTTTTTATTTTAGAGAAAAGTTTCTCAAATAAAACAAGCTTATTTTAGCGTATTCTATACGAAATATCATAAAAAGTACACGTTATAATAATGACGTCCCGTCGATAGTTTTTTTCGAAGTCCAAATTATATACAAGTTTCATGTTCAATCGGCCATTTTTTATTTTGGAGAAAAGTTTTTCAAATAAAACATGCTTATTGTAGCGTATTCTATACGGTAAAATCATAAAAAATATGCTATATAATGATACCCCATCGCTGGTTGTTTTTTCGAAGTCAAAATTATATACAAGTTCAGAGTCCATTATCTCGGCCATTTTTGATTTTAGAGAAAAGTTACTGGAGTAAAACACGCTTTTTTTAGCGTATTCTATACGGAAAAATCATAAAAAGTACACGTTATAATGACGTCTCGATATGCAAGTTCAAAGTCCATTATCTCGGCCATTTTTGATTATGAAGAAAGGTTTTAAAATAAAACACGCTTATTTTAGCATATTCTATGCGGAATAATCATTAAAAGTACACGTTATAATGAAGTCCCGTCGATGGTTTTTTTCGAAGTCCAAATTATATACAAGTTCAGAGACCATTATCCCGGCCATTTTTGATTTTAGAGAAAAGTTTCGTAAGTAAAACACGCTTATTTTAGCGTATTCTATATGGAAAAATCATAAAAGGTACATGTTATAATGACGTCCCGTCGATGGATTTTTTTCGAAATCCTAATTATATACATGTTCAACGTCTATTATCTAGGCCATTTTTGATTTAAGAGAAAAGTTTCTCAAATAAAACACGCTTATTTTAGCGTTATCTGTACAGAATAATCATAAAAAGTACACGTTATAATGACTTCCCGTCGATGGTTTTATTTTGAAGTCCAAATTATATACAAGTTCAAAGTCCATTATCTCGGCCATTTTTGATTATGAAGAAAGGTTTTAAAATAAAACACGCTTATTTTAGCATATTCTATGCGGAATAATCATTAAAAGTACACGTTATAATGAAGTCCCGTCGATGGTTTTTTTCGAAGTCCAAATTATATACAAGTTCAGAGACCATTATCCCGGCCATTTTTGATTTTAGAGAAAAGTTTCGTAAGTAAAACACGCTTATTTTAGCGTATTCTATATGGAAAAATCATAAAAGGTACATGTTATAATGACGTCCCGTCGATGGATTTTTTTCGAAATCCTAATTATATACATGTTCAACGTCTATTATCTCGGCCATTTTTGATTTAAGAGAAAAGTTTCTCAAATAAAACACGCTTATTTTAGCGTATTCTGTACAGAATAATCATAAAAAGTACACGTTATAATGACTTCCCGTCGATGGTTTTATTTTGAAGTCCAAAATATATACAAGTTCAATGTCCATTTATCTCGGCCATTTTTGATTTTAGAGAAAAGTTTGTCGAATGAAACACGCTTTTACATATATACAAGTTCAAAGTCCATTATCACGGCCATTTTTTATTTTAGAGAAATGTTTCTCAAATTAAACAAACTTATTTTAGCGTATTCTATACGAAAAAATCATAAAAAGTACACGTTATAATGACGTCCCATCGACGGTTTTTTTTCGTAGTCCAAATAATATACAAGTTCCATGTCCATCCGGCCATTTTCGATTTTAGAAAAAAATGTTTTTAAAATAAAACACGCTTACTTTTGCGTATTCTATACGGAATAATCATAAAAAGTTCAGGTTATAATGACGTCCTGTCGATAGTTTTTTTTCAAATAAAAATTATATACAAGTTCAAAGTCCATTATCTCGGCCATTTTTTATTTTAGAGAAAAGTTTCTCAAATAAAACAAGCTTATTTTAGCGTATTCTATACGAAATATCATAGAAAGTACACATTATAATAATGACGTCCCGTCGATGGTTTTTTTCGAAGTCCAAATGATATACAAGTTTCATGTTCAATCGGCCATTTTTTATTTTGGAGAAAAGTTTTTCAAATAAAACATGCTTATTGTAGCGTATTCTATACGGTAAAATCATAAAAAATATGCTATATAATGATACCCCATCGCTGGTGGTTTTTTCGAAGTCAAAATTATATACAAGTTCAGAGTCCATTATCTCGGCCATTTTTGATTTGAGAGAAAAGTTACTTGAGTAAAACACGCTTTTTTTAGCGTATTCTATACGGAAAAATCATAAAAAGTACACGTTATAATGACGTCTCGATATGCAAGTTCAAAGTCCATTATCTCGCCCATTTTGGATTATGAAGAAAAGTTTTAAAATAAAACACGCTTATTTTAGCATATTCTATACGGAATAATCATAAAAAGTACACGTTATAATGAAGTCCCGTCGATGGTTTTTTTTCGAAGTCCAAATTATATACAAGTTCAAAGTCCATTATCTCAGCCATTTTTGATTTTAGAGAAAAGTTTTTCAAATAAAACATGCTTATTTTAGCGTATTCTATACGGAAAAATCATAAAAAGTACACGTTATAATGGCGTCCCGATGTACAAGTTCAAAGTCCATTATCTCGGCAATTTTTGATTTTAGAGAATAGTTTTTCAAATAAAACACGCTTATTTTAGCGTATTCTATACAGAATAATCATAAAAAGTACTTGTTATAATAACGTCCCGTCAATGGTATTTTTTTTGAAGTCCAAATTATATACAAGTTCAAAGTCCATTGTCTCGGCCATTTTTGATTTTAGAGAAAAGTTTCTTAAGTAAAACACGCTTATTTTAGTGTATTCTATACGGCAAAATCATAAAATGTACACGTTATAATGACGTCCCGTCGATGATTTTTTTTCGAGGTCCAAATTATGTACAAGTTCAAAGTCCATTATCTCGGCCATTTTTGATTTTAGAGAAAAGTTTTTCAAATAAAAGACGCTTATTTTAGCGTATTCTATACGGAAAAATCATTAAAAGTACAGGTTATAATGATACCCCAACGCCATTTTATTTTTAAGTCCAAATTAGTCCATGTAGTCAATCTTCAAAGTCCGGTAACTTCCATTTTTTTGGGTAAAAAAATGTTTCTTATAAAACTTGCTTATTTTAACACATTCTACAAAATAAAGTATGTGTCATAATGACACCATTCCAACCAAAATAGTCCAAATTGTACTTAACCTTCAGGGCTTCATAACTCCGAAATTATTGAGTTAAAAAAAATGTGAAAATAGATGTCATATACTTAAGAAAAAGTGACCAAACCCTCCGGTGTCCGAGTCCAGATATGAACTGGCGTCTTCAGCTTTCGCGGCTGACGTCCTGACCACTAGACCACCCGGTCACGGCGGAACTTGACAAATTTTCTCATGTATATGCAATCTCTGAATTTGAAACGGCTAGGCGCCGTTGACCATACTCTAAGGGCATGCGCAGGACGTGCTTGCACCTCCTATCCGAATCTCTTATTTGATTCTGGAATAGCGAGAGAGATGGTGCTGCCATCTATGAATCTTGAAGCAAATCAAATTATTTTGTTCAATATTTTCCTCCGGTGTCCGAGGCCAGATCTGGCCTCGGACACCGGAGGGTTTGGTCACTTTTTCTTAAGTATATGACATCTATTTTCAGTTTATATATAGTAGTGTAACTACTTAAAAAAAAAATTGCAAATCAAAAAATATTGAACAAAATAATTTGATTTGCTTCAAGATTCATAAAAAAAATGTGTTAAAGAAAAGTTGCTTATTTTTATGTGTTATATACGATAAGTTAATAAAAACAGCCTTATTATGACATCACACTGATGAAAAATTTATTAAGTCCAGCCCGGCCCTTTGCTAGTCCAACCGAGAAGCAGATAACGATATTTCGATTTTCGCGTTTCACGATAGCCACTCTGTAAACAAACCGCCTTGATGCATAAATTACATATTTATTAGTTACAAATTATCTGTTACAATTTGCCAAAATACTGTTTAAATGGTAAACTAGGTTTACCGTGGCACACAGATCCACCGTTGCAGTCCCTTATGGACTACGTTTACATTAATTGTCCTTAACTTACTTAAGTTTTATATTATTGCTTTTTTTACTATGAAAAATAAAGAAGAGCGACTGAAAAATCGCTGTTTGTCTTTGTCGCACTTATTACTACTATAACTATATGTATGCATAGAGTAATAATAGAAAACAAGCCGCTAGGCAGCCTGGTCGGCACATGAACCCCGCCCGCGCCTTACCCTTCCCCGCGCATGCCGTTTACGCAAAACAAGTTTTCATTCTGAAAAATAAAATTAATCCATTGATTATAATGACACAAATTTGAAACATTGTTTCGATACGCTTTTATAAAAATATTGATGCAAACTTTAATAACTTTAATATTTTATTGTACTGTTAACAGGGGTCATACAAGAAACAAAATTAAAGTAAATAAATATCATTGATTAATATTGCACAAATTTATTCAAATAATAGATACCGATATATTAGAAAGCACAGTACCTAATCGATCAACTTAAATTTTATATAGGCTTGTAAAAGTCCACATATATGTGCTGATTGAACGTCAGTATTCCCATTGACGAAAGTGACACAAAACGCGTCCGTGCGTCAGTAACAACTTTGCTGTTACAGTGAAAAAACAATTTTGATCTCTAATTTTCTATTTAACGAATAATGTAAAAAAAAGAAATGTCTAAGTTTCTGCCTACGCAACAACCTAGGATGACACATATTATTATTATTAGCTAAGATGGATGGCCTGAACTCTGTATGCGAATAATAAGCATCTTTAATATTATCGAAACTTCATAATTTATCGGTACGGGTCTATATTGGCTGTTTGGCATTATACGTCCGCGCCTTTGCCTCAAGCTGTACGCACATCCAAAAAAGAAAATTGCGCGCCATTTATAAGTTTAACCTCAAATCATTGTTTATTTGTTAGATTTTTCTCGTCGTGTTTTATTAATTTAAACAAATTATATTTTCAATGAATAAGAAGACAACTTTAGCGTTAATTTAACCTCTGGATATATTTCAAAATTGTGATACATACTAGTAAAATGTCATCATAAAAATCTAGTGAGCAATACGTAAGAAAAATAGTAGATTGTTTGACAAGGGTCTAAAGTAGGCAATATTACCACGAGGTGGTTATTTGGTGGTGGTGTTATATAAAATTGTTCGAGTGGTAATATGGCTTTTAGACCAGAGTAATGCATACTATTTTTCACTTCGATTGCGAGAAAATAAGATAAAAATACTTATTATTTACGCACAATAACTAAACTAAGGTGAAATTATGGTTTAACCCTTATTAGTACAAGGGGATATTATTTCCCACTTTGTCTATTCGTATAAAATTTAAGTAATTTTTTAAATGGTAACACTTAACAAAGCTTACCATACAGTTTTACAGTTTTGGTAAATATTAGATTCATTTTTCTGGCAACACTTTTTAATCAAACTTCATCTGTCAGCAAACGTCAGTGTCAAAGTCAAAAGTGGTGCCAAATTCGTAAAAACGGTGTTCGTCGGCGAAGTGCGACCGCATTCATAAGAAAAAAATCAGGTAAGAGGATTTTGATATCAGTTATGTAAATTAGGTATATTGTTTGTTATTTAGTATATAAAATAGTGTTTGAAACTATCGCTTTGTCCAACAAATGACGCTTGAAGTTGTAGAGTGCAAGTGGGAAAATAATTCCCTTTGTTCATTTAAGACATCAATGAAATCACATTTCAAATTTCTCTAATATGTTTTTAGTAAAATATACAACACAATTACATATTTTCATGATTATTATGATAATAAAAACATTATTGATATTATTTTTTAAATTTTTAATACACAATCATAACTTTTTAACGCATATTTTCTGTGAATTTAGTCTATGACTTGTAGTATGATATAATAATGTTATGCTGATTTATAATACTTACTATGAAATCTTTTTAGACTCACCATATAATTAATGCCTAAGCATAAGATAGCTAATTAAGGTTAGAGAATGAATAGATAATACTTAAAAAACAAAATATCTGTTAGAAACTTCTTTTGCTACTCTCCGACATCGTTTAAATATGTTTTTTAAGAATTTAAATTTTTGATAGATGAAATGATTTGAAAAAGAGTTCCAGATACTCAATAACATCACAAAAAAGGTTAGTTAAATTTAATTATCTTAGGTTCGTAAGTACCATCGGGTTCATAATTGCATACCCAGTTTATCAATGAATTCATTCATAAATTGGGTATGCAATTATGAACCCGATAGTACCTCTATCCTGTAAACATTCTGACAATTAATGTATTTATCAAAAGTTATTAATTATACTATTCTGTTATTTCCTCGCAAGTGTGTTGAAAAACGTCGTATGAAACGCGTGTGCTTGATTATTACATAAGCTCAGCTGCCTTATCGCTTCGCCACAATATCGCTTCGTATGTAATGATCAACTTAGCACACTTGTATCATAATGTACTATTAAATAAGTTGTTTATGGTGATAATTGCACTCGTTTGTATATGGACGTATTTATGCATAAGGGACAATTTCAAAATGTTTGACATGACATGACATTAGGGCACCGCTGTCACAAGCTCCGCCCACTTTGGCACCAGGAAAGTGGAGCAGATTTTGAGCGTTGATTACGCTTCCTTACTTATTATTCTTCCAAGCAGGAACCATAGGATGTGGATCTTTGCGAAAATTTTAACTTTTGCAATTTCTATTATGCAAACAGGAACCAACCCGCATGGATTCTTATGAAATAAATGAAACGATACTGTAATAAGGAACCATGTGACATGGATCTTCTATTTTATTACGCAAACGGGAACCAACCCGCATGGACTCTTATGAAATATATGAAACCATACTGTAATTCATTACTCATGAGGAACCATGTGACATGGATCTATTCAAATAAATATAAATTTTAAATTGGCAAGTAACCATATAGCATGCATCTTTTAAATCAATTATATTGGCGCTTGGTAACTTTGTTAACTAAATGTTTTTATATGTCAAAATAATCCTACGACTTTGATCTTTTTGTAGGGGGTATAAGGTGCATTTTTAAGGCCTTCTGCATACTTAACTCAATTTTGGGTGATGTGTGGGTTGGTTCCCTTATGCATAAATACGTCCATATTATCTTGTAAGATTGAAACAACGTTGTCGGCCATAATACTTTTATTTCTTTCTCACTTTAACTCTAACATAATCCTATGTCTATCCCATTCTCGCAATCATTCATTCATCTCTCTCTTTCTTTGGTGTATCCACGCATGCTAGCTCTTTCAGTCCTTAGTACGTTACGGTTTACACAGATATCTAAGCATGCACCTTACATGCCCTCTGAAATATACGAGTATATATAGTCTGGCCAGCCAACAAACGCAGTAGCAATGTACAGCGACCAAAAGTATGACAACACTAAGAAGCAGTGACAAAACCAGCAATATTTAATATAAATTATTATCATCAAATTTTATGTTTTTAATTTTAGTTGGTATTTCCGCCCCTTTCGTTAGGTGACATTTACGGTCTGTAAAAAGGAGACGAATTTATTTCGTCTGATCTGTCATCAACTGCAACAGATAATCTGGTTGAGGCAATTGACATATGGCTTAAAAATTAATTTAAATTTAATTGGGAACGTTGCAGGAGTTCTATCTCACTCGCGCTTAAGATGAGAGAGTGAAATACACTAGAAACAAATTCAATGTGAATTGAAATGTTCGTCATGAAATACGGTGTCTCATCACAAAGGGTTGCCACATGTATGTATTTTGAATTTGCCGCGCGTTTCTACTGACAGAAATGGTTTGCCAGACTATATGCAACTAGACACTTTTTGCATATGTATATTTCACACCTTACATGTTCTTAGTATCTATAATATGGTACTAAATGTATAAGGAACCATTTATTATGAAGTTAAGTTTTTTACATTATTACTTTCAAAAACCTGCCGTAATGGTGTTACTTTAACAATTACACAATGACACAGTCTGTGACTGAAATTGCATTTTAAGTAATAAATCTATGATCTGAAACTGTTGTTTTGTTTATGATTAGTTTCATGTAGTTATATGGTTAAGTATATATCTCCTATTTTAGCAACTGCAACTTTATATGACTCATTAAAAAAAATGTATTTGATGTTTGTATGTAGAAAAAAAAATTAAAAATGTTTGTTTAATATCTACTATCTCTATTACACATATAATGATGCATTTGCTAATTGACAATGAAAGTATGTTTCTATAATTTATGTCTAAAACTAAATCAGGGGGGTTTCACTACGCAGTTTAGGAATATTTGGCCGGTGCGCCTCCCGGGCAGGCGTATGGCAGTGGGCTACCGCTCGGCTCGCACGATACTCGTGTTACGTGGCGCTTGAGAAATATTGAAAATACACGATGGCTTCGAACCTAAATCTCGATCTAATCCGTATAAAAGATGTCTTTACGGATGTCTGAATAAACGGAAGAACAAGGAAGCAGAAATAACATTTTTAAATTCCGGACGATATTGAAAGGTCCCGAAGTCCTTACTTAGTAATAGTTAAAATAAACATCCTTAATTTATTGAATATTGGTTGCCCAGAAACAATATTAGGAACTGACCGACATATTTTCAAAGGAATACGGCTGTGGCATACCTACTTCCGTGAGTATCAGACATAATCTCTATTTCTGGATAAATATTTCATGTTTAAAGAATCAACGTTTGTAATTGCTACATATTTATCTTAAAAATAATAAATCAGTAGGTAATAGTACAAAAACTTGTCAGGTGACAACCCTCACAGCTCGGTCATAAAACTGCGGCGCGCAAAGAAGATTCACGGTTCGTGCGCGGTTATAAGTTTCAATTTTGCTCGCAGGCGTCGAGTATAGGTATAATTTTATACCTAAATCTGACTTTTGTGAAGGAGTGAATTTTCTGTACGGTAGTACTATTAGTTATTCTGTGACTAAATATCGTTTATGCTAGAAACTAATGGTATGTGTTAATATTATTTTGGTATGTATGGTATGTGGTAAGTTTTATACAGTATTAGGTAGTGAATTTGCCCTCAAGTAACAAATCTGTGACGAATCAACTTAATTTTACATTGAGGCAATTTTTATAGTTTTTAGTGGACTTTTTGTATACCTTTTATTTATTAATTATTAATATATATATGTTTTTTTTTTTTTTTTTTTTTTATTCTTTTGTTTTTAACTTAATTTTTAGTAAGTGATTTTAATTATTATTCATGAAATAATGCAATTTAATGTAATCACTCTTTGCTGTTGTTTATCAACAAGTACATTCTACCAAAAATCTAGCTTTTGAAGGCTCGCTATTCTCAACAGCCGAGTGAATGTACCGCCTTTGGGCATCACGACATACCGTACTACACCGATTTCGCAGGGCATGATATTTGGCCTTATTTTTCTCAGTAGATTTCCCTTTATATTTTGATTTGGCCAGATTCTTTTTGACTATTATTGGATATATTATTGGATAGGTATTTAAAAATGAATAGGGGTTTCCTAAAATCATTTTTCGATAATGTAAATATTTTCGGAAATAATCGCTCCAGAAGTAAAAAAATATGCGTCCCCCCCCTCTAACTTTTGAACCATAAGTTTTAAAAATATGAAAAAAATCTCAAAAGTAGAACTTTATAAAAACTTTCTAGGAAAATTATTTTGAACTTGATAGGATGAATAGTTTTTGAAAAAAAAATACAAAATAATTTCTGAATTAAGTTTGTAATTTAACCGTATAAGCAGGTGTTTATTGTACCTGTAATTTCTACAAAATTACAATGAAATGACGTGCTTTCAAATAAAGTAAAAACGGTGAAAATCGGTTCACGCAATAAAGAATTATCCCATAAAAATCATCTTCCATACTTTATGCTCGCGCGCTAGTTTACTTAATTTGCCGATAGATGTCGCTGTACGTGGAACGCTCATATCATATCCTACATGGCGGTGTTATTTTAACTCTTAAGTGGGGACACTTACTGTGACGGACGGAAAACTACGGAACCCTACAGTGAGCGTGGCCCGACACGCTCTTGGCCGGTTTTTTCTAGTGTTATAGCTGTGAATGTCAGATTTTTTTTTGAATGTTTGTATCTAGACACACGGCAGTGTGTCCGCCAAGTTCGAGCAAAAAAAAGCGACACACCGGCCGTGGGTTATAATATTACACGAACCATTTCGGGCCAATTTCGACCACCCTATAACTCAAAACATATTTTATCTACGCATATGAAATTTCGAGTGTCTGTTGACATCCCCTTAATTGTCTAGAATACAAAATTTCATTATTCTACCTAAAGCAGTTCTTGAGATATTGACGTCAGAAAATCGCTATTTTTACTATACACTCACTCACTGACTCATCAAAAACCTAGACCACTTTCAATGGTCGTACTGACTTGAAATTTGGCATGGAGATAGGTCTTAAGGTTAAAGTAAAGGGAAAAATCTGAAAACGGCCAAGTGTGAGTCAGTTTTAAAAATAGCGAAGGTGTAACTTTGTTCTACTATGAAGTCATAATGAACTAAATGGGTCTATCTTCCAATGGTCGTACCGACCTGAAATTTGGCTCGAAGGATTGTCTTTAGGTCGAAATAAAGTAAAAATCTGAAAACGGCCAAGTGTGAGTCAGTTTCGAAAACAACGAATGTGTAATTTTGTTCTACTATAAGTAGGTATGGAGTGGAAATGAGATAAGACTTATTTAAATTTAGATACATACCAATTTAAGACAATACATGTTTGTCTTAAAGACAAGAACAATAAAATTGTTCACCACTCTGTGTGTGTCTGTTGCGGGAACCGAACCCACGATTTACGAAGTGCAAAGCAGGTCACTAGGTACACTAGGTGCGCTAAATCAGTCAAACAAAAATGAAAAGACAATTTTTTCGATTCGATAAAGACGATTTTCTCGCATAGTCTAAATAATTTCTAATTTTACAACTAATAAAATCGCAGATTCAAGAACATGGAAATCATATATACTCTAAGATGGAATTATATATACTACTGCCCATCTCACCCTCCGATACGCCACGGGATGAGATGGGATGGTGCACTTCTAGGGCTACATAATAGGCCACCAATTATAATACCTACTGGTAGGTAGGTATTACCAAGTTATTAATTATCTATGTAGGTAGCGTACTTACAAACAGAATAAAGTACGTTATTGATGTATGTAATTATATGTAAGTAGGTACATTTTATAGGTGTAGGGAGCCAGTTTATTTGTAAAAATCACCTATAAATAAATAGTAAAATAGAATTAGACGCTTAGTATAAAGGATTATAGTATAAAGTACATACCTAAGTGGAATGAGACATTTCCTAAAGCAAAAGTGATAAAAAAATAATAAAGAACCTACACCTAACAAAAATAAATGAAATCCCATCAAAAACATAAATGTGAAAGGCTGCCAAGTTCGATACTATGGGAATGCTTCGCCTATAAAAGAAGTGAGATCTGAATAAGTACCAAGTTCCATAAAAATACCTCAAATCATAAATAGTTATAGGAATGCACACTTGATTTCCAGCAGTTTTAAGGTACATTTTGAATAAGTATCACGTTACATAGAAATACCTAAAATTATAATAGTCAGAGAAACGCACACCGGTTTTTTTAGCAGTTTCCTGATAACATTTATTATTTTCAGTACTTTTTAATGATGTAACTTGGCAAGTTTTAATAGAAAATTATATAGTTACTTGACACATTGCAGTCCAAATGTGTCGATTCATTGGATTGAAAAGGTGTGTGGTGTGTGAAAACTTGCCAAGTAACATCATTAAAAAGTACTGAAAATAATAAATGTTATCAGGAAACTGCTAAAAAAACCGATGTGTGTTTCTCTGACTATTATAATTTTAGCTATTTCTATGTAACGTGATACTTATTCAAAATGTACCTTAAAAACCGCTGGAAATCAAGTGTGCATTCCTATAACTATTTATGATTTGAGGTATTTTTATGGAACTTGGTACTTATTCAGATCTCACTTCTTTTATAGGCGAAGCATTCCCATAGTATCGAACTTGGCAGCCTTTCACATTTATGTTTTTGATGGGATATTCTTTACAACATAAATAATATTGTCATAGATGTATTGGGAAGCAACAGTTAAAATATTAATTTCTTTAAATAGTTCTCTAACTGATGCACCTGCCTTTAAGTTATAAAGCTTGTCCCAGTAAAAAATGTCGTTAGTTTACGCAGCGTTGGTATATCAGGTTTCAATCAAAATGGTTGTAAGTGGCTGGTTATATGTTAAATGCATCTCGATTCTTTATTTAATATTAGAAAAAAATCTGTCACAGTCACATTTTCAAAGATGTCGTCTCCACAAGAAAAACTTCATGAGAAAATATTGTACAAATATGTCCAATATCAAGGCATTTCCACGAAAATAGTGGCAATGGAGCTAAACACGTCTGTTAGAACTGTCCAAAGGGTCCTAAAACAATTCAGAGAGACTGGCGGTATTCGACGGCGTCCTGGAAGTGGTCGGAAGACCGGGTTTGTTAAGAAAAATATTGAGAAGAGTATCATAGCTCCTTTGCTTAAAAAACCTACTTTATCTGTAACATATTTAGCTAAAAAGGATAAACGTCTAAATCAACTGTGCAACGATTAAAGAAAAATAATTCTATAAAGACGTTCAAACAAACTAAAGTGCCTAATAGAAATTCGAAACAAGAAACTGACGCTAAAACAAGATCAAGAAAACTATATTCAAAATTAACGACAAAAAAGTACTGTGCTGTGATGGACGACGAAACATATTGCAAGCTTGATTTTAAATCACTGCCGAGACATCATTTTTATTCGGGGACCGATAGAAAAACTGTCAATGATGAGTACAAGGTATTAAAAACGGATAAATTTGCGAAGAAGGTTCTTGTATGGCAAGCGATCTGTTCTTGCGGCAAACGCAGCACCCCATACATTGCTAAAGGAACTATGAAAGGCGATATATATCTTAAAGAGTGCATGGAAAAGCGATTATTGCCATTTATTAAGCGACACAAGAAGCCAGTTCTGTTTTGGCCTGATCTGGCCACGTGCCACTATTCTAAAAATGTGATAAAATGGTACAAAGCCAATAATGTTGAATTTGTGGAAAAATACCTAAATCCTCCTAACTGCCCTGAATTACGACCTATAGAAAATTATTGGGCTCGTATGAAGCAGAAACTCTTAAAACATAAAACTAACGCCACATCAGTTGAAAACTTCAAGCGAAAATGGAATACAGCTTCAAAACTAATCACAGACACTGATGTACAAAACCTGAAGACAGGTATCAAAAGAAAATTACGAAGTTTCTGGATGAATAAACAATAGAACAAAAACATACCAAAAATATATTTTGTTTACTAAATTTCTAATAAAATGTTACAAAAATTTGGTAACTTTTTATTGTTTATGTTATTCCATAAACTAGCTAATAAACGACATTTTTTTCTGGGACAAGCACAGAAAGCGAATGGCTCTTTTTTGTAAAACAAATATAGTCTGTATGTCAGCTGCTTTGCCCCAAACCAGAATACCATATGACATTACACTATGAAAATAACTGTGATAAACTAAGCGAGCTGTGTCAATATTCGTTAATTGTCTAATTCTCCTAATGGCATGAGCGGCCGAGCTTAATCGAAGAGCGAGTTTTCTTATATGAGGACTCCATTGTAAATTTTAGTCCAACGTCGAACCAAGGAACACTGCTTTATCTACTATCTCTAAATATTCACCATTCAGGAGAATCTTAGTGTCCACCGGTGCAACGTTTGGCAAAACAAATCTAATACATTTGGTCGTTCAACCGTTTAAGCGCCTCAAAAACCGGCGCCGTTTAAATAATCGAATTTTGGCACCTTTAACCCAAGATGGCGGCCAACGCTCCTCCCCCTCAAGGTCTAAAGTCTAGATTTTTTATAAACAACCTGTTGCCTACCAATACCCATGAAAACATTTTCTACATCACATTCTGTAAGGCAGAATGCTCCAATGAATGATCTACTAATAATATTCATTCAAAACTTCGTGTTACAGTCAGTCATTAAGTAATGTTGTTAATGCATTTTTTAAGATATAAGGTCAACGCTAAACACTCATATATTTTATTGATTTAACACGAAAACCATTATAGAATTGAACATAGATTCCTCTAAAAAAGTGTCACACGGAAAAAAATTGGTAACCTATATATAGGTTTTTCAGTTTACTGCGCGTCTCATTTCGCCGGCCCAGATAGGAAAGTAATTGGTCGGGCGATCGCAGCGGATATTGTTTTCGCCCACGCGACTTCAAAACCCATATCATCATGACTCCAACACGTCGTTAAAATGCCAGCATCCTGTCCCTTTCACTCTAGTATAGTAGAAATCTCGAGCGAAGGGGTAACCATAATGTGATTCCATTCTTATTTTCGTTGTGCAGGCCTATGCCGACGAGTGACAAACCGTTTAAAGGAGTTTCACGTAAGTGACAGTGGAGTGTAATTTACGTACGTAAATTCCTTAGTTTTATGAATAGATAACGCATAATTATTTTTGTGTCGCACTGATAAAAAACAGATATAATTCTAATTTTATGTGACGGTTTACAACATAAGAGGTATTTTTATTGCTGGAATATGCAATCTGTACAATGTATGACGTAAGCGCCTGCCGCCAAATGGAACCTTTTCATATAGACTATCACAAATCAGGATTGCATTGATTAATCCTAAATTAAAGGTTAAACTCAAAATAGAATAGCTAAAGAACTTCAAACTGGTTGTATATAACTTATATTACAGAACTATCTAAAAAGCCATAATTTGAGATCTAGAGGCCATATCCCTGAGTATAGTATTGTTCACTCTTAAAACCATCCCAAGTACGGATATGCAACATATGTTAGGGAGAGTATTACCATTTTTACGTTTACATTATTACGTTTCAGTTCTACCTCAAGAGACACACCCAAACTACTTTGTCTCTGCAATAAAGTACGCGACCTTACAATTGCTAATATCTACAAGCCGCCCAACTGTACTTGGGATTGGGAAGTCAGCCCACTTATGTTCCCGCACCCATGCCTATACGCGGGAGATTTCAACAGCCACCACATGACATGGCATTACGACTTAAACGACCTGAATGGAAGCAAACTAGTTGATTAGGCAGAAGATAATAACTACCAACTAGTTTTCGATGCTAAAGAAAAAGGTTCCTTTCGGTCAACAAGATGGAAGAGAGACTACAACCCAGACTCAGCGCATCTCATACCACCTCGTGAGAAGTCACGAGATGGTAATATGCCTCTTGCAACCAAAAGGAGAATCCTCCCAAATTTTCCTAACAGTTAACATAGACCCGCCCGCCTAGAAAAATCTATTCAAATTCCACTTGTAAATCCCATGCCACTGCCCCGATGGAACTTTCAGCAAGTAGATTGGGCCTCTTTTGCAGCAGACACGGACGCGGCAATTAGATGAATACCTCTGAAACCGGAGAACTATGCTAAATTTGTGGGGTTACTCAGGGCCACAGCTAAGAAACATGTTCCCAGAGGTTTTCGAAGAGCATATATGTCCGGGGGTGGCAAAATACCGGGCGAAACATCTTGGTTCGCCGAGGGCACTTCCGGAAGTCGTCGGCAACATAAAGGGTCTGCTAGGCTTCCTGGAGGAACTGAGTTGGCATGAATAAGGCAACCCGGCACGCAAAACAGGCGCAAAATATAGAAGTCGAGTTGCGGAAACCAGCCCGCCTTAACCTTAACCTTACCCCAATCATCGACCGCCTTATCTCCGTTGAACAGGTTGGGTTTAGAAATGACCGCAACTGCACGGACCAAGTGCTCTCGCTAACAACGCACATAGAAGCGGGCTACCTGAAACAACTGAAAACTTAAGTAAGGCATTTAGTCCGCCATTTGTACTTTCATGTATTGTGCAATAAAGATCAAATAAATAATAAAACTGTAGCAGCTTTTATTGACTTGACTGCTGCCTATGACACTGGAGAGGCAAGGATGACACTAAAAATTAATGAAGGCCCATGTCGGACCCGGGGTATGTCCTAAAACTACGTCCTGACTTGGGTATGTCCTTAAACTACGCCAAAAAGAGAGGTATGGGCACTGCGAATGGCATCTCGCTATTAAGTGTGGGAGGGCACGTTTAGTGAATGTCATCTCGCTCAAATCTGGAGCAGAGCCCGACTGGGGAAGTACCTCCACCTTACAGAAAACCACAGCCAAATTGCGATAGACCCTACTCATAGTGTTGTGTTCCTGCTGGTGAGTAAGGTTGCCAAAGAGCTCAAAGAGGACCCAGTGTGTTGACGATGAGGGACCTTCTTGTTCCTTTAGCCGTCAACACAGTGAATCCTCCTTTTTGTAAAGGGTCAGGCGGGCCGTATGCTTGTTTGCCACCGTCGTGGTATTAAATTTTTTTTTCGAAAAGTTACCAGCCTGAATCATAACATGCTTGCTGATAGGGAATTTGTGGTCCACGTGGGAGATAAACAGAGCCGTCTAAGAACTCTGAATAATGGCCTGCCACATGGATCTATGTTAGAAACAACCTCCAGGAAATTTGTGTATGCTGACGATATTGCCGTTGCCCACCAGTATGAATCATTCAAAATATCTGAAGAGCAGCTCAACAAAGACTTAGCTACGATGAATGATTATTTTAAGAACTGCCACCTTATCCCAAATGCGTGGCACCGGTACAAACTATACACCACATTATCCACGACTGCCCGAGGCGTACATATTCAGGAAATACCATAGATCTTCACTCACCTGATGCAAACGCAACCCAGTGGGTGAAGAATTTAGATGTAGTACTTTACATTGTTAAATTGATTAAGCGACTTTGTTAAAATGCCATGCGAATAAATAAATAAATCTAAAAATAAAATAGGAATTAAAAAAATATTTTTAAAAAGAAGCTTTTATTTAAAAAACTTAACTACTAATAAAAATATAATAAGTAATAAAATATTTAAAAAAAAACCTATTGTACAAAAAGTGAACTAAAAAGTAAAAAACCTATATATATAAACGTAAAAGTCCTGACTGACTGACTGACTGACTCACTTAAATCAACGCCCAGCCCGAACCGTTGGACCTAGAGAGCTAAATTTTTCTACAATAGGTAGTTTTTATAACGTTAGTATCCACTAAGAAAGGGTTTTTCAAAATTCATCCCCTAAGGTGGTAAAAAGGGCGTTGAAAGTTTATATGGATGGGGTTTAAAATTTTGAGTTAGATATTTAAAACTTCGTACGTTTACTAACAATTAAAAAACAATAAAAGTAATTTCAGCGTTTTTTAAAATTCAACCTCTGACAGCGTAAAAAAGGGGTTGAAAGTTTGTATAGAGATAAAAATGTATTTTGTGATAGACTTGAAAGTTCGTTTGTAAGCTACTTATAGGCTAAGAAAATTAGATTTTTTGAAGAATTAATTCCCAGCAGGCTTGAAATCGTTTTAATACCTCCACCTGGTCCTAAATGCATGGGATCTGAGTTTGCCCAATCCCAGGAGGTGTGCATAACTTTTTAGCGAATTTTTTGCTCTTTGTCAGTTTTTTGCTTCTAGCTCGAAAACGGTACGTCCGAAGGAAAATGTCATGTATATCGATATTAAAGATGGTTAAATTCTGCGTCGAATGAGCATCTTAACTTATAATTCCGTTCAGCGGTACAGCCGAAATCAAAAATTAGAAATCGGGAAAATGTCTCATTTATTTGAAAAACTAATTATTTTGACTTCCATACCACATATCTTTGAAACAGATGACTCCTGTTGAAAAATCTATAGAATAAAAGTTGAAGAGAATACAATTTTACGATAGATAGACAACTCAATTTTCAAATCCAGTCAATTTAAAAGGCATTGGCATTTGTTTGGCATGAATTCAAAATCGGTTTTTTTCTAAATCCTTCTAAGTTGCATATTTTCCATAAATATTATGTGTGAGGCGTACATTTAATGCATTGTTACAACTAAGAACATTTAAGTGTAAATTTCTAAAACGTACCTAATCAGAAAACTATTTATACACTGTGTTTTTTTTATTTCCGGTAATTTCAAGGATATATTTCTGAGCTTAAGTTTATTTCTCAAAGACGCCAGTGTCATAATTGGCTCCAGTTCTGAGGTAATCGATATTTCATTCATGTCTTTCTAATTGTGTAAACCTATATTAATTTTTTTTTTTACTCTGAGCACCCGCTACAAAATGATGCACCTGTGTGTTAAGTCAGTACAATATGCTTACTGTGTATCTCAGGCTGTTAATGTTTGAAATGGAATTACATTGACATGTCTAGTTTTCAATTGTTTGGTTTAGGAACCGATTGAGGAATCAATCAGTAACTGTTGAACCTACTTAGATGAAACTTTGTATAGAGATTGAGATAATTTGAGTCCGTAAAAAGTACATAAAAAGTAGTTTTCATCCCAAAATACCAACTCTTAAGGGGCTGAAAAGTGGGTATGAAGTTAGTATGAAGAGTTATTAATATAGTTAAACCGATTTAGATGAAATTTGGTACCTATGAAAGTAGTTTGAGTTCTGGGGAGTTTTTATCCCAGTAAATCAGTTCAGTAGATATTGATTCCCCATACAAAGAACTTTTGCCCCCTTTTCACACCTTTCAGGGATAGTGAAGGGTGTGAAAAGGGGGCAAAAAGTTCTTTGTATGGGGAATCAATATCCACTGAACTGATTTAAGTGCATAGATAAAATTTGGTATGGAGATAGTTTAAGCTCTGGAAAAGGAAATAGAATAGTTTTTATCTTAGAAGTCATCCCTAAGAGGTAAAAAGGGGAGTGGATTACTATCCCTATACTAAGTTTCATCTAAATAGGTTCAGCAGTGATTGATTTTTTACACAATCGGAAAGACAAAAAAGAAATATCGATTACCACCGAACTGGAGCAAATTAGGGCACTGGCGTCTTTAAGAAATATGCTTAAGTTAAGCTCAGGATTCTCAGGAATGTACCCTTGGAATTTAGAAATAATAAAAAAAACACGGTGTATAAATAGTATTCTGATTGGGTACGTTTTAAAAATTTGCACTGAAATATTCTTAGTTGTAACGATGCATTAAATGAAGGCGTCACACATCATATTTTATGGAAAATATGCAACTCAGAAGAGTTTATAAAAACTGATTTTAAATTCATATCAAATTTAGTCTTTCCAAATCACTATATTTGAAAATTGAGATGTTGATATAACGCGAAATTTTATTCTCTACAACTTTTATTCTATAGGTTTTTCAACAGGAGTCATCTGTTTCAAAGATATGTTGTATGGAAGTTTGACTTATTAGTTTTTCAATCAAATGAGACATTTTCCCGGTTTATAACTTTTGATTTCGGCTGTACCGCTGAACCGAACTAAAAGATAAGTTTTTCAATCGACGCAGAATTTAACCCTCTTTAATATTGAAATGAATGAGATTTTCCGTCGGACGTATCGTTTTCGAGCTACAAGCAAAAAACTGACAAAGAACAAAAATTTCGCTAAAAAGTTATGCACACCTCATGGGATTGGACAAACTCGGATTACATGCAATTAGGACCACATACAGGTATTAAAGCGATTTCCAGCCTGCTGGGAATTAATTCCTCAAAACACTTTTTATAGATCTTATTTGCTTGGCCTATTACTTCAAGGAAGAAAAAACTAAAGTCAGCGTTTTTCAAAATTCCACCCCAGAGGGGTTGAAACGAGGTTGAAAAGTTTGTATTAAGGGGAGGCCTTAAGTACTGAAGCTAGAAAGTTATAATTTGCAGGACGAGTTATAGCAGATCGTCAATTCTGGGCCATCTGATATAAACCGTATACAGTTTGTACCTCAATGTAAAATAAATACTCATTTTATCACTAAAGTAGACAAAATATTACAAAAAAATTAAACGGGAATTAGAAATACTAAATAAATAAACATTATGATGATCTTTCCGCGATTAAAATACAGCAAGACAAGTCGTTAACGTCCTTGTGGCATTGACATAAAGTTTAACTTCACCTGGATTGAAACGGGTTTGTTTTTTGGTTTGACACTGTCAAAGTCTACCGTTACATAATCTGCGTTTTGATACTGTTCGGTAAGTTAGAACATTGTAATATTAAAATAATATCTAAGCCTACGAATACGGAAGTTTAAATTAGAAATAGACTGTATTAAACGCCTAAAGATTGAAAATGCGTATTTTTGCATTTTTGATCGGACTCTGAATATTAAAAGTGAGTTTTATAATGGCATAATATCGTGCTCCTTCGATAACGAAACGCATTTTTTTTTCAATTTTGCAATGTCAGATACTAGTGGTATCGCACTTAACGGTGGTAAACCTTATCCCTTCGCAATAGGTGTTAGGAATGTTCAATTAATAGTATCAACGATGGTTTGACAGCCGTCTTTGTTTACCGAAATACAGGAACTATAAATATGATCGAAATTTTACTTTCTATTATTTCATCATGATTCCCGTTTTGTTTTTAAGTCCACTTTTGTACATTTTCTTTAAAAAACGGTACTTTTTTTACATTAGTATATAAATCATAGGCATGCACGCTACCAAATATTGTCCTTGTCAGATTCAAGTTTTAAATGCATGATTTTTCAATTTTCCCATTAGATTTCGCAATTTTTTTACCACCGTCCTGATCTAGAAATTATGACGATTTTTTTAAAGGTAAGATACATTCCTAAACTGTCCTACATAATCTGGGCCAGATCACCTAACAAAAATTGACGATCTCCTTTTCAACTTGTACAACTAATAAAAACGATTTTGAAAAATTCAACCCCTAAGGGGGTGAAAGTTTGTATCGGTGGGGTTTAAAATTTGGAGTTAGAGATTTGAAACTTCGTAAGTTTACTAATAATTTAAAAAAAACGCTATTTTAGCGTTTTTCAAAATTCAACCTAGAACGGGGCTAAAAAGGGCTAAAAAGGGGTTGAAAGTTTGTATAGAGATTTACTACTTTTTTGGTTTAAGATTTACTAGGAATTATTGTTCCTATTTCCGCTCCATTTCCATTTTCCAGAGTGAGCTCTTACGATAGTTTGTTCATCGTATCGCCAAATAAAACCACCACAATATTGACAACCTGTGAAACCGCACCCATAAAGAAGTTACGCAAATAATAGGGTACATTTACGTTATTATTTGCATATTAAAACTTATTTGTAACTGAAACTATATATGTCTACGTTACCAGTTTTTTCGCCAAAATAGCTATAAGTATAAATAGATTAAGAAGATGGTTCGGGGATTAACAAAAGTTAGTAAAGAAGATACAATTGGATATGAAACTCCGTATGAGGAACCGTATTATACGCGGACAAAGTCGCGGGCGGAAAGCTAGTAATTTATATTTTAGTGGCATTAGTCACTTGACCCTTGACCGCGGTATGGAGGGACACCGTACGTGGTGACGATCCTCAGCCATGAGGGAACGACACATAAGAAGAAAAAGAGTCATATATGTATATAGTAGGTATATTACAAGGTTCAGAATAAGGTTTCTCTTCGTGACTCTCATCGTAATCTCAAATTCTAATAAAGATTTAAAAGCTTGAGGCACTGTCTGATATAGAAAATACTGTTTTTCAGTGCCTCAAGCTTTTAAATCTTTAATTTATTATAAAACTCACTTCGCCCGTTATATTAAACCACACTCGTATTTTAATGCCCTTCATTATGGAACAGTCACTTAAGTTACTATTAATACACCAGGATACACTTAATGTAGAAAATAAACAACATTACGAACTGACATGAGAAGAAAAACATAAATGAAAGGAAGTCAACGTGAACGGCCATGGTTTAATGTTTTGTAAGTGAGGAAAACGAAGTTTTCTCAATGACCCCTACTCGATGGCCTGAGGCTGTTTTCTTGCTTAAGGTGCAGTGAGTACAGCGGAAAATATTGCATATGACACTGTGCGGTATCGATTGAAGAAATTTTATTACTTAGATATGACAGTTTTTGTAGGTAGGTACTTGGTTGAATTCAGTAAGTTGTGATTCTTGTTTCTTGAAATATATAACAACATTTTATGCGATAATCCCAGAGAAAAGTGTCATAATGTTTTTGAGAACTGTTTATTTTACACGACAACTCCAATGCATTAACAACGCAATGCAGCTACGGCATAAACACGAATCAGAAATATCAGAATTTGCTTGAGAAATATTCCAACGCAACTCCGATACAACTTCAATATTGGTTGAATGTTTGTTGTGTGTTGGAGTTATGTTTTAGATAGGTTGTATTTTTATTGTATTGTAATGTATTTTTTCTCAAACATGCAATGAAATATTGATGTTGTGTAAGTTGTGTTCCTTATAATAGGCTGCGAAGTATCACGTTTCAGGTGCGGCTACACGAGAGGTCGATAATGGAATTTCATACAAATTTGGAAGCCTAGGCCGGCAAGTGCCTTTTTTTTAATTTCCATTGCACATATATTTGTGGCACAGGATCATGGCGTTCAGCCATTTAAGCGATATTTACTTTTTGGTTCGTTTGACCTTCTGCCACTACTTACGCCTATTAAAAAAAACAATAAACAATATGATATATTTTGCAATTTCGTTTATATATAAAATCGACATGAAAATAACAAATAACACATTATTAACAACTTCCTATAATTTTAAATTGTAAAGATGGAGGCAGATTAAAAACGGGTATTAGACGTTGCAATTTGTAGGGCCCAATCTGTTGTGTACCCTGCCTCTTCCTAACCCTCCTTAAGGGCCCTACCTCTTATTACGCCTCCCAACCTGACAGATTGGGCCCTACAAATTGTTATGTCTAATACCGGTTATAGGAACAGCTGATTTTGTTTTTTTTTTCGTGAAAGGTTGGTTATCTTATCAAGCTAAAATATTAGCAGCAAGGGCTATTACACACGAGCTGAAATTAAGAATTGGAATCTATAGTTACGAAATGTATTCGGAGGGTTCTGATACTTATGAATATTTTCTAAATAATGCATAAACAGAAACCATAGAGAATATTTGTAACGTTCTGAATTTATTCAGTCACCATTTACATTTTTCTTCTTAATTTTAACTCGTGTAGAATGGCCTTAAGTGCAACCTCTCGAACAGCACAGATACTGTAAAAAAAAGTTTTTTAGTGGGAAAATTTTAAAAACATTCTCACTATTTTATTATGTTGCGTATATTATTGTGAATTATAATGTCAATTTGTTTTATTCTATAACAATTTGGCTATAGGTACAATAAAAGTGAATTAGGTCTAGATGTTGTTCAAATGTAAGTGAAAATTATACTTAAATGGCCGACGTACGTAATAGTTATACATTTTTAAAAGCCGTTCAGTGACAATGAAATGCAGTCAGAATTTAGCAATCCAGACTTCAAAACGTAATGTTTTTACGCATATTTTTGGCTTACGTGGTAAGTCTAATTAATGTTTTTGTTGTAGTTTGTTGATAGGATAATTTATTAATAACAAAATTATACTTAGTCGTAATAGTGGGAACGTTGGTTGTTTTCTAGAAATTAATGCAAACTTTAGTTGTACGTTTGTGGCTTATTGAACTTATTGTATCATTTTAGATAAAAACTTAAGTACGAAGGTGTTTGAAGTATAATAATACAACATACATTATATTATTATTAATACAAGTTTACGAGTACAGTATTGCCTCATCTATATCCGAATTTTTTTTTATAAGTTTCTTATTTATTTCATTGCATTTTTAAGAAAAGCACTATACATACCTCGGCGTGAAAAGGGGTTGCCAGCCTGGTGACTAATGTTCTCGGCCGGAAACCCCCTACTTCCCGGCCTCTGTAGTAATGTACTATTAAATTAGAATCCGGCACAAGTAAGGATGAATTCTGTTTATTGTAAGTACGATGTTATCACGGTGTTTGTAGGTGGAAGCCGGTGGGGCCGGGCGGGCGACGGGGCAGTCAGCCGCCCGACGCCGGCCGGCGCACACCGCACGCCGCCCGTGCCGCCGCTTCCGAAAACTTCGCGAAGTGACACCGACATGTATCGGATTACACAAGTGTACTAGCTATTACATTAAGGTAATTATTTAAGAGTTGAATGTCGTAGTATTATTTTTTGTGCCAAATTTTATATATGGCAAAATGTTCGAGAGCTTTTTAATGTCACCAAAATATTTAGGTCGTCTTTTGTCGAACTATATATATGCGTAAATGCATAATTCCGCAATCAAATGATCTATGAAATCTTAAAACCTTACCTGAAAAAATATTGCATTTCTTTATTCTAAAACACCAAACTTGAAATAGCTACCCTGCTACCCACAATACACCTATTAGAATAAAATGTCAAAGACAAAAGAAGGTCAACAGAAGTCAAAGCCTAAAGTCTAATCGGAATTTCAGATACGGACTGAATAAGACGATTTGATGCCTATGAGTATGTTCATATTTTGTCTAAGAATTTAAATTTAGCCCTATTGATATTAGTAGATATTTATGTAAAATGTTAGTATGTTGTGTGCAAGTAAACTAATACACACAAAAAATGCCCAAAAGTTTTAGACTATGTAGAGAACCCAAGTAAAAAGTAATAATTTATTTATTCACTTTTTACCGAGATCCTGTGAAATAATTGTGGAAGTTTCTATGAAAGTGTTATTAATGAGTTCCTTACCAAATAAAGACGCGGGCGGTTGCTACTAAAACTATAAAGTTACAAATTACGCAGGCATTGACTAATGGGATATACTTAGGCTAAGCATATACAACTTATACAAGTACCTAATACCTATTGAAATCTATTGACTCCGTTAGCAAATCACACTAATAACGTGAGTATATGCGACAATATAGCTAATTATACCATTATCAATTACAAATGATGATATGATATTACGGCGCTATGAAAAGGTCCGCGACACATTACTGGCTCTCCAGTCACTCCGGCCAGGGGGGAATATGACCACTTATAATCATTACGCAGGTCGTTTCGGGGGGGCCTTTTGTTAAAAGATTGCCCGTGAGGAACATTATGGTAAAATGAAAGGAAAAAATATCTATTTGGCTCCCATTTCATCATGCCGCTTTAAAGGACTTGTGGAATAATTTATTTTAGGAGCAGGTTGCGAGAGAATTAAGAGACGTAGCATACAATTTGCAGGACGTTTGTTGTACCGAACACGCAAATGTTGGATTTTCATGTCATGACGTGAGGCAAGGTAAATCCACTTATAAGCCCGCTTTATTTAATTATAGGAAGTTACAACTTTGTTACGGTAGGTACGAATGAGACCGTGTCAAGGATGTTAATCCCTACTAATATTATAAATGTAAATGTAACTTTGTCTGTCTGTCTGTTATCTTTTACACTTACCCCAATGCACCGATTTCAATGATATTAGGTTTGGATATAGTTTAAGTCCCGGGAAAGGAACTGATTATGATTATGGAAGTGAAGTAATAATTCTATGCAGACATAGTCATGGGGCCGTATTCTAACTTTAATAATAATTTTAAACAAAAAAGAACCGACTTCACTTAGCATCCACCTCTCCAAAAGCAAATGCTCGAGCTGCTGTAAAAAATACTCAAATCACTATAGGTGTGCATATAATAGTTGAAGAGTTCCCTCGATTTCTCCAGGATCCCATCATCAGATCCTGACCTGGTTACAATGGGACCAACTGTGAAGTATACTCTTTCAAACACAAAAAGAATTTTCCAAATCGGTCCAGCCGTCTTCGAATAATCGATGAACATACATAAAAAAAAAAATAGCAAAAACAAAGATCCCGACGAATTGATAACCTCCTCCTTCGAAATCTTGAAGTCGGTTGAAAATACTCAAATCACCATAGGTGTGCCTATAATAGTTGAAGAGTTCCCTCGATTTCTCCAGGATCCCATCATCAGATCCTGACATGGTTACAATGGGACCAACTGTGAAGTATACGCTTTCAAACAAAAAAAGAATTTTCCAAATCGGTCCAGCCGTCTTCGAATAATCGGTGAACATACATAAAAAAAAAATAGCAAAAACAAAGATCCCGACGAATTGATAACCTCCTCCTTCGAAATCTTGAAGTCGGTTGAAAACACGTTATGATACAATCCAACTTCAATACAACTCCAATGCCTTAACTACGCAATACAGGGTCCGTATTCTAACTTTAAAACACGTATAAACACGATCCAACTTCAATACAACTCCAATGCATTTACAACGCAATACAGCTACGGCATAAAGATCTGAATCAGAAATATCAGAATTTGCTTGAGAAATATTCCAACGCAACTCCAATACAACTTCAATATTGGTTGATTGTTTGTTGTGTGTTGGAGTTATGTTTGAGATAGGTTGTGTTGTTATTGTATTGTTAATGTATTTTAATATTAGAATCCGGCACCAGCTAGTGCCTAAAAATCTGAATCAGAAACATCAGAGCTTGCTTGACAATTATTCCGATGCAACTCCAATACAACTTCAATATTTGTTGATTATAGTATCCGCAGAATTAAGTGGCAAGCAGGGTCATAAACGTCAGTAACCGTAGGGGTGGTAACATGTCGATAACTCATGATTACTGAAAACTATTTATAAGAGTGGACGCCAGTAAACCAAAATATATATACGCAGTGGACCAACTTCCAAACGAACACGGCCATGAAGTAATTCGACTTCCACCATATCGCTGTCAGTATAATCCGATAGAGTTGATATGGGCTCAAGTCAAAGGAGAAGTTGCAACAAAAAATACCATGTTTAAAATGGCAGATGTTGAGAAACTATTAATTGAAGCGGGCTACCACGTGACAACCGACGACTGGATTAACTGTGTTCGCCACGCTGAAAATCTCCAGAACGAAGACCTGGCTAAAGCACTTTTCATTGACACCAACCGTCTTGTTATAAATCTACAAGACGACAGTGACACTGAAGACGAAGATGAATAGCTAGTATTTTCCTTGTTAATTTATTTATTTTTGTTGTATATAGGTACTTACCTACTATAATTACTTTTTGTAATGTAATATTTTTTAACTGTCAATAATTTATGTTAATTATTCAATATACTTATTTTATATTTCAATAGTAATTATACAATACTGGAATAAAAGAATACCACACTATTTAATTTCTTTGTTTCATAACTTTATCGACATTCCTTTTTTTGCCTACCGCTACCTGCACTATTGTTGCATGGCCCGCTCCATAAGGCCGTGCAGGTGCGAAAGAAAAATCATGATTCCGATGATTTATGACTGCTCGCCACTTAATTCTGCGGATACTATAGTTGTTGTGTGTTGGAGTTATGTTTGAGACAAATTGTGTTTTTAATGTATTGTTTATGTATTTTAAAATGTTCTCTGTTCGTAAGCGCTTTCTCTGTAGCACGCTCTGTAGGAAAACGCTAGGATTAGTACAGTAAAGATACGGTTGCGTCAAACATTAATTTATAATAGGCTGATTTTTTTATGATTCATTCTTATGGAATATTTATACATAATATATGCAAAAATCCTACCAACTTTTCACCCGGAAGTAGTTAAATATTTAAAAAAATATATATAAAAAAATTGTATATTTTTATTTACAATAATATCAATTATTTTTATTTGTAAATATGACGATATTGAAGTCTTCTTTCTATTTAAAGCGAAAAACAAGAAACCGTGACCATGTAAAACCACATAAATAACAAAATGTACGGCGCGGGCGATATATATCCTAATTCGTTAGAAACAAATAGTAATAATTGGTAGTTTGTTCTTACACATTTTAAATGACTTAGAAACGATATATTCATTAAAATCCTACAAGAAAAACGCTTGTAATATGTGTGTACATATTTGTGGCGGTTAGCGAATAACGATATTTTGTAGGATTTCATTGCGTAAATAATACTTGTATCATGATATATCCGTTACACTAAAAATATTAGCTATTATTAATTATTTCCAATTCCCCATACTAGCCGCCCGTAAAATGACTGTAGTAGATCGGCTACGAGCGTAGCGCGTAGCGAAGTCTGATACGGAAAGGTGAATATAAATTGAAAGTACTCAAATAACGTTAACGTCTTATTTTATTTATTTTATTGGTATTCAGGACAACAACAGCCATGGGATCCTGCCATTTTACCAAATTTATTGTGGTCAAATTTCATTTCCCAAACAAGTTTTAGCAACTATTTTGTTTGTCAATGCAAACTTTGGCACAATTTTTATACGAATATTTTCATTTCAGCAAAATATTACTACGACAAATTACATTATGGCATTTGGTCTATTAGCAAATGATTTAATAAGGCAGAAAAACATTAGGCAATAAACATTTAGTCAAGTTAATGTTATGGCAAACCATAAATAGACAAAAATCACATTTATTTGGGTTATGAAATTTTACCAAAATAAGATTACTAAAACGGCACGGTCCCTTAAATAAAAAATGCACTGTTATTACAACAAAATCATATTTATTTGTTTATAACAAGTGTAATCTTCGGCTACCAGATAGTAGGTTAGGTTAGGTTAGAACTATGACCCCTAACAAAAAATAACTGCTACCAGATAGTAGGTTAGGTTAGGTTGGAACTGCGACCCCCAACAAAAAAGAACTGCTACCTGATAGTAGGTTATGTTAGGTTAGAACTTTACTCCCAAGAAGAACGGACTGCTGGAAAAATAGTAGGTTAGGTTAGAACTGCGACCCCCAACAAATAAGAACTGCTACCAGATAGTAGGTTAGGTTAGGTTAGAACTATGACCCCCAAGAAGAACGGACTGCTGGCAAAATAGTAGGTTAGGTTAAGTTAGAACTGTGACCCTCGACAAAAACGAAGTGCAACTACAACCAATTATATTTTCTGAACCGAAATACATTATTTATTACCTGTTAAGAATTTAACAATCAAGCGACATTGAGCGTCATTTATACTCCCTACCCACATTACAAAAAAGTTGTTATTTTATTGTGTATCCTTATACTCGTACACCATTGAAATAAAGATGCAAATGATTTGTCATTGAAGAGCTCCTCTGCTGATTAACCGACGGAATAGAAATGGTAAATTGAATATTGAGGATACAAATTATTTGCCTTATTTTGTTTTGGTTCAAACATGCCAACTAACATATTTGACTGAATGAAATTTGGTCAAAGTACCATTTGGTAAACGCTACGCTCGTAGCCCGTAGCCACGTATTTGTCGTATGTAGTGCGTAGTAGCTACGAAGAGAGAACCCGACAGTCGGGTTCGTGGTCGTGAAAGTGTTAATAGTGTACGTGTAGAGTAACGGGTGATAACAAAAAAATGAGAATTCTTTCAGAGGCGAAAAAAATAATCTTCTCTACCTTTTTTGAGTTTTGGATGTTCTTAGGCAATTCACACATAATAGTTATTTACAAAACCATCAATGGACATAAAAATAGGGCCCGTGGTCAGCTGTTCGTTAAAGTTCAGACACAATGTCCGAACAAGATCGTTGGACGGCATGTTTTTCCCTTTTGTGCACATATAACCTTGATCCCTTTTATCAACTGGGTAAAATTTTCAGCTCTCCGATTGTTTAAATACTAAATTACGACATGACTAAAAAATATTTTGCATCCAGCCACATTGTGAAAAAAATTTGAGGTATCGGATTTTCACTCGACGACTAAAATTAATGATTTTCATGTGTGATTTCGAATCGTCCAGCGACACTGTGATATAAAATTTATTTTTGCTGATCTATGTATTCTAGTAATCTTATCTGCTAGCGGCATTCTAGACCTATCTTTTTAAACATCAACAAATGTAGGTACCGTTGGAAAACTTGAAATTTTTCTTGGCAACTCGTTGGCTGGTGGAATCATCATCATTAAAGATGCAATTCTGTTTGTTCAGTCTTCCCTTGGCCATTATGTTTGCTGATCTCCCGCTACCATTTCTGTAAACTACAGTCAGGGACAATTCTACAATTAGCAAGATACGGGTACATTTTCCTTTACTAAAATGACATACACAGTGTTTTTTGTCCATGTTTAAGTTTGAAATATAAAAAAGTACAAGGGATTTTCGCATAGCTTCTTGTTTAGACACCATTTTTTACAAATACAAGCTCTTGAAAAAATAAAATAAACAAAATTAAAGAACCTCTAAGACATCGCCACAACTTCATGAACAAACTATTTTGTTTACGTAAATAGTTTAATTTTTATGTCTTAAGAAAATGAGTCTCATTTTTTTGTTATCACCCGTTATGTGTGCGTGTATCCCTAATGGTGCTAAGAAAACATGATTACGTGGATGATACTTAGTACTTGTATGAAATTGCTGTGAACTTCAGGGCCATTTGTAGATATTTTAAACTAAAAGTGAAGAATGTCCCTCCTCGCCGGTTCAATTTTACATCATAATAAATAAATGATCCATCATTTTTTGATTTGGTATATTGACAATACGTACTACAAAAAATCCAATTAGTTATTTATTAGGGCATTGTAGGGCTACACGTCACTTTCGTGTACCATATTAAAAAGGAGATGCAATAAGAGCAGCTGCCCAAAAAGTAGTCGCATGAGCTGCGTGCCAGTGACTTTACTACTTTAGACTATCAGTCCAACACATGCATGATGTCAGCATTATGAGATTATGACACTCTTTATGTTCTCTTATAAAACATCATTATATTTAGTTTTCTTCTTCTTTCATCAGTAAAGTATTATCATACGAGCAGTTATGCTCTTATCCTGTATTTTTTTACTTTATGTGCACGTAATTTGCAGATGCCAGTCGCCTTTATGTTGTCGTATTTTAGCAACTTTTTAATGTTAATGTCATTGGGTTTCGAATACGCCGGTAATTAATTTTACTCATACGTGGCAATTGCTTAGCTATGAATGAAAACACGGTTAGGAAACGTAGGCCGAGCGTGGGTACCCATGTCATAAAGTAGTCCAAACGTTATTGAACAAGGCAAAGGTGCCCATATTCATTGGTGGGACGTATAGATATAGGCTGGTTGATAGTAATACGCGTACTAAAATGATATTTAAGAATTTTATTTTAGTTACCTCCAGTTCCTACTTTGGCCTCTTTTTTTTACTGTTTTTTATAGAGCGTATCCGCTTTCCGACATGCGACAGATTAAGTCTTTCAGCTTCCTGAACTGAATATTTAGCCGGTCTAAAATGTTTCAATTTTAGTGAAGTCACATATGAGTATTATGTCGTCTGTGGGGTGTTGCCATAAACAAAGTTTTGGAGACTAAGGAATTAATAAAAACGAATTTAAAGACAGCTATAGTAATGACACATTAAACCATAAAAACATACTGGACATTTACCAGGTAACGGCGTCCTAGACTAGTCGGCAGTGACCCTGCCTATGAAGCAGGAGGTCCCGGGTTCGAATCCTGGTCAGGGCATTTATTTGAGTCTTTATCACGGATATTTGGTCCCGAGTTATGCATGTTTTCTATGTATTTAAGTATTTATCTATTATATTATATATATCGTCGCCTCGTACCCACAACACAAGCCTTATAGAGCTTACCGTGGGACTAGGTTGATTTGTGAACGATTGTCCCATAATATTTATTTATTTTATATATGGCGTTCTTGCAATTAAAAAGCACTAAATGTTAAATAGCACGCATGACTGGGTTATGTAAGTAAATTATTCAATGGTCTGCTCGTTAGAGGTACCGTTGTAAATCGCTTTGATTAAAACGAAATTGAATTGATAACTTGCTGCTGAAATGTTCAAACAAAATAGAATTAGATGAACCACTAAGTAACAAGCGCTATTTATAAAATAGCGCAGACAATATAATTAGTTCTAAAGTTTTCAACGTGTACAAACGATTTATGAAGACAATACAATATAAAAGCACTATAAAGGGCCTGTTATTTCGCCGATATTAAATATACGACTATTTAGCCTGAGCCGTGTTGTTTTAATATTAATATCGGTGTGGGAGTAAGACATTGGAACTAACAGGCTATGTAGATATTTATCCATTAAGCTCTTGACTTTGTTACCAAGGGTAGTGGATGATAGCATTGATAGCGTTCCATGGCGCTTACCCTGGAGGAACTGGAGGTTATAAATACCTATTCGAATGTATATGTTACGTATTAAAGTTAAAGTGGGATTGTGTTTCACCCGCACTCGCTTTGGTAAAAGCTAAAGCAAATGTCTTAGTGACATTAAATTGCAATTAGATTTTCAAACTGATGCAGACTCCCGCTTCGTGTTAGATTATTAAGTGAAATGCGTCCCCGAAGCATAGATCGTTTTCATTTGCGTTCAAGTTTGAAACTTAATGAAGTTATCACTACATAGTATAAAACAAAGTCGCTTTCCGCTGTCTGTCCCTATGTATACTTAGATCTTTAAAACTACACAACGGATTTTGATGCGGTTTTTAAATAGATAGAGTGATTCAAGAGAAAGCTTTTTATGTACAATATGTACATCTATACATATAATAAAGCTGAAGAGGGTCGAAAGTCTGTACATGGAATGTATTCGAAAAAAAGTTGGCTGGGGATACTTAGAATCGATAACAGAAGACGTTCCAACAATTTTTAGAATTTTTGTCTGTTTGTCTGTTTATCTGTTTGTCTGTTTATTTGACCGCGCATCACGTGAAAACGGCTGAACGGATTTTGATGAAATTTTGTATAAAGATAGTTTGAGTCCCGTGAAAGGATAATAAATAGTTTTCATCACCCTGGAGGGGGTGAAAAAGGGGTTGAAAGTTTGTATGGAGAATTTTTAATAGAAATTAGTATGGAGATAATTTGAGTTCTGAGAAACGACAGAATAGTTTTCATCCCGAAAATAAACCCTTGTGGGGGTGAAAAGGGGGTTGAAAGTTGGTATGAGGATTTTTTTACCGCTGAACTGATAAAGATGAAATTTGGTATAGAGACAGTATGTGTCTCAAGAAAGGACAAAGGATAGTTTTCACCCCGAAAATTAACCCTAAAGGGGTGAAAAGGGAGTTGGAAATTTGTATAGGGAATTATTAACCGCAGAATTGATTTAGATAAAATTTGGTATGGAGATAATTTGAGCTCTGGAAAAGGAAATAAAATAGTTTTATCTCAGAAATTATACCTTAAGCGGATGCAAAACGGGTGGAACTTTACATGGGGAAGAAACAACCAATAACCGCTGTACGTATTTAGATGATGATTTGGTATTGAAATACAAGTGGAATAGTGACCCAGTGTCCTAAAAATAGTACATCATATTTTAAAATTTCATCTTCTGGAACAAGATCTAATTTTGATTAAAAAAGTTGACCTCGTGGGCCATTATGGCAAAATTGTATCGTCCTAATAATTAAGCGGATGCAAAAGGGGTGGAAGTTTACATGGGGAAGAAACAACCAATAACCGCTGTACGTATTTAGATGATGAAATTTGGTATTGAAAGAGTTTGTAATTTTTTGGTCAAGGTGTTCTTATTTATAACAAGTTACACGTCGATGCTTTAAATTTAACTTTACCCGCTCTTAAGAAATATTTGAAAATGTCATTAATGTCAAAGGGTTTTTGTAGGTTCGAGGACTATATAATATATGACGGACAAAGATGCATGGCCCAAACCAGAAACTAATACAAAATCATCTAACATTTATAGGACACCGTTTAGATAGAATACATATCAAACATTTTGTGAAGCAGTCAGATTAGGATTTATTTTTCTTTATAATTAAACAATAGGTACATTATCTGTCTCTCAAGCTGTTTTGATATGTCTTCTTGAAGAACTACGAATTATTTTGTATCTTTAAGATCTAATAATGTATTACTGTTTTGAAAAAAATAAGTCTTGTCGAGTTTCTTTTCGGTCATAATACTTCTCGGGCCAGGTGTAGGGTTAGAACCGGTGGTAGTTTTCAAAACTTTCAAAAATTTCAAAACTTTCAAAAATTTCAAAAATTTCAAAAATTTCAAAAATGTTAAAAATTTCAAAAATTTCAAAAATTTCAAAAATTTCTATTCTATTTCTAGGATTTTTAATATGTGTGTAAATATAGTAGTTTATGTAACTGTTACGTAATAAGGGTCTTTAAAACATGAGTGTGGTTTGGTTTGGTTTGGCCTAATTACGTACAGTTGCATACACTGCTTTATCTACACTCATATTATTTATTCTAAATGCCGTATTCGGAAACCATAGAATGGCCGCCATTGCACCGCCATGGCCAACTCGATTGTGCCGGCGGTCGCGCGGGCGCGTGTCGGCGGCTGCGCGGGAGCGTGCAGGTGTACATTATGTTATCAAAACTCTTAACACATCAATATTTGAGCATGTAAAGTTAAAATTACGTTACTGCCACAAATAAAAAGCTTATCATAGTAAAATCGGTTGTGGTAATGCTAGCCATTGCCTACCGTTTTCGAACACGTTTTAGACAACTTACAATGTGAGTGTAGATAAAAGTAGTGTATGCTTCTGTACGTAATTAGGCCTTATTACGTAACAGTTACATAAACTACGATTTATCTCTTTTTAGGGTTCCGTAGTCAACTAGGAACCCTTATAGTTTCGCCATGTCCGTCCGTCTGTCTGTCCGCGGTCTAGCTCAGTGACCATTCGCACTAGAAAGCTGAAATTTGGGATCAGTGTGTGCATTAATCACGCCGCTAAAGTAATAGAATAAAAACTAAAAAATATTTTTATTAGGGTGCACATAAAATGGGGGTGAATTCTTTTTTCGCTCCAACCCTATCGTGTTGGTATTATTGAATAGGTATTTCAAAAAGAATAGAGGTCTTCTAATACATTTTTTGGATGAAACTGATAGTTTCGTAAATATTAGATCTGAAAGTTCAAAAAAGGGCGTCTCCTCCATCTAACTTTTGAACCATGGGTCCAACAAAATAGAAAACAATCATGGAAGTGAGGCCTGATAAGAACTTTCAATAAAAACTATATTGAATAAAATCGTTTCAGCCGTTTTTGAATTATCAGTCGAAAACGCACTTCCTTTCAAGTGCCGAATAGTAAAATGACGTAAGCGCCGCCAAATATCCCTTAATAAACGACCTTTTGAACGGATGTTTTGTAACAGGGCGGCAACTACGAAACTCTACACTGAGCATAGCCCGACATGCTCTTGGCCGGTTTTTTTCGCATTGTCATCCCAGAACCCCTCCCCCCTCCCTCTTCCCCCCAAGATCCCCTTAAGGATTACTAATTCCAATCCAAGAAAACCTCCAGCCAGGTTATACGTAGCCTATAAAAATTCTACGTCTAAAAGGTAGAGTACCCGCTACACTCGATTAGTACACCTCAAATAGAAAAAATCATTACTGACCCCCTCAAAAAGTCATTTCTGCATTTGTGACCACCCCCCCCCCCCCCCCCATTGCAACCGCGCTGCAACCGCGCCGCGCCTGTTCTTACCTTTCATGCTTAGACTGATTTGACGGGAGGATCGATTTGGATGATATTTGCCGTGGACATGAACGTATAAAGTACGAAAGTGGTACTGTATCGTCCGATATACACCTGCTACTCTATGTCGTTTAAATCATAGCAAAAAAAAATTATAAAGACAAAAAAATGTATTGATTTTTGAGTGTAGTTTCATTTAGTGGTAATTGTAAATAATTTTATCAGGACTACTGTCCTCTAGCGTATCCATCTGTCAACTTTACTTCAAGTTCCGCCTCCAGGGTAGCGGGAGAGAAATTAGGGGTGGATTAGCCGCTTACTGACACAGACCGAATTCCACGCGGGCGGAGCCGCGGGCACAGCTAGTGCATAATATAGCAGAGAAAGAATGTTAATTTTAGAGGTTTCTAATGTGAGGTCGTAAATAAACACATGTTTTTGCGCTTACATTGCAAACGCTGGCTGAACCCTACGAGATAGATCAAAAGAATGTACTACAGTATTGTACACCTTAAAAAGGTCTACAAAAAAATCCAGGATGGCATAGTTCTATCCCTTAGGTATAACCCAAAAAAAAACATTTTTTATCCCGTGCGAAGCCGGGGCGGGTCGCTAGTGTTATACAGTTAGATTATAATCTAACTGCTAAATTTCTTTTAGATTTCGCTGTCACTTTATTGTATTATTTAATTTTACATATTTCTTCATTACGTTTCTACTCCTATTTAAAGTGCTCGTCATATTTACAACAAGAAATATTATGAAATAGGAAGAACTTCATTACGAGTTTAGGGCCTAACTTTTAATTAGGATAACGTTTGTCTGGGACTTGAATATGTTACTTATTTTACGTTTGTATCACATCAATAATACCCTACAGACCATTAAGTAGGTAAAAATTAAAAAATACTCTTGGGCCCAGTTTGTCTTGTTGATCAATAGGAACACTGGTATTTCGCATACAGATCTAGACACACGGCAGTGTGTCCGCCAAGTTCGAGCAAAAAAAAGCGACACACCGGCCGTGGGTTATATTACACGAACCATTTCGGGCCAATTTCGACCACCCTATAACTCAAAACATATTTTATCTACGCATATGAAATTTAGAGTGTCTGTTGACATCCCCTTAATTGTCTAGAATACAAAATTTCATTATTCTACCTATAGCATTATTCTACCTATAGTTCTTGAGATATTGACGTCAGAAAATCGCTATTTTTACTATACACTCACTCACTGACTCACTGACTCATCAAAAACCTAGACCACTTCCAATAGGTCGTACTGACTTGAAATTTGGCATGAAGATAGGTCTTAAGGTCAAAGTAAAGGGAAAAATCTGAAAACGGCCAAGTGTGAGTCAGTTTTAAAAATAGCGAAGGTGTAACTTTGTTCTACTATGAAGTCATAATGAACTAAATGGGTCTATCTTCCAATGGTCGTACCGACCTGAAATTTGGCTCGAAGGATTGTCTTTAGGTCGAAATAAAGTAAAAATCTGAAAACGGCCAAGTGTGAGTCAGTTTCGAAAACAACGAATGTGTAATTTTGTTCTACTATAAGTAGGTATGGAGTGGAAATGAGATAAGACTTATTTAAATTTAGATACATACCAATTTAAGACAATACATGTTTGTCTTAAAGACAAGAACAATAAAATTGTTCACCACTCTGTGTGTCTGTTGCGGGAACCGAACCCACGATTTACGAAGTGCAAAGCAGGTCACTAGGTACACTAGGTGCGCTAAATCAGTCAAACAAAAATGAAAAGACTATTTTTTCTCGCATAGTCTAAATAATTTCTAATTTAACAACTAATAAAATCGCAGATTCAAGAACATGGAAATCATATATACTCTAAGATGGAATTATATATACTACTGCCCATCTCACCCTCCGATACGCCACGGGATGAGATGGGATGGTGCACTTCTAGGGCTACATAATAGGCCACTAATTATAATACCTACTGGTAGGTAGGTATTACCAAGTTATTAATTATCTATGTAGGTAGCGTACTTACAAACAGAATAAAGTACGTTATTGATGTATGTAATTATATGTAAGTAGGTACATTTTATAGGTGTAGGGAGCCAGTTTATTTGTAAAAATCACCTATAAATAAATAGTAAAATAGAATTAGACGCTGAGTATAAAGGGTTATAGTATAAAGTACATACCTAAGTGGAATGAGACATTTCCTAAAGCAAAAGTGATAAAAAAATAATAAAGAACCTACACCTAACAAAAATAAATGAAATCCCATCAAAAACATAAATGTGAAAGGTTGCCAAGTTCGATACTATGGGAATGCTTCGCCTATAAAAGAAGTGAGATCTGAATAAGTACCAAGTTCCATAAAAATACCTCAAATCATAAATAGTTATAGGAATGCACACTTGATTTCCAGCAGTTTTTAAGGTACATTTTGAATAAGTATCACGTTACATAGAAATACCTAAAATTATAATAGTCAGAGAAACGCACACCGGTTTTTTTAGCAGTTTCCTGATAACATTTATTATTTTCAGTACTTTTTAATGATGTAACTTGGCAAGTTTTAATAGAAAATAATATACTTGACACATTGCAGTCCAAAGGTGTCGATTCATTGCATTGAAAAGGTGTGTGGTGTGTGAAAACTTGCCAAGTAACATCATTAAAAAGTACTGAAAATAATAAATGTTATCAGGAAACTGCTAAAGAAACCGGTGTGCGTTTCTCTGACTATTATAATTTTAGGTATTTCTATGTAACGTGATACTTATTCAAAATGTACCTTTTTTTTTTTAATACCACGACGGTGGCAAACAAGCATACGGCCCGCCTGATGGTAAGCAGCTACCGTAACCTATGGACGCCTGCAACTCCAAAGGAGTCACATGCGCGTTGCCGAACCTTTACAAAAAAGAGGATTCACTGTGTTGACGACTAAAGGAACAAGAAGATCCCTCATCGTCAACACACTGGGTCCTCTTTGAGCTCTTTGGCAACCTTACTCACCAGCAGGAACACAACACTATGAGTAGGGTCTAGTGCTATTTGGCTGTGGTTTTCTGTAAGGTGGAGGTACTTCCCCAGTCGGGCTCTGCTCCAGATTTGAGCGATGACATTCGCTGAACGTGCCCTACCACACTTAGCGAGATGCCATTCGCAGTGCCCATACCTCTCTTTTTGGCGTAGTTTAAGGACATACCCAGGTCCGGACGTAGTTTAAGGACATACCCAGGTCCAAGAACCTTAAAAACTGCTGGAAATCAAGTGTGCATTCCTATAACTATTTATGATTTGAGGTATTTTTATGGAACTTGGTACTTATTCAGATCTCACTTCTTTTATAGGCGAAGCATTCCCATAGTATCGAACTTGGCAGCCTTTCACATTTATGTTTTTGATGGGATTAACTTATCTGTGTTATGCAAACGCGGTCTGCATTACGTGTGTAATATCGATATATTTATGTACTTAAATGCTTATTAAGTACTGACGTAAATATTTAGCATCACCAACGTATAGCAAAAACTACTGAATGTAGAAGCTTATTTTTTTACAGTAGGTTATTCAATATAAAGTAAGTAACCAATCAATGAGACAGTAATTTTATCTTATAAAGTAAAATAACCTTTCATTGCAACCATTGCTAAGTTTTATAAATCTACGTAACAATAACTATTATTATTTTTGTCCATTGCGTATCAGGGGGCTTAGCCAAGATGACGATCGTTTGTAGGAAACGAGACGAAACGCTATCCGTCTCTCTATCGCACTAAATAAGTGATAGAGAGACCGAAAGAGTTTCGATTCAGAATCAGAATCAGAATTTTTATTCATAAAACACATTATTTTACATGTCAGTTTTCAATAAAGTACGTCAAGATATAATTTTTATCCTTATGATAAGAAAGTATTTACATTAATGAAGAATTTACATTAAAGTATTTACATTAAATAATCAGAGACGTAGCCCGCAAACAAATTTTGTTATTATATGAGTGGGTCAATGATATTAGTTGTCAATGATATTCGTCTACAAACGATAGTTATCTAGGCTAAGCATCAATATCAAGCAAGGTCACTGTAAAACATATCCAATGTGTGGCACGTAAGCATTTTTATTGAGTCTTTTAATTTTTGCAATCCGACTTCAACGGGTTCAGAATGTTGGTACCCGAAATGTACTAACAGTTACCTATTACATACAGAGCCTATATCGTGATCGATGGGCTTATTAGTTTTGTATGACATACATATTGAAAGAATATAGTTTCCGTATTTAGAGCTCTTCCGTGTATTCTCATCGTAACGTAAGCCCATGTCGAGGTCTGTTGTTGCAGCTGTCACATTGCACTTCGGTAAGCATTTTGCTTTGCAGCTCAACTAGATTTACGTTCTATACTGTTAAGCATAATCACTATAAGGTGACTGAGCGTGAAAAGTTTTTGTTTACTATAATATTCCGAATATTAGTGACAAATAATAATACAATTAGGAGCGCTGGTAGCATAGCGATAAGACGTCCGACTTTGAATTCGGAGTGGTTCGGAACTTATATACGGAATTATTTGATATTTACCAGTCGCTTTTCGGTGAAGGAAAACATCGTAAGGAAACCGGACCTAATTCCGATAAGGCTTAGTTTCCTCTCTGGGTCGGAAGGTCAGATGGCAGTCGCTTTCGTAAAATCTAGTTCCTATGCCAATTCATGGGATAAGGTTGTCAAGCGGACCCCAAGCCGGGACAAACGCTAGGAGGAAGAAGAAGAGAAGAAGCGACTAATAATAATACGCCCTAAGGTAAGGTACAAGTGATATGTACTTTACGAACAAGGTTTACTAAACTTTCTTCTTATACCAAAAGCAGTATAGATCAAATTATGAGGGTCAATTTCTTAATTATAATTAAACAACTATTTCCTATCAGGTTTGATCGTATGTAATGTCAAGCGAGGTATTAAGTGACTATGATAGCAATATGCGCTGGTAATAGCGCCGCAGATTGAGCACTAGACATGAATTTGAGATGCGGGTTAAGACAAGTTAATTGAATGTCTTTGTTGGCCGCTGCCCGACAATCGTTACTATATTCAGAGCAATGACGCGTAGTTTCAGTGACCGCGAGGCAACCGGATGGCTCGCGGTATTTAAGCTCCTGAAGTGATGAGGAACCGCCCTGTGCAACCCGAACTGACCCAACTTGGACTGGAGCGGAAATAGAGGGGGGGTGCAAATTTTTTTTTTATCGCGAGGCAACAGTTTGAAACAGCGGTTGCCTGAAAGAATGTACCCTGGTTATATAACAAAATTTTAATGCCATCCCTCCTGGTTGGACTGGTTCCCTGTACGAGAGCGAAGAAAAAAATTAAAAAATTATCGAACCATCAGAGTTGGAAGCCGGACGCAAGGTGAATTTTTCTATGGGTGGAGGAGAACTTAGGAAAAACGCACTTAAAATCATCGAAATCGGATGGCATTTGTTTTTTGAATTTTGTATGATGTTGCATACGATATGCCTAAATGCCATCCCTCTACTATGAAATTTCATCCCTCTGTGGCCACTCCTACAAACGAGAAATTCTTCAAATTTGAATACGCGCAATAAATTATTTGCAATCAATTGCCACAGAGGGATGAAATTTCATAGGAGAGGGATGGCATTTGGGCATATCGTTTTCCACATCATAAAAAACTCATAAAACAAATGCCATCCGATTTCAATGATTGTAAGTGCGTTTTTCTAAGGTCTCCTCCACCGATCGAAAAATTCGCCTTGCGTCCGGCTTCCAACTCTGATGGTTCGATAACTGCCCGGCCTGGGCGGATGTCAATTTGTTTCCGGTGTCTGTATGTGATGACGAATAAGCATACTAATTTTCAAGCGGTTGCGTAACAATTTTTTTAAATTTTTTTTTTCGCTCTCTTACAGGGAACCAGTCCAACCAGGAGGGATGGCATTAAAATTTTGTTATATAACCAGGGTGCATTCTTTCAGGCAACCGCTGTTTCAATCGGTTGCCTCGCGATAAAAAAAATATTTTTGCACCCCCCCTCTATTTCCGCTCCAGTCCAAGTTGGGTCAGTTCGGTTTGCACAGGGCGGTTCCTCATCACTTCAGGAGCTTAAATACCGCGAGCCATCCGGTTGCCTCGCGGTCATTGAAACTACGCGTCATTGCTTTAACTACTAGAGTTACTACTGCATGTTACAATATGAAGCAACCACGATATTACATTTATGGGCCTAATATCTTTCAGATGCCCGAAATGTTAGACTTTTGCTAGTAACAAATATTATCCTACGTCTGATCGCTTAACTTAAATCTGATTCCGACATTATCTAGACAAAATTTTAATATATCACTTTCAACGAATAAAAGAATTATTTAACTATCCGTCAAGGTTAAAAACTTGGCTCAAGTTGTAGAAAAGTGAAACAACTTTTAACAAAACCCGAGATGGGTGGGAAGTTTGGAAGAAAGGATTTAGTGGGGTGATCTGCAAGGGAAGCCTCTACTAGTGGGGTCGGTGCTCAGTGAATCCATTAAGCATCCGGATAACTTTCGTGGTGATTATACTATTTGACCGAAATCAGAATAATAATATGGTAATAATCGAGATATGAAGTTAATTTTAAAGGATGTAAAAGTCTACACTAAATATTTTATATAGGTTTGTCGAATCTACGGCAAATATTATATTTTTTTGCAATAATTTAAGAACCCCACGTGATCTTCTTAGTCAGTAACAGTCTGGTTTTACGAGAAATATTATAATCAGAGATATATAAATAAACGTGTCAACCATATATGTAATAACGTGACGCGATGTAGACACAATGTACGTTTAAAATAATTAGGAAAGGAAACGCCCGAGCTACGGTAAAAAAAAAATACTGTAGGTGTGCCTATAATATTTGAAGAGTTCCTTCGATTTCTCCAAGATCCCATCATTAAATCCTAACCTGGTTACAATGGGATCAACTGTGAAGTATAGAATTTTCTTAATCGGCCCAGCTGTCTTTGAATAATCGCTGAACATACACTTACCATTGAAGTCGGTTGATGAAGATTTAGGTACTCTCAATTTCCATAGCTCTGATCCTTTTATCTGTTTCATACCGATTTCTTTACGGACCGAAAATGTGGATGTATTAGTTTGTACCTGAGAAAAATTTATGCTTTTAAGATGTGGCTGCCCGATCGTCCCGACGAATGACATCAAATCCCTTCGACCGCACGCCGCACTCATCTTCATCACACAGCTCCAACTTGAAAACCAACAGAGACTATCCGTCGTTATTCGTCATCGAATGCTGCAATACTTTGGTCACATAACTAGTAAAAAGCCCAGGTCAAAGTGATGCGAAAGATAGGCAGTAAGTAACCATGTGCCGTGGGAACATTCCCGGCAAGGGGAATTTTCTCATAAGTAATATTCCTTTGTTCCCGGGAATAATCAATAAAAGGAGGAACAATGAAAAATAGGTTACGCAAAATCAAATAGTAATCAAACATGTAAAAACTATTGAGTAGAACAAAATAAATATCTTAAATTTTTTTTAAATGCTTTAACTAATTACATAAAAAAAATTGTTTACTTAGATGTCTCTGATACCAAAATCTATACATATAATAAAGCTGAAGAGGGTCGAAAGTCTGTACATGGAAGATAATAGAAAAAAAGTTGGCTGGGGATACTTAGAATCGATAACAGAACACGTTCCAACAATTTTTAGAATTTTTGTCTGTTTATCTGTTTGTCTGTTTATTTGACCGCGCATCACGTGAAAACGGCTGAACGGATTTTGATGAAATTTTGTATAGAGATAGTTTGAGTCCCGTGAATGGATAATATATAGTTTTAATCCCGAAAATCAACCCTGGTGGGGGTGAAAATGGGGTTGAAAGTTTGTATGGAGAATTTTTAGCCGCTGAAACGATTTAGATAGAAATGAGTATGGAGATAATTTGAGTCTCGAGAAACGTCATAGCATAGTTTTCAAACCCCTGTGGGGGTGAAAAGGGGGTTGGAAGTTGGTATTAGGATTTTTTTACCGCTGAACTGGTTTAGATGAAAATTGGTATAAAGATAGTATGGTTCTCGAGAAAGGACAAAGGATAGTTTCATCTTCAAAAAAGCCCCCCCCCCTCCCCCCCCAACTTACTTTAGAACCGTAAGTCCAAAAAATTTGAAAAAAATAATGGAAGTGAAGTCTGAAAGGTACTTTCAATAAAAACTATCTATATCTATCTATACATATAATAAAGCTGAAGAGGGTCGAAAGCCTGTACATGGACGATAATCGAAAAAAAGTTGGCTGGGGATACTTAGAATCGATAACAGAACACGTTCCAACAATTTAAAGAATTTTTGTTTGTTTATCTGTTTGTCTGTTTATTTGACCGCGCATCATGTGAAAACGGCTGAACGGATAATTACATAACATTTTATAAAAATTATGATCATTTTACTATGTGATTATATACCTATTTTGAACTTGATGTCGTTTTATTTAATGGTAAAAATCATTCATCTTCCTGTGTGGAATGCCTTTATGTACTACAATCGGAAATACTGACTTCCTAAAAAGACCGAAATCTCGGGGCATATCCATGTTAACATAATGATTGAGGTCATTGACACCGTGCGACACGGGTCGTGCCGATCACTGTTGATTATCCATATTTTTTTATTATATAGAATATATAGATCAAGACACTTGGAGACCTTATACATCTCTAAGGATAATTTGGAAATAGTATGTTTATTGCATACTAGAATCACTTACTTTTTTTTTTATATTTTACATTCAAAATTTGTTTCTAACTGTTGATGATGGATTATTATTATAATTTGGAAATTTATGTAGAAGACACAGTTCAGGTAAGAAAGTATACCAAACTTGTATGTAATTCATTTTCAAATAGTCAGATTTGGACTCATCTTTTTTCTTTGGTATTTTTCTTAAACTATAACCTATTGTTGGTTAATCTAACCTTAACACAGAACAACGCACTTATATGTATTGTTTAGTTTTGATGTACTGTTGTTTTGAAAAATAAGTCCCGCCGAGTTTCTTGCCGGACATAATTCTTCTCGGGTCAGAGGTGTAGGGTTAGAACCGGTGTAGTTTGATTTTTTTTCTCTCTTTTACTTTGACGTGTAAAAGTGCCCTTGTGGCCTACTTACTGAATAAATGTTTGAGCTTGAGTTTGAGTTCTTCCGACTCCCTGTTTTTCCTACGCCTCTACTCACTACAGAACCCTAAAAAGCATTTTTGTATAATTATTTTTCTTTCGGTTAGGGGATTATTGCTAGCAACTATGGAAATATTCCCTATAGCAAAGGGAATATTGGGAATTTACTCAGGAATATTGGGAATTTACGTTCCCGGTTAAGTTACCGAGCTGGAAAAGTTTTGCAGCCTTCTTTTTAACCAATTCCTTGAAAATACAATATATGTTCATACAACAATTTTAAAATTCCTATATTACCTTGGGGTGGAAATATTCCCGGGAATATTCCCACCTGGGGAATATTCATTGGAACGGCACATCACTAGCAGTAAGCCAAATAAAAGTCTTACGCGGTCTGGTGTGTCCGGATGCCGATCCAAATTGATATTTCTCCAACTAAACAACGTTTTCTAAAAAGCAACCGATAGGAAGAAGCGTGGAAGAAGTGTTTCGTTGTCATTATGAAAAGCGATGACAAAACCAAATACAATAAACATCAACACTGTAATGTCATATTAAAGAATAAAAAACTCCGTAATACCTAATTTCAATAACATCATCTAAGTGAAAAATAAATTGAAGCTAATGCACGCTCAAAGCTTATCAGCATTTGACAGATTGACCACAAACCACAAACAAAAGACATTGAGTCGCCCAAATGTTAATGCCACGGGAGGGATAAGATACTTATTCCACAGAACTGAGTGCGAACCGAACTTTTATGTGCGGAGCCTTGCCTAGCACCGTGCGGATTGAATTCAATTTCATCTGTTTACTTTTGCGACTATTCGTAAATCTTTTCCAACACGACATGATATTACCTGAACGTAAGCTCACTTTATTTATAGCATGTATATTAAGAACAATACCTAATAAAGGTTTTTTTAAATGTAATATCTCATTATTAGATTTTCATATGAATAATAAGGGACTTGGTGCATTGCGATCCTTAAAAAAACAATGTGAAATGTGTACACTTGAACTAATCTAAGTCCGAAGATTTGATCATAGTCACCCTAAGGTTAAAAATAGAGTTACGTCTACCAAGCTCTACTAAGTAGTAAAACTATTATATTTATATAGATTGCAATTCTTTATAGGTTGCGTGACCGAACTAAACGAGCAGAGTGCACATTTTTTAGTATAAAGTCCAGGCCAATGACTTGTGATCGATTATTTTTATACTAGGAGCTCTGAATTTTTAGCTCTTGGATTGCAGTAACTTAGAATAGGTAACGTTTGTAACCTATATCTAATATTTCTCAAGCAAATTCTGATATTTCTAATTCAGATGTTTATGCCGTAGCTGTATTGCGTTGTTAATGCATTGGAGTTGTATTCAAGTTGGATCGTGTTTATACGTGTTTTAAAGTCAGAATACAGGATGTTATAACAATAACGTGATTGATTGATAGCGTGATTGTTGCTACAAATGCTACGCCGTAGCCAGTGTAGTACCAAAGTCAAAAACGTGTTCTAATCGGTGTTAGTCGCGATACCACTAAAGAAAAATACAAAACATATTTTTAGATATAACTGAAAGGAGCTCAGTGAGCTCCCGGCTATTTACTGCATGTATCAAATTAATTAATATTTAAGTACCCTCACTTATAAATTGTATACTTACTCATGACCTGTACAAATTTAAATTTTATCAATAAAATACCTGTATCTGTACTGCCGACTGCCCATACCAACTACTTCTTTTCCAGCTTTAGATTTATACAACCAGCAAAACGTTTAAAAGCTCAAATTATATTATAATTTTCATGTTCTGAGGAAATTATTTAATATGCACATTCCTCCGAATTTAAAGTCGCACGTCGGAACCAACTACCGTTTTTTTTCTATGCAATATGTACCAGGCAATAATATTTCACCTTTGTGTTTTTATGTATGAAAATGTATATACTAAACATTCTAAGTTAGTTTGCAGAATGCATATTGAAGAAACAACCATTACATGTGGCCAGATTTTCTCGTCAGTCGCCTAAAGGGTTCAATACTCTACCTATATATTAAGATGGAAATACTTACAAAAAAGTTTTGACATAAAAACATGACGGTAATATCTATTATTGGCCGGTACTGTAAAGTGTAAGCATACAGTAGATTCCATATTAAGTATGTAAGTCAACGCTTTACGTGTTGTGATATTTACTTCACAAAATATCACATTTTCGTTAGTGCATAGGTACTGTTGCCAAGAGTTTACAATAGCAGTAAATTGGCTGTTGATAAAATAAAATGGGACGATCGAGCTCGATTCCTCGCGACGTCTTCACCAGGCCAGCTTTGCCCTACTTTATCTACCTCACAAAATAAACTGTGTCTAACTTTGTAGTGGATGTGTCAATAATATCATACCGATATTTGCAAATCATAGGGTTATTTGGAATTTTCATAACCGTGTGTTTTCAACACAAATAATAAAAATATCTAATACCTACTATCATGCACAAGGTAACTTAAATTAAAATCAATAATCAACTATTTATAGACACATTGTATACCGTGCACTCCTACTCGTACTTTATACGATAAATTCGCTTAAATATAACTGGTTACGACTGTACACTTTTCTAAGTACTTCTCTTAATTTAATACCTACTATACCATACTAATTCATATCTGTCTGTCTGTCTGTTACCTCTTCACGTTTTAACCGCTGAACCGATTACATTAAATTCAGTATGAAGATAATTTGAGTCCCGGGGAAGGACATAGGAAAGTTTTTATCCCAGACATCATCTCTTAAGGGGATGAAAAGGGGGGTGGAAGTTTGTATGGAATTGTTGCTCACTGTTGACTTAAAATAGCATATGCGCTAAATTAATATTTGCTATTTGATTTTACTAGGCGAATGCCAAATCCACACGATGTCGCGGACAAAAACTAGTAATTTAATGGATGCCAGCATTCGAGGAAACAGTTTGTTAACTGAATTTTAGCCAAGTCCACATTTTAAAGGTGTGTTTGCTGTGTATTTTGCAAATTTACCGGATTTACCCTGAGTAAGATGACCCTTTTACCGTAGAAAACCATCAGACGCTACAAGGGCTAAAACAAAAAAATGGATTGAGTGACAGACTTAAACTTTGCCGTGACCAAGTGACCAACTGCAAATTTAATAATCGTTTTTTTTTTGTCATTGAACAACACCTTGACGATTTTTGGACTTTGAGTAAAGAAAGTTATTTGTGCTGTAAGACCTTAATTCTTGCCAAATTTCATGATTCTAAGTCTTTGGGAAGCGCCATATAGGTTTTGATTACCCAGCGAAGTGTTAGAAAGTAAGGCTCAAATAGCCGTATAATATTTGGATTTCGTTGACTTACTAGAAGCTTAATTTTTTATAGCTTCAAAGGACCGCAGACATACGTATTTGATGAATTTCAATTTGATACCTCTATGAGTTCCTGAGAAAAAGCCTGTATTTATTTATTAATAATATTATGCAACCTAAACCTTAGAACCCTTGCATTGCTTTGCCCATAACCTTTTTATTTATGTAGAAACAAAATAATATTCATGCATCAAATGAACTCCTTTTATACATGATAAAAGATAAATTATCAAGCAATTTTTGTGCAACTTTAATAGCATTTCAAAGGCAAGGTTAAATTTCATTAGACTTCTGCAGAACTTTTAACTCCGCACCTAACAATCCGAGATGAACACCGCGAAGTCTTTAATTAGATCAATACTATGTTGAGTAATTTCAATTAAATGGAGTAAAATTATGAATTATAGTCATCGACATATAATATCAAGACGAGTAAAGGCAAGCAAAGTTCATGTGAAAACACGACCCATTTTCACGTTTACAAAACTAAAATGTCTTATGTCTTATTAACCAATCAAGCACTCATTCTTTAACTTTGATTATTAAACCAACCGGATGCGAGACGCGCACTAATTTCTATCAGAAAAAGTCTGCCAATTTCGGCGCGGGGGACGAGGAAACGCACACAAATACTGTTAACACTAATGCATTTTCCATTGACGTCGCTACACACGCACACGATAAAATTATCAAACACTAGCATAAAATATACTCACACAAGTATAAACACAGACACAGACAACCTGTCCGTGAACGAGATAATGTCATCTTTAAGTAAACGTACACAGTGCGAGGAACGCGTCGATAATAATATACTTAAGTATCGATATTTGTGACGTTTTCAAGTCAAAGGTACATCATTTCGGTCGTTAATAGAGTTAATTTCTAAATGATTTTTTTATGGTAACGCCTTATTGACAGCCGATAATGATGTACCTTTGACTTGAAAATGTCACATTTTATCGTAGATTTATTTATCGTATGCCTACATGTCACTGGATATAGATAGGCATTTCTTCCCTAGGGTAGTGGGAAAGCAGATGATGAAGAAAATCCAGTGAGTGCTGCGAGGTCCAGGTAGGACAGTAGAGCTGCCAAGTTTGTAACTCTTTTAGCACCACCCAGGGATTACGTGTAGGGTTGTCTAAGGTGTTTCCTACGGACGCAGAGAAACATTGATCGTAGGTTAGTTATATATTTTTGTTTATTTACCAAGTATAAGGTTTAGCTATTGATATAATTATAATGTTAAGTTGTGATTAAATATCAAGTTTTTCTACCAGCATATTACTTACAATGTTAGTATTCTATGTAAGTTAGTTTGTCTATTTGTTCAGGACAAATCTTGCAAGCTGATTTAGAATAACTTTTATATTATCAATTTAATATTTTGATGTGTATTTGCTTTTAAAGTTAGTTGAAAATACTACAAATTGGAAACAAATAACTATTACAATGAAACATTGAACTGCAAAGAACTTTGGAACATCACGGGATTCGAACCCACGTGTTTAGTTTACCGTTCCAATGTGCTTCCAATTACACTAGACGTTCCTCTATCCACCTCAGTGAATTTTTCACTGTAATGAACAATGATGAATCAGTCACTAGCGATATCGTGATGTTCCAGAGTCCTTCGCAGTTGATATTTTGATTGTAATGGGCATCTGTTTCCAATTTGTGTTTTTATTTCTATTATCTCTTCTTCATTTTCTATTATAAATAAAAAGTATAACATACTGCTAATGTTAATATCGATATTTATTTTTGTGCTGTCCCATCACTAAAACTTACCCGTTAGGTACAGTGATACCAGAGTCAGAAATTAAAAGTGCCTATTTACTCGTAAGGGGATAAGTGTGTATACCGTACCTTATAATAAATAAAGTATAATCCATACAAAATTAAAATGCTACATAAAATGTATGGTGAAAATAAAGGAACGAATTAATTTCTAAACAGGAATATCGTTATTTCAAGAATCTACAAGTATATTTCACTTAAGGGGCGCCACACATTAGAGCGGATTTCAGTGCGGAATTCAGCACACTAGCTGAAATTTGTCTATTAAAACGGAAATTTCTTTATGGTAGCTGTATTTTTGAGACCATAGACAAATTTCAGCTATTGTGCCGTACTACAAGCACACATACGCTGATTTTCTTACGCTGGTTCTTCTCAGTTGGGGCTCCTTTCCGAACCAGTAGTAGTTTATTGCCCTTCCCATAATACGGTTTTAAAAAGATTTGATTTCAATACAGTTGTTAAACCGGTGTTTATGTTTTATTTCATTACCGTGCGTAATGTGCTATAGGCTAGTTTATCCTGATAGTGTCAGTTTTTTGAGTTCCTAACCACCTTACAGCCCTGCCCTCGGCGGTCCTCGACGACATATATAATTTAAAAAGCTATGCGTGTGAATGAGTTTTACCTTTGAAGTACTGACGTTAATCTTTTCATTTTTGTTAATGATTAAAAATAATATGTAATTTGAATAATTTAAAAGTCGATTAAAATACGTTTAGAAATAATTTAATAACAACACACACACAGACACACTGCTTTTTTAACAGAGCAATGCTTTACAATTATGGCTGTATGCCGAATGGGTCTCTGCCTAACCCACGGAGTATCTTTTAAGTGTAAGTAGTCTAACCTGTCATAACAATGACAATGAATGACATAATGGAGGACGTATTTCTGCCGCACTGGAGTCGATTACTCTTGTTTGCAATATTTCACTTACCTCCCTCGATGTAATCGTGTTCATAATTGCATACCCAATTTATGAATGAATTCATTGATAAATTGGGTATGCAATTATGAACCCGATGGTACAATGTACTATGAAGAGTCAAGTTTAAAAATTACCCTAAAGCTGATGTAGTACCATTAAGTGGCAACACTTTTTGATTGACAATATTTTTTAGTTTTTTGCTAATTTCGTGCACTATGTGATGATATTTAGACGTAATTATACTTACAGATGAAAAGAAACATTATCCTTATGTCAGATCTTTTCTTACATGAAAACACGCAGCAATTCGGCATTTTTACCTCAGATCGTTCCGGGCTGACTGACATTCATTGAATGGCGTTTGACGCGCGATAACTAGTTTTATATAACCGCTACGACCAGTGGTCTTGTACTTTTGGCAGAGGGGGACGCCTGACAATTACCACTCCATTGGTTTATTTCTCTGAGTTCTTTAAGCATATTTTTTTGTGTTAACCTTATTTCCGCAAAGGTTTCATGCCATTTCACCAATAAGAAAAGTTGCCGTGTTGTGAGTGGTCAAAATCAATTTGACAATGAAGTTTAATTGGACAGGAGATACTCAAATGAGATAACTGAAATGTCAAGTTAACGTATAATAAATATGCCTAAGTTTGACGTGGATGGGTTCACGTAATAAATAATAATGCAATCAATTCACAATTTATTTTTTAGTGCATTTTTCATTACTTATGTAATATACGTATAAATTAACATAAAATAGTAAAGATTTTGAAATTTTTCATAATTTTATAAATCCGTTACATTAGGGAGACCCTCTTGGTTTCAAGCAACATAATGTTAAGCAATTAAGGTTGATTATGGCAAAAAAAAACGATTATTTTTTAACTTTATTTATGACCAGACTAGAAAATAATAGCATAAATAGTTAAAATAATTAGTTCAATATAAATAGTTAAAATTCTCTTTGCTTCCTCGTTTTTTAGAACTAAAAAAATAACGGATGGGTTCGTTTATGTGTGCTATTTATTTTAGCAGGCTTAAGGAAATACAAAGATAAATTTACATTTTGTAACCATTTTTTTATACTACAACAGTAGCAAACAGGTATACGGCTCACCTGATGGTAAGCAAGCAGTTACCGTATGGACGCCTGTAACTCCAGAGGTGTCTCATGTGCGTTGCCGACGCTTTCATATAAAAGAGGATTCACTGTGTTGACAGCTAAAGGGACAAGAGGATCCCCCGTCGTCAACACACTGCATCCTCTGAGCTCTCTGGCAACCTTACTCACCGGCAGGAACACAACACTATGAGTAGGGTCTAGTGCTAATTGGCTGTGGTGTTTTGTAAGGTAGAGGTAGTTCCCCAGTCGGGCTCTGCTCTAGATTTGATAATTAAAGAATATGCTATGAAGTTATAGCATTCATTATTAATGAAAAATAAGAGTCATACATATTAGTCAGTTGTACTAGAAATGGCATACTGTATATCGAAAAAAACAAACTGAAAAGATTCTTTATTTACAACGGAAACCTAACTGCTATTACTACTAGGTAATACTTATAAATGAACATTCATTATACTTTTCCTCAAATTAGTTATGTTTACTTTTCCAAAATTTATATTGCATAACATCGACCAAGTCCGTAATGTATGAGAATATCTATGCCTGATTTACTTACCGATGAAAAGAAATTTCACCATATCTGGCGCCTGTGTGGCTCCTGTACCAATGCACGGCACAAGCCGGCATTTTAATACCGATATAACCGAAATTTCATGGACCAAAAAACTAATCTTTTGACGACATGACAATTTCAAAATGTTTGACATGACATTAGGGCACCGCTGTCACAAGCTCCGCCCACTTTGGCACCAGGAAAGTGGAGCAGATTTTGAGCGTTGATTACGCTTCCTTACTTATTATTCTTCCAAGATTATAGTCAGTATTGATTATTTTTAAGCTAACAAATATTATAATATTTTATTCTTTTGACTATTGAATTTTATTTATTTAGTGAATTTTAGTAATAGGTACTTAAACCTACTTAAAATGTTCGCCCCTCAATAGCGCATTTTAAATCTAATTACTCGAAAATTTTGCTAAAATATATACTACTAGCTTTTTCCCGCGGCTTCGCCCGCGTACTAAGAGTACTAAAAAAGGAGGTTCTTAGTTAGACTCATATGTTTATATCTACGTATGTAGGAATGTATGTTTGTCTGCGATCATCTCGCGTTTCGCTGAACTGATTTAGATGCGGTTTTCGGAAAAGTATTCGTTACATTCTGGCGGTTTCGGTATACCACGTTTTGGTGAAGCCGGTTCCCTAATTTTTTTATTTTAAAGAAATGATTGCAATAATTGTTTAATTGTTACGCCATCAACGACTTACTACTACTGAGAGCTTATGATTAATGCAGATTTCTACTCTTGAATAGTAGCTTTTCCCAGCGACTTAATTTGCGTGGAATTAGTAATCCACCCTCCTTTTTACCCGCTTAAGGAATGACTTCTGGGATAACAACTATAAGGCGGTCGTCACACTGCTCCGCATCTCGCAGCGACGTCCGTTGATGCGTTTTTTAACTTTGTATGTAGAATCTCGATTTTGTATAGAAAAATCGCATGGTACGACACACTGGCTCCGCCTCGACGCGCGGAGGAGCGAGACGCACGACGACTCGCGCGCTCGGACGGAGACGCGGTGCGTGCCGCAGGGTATGTCACACCGAGCTCCGCAGTGCCGTACGGGTTTTGGTGCAAGAAAGGACATAGGCGCAATGGATATCGGCGTCTATAAGTTTATTTTTGAAATTGAAAGTCGTTCATTTAATCATAATCTAGGAATTCTTATAAAAGTATAATTGAAGTAGTAGATTATTACTTACTTGAATGTAAGCCAAGGCTTTTATTCCGCTGTAATAGAACGTCGAAAATTTGTGTCCGCGCCAGTAATAATCACTCCAATTGTGCTTAGCAAATAATCAAATGACGCGGTTGACATACGGGTGCAATTTAAAAAAAATCTTTGTGTTGCCTTAAATCTTGGTAATCTCTAGCAAAAGACCGATTTATAAGTCTGGTTTGTAAATAGGGATGTACTCAGTGTCTTCTGCGTTTTATGACTCGATTGTACAAAAACTAAACTGAAAGTATCACCGCAGCGTTCTGAATAAGTTCCGTGTCCATTTTATCGACAAATAGGAACTATTTTCACCTTAACGTTCGAATGTGAAATGAACGCGGGACGTCGCGCATCGCAGCTCCGGACGGAGAGGCGGAGAAAACTCGGACGTTGGTGCGTTGTCTCCGCATGCGAGTCCGTTGCTCCGCGTCTCGCAACGAGACGCGGCGGCAGTGTGACAACCGCCTTATATATCCTTCCCCAGAACTCAAACTATCTCCATACCAAATCATCTAAATAGATTCAGCGGTTATTAATTTCCTATACCCCCGTTTCAACCCCTAAAGGGTTGATTTTCGAGATAAAAACTATCCTATATTGTTTCCCGCGACTCAATGTATATAATATGTACCAAGTTTCATTTAAATAGTCTGTTCAGCGGTTAATAATTAACATACAAACTACCAACATCTTTTCTACCCCTCTAAGATTGATTTTCGGGATAAAAAATATTCTATACTAGCTTTTGCCCACGGCTCCGCTCGCGTTAAATTCGGGGTAACACGGTTTCCCTTTCCTGATTTAAAACACAGAAGAGAACTCGGAACAGAATATTATTTTAATACGCTACTGTAGACGACATTATTTGTCTTTATAGCTTATGCACCATTTTTTTGTTAGTCACAAATAGTCCGCATACCAATTTTTAGCTTTCTACCTTGAAAATTGCGGAATGCTCCATACAAACTTCCACCCCCCCACTTTAGGGAAGTGGGGGGTTAGAAAGAGGCAAAAAGTAGCCAATGTCACTCTCCAACCCTTCAACTATCTCCACTTAAAAAATCACGTTAATTCGTCGCCCCGTTTTGCCGTGAAAGACGGACAAACAAACAAACAAACAAACACACATACACTTTCCCATTTATAATATTAGTATGGATATTTATAATAATTTTGCCAGCAAATAAACATACTCTTAGGTGACGAGATTCCAAGGAACTACGAGAAATATACAATAACCAGGTAGACACGTCGTCAAAGGTGTCCCTGTATAACTAATCTATTCCCATTTCTATAAGAGACGATGTCTGCTTGTCTGCCTTTTTTCTATAGTATGTTTCCAATTTGTCACTTCCACTTTAGCAAGTGCAAAACACTGTGCCGGCTCGCCTGGAGCATACGTCCAATGACAAATATTCAAATCTACGTAGCTGAAAATGGTTTTCGCGTAGATTTTTGCTCTCATGTAGGTAACACATTTTGTTGTAGGAACATGATCAGTACTAGAATAACACACGATTCTCCTCATCTAAACGCTTTCTAGGAAGCTTTCTAATGGACCTCGGGTTCCGCTTTTGATGCTCGCATAGCATAGCATCTGACTCTTCAACCTAGAGGTTTATTCAAATTACTAATTGATGTCCAAGGGATGTCATTTTGTATTATCATTCGCAACGATGTAACATATATTATACCTGAGTACGAATGAGACATTATTTTGACGTTAATTAATATGTTTAAAGAGGTCGACTATGCCTTTTAAAACTAAAGCGTTATCAAAGCGTTATTGGGATTTGTCTAGCACCCAGCTATTAATTGCACAAACTATACCAGTAATTTTATCAATATTATAAAAATGCCTTTAACACATAAAGCACATTTACATATCAAGTGTCTAAACTGATACTTAAAAAAAACTAAATACAACGGTTCTAACTCTACACCAGTAATAAACGAGAACAAACCGGTAAGAAACTCAGCGAGACTTATTTAGTCAAAACACAAATGCATCAAATTTTAGAAATACATGATAATGCGTAGTTTGTAGTCATAAAGCTCTATAAATGGAGTACGCTTCGCCTCATCTTTCCAAACAAAAAAGTCTGCCAAAATCTGAGGGGGGCGAGGTAGCACGCATGTGAAGTTTTCAAGTCAAAGGTACATCATTGTCGGTTGTTAATACAGTTTATTTCTAAATGAATTTTTATGGCAGCAACGCTTTATTGACAACCGACAAAGATGTACCTTTGACTTGAAAACACCAAACATATTTGACATATTATTTTTATACTTCATAACACTAAATGGAGCAATAGATAGTCGACTGTACAAGTGTTAACATATGGTTCATTATTGGATGCAGTCTTTGCAAATGTCAAACAAAAAAGCCAAGGATCATTTTTGATTGTATTTTCAAACAAAATATAGAAGACAGCAATCCTTAAGCGCGTTAAATATGGAGAAGTGTCAAACGTCAAATAGTTACTGCCCGTCAGAAAGAAAACGATTGTCTTTGAATCGATTCTGTAAACGAAGCTTGATTTTCGATTTAGGTAAAATCTTTTATTACGAAAGTAATGGTAAATAAAGTAAAACTGTACTTACATCTGAAATGGTATTTCATCTTTTTGTAAACTAGATGAAATATAACATTTTTTTACATCCAAAAACAGCGCATAAGGGCATTTTCACGGAGCTTGTTATCCATCGACAGCGATGACGAAAATGGCGTGACATCGATTATTGAAATAGTTTTTATAGATGTACTAGATTTTCCGCCAATACTTTTGACAGAGGGGAAATGATACTCAGGGCCTCTCCTGGTTTAGAACTCTCTGTTTGTAGTACCTAGCATAAATACTCGTAGTTTAGTAATATTTTTTTTCTACTCCTGTACTTTTATCTGTCATTTATACATTCGTCAACACCTTTATAAGAACATAGATAATACACTCGATGAAAAGTCTATCTAGTCTATTCCCCTTGTTCTATAAAAGCGCCAAAATAGTATCGCGTAATCGCGTGCAAACACGACTTTTAATATAAAATAAATTACTGCCAACCTAAGAAACCTAAATAAACGCAGCGTTTTTAGAAAAAAAACTTTAAAAAAGAAAAAATTAAAAGAACCACAGACCTACTTCGTAGTTTTTAACCGACTTCAATTTCATAGAAGGAGGTTCTGTATTCGGTTTGGGCTTTTTTTTTATGTATGTTCACCGATTACTCTGAGACGCGTGGTCCGATTTGAATAATTCTTTTTTTTGTAAGGATATACTTCCAAGGTGGTCCCAAATTAATCTGGTGCTGTTCTGATGATGGGATCTATGAGGAATTGAGGGAACTCCTCAATTTTTAAAGGTACATGTATGGTGATTTGGGTGTTTTCTTAAGCAACTCAAGAGTTTTCTCTTGAAAACCACCAATTTGATGAAGTGGACCTGATAATGATGATTGTTTTGATGATAATGATGATGATTTTTTTTAATGTAGGATGTTCAACGATTACTCCGAGACCCGTGGTCCGATTTGAATAATTATTTTTATGTTTGAAAGGATGTACTTCCAAGGTGGTCTCAAATTAATCTGGTGCTGTTCTGATGATGGAATCCATGAGGAATTGAGGGAACTCCTCAATCTTTAAAGGCACATGTATGGTGATTTGGATGTTTTCTTAAGCAACTCGAGAGTTTTCTCTCGAAAACCACCAATTTGATGAAGTGGACCTGACGATGATGGTTGTTTTGATGATAATGATGATGATTTTTTTAAATGTAGGATGTTCAGCGATTGCACCGAGACCCGTGGTCCGATTTGAGGAATTCTTTTTTTGTTTGAAAGGAACTACCTCTAAGATGATTTCACATTAATCTGATGGTGTTCTGATGATGGAATCCATGAGGAATTGAGGGAACTCCTCAATCTTTAAAGGCACATTTATGGTGATTTGGGTGTTTTCTTAAGCAACTCGAGAGTTTTCTCTCGAAAACCACCAATTTGGTGAAGTGGACCTGACGATGATGGTTGTTTTGATGATAATGATGATGATTTTTTTAAATGTAGGATGTTCAGCGATTGCACCGAGACCCGTGGTCCGTTTTGAGGAATTCTTTTTTTTTTTGAAAGGAACTACCTCTAAGATGGCTTCACATTAATCTGGTGGTGTTCTGATGATGGGATCTATGAGGAATTGAGGGATATGAGGAACCATCACATGTATGGTGATTTGGATTTTGTTTTTTAAGCAACTCATGCATTTCCTCTCGAAAAACCACCAATTTGATAGAGTGGACCTGATGATGAAGATTATGATTGTTTTAATGATAATGATGTTTTCTTTAATGTAGGATGTTCAGCGATTACCTACTCCGAGAACCGTTGTCCGATTTGAGCAATTATTTTATTGGTTGAAAGGAACTACTTCGAAGATGGTCCTACATTAATCTGGCGCTGTTCTGATTATGGGATCCATGACGAATTGAGGAAACTGCTCAATTTTTAAAGGCACATGTGTATGATGATTTGGTAGATTTTTAAGCAACTCAGGCATTTCCTCTCAAAAACCACCAATTTGATGGAGTGGACCAAATGATGAAGACCACATATGATATGTGGAACTTTCCTTAGATTGAGTCCGTATTATGAACTTTTTCTTATATATCTTGACCGATTATTCCGAGATCCGTTATCCGATTATGATACTTATATTACTTATATAACTACTAAAAATGGAAAAATAAAAACTTTTTATAAAAAAAGATAAACCGACTTCAAAAAGGACAAAATAAAATATTATATTATTTATATGAGTTACAAACTGATATGTTTGAAGTCGGTGCCAAGCCAAAAAGTTACAATACCGGTCAAAACAGCTTCAAGTCTGAAAATCACAAAACATCTATACATACTTATATTGCAAAGGAGAATGTGATTGGATCTGTTACATTTTCACGTCTAAACTACTAATCCAATTTTGATGAAATGTGTTACCTATGTATATATAATCTGATGCACGTCTACTTTTTCAAAAATCAGAGGCGGCAAATTTAATAAAATGTAAGCGCGTAGGGTTGACATTCCATAGAAAATTTAAATAATGCGCCTTTCTCTACTGACAAGGTGGGCCCCACACGCCCAGTGTGTCTGAAGAAAGATCAGTATTAAATTAACAAACATCATAAGACGCATGATTATACTTTCTTTCTGTAATTGAATTAATACCTACATGCAATCAATACGGTATTAGAATAGTTCTATAGTATGAAGAACAATTCACTGAACACATAGCCTCGTTCGTATTAACTCTTCCAAATTTGGCTTGGCACCGACTTCAAACATATCAGTTTGTAACTCATATAAATAATATAATATTTTATTTTGTCCTTTTTGAAGTCGGTTTATCTTTTTTTATAAAAAGTTTTTATTTACGTTCCCCGTTCGTTTGTTGGGGCGATTGTTTGAAAGTAATTTAGGTATTTTTACTAATCTCTGTAGCTCTTTAATAATTGATCAAATAACGACGGTGTGTATTTGTGTTAGTAATGTTAGTATTATTGAAAAATAGTGTTTTAAAAGGTAAAACTTAAATTATTGTTGATTATGTTGACAAAATAAATGCGATATCCATGAAGTTTTCAATTTCGCATTTTATATAAAAGTAAGTGTATTCGTAGAAAAAGTATTGTATGCAACGTCGTATAAGTAGGTAAAAAAATGTTCGTTTTTCTTAACAATTTTCGCCTACGGCTGAAATTGTTACCCACGCCACTCACCTTTTTTGACCCCTCTTATACAACTGTTGCATAAACTACTATAATAAGTATATATATACCCGTAAGTAAGTATTAAGTATAAAAAGAAAAAGAAAAGGTTTTGGTTTTTAGGCCAAAAAATTCAAAGAGTTTAATTTTGCTTTTTTATAGAGGAAAATTATTTAAATCAAAAGCCATAAAACGGTACGAAGAACAAACAATAAAAAAAGAAATAATCTAGGTGTTTGCAGTTTTCGAGAAATGAATTTCACAATTCCAAGCACCATTTTACCATGCCTTGAACTCACTTCACCTAAGTCGGGTAATGTGCCTTGTAGTGGGGTAATATGTTGGGCATTAGTAATAGAATCAGCAATATCACCCCGAAGCCAAAAGCCGGCAGGGATAAGTTTGTTTGACGTGATCCTATTGTTTGGATCCAAAATATACTCGCACTGAAACATTAACGGCACGAGTGAATCTCCGCAGGGAGGTGTAGGTAGTTTAGTAGAAATCGGTCTTATTAAGGTTCCGTAGCCAAAATGGCAAAAACGGAACCCTTATAGTTTCGTCATGTCTGTCTGTCCGTTTGTCCGTCCATCCGTATCTCACAGCCATTTTACTCGGAAACTATAAAGCGTATTTTAATAAAAATTTTAAAATAAGGTGTATTTTGTGTGCCGGTTAGGGGTGGGGGGGGGGGGCACTCTCCATACATGTATGTAAATGACAAAAAAAAATAGTTTTGCAAATATCAAAATGTTGCACATCAATAGCAAAAAAATATTGCAAATCAAATACTTTCATTGTTTTTTAAACATATACACCAATTTTAGGCTTTCGAAGTATGAAATCGTGTATTGTATACAATGATATATTTTTATGATCTCTACAATAACCGTATGTTTCAGGCGTGTAAGTGTAATTATATATTCTGTACTACAAGCTCCATATTAGTTACTTCAGAAAATCAAAATAAGTCCAAAAAGTACATTTTGGAATTTTTATATATTGCATATCAAATATCAGAATTATCACAGCATACTTGTGTACGATATCTGATGTCTTTCTTAAGCTCTTTAATTTTGTATCAACATCACTTTCTACACGTCTGATTTTTCTTCATACTTATAAATCATAATAATGTAACTGACGCGATTCCTTTCAATGATTTCGTCAAGGATTTATATGGAAACAATGAAAAAATCGTAATATTTTCCCAGGCGTCACAACAAATATCAAACCACTGACACACTTAACATTCAAAAATTGTTGCCATTTCTAAAGTTTTAAACAAATCTCAGCGCCACTATAGCGTAGCCAGAATCTACAACTCCAACGCATTAACTATGTAATACAGCTAACGCCTATACTCATACGTCTGAATCAGAGTTTGTTAAAAAATATTCCGCTGCAACTCCAATGCAACTTCAAAATTGGTTGATAATTTGTTGTAGGTTTAAATTGTTTTGGAGATAGATTATAATAATAATAATCCCGCGGGGGCAGCTTGTGGCGAGCTGACGGTGAGTGGCGACACCGCGGGCCCCTATTCCAGAGGGCCCTTTCCATTTGGCCCTCGCCTCTGTGCTTGCCTTAACTGGCCGGGCAGAGTGGAGTCGCAAGAGCGAGACCTATGCTCCGGGTTGGAAGTGTAAAATGTCATAACGCCGGCGGCCTGCTGAACGGATTACCGGGATCTGGCTACCGCAGACTCACCTCTCGACAACCTCACAGCCCACGCACCGGTGTTGCCCTTGAGCCATCTTTGATGTCTCTTTTTACGGGGGCCCATCTTGCGGCGGGCCAGTCACCGTCTGCCGGAAATAAAATTGGATACCGTTTTATTAGGCAGGCGTCCGGTTCTTCATCCAATAGCCCAGTATAGGTAGTTAGTCCATACTTTTCACCCAATAGCCTAGTACATTTTAGACTCCATTAACTCTCAATCTTTACACCATGGCGGGTGCTGTCTCAGCGTGCGTCCCATGACACGGGTAGGGGCAGTATCCGCTTAGTGTACGCCTCATTTTTCATCAAATTGTCGAAAGGGCCTCTGCGCGTTGGCTTCGGCTCCGCATATGCCTCTCAAAGGTCCGGAACACAATTGTTCCGTGGTCGGGAAAGACATACAAATATAATAATAATAATAAATTATTTATTTGGCAGGCAAGAAACCCATAAAATATTACAAAAACCAATACATATTACAATCTAATACATACAATTAAAAAAATGAAATTATGTTTAATAAGGTATTTTTATGTATTCTTAAGTGAGAATACGGCATAAAGCCCGCGCTGACGCTGACAATCATGTAGGCACCTAATTAATACTAATAGGTATACTTACCTACTGGTATATTTATGATTAATAATTAAACAAGTACATATTATATACAATTGTAATATATTATATCAATATTTTCAACTATGGCGTTAAACCTTATGTTATTAATAAATTTTCATTTCATTTTTAGGGTTCCGTAGTCAACTAGGAACCCTTATAGTTTCGCCATGTCTGCCCGTCCGTCCGTCCGTCCGTCCGTCCGCGGATAATCTCAGTGACCGTTAGCACTAGAAAGCTGAAATTTGGTACTAATATGTATATCAATCACGCCGACAAAGTGGTAAAATAAAAAGTGGAAAAAAATGTTTTATTAGGGTACCTCCCGTATACGTAAAGTGGGGAGTGATTTTTTTTTTTCATTTCAACCCTAACGTGTGATATATTGTTGGATAGGTATTTAAAAATGAACAGGGGTTTACTAAAATCATTTTTTGATAATGTAAATATTTTCGGAAATAATCGCTCCAGAAGTAAAAAAAAAGGTGTCCCCCCCCCTCTAACTTTTGAACCATAAGTTTTAAAAATATGAAAAAAATCTGAAAAGTAAACCTTTATAAAAACTTTCTAGGAAAATTATTTTGAACTTGAGAGGTTGAATAGTTTTGAAAAAAAAATACAAAATTATTTCTGAACTAAGTTTGTAATTTAACCGTATAAGCAGGTGTGTATTGTACCTGTAATTTCTACAAAATTACAATGAAAAGACTTGCTTTCAAATAAAGTAAAAACGGTGAAAATCGGTTCACGCAATAAAGAATTATCCCATAAAAATCATCTTCCATACTTTAAGCTCGCGCGCAATAGTTTACTTAATTTGCCGATAGATGTCGCTGTACGTAGAACGCTCATATCATATCCTACATGGCGGTGTTATTTTAACTCTTAAGTGGGGACACTTACTGTGACGGACGAAAAACTACGAAACCCTACACTGAGCGTGGCCCGACACGCTCTTGGCCGGTTTTTTATAAATACTAACAATTAATACATGACTCTCGGCTAGTTTCGCCAAATAGTCTTTACCGTAGACGTTGGATAGCAGCTACCCCTTTACATTATTTACTTAAGCGTAATTAAGCTCTTGTTAGTGTAATATTCTAGTATATAGTTTATTGGCTAAATATATAAAGTATTATCATGACTGATCTGAGTTCATAATTATATTTTCCTTAGTTTTATAAATATATTCACCACTCATTTGACAAATTTGTAAACACACAGACACGGTAAGGAAATTTATAATTATTAACTCAGATCAGTCATGATAATACTTTATATATTTAGCCAATAAACTACATACTAGAATATTACACTAACACTCTCAATTTATTGTACATATAGGAAATTTAATATTATTGTATTCAGAATTATTTGTGAATTTAGTTTATTCTGTAAAGAGCGGTTAAAATTTTTAACCAATAAGGTCGATTGGAAAAAGGGTAGGCTGTTGCCCAGCAGTGGTACACTAAGTAAACTAACAAAATAAGGGAATTACAATATCAATGCGAAAATTCACAGAATTATCATTACACCATTGCCAACCAGAATTGAATAGTACGTACTCGTAGCAAATTAAAATGTCTTTAGAGCAATAGATAATATTTATAACCATTCTAAGAAGTAATATACTATCTACGAGCATATTACATACAAATGTTTGTAAGCTCTCGTGATAGTCGTGATATATTTGATCCCTCACAGTGCATTAAGTAGATTTATTACACCTCGCACTAAAATAGCAAAGGTGAATGGAATAATACTGAAGTGATGACACTACTTTGCTACGAGAACGGAAGGTAATAGCTTTGTTTAAAATAGAATAAGATAGTATGATGTTTGAGTGTAAATATTTACGATGAATATGTTTTGTAGTTTTGGAAGTCAATCGGAGAGCCAGAATGACTTTTAAGACAAAAATGTTGTTAACTTGAGTAAGATTAAAGTATGTTCATAATTATGTGGGTTACCTAAACGTTAAACCTAAACATAAAACTAATAAAAGATTTAGCGTATTTTATTTTCATATAATGTGTGGAGATGAAAATAGATTTATTAAGCAAACTAAATATGTTTGAAAGTGATCTATAAAAAATAAAATTGCGCAGAGTTTCAACTAAAAACTATCAAATTCGCTATTGTTAATAAAACACGTTAGGGACCACACATATAAATATATTTACACCCCTATTTATACGATTATTTGTATTTCAAACATCACGTAGATTTGAGGATTATTAATTACATTTAGGAAAATTTCATTTATTTTATCAGCTACAGCCTAAAAATAGTCATCTAACATAGATTTCTGTGAAAGAGCTCGTCTCGCCCTTGCGAGTGGTGTATCAATTTCTTCTCGATATTGTCGGTGCGGAAATAACAAGGGAAACGTTTCTTATGTACAACGTCTTTTTCCGTAGATAAGAGGCATTTGGGTGCTCGGCCTATTGAGAGATAAGGGCATTTAGATATCATGTATTGATTGGTACAGTTATATACTTTACCCTGGATATATACTGTTTTCTACTCATTTGAAAAAACGAGGAAAGATGCCTTACTGAGGGAAGCCGTCAAGATTCGTAGCAACCCCCGTCTCCCAATATATGAAGAGTTTCTAGCACAGGTGCATGAGTAGGCTCAGCACCGCCTCAAATCAAGGAAGCCTTCATACAGCATCGCTAAGGAACTAGTAGACGGCAAATTCGACTTGCGAGGCGAATGGTCCGAGACGTGGAACTCCTTAATGGTGGGAAAACTGGGCTCCATAATTACACCAGGATCCAAAATAAAAGGATCGGAGCTTTCAAGGCGAAACTGGTGTAGACTCAACAGGCTTCGTACTGGTTACGGTCGTTGCGCTCATTATAAACACCGCTGCGGATGGGTCAACTCTCCTGCTTGCACTTGCGGTGCTGTGGCTCAAACCATCCAGCACATAATTGAAGACTGCCCCATATCACGTTATATCGCCGGTCCTCCAGATGACCTGATATCTTGTGCGACGAAGCCATTAAGTGGCTGACTGGTCTTAATGTTGATATTTAGTACCTAATTTATTGAATATACATATATTATGCTTCTGTATTTTGCCCTACGATTAAATAAATAAGATTTGAAAGAAAGCCTTATAGGTATAGTAGGGTTTTCTCTCAGTACAAAAGTGAAAAAAATTGTGCGCATTGAGAAAAAGTTGTAAATTTTTGACCATGGATAGAGCGCCCTACGATGAATATTTTTTAGTATTAGGGGTCCGTAAAATTTTTGGACCTTCACGTCAAAATCAGGGAGTCTATTCGACATGGCATAACTGACAGTCGCATGCCAGACAACTATGATATCACACTTTTGTGACAGTTGATTCACCTAACCACCTACGTCAAAATCAACAGGTCTCGCTAGAGGAATTTCTCTATTGGCATGGGCGCCATCTTATTGTTTTGACGTTGACGTCAGTAAATTATGGGAATCCCACGTAATCCGTCCGTCACGTGTCCGTCTTTCACGCCAAAACGGGGCGACGAATTGACGTGATTTTTTAAGTGGAGATAGTTGAAGGGATGGAGAGTGACATAGGCTACTTTTTGTCTCTTTCTAACCCCCCACTTCCCTAAAATGGGGGGTGGAAGTTTGTATGGAGCATTACGGAGGGCAAAGGGGAACCGTGTTACCCCGAATTTAACGCGAGCGAAGCCGCGGGCAAAAGCTAGTATTGAATAAAAATGACTGGTATGAATGATTTTAAGAATTCTTGTTACCAATAAATGTTTTTTGTCACAAGAAATAAAACAATACATTGACTTGTAAACCGACCACGTACTCGTAGATCCAATATTATGTAGAAAAGGTTTAGTGAAAATAAATTATAATATCAAGAATACAACCTTGATATCTATCTCACGTGTTTATATCGAGACCCGAAAAAGTGAAAGATTACAAAATTATAACGAGTGTATGGTTAAAAAAGTGGTATCTTGAGCGTTGCGCGGGGCACTAGAAGCAAACAAACTGCTGCCGAGAGTATTACAACATTTTTCACCACGCCACGGCAAAAAAATACAAGCTTAGGTAAATACATAAAACAAAACAAATTAATTCTGCCAAATATTTATGGTTCAAAACCATCATTCTATAACGTAAAGTAATTACTGTTCTCCCTTGTGAAAAAAAAAACAATTTTACTGACGCTTTAAAAAATCAAGATAGGCGGTGGTGCTGATGTGGTGAAAAAGCATTCATACACAAGAAAATAATTTTAAAAGAAAACCTAACTACTAATAATATAATTATTTAATTTTGCAATGTTTCTGTCTGTTTTAATACCTACTTATAGTGCTGCAGTCTTTGTTACGTCAACGTCTATGGAAAGTTTGAGGCATTTCAAAAACATCAGAAAAGAAATTAAATTCGATAACTAAATGAATATTATAGGACAAACTTACACAAATCGAACTAGGCCCACAGTAAGCTCAGTAAGGCTTGTGTTATGGGTACTAGACGACGAGTATATAAATATATTTTAGATAAATATGGATAAATACTTAAATATATAGAAAACATCCATAACTCAGGAACAAATATCTGTGATAAACACACAAATTCCCTGAGCAGGATTCGAACCCGGGACCTCCTGCTTCGTAGGCAGGGTCACTACCGACTGGGCTAGGAGGCCGTTATTTCTATCGGTAGCCTGGTAGTCAGTGCCTTAAAGGATTGTTTGACATTTGATACTTCACGCAGATAAACATAGTAGAAAAATGGAGCAACAGTATAGTAATTATCAAAACAAACTCTGGTAGCCTGGCGGCCAGACGCCCGAATTACGCAATAAGGATCGCAGGTTCAAACTTGGCTCCTACTACTGCCTCTTAACTTAACTAAGGTTTTAGACCCTTCAAACAATTTTACACATATTCTTCATAGATTCTAATCTAATGTAAGACTCTTATATTACAAAGGTATTCCTAATCCTGAGAGTTGAGGATGTTATGGAAATATAAACATATCAGGTAAATAAATACAGTGCACAGTAGTACTAGTCATAATCCTCATGATTATAACTAATTGCCACTAACAAGACCCAAGTTTAGAATTACTATTTAGGAGACTCGGGATATGAAAACCAATGGGTCTTCATTTCAAAAAAGAAGTTGACGTTTACTGCAAGTAAATGTAATTGTGTATCTGACTGACTTACGTGTAAGTTATATTCCAATATTATACCATATTATATTTCTTATATAATGAATTGATATGGTTACACATGGCACTTTAAACTATACATACTTGTTTCTTTAAACATCGATTTTTTTTTAAGGGTGTTCAGTTTTTCAGCTGCTTTCGCCACCGCATCTGTATGTTTATTGGATCCGGTGAGGTGAGAAGCCGCCAGTGTATCTACGCATGTAGTATCCCACATGCACATGTACATGGGGAATGGCTATACAGCCGCATACAGTCAAGGCGTTGTAGGAGATTTATTGCTAATGGCTTGCTTAATCTGAGCAAATCTACTCTAACATAGCATCCAAATTACACAAAATAATGCAGAGCACAGTGAATGCAGGGTACTGTAGAGATATTCCCAACAGCAGGGTGGAAGAACACCTACAACTCATCGCACTTTTTGATGTTTATTCGCTCCTCGGCCAGATATCGACATTTTTTTATGGCATGTTAATTGAACTTTAGGTTAAATAGGTAATGCCAATTATATTATATTTTAACAGTTATATATTTTTAATAAATACCTACAATTAAAAATCATAAAAATTATAAATATTAATGTGCTCTCAGTGAAAATGTCTTTAAATCATACCAATTTTATAATTACTTCTAGTAGGTAGCTTATAGATAAATTAACGAGAGCATGGAATTGCATATGTAGTAGTATTGTATGTTTACAGACATTCTATATTTGAATTTTCTATTTTCTCGTACTATCAGCATAAAAAGAGGTTTGTTATATATTGAAGAAGTAAATACCAAAATAATGTCAGTGTCAAATTGTGAATATTATTTACGTTGTGCATATATTTTTACGTCTGATTTTATTGTATTTTCACAATTATCAGAATAATTTTGTGTCAGCCCTTACGACTAAGTGTAAGTTTCATAATTTTCAAAAAATATGGCAGTGAGTAATTTTGGCCCGATTGAGAGTAAGCAAATTATTTTTAACTGTTATAAATATTTTGAACTTGAACTGAAGAAAAATTTAGATTCCCCTTACACCGCTGCCCAATTAGTTGAAAAAGCTACAGGTGTTTGTCTCTCTACTGTTTATAACATTGTGTCTGAGAGCAATAGTGAGAAATTCGCAACAACAAAGAAATTCACCTCCCCGAGAAATAAAAAGTTACGTACTTGTCCGTCATCAGCAGTAGACGATTTTGATCAGGAAGTCATCCGGAGAACTATATACAATTTTCATCGGTCCCATAAGCAATTTCCAACCTTAAAGGCACTCCACTCTGTGTTAAAATCCGATATAGATTACAAATTTGGCATTTCCACCTTACGAAAACAAATACAAAAATTAGGATTCAAATGGAAAAAGACCGAGGACAACCGAAAAATATTAATGGAAAGACACAACATACGACTGCTAAGAATAAATTACCTTACCAAAATTGCGGAATATCGGTCTGAAGATAGACCACTAGTTTATACAGATGAAACCTACATCCACACTTCACATGTGTCCGGAGAGGCTTGGACCGATGGAACAGAATTTGGTGTAAAAAAACAAATCAGTACAGGCCAGCGGTTAATAATAGTGCACGCAGGAGGAAAAGATGGTTTTTATTCCCAACGCTTTGTTAATGTTTAAGGCAAACCAAAAAACGGGAGATTACCATGACCAGATGAACTTTGAAAAATTAATACCGAACCTTATACCGAATAGCGTACTTATCGTAGATAATGTGTCCTATCACAACAAACTTTTGAATCGTGCTCCAACGTCAAATTCTCATAAACAAGAAATGATTGATTGGTTGACAGAACACAACATTTCGTATAGCCCGTTGATGTACAAAACCAGTTTGTATGATTTAATTAAACAAAATAAAGAGCGGTTTCGTGAGTACCACATAGATGCAATTTTAAAAGAACATGGCCACTCCGTTTTACGATTACCACCTTATCATCCGACATTCAATCCGATCGAAAATATTTGTTCCATGGTAAAAGGATATGTAGCGAAAAGAAACGTTTCATTAAACATGCAAGGCATTATGAGTTTAGCAACTGAACGAATGAATACTATTACTGCTGAGGACTGGGAAAATATTTGTCGCCATGTCGAAAGTGAAGAAAATAAATATCGATGTCAAAAAGGGGAAATGGATCGAATTTCAAACAATCTTATTATCAATACTTGTGACAGCTCAGATGAAGAACATGATAGCGACTAAAAGCAAAAAACAGAGGACTACTACTTATTCCATTTCTTAAGGGTATTAATTTTATTGAATTAAGAGAAAATTATTCTTCCTTTGTTGCAAACGGTACAACCACTACAAATGCATTTCCATGATCTTGATAATTCATCTATACCTAGTTTGAATAGTCAGAAATCAACTTCGCGCAAAAGTTTCGTGGGGGCAATTACTAGAGGTCGCCTCCATCATTACTATCGGTAGCCTGGTAGTCAGTGCCTTAAAGGATTGTTTGACATCTGATACTTCACTACTTAAACATTATAGATACTGGTGCCGGCTATACTGTAAATTTATCAAAAATCTAAAATTACCGGTCGGCTTCCATATAGCGTTGACAGCGTTGTAGAGCCCATCACGGAGATATTGAAAACATAAGTCTTAAAGGTCGTAAATGGGCGCTAGTATGTGTGGCGTCAAGTTGAAAATACAAAAAAAATACGTTAATTTATCGTTACGCTTAAATTTTGACACACGGCGAAGCTCACTTACTTAACCACCCACAAAATCTACATATTTACCAAATTTAAGGCCATTACGGTGGGCGCATAAGGTTTTAAGACCAGTTGAAATCGCAATTTGTTGAGCCTTAATTTATTTTTGAGCTTACTGCTCGAAATTTTTACAGAAGCTATAAGACCCTTTTAGTAAGAAAATACCAAATTTAAGACCATACCGGTGGGCGCATAAGGATTTAAGACCATTTTAAGAAATAGTCGGCCTCATAACATCAACTGTAAGACACTCCTCCGTCTACAGCTCAGCCAGCCTCGTAGTCACTAAAATCTTACAGGATCCCCCACCCCCAAACCATGGAACTGTGAGCTTAGAGGAGGCCAAAAAAGCTTGGTGAAGTGGTTGGCGGGTCAGGATGTTTTTACCCATCCAAATTGCCATTGGAGCTGGGACGACGTATTGTGCCAAATTTCTTATGAGTCACTCACTCCTAAGCCGCAGCACTGGCTACCGGCTTACCCGTCACCAAACAGGAGGTTTGGTGACGCGTAAGGACAGCTTTTCCAGACACTGTCAGTAATAATGACATTATTTCTCTACTCATCTTGCTCATCCTTCATTCATATAAAAGGATGGGTACAGAAATATCGACATTATTACTGAATATAAATATAAGTCAAATAATAATAACATTAAATAATTAAAATACTTAAAAAAAAAAGAAAAAGAAAAAATATATAAATGTACAAAAATGTAGAACATAAAAAAGTTGAAAACTAAAATAAAAACGTCTTCTAATGCTTTTCCACAAAATATGCACTTAATGAATACAGACAAATCATATGTAAGTTAACCAGTGAACGCACCGGGTAGTTCGGTTTAACTGGTCCCTATGCACAACATTACATTGTTGCATTGCGCTTGGTGTTACCGAGCGCCTTTGTTCTTAACTCGTCCACCAGTTTTTGCATTCTAACCTCTCCCATTTAGCTTTAAGATAAATATTGTTTTCTCAGTAAGTGATTTATGTAAATCTTTTTGAGAAATAAATGTCTTAAACCGTATAGTATCTGGACCGGCACCTGATTGATTGAAATCTGATTCCGGCTTTGAGTCCGTGTTTGTGCTCCACACAAGTGTTCTTGCGGTACTTAAGTAAATGCCACATTCATGCCTGTGGGATGCTATATGCGTAGACACACTGGCGGCTTCTCACTTCACCGGAACCAATAAACAAGCAGGTGCGGTGGCCAAAGAAGCTGAAAAACTGAAGACCCATAAAACATTTTTATACCTTTCGTAGTCGAGACCCTTGGCGCGTGGGGACCCAGTGCTCAGTAACTTTTTAAAGAACGCAAAAAGAGGCTCGTCGACTCAATTGGTGACCAAAGAGCTGGCAGCTTCCTCGCTCAGCTCATAAGTTTTGCGATACAGCGGAGAAATGCTGCCACCATCCTCGTTTGTTAGTTTCTAACATGTCGATACATATAATATATATCGGAACCTCGACAAAACAAATACCCTTGGTAAATACCCCGTTTTAAATAGTATTTGTAACTTTCATAAAAAAAATTGCGTTCTACGACGTTAAAAAAAAATTGTTTTATTTAGAACGTCATATAAATAATGAATACCATTTTTTTTTTCAAAAATAAAAAAATATAAGGATGAACATTTAAAGCATTATTTTAGAAACATGAATGAATGAATGAATGATTTATTCATGACAATTACAAAAAACATAATAAACAATAACATATACAACCCGAAACATTAATTGCCACGAAATCGTCGCAACTCCGCGTTAAATACCGGCAAGGCCAACGCTGGTCTTCCGTTGCAACCATTTGACGACACGGCGCATTGACGCCACGATCACATCCCCAAAGTAAGAATATCTTAAACAAAACAAGAGAAAAAAAAACAATAAAAAACAGGAAAAAAAACATATACCTGTTATACACTTTATAACGGCATGTTAAACTATAAGCCACTTAAACATGGATATCCAGTTATGCGTGTGCCAATTAAGTAAATTTTTGAAACTATTTAAAGTATTTTTTTCAAAACTGTCCCGCAAGGTTAACTTTTACGGTTTAAAATAAGGCGGTGAAGTGCCTAGTTTATGGTCAAAAAATTTGGAGTGGTTAGCTCAAAAATAATACAAATGCAAAAATTGCGATTAGATTCGAATCTTAAAATAGGCATGATGACACATATTGATTTATGCAATAAAATTTAGTTGATAGGATGCAAAATGATCAATATATCCAATTAAAGTGAAAATTTATAAATTCTTTTGAAGTGGCTCAAAGATATCTAGCTAGCTAGCTAGCTAGCTGCAAAATTTCTAAATTTTACGATTTTGTAAAGTGTGAATTGAAATGATTTTTAACATTGTACTGTAAAATAAATTGTATGGCAACCATACACATAAACGCAACATTTCACTATAAAAATAGCAATTTCATATTTTTTCCATACTTTAAACAGGGCAACTATGTGATCGGGACGTCACTTTTGCACGTCATTTTGTTAGGAGCGTTTTGAGAAACAAATGCAAATCTCGGACTTTAAGTCTCATTTCTGACTTTTCTGTTACTTTAACGCAATTGGCCCCATATAGACATTTGATCCTCACAACAAAACGAATCGATTGATACCATACATGAAAAAAATCACCATGCCTATTGTATGCTCCCACCGGAATTTGGTATGTAGGTTATTTGAAGTAGACTTTACCGTGAGTACAAAGGAGATCGTCAATTTTTGTTAGGCGATTTGCCCCAGATCATAAAGATGCGTATAATTATGAAACAGATATCAAAACATTCGCTTTAATTTCTGGATCAGGGTGGTCATAAAATAATCATGAAATGTAACGGGAAAATTGAGTAATCGGGATGTAAAAACATGAATGTGATAAGGACAATATTTTAAAGCGTACATGTTTATGATTTAAAGTATAGCACAAAATAAATACCTGTTTTATAAAGAATTTCTACAAAATCTGACATGATAATGAAACGGAAATCATAATAAAATAATAAAAAGTCATATTTTGATCCTGCCGCAGATTTCTTGTATTTGGGTAAACAATGATAATGGCCATCAAACCATCATTGCTACTATTAACTAAAAAATCGTAGCACTTATTACAAAGAGATAAGGTTTATCATTGTTAGTGCGCTCCTACTAGTATCCATGAAGTTATAATTTTAAACCGGAGCACACTCTTGAGCCAAAAAGCAAGGCCGAAAGAGAGAGTAATTTCGGGAGCCGCGTCCCGCGTTGACTTAGGGAGTTTTGACGTCATTAGACAATAATGCCAGCATAACAACAAGTCAAAATGTCAATGTATGTATGTCAATTTTGTAACGAGTTCGAGTGAAACACCGCCCCCCATATTATGCCCTCTATCGGACCGTTTTTTCTAGTCACCTATGAACGTCTATTTTACACGGTAATAAGGTTCATCAGATGAACCTTATAGTCTGTGGTTAGGGAAAAAGTGCAACAATTACATCCACTTTTTAGAAATCCATGGTAGTATCAAACATTACTTAATAGAAAAATAGTCAAAACGAGACGCATCCCCCCCATACCACCAACTCCTTCGGCCCCACCTTGTGGCCGAAGAGCACACTCCAGTTTCAAATTATAACTTCATGCGGCAGACATGGATGACGGTTACGTCATACATTAATAGTGTCAAACTATAATCATGAACAAGATTAGCAAAATAAACGTAACTCCGTACTGAAAATGTCCGTTTCGTCTCGGCCCAGGAGAAGTTAACCTTATGTCAATGCTGTAAAGACGTTAACAACTTATTTAGCACTATTTGGATGGCGGAAGGATCAACGAAATTACTTTTTATTTTTCATTTCTAATTCCCGTTTTATTTTCATGCAATATTTTGTCTAGTTTCGTAATAAAATGTGTATTTGCTTAAAATTTAAGACCAAACTTTATACGAGACTATATCGCAAGTGGGCCTAGAATTGACGATCTCCTTTGGAGCGGTAAAACCACTGATGAATTAACGTTATTTTCTTGTATTTTCAACTTGACGCCATATAATATGATATGATATTTATTCAAGAACAATTTACATCGTGTTATACATACTAGCGCCCATTTAAGACCTAGTAAGACTTATTTTTTCATGATCTCGAAGATGGGCTCTATATCGCTATATGGAAGCCAACCGATAAGATTTTTGATAAATTTACAGTGGGGCGGGCTAACAAGGTGTAATCTGTGTTCGTATCACGGATTTATATGAAGTGGATCTTTTTTTGTTTTTTGTCCCTAACCAAGGATGTGCATTTCTGTCATTGAATTTGACAACTTGTATCCGATACGTTTGCCTAAGTGAGAAAGAGAACTTGCCATGCGTGAAGAAGGGACAACATGATTCGTAACGTCAAAGAGGGACCTCTGTATAGTACTATTGTTTACTCGGTGCCCTAGCCACAGTTGAAAATTATTACCGAGTAAAAGAGTCGTTCATAAGCGACTAGCATAAAACCGGCCAAGTGCGTGTCGGACCACGCATAATAGAGGGTTCCGTACCTTCAATGGAATAAGAACCAAACTAATACCAGAAGGTCGTATCTGATACCTATGGAAGAAGTTTTTTGGAGATAACTCAACAATGGCTGAACTGATAATGTTCAAAACAATTTTCGTAGAAAGTATGTAATAGAAAAATAAGATAATATAATTCTCACATTTTTTTAAGTATATTATATGGACTTAGGGTTCAAATGTTACGGGGGGGGGGGGGGTTCACTCAAAACACCTACCGATTGATGTGCAACATGTCGATATTAGGGGAAAAATTGTTTTTTGTTATTTAGTTACATGGAGCGCCCCCCATAAAAATATTTTCTCCTTCAATTTAACTACATATAGTCTGTCCAGCCAACGAACGCAGTAGCAATGTACAGCGACCAAAAGTATGAAAACACTAAGAATCAGTGAAAAAAGCAGCAATGATCATCAAATTCTATGTTTTTAATTTTAGCTGGTATTTCCACCCCTTTCATTACGTGACATTCACGGTGTGTAAAAAGGAGACGGATATATTTCGTCTGATCTGTCATCAACTGTAACAAATAACCTGGTTGAGGCAATTGACATATGCCATACAAACGAATTTAAATTCAATGTAGAACGTTGCAGGAGTTCTATCTCACTCGCGCTTAAGACGAGAGAGTGAAATGCACTAGAAACAAATTCAATGTAAAAGAAGTGTGAATTGAAATGTTCGTCACGAACATGGTGTCTCATCACAAAGGGTTGGCACATGTACGTATTTTGAATTTGCCGCGCTTTTCTACTGAAAAAATGGTTTGCCAGACTATAATTAAATAGCGGCATGAAAAATACACCTTATGTCTAAATTTTTATTTTTTCGTCTTATAGTTTCCGAGTAAAATGGCTGTGACATACGGACAGACGGACTGACGGACAGATAGACGGACATGACAATACTATAAGGGTACCGTTTATGCCATTTTGGCTACGGAACCCTTAAAAGTACTAATAACGGTCCGATAGAGAGCATAATAGTGGGGGGCGGTGCCTCACTCGCACTCGTTACAAAATTGTCACATTTGACACATATTCACATTTTGATTGTCTGATGACGTCATTACCTCCTTAGGCAAAACGAGACACTCCCTTAGATAAGCTTCTCTGTCGGCCTCACTTTGTGACCGAAGAATGAGATCCACTTCATATACATCCATGGTTCGATACCTACGTATACCTACTAAAAAAAAACACCAAACTCTCTGCCATGGGATTCCCAATGTCCTGTCAACATATCTAAAATGGTGGCCATAGCCATAGACAAAACGCTCTAGCGAGACTTACTGACAGCTTGACAGTTAGGTGTATTACTCTATCACCTAGTGAGACAAGTGTGAGAGCAACGTCTCGCAGTTTGGCATCTCGAATCGAGGTCCAGGGGTCCCGTGCAATATGTTATTGTTATTACTCTCTGGTTAAGGCTGCTGCTGTTGTGTGGTATCATTTCCATATAAAACAGATATGCAGAATTCATTTTTGATATTAAAAAAGTAAAAATCTACATTAAAAAAAGTTCTGCCAAAAGGAAAGACACAAAAAAAAATTTTTTTTCAAACTTTGTATAAGTAATAAATGTATGTATTGTTTATTATTAGTCATTTTTCCTCATGTTCACAGTCATATTTTTGCATTTGCAATGCAGAAATGAAGATAAAAACACATTTACTCCAATTATAACGATTCATACTTAAGTTAGTAAGGAAATATGTGTTTTATTCTTTTTTTTTCATTTTGTAGAAGGTATTCTGAGCAAAACTGACTAATAATAAGCAATACATACATTTTAAGGTCAATTCGCTAGGGATGTTCATGTTTCTTATTGATTTTACATATTTATTATGGAGAAAACACATACACCACGACGCGAATAACTTTTTTTTGCGTAGTTTTTGTACAGTTAAAGCGTTAAAATTGTATATATTTTAAAACTGCATTAAACATGCTTCCTTATGATATTTTTTGGAATTAAAAATAAATGATATTTATTCGTTATATAAAGTTCTAATAAATAATTTTTTTTTTGGTGTTTTTCCTCTATTATTCCGATATTCATCGTGGGGCACTCTATCCATGGTCAAAAATTTACAACTTTTTCTCAATGCGCATAATTTTTTTCAATTTCAAGATCTGCTATTACTTACATCAATAAAAGTAAATATCATCATCATCAGCCTATATTAGTCCACTGCTGGACATAGGCCTCCCCTAATGAGCGCCATAGCGCCCTGTCTTCAGCTTGCCGCATCCAGCATCTGCCTGCAGTCTTTCGCAGATCGTCATCCCACCTTGCCAGAGGGCCTCCTACACTACGTTTGCCGAGTCGCGGTCTCCACTCAAGAACATGTTTACCCCAACGGTTCTCGGTTCTTCGCGAGATATGGCCGGCCCACTGCCACTTCAGCTTGCTAATTCATTGAGCTATGTCGATAACTTTGGTTCTCTGTCGGATGTATTCGTTACGAATCTTATCCTTCAGAGAAACTCCGAGCATAGCTCTTTCCATAGCTCGCTGAGCGACTTTGAACTGGTGGACCAGCCCTACCGTGAGTGTCCACGTCTCAGCTCCGTAAGTCATTACGGGTAGGACGCACTGATTAAAAACTTTAGTTTTCAAGCATTGCGGTATGGATGACGAGAAGACTCGGCGTAGTCTCCCAAATGTTGCCCAGCCTAGCTGGATCCTCCTTTTGGCTTCCTTCTCGAAATTGTTTTTACCTAACTGCAGGATCTGCCCAAGGTAGGTGTACTCAGAAACAATTTCAAGAAGGTGGTCATGTACGACGACCGGTCCTGGATCAATGTGGCCATTGATCATGACTTTGGTTTTATCCAAATTCATGCCAAGACCGATGCGTCGCGAGGCTGAAGCTAGGCCGTCCAGCATCTGGGTCAGCTCCTCTAGCGACTCCGCCATTACGACTATGTCATCAGCGAATCGCAGGTGTGAGATGTAATCGCCGTTTATGTTTATGCCCTTACCTTTCCAGTCCAGCGTCTTAAACATGTCTTCCAATGCGCTTGTGAACAGTTTCGGGGATATGACATCCCCCTGTCTCACCCCTCTGCGCAATTGGATGGGTTTAGACTGCTGGCCCTGTACTTGGACACTCATAGTGGCGGCTTCGGAGAGACATCTCAGCACCTCGATATAACGATAGTCTACTTGGCATCGCTGTAAGGATTCCAGAACAGCCCAAGCTTCCACGGAGTCAAAGGCCTTCTCATAGTCCACAAAAGCGAGACACAGGGGCTGATTATACTCTTCCGACTTCTGTATAATCTGCCTCACTGTGTGAATGTGGTCTATGGTGCCATATCCTCCGCGGAACCCAGCCTGTTCCGGTGGCTGGAACTCGTCGAGTCTCCTGGCGAGACGATTCGTGACCACTCGTGAGAAAAGCTTATAGACGTGGCTCAGAAGTGTGATGGGTCTGTAGTTTTCAAGGATGGTTTTATCACCCTTCTTAAAAAAGATCACCATCAAACTCCCGCTCCACGCCTAAGGAGTTCTCCCATTGTGAAGGAAGGTATTGAAGAGGTTCTACAGCTCCTGTATAACAGGAGCTCCTCCTGCCTTCAGAAGCTCTGAAGTAATACCATCCTCACCGGGGGCTTTTCCATTTTTAAGCTGCCTCAGAGCTAACACGATCTCGTCTTGACTGATGTCTGGCAGTTCGTCGGTATAGTGGCGTGTCAGGGTGGCTCTTGAATCATGGTCGTCTCGTCGGGAGTGGGGGGCATGTGCAGAGTACAGCCGGCCATAAAAATCCTCTATCTCGGCGGAGATCTCCTGCTTCGACAATACGGTCCTCCCGTCGTGCGTTTTTAGCTTCGTCAGGTGGCTCCTGCTAAGCTGCTGAGTGAATACCTTGGACCCTCGGTTTCGCTCTATCGCCTCTTCAATAAGGCGTGTGTTGGAGCTTCGAAGGTCACGCCGTACCATCTTCGCGATTCGCTTATTCAGGTCTGACCTCTCTGACGAAGTCGCTTGGGTAGTCTCCCGTCTTCTTGTCATCAGCCCCAGAGTCTCATCCGAGAAATTGGACTTCTTGCCAGTACGCTGTTTTCTGCAGAACTTGATACCCTCGTCCCTCAGCGTTTCGACCAGATTGTGTAGGGTCTCGTCAGCGTCATCAGTGGGTTCCAAGGCAACAAATCTATTCCCGAGAAGCTGCTGAAACTCCTCAGTGCCCGCGACGATTTGGATTTGGTTAGGCCGGAGCGTGGACTTCATCAGACGGTTTCTTTCAAGTTTCAAGTTGATATTCAGAGAGCCTCGGAGCAGTCGGTGATCAGATCCGGTATTGAACCTGTTGATCAGTGAGACATCTCTGAATATGTGCTTGCTATCGGTCAAGATGAAGTCGATCTCATTTTTTGTCACAGTGTCGGGGTTCTGCCATGTCCACTTCCTTTGAGGCTGTTTCTTAAAGAAGGAGTTCATTAAGAATAGCTCCTCTTTCTCAAGGAAGTTGACAAGCATTTGCCCCCTGTGATTCCTAACTCCATAACCATGCGGGCCTATTCGGGATTCGTTGCCAGTCCGGATTCCCACCTTGCCGTTAAAGTCCCCCATAACAACGTTGAAGTGAGCCTTTGTGGTGTTGTGCAAGGCTTTGGATATGTCTTCATACATATCCTCCACTTCATCATCCGAGTGTGCCGAGGTCGGTGCGTAAACCTGAACTACCTTCATGCTATACCGCTTGGAAAGCCGAAGGATCAGGTACGCTACCCTGGTCGACACACTGGAGATTTCTTAAACTTTGCTATAGAGGACCTTATTGACGAGAAAACCTACGCCACCCTGGGATGTTTTATCACCCTCGCGAAAGTAGAGAAGATGGCCCGAGTCTAGGGTTACGTTGTCCTCCCCCTCTCTACGGACTTCACATAACCCAAGAACATGACATTTAATGTTCTCTAACTCCACTTCCAACTGCGCTAGATGAAGGTCAAGCCTCAGAGTGCGTCCGTTGAACGTAGCCAGGGTCAATTTAGGAAGTGTGTGGTAGCCTGTTGTAGCCCGGGGATTCCTAGCACCCTCTGCCCCGCCGTTACCGTGGCCGCTACCATGGCCAGGAATAGCGAGGCGGCCGGGAACTGGGGGCCATTTCTTGGCTGAACTTAACATAAAGGGGTAATGCCCATAATCCCCACGCTGGGCATGCGGGTTGGGGATCGCAGTTTGGTGGTGGGATTGTTCTGCAGGGGCGCTGCTGCCCGCCCTCCGTTATGTCCCTTAGTCTCCTCTTACGACACCCACGGGAAGAGCTGGGGTGGAGCAATTCTAAGCCGGCACCACACGGTAACTAAAGTAAATATACTAATTGTTAATAAGAACGAGTCACTTCGTATAAGATTTTTTTTCAAGGTGACCAGTTTTTATTGCCCTTGTGTATTATCTAACGGTCCTTTCAGGAAAAAATTTCGTTGTCCTCGAGTGTACTTGAAATGATTATCATTAGCAAAGCATGCAACATAAATACATAGGTGCATTGTTAAATTTTGACTCCAAAATAACCTTTGTGTACACAAAATAATAAAATATTAATTAAGATAAAACGAACACTTTTACAAATATGTGATGCAGCGCGGGTTTAGATGTTATTCTTAGAAGCGACCTAATATTGTTTTCCACTTATGTAGCTAAACTATAAAATAGGTTATAATCTTAAGGTACATTTTTATTATTTATCGTACAACCGTCCGTCTATTAGCCTCGCTCGTATCAGCAAGAGCGATACTGACGCAGATATAGTCAAATTTCGAATTAACTACAATGTTCGCTGGAGGCATTTACTTCTTTATACATTAAGGTCCGAAAGTAAGTAAGTAAGCAAGTAAATATTCTTTATTGCACCAAAAATACAAGAATAATAAAAATATTATTTTATTACAATAAACTTAAAATAAGGTAACAACAGGCGGTCTTATCGTTAAAAACGATCTCTCCCAGACAACCTTTGGGAAGCAGGAAATGAAGAATTTATTTAAGATAACAGTAGTGCAAAGAATTTAAAGTAAAGAAATGCTGCAAGCGCATCTTAAGTTAGGGCTCAATTTTGCGTAGGATGCCAGAAGCAGACATTAAGATTTGTGAAGAGAAATGTTGTTTATATTTATCTGTTATTCCCAAGCCATGGCAGGGATGTGAAATATCCCTCAGACACTATTTCACCTATTCCTTAGTGCTACGTAAAAAAAATACCTACAATTTGGCAATAATATTGTTTTCAAATATATTAATACTAAAGCGCTCAACCATGTAATTAAACCAACATATTCAGGATGTTTATCAAGCGCTCACAAGCATGTTGCATGGAAATGCTTTGATGAAATATTTTTTACGATACAAATTAAAAAGATCCTTTGACCGCGGGCACCAGCCGGGCAGAATAACTACACGTTACCCCAATCATATTCGTCATAACCATATCAATATTGGGCTTAAAACATTTTAAATCACACGCTAACAAACCAGATTTTCCTAACAAATCCATTTCGTAACCTACGTTTTGTGTTAAGAGTATAAAACTTTTTTTTGAAGGCAAGTCCTTAATTTATCTATAATCCTTTAAAAATAATGTGAAACTTAAATTATTAATAAAAATTGTAGTAAGATATTACCTAAAAGGCCTACCTTCCTACCTTATTAATAACTGAGGATCAAATACCCGTAGTTACGTTTGTTAAACTTTAAACTTCTATACTTTTCGGTGTAAGCTAATATTTTTTAAACGAATTACCATTTAATCCATAGTCAATAAGGTAAGAAGGGACTAAGTAATTAACACGCTAGTACACCAAGCGTCTCCCCCTTCTATTTGTGCAGAATTGTTTACACTTGTTCTAATTAAGAACGCTTGCGAACACACTGGTAGATCAACATTTCGCAAATGAGTTTGTCTAACTATTCTTAAGCTGTACCTACCTGTAATTTAATAAACGCCTACAACACACCCTAAACTTATATTAGATTGAAGGCTTTAGAGCCCAACCCGTGTAAGGAAACTACACAAACCGTGTAGTTAATGACTGCCGATCGGACAGCCGCCGACGAGCAATTTATCAAGGCGTGTATATAATAGACAAGTCCAGTGACTCATCAGAACCCAAAACGGCCCGAATTTGGCCCAATTTCACTTAAATATTTATAACGTAAATAGTCATATTAGCCCTCCTCGAGGCGCCCCTTTTTCCGTAATCGATATTCAATAACGTGACTCAAGTTATTTGCTATCGTTAAGCCGTGAAATTACAGTAGCTAGTCCGTACTCGTATGTACGTGTGTATTATGTATGTTACTATTTGTTTACGATTATCTACTTATTGCTGTAGGATTGTCGACTGAGAGCACAATGAGGTAAATGAGTAAGTAAGTAGGTACGTACCTCATTTACTAGGTAGGTACGTATATAAGTACCTACCTAGTAAATAAGGTAAAAAGGTACGTACAGAAACAAAATATGTTTATTGAATAGGTACATGTATAAGGTGCTAACATATCAGGTACCAATATTTGAAACATGTTAACTTACTTACATCGAAACAAATAACCTTAAGTAGAAATTAAGAAAACTTTTATATTTTTAAGTTTTAATTTCCTGAACAAAATACCTACAACTCTACATAGTCTAAAATCTACATACATTCATATATATATATATATATATATATATATATATATATATATATATATATATATATATATATATATATATATATGTATTTGACTTTACGCCTAGGGCCGTATTCTAACTTTAAAACACGTGTAGACACGATCCAACTTCAATACAACTCCAATGCAATAACAACGCAATACAGCTACGTCATAAACATCTGAATCAGAAATATTAGAATTTGCTTGAGAAATATTCCAACGCAACTCCAATACAACTTCAATATTGGTTGTATGTTTGTTGTGTGTTGGAGTTATGTTTGAGATGGGTTGTATTGTTAATGTATCTTTAAATTAGAAACCGACACCTAGAAACATGTTTAGAAAATAAATTAAGCAAAGAATAAATCTAATCGTTTTTAACGGCTTCCTAGCCTAGTCGGTAGTGACCCTACTTACGAAGCAGGAGGTCCCGGGTTCGAATCCTGGTCAGGGCATTTATTTGTGTGTTTATCATGGATATTTGTTCCTGGGTTATGGATGTTTTCTATGTATTTAAGTATTTATCTGTGTATATTAGGGTGGATCTTATTTTCCCTATTTAAAAAAAAATTGCGTGGCACCCCCTCATTATGTTATTTGGTATTAAAGATGATAGCTGATTTTTTTTTTAATTCTTAAACAGGTTTTTAGAGGTCGCTACCGCTTGTGGAAAAAATATAATTCTCCTACTAAGACTGAAAATAGATGTCATATACTTAAGAAAAAGTGACCAAACCCTCCGGTGTCCGAGGCCAGATTCTCCTACTAAGAGTTAAAAAAAAAATCCAAGTTTATTATACGTTTGTAGACGAACTAGCGTCTGTCTTTGTAATATATGATAAATAAATATTATAGGACAATCTTACACAAATCGACCAAGTCCCACAGTAAGCTCAATAAGGCTTGTGTTATGGGTACTAGACGACGATATATATAATAGATAAATATGAATAAATACTTAAATACATAGAAAACACCCATAACTCAGGAACAAATATCTGTGATAAACACACAAATAAATGCCCTGACCAGCCCAAGTAACACATCAAAGCAGTATAACGGCCGTCTTACAGCATATCTGTATGCTTTTAGCATTTTCAGTTCGTTTTATAGTAGCATTATAAACGTTTATAGTGCTGATATAGGTCTTAAATGGGCACGAATTACCCAGCTTGAGATCCTATACAGGTCATTTAATAGAATTAAAGGCGCAATATGTCTGCGCTATTAGCATTATCGTTGTCATGGAAAGTGCCAATCGCATTAAAGAACCATTAGTACGCTCTATTAAGTTGCTAACTGCATTAAAGAAGCATTAATACGGCCAAAAAACTTGCTAATCGCAGTAAAGAAGCATAAGTACTCTCGATTAACTTGCCAATCGCAATACAAAAGCATTATAGTAGCATAAGAGTGTAGTAAAATAAACCTTACGTCAATGCAAAAACGTCTCTAACACCGACGGAACAAATGTTATAATACAATGAACGTTGTGATTTAACTACTTTGTCTCGCAATATAAAATGGACGAAGACGGTACAAAAAACTGAATGAGTGACACGTCATATTTGTTTGCATCCTAACAAAATTTATAAAAGTTTTTGACTCTTTTACGTTATTATATCCTTCAAATATTACTGCGCAATGTAGTTTACTGTAAATGTATATATAAGTTTTATTGAAAATTTTCACGCGCCTTTGATTTATTGTGGTTTTGCTATAAAATATTATAAAAAGATATGCGTCAAACAAACAAAACAATTGTGTAATCCTCGTATAGAACAAGTTTTGCATTATTAACGTAATAGTGTTGGTTGAGCAGTCTTAAATTAAGTAATTTCATTATTATATAGGTATTTTCCTTGTATAAATAGGTCCGCATGATTTTATTTTTAGGTTATAAATTATTTACAAAATGGCGTTGGTCTATATAGACGGAGAGCTAGCCACGTCGGATATGACACAATAATGAGAGCAACCAAACCCCTCTAGTCAGTTTGGTATACTATGCTTATTTCTAGATCTGGACATCTGGCAGCTTTAAAGTGGTGGAGGTCAAAGAATGCAAACCATTTCAAGAAAATAAATCCTAGAGATCTGAGTTTGATGCAATATTATGAGAAACTACAAATACTATACAATATTAAGAGAATAATTATTTTACATTTTTTAAAGTGGGTATTCCACTCATACATTAGTATGTTATTCAATCAAATACAAACATTGAAAACATTGAAAAAATAATCAACCCAGTTGGACTTGAACCAACATCGATACGCCTTACCGGGGCTCGATATCGCTTTACCAATTAAGCTATGGGTTCAGTTACCGAGCTGACGAAATTCTCAATGCCTTCAATCATCTTTTTGCATTTATTTTTACATCGACTTTATAGCAGCCGTAAGCGACATCTAGGTGCCAACCACTAGAGTTAGATACCCTTCCCGCCGACCCTTTTACAAGTGTCACAACGGAAATAACAGATGGCGCCTGCTATCAACTCATAATTATTTTACATTTTTAAAGTGGGTATTCCACTCATACATTAGTATGTTATTCAATCAAATACAAACATAAAATAATCAAAAAATAATCAACCCAGTTGGACTTGAACCAACATCGATTCGCCTTACCGGGGCTCGATATCGCTTTACCAATTAAGCTATGGGTTTTTTTTTTCAATGTTTTCAATGTTTGTATTTGATTGAATATTAAGAGAAATTATACAAAAGTTTATGTTGGGAGAAAGTAGTGCCAAACGATGTATAATAAAATATAGTTCATAGTTTGTCGCCTACTGTTTTTGTTTCCGTAATAATCATACATCGGGGTTTTCGTTGCGGGAACGATTTGAGAAAGAGTAGAGATAAACAGATTGGGAGTTAGTCTGAGAAAATATCATATTATGCCTAATGAATAACTACCTCTCTGTGAATAGCTTACACACTATGATACGAGCTTTTTTTCTTAGAGGCATGTTTGTATTGACTATTATATACTTAGTATTTTAAAAATGCAATTGCATATCCGAAATTTATTAACTAGATCTACCTAAGACAAAGACACGGTATAATAAGTGTCAAATATTAATCTTGACGTCCGATACTTATGAACTATTTGATTAATTGAAGAGGTTGACAATGATCAGTCATTACATGAATTAATAAAAAAATACTAGAAAAAATCATAGGTATATGTACCTACAATATATATACATAATAGTCAGCTATTACATATAAATTGTATATACCTATGATTTTTTCGATCAATTATTCATTAGGTAGAAACGTGCTAGAGTACATTCTGTTTTTTAAGTTAATGCCTACTCTTTGGCTAATGTCAAACATTCCCGCACCGAAAACCCCGATGTATGGTAATAATACACAATATTTTTTGGTCTAACGTTTTTTTTTATCGATTTTTGACCAGTTTTGAGTCGATATTCCAACATATTCACTATAGATAGAATTATAAGGCAAACGACTATCGGTTTTTGAATCTTTTATCTCCATTCTGTAGAGCCGGATCTTGAAATAAATCAGCCGTTTTTTAAAATATGGTCTAAAAAAACACTTTTATCGATATTCGAATGGTGTAAAGAATCTTACATATACGTAATCTACATATTAGGGTTCCTCTTTGATGTCTCTAAAACTGTAGAGAGGTTTTAATTTTTAACTAATTAAAACAAAATTTATTACCATAAAACCACTTTTTTAGCCTAAACCGGTTCGACTTTGATGTCAAATATCTCGAAGACAATGAATATTGAAGTAAATATATGATACTATATTGTTTAAAGCCGTTACTGATAGTATGATAAGCTATATAAATCATTAGAAAACTAAGGGAATCAGATCTAAGGTCGTTGGCGCCAGGGAGCCCCTTAAAATATAGGCCCTGTCCTTTATAACTGAGACAACTTCGGCAATTTTTACCTAGTTTGGTATTACTATTTTCCAATTAAAACATTTTGCTAGTCTGTCACTGTGACCTCCACCCATTAAAAGCTGCCAGATGCCACGATCTAGCAATAAGAATAGTATAGCAATCTAACCAGACGGGTTTTGTTGCTCTCATTATTGTGTCATATCTAACGTGGCTAGCTCTTAGTCCAATAGCAGCTCAGTGACCCTTAAAAAATGCCTTATTTATGTCTACAGCATTACACGTGAATAATTATGCTATTAAACAACATTAAGCATTTATTTATGCTATTGTAGAACCTAAGGCACTAAAACCGCTAAAAGCTGTATAGGGCCTGTTCATAAATTACGTCATCAATTTTTGATGATTTTTACCACCCCCCTAAAATCATCCAACCCTCCCCCTGCCAAATAAAGTGACGTCATTAAAAAAAAATGCGTTGTAAGCTTAATTGTAAAATAAAAAACTATTTAGTAGATAATATTTTATAGCATTAAAAATTTATAGAAACACGACTTTCATTCCTTTTTAGGGTTCCGTAGTCAACTAGGAACCCTTATAGTTTCGCCATGTCTGCCCGTCCGTCCGTCCGTCCGTCCGCGGATAATCTCAGTGACCGTGAGCACTAGAAAGCTGAAATTTGGTACTAATATATATCAATCACGCCGACAAAGTGGTAAAATAAAAAATGGAAAAAAATGTTTTATTAGGGTACCTCCCCTATACGTAAAGTGGGGAGTGATTTTTTTTTTTCATTTCAACCCTAACGTGTGATATATTGTTGGATAGGTATTTAAAAATGAATAGGGGTTTACTAAAATCATTTTTTGAAAATGTAAATATTTTCTGAAATAATCGCTCCAGAAGTAAAAAAAATGTGTCCCCCCCTCTAACTTTTGAACCATAAGTTTTAAAAATATGACAAAAATCTCAAAAGTAGAACTTTATAAAAACTTTCTATGAAAATTATTTTGAACTTAATAGGTTGAATAGTTTTTGAAAAAAAATTACAAAATAATTTCTGAACTAAGTTTGTAATTTAACCGTATAAGCAGGTGTTTATTGTACCTGTTATTTCCACAAACTCACAATGAAATGACGTGCTTTCAAATAAAGTAAAAACGGTGAAAATCGGTCCACGCAATAAAGAATTATCCCATAAAAATCATCTTCCATACTTTAAGCTCGCGCTCAATAGTTTACTTAATTTGCCGATAGATGTCGCTGTACGTGGAACGCTCATATCATATCCTACATGGCGGTGTTATTTTAACTCTTAAGTGGGGACACTTACTGTGACGGACGGAAAACTACGGAACCCTACACTGAGCGTGGCCCGACACGCTCTTGGCCGGTTTTTTACACATTGATGATGTGATCTTCGGAATGACCGCCCCCCCCCCCCCCTCCTACGTCATGCTACCATCATCTGATTTCCAGACCCCCCCCATTTGAAATGACGTAATTTATGAACAGCCCCTTATAGTGAATTACTTGGCCTTATAATGGTTTATATTATTGCTATTTTACTGCATTAGGAACGTATTACCTACCTATAAATGCTATTGTACACCCTAAGGCATTAAAAATAGCTGAATTTACGTGGCATTATAATGGCTAATATTCATGCTCTTAAACAGCATTAAGCATTTATTGATGCTATTGTAGAACCTAAGGCACTAAACCAAACCGAAGCATTAGTGTAGCAAACCAAAACGCAACTGTACAGCATTCAGCTGTACAGTTGCATGTTGTTCGCTGCACTAAAACTAATGGCTAAACAAAAGCATTTACATATGCCATTATACAACCGTTATACAGCGTAAAGCATCATAAAATGCTATTGTAGAACCTAAAGCACTAAAAACAGCTGAAAGCTGTATATCGGATTTATGTGGCATTATAATGGCTAATATTCATGCTCATAAACAGCATTAAGCATTTATTTATGCTATTGTAGAACCTAAGGCACTAAACCACACCGAAGCATTAGTGTAGCAAACCAGAACGCAACTGTACAGCATTCAGCTGTACATTTGCATTTTGGTTCGCTGCACTAAAGGCTTTAAAAAACTAAAGGCTTTAAAAAAGCATTTATACATGCCATTATAGAACCGTTATACAGCTTAAAGCATTATATAATGCTATTGTAGAACCTAAAGCACTTAAGTGCTTTTAAACAGTCGAAAGCTGTACAGTTGCGTTGTGGTTTGCTGCACTAAAGCTAAAGGCTTTACAAAAGCATTTAGATATGCCATTATACAACCGTTATACAGCTCAAAGCATCATATAATGCAACAAGTTGCTCGGTGAACGTATATAAGGGTTTATACGGTCCTTAAGTTCGAAATAAGTTAACTATTCATATGTTATAATGCTTCCTGTGTTACTTGGGAGGATTCGAACCCGGGACCTCCTGCTTCATAGACAGGGTCACTACCGACTGGGCTAGGAGGCCGTTAGATGATGTTATAAAGCATCAGTTATTTTTTTAGAAAATTTTATTCGGGTTTTACTTGGCAGGCTTCTAAGGAATTTCTGAAATGTTTTTTTCCTAAGGAACGTGCCAAGTAAAACCTGAATAAAATGTTCTGAACAAATAACTGATGCTTCATAACATCATATATTACAAAGACAGACGCTAGTACGTCTACAAGCGTATAATAAACTTGAAAAAAAATATTTTTTTTAACTCTTAGTAGGAGAATTATATTTTTTCCACAAGCGGTAGCGACCTCTAAAACCTGTTTAAGAATTTTAAAAAAAATCAGCTATCATCTTTAATACCAAATAACATAATGAGGAGGTGCCACGCAATTTTTTTTTAAATAGGGAAAATAAGAACCACCCTAATGTATATCTATCTATTATACAGGATGATTCATGAGACATGAGCAGGAACAACCCTACACACTTAGTTAACGATAATGAATCGACCGCCATCATGTTTAAGTGAAACAATAACGCCTTTCAATTTTTTTAACCTTTTTGTTTCGTAGAAATTTTATTCTCTGTAATCATGGTCACCCCACATAAACAAATCAATAAAGATAAAACCTCTTTGACAATCATGACAGCACTTTATTATGAAAAATTAAAAAAAAAAAATTTAGTGAGATACGATGTTTCAAAAGTAACCAGACATCAATTCGACACATATCACAGAAAAACAAGAGAATATCAGTACTCGACGGAGTATTATAATTGTAGAGTGACCATGCGTGTCGTAAATAAGTTCAAACGTTTTATTTTTATTAAAAAAAAAAATTGCGCTTATCACACTAATACTGATATCAAACAATAGCTTATTTTTAACTGAATCCGTAGTATTAAGCCTCCTCACGTCTCATGAATCACCCTGTATATATCGTCCCCTAGTACCCACAACACAAGCCTTTATTGAGCTTACTGTGGAACTAGGTTGATTTGTGTAAGATTGTCCCATTATATTTATTTATTTTATTCATAAATCAAACTAATTGTTAGCAACAAAGCCAGCCACAATAAATACAATATTGTTAAATAAATAAAAATCTATAATTTTGTAGTAAAAATAAATTTAAAATTTTCTTTACCGACAACATAAGGCCAAGATAAATATTCCCCGGAATAAAATCACTACAGTGAAATATGTCCAAGAGAAAATAACCGGTATAAAACATTTAATTCGTTTAATACACGGTGTCGCGTTCAGTATGGATCAAACGAAAATGGCTTTTTGGTTCCACAAGTTATCTAAATTACGATTAAATCATGATCTCTTGTTTTAATAAAACGCTGTCATCGGATATTAGCAACCCGAACAAAGATTCCAAAAGCGGAGTGTTGCGAGAAATCGCTTGACTAGTATACTTATAAATAGAGCAGGCAAATACAAATTGTGTTTTGAGCAGACTGACAAGGTTTGTAAAAACGCCAACCCGTATATTAGTTATACTCGAGTTGTACAAGATTTTCACACTCAAAAACTGTTTACGTGTAATTTTTTTTATTAAATTCTACTTACGTACCTACTCGACATTCACTTCAAAATTTATACGTTACCTACGCAGGTAACGAACGTGTTTAGAAGTGAATATAGGTATGTTATTTTATTTTTATATGTAAAACCTGACTAGAAATATATGATTATTGTCAAGAGGGCGCTATTATTCTCAATTATATGGCAACAGTTCAATATGGTCAAAAAGTGCATTATTCTCTATGGTATGGTGATATCTTGATTTGTTTACCTGTCAACTCTGATGTTTATTTGAAAATGATATGTAGTGAGATAGTTTTATTTCCCTACCATTTTATATTTTCTGCAGTTTATTATATACATTATTTACAATGTTTCGCTCTTGACTAAATATGAATAGTTTTGACCATTTTTTGTCATTTATTACTTAATATTCAACACCTTACTATTATTCAAGTAAACTGTCGCAATGACACTGAAACATTGACAACTATCATTAAAATTATTGCCTGTGTAAGAAATTAGATCCAATGAAATTCCGCAACATGGCGCATGATCATATATTTCTGGTCAGGCTTTACATCTTGTTAAAGATCAATTTGATATAAATCGTTTGACATATCGCCCATCGTTTATTTTATTGCGATATATCAGTTACAAAAACAAGAAATCCATATCCAAATGAAGGGTTGGACAATAAATAATTTGGGTCGAGAACGAAAAGAATGAGCACCAAAGCTATTTATTCGTTTTTGTAAACCGCGAGGAAATCCTGTTTAGCGATACAATATTTTTCACAGAAATGTATACAGGCCGAGGATCCAACCTTGCAAATCATTTTAATGGATAATTAACCCTGCAAAGGGGAAATTTTCCGCCTCTTTCCTTAATTCACGAGACATTTGAAGCTATTATTTAATTTTGTTACTTTGACGTAATTTTGTAACTCGACAGCGCTACAAGAGGCGCACATACATGACCAGCAAAAAAACTAACCATTGCTTTATTTGTTACAGATTCCTGGCCGGTAACGTTGAACGTGGTATTTGAAGCTTCATAAGACAATGTTGAAAAAATGCTTAAAGATGCAGGTGACGTTACTATAAATTATGATAATGATTGCCCAGTGAGAGTACACGCAGAATGCGACCTGGGAGTTCCGGACTAACGTGATGCAACTTGTAATGCTAAACTTCTTAATCATGTTCGACATAGTGTTCATATTTTTTCTGTTTCTAATTGCGGTGACTTGTGTGATGAACTACATGCCTGGGAAGAGCAAGAGGCAGGAGGTGATTGAGGAGGAAGTGGACGACGACGTCATTCCGCCGCCGCCGCTGTTTGATGACGACTGCCTGCCGTCGACCAGCCGCGACACATACGTCGTCATTCCGCCACCGTTGGACCACGTCGCTAATGCTAAAGACGGGTGTCCTATACACGTGGTGTAATATAAGCACTGAATAATATGTAAGTAACTCGCATGACCTTATATATCAGTACCCAAATCACTTAACCAATATTTTTTAAGCCAAGACACGTAAGAGGCGATTTCGGCAATCTATAAAATTAAGGCACTACCTGTTGGAGATAGACCCAACTTGTGGAACGAAATATCGTTCAATTTTCTATTCTTAAGTTACCATGTAGAGTAAACCTCTCATATCGAATCTAATAGTTTTTCTTTATAACAATACAAAGAGGGAAGAGCCGATATTAGCAGGTTGCGTATGATTTGATTTATACAATAACTTATTTTCCTTCTTTTTCAGATCAACGTAGGAGTTTATTACGAAGAAGCCTTATGAGAATGTAGATGACAAAAAACAAAATGTAGGCATTTTAAAACAATTTAGTCATGTATAAATAAAATTTCTTGTTACATAAGACTTAAAGGTGGAATTTTTGGGACTCAAGAGAATGGTATGTACTAACAACAACTCGGTTGTTCAATATGTTTGTCAAAACTATAGCAGGTTACTTCGTTTGCAGATACGCTCTTTTGCGTTAAGTGCGATATATGCTTGTTATTTTGATTCGATGTAAGTAGAAACACATCTAGAGAGTAAGCAACCGATTGTATAGAATAACACATAATGCCTAATTGTTGGTAAACTTCATATTAGTTGGCAAACTGATCTGTATTGTGTTAGTCTATCCAACTTCTTTCTTCCCCTCGCGTCGGGCTTGTACCGTGAACGCAAGTTTGAAACAAATCACCGTTCTTTTGTTTTGCTGTCGTACCCAAGGTACTTTCAACGCAAAGTGTTCACATTTCGTGTTTTTCCAAGTGCTTCTTTAAGACAAATGTGACTGAATTATAGGTAACATAGATAAGATTTATATATTATGTTAATAGTAAACTTAAATTGTATGCTATATCTATTTTAAGCCTACATTTTGTAATAGGCTATAAATTATTAACAAATATTGTTTATTAAATAGTAGTTAGTTAATCTTATATGAATGTTAAGTCACCTGTTGTCAGCTTAAGGCCTTAAAGAATGATGATAACCTCCAAGAATTATTTTCTTTCTGCTTCAATCCCTAAGTTACGTAAACACTTTTGGGAGTAAATAATCCAGACGATTCTATTTAAATAGAATTAAGTCCAGAATGACTATGATTAATGTATAGTTTCGGTTGGAAATAGTTTCTAGCCGCGGATTATTAAACAATCAATTCATAAAACTACAATTATTTCATAACGTGTGGGTGACATTTGTCATCCCAGACTTCAAAACACAAAATTGTACTGAAAAGGTAGCTCTGACTTCCACTTGAAACTCAATATGGCGAAGATGTCTTGAGAATTGTTTTTTGTTAATTTTCGTAGCACAGTGTGTAATATTGATGATAGCTTATTGTGCGGTGATCTAACGAACAAGTGTGCAGCTGATGAAGAATTAGTTTCAAAACCGCATATGTTTGGGTTAAACAACTGGTTGTCCTCATCACGGCCGCCACGTGCTGTTTGTAGAGAGCAGTTGTCACAAAAAGCAAGGCCTCTTCCAAACAACGTAAAGCTCTAAGAGCAAGCTTTTAACATTTAACCGTAGTTTCTGTCACGCTACTTGACACTGTTAAAATTAAAGTAATGGACACAAGGCATTTACGTTCAAAATTGATAGTGTGAATAAAATATGCAGAAGTATTATTAAGAGTTAAAGTTGTATTATATTCATTTTATTTCTATTCGACAATACTACAAAGATCCAATTGCGCCGATAAAAAAAATGAAATCAGCCCCTTCTTATGACGATTTACGTTTTATAATATTAATAACCCATTCATATTCACATATCAAGAATTTTAATTCAAAAGTTATCTAATACTGCGGAACGCGATAAATGTGTTGAGTATATCAGACATTTATGTAGGTTCAACATAATAATTAATACATTTTATCAGTCATCATGCCCCTTTCTTTAAAGTTACAATAACATTTAATATTACCACACATTGTAATTATATTACGAAGAACAGATGTGTATGTAGGATCAACTGAGTTTTGAACATCAGACTCTTCAGGGGTCGTGTCTGCTATCTTTACGCCAGTAGCGCCTTAAGAATATCTAACCAAGTACCTAAAAGTGACAAAATATTTTTCGGTAAACAAAATTATATAAAAGAAGTTCGAAGCCGTACCTATTGATGAATCCACGTAATTTCGCTTATAAAACATTTGTTCAACATCTTAAAAATAACCTCTAAAGGTAGGTCTATTTGCTATGCTATTTATTAACCTGTTGCCTATTTGCTATTATTTTTTATACGTACTCGTAATAATAAAATATTGTTTTATGCATACAGTTAGATCCTTAGAAAATGATATATGAATATGAATTATCTAGTAATTTCACCACCCAAAATCCAGAGCGAAATCATTTTATCAGTCCACAAGAACGTGTGGTGTGCTTGTAAGTATTCATGCTAACTGCACGCACATGATTTACGTACTCACGAAGTAATTCTAAATTACCTAACTATACATAGCCGATTTGGATGAATGGCATGACAAACCATCCAAAAGCATAGGCACAGGAATCCATCCTCACATCCATAGGCTTCATTTTTGACTGAGTAGGTACTTTTTGGAAAGTTTTCAAATAGATACACCGCAGTCAGATAACTTTTTAATTATAATGTACTTATTTTTGTGTATACACCTACTCACTTTTTTTACTGTGGCTTTAATCTTATTTTTAATATGTTCCTTATATTAAGCCAATAATGTTTTTTCGAGAGTATGTTCGTTTTTGACAATATAAACCCAATATACAAAAGAAATCACGAATGAACTATTAATATTTACAAATATCCCATAATTAGAAATCTCTGGTGTGCACTTACAACACACCTGTTTACTTGTAAGCTATAGACGTAAGATTTATTAACCTAATAAGTAATAAAAAAGACAATACATGTATTACGAAAAGTTTCTCATATCATTTGCATTAAGTAAGAAAATAAATCTGCATACAACACTTAGATATTTTAGTTTAGTTATATATTTATATAGATGAATGCATTCAAATTAATTAAATTGTACAATTTATGAGACAGAATAAAAATTGAGGAAGAAGAAAGTAAAACTATTAAAATCGAAAGCATTTGAAGATCCTTTATTGTGTGAAAAAGACAAGATAAAGTAAGTAATCTTAAATTTTTGATAGTAAATATACTTAATTAAATGAGACGAGTACTTTATCTTGGATGTATTACGTGACAAAGGTAACCTTAAATTATCATCGTTACTGGATTGGGAGTTAAATACATTTATCCGTTGAATAGAAGTAATAGCTTCAAAACGTAGGTCACGAGTGAATCAGGAATAAATTACACTATGTGATATATACACAATTTATAATACGTAGCAATGGAGAAGATATTGTTTTTAATTTGTTGTTATACGAGTGTCCCGGAGACGCTTACTATTGATGTAATAATAAAGTGCACTACAGCAGTGACGTCATATCATAACTGTAGTTTTATTTAACCCAAGCTGGTTAGGTTAAGGTCGCTTGCCAACTGTCTGAGAGCGATCTATTTTCGATGAAGGCGCTTAACCTGTAGTTTTACTCGGAAGCTGTTACAATATGTTATATTAAAATCAAGTGACTTATCTAAATGTAAACTAAGTATAAGTAAATCATTTTTAAATAATACTTTGAATGAGTTTTACTTTTAAAATAAGTACTAGGGTGGAGAAGAATTTATAATTTTTTCTATTAATTTAACTTAGTAAAGTTTTTTGTTACATAAGGTTGTCGTGTACGAAAACCGCTAATAATGAAATAACGCACATGAATTGTAATTGATAAATAATAAGTCTTGTTGTTGCAATAAAATACTTTTGGTACACATTTATTATTATTTAAGGATGTGAGGACGTTGATTGCTCTAAGTAACAAGACTATTGCTTAAAAAATATATAAGAAAATATAAAAACTGTTCCACTTATTCCTTAAACGACTCATTTTCCAACGTATTTACATACTTTACATACTAGTTTAACATCATTTTAATCAATAAAAATCTAATTCTTTTCACCTCACCAAGCAAAAATCACGAAACAGCTGTTAGTAACTAAATAAGTAAGTAAGTATTCTTTATTAGCTGTACCCGCAGCTTCGCTCGCGTGCGTTTGGGAGGTTTGTAATTTTAATTTACTAAATCCAGGCCATTATTTATTGTAAAACTTACGCTTTTTACGATGTCAATGTCCATCAAATTGGTAACTGAATCAAAATTAATTCGTTCAGATAACCAGTTGGTTATGACTTGTGTGATGAACTACATGCCTGGGAAGAGCAAGAGGCAGGAGGTGATTGCGGAGGAAGTGGACGACGACGTCATTCCGCCGCCGCCGCTGTTTGATAACGACTGCCTGCCGTCGAGTCGACCAGCCGCGACACATACGTCGTCATTCCGCCACCGTTGGACCACGTCGCTAATGCTAAAGACGGGTGTCCTTTTAGTTAAAAGGCGAGCGTCAAGACCTGCGAATGCTAATGGCCGAGTTCCTGCAGCAGAATATACTTCGAAAAGAGGGCCGAACGCCGTAGCGTGTGAGCGCAACGTCCAAGCGGAAAATTGCTTCAGCAGCAGCAGCATGACAGGGACCGGACAAAACTCAGGGATCGTTTCTTAGCCAACCTGAGGGCCGAAAGACTGAGACTGAGTGGCAATTTATTCGTAAGCCAAAGGCCGAGTACCATGTAGGGCCCAGGACCGGAACGTCGCAGCAGGGATTGGTTCAGCAGCTGCATGAAAGGGACCAGAATATACTCAAAGGTCAAGTATCTTAAAAGCGAAACCGAGGGCGGAAGTCCCGAAGGTGAGTGCCTACATCTGCGAAACCCAAGGGCCGAGTGTCTAGACAAAACTCAAAAGTCAAGTTCCTTGATCCACTATGTCTGGGAAAGCTAAAGGCCGAGTACTTCGTAGGACCCAGGTCAGGCCCGGAGGGTCGCAGCGAAAATTGCTTCAGCAGCAGCAGCATGACAGGGACCGGACAAAACTCAGGGATCGTTTCTTAGCCAACCTGAGGGCCGAAAGACTGAGACTGAGTGGCAATTTATTCGTAAGCCAAAGGCCGAGTACCATGTAGGGCCCAGGACCGGAACGTCGCAGCAGGAATTGGTTCAGCAGCAGCATGAAAGGGACCAGAATATACTCAAAGGTCAAGTGTCTTAAAAGCGAAACCGAGGGCGGAAGTCCCGAGGGTGAGTGCCTACATCTGCGAAACCCAAGGGCCGAGTGTCTAGACAAAACTCAAAAGTCAAGTTCCTCGATCCACTATGTCTGGGAAAGCTAAAGGCCGAGTACTTCGTAGGACCCAGGTCAGGCCCGGAGGGTCGCAGCGAAAATTGCTTCAGCAGCAGCAGCATGACAGGGACCGGACAAAACTCAGGGATCGTTTCTTAGGCAACCTGAGGGCCGAAAGACTGAGACTGAGTGGCAATTTATTCGTAAGCCAAAGGCCGAGTACCATGTAGGGCCCAGGACCGGAACGTCGCAGCAGGGATTGGTTCAGCAGCAGCATGAAAGGGACCAGAATATACTCAAAGGTCAAGTGTCTTAAAAGCGAAACCGAGGGCGGAAGTCCCGAGGGTGAGTGCCTACATCTGCGAAACCCAAGGGCCGAGTGTCTAGACAAAACTCAAAAGTCAAGTTCCTTGATCCACTATGTCTGGGAAAGCTAAAGGCCGACCCAAGTAACAAAAGCTTCTATAACTAAGGCCTTTTATCATCAATCAGTGATATAGTAGGCCTATAATGGTAACCATTGTGACTGCTTGTACTATAAAGGTTTTTAATAGAGCGTTTTGGTTCTATAAATTAAAGAGCAATTTAGTTCTATAAGTTAGCTCTTAGAACGCTTAAAGGACCATAAAAAAGAATCTTTAAAGTGTTGCACTGTAATAGATTTGCAAAAAGCGATTATAGTACTATTTAATACTATAGACACTTTACTGACACTTTTATGTACCTATTATGCACTAATAATGCGTCGAATTAACTTTTATAGTACTAGTATTATAGCAGTATCGCAAACACTATTACAGGATCAATCTGCACTATAAAAGGACTTTGCACGACCATTACATAACGTTTTAGCTTTTTAAATGCTCCCTCAACATCGCTATAGGGCTACCCAAATCCATTAAAATATGGCTGCCGTTTTCTGAAAGTGATAGCACATTAGCAGCACGACTGGAGCCCACGTGTACTATAGCAGCCACAGTCGGGACAAGTCCTAATTTTATTAATTAAAATTTAATTAATGCAGTAAAATTATGAAGGCGCATTGTCAAATTTGAAATCAGCATAATGATTTTGTCAATACAATTATTTTCGCAAGTGCAAGTACGGGCAGAATTACGGTTCACGAATGTTTTTTAGTATGTACCTTTATATGTCACTTTAAGGAACTAAAGGGACATGGCGAATGACTTACAAATATATTTGTTTAATTTCTTGTGAAATAACCTCACGACGACGACAGCAAACAACACGAGGCTTTTGATGATAAAAAAGATCACTGGAATTGTTTACGGCGCAAATTAGCACTATAAACATGTTTTGGTTACTTTAATAGTTCCTAATTGTGACATAAACATTGCAGACATTTCAATTATAGAGCTGATTTATCACAGTGAGAACCTTTATGTAATGTTTATAGAATAAATCAGTGATAAAACTAGGGCCTATTTGGGGTTAGGTAAAGGTTTACGACACCATTATAGTGCTAATCATGAACACTAATTAGCACGTTCTAAAATGTTCTCAGGACTTTTATAGTGCCAAATTTTGCTACTTGGGGAGTACTTCGTAGGACCCAGGTCAGGCCCGGAGGGTCGCAGCGAAAATTGCTTTAGCAGCAGCAGCAGCATGACAGGGACCGGACAAAACTCAGGGATCAAGTTTCTTAGCCAACCTGACGGCTGAAAGACCTCTCGGTCTCCTCTCGAAAGACCTCTCTTAAAAAAGGGAGGTTGCCACTCACCGGGAACACTTAAGCAATATCTCTGAACGCGTCTAACGTATTGCAGCGTCCTTGTCGTTAGGGCTCGATTTAGGCAGGTGTAATACCGGTGTAATGCTGATACATGTTTGTCAAAGAATTGTATAAAGACCATACTATAGTCCGGCAAACCATTTCTGTCAGTAGAAATGCGCGGCAAATTAAAAATACGTACATGTGGCAACCCTTTGTGATGAGACACCATATTTCATGACGATCATTTCAATTCACATTGAATTTGTTTCTAGTGCATTTCACTCTCTCATCTTAAGCGAGTAAGATAGAACTTCTGCAAGGTTCCCAATTAAATTTAAATTCATTTTTAAGCCATATGTCAATTGCCTCAACCAGATTATCTGTTGCAGTTGATGACATCGGTGAGTGGAAATTTATTCGTAAGCCAAAGGCCGAGTACCACGTGGGTCCCAGGCCCGAAACGTCGCAGCAGGGATTGGTTCAGCAGCAGCATGAAAGGACCAGAATAAACTCAACGGTCTAGTGTCTTAAAAGCGAAACTGAGGGCCGAAGGTCCGAGGGTGAGCGGCAATGTGTGCAAAGTCTAAAGCCCGAGTACCGCGTAGGGCCCAGGCTCAGATCGCAGCTGCGAGCAGCAGCATGACAGGGACTGGACAAAACTCAGTGATCAAGTGTCTTAGCGAATCCAAGGGCCGAAAGCCCGAGGGTGAGCGGAATTGTCTGCAAAGGCCAAAAGCCGAGTACCGCGTACAGCCCAGCCTCGGAACGTAGCTGCGAGAATTGCTTCAGCAGCAGCAGAACAGGGACTGGACAAAACTCAGTGATCAAGTGTCTTAGCGAATCCGAGGGCCAAAAGCCGGGGGGTGAGCGGCATTGTATACAAAGGCCGAGTACCGCGTAGGGCCTAGGCTCGGAACGTCGCAGCGAGAACTATTTCAGCAGCAGCATGACAGGGACCGGACAAAACTCAGTGATCAAGTTTCATAGGAAACCCGAGGGCCGAAAGGCTGAGAGTGAGTGGCAATTTATGCGTAAGCCAAAGGCCGAGTACCGCTTAGGGCCCAGGCCCGGAACGTCGCAGCAGGGATTGGTTCAGTAGCAGCATGACAGGGACCGGAATAAACTCAACGGTCAAGTGTCTTAAAAGCGAAACCGAGGGGCCAAAGGCCAAGTACCGCGTTAGGGCCCAGCCTCGGAACGTAGCTGCGAAAATTGCTTCAGGAGCAGCATGACAGGGACCGGAATAAATTCAACCGGCAAGTGCCTTAAAAAAGAAACTGAGAGTTGAAGGCCCGAGGGTGAGCGGCAATGTCTGTAAAGGCCAAATGCCGAGTACCGCGTAGGGCTCAGGCTCGGAATGTAGCTGCGAGAATTGTTTCAGCAGCAACATGACAGAGACTGGACAAAACTCAGTGAACAAGTGTCTTAACGAATCCGAGGGCCGAAAGCCCGAGGGTGAGCGGCAGTGTATGCGAAGACCAAAGGCCGAGTACCGTATAGGGCGTAGGCTCAAAAAGTTGCAGTGAGAACTGTTTCAGCAGCAGCATGATAGGGACCAAACAAAACTCAAGACCTAAATATCTCAAAAGTGAAGGCAAGAGAGTAGAGGCTAAGGGCCCGACGGTGAGCGGCAATGTCTGCGAGAGTCAAAGGCCGCGTATCGCGTAGGACCCAGGCCCGGAGCGTCGTAGCGAAAATTGCTTCAGCAGCAGCAGCCAGACAGGGACCGAACAAAACTCAATGGCTAAGTAGTAGCTTAAAAGCGAAGAAGGCAAGAGAGTAGAGGCTAAGGGCCCGACGGTGAGCGGCAATGTCTGCGAGAGTCAAAGGCCGCGTATCGCGTAGGACCCAGGCCCGGAGCGTCGTAGCGAAAATTGCTTCAGCAGCAGCAGCCAGACAGGGACCGAACAAAACTCAATGGCTAAGTAGTAGCTTAAAAGCGAACCCGAGGGCTAAGGGCCCGAAGGTGAGCGGCAATGTCTGTAAAAGTCAAAGGCCGAATACCGCGTAGGGCCCAGGCCCGGAACGTCGTTGCGAGAATCGCTTCAGCAGCAACATGACAGGGACCAGACAAATCTCCGCCAAACGTCTTACAAAAAGGGTAAAATTACTTTGTTGGAGACTACCTTTTATGTGTATTCGGATGATAAAGCGAGATAAAACATGTTCCATCGGTAAATTTTTTTCTCTCAGGTAAATTGGAATCGATCAATCTAACATATTTTATTTGTTTATACATATACTTAAAAAATTTCAAAACGAAGTGATTTTTATTTCTCCTTACGCGTTTATTGTATGTATAGAAGATAGCATGATTATGGGTTGTTGGGTACTTATACAGCGCCATCTGTGATCACTTTTAGAACTATACATATGAAGTTTTTTTTATAAATTAGTGGAATAAATACTACCCTAAATGTTGCTCCGGGGTATAAACTGTTATTATACAAAATGTCATGAAATTCTGTTCAGTAGTTTTTGTGTTGTGCGCGGACAAATTCACAGACAAAACAAGAATTCCAAAAATCACTGAAATGTATTCAGCCAACGTTTCTAAGACCCCCCGAATAAGTTTTCCTCAAATATCTTCAATGTCATTTTTTTTCTCCTTACGCGTTTATTATATGTATAGATTGCACCAAAAATACAAGAATAATAAAAATATTTTTTACAATAAAATTAAAATAAGGTAACAACAGGCGGTCTTATCGCTAAAAAGCGATCTCTCCCAGACAACCTTTAGATTAAGGTGAATTATTTATAAATGAAACATACGATCAAAAAAGTGTTCCACTTATGCAATTTAAAAAGAAATTATTTTCCAATATAATGTATACAACCTAATAGTAGTCTAGTTACTGTTAAATTCTCTAGTTACAGTATCGAAAAGTTGAGCGAATCGAAAAATAACTCCGGACTCTTAAATGAGAAATGAATAAATACTAAATATGTTCCAACTACAAAAGAAAAAAAAAAAGATAAATCCTTAATCATGTTGAGGCAGGGTTGTTTAACTTTAAATTTGTATGGATAAAATAGTCAGAATAAATTACTAAAATAAAAATAAAATATTAATAACTAATTTTGTATTGTATATTGTATTGTATTTATTTTACATACATAAGCATGACAGTTTACACCAATACGCTTATATACTAGTCAAAATATTATCTTAACCTTAAATAAAAATATGTACATTGAAATCATTGCAAGAAAATAATTAACAATTATGCTAAAGCACATTTTTTTTATACTACGACGGTGGCAAACAAGCATACGGCCTGCCTGATGGTAAGCAGCTACCGTAACCTATGGACGCCTGTAACTCCACAGGAGTCACATGCGCGTTGCCGACCCTTTACAAAAAGGAGGATTCAAATTAAATGAACACATACACATTGAATTAAATTTAACATACATACACCAAATTAATTTATTTTAATAATTTACAATGTCACCATTCAAAAATATAATCAATAAAAATACACAAAGTCATATTAAATAAGACACAATTAAAATTAAATAAAAAAAAACATAATCAATTATAAGGATAACTGCCTACTGGTGACTTCAGTGAACTCCGTCAGAGAACAGTTAAATAACTCCGTTTTGGCAGAAACTTCATTTAATATCTTTATTGCCGTGACAAGCAGAGCTCTAGCAAGCAATTTGGTGCGTGCGATCGGGCTCGCGAGCAGGCGCGGCGTGCCCCGCTGCGGCTGCCGCGGCACCACCAGCCCCAGGGAGCTCAGCACTTGCGGATTATGCAATTTACCCCTTAACACTTTAAACACATACGTCGCTAACGCCAAATTACGCCTCACCTCTAACTTGGTATAGCCAACCATGCCAAGAACGAAAAGAGTCGGGTACATTAACGGGTAAAATGGATATACTCCGTACTCTTTCAAATACCTCCTAATATTACCTCGTAAACTTGTTTTGTATTTTTTCAACCATCGCTGCGTATTTTGCTTCGTGAGGGTTCCATATGATCGCACCACTTTCTAGCCTACTTCTAACTAACGCATTATAGAGTGCCTTGACTGCTGCAGTTAGAAAAATTCTTTGTCTGACGCAATATGTAGCCCAAGTTTCTAAAAGCTTTCTTACATGTATCCACTATATGTTTTCTAAAGGACAGATCAGACTCTACATGCAAACCCAGGTCCCGCACTGACGACACGCGCGAAACTGATTTTCCTCATACACTGTATGGTTAGAGCAAGGGAGAGTGAGATTTGCTGCAAGACATTATATTGCATTTAGATACATTAAAATGCAGTTTGTTAATGTGACTCCAGTTCACAACCCTATCAATATCGCTCTGCAATAGCTCACAGTCCCGACCATCCTTTACTTTTAACAGTAGTTTAAGGTCATCTGCAAACAGCAGACAGGCAGCATGTTCAACCACGCTTGGAAGATCGTTGATCATGAGAGTGAAGTTTAGGGGTCCCAAGTTGCTGCCCTGACTTACACCCAAAAGCGTCCGATAACAATCCGAAATGTGACCATTGTACTCTACATATTGTTTACGGTTCCTTAGGTAACTTGCAAAAAAAACAAGAAGACGCGGCGTAAACCCTAGAGTCGCTAGCTTTCTCAACAAGATGTCGTTATCCACGGTGTCGAACGCCTTCTGAAAATCGAAGTATGCGACATCAACCTGGCCGCCTAAACGATCTACTTCAGGTGTCGCGTAGGTCATAAAGCATAGAAGAATTTGCTCTCCATACTGCGGCCCAATCGAAACCCATGTTGGGCGTCACTTAAACTCGCGTTTACCTGAGAAAGTATAGCAGCGTGTAACACGGATTCAAATAGCTTGGCAAACGCCGATGGTACTGCCACGGGTCGGAATCCACTCACATCAGTTCCTGCGCAGCCCTTTGGGACTGGTGTAACTCGAGTTGTCTTCCAACATTCCGGGTACGTATTTTGGTCCAAGCACAGATTAAAAACGTGCAATAAAGGCTCTGCGAGTAAGAACCGGCAATCCTTAACCAAATATGGTGGAATCCCGTCGGGTCCGGCAGACCGCTTGGGCTTGAGGCGGCGCAGGGAAGTTTGCACGTCTGACAGTTGCAAGCTCGCTACATGTACTCGAGAACTTAGGCCTGCTCTGTCCGCCGCTGATGCCTCCACCGCAGCCTCTGCATCGAGACGAGGTTCAACTTTGCTATATACAGAATGAAAATATTTAGCAAATTCACCTGCGCATTCTTCCGGTGCTAGTGTCTGGCCGTTTTTAGACACATTGCCTTTATTACGACTGGCCCGCTGTGTTTTGACAAAACCCCAGAACGATGCCGGATCCCTAATAAATTGTTCCTGTAGGCGTTCTTGGTATATTTGAAATGATGAACAAATGTTTTTCTTAATCAGGGATCTATAATGGGAAAATATTTTGTAATGTGCATCTGCTCCACTTGATTTATATAGCTTGTGCCAATATGACTTCTCGTATTATATCTACCGAATACCATTCCGGGTAGCAGAATTTATCATTACTCATATTTTTTTCCTTTTTGGTAGGTACGCTACTATTTATCACACTATACAACTTTATATAAAGACATTGAACAGCTGGCTCAACCTCCTGTATTGCGTACAATGAAGACCAGTCTATGAGTGCCATATCCGAATACAATTGCATAAAATTGCACTTATGAAAGTTCCATTTTGGGTATGGCTGGACCTTGGCATCTTTCAGTACGTCGTGCTGTGTCTTTTCTGTCACAGGCCCCGACTGGAACATACGCGCACCCCCTATGCTAATTTCCAAAGGCGGGTGATGCTCGTCCACCGGAACCAAAACATCAAGGGCTGCTCTTACCGACAGATATCCCTCTCGCCCAGTCGTCAATACTAAATCTAAGAATCTACCATTAGCATTACTAACCCGGTTTATCTGACTTAGTCCACAGAAGGCCACAAAAATTTCAAAATAATTTGTATGTCTAACGGAGCTGAATACAAGTTAAAGTCACCAATTATTAGTACATTGTTGTATTTAGAGAAAAACATTTCCAAAGTGTGAAATAACTGCATATAATCCCTTTTAGGTGGAATGTACACGACACAGCAAAGAAAAGAATAGTTTTCTCCCACTTTCACTACCGCCGAGACGAGTTCATTTACCGCGGAGTTTATATCGTGTCCTGGTAATACTACCGGCTGCAGGCTGAGGCTGGCCCGTGGAGCGGCAATCAGCATGGCACCGCCGTGCTTACGACCATCCATGCGATCGCAGCGCACCACTGTGAATCCTTGGGGAACTAGCTCTCCATCGGAAATGCTTTCATTTATTCCTGACTCCGTAATAGCTATTAAATCGCATGTGGACGCTAGAACATTGTTAAAAAACCCATTCAATTTAGTTCTAATAATCCTCGAGCGTTTTGATAATAGACTTGAATAGATTTTGTCTTAGCCCTAGACTTTGTTTTCGCCCTTACGTCTGAAAGTGCTAACTCGCAGCTTTCACTTGGCTTCTTCACGAAAAAACTGTAACGATTCTATGAGCGGAGTTCGACTCTCAACGTTTTGGCTGAGATTTTCATTAGATTCACATATGTTTAAAACATTTTGAATCAATCGTTCCATACCACGATTGTTTATTATTCCTGACCACTCAGAAAACATTTCATATTCCAAGTCTTGATTAGAATCAAACCATATTGAATACTTATTAATATCGATATCTTTTCCTAGCAGGATATTAAAAGTCTATACCCTGGCATTGTAGAAAGGACTTCCACATTTGTAGGTTGGACATGCAATTATTATATTTGTGTTATTAATCCCTTCTAAACTCTCCTTAACATATTGGATTTTATATTTATTCCTCTAAATCTCAGGACAAAAATGCTACATTTTGCGATATCAATATTAAGATCAATCAAAAACGTTTCTTTTAATACTTTTTTTAATGACAACTCCTGGCACACTTCGCGAAAACAAAAAGTGTCCTTAACTCCGTCCCCACCCACTGACGTTAATCATTTAATGTTTCTGTTTAAACTTTTTTTTAATGTTAATAGTTATTTGTTATACAAGGGTGCAAAGTTGTATTTTAACCGCGAGTGTGGAATTGAAGCACGAGCTAGCGACTGGATTCTAGGGTTGAACTACGAGTTAGCGAATGGATCCTATATGTAGTTGAACCGCGAGCGAAGCGAGTGGTTCGTAAATAGAATCCTGAGCGAAACGAGTAGTTCAAAAATAGAAGCCTGAGCGTAGCGAGTGTTGTAATACACGAGACGTAAAAATAACTTTGCAGCCGTGTGCGTTGCCTATTTGCGCTGGTGAAAACCAGTGGGCGATGGGTTGTCACATCTCTACGCCATATATTAGAGGTATTATTATTATTTATTTGTCTTTTCCATTTCTCGGGACCATGGGGTGCCGGACCTTTGATAGGCCTGCGTGGGGCCGAAGCCAACAGCGCAGAGGCCCTTTAAGACAGTTTAATCTAAAAGCAAGTTTTACTATTATAATTATTTTATACCACGACAGTGGCAAACAAGCAACCTAATGGTAAGCAGTTACCGTAGCCAATGGACGCCTGCAACCCCAGAGGATTCACATGCGCGTTGTCTATGTACTCCTTTTTTGAAGAACCTCGTACTGTAGCCCGCGGGAAAACCTCGGCAGTTCATTCCACAGCCGCAGCGTTCGTGGGAGGAAATTCCTCTGAAACCGTACAGTGCGCGACCCTTTAAGCTTCAGGGTGTGAGGAAGAACACCCTGCCGACGGCGAAACAGTTGTCGATAAATTTAATATTGGAAGGAAGTCCATAGTTAATTGTCCTTTTTGCCACAAAAACTTCTATGTCTGTTACTTAGTATTCCAAAAGCACGCTCAGCCAGATTTCATCATCATCATCATCATCATCATATCAGCCGAAAAACGTCCACTGCTGGACATAACCCTCCCCCAAAGAGTGCCACAATGACCGGTCCTGCGCCACCCGCAGCCAGATTTAAACCAATTTAATATATTCCATTTGCAAACACTTATGCCTACCCCACGAAGGGGGGAATAAAATTCCTTACAAGGCACTTTAATTAATAGGCGGCCCAATAAAATGTCAAGATAATTTTAGGCTTCTCCGATAGCACCTGTGGCAAAAGTTCGACGGTAAATCGATAGCACAATGCAACGACCAAGCGCCTCGGTTTCCCAATTCTCAGCCGCATGCTGATGGAATATTCACATTTTAAAATATGATACTCGTACATATACCGGGTGTAGCCTGTAATAAGAGCAAAAAAATAAAACGTAGATTCTACTCCTCAAACTAGACAACGTTGCTTCAACAACTTTTAAAAATAACTTGTAGTTTGAATTTTATTACAGTTTAAAGTTTATTCGAACACGCAATGTATTACGACATTGATTAATATCTGTAGGGTGACAAGACTGACAGGCGATGTCATTTAGGCGGACTTTGATGTACATTGAAATTACTATTTAGTTTGTTTGAAAAAGAGACAATCTAAAATCTACATAACTTTCAAAAGTCGTTGAACAAACATTGTCTAGTTTGAGGAGTAGAATCTACGTTTTAATTTTTTGCTCCTATTGCAGGCCACATTCGGTATAATATCATCGTTATTTAAATTTTTCATATGACATTCATATGAGAAAAAGCATTGTAAGTTAAATATAGATTGAAGAATAGAAGTAAATACGAGTAACTTGTGTACTATCTAGGTATTCTACTTACGCGTGACTGGACAATACTGATGTTGCAGATAAGGATGTGCCATATGTATGCAAATTAGGTGTGAGATAGGCAATGTAAATTTCTATCATCTATACATCTCCTATATAATCTATATACATATCATAATATTATATATTATTATTGTATTACATATAATAAAGCTGAAGAGGGTGGAAAGTCTGTACATGGAAGATATTCGAATAAGGCTAGGGATATTTAGAATCGATAACAAAACACGTTCCAACAGTTTTTAGAATTTTTGTCGGTTTGTCTGTTTATTTGACCGCGCATCACGTGAAAACGGCTAAACGGATTTAGATGAAATTATGTACATAGATATTTTGAGTTCTGGGAAAGGACATAGGATAGTTTTTAACTCGAAAATCAAACCTGGAGGGGGTGAACAGGGGGTTGGAAGTTTGTATAGGGAAATGTTTACCTCTGAACCGATTTAGATGAAATTTGGTATAGAGATAGTATGGGTCTCAATAAAAGACAAAGGATAGTTCTCATCCCGAAAATTAAGCCTAAGAGAGTGAAAAGGGGTAGGAAATTTGTATGGGGAATTATTAACGGCTGAATCCATTTTTGATGAAATTTGGTTTGAAGATAGTGGAATTTTGGGAAAGGACATAGGATATTTTTTATCTCAAAAATCAACCCTTAGGGGAGTAAAAAGGGTTCTGAAAATTCGTACAGGGATTTTTTTACCGCTGAACTGATTTAGATAAAATTTGTTATGGCGATAATTTGAGCTCTGGAAAAGCATATAAAATAGTTTTATCTCAGAATTCATCCCTTAAGGGAATGTAAAAGGGGTGGAAGTTTACATAGGGAATCAACAACCAAATAACCACTGTACATATTTAGATGATATTTTGTATTGAAATAGTTTGCGTTGTTATCCCAGAAGTCACTCCTTAACGATTACTAATTCCACGCAGACCAGACGTAGTCGCGGGCAAAAGCTAATTTATTACACCAAGCCGGTGTGCCGGAGTTTACGTGTGTCTATACACACGATTCCGTTATTAGTAAACTCCGGCACACCGGCTTGGTTTTAAATTAGATCTCAATACTTTTTGCAGTATCGGGTGTTCCAGAAAGTATAAGCACGAGTTATCATTGATAACTCTACTTAACTTAACTATACTTAACTGATATTGGATTTTAACTTTTTGTTAAACAAATTCAGGCACCAATTTATTGATATCGTCAATTATAAACCAGTAATCGCACCTTGGATCTATCGCGCGACATGAGCTTCAGCACAGATTTAACTCCCATGTCTTTGGAGGCTTCCGACCTGTTTCTTTTGAAGGCCTCGATGGAAACTGCTGGCTTAATGGTTTTATCATTGATATGTCTTGGTAACAGGCTAAAAAGTCGCGATTGGCCTGGCTTCTGGACAGTTCGCCGAACCCATCTCCTTAGGTAATGATACGACTCTTCTGTCACTATACCAATATAACGTGGTCCTCGAGTAGGGTACAGGTGCCAAATCTGGCTAATGTGAAACAAGACTATCATGCTCGCGGGTCATGAGCAATAAGCGGTGATTCAAGTACTCCTAGATGAAGATATCAGCCTTAATTTATTGAGTGGTAACGAATGGCTTAGACAACTTCACACACTCACAGAGGGCCTACCTAACCTGTTAGATATGTACCTGTTTTTTTCTATGAAAACGCCTTTACAGGATCATTAACATCCTGGCTTTCTCATACGGTGTAAAATTGGTCACTGGAAGGATTTTGTAGTCAAATTTTATAGTGCGTTTCGACATCTATAATAAATAACGCATGACGATTTTTAGCACAGTAGGCTATCATAAAACTTTTTCACGTTTTCGTTCACACATGCAGCTTGTTTAGTGCTCCGTTTTGATACTTTCTGCTTTTTTAAGGTCTTTAAATCAATTATTGCCTTGGCCCGTTGAACATTGCGAGCCGATTTTTGTAGTTTCTTGGCCACCTCTCTCACAGACGAGTTATTTTTTATATATAACACCTTGTGCAATATTACGGTCCAAATTTCGATCTACAAGCCCCCTTTTCGACCCCTTTTTGGTGCACCGTAAAAGGAGAATTCACCACCAGAATTTGGAATAATCGTACGTATGGCTCCGATACGTTCCGAACTCCGAACTTCCACAGATTTCACCAACTCTTTGAGCATTATGTTAAGAAGTATACCGTATTTGTGCAGAATTAGTTTTGGTTTATCTGGAGAAATGCCTCACATTTCGCATATTTTGCATATAATTTATGCGACAAATATACATATTTGTTGCTAATTAAGGAAATAACAATTCCATATTACTGTATTTTTCTAGTCAGTATCATGAACAAAGATGTGGCATTGCAAATTCGTGCTTATACTTTCTGGAACACCCGATAGGAGAACTGCGTTGCAAGACTGGCATTTTTGTTGTATATGTAGCTTTTGCCCGCGGCTTCGTTCGCGTTAAATTCGGGGTAACACGGTTCCCCTTTCCTGATTTAAAACACAGAAGAGAACTCGGAACAGAAGAAACCGTACACAAATAGTCCGCATACCAATTTTTAGCTTTCTACCTTGAAAATTGCGGAATGCTCCATACAAACTTCCACCCCCCATTTTAGGGAAGTGGGGAGTTATAAAGAGACAAAAAGTAGCCTATGTCACTCTCCATCCCTTCAACTATCTCCACTAAAAAAATCACGTCAATTCGTCGCCCCGTTTTGCCGTGAAAGACGGACAAACAAACAAACAAACAAACACACACATACACTTTCCCATTTATAATATTAGTATGGATGTTTTTGATGGGACTAATTTATATAGATGGACTAATATAAATAGATACCATTTTATACGATAGATTCGACTAACATGTACAATATGTACCTCTGTAACATACATGTTGTATTTATTTTGTTGTTTGCCCATGTTCGACATCTCTTTAACTTCAGTATTTTTATCTATTCTCCAGTTGAAATTGGCTCGTCAAAATTTCACGACTCACGAACTTATCAGGATGTACGGAAACAAAGTAATTTTATACGAAAGTCGTATTTTACATTTCAGATATAGGGGTCGTTTGTCGGAATCAATGAAGTTTTTCAGTTTTTTTTCTCAAGAATCAACATAATAGCATTTAACATAATAGCATCCATTGTTTTTAGACGTCCAAAGAAATTATTCTTGAAACATTTTTTTTTTCGTAAGCCATAAATTGTATGTGTACATACAATTGTATGTGTAGCTATACAGATAGATCAATACAATTTTACCCAGTGGGTGTATATACATATTTATATACTTATGAACTAACATTTTATAATATAAACATACTTATTAACTAACAGTGACCAGTATTATAATATTCACTTAAGCTGTAGGGACATAAGTCAATGACATGTTTTTTAAGTGCTGTCAGAAAGGAGATCGTCAATTTTTGTTAGGCGAATAGCCCCAGCATATTAAGGTGCGTATAATTATGAAATAGGTATCAAAACATTCGCCTTAATTTCTAGATCAGGACGGTCATAAAATAATCATGAAATCTAACGGGAAAATTGAGAAATTGGGGATGAAAAAACATGAATGTGATAAGGACAATATTTAAAAGCGTACATGTTTATGATTTACAGTATAACACAAAAAAACTACCGGTTTTTTAAAGAATATCTACAAAATCTGACATGATAATGAAACGAAAATCTTAATAAAATAATAAAAAGTCATATTTTGATCCTGCCGCTGATTTCTTGTATTTGGGTAAACAAAGATAATGACTGTCAAACCATCATTGCTACTATTAACTAAACAATCGTAGAACTTATTACAAAGAGATAAGGTTTAACTCTGTTAGTGCGCTACTACTAGTATCCATGAAGTTATAATTTTAAACTGAAGTATACTCTTGGGCCACAAAGTGAGGCCGAAAGAGAGTAATACAGGGAGCTGCGTATCGTTTTGACTTAGGCAGTTACGAGTATGTCGTCATTAGACAATAATGCCAGCATGACAACAAGTCAAAATGTCAATGTGTGTCAATTTCGTAACGAGTGCGAGTGAGGCACCGCTCCCATAATTACCCCCTCTATCGGACCGTTTTTAGGGTTCCGTAGTCAACTAGGAACCCTTATAGTTTCGCCATGTCTGCCCGTCCGTCCGTCCGTCCGTCCGTCCGCGGATAATCTCAGTGACCGTTAGCACTAGAAAGCTGAAATTTGGTACTAATATGTATATCAATCACGCCGACAAAGTGGTAAAATAAAAAGTGGATTTTTTTTATTTATTAGGGTACCTCCCCTATACGTAAAGTGGGGAGTGATTTTTTTTTTCATTTCAACCCTAACGTGTGATATATTGTTGGATAGCTATTTAAAAATGAATAGGGGTTTACTAAAATCATTTTTCGATAATGTAAATATTTTCGGAAATAATCGCTCCAGAAGTAAAAAAATATGCGTCCCCCCCCCTCTAACTTTTGAACCATAAGTTTTAAAAATATGAATAAAATCTCAAAAGTAGAACTTTATAAAAACTTTCTAGGAAAATTATTTTGAACTTGATAGGATGAATAGTTTTTGAAAAAAAATTGCAAAATAATTTCTGAACTAAGTTTGTAATTTAACCGTATAAGCAGGTGTTTATTGTACCTGTAATTTCTACAAAATTACAATGAAATGACGAGCTTTCAAATAAAGTAAAAACGGTGAAAATCGGTTCACGCAATAAAGAATTATTCCATAAAAATCATCTTCCATACTTTAAGCTCGCGCGCAATAGTTTACTTAATTTGCCGATAGATGTCGCTGTACGTGGAACTCTCATATCATATCCTACATGGCGGTGTTATTAACTCTTAAGTGGGGACACTTACTGTGACGGACGGAAAACTACGGAACCCTACACTGAGCGTGGCCCGACACGCTCTTGGCCGGTTTTTTTTCTAATCACCTATGAACGACTGTTTTGTACGGTAATAAGGTTCATCTGTGGTTAGGCAAAAAGTGCAACAATTACATCCACTTTTTATAAATCCATACGAGTAGGTATCAGACATTACTAAATTGAAAAAAATGCGTTTCGTTATCGAAAGAGCATGATATAATGCCGTCATAACGCCTTAAGTCAAAATGAGACGCAGCTCCCTTTCTTTCGGCCCCACTTTGTGGCCGAAGAGTATACTCCAGTTTAAAATTATAACTTCATGCGGCAGACTTGGATGACGGTGACGTCATACACTGACAGTGTCAAATTAGAATAATAAACTAGATAAGCAAAGTAAACGTAACTCCTTTCTAAAAATGTCTGTTTCGTCTCAGAGTCCAGGTAAAGTTAACCTTATGTCAATGCTGTAAAGACGTTAACCACTTATTAAGCACTATTTGGATCGCGGAAGGATCAACGAAATTACTTTTTATTTTGTATTTCTAATTCCCGTTTCATTTTCATGAAATATTTTGTCTAGTTTCGTAATAAAATGGGTATTTGCTTAAAATTTGCGAACAAACCTTATACGAGACCATTATCGCTAGTGGGCCTGGAATTGACGGTCTCCTTTAAGTCATTGAGTGATTTAATTTCTACGGGTAACTTATTAAACACTTTAGCAGCCACATAGATAGTGCTACGCTGATAGAGTGCTGTCGTAGCAAAAGGAGCCCGTACATCGTGAGCAAATATCGAGTTTAATCTGTCACTATATGAAAATTATTTTTTGCAGGAAATTTATTTGCATGCCGACGAACTAGTTTGCAGAGCTCTATGATATACAGTGCAGAAAGAGTGGGCAAACCTAGTTTTTAAAAGAGGTTCTGCATGACTCTCGGCTGGACTTGCTGCCAATTAAAATACGCACACATCTCTTTTGTAGTTTAAACAGCCGATGGGATTCTGTACAACTACCCCATACGGCTAATCTATGGAGAACGTGTGATTGGAAAAACGCATGATACGCCTGCAAAGCCGCTTTTTGTGTAGATATATTTTTTAGGCCTTTTACAGCAAAAGTGAAGCTACTAAGTTTGTTGCAGAGAAAGTCAACATTCATTTGTTTTGAAGTAACAAAATTGGTACATTACCTTACCGTAAGATTGTTTTAAGTTTAAACGGTTTTTGGCTCATTCTACTTTTTCGTGACCATTAATCTATTTCCAGAAAAAAGTATGATAGACATTGAATTTCGTGCCCCTATATAATTGTACTCCGAAATTGTACCTAAACCAAATAATAGGAATTTGTTAACCAAAATTCATATATTGATATTTATGTAAAAAGATGGTAATGCAGTGTTAAATGCCTTATTTTCATACAAATAGTGAGACAATCAAGGACCACTGAGTTACAGTGATTAAGAATATTTACAGTTGTTATTATTAAACTAAGCTATCGGAATTGATAGGCCTAATTAAGCCTCCTTCTCCGTCACAAAACAGCAAATGAAAGTAATGGCCAAGCATACTAAAATATGCATTTTACGAAAAAGTGTGAATCTTATGTACAACGAAAAGTAGAATGGCCTTTTCCCCAAATTAAATCTAGTTTTCCCGTGTTAAAACTAGTTTTCCTGTGTTAAAACTAGTTTTTCTGTGTTAAAACTAGTTTTAACTGCGTTTTCTTAGTTAAATTAACATTTTCACGTTGGCACTTTGTCTTGAACTTGATTTGGACAGAAAAGTTAGATAAAACAAAGACATTTATGAAAACTAGCCTCAATTAGTGATAATTCGTTTCAACTAAGGCGCGAAGAAGAACCTTTTATGGTTTTACATTTGAAAGCTTCTTTCGGATGAGATTATTAGAGAGATAGATATATAGTTACATTTGCAAATTTATAAAGTAGCATGAATTAATCTTTTACAATAGTATTTTATGCAACAGTTGTATAAGAGATGTCAAAAAAGGCGAGTGGCGTGAGTTACGATGTAAGCCGAAAGGCGAACATCGTAAAGGTAGACGCCACGAGCATCACACCACGAGCATCACACCACGAGTTCTTATATAGGTGTTGATGAATGTATATCTAAATGACAGATAAAAGTACAGGATTAGAAAAATATATTTACATATAGGTGTCACCTACATTTTAAGCAACAACAATAAGGTAAACACGGAGTCATTCGTTAATAATTTCCAAATACGTACGTGTATAACGGTTTACGTTCTCAACTCAACTCAACGCGAGATTTTAATTGAAACATTCAGTCCCCGAGGAGAACGTAATGAAAGTGATAAATCTGCAAAACAATCCTGACTTTATTTTTACAGCCCCGCCGAGTTAATATAAACAAGTGGAGTGCTCAGTTCATGAATCGACGATAAACTGTCGTGGATATATAAAATGGTTATGGTATACTCGCAGATGGTGTCAATAATACCGAAGTGGCTGTTAAAGTTAGTATCGGTATAACGTTGGATACTGTAAATCGAAGGTATAAAAATGCGTCATTCAAGCACTGTCACTTTAGTACTGTGCTATGTACTATTCACAGATCTGAACGGTATACCTTTTTGTTTTATAAATTTAAAGAATAACACAGGCACTGCTGGCGGCAGAGCGAAAAATCTACCGCAAAATACTGGGACCCATTCGCAGAGAGGATGGAACTTGGAGGCTCCGTAAGAACCAGGAAATCGAAGATCTGGTGTCCGAGCCGAATATCACTGGGGAAACAAAAGCCGCTAGACTCCGATGGCTCGGACACGTAGTTCGCATGGGTGAAGATCGTGCCGTCTGGAGAGCATACTCTGGCCAGCCAACTTGTAGAAGACCACCTGGGCGTCCTAGGCACCGCTGGAAAGGCGAGGTACTGAAGGACCTCACCGCGCTGGGCGCCGTTGACTGGACAGAGACGGCTGTGAACAGAGAAGCCTGGCGATCTTTGGTGTCGGAGGCCAAGATCCACTTTGGATCGCTGCGCCACTGCAGTAAGTAAGTAAGTAAAGAATAAATAGCCAAAGAAAAGTGAACACTGCTCTGGCAAATTACTGTAGAATAATTGAAATGTATCCAGCTTGTTCAAAGGATGGTTAATTGGTTACCCAAATGTATGGCCTATTGTCAATTATTACAAAAAATATGCCAATTAAAATAACCCATACACATTTTCATTTATATTGCAACCTATGTTACATTGTCATAAAATAATATTATGTTTTCGCGAAATTTAATAAACAACAGCTGTATATTGTATTTCAATGTATGGTTCACTAATATACCTACCTGATTAGAAATCTTTTACTTCAGCTCGATAGAATCTCAGACTACAGGTGGCACGCTATACAAAACAAATTAGTCAACTGTTTTCCGCCTGTACTGTTGATTTCACCAAACTAAGTTAATGTGTGATTCTCTGCCACTATTTATTTCGTTACCAAGGAAATTACCTACAAGTACCTACGTACGTATACTGGAGGTAATGTATGCTCTAATTATTAGCATGTTTAGTTTTGTCCCAGCTTTATGCTCTAATTATTAAGAACGCTTCAGCAAATACATAGGTAGAAATATAATATTCTATTGCTCACGCAGTAAATATAAAATAATTATATGCTTTATTAGTATAGTAGTAGTAAGTTCGCTTCGCGTAGCCGTGAGAGACGGACGCGCCCTAATCCGCAACAGTGCAAAAGTAGTCACCAGTGATCTAGACCCCTCAGTAAAGGACGATAACCCGGACGCTTCGATTCTCGCACGACTGGTTCATGTGACACCGAGTGCGCCTAGCAAAAAAATCGGACCCTCCTTGTCGCACCTGCGGGGCAGGGCCGTTAGGTGCCCCCCTAGCGGGTTTCGAGAGCGAGACGGACACATCGGCTACGATCGCTACGCCGCTGCTACGGGGCCTACGAGAAACGTAGCACAGACAATTGTACCGCAGACGCGCAACTTACTATTTATCGTAATAAAGTCAGTGTAACGTGCGGAGTGACAAAATGAAAAAAGTTATAAAAACGGCTAAATGCCACAATTGTACCAAAACCATAGGGAAGAAATTCCCGGGGGTGCAGTGCAGTAAATGTTTTCACTGGATGCACTGCAATGGTACCTGCAGCTCGCTAACACCGGATTTACTCGGTGCCTTATCCACGACGGACTCCATAGACTGGAAATGTCGTAATTGCACATTAGGCGGCAAGTCGAAACGACTCTCGGTAATACTCCCGGAGCCCGAGGAGCCCGCAGAAAACGAAGAATCAGAGGCAGAGGCCGCCGAATCGTGCGAGCAAGAAAAAAATATACTGCTCGACATACGCAAGGAGTTGCGTGAGCTAAGGCAGAGCGTCAAGGAGATCATCAAGGACGAGTTGCATGAATCTATGAAATACTACTCCGATAAAATTGACGATTACGATTGAAAGAATGAAAGACCAGGAAACCAAGCTAAAATTAATGGAAAACATGGTCAAACATGTAACGGACTCGTACAAAAATCTGGAACTAAAATACGGCGCTCTAGAACAAAAAGTCAGCAAGTTGGAACAGGCCCAAATTAGCAACGTCATTGAAATATGTGGGGTCAGCGAGCATAAGGACGAGAATATAAAACAAGTAGTGTCCACCGTGTGTCAGCTCCTACATCAGAACGAAGTAGACGTCGTGAGAGCGTACAGAAAAAAAGCGCAACCTAGGACGGGCCCGGCTCAGGCAGCTCGGATTGCCATGGATGCTCCTATTAGTGTGACACTCAGGGAAGGATGTCAAGACCTTTGGCTAACTGCGTCCAAGAGCACAAACATCACGACCAGCGTTCTTAAAAACGCCAGAATGTCACACTCCGCTAGCGATCCCAATAACGCGCAAGGGCCGCCGGCGTGCGATACGAGTGACAGATACGATGCTAGCAGTGACAGAAGAATCTACCTGAGAGCCGCGCTAACGCCCAGTATGGCATACCTGCTCTGGAGAGCAAAAAATGAGCTTAAGCCTCTTTGCAAACACGTATGGTGCAAGGACGGCCGAATCATGGCTCGGAAAGAGGATAACTCGAAAAAAATATTTTATGTGCACTCACTGAAGGACATAGAGCAACTCAAAGCGTCGTTACTTAATGCCTCCGAGGGCTGAAGCAGCAGCCTAGCTAGTAGATAGGTATTAATTCAGACATCCAATATGTCAATTATATAAATTAAATGGAAAGTGGAATACACGAAGCTAGCTACAATAAATGGAACGAATTTACGTGCGACATAACCTCAAACCAAAATAAATTACTACTACTACATGTCAACATCAGATCTCTAATAAAAAACTTTGCCCTCTTGGAATCCAGCATCAAGACGAGTCCTGTGACAGTTCACCTAATCGTTGTGACAGAAGCAAATGTGAACGACCAAACCAAAAACTTATTTCACATAGATAACTATTCAATGAACACGGAGTTACGAAATAAAAGAAGAGGCGGAGGCATCATAGTGTACTCTCATAATAGTGTCGTATTTATGCAAAATAAAGCTACCTCGTTTGAATGTTTGAGTGGTGAAGTGAATATGCCGTGCGGATATAAAACATATGTATGTGCAATTTATCGTCCTCCCAGTAACAGCGTGAGTGACTTTGTTGGTGAGTTAGCCAGACTATTAACAATATATCCAATGAACTACAGTCTACTATTATGTGGTGATATAAACATAGACATTAGTGTACCAAGTCAATTGTCAAGTGACTACCAAGACACCCTAGCGAATGTAGGCCTCCAATGTTGCATCACACATTACACTAGGATTGAATCTACTATAAGAGGCACCTCCAAGTCGTGCATAGACCATATCTACTTTAGAGATATCCCTAACAATCACAAGAACTCCCATTATCACCATGTTAATGCAGCGGTAGTGCGTGATGCAATTGCGGACCACTTTATCACAGGGTTCTCCCTGACCAGTGAGACGGTGAAACCAAAGACAGTTTACAATAAATTAGACAATAAAAAAACTATGCAAGAGCTTGTCAAAATAAACTGGGAGCCGGCCTTAAGTATGAGCGACCCAAATTGTATATACAACTTCATAAGTGAAAAAATTAATAATATTTATGATAGGTGCACTACACAAAAAACTGTCAACAGTATCACTAAAGAAAATTGTCACTGGATGAATGATAAGCTCATAGAAATGTCAAATGTAAAAAATAAGTTGCTACAAATACATCTAAAGGACCCCAGTAATAAAATAAATGAATTGTTGTATAAAAAATATAGAAATAAAACAAATAAGTTTATGAATAAAGCTAAGAATAACCATACAAAAAGAGAAATATGTAACAATTTTAGAAACCCTAAAAAACTGTGGCAAATTATAAATAGCTTAACGGGAAGAATAATTAAAGCAGTTGACGATATCTTGCTGAAGTCATTCAAAATGAAAGCCAGTGCCTTATGCAACAAGTTCTCTAAAGATTTCGAAACAAACGTAAAAAACATTCTAAACACATGTGATACTCCATTGCTCGACCAAAACCCTTATCAAAATACTCCAAATTTAACAATTAAAATAAATAAATTAAATGAAAAAGGTATGTACAAAATAATAAATAATTTAAACGAAAAAAAGAGTGCGGGTCATGACAAAATAAGGGCTAGGGATATAAAATATATTAGTAAAGAAATATCACCCACTCTTACCCACCTTGTAAACCAATGCATTAGCAATTCTATATACCCAGACAAATTAAAAATTGGATTAATTAGGCCCATACATAAGAAAGGTAGTTATACAGACTCTAACAACTATAGACCTATCACAATACTGCCCGTAGTAGATAAAATCATAGAAAAACACATAGGCAAATCAATCAATGATTTCTTATCGAGTAATGGAGTAATTCATGAAAAACAATTTGGATTTCAAAAGGGAAAAAACACCACCCAATTGTTAGCGCAATTCACAGATGAGATAAACATGCACCTTAACGCGAAAAAACATGTCATTGCTGTTATGATTGACTTCAGCAAGGCGTTTGACACACTAGATCATAATAAATTATATGTGAAATTACAGCAAAATGGTATACAGGGACCAGCTCTGAACTTGATAAAAAATTACCACACAAATAGGTATGATACGGTTAGCATTGCTGGTGAACAAAGTGAGCCGCTGCAGATGGCCCAAGGTACAGCTCAAGGTTCCATAATCGGCCCAACCGAATACCTAATATATGTCAACGATATGTGCAACATATTCAGGGAGTCATCTGTGTACCAGTTTGCTGATGACACCTGCCTAATAACAGCTGATACTAACATCATAGAGGCAGAGCGCAGGATGCAGCGTGAATTTGATGCAATATGCAAATGGTCCCACGATACAGGACTAACTATTAACTATCAGAAAACTAAAATACTGCATATACACTCTCCCTACATTAAAACCAGCATTACACCAAAGATAGTAGCACACAAACACTCTTGCCTGCATAAGCCAAGTTCATGCTGTGACTGTGAGCCTCTGGATATAGTAAAACAGCATACATACCTCGGTCTCACAATAGACGACAGGTTTAACTGGGGCCAGCACATTGACCATGTATGCAAGAGATTAAGAGCCATACTTAGTAACCTTACAATACTTAAAAATAAAATGCCTTGTAACACACTTCGACTTATATACATGGCCATGGCTGACTCAGTAATAAACTATGGTATATCTAGCTATGGAAGAACCTACAAAACTCACCTCCAACGAATATACAGTATACAGCTAAGAATCCTTAAAACCATTGTACCACTAAAAATTTAATACAAGTATAAACATAACTATGATCGCCTCTTTCAACATTGTAAAATAATGAATGTATATGATAAAGTCAAACTGGCAGTGATACTGGAGTACAAACATAGTCTAGGTAAACTAAACAGGTATAATAGATCAATTAACCTTAGAGCACTAAAAGATTCGAAGCACTTCACTATACCGAATAGTAACAACTTCTATGGACAGAGAGTATGGTCCAGTTACTTACCTAATATCCTGAATAGTTTTCCTAGAAACGTAGTAGACAACCTAGGGGAGAAACCCCATAAGCTTAAAATGATTGTTAAAAAAGCTCTGTTTGAGCAGTAATAGTTAGACCATTTGTTAAAAATATAATTTAATGAAGAAAACATATTATGTAAAGCATGAAAATATTAATACTTTGACGCTTGGCAAAAAATCTCTATAAATTGAGATTATGCTAAGGGTTCATATCATGTAAAAATTGTATCTTTTTATTGATAATAAACAGTTGAAATTTTTTTTATTTTTTTTTATTATCTAGGAACCGGAAGCATTTTAACTTAGCAGAATAATATATACCTATCCACCATATGTGTATCGCTACCAGTCCGTCTGTTCAAATATGTGCAATCAGATGACAATGGCCGTTTTATTCTGCGTAGGTATTACAAACCAACTAAAAGTAACAGTTGATCATAGTACCTATATTTGTTTAGATGTTTTTAACCCATCGATAAATACTGTTTTACATTCCTAATAATTAATTTAACCGCACTGTAAATATATGGCGTCACGCAACTTCAAACATTGGAAGTACTTTAGCATCATTATTTGCGCAAATTGCTTTATTAGCTCAAAATAATTAACTCTCGACGGTTAATTTGTATGTTTCAAGCTTTTGTTCACAAATAATTACTTTGATCTAATAAACTGAGCATAAGTTTGTTTAGTTAAATGATGTTAACAACAATAAAATTATAGAAATTGATTACCGTGTGTTAGGTCAGGTTCAATCATATTACCGATTAGTTAGATACGGTACTATCACAGAATAACTAATAGTACTACCGTACAGAAAATCCGCTCCTTAACAATAGTTAGATTTAGGTATAAAATTATACCTATACTCGCCGCCTGCAAGCAAAATTGAAACTTCTAACCGCACACGAACCGTGAATCTTCTTTGCGCGCCGCAGTTTTATGACCGAGCTGTGAGCGTCGGCACGGGGTTGTCACTTGACAAGTTTTTGTACCTATACCTACTGATTTATTATTTTTAAGACAAATATGTAGGAATTACAAACGTTGATTATGTAAACATGAAATTTTTATACGTAGATATAATTTTTTATAGAGATTACGTCTGATTCTCACGGAAGTTGGTATGCCATATCCGTATTTCTTTGAAAATATGTCGGTCAGTTCCTAATATTGTTTCTGGGCAACCAATATACAATAAATTAAGGATGTTTATTTTAACTATTACTAAGTAAGGACTTCGGGACCTTTTAATATTGTCCGGAATTTAAAAATCTTATTTCTGCTTCCTTGTTCTTCCGTTTATTCAGACATCCGTAAATACATATTTTATACGGATTAGATCGAGATAGGTTTCGAAGCCATTGTGTATTTTATATTTTGTGCGAGCGCCACGTGACACGAGTATCGTGCGAGCCGAGCGGCAGCCCACTGCCATACGCCTGCCCGGGAGGCGCGCCGGCCAAATGTACCTAAACTGCGTAGTGAAACCCCCCTGGTACTATAGTAAATTTGACTCAAGTTTTAATAAGTGATTAATGATGTTTCCAAGTAGGTGCATACTCGATAAATATACAGGTTATCCAACCAAACCTTACAAATAAAGAAATTAGATTCCTCGCACGCGACCTGGGTATATTCTGACAGCCCTTGTCAGAATATATTCTGACAAGGGCTGATTAATGGGGTATACCCCATGTATGTATATTAGCCTTGGAAGAATAATAAGTAAGGAAGCGTAATCAACGCTCAAAATCTGCTCCACTTTCCTGGTGCCAAAGTGGGCGGAGCTTGTGACAGCGGTGCCCTAATGTCATGTCAAACATTTTGAAATTGTCATGTCGTCAAAATATTATTTTTTTCGGTCCATGAAATTTCGGTAATATATCCGTAATTAAATGCCGGCTTGTGACGTGCATTGGTGCAGGAGCCACACAGGCGCCAAAGATGGTGATATTTCTTTTCATCGGTTAGTAAATCACACATAGATATTCTCATACATTACGGACTTGGTCGATGTTATGCAATATAAGTTTTGGAAAAGTAAACATAACTCATTTGAGGAAAAGTATAATGAATGTTAATTTATCAGTATTACCTAGTAGTAATAGCAGTTAGGTTTCCGTTGTTAACAAAGAATCTTTTCAGTTTGTTTTTTTTCGATATACAGTATGCCATTTCTAGTACAACAGACTAATAGGTATGACTCTTATTTTTCATTAATAATGAATGCTATAACTTCATAGCATAGTCTTTAATTATCAAATCTAGAGCAGAGCCCGACTGGGGAACTACCTCTACCTCACAGAAAACCACAGCCAATTAGCACTAGACCCTACTTATAGTGTTGTGTTCCTGCCGGTGAGTAAGGTTGCCAGAGAGCTCAGAGGATGCAGTGTGTTGACGACGGGGGATCCTCTTGTCCCTTTAGCTGTCAACACAGTGAATCATCTTTTATATGAAAGCGTCGGCAACGCACATGAGACACCTATGGAGTTACAGGCGTCTATAGGCTACGGTAACTGCTTACCATCAGGTGAGCCGTATCCCTGTTTGCTACCGTTGTAGTATAAAAAATGGATACAAAATGTAAATTTATCTTTGTATTTCCCTAAGCCTGCTAAAATAAATAGTAGGTACACATAAACGAACTCATCCGTAATTTTTTTGTTCTAATAAACGAGGAAGCAAAGAGTTTTTTATTTTATTATTTATTATTTATTTATTAACATGAAAAAGATACAGCTTACACAAATAAAGTGCAATTAAACTTCATTGTCAAATTGATTTTGACCACTCACAACACGGCAGCTGTTCTTATTGGTGAAATGGCATAAAACCTTTGCGGAATTAAGGTTAACACAAAAAATTATGCTTATAGAATGAGTACTTGATTGGTTAATATGACATAAGACATTTTAGTTTTGTAAACGTGGAAATGGGTCGTGTTTTCACATGAACTTTGCTTGCCTTTACTCGTCTTGATATTATATGTCGATGATATTAGCCCATTTTTTGTAGTTTTCGAGTTATGAATTTCTTAATGATTTTATCCTTAGAAATTCTGGGGTTGTTCGTTTACATTATTTTACGTTTGTTTCTGTAATATTATCCATAAGAACATTCACTCAAAAATGTATCTTTTACCTAACTTAGAAGCAAGTTGCAAGAAAAAAATACTAAAGTAAAAGTTCTACGTTCTAGCAAGGCAAGCTTAAATTTTGTATTCAATAAAATTAAATAAAAATCAATTTCAATATCAGCTTTCACAACCGTACAAAAAATGTGATAATTAATAGTTATAACTTATAATTTGCAAGAGTTGCCGTTCAAAGGTACTGAGGTCGTAGGTTCTCAAATCGGTAATTCAGTACCTAAGATGAAAACTCTTTTTCACCTCACTGGCTCGGAAAGCTCTTTTTTATACTTTAAAAACAGATAGCAAAACTGCATTTTATTCACAAGAGTGCAAAGAATATTTGAAATTCGAACGTGAAATTAGTCACTTTTTTAAACATAATAACATGTAAAGGCCACTCCAGACAGGACAAACTTCGCCCATCCGATTAAATTGTCTGATCAAATCAGGTGCTGTGGACGCAAAAATTATTTTATATTTAATTGTATTCAATTAAAAACATTTAGTTATAACAATTTTGTTTCATGATTTTACTATAAAACGATTTAAATATTTCAAGAAGTATTATTTTGATCGATCCATTTTAATTGATGAACTACCTGTCTCAGAATAATTCGAAAATTGTGCATTGTTTTTGTTTTATCTGTGACATGTAACTTTTTAATTTTAAAAAGTTAGTTTAGTTTACTTATGTTTCTAAGTTTCAGATTGCGTTTTTTTTTTTATTATTAATGTAATATCTGCCATCACCTTTCAATAAATGTATTAAATCAACGCAAAGACCAGCTGAGATATTTATGTAGGTAAATACGACAGGTGTAATACATTTTTCGTCATATACGTCAAATATGCCAGAAAGGTTGTCTGGAAGAAATCGCTCATTAGCGATAAGACCGCCTGTTGTTACCTCTACCTAAATTTATCTAATTGTAAAATTTGTGCTTGTAACTGTATGAGGTGTGCAATAAAGAGTATTTATTATTATTATTTCTCTTTATTTATTTTCCTTCTTAGGATTAGGTTTTTACAATATTTTTATAAAAGTAAAATATAAAAATACATCTAAAACATAGAAAAACTTGAGGTTATGTAGAGTTTTGTATCGAATTATCATTTCAAGTTCTTTCTTTTAGTTTAAAATCGAATAATTGAAGCGAAAACTAGTGCTAAATGAAGTCCAAGATCGTTTGTTGCATAGGAGCAAGTGCTGCATATTGTCACAAAGCAAGAAACCACTACAATTTAACAGGTTTAAGCACCAAGCATCCCGCTACCTACAACAGACTTTTATCAACCCTTTGAAATGTTTTCCTTTATGTACCTACCTAAGCTATGTATAAAATAAATAAATACCAAAACCTCACGTGCGTTTATTGATTATTCAATTATACAATTCGTACATTAGATTAAATAAGTGCCTACCTAAAATAGTCGTCAAACGAAATGAAAAAAAAAATGAAATGAAATGATAAAAGGAAATCATAATAAATAAGTAGGAGTATACTGAGTGATATAATATATGTAAATTAACATGACTCTCTTATTCATACAAATAATGAAGCTAATCCTGTTCCATTCTAAACTGAAAAGTTGTATTTTCTGGTAGATATAGGTAGTTACTCGTTTCCCTCGACTGGCCTTATAATTTTAGCAATCATTGTAAGTATCAATGTTTCATTCCTTCCTGGATGTCAACTATTGTATTTTGACCGCATAATCTTCTGTCATTTTTATGTTGTTATTTTAATTTCTTTGCACCTTCTTTTTCATTGTAAAGTCATAAATATATCAGAGTTATCAATTATTTTATTATTCAATGCAGAATAACAATTTTCGAAATGACGTACAAAAGCGCGCGACAGGCGTCCAAAAATACTAAGTTTTGTTTGATGTACAATTGCTACTGCGTTCTTTGGCTGGCCAGACTATATTTTCCTCGCTTTAGTGAGGTGAAAAGATTTGTGTTAAACACGGCTCCAAAGTAAATGGAAAAGACAAATAAATAATAATAATACCTCTAATATATGGCGTAGAGATGTGACAACCCATCGCCCACTGGTTTTCACCAGCGCAAAGAGTCAACGCACACGGCTGCAAAGTTATTTTTACGTCTCGTGTGTTGCAACACTTGCTACGCTCAGGATTTTATTTTTGAACTACTCGCTTCGCTCAGGATTCTATTTTCGAACCACTCGCTTCGCTCGCTGTTCAACCATAGAATCCATTCGCTACCTCGCAGTTCAACCCTAGAATCCATTCGCTAGCTCGTGCTTCAATTCCACACTCGCGGTTAAAATACAACTTTGCACCCTTGTATAACAAATAACTATTGTTTGCAACTTGCTTCTAAGTTAGCGAAATGAAAAATGTTGAGTGAATTGTTATTTATTGTATGGAGCTATATTGTTACTAATAAACTGATTTAACCATTGAAATTTAGTGACCCTAAAGGCTGTGCCGCTTAAAGGCACTTTTGCATTTTATTTTGCTTTGCTCAAGTAGTAATTTAATTAAATCTAAATAGCCAATTATTTACAAATACAAATGTATTAATAATTTCTCAACCGGAAATTGTCATTTTGAACTCTGAAACTACCTAAGTAATTATCACGAGCAAAAAGAGCACTTTCTCTGTGATTTCGGTTACCGCTTATTTTTCCCCTGGTAACACCTGCATTTAACCGCCGGCACGCGATGAGAATTCTTTCGTGCAAGATTTACATTTTAAACACAAAAATGATCGCATAGCTTAAATTTTATTTTTAAATTCAGATTTAGAATGACTTATAATGTATATATTGTGGTCACAAAGAACCCAAATACTTTAACCACGCATTTCTGAAGCCAAAAATTACGTCACGTGACTTCAAGTCAGTACGACATTTTTTTTTCTGCGTTTGAATAGTTTTGTACATGAAAAATAAATGTTACTGGTAAAACTGTCGCTAAAAATGAACTGGTTTTTTTTTAGTTTAAGCTATTTTATACAAAGCGTTCCTTGTCACGCTTATATCTGTCAATAAGGATTTAACTACGCCCCATATTGGCGACATCAGCATTGAAAAGGCGTATGTATGTGTTGTTCACAATAAAAAAGTTTATTTTTAATAGGTCAATCAACTCTGAACCTAGGCGAATTCCAGCAAAGTTTATACTTAAGACAGTGTAGCCCTTAAATATGATCAAGAATACACTGTATAAATCTTTTGGGTTCTTCTAGAGCACATTGTATAGTATATTAAATTTTTTGGTAGTAACGCATTTACACTGAAGAGCAATGAATACAGGTCATTGTGTATGATTTAGTTAGCGTAGGGATCTAACAAGTGAAAAAGACGAATGTTCTGGCAGAAGATTTATTTGCACTACATCGACTCCACTCTTCAACTGCATCAAATTTGGCATGAAAATTCTTACATCATTTATAAATAACTGATTTAGCCCTATTCGCATCTACCGCAGTCGCGCAACTTCGGCGACTTATCGCCAAAGATTAATCGTGGTTGCAACTTGTCTCCAGGCAGTTTTAGAAACTTCTCGACACTCGCGTTCTGTTTCTGTTGCAAACATTTTGGTAAACTGTTATGAAACAGTGTTGTACTTTACCAGAAGTTCTGTCTATTTGATACCGATAATTTACGGTGTTAAATTTAGTTTTCATTTTTATTACTTTTATTAAGGTACCAAGTGAAATAAAAAAAGTTTAGAGTTTCGTTACGAATTAATGCATAGTTTTTCGCCTTTGACCAAAAAAAATCAAAGCCTATCCCATAAAAAATAAAATGAAACAATCGTTTAACGAAAGCTTTTCAAAAAGTACTCGAACAAGACTTCGACTAATGAAAAATATTAGTTGTCGATTGTCGCCGGATTGGGCTCAGCGAAACTTTTCACCGTATTAATTTAGTAGTGGAAGCCGGGAAAAGTTAAACTTCAAGCGGTCAGGAAGCAATTACACAGAGTCGTGGTCCGATAAGCGATACCAAACAATGTATATAAGTACAATGTCTTAATTAATGCTGATTATGTGGGAACGATTTAAAAAGGACCTAGCTGACACCATTACTTTAAATCAGGGATCTAATACCGGTATTATTTTCATACAAATTAACCGATATTCAATTTTGGTATCTCGGTTGTTAATTGATATATTAGAATATTTTTCGGATAATCTGATAATTTATTACGTCCAACCAAATTACATTTCATAATATCACGTAAACATTGCGAAATTCGGGCGCTATTTTGATTTTTAGTTATACCGGTAACGAACCCTGCTTTAAATGAAGGTACTTATACCTACCTTAGTAGGTAATACAATTAAAATAAGACGGCATCAATAATCGATACGTATTTGATAGCATACGTAATACTTATTATTCTACACTAAAATATTTGTATATGTATGTAAATGTGTGTAACTATTATAAAAAATCGTATGCACTACTTAGTAATAACTGCACTAGGCATAAGCCCACATGTCTATAAAGTGTAAAAGTTGAGGCTAATAGCTAGGGATACACGTACATATCTACCCGCCGTGTCTGACAGACAATATATGGAGATCTGTCCGCAGACAACGTGTCCAACTGCCGCCCTACATTGGCCGCGATTCGAAAAATAAACACACACTGGACAGACACAGCTCCAACCCAACTGAACCCAACTCAACTCAACGCTATAACGACATTGACATATTTTGCTATTCGAACAGATTTTCATTCAACATTGGTCTCACATTGGTCTCACATTGGTCACACATTGTACCAATGTTGTACCAATGTTGTACCAATGTGAGATCAATGTGTGACCAATGTGAGACCAATGTTGAATGAAAATCTGTTCGAATAGCAAATGTCAATGTCGTTATAGCGTTGAGTTGAGTTGGGTTGAGTTGGGTTGGAGCTATGTCTGTCCAGTGTGTGTTTATTTTTCGAATCGCGCCCATTGACATCCCGCCGCACAGTGGCCGGCGCGCCTAAGTAAGGCGGCCATAATTAATTTGATTCTTACTTATCTTGTTTTCTGGTAACAAATACTTTTAAAATACTATTTATCACTAATAAAGTTCAGTGAAACACGTATTTAGGTATATTGTATGCTAAATTTAATAAAAACTATGAAACAAAATACGTACATGAAAAAACTTAAAAATACCTTAAAAGTATATGATTATTACTATTCCTTAAACTAGACATTTACTATTTCTTAAACATAACAGGCCTTACAATATAAATAATAAATATACATTTTAAAATAATGCATGTAAAACAAATATCAATAAAAACAATAAGTGCATACAAAAATTAAATAATACATAAATTCAAACATAAATTCTACGTTATTGAGTAACATCTAATAAACTTAAAACTTCAATAGAGAGAGTAGACTTTTTTTTCGGGGCAACTTTCTACTGGAGGTGACAAATGGATCTGCATTCAGCAGAAGCCTGTGAATAAGATCTTTGTTAGTGAGATCCTGAGACATTTTCCGTGTGTGGTTGCGTCGAAAGATCTTTATATTTTTGTTCGTTGACTCTGCAGCCTCTTCGGACAATTCACCTATAGGAACTAAAGCGTTTTCTATAACTATAGCACCATGTACGAGCACTTTATGTACAGAAGATGGTAAATGATACCAATCGTATACCTTCATCGGTTCTTTCGCCGTTTCTGTAGCATACTCGTCAAATTTATTTATTTACATTTATTTTATATCCAGATCATATTCACTCCAAATAGTTTAACACCTTTCTATTAGGTTCTGTTGTATACCGGTGATTTCAGCGGATAGCGGATTGTTGATCGGATTCCACGTTCAAGGTATTTTTGGTTAACGTACATGTTTTAAGGAGATTAACACTTTGCAACTCGTTGAACCATTCGGAATGTTTCATTAGAACTTTAGATTTGGTTCTCGAACACGATTTCGAAAAAAACACAATTCGTTCGCAAATGTACTTTATGACTTTTTCTAAGTTGCTAGTATTCACGTTATCTGCATATGGGACCATTTCAATCAAATGTTGTATCACTTGGCGACGCCTTTCTATATCTGAACCACTCTTAGACAGCCACAGTTCAAATACAAATCCCCTTGTAAATGATCCGACGTACATATCATCTGAAAAAAATAAAAATAAATGGTTAATATTGTAACGTAATATTTTCGTAGTAGCGCTACGCGTAGGCCCACTTAGGCGTAGCAGGATTCTAAATACTAAAGTGGCATAATGAGGCAAACAAAGTTGTATGTCTATTAATCTACAAAGATCAAGATTTCAAGTGAAGGTAATTTTATCCTTCAGCGAGTTTAATAACATAACTAAAACTTTCATTAAAAAAATATTCTTATAATGTTTCGCATGTAAGTTAGTCATGGCGTAGACCCGTTATTATTACTATATATTACATGTACAGAACAAAATCTATATGTAAAACAAAATAACGTACCTGATTCTTGAAGATCCATAATACTAATAATCACTAAAATACCAACTTTCACAGGAATTCACTACTAATGACCGATCGCTTAATGAGTCGCTGATAAGGGAGCGCGCAGAAACGGGTGATATAGTCAATTTCGAGGTTCGTAAGAGAATGAAAATAGTTAATAATCCAAGATCTATTTATACCCGATTGGAGTACATTTATAGGTGAATAATAAACGATCATTAGATATTTAAAAATGACACATGCATTTTAATTAATTGTGACCTAAGGCCAGGCCACTGTGCGCCGGGCACTTCTGCCAGACAGGACCGGTAAACAGATCTGTGCGTGTATCCTAGACTATATTCGGGTAAGTAAGACGGACTTCTGTTTGATAAATAATAATAGAAAAAGAAGGTATTTATAATATATCTATAAACGTTACTAATTTAAGAGGCCTTAAATTTAAATGCTTTATTTTCTTCTAAGGCTATGGCGCAAATACTTAGTTTTTTTCAATGAACGACTGATGTATATGATAGTTTATTTCTTTATCTAGATGCCATTGGAGCAAATATTACATTTTAACGAGTAAAATATGAAAAAAATGGTTTTGTCTTGGAAGGCCTTTTCGGATTTTCCAGTTAGATTTACCCTTTCATTTCAAAATTACGCAAAAAACCGTAACAATACTTATTCATTTTGAATACAATCCAATTAAGTATATCATTTCTGAAACGGCCATGGAAATAAAAATCGAAGATTCATCTTGGATAATAGACAAAACCGCTTCTGATTGTATGCCAGTTTTTTGATGAAAACACGGTTACATTTAATTTTTTCCACGAAAACCCTATAAATAGTTTGCCCTGAAAAATATTACCTTAGCAAAAATAAACTATATTTCTATCACGAAAAAAAAAATCATTACTATAGTGGTAAATTTTAATTTAGTAAGAATTATTAAAAATGACCTATAAATCACACTTCACAAGACATTTTCTGTAAGAATCGTATTTTTGGGTACTTAATAATAATAAATATGGTTCAAAAGTTTTTTTTTGTACTACTAATCCCACCAAAAACATAAATGTAAAAAAGGAGAGCCAAGTTCAATACAAAAATTATGCTTGGCTGTGGGCTTGGCCGCAAAAAGAATGGAGATGTAAATAAGTACCAAGTTCTATGCAAAATCCAAATATGTATTTATAGGAACAAAATAACATTATAAATTGAATTAAATTAAATTAAATTAAATTAAATTAAATACGTTTATTTCAAGCCTGCTGTGGCTCATAAAATGTGTGTTTTTTACAATGTACCTAACTTAAAAACTATGTACAAACAAACAAACAAATTATGAACAAACTCTATTTCTTTGCTTTATTGGATACCTATAAAAATTGCTGTTATTTAAAAATGTGACATCTTAAAGTAGGTTAGATTTGACTTGGCCAGTTTTCATTACATCAGTCATTTTATAAAGTTATTCAACATATATATATTAATTCTGATAAAAACTGGCTAAGTCAAATCTAACCTACTTTAAGATCTCACATTTTTAAATAGCAGCAATTGTTATAGGTATCCAATTAAGCAAAGAAATAGAATTTAATACTTGTTCATAATGTTATTTTGTTCCTCTAAATACGTATTTGGATTTTGCATAGAACTTGGCTCTAATTTACATCTCCATTCTTTTTGCGGCGAAGCCCACAGCCAAGCATAATTTTTGTATTGAACTTGGCTCTCCTTTTTTTTATTTATGTTTTTGGTGGGATATTATTACTTTTTGTAAAGAAAACTAGGCAGGGCCGCGATTCGAAAAATAAACATACACACTGGACAGACACAGCTCCAACCCAACTCAACTCAACGCTATAACGACATTGACATTTGCTATTCGAACAGATTTTCATTCAACATTGGTATCACATTGGTTTCACATTGGTCTCACATTGGTACAACATTGCTACAATGTGCGACCAATGTGCGACCAATGTGTGACCAATGTGAGACCAATGTGATACCAATGTTGAATGAATATCTGTTCGAATAGCAAATGTCAATGTCATTATAGCGTTGAGTTGAGTTGGTTTGGAGCTGTGTCTTTCCAGTGTGTGTGTCTGGTATTGCGATTTAATGTTTTTTCTTGCGTTTCCGCTGCATGGTTTTCTCTCTTCTCTCTTATAGCGAACGGGTTGTATAAAGTATATTTATTTATTCATTGAATCTCATGTATGTACTTCACTTTTATACTGTTAATGGTTTAGGCACGAAGAACGTTTGTGGTTATAGTATGACAATCATTTAATTCATCGTTGAGAAAGAAGCAGGATGAACATAAATGTAATAAAACAATAAATAAATAAATCGGTATTCGTACGCGGTGCGTATGTTTTATGTGTTGCTCGGGAGCGCTTTTATGTAGATTTACTTCTGTTCTGTGTATAATTATGTGGTGCCGCGCGCCGCCGACGACACACCGTTGGCCGGTCGTTTAGCGCGTATTACAAGTTTTTTGTATGGGGACACCACTATTTTTTGACTTAACTTTATTTTTATATTTCTGTTATATAGCAAATATAATATTTTTTTTATACCACGACGGTGGCAAACAAGCATACGGCCCGCCTAATGGTAAGCAGCTACCGTAACCTATGGACGCCTGCAACTCCAAAGGAGTCACATGCGCGTTGCCGACCCTTTACAAAAAACCGGCCAAGAGTGTGTCGGGCCACGCTCAGTATAGGGTTCCGTAGTTTTCCGTCCGTCACAGTAAGTGTCCCCACTTAAGAGTTAAAATAACACCGTCATCAGGATATGATGAGCGTTCCACGTACATCGACATCTATCGGCAAATTAAGTAAACTATTGCGCGCGAACTTAAAGTATGGAAGATGATTTTTATGGGATAATTCTTTATTGCGTGAGCCGATTGTCACCGTTTTTACTTTATTTGAAAGCACGTCATTTCATTGTGATTTTGTAGAAATTACAGGTACAATAAACACCTGCTTATACGGTTAAAGTACAAACTTAGTTCAGAAATTATATTGTAATTTTTTTTCAAAAACTATTCAACCTATCGAGTTCAAAATAATTTTCCTAGAAAGTTTTTATAAAGTTCTACTTATGAGATTTTTTCATATTTTTAAAACTTATGGTTCATAAGTTAGAGGGGGAGGGACACATTTTTTTTACTTCTGGAGCGATAATTTCCGAAAATATTAACATTATCAAAAAATGATTTTAGTAAACCCCTATTCATTTTTAAATACCTATCCAACAATATATCACACGTTAGGGTTGAAATGAAAAAAAAAATCACTCCCCACTTTACGTATAGGGGAGGTACCCTAATAAAATATTTTTTTCCACTTTTTATTTTAGCACTTTGTCGGCGTGATTGATATACATATTAGTACCAAATTTCAGCTTTCTAGTGCTAACGGTCACTGAGATTATCCGCGGACGGACGGACGGACGGACGGACGGGCAGACATGGCGAAACTATAAGGGTTCCTAGTTGACTACGGAACCCTAAAAAGGAGGATTCACTGTGTTGACGGCTAAAGGAACAAGAAGGTCCCTCATCGTCAACACACTGTGTCCTCTTTGAGCTCTTTGGCAACCTTACTCACCAATATAATAATACATATATTGGGATAGTTTGAAATATCTGCTTGTAACGGTTCCAACGATACAATTAAAAAAAAAATTGTATGGAGACCCCCCTATTTTTTAACTTTTTTTTTTATTTTTAGATTTTTTTCTACGCTTACACACAATTACCGATCTGGATTCCAAATTTCATCCTTCTTGGTCATCTGGAAGTAGGTTAGATTTAGGTACTATATGTCAGTCAGTCAGTCAGTGCTAAAATTTACGACTTTTTGACCTTTATAACCGTTTGAGCTAGCTTCATGAAATTTGGGCTTCTAGATGTCCTTATGGATATAATTAAACACACGTAGTTTTATGTGTTTACGTTAAAGAGGTTTTGAGTTATAGAAGGGTCAAAAGTGGCACCAAGTGGTTCGTGTAATATACACTTGGCGCTGGCTAGCCAGTTCCTTTACTTGAACTTGGCTTGCCACGCTGCCGCGTGTCTAGATACTTCAAACTATCCTAAAAATAGCATTTTATGTTAATTTATGACCTTTTAGGGAATAAGGAGCCTTAACGGCCGCCTAGCCTGACGGATATTTTGTTCATGAGTTTTAGAAGTTTTCACACAAGCTATATTCAGTTTACTGTGGTGCTAGATCGAAACGTATATAATTGTCTCATAGTAAGTATTATGTACTTATTCAATGCCATTTTCGCATAATAATTTGCGCAAAACTGTAATCAAAACTATTATAAAATAAAATTTACGCAAAATCGTTCCGTTTAAATATTACACACAAACGGGTTTTCCCTTTTGTCGAGCAAAACTCATTCGTTTCAAAGCATTGTTCGGAAAACAGTCGGTCCGCTGAATTCCGTTTGCAGATTTCTGGCTTGAAGCAATTTGGCAACGCGCCCGACCATTCCTCCTCAAGTGAGAGCTAGTGTGTCTGGCTGAACGACCACTGATTACCGTTGGCCATAACAGCAACAGTTGCGCTATAACACGACGATTCGGATGGATAGTTTATACGTTTGACGACATACAAAAGGTTTGAAAATGGGTAATTTTGCATTTAAAAACCCGGTTACTGCTCTTGAAAGTCAAAATATACCAAGAAACGCAGCTAGTGTCGGACAAGAAATGGAAATATTTTCTTTGATTTTTGTATAATATGTAATTTTAAGACTCACGTTTTGATTTTTTTAATGTAATTCTCGGACCGCGTCCCATACAATATTATTTCGGATAACTGATAAGGTGATAAGTTAAAAACGAGCATTTGTTTCTAAATTTGGTAATAAAAATTATGCAGGGTTTACTTCGGTGTAAACAATTTATAAACGATAAAATAAACAGATTTTTCTCTATTTCGATATTTTAGTTACATACACTTTTTAAGTAAAGGAGATCGTCAATTTTTGTTAGGTGATCTGGCCCAGATTATTTAGGACCGTTTAGGAATGGTTCTTACCTTTGAAGAATCGTCATAATTTCTAGATCAGGATGGTGGTAAAATATTGCGAAATCTAATGGAAAAATTGAAAAATCATGCATTTAAAACTTGAATATGACAAGGACAATATTTGAAAGCGTGCTTGCCTATGATTTATATATTAATGTAAAAAAAGTACCGATTTTGTAAAGATAATGTACAAAAGCGGACTTGGAAACAAAACGGGAATCATGAAGAAATAATAAAAAGTCATATTTTGATCGTATTTATAGTTCCTGTATTTCGGTAAACAAAGACGGCTGTCAAACCATCGTTGATACTATTAACTGAACATTTCTAACACCTATTGCGAAGGGATAAGGTTTACCACCGTTAAGAGCGATAGCACTAGTATCTGACATTGCAATATTGAAAAAAAGATGCGTTTCGTTATCGAAGGAGCATGATATTATGCCATTATGAAACCCACTTTTAATATTCAAACTCCAATCAAAACTGCATAAATGCGCATTTTCAATCTTTAGGCGTTTTAATACAGTCGATTTCTAATTTAAACTTTCGTATTCGTAGGCTTAGATACTATTTTAATATAACAATGTTCTAACTTACAGAACAGTATCAAAACGCAATTATGTAACGGTATACTATGGATGGTACAAGAAGGATATAAATCTCTATGTTACAAAAGTGTCCGTCAAAAGGCGATAAACTGATGGCGCCACAATGATATTAAATTTGATTAAATTAATTTTGAAATTTAAAAATAAAAAATCCAAAATAATTATTTGCGGAGATGAAAAACACTCTGAATATTAATTTTATTTATAAAGTCATATAAGTATTAAATATCGGTAATTCATTTCAAATGCTGAACTATACCTAGCGCCACCCGGAGATATTTGCAACTATTGTTTAGTGCTTACCGCTGGACACTTTTTCGACCGTTTTCCTATAAGAGAGTTCCATCCTTCCTATACCATCCATACGGTATACATTGACAGTGTCAACCCAAAAAACAATCCCGTTTCAGGCCAGGGTGAAGTTAAACTTTATGTCAATGCCATAAGGACGTCAACGACTTGTCTTGCTGTATTTTAATCGCGGAAAAATCAAAATAATGATTATTTATTTAGTATTTCTAATTCCCGTTTCATTTTTTTGCAATATTTTGTCTACTTTAGTAATAAAATGAGTATTTATTTTATATTGCAGTACAAACTGTATACGGTTTATATCAGGTGGCCCAGAATTGACGATCTCCTTTTGTATGGAGTTTAGCTACAGGTGCCTAAGAATTGAGCACATTGTTATAAATTAGAATTACCTTCAAACGTTCAAGAAAAGATCGTGCTCCCACCTAAAAGGCCGGCAACGCACTTGTGACTCCTCTGGTGCTGCTGGTGTCTATTGGCGACGGTAAACGCTAACCGCCAGGTGATCCTTCTGCTCGGTTGTCCCTAAGATAAAAATAACTATAGAATCATATTACAATTTTTGTACTTAGTACAAAATTCTTGAGTCTTGGAGTGGGCGCCTGTACCTACGTTATACTGCTATAGTATAATAAACAGAGTACTTACTATACGAATACACTATTAAATAGATATGTATATATCTATAAACACGGCAATTAAAGTTGAACCCCTGTAGGTAAATACATTTTCGCTACGAAACATCGTTTTACGTGGTAATGCCACTAATGCCAGTGCTGCTAATATTTTAAGTAGGCACGGAGAAATTCACCCTAACTTCTAATAGGCAATTTTACCAAGAAAATTTATGATCGCTGCATTTTTCTCGCGAAACGCGAAACGACGTTGATTGCTGTCGCAAATTAAACGGGATAAATTTATTTTACCTAAAAAATCCTAGGAAATAATTTACACCATAACATAACATATTGTTGCAGATGGACATCGTACAAACGGGCATGTAGGTAGGCATTGTATAACTGTTTAAATAATAAAATTGTGCTATGTATTATTCAAAGTCTTGAATATCTATCAGGTAGTACATATTTTCAGGCCATAATAAAATAATGACGTTAAATACAAACGTCACACTCACAATCAGTTTAAAACGCTGTTGGATTTACTTTAATGGTAATTTTTTTGCTTTATTAAGAGCAATTTTTTTAAGTACTGTTTTCGATGTAAATGTATATACTCATAATATTAGTTATTAATGGGAAAGTGGGTCTGCCCGTATGTCTGTCTGTCTGTCCGGTACCTCTTCGCACTTAAACCGCTGAACCAATTAAGATGAGATTTGGTTTAAAGATATTTTGAGTCCCGGGGAAGGTAATAAGATAGGTTTTATCTGAGAAATAATCCCTGAATATGTTTATATTGGGGTGGGAAATTAACTATCGAGAAACAATAACCGCTCAACCGAGTTAGCTGAAAGGAGGGTGGGCCAATTGGCCTATTAGTACAGTACAGTGAACAGTTTTGAGCTTCGATAACTCACACATGTGCGATTTTCTTTTTTAGTTAGATAATATGATATGATTACTTATAGTAAAATAGTACATTATGGTACAAGTGTGCTAAGTTGATCATTACATACGAAGCGATATTGTGCGCACGAACGCATGTAAGTGCGCATAAGGAAGCTGAGCTTATGTAATGATTAAGCACACGCGTTTCATACGACGTTTTTCAACACACTTGGAAATAACACAATAGTATAATTAACTTTTGATAAATACATTAATTATCAGGATGTTTACAGGATAGAGGTACTTACGTACCTAAGATAATTAAATTTAACAAACCTTTTTTGTGATGTTATTGAGTCTCTGGAACTCTTTTTCAAATCATTTCCTAAAATTAAAGACTTCACATTTATTGTGCAATAAATTATAGTATTTTTTTCTTACGTATTGCTCACTAGATGTTTATGATGACATTTTACTAGTATGTATCACAATTTTGAGATATATCCAGAGGTTAAATTAACGCTAAAGTTGTCTTCTTATTCATTGAAGATATAATTTGTTTAAATTAATAAAACACGACGAGAAAAATCTAACAAATAAACAATGATTTGAGGTTAACTTATAAATGGCGCGCAATTTTCTTTTTTGGATGTGCGTGCAGCTTGAGGCAAAGGCGCGGACGTATAATGCCAAACAGCCAATATTAAAACAGATAATTCGTGTTCAAAATGTAATTTATTGTCTATTACGAGTAATATAGTAAGTTGAAATGATTCTTATTCACAATCAGGACTGTATAATTTGTATTATATCGTAAATGTGTATATTTTTAATATATTTACTTTTTTAGAATGTAAACTCATAAAGAGTTAAAAAAAAGTAAAGGTAATACCCGACTAAATTACAACGATTCTTCTGCGTACGTACAACTTGGTACTATAGTACAAACGTCACTTGATCGGATTATTAAATTATTCCACTAGTTGGATAATTATTGTGAAATGCACACGTGTTTAATATCTAGGATTATGAGCATAAAAGCGGTGGAATAAGAACCTCGTTACGAGCAGGTGTGTTGAAAAATATTTTCTAACAGTTTTTGACGTCGCGCTAGGTATTATATAGATATTTGTTAATAACAAAAAGAAAAGATTATACAAGATATATTTTCCTTTACCATACTATTGCATTCAACTATTTCAACATCATCTGTCATTTTATAACAGTTTGGTCAATAGATTATGTGAGCATAATCGAACACAATTTGTCAAAATATAAGTGACCTTGAATTTTAAACGAACTACAAATGGCTAAGACGACATATGCTCTTGACAAAACCGTTATAAAATGTGAAGTTATGTTACAACAGTAAAAAGCGATAGCCTGGTGGAGAAAAATAAAACTTACATAATCTTTTCTATGTGTAGCAAACAAATTGTTAGAAAATATTTTTTATTATTAGTACTTAACGTATTCTAACAGGTCACAAAATAAAATCGGACTTGTGATATATGTAATGTTTATAGGTTAAAAAGGCGTTCCCGTACTCCACTATATATGACCATTAAGGTCAAGCGATATGTCACAGCTTATTCTAAGTTCTAAAACTTTAACTATGACAGGTAGCCCACAATCTTTGTTTAAAAAAAGTTAACGAGGCATAAAAGTATTTTGAGCTGAAACGTTACTATGTAGGTTTTTTGATACTCAGTTCTTGTCTAAGCGCTCTACAGATTATGAAGGTTTTATAACTGTTGATGATTATGTGTCATGTTTTTGTTTTTTATGCGTTTTAAACATTTTTTTGTGTCATTCTGGTTCATTTATCATTATCACACAGCGATTCGAGATTTTCCACCATACAAAAAGTTGTAGAATATGAAAAAACCTTTCCAATGATATATGGCTTGTCATTATTGGTTTCTAGGCCAGAGTCCATACAAATCTGCCCATCCTCCTTTGGTATTTCAATAGTTTGAGTTCTGGAGAAGGATATAGAATAAGTCGTTTTTATCTCCAAAATTGTCCTACGCATTCTACGTCCTACTCCTAATACTACGCAGACGAAAAGCTAGTTCAATATATTTGAACTACTTGATTGCTGCCCTTATTGGGACTTAAACTTACAATATATTCTGAAAACTAATTGAGCTATATTCCAATTTAATATAATAAAGACGGGAGACATCTCACAAATAAGAATTTCTATTTATTTCAACGAAGTGTCTGTCGTAAAATAAAATATTCAGTAAATAAAACCTTAGGTACTAAGGTGAAATAAACGAAACACGATCCCACAAAAAACATAAGACAGTGTCGCTCTCAATGTCGCCTCCGGGTGACACGTTTCATCCTTTTCATCTGAATTCCTATACTAATTAAAAAGCGTTCCTTTCGCAGAGGAAAGAAAATGTAAAAGAAATTTGGTTTCGCCAAAAACAAGGGTCGCGTCCGTAATAAGGTGGGAATGTGCGCGCATCTTATATTCACCATTTTATCGTTATTCCCTTACCAACTTGCGATCCCTTCCTCACGTATTACAGCTTTAATCTTGTAGCAGCGAAAGGCTAGCCCCAAACAATAACAGACGAAAACGATTACAGTAGAAGTAATATCATTATCTTATTTTATCCCATGAAACGATCATACTTATGCAATTTAAACTAGGTTCCTATACAAATAGGCTTTATATGTACGAGTATGGTCCTGTTTTAGATTTCTTAACGTTCGGTCTTATCAAAGTTTGGTCGCTCGTTCACAGCTTTTACAAGTACTTACTTAGCTATAAAATAAAAAGTCAAAAGCAAATGTGTCCAAATATTATTATTAATATTTGTATGTCTTTCCCGACCAAGGAACAATAGTGTTCCGGGCCTTTGGGAGGCGTATGCGGAGCCGAAGCCAACACGCAGAGGCGCATGTTGGCTTCGGCTCCGACAATTTAATGAAAAGTTAGGGGTATACTAAGCGGATGCTGCCCCTGCCCGTGTCATGGGACGCACGCAGAGGCGCACCCGCCATGGTGTAAGGGCTATTGAGAGTTAATGGAGTCTAAAATGTACTAGGCTATTGGGTGAAGAGTATCGACTAACTACTGGTCTATATTAATAATATTATTATGTATTCGCAGATTCGCACACTATTAATTCCTCGAACAACCTCGCAAAATGTCACCTCGTAAACCACCTTTCCCTTCTAATACCTACAAATCACAAAAATAAGTCCTCTCCTATTCCAAATGAATAAGAACAAGTATAAGTAAACTAATCAGTTCCTGTTATCTGTGTTGTTTCAGCGAAAATTTAACTAGGAAAATACGCATACGCAATGGAATCTAGTGATGAGTAACGGTGGTTTGTTTAATAGTTTTAGCAAGTTATCGACCCTCTGGTTTATTTACTCGGCCCTTTTCCGAGCTCGCAATAAAAAGGCATCATCATTAAACCCATAATGGCCAGACGCCCAAAATTGTTCGGCAATTTATCACGTTGACGGGCATTTGTCGAAATGTCATTATTCATTTGAATTCTTGAAAGCAACAAAAGCGGTGTGATGCGGTGACAAGCGTTTTACGTTAATTATATCAGATGAAAACTATTTACCTTGATTATTTATTTTGAAACTGTAGCCTTAAATTGAACCTGTTTTTCAAGACAACTTGTTAAATTTTTAAATAACTATATGTGCCCGCAGTTCGGGCGTGTAAATTTGTCTATGGCATTGTCCTTCTTCAATGGGCCCCTAAATTCTGCTTCATATTATTAAGACTTTATAAGGTGGCAAGGTGAGGAGGTGGAAATGAAATGTAGATTTTATGGATGATGGGTATATTGTGCAGAGATAAATATTTGTATTGAACCTAAATTTGTCTTGCTTGTCTCCATTGCCGGTCGCGTCTTTTGCAGCTGATGTGTGGTCAGCAGCAGACATCCAAAACTGATCCGAGGCCGGGCCCCCAAGTAAACTAAAGAAGCGTGTAGCCGGCTAAATCACTTTTAGCTCACCTAACTGACGCCTAGACCTATTTTCTATTTCGTTTAAGTATCTATACATACGAGTATAATAAACGCGTAAGGAGAAAAAAAATGTACATTGAAGATATTTTAGAAAAACTTATTCAGGGGGTCTTAGAAACGTTAACTGAATACCTTTCAGTGATTTTTGGAATTCTTGTCTGTCTGTCTGTGAATTTGTCCGCGCACTACGTAAAAACTACTGCGCAGAATTTTACGAAATTTTATATAGTAACAGTTTATACTCCGGAGCAACGTATATAGTAGTTTTTATTTTGCTTATTAACAACATAATTTTCATAATAAAAATAGTTCTCAAAAGTGGTCACAGATGGCGCTGTATAGGTACCCTGTATACTGTATACAAAGATTATTTAAGGACGTCTTTAGATTAAATTATGTGATTCGGTCTGTTGCGTTCCGCCGGTTTAAATATTTTTAAAACGTGTTACTTCGTTTTGGAAATTGTAAGTATCCGGACATACATATATTGTAATCCATTAATACCTGGAGGTACTTTATTCTCAACGTAAAAATAATTTATTTATCAATACATGAAATCTACTTACAATATTACGTAAAAACAAATAAAACAGGTAATTAAGATTTATCTATTTCGATTTACCCGACAGCAAAAATTGTACCGTTTGTGAGAGCAACATGTTTTATCTCGCTTTAACAGCTCATTGCAATAAAAAGGGTAGTCATGAATCTAGTGTTCAGGGGTATGACGGATTTGGTAGAAGAAAACTCCAGGCTTCAAATTGAGACGTGTACTCTTGACAAGTGGTATGGGAATAATAATGACATGCAAAAATTACATAAAAATCCTAAAACTAAGTGTGTGAGGCTGAGCGACCGATGGCGCATTGCCGTACTATTGCCGTAGGCGCCAACATGCCCCCGGGCGTTGAAAGCCATTCTTTCATCCAGATCCAGTTGACACCGGGAGCGGGCAGATCTTACTGAAGGACCGACGAACCAGTCTAGTGGCAGTTCTTATATCTGCCACCCTGGTAATTCCATCTGTTCCAGGATGAGTGGCAACGATACGACCCAGCTTCCATTTCAGTGGGGGCAGGTTATCCTCTTTGACGAGTACAAGAGTGTTCAACTGCACTGCTTCATTGTTCGTCCGCCATTTTGTCCTGACTTGAAGCTCTGAAACGTACTCTTTACTCCACCTAGCCCAAAAATGCTGTCGCAGTTGCTCAATGCGCTGGTAGCGGCTGAGATGATTAACATTTTTCTCTCTGATGTCCTTCACCGGCAGTGAGGTTAGAGGACGTCCAATGAGGAAATGTCCCGGGGTGAGTGGCAGCAGGTCTTCTGGCTCCGACGAGATGGGGGTAAGCGGCCGAGATTTACAAATAGCTTCAATTTGAACCAGCGTCGTGTTGAGTAATTCATACGTTAAATTACATTCACCCAGCACTCTTTTTAAATGATATTTGGTCGACTTTACCCCAGCTTCCCAGAGACCCCCTGAATGCGGAGAATACGCAGGAATAAAATGAAAGTTAATTTTTTCATTGGCTGCAACTTCAGCTAGAGAATTGCAATTGTCTCGTAAGAACTTGGATAATTCGTTGTATGCTCCTACAAATGATGTACCATTATCTGAATATATGTCAGTTGGTAACCCTCTACGAGATACAAAACGACGTAAAGCTGCTAAGTAGTTATTACTAGTTAAGTCACCAACTAACTCCAAATGTATCGCCTTGGTAGTGAAACAAACGAAAATTGCTATGTATACCTTTACAAGTCTACATCCACGCCCCTGGCGACTGGCAGAACTCAAAGGGCCCGTATAATCGACCCCAACGCTTTCAAATGGTAGACCTGGAGTTACACGAGACTTTGGCAGGTTACCCATTAGCGGGGCTACCACTTGACCCTTCATACGAACACATTTGAGGCATTTGCGAAAACATGCTTTCGCTAAGTTTGTCCCACCAATGGGCCAATATTCATCCTTAACACATGATAACAATAATTGCGGCCCTGCATGCATTAATCTCTTGTGCTCCGGTTCAAACAACAGTTGCGTAAATCTGTGCTTGGCATGAACCACAATCGGATGCTTTTTTCCAAATGAAAAATTAGAGTTATCGAGGCGACCGCCTACACGCATTATTTTGTTCTCATCTAGAAACATGTTAAGTTTAAGTAAAGGGCTTTTCTTTGAAAGGTACTGACTGTTCAATAACAAATCGTACTCAGGGAATGATTCTACCTGGGATAATTTAATGACTATATTTAATGCGGTTTTTAATTCGCTGTCACTTAGGTAAGTTGTCAACGGGACTTGCTTTCTCCACAAACTTGTAAAACGCAGAGCATATGCGACCGCCCGAGTAACCCGCGCTAAATTAGAGAACCGGGAAAGTTCAATAAACCTGTTATTGTTGTCCTCGACTGGACCGCGCGTAATAGTTAAGTGGAGTGTACCTTCAGGCCGAGTTTCAGGTAGGGTTGCCGCTACTATCGGGCTCGCGGGCCACTGCGATTTGTCCTGCCTCAGAAAGGTAGGACCAGACCACCATATATCAAGAGACTGAAGGAGACTGGCAGGGACCCCACGAGAGACATGGTCAGCAGGGTTTTCGTGAGTTGGCATATGCCGCCATGTACAGTTTCCAGTTTTCTCTAAGATTTCAGCTACACGGTTGCGAACAAACGGTTGTAACTTACTAGGTAGCATCCGCAACCACCCTAACACAATTGTGGAATCTGTCCAGAATGTGGTGCTATTGATTCTAATCCTAAGAGAATCTGCTACCTTTTCATGTAACCTAACGCCAGCTAATGCACCGGAAAGTTCGAGTCTTGGAATCGTCGTTGGTTTAATAGGAGCTACACGGCTCTTTGCTAACAACAACCTTACTAGCACGTTTCCTTTCCCGTCAATGCTGCGTAGGTATAAACATGCCCCATACGCGCGCTCGGACGCATCAGTAAAAATATGGCATTCAACTTCTTCATATGAGTCGCACAAAACTAAACGCGGTACACGGATATCATTTAAACAAGGTAAGTCGCGTATAATATTCTCCCATAGCTTAGTAATCTCAGGAGATAGCTTCTGATCCCATGAAAGTTTCTGTAACCATAAGTTCTGCAACAACATTTTCATTAGAATAACGAAAGGGGCCAGCACACCAGTGGGATCGAAAATTTGTGCAACTGCTGACAGCAAATCTCGCTTGGTATTGGCAACAAGCGAGCAATTACTAACCGGGAAGCACAATTCATCAGACCCTGGCTGCCAGCTGAGACCTAAAGTTTTACTGGGCTCAGTGCCTATATTCAAATCTAACTGAGAGGAATCAGAATCAATCATAAGTTGCGGTTCATTTGACTTCCACTTCCTTAAATTCATGCATTCTGATGCTAGAGTAGAAGAGACTTTATTTTTGATACTGAGCACCTGCTGCATATCCCCCCCATCATCCCCCCCCCCCCCCCCCAGTGAGCAGATCATCCACGTAAAAATCGTGAATGATGACCTGACGAACGACATCATCATCAAATTCGAGACCTAATTGATTCAAACACCGTGTTGCAAGAAAAGGCGCACTGGCAATCCCATACGTAACCGTATTTAACTCATAAATCTTCAGAGGTTTAGATGGCTTATCCCGCCAAACAATCCGCTGCAAATACCTATCATCGGGATGAACGACTATCTGCCTGTACATTTTCTCGACGTCCGCTGAAATAATGTACTTATGCTGTCTGAAGCGAAGCAGTATAGACAGCAAGATGACCTTCACCGTAGGCCCTACCATCTGAATCTTGTTTAAAGACACCCCAGAGCTGGTGGGAGCGGACGCATTAAAGACTACCCTCAATTTTGTAGTACTACGATTTTCCCGCAAAATTCCATGATGAGGAATGTGATACGCTTGACGCTCTAATCCAGATGCTTTACATTCACTCATGTGGTTCAGTGACTCGTATTCTGCCATAAAATCTTTATACATGTCTCTAAATTTTGGGCGTGACTCGATTCTACGCTCTAGTGAAAAGAAACACTGCCTAGCGCGGTTAACAGAATTCCCTAAAACACTCGGGTCTTCTTTCAACGGTAGCCGTACGCAGAACTGTCCATTTTCAAGCCTAGTCATGGTTTCAGTAAAATGCTTTTCACATAACTTCTCCTCGGGAGAAAAATGAGAGTTTTTAGGGCAAACTTCCTCAAGCTGCCAAAACCGCGTAAGTTGGGTTTGAATCTCATCGTTAAGCAATTCAGAACTAGCGCTAGGAATAACGTTCGTGAAGTTACATCTAATGGGGTGCGACGGAGTCGATAGTTGACCGCTGATAATCGGGCCTCCGACTATATACCCCAGTGCAGTCTCCCATAGCACCGCTCGCCCATCATGACCTAATTTAATTTTATGTGTCCTTAACAAATCCCAGAAGAGGTCAGACCAGGTGTATGAAAATTTGGATCAGCCAAGCACAAGTCAGATGGGATGTCTAACTGCGATATGTCTATCTGCTCGTAAGGCATGGGATCAGTTATTTCTGGCAAAACAATGCAAGATAACACAGTTGAATAACTATCATCCAGCGATTTAATCGGTACCTGACATATCTTACTTACAGGAGACCTTAATTTGTTTATGCTTACAACTGCTGTGTTTACATAATTAGCATTTAATTTTAACTGTGAGCACAACCTTTCACTTATAACACATGTCGCGCTTCCATTGTCTAAAGCTGCTTTGACTATACATTCACGATTATCTAGCCCATAAACCTTAATTAACGCCGTTGCTAATACTACAACTCGTTGCTCGGACGCATGCACTTGCGACTTTGCTGTGCTCACGTTAACCGATAACGTTGTAACCGTTGCGCTGCTTCCCGCCGCCTGCGCTGGCGCAGTACCTGCCTGTGCCGCGGACCGAGCGCACGAGTTTGATTCCGCTTTTTTCTTATGCTCTGTGATATGAATCAGTGAATTATGCTTGCGCTTACATATCTTGCAACCCGCCTTCTTGCATCGATTGGCAAAATGATCGCTACGGAAACAATTAAAACAAACCTTGTAGTTCGACAGCAAGTTAAATCGATCGGCATTACTTAATGCTAGGAGCTGAGCACAGTTATTCAAGCTATGTTCACCGTTACATTTCGGACATACTTTAGACGGTGTAGTGACACCGTGTTCAGTGCCTTGTGTAGAAAGCAATATCCTATGTTTTGATGCGTTTTTAGCCGGCTGATTAGATCGTCCGGCGCGTGAGGCGCTCGATAACTCCAAAGTCTCAATTAAATCTGCACGATTACGCATAAAAGTGATAAAATTATCAAATGATATAGGTACATTATTATCTAAGCTTCCTTTGTGTTCCTCCCACTCACGAAATGTTTTAGTGTCCAGTTTCTTGCTAATAATGTAAATAAGGAGTGTAACCCAATGTTTTACAGGTTCACCTAGGGATTCTAAGCACCTTAAGTTTTTGTTTACATGGTCAATAATACGTTTTAAATGCACGGACGACTCTTTTGTGATAGGTTCGACGTTAAATAACGCTGAAATGTGATTTTGCAATAAAATCCTTTTGTTATCGTACCGATCACATAAAAGCTTCCAGGCCACCTCATAATTGCTACCAGAAAACTCAATAGAATTAATAACCAAGGCCGCTGAGCCCTCCAACGATGCCCTTAAATAATGAAATTTGTTTATGTTATCAATGTCATCGTTAGAATGGATTAGACTTGTAAAAGTATCACGAAAACCTAGCCAATTCTCGTATGAACCTTGAAATTTTGGTAACTGAATCGTTGGCAACTTAATCAGCTAATGGTTATTTGAACTACTACGCGACCCATGGTTGCTACATGATTCAAACTCATCTCGTTTTTTGTTGAAGTTACTGAGCATATCCTGGGCCCGCGAGAGTACAGTACGAGTAAGTATGGACGGAAAACTGACACATACCCCACTTTTACAAAAAAAAATTAAGAATACCCACAAGTATGATTAATATCGCGTAATATTACGAGACTATATTATAAGCTGTAGAATGAAATATAATAAATTCAAGTAAGGTCAAGATATTGTTTCTTTTTTTACATACATGGAAAACCAACAGCATAATACATTACTATAAACCAGAGTAGAATTACAAAGCCAATTACAGGTTCTCACTTGTAAAACCATATATATATCTCTATATACAGATTAATAAATTATGCATCATAATTATCACTATCACAAAGCTGGCAAAATAGATAATTAATACTACATGCCTTTTAATTTTTTTACATCACACCTGGCCATAATGTGAGTTTTATCGCACGCTACGCGTACGGTAAAACTCGCATGATGGCCAGGTGGAGATGTAAAATTGTGTACTCACCACGGGCAGTAAAAAAGAAAGCCCTCTATCGCATATTAACAAACCCTCGCCTGCGGCTCGGGTTACAAATACCTGCGATTTCGGGCTTTCTTTCTTTTACAGTCCTTGGTAAATAATGTACTATTGTGATATTAATTTTAGTTTCCTTCAGACAAAAATACAACAAGTAGATAAGGGGTGTTAAAAAAGTACTTACAACGCGTCTTTCCTATCGTCACTTTCTCATCTGATGTGTATGGCAGAGAGAAGTAGCTATTTTGAAATTCATTTCTTTCTGACATGAGTGCACCTAAAGTTTCAGAATTGCATTCTAACTGTATCTGTACCTCATCATATAGTTCATACAATGCCTCGATCTTACCTATACGCAACTGCAATTGATTAGCTTCAGCTTGGGTTAACGAAGACTCGTTCAATGTGTCTAGGTATGTAGTAAACAAGGTTAATTGACCTTTGTAACTGCCTCTTTTGCGGATTAATTCCTTGTTCTCGGTCATTCTGGGAAGCTGGTGTACGTAGACCTTGAATGTAAACAATAAATAGATTTAAACACGATAATTGACAATAATTTAATGATTTAAAATCCACTTTGTGTTCGGTTTAGTCATAAGCTAAAATAGTCTAGTTCATAAAATTTTGCAAGTAAATTATATAAGTAATAAATCAGAATCAAAAATAAAATGTAAACAATTAATTGATTGATGTAAAACAATAAAAATATGCTAAACTACTATCCTATTGTACCTATTAACAAAGGCTAAAATGTAAGAACATTCACAAATTACAATTCATAAAAAATTATAAAAAAATTCAATTTTCAGTGCTATTATTATTTAAAATCCCTAGAAATATAATCCCTGTATATAATTTAATCCACAATATCATAAAATTAAAGTTATTTGACTAGTCATGAGGTGAATACACAGTAGTGACACGAATAACGGTAAATCAACGGTCAGATGTTACGTTGGCAAATATCTATTATTTAAATGAATTTAACCAATCCAACTAATTATGAGTTACTCATAAATAATATATTAATGAATTGACTAGTTGAACTATCACGTTTAAATAAATACAACGAAATAAAATTACAAATTTATCTGACCTTAACCACTACTTGTAACAATAAAATATTCACGAACCTGAAGTTTCCACCATAAATCCTACCTATTTCTACCTTAATAAAGAGTGCTGGACCCTAATAACTCCTAACACACTCAACACTGCTGGAATCCGATGTCCTGGTGATCTTCTTCATCAGAGCTTCGGCTGACTTGATATCCACAGTGATTTAATGGTATTTTAGGTATTTCCCTTTATTCCTCCAATATATTCTGGTTCCTCACTGGTATCCTGTTTGATCTAGGACCATGTTCAGGGGTATGCCGGATTTGGTAGAAGAAAACTCCAGGCTTCAAATTGAGACGTGTACTCTTGACAAGTGGTATGGGAATAATAATGACATGCAAAAATTACATAAAAATCCTAAAACTAAGTGAGTGAGGCTGAGCGACCGATGGCGCATTGCCGTACTATTGCCGTAAGCGCCAACATCTAGCAATTACTAGCTGCTAGCTGTCACGCTGCTGCTGAAGATATTTTCGCTGCGACGCTTCCGGCCTGGGCCTAAGCAGTACTCGGCCTATGGCTTTCGCAGATATTGCCGCTCACCTCCGGCCCTCAGATTAGCTAAGATTCTTCGCCATTGAGTTTTGTCCAGATTATATCATGTTGCGTCTGCTGGAGAAATTTTCACTGCGACGCTCCGGGCTTGGGCCTACGCGGTACTCGGCCTATGTCTTTCGCAGATATTGCCACTTATCCTCAGGCCTTAAGACACTTCACCATTGAGATATGTCCGGTCCCTGTCATGGTACTGCTGCTGACCTGGGCCCTATACGGTACTCGGCCTTTGGATTTCTCAGACGTTGCCGCTCACCCTCGAGCCACGGCACTCGGGTTCGCTGAGACACTTCGCCTTTAAGTTTTGTCCGGTCCCTGTCATGATGATGTTGAAGAAGTTCTCGCTGCGATGTTCTGAGCTTGGACCTTGGGCGGTACTCGGTCTTTGACTTTTACAATACATTTCCGCTCACCCTCGTGTCCGCAGCCCTCGAGTTCGCTAAGACTCTTCACCATTGAGTTATGTCCGGTCCCTGACATGATGTTTCTGCTGAAGCAATTCTCGCTGCGATCCTTCGGGCCTGGGTCCTGCGCGGTAGTCGCCCTATGGCTTTCGCGAAATTGCCGCTCACCGCGTCACGGCTTCGGCGTTCGGGTTCACCAAAAAACTTGACCATTGAGTTTTATGGGGACTCTTTCTTGCTCCTGCTGAAACAATTCTTGCTGCCTTTGGGCTTATTAGATTTTGGCCTGCTGCTGCAAAAGCAGGATCCGCTGGGACCTTGCGCTCACACGCTACCTCGCGCTCATACCTTCAGCGTTTGATCCTCTGTTCGAAGCATGTTCTCCTGCAGGAACTCGGCCATTAACATTCGCAGGTCTTGACGCACGCCTTTTAGTCAGTTATCTTTATCACGGATGAACTAATAAATGTATATGCAGAACGCGTAAATTCTACACTAATGGCCTGGATAATAAATGAAAATGACAAAACGTCCCACATACGCGGGCGGAGCCGCGGGTACAGCTAGTATAAAAATATATATGTAGTCGTATACATTGGCTTAAAAAACAGTGCCGAAATATTACATGAAATAGGATTATCAAAAGGATGACTTGCTAAGCGGCCTAAAGAAAATTGGACTAAGAGCTGGCCACGTCAGATATGACTAAATAATGAGAGCAACAAAACAGATTGCTACTATACTATCTAATTGCTATACTAACAGACAGACCAGCAAAATTTTTGAATTGAAAAATAGTTATACCGACATAGATCAAAATTGCCGAAGTTATCTCAGATATAAAGGACAGGGCCTATATTTCAACATTAGAACTAAAAACATTGCGTCTTATTACGGAAACAAAAACAGTAGACGACAAACTTTGAATTACATTATACGTCGTTTGGAACAACGAGTATATAGGTACTTTCCCCCAACAGAAATGTTGGCAATATGTTTTCTTGAAGTGCTTTGCGCCTTATTTGGCCTCAACCACTTTACCGCTACCAGATGTCCAGATCTAGAAATAAGCATAGTATAGCAAACTGACTAGAGGGGTTTTGTTGCTCTCATTATTGTGTCGTATTTGACGTGGCTAGCTCTCCGTCTAAATGTAAAACAGCTTCAGCCCGAGGGGTATGAAACGCATGCTACAGGCGACAAGCGTGTTATAAGCAGTAATATTTGCTACGAGCGTTTTTAAATGATTGTCAATGTGATTTTTATCGGCGTCCTAAACAATTGTATGAGAATGTTCTACCTGAATACGAAAAATCGCTCGACATGTACCCGAAGAAAAACCGCGATATAAAAGACACGACGAGCATGTTCACGGTTGTATTTTTATGCTCTAAAATCAACCTTAATGCCTGTTTCAATGACATTCGGAAACGCTCGGATTGTGTCGCTGTCGGTGGCGAGCGTTTAACAAATGTATGAGCTGCCCTGTCACTTTCACGAATAACGTTCTGTTTGCAGCGTTTATTCTCGAAACGCGCGTCAAAAGCTCAGGGCGTTTTTTCCTGGAACAGACATGAAACTTCGACACGCTGGCGGCCTGAAAATGCTCGGAGCATTTTTCCCGTGGCCGAGGTATAACTGAACAAATTTGAGGCATGTTGTGTTGTCCCTTCGATAAATTTCATGCATATTTTGTGAAATTGAGGACTCACAACCTTTTCCATAACTGAAAGCATTAAATTTATTAAAGTATTTGACTGATACAGTAATAAGTAATATCTTACTTATTTATATTCTCAATAATATATTAAATGAAAGACTCAAATGAAATAAAATAAATATTTTTTCTATGCATAATATTTTTCTCCGTAGTAACTTAATCATAACAAGCTAAGCTCTGGATACTTAAAACATCCTCTTAAGCATGATTTGCAGCTGTAATTTTATATTTAACCTAAACAACTTCAAGACTAGGGACATCATAATACCCCCGATGCAACGGCCGCACATTGAATAATTCAACTTCACTAAGTGGGCTTACCCACCTGAACCTAACTGCGGGATCAGCTTGAGTGTTATAATCAATTTCACTTTGCGTGCCAACCGATAAACGGGGTTATATAGGTACATTTTTTACAATATGTTATGAACCATGCGGTAATCTTACTTGCACATCATTATAAGCGTCAATTATAACTTCTTACCGCCAGCATTTTTTTTTAATTTCTCCAATATTTTAATAGTTATTTTGCTATTACGAGTGCAGATAAATCCAAAAAAACAAACATCATTAAAATCTGTTCAGCCGTTCTTGAGTTATACTCGTAAATGATATAACCGACATGACTTTGTTTTATATATAGAGTAAGATATATACATAGATAAATGATTCTTATAGAACAATCTTACACAAAAAGGCTATGTGATGTTAGGTAGATATAGAAAAAACCGGGCAAGTGCGAGTCGGACTCGCGCACCGAGGGTTCCGTACAAACCTATAACAAGCATAAGTTGTAGTATGTTTATTACTAATTTAAATTTAATACCTCTACGCGTTTACGAGGAAAAAGGTAGTAAGTTTAAAATTAAAAAAAATATTTTTTGTATGATTTTACTAAAAATGTCTACTTTTCGTAATGTTTCCTTTGTCTGTGCTATATGAAGTTTCTTCGAGAAATGAGAAATTAGATATTTACTGATAAAATTATAAGTAATTTTATTCGTGCCAAGTTTCAAGTTTCTGAGTTTACGGGAGTACCCTTTACGTTTTGAGTTTCTTGCGAGTACTCAGTTTCAAAATATGCGACTTAAATTGCTATTTCTTTTGATTGCGTTGACATAAAAGTTTGGTTTTGCTACATCTGAAAGGTCCTATAGCCCTGAGTATTTGACATGAATTTCAATTTAATACCTCCACGCGTTTACGAGGAAAAAGGTAGTAAGTTTAAAATAAAAAAATAAAAAAATTGTATGATTTTACTAAAAATTTCAACTTTTTTTAATTTTTCCATTGTCTATGCTATATGATGTTGCTTCGTGCCGCATTTCAAGTTTCTGAGTTCACGGGAAGTGCCCCGTAGGTTTTGCGAGTGCCGAAAAACTCTAAAATTTGCAGCATAAACGACTATCTTTTGATTGCGTTGGCTTTTGAGTTTTATTTTTTCACAGCTTCAAGGGACGATAGACCTGAGTATTTGATATAAATTTCAGCTTGATACCTCCGCGCGTTCCTGAGAAAAATTGTCTTGACAGACAGACAGACGGACAACAAAGTAATCCTGTAAGGGGTCCGTTTTTTCCTTTCGGGGTACGGAACCCAAAAAATACTCAAATGGGTACAGACACAAATAAATCTTAGGTAATGCCTAAATCTTAAACCAAATGATTACAAAAAATACAACATAAATCTTAAAGATATGATTACCTACCGGCACCATCAACATTCAATCCTTACACTGCGCACTGCAACAATCATCTGTTAAGATGTCGTGCCCAATGTCGAAAAAGCGACCCTCAATTCAAGAAGTACCACGACTCGTATGTTGTAAGATCCTATCAGAAAGGGTAAGTAACAAAAATACTTTTTCAAGAAGGGTGTCTAAAAGCAGCGTATTGATTTTCTGATTGGGTACTCCATAGGACCCAATTTGTAAGAAACACGACCCTTAGAAAATAGAAAGGCGCCCTTAAACGTGGCCGTTCTTTGTTACATGCGGAGGTTACTTTTTAAGTGTTCCGCCAAGTTTTAAATTAATGTGCACTATTAAATCACTAAAGCTGATGCAAGTTCATGAAGTATGTGTTTTCCTAACTTAAACTATTTATGTCATAGAATTACAGCACGGTTAGCACAAGAGTCACACGACAGTATCTCGGCCGCGCCCGAGTCTATCCGAGTCTATCCGTCCTTTTCTCACTGTATCAATTAAAAAGAGACGGGTAGTCTATCTCGCAGGCGTTAAGCGGACCCCAGGGTCAATAGCAAAAAGCTGGGACAAACGCAAGGAGGAAGAGAGAGTCTATCTCGCGTTGGGAGATACTGTCGCGTCAATCTTGTGCTTACCGTTTTCAGCACCACAAAAATGTCAATGTAATACACGACACAAAACATCCGCTTGAGCACAAACTTTTTCGATAGGTTTACACGTGTACGCGAGCTCTTCAGTTCAGGTACTTAATTCGATTTTATCAAGGAAAGGACATCTTGAGGGTGTCACTTCAGTGACATTTTAACAGAATTGAATCAAATTAGATTAAATTACTCCCTATCTACGCTTATTAATCTTACACTATAAGGAAAACTTATGTAATTACTCGTACATTCTACTTATCTTTGTTATTGGGCTTATTAAACAAGTTAAGGAAAAATTTATTGTGGATATGATAGTTAAAGTTATGCAGTAAATCCTGAATATATTTCGCGTAATTTTCATCGTCGAACTGTCCCGACCAAATCCAAAAAATGCCTAGCCAAAAAATTACCTTAGAGATATATTTTAACATTACCGAGCACGTATCACAAAAACTGTTAAAACTTTTTGATTTTATCTAACGTGCTATGAAAAAACTGCAGCATTAGGTAACGCCAAACTTTTCACTTAAGTAACTATGTAACATTAACTTTCCAAGAACACTTTGTAAAAACGCTCTTTTGCTTTCAAAACCGATACTGATCAAACTCTTTCATTCTAAAAGTTGTTAACATGCAGCAGACATGTTTAATTAAGGCTTTTAATAAAATGTTTTTTCCTTCCACGATACACGTTCGTAATACAATTTGTCTTAGTCTCTGTGACATAGAGCTATTGTTCTACGGACTTGTCCACCGCAATATTGACTTGTTTTTCCTTCTCCAGTTGTTATTAATAGGTTTTGAAAACGGCTTTCTGCCTAAACCGGCTGGGACGCATCCATTCGTTACGTTTGGAGCAGAAATATTCGATTGCAGACCAGTACAACAATTAATTTGTAGAAATTTTCGTAGTAATTTGTTGTATAATTTGCGTATATTATATAGTCAGATATGAAAATAATATTTGTATACAGATACGTTCTTACGTATAGGCATTTTTATGGCTCAACTTGAAGAGTTTGTGATCTTTGGGATGTACCTACTCTGTAAGAATAAAACTAAGTCAGACTGAAAAAACTTGCTGGTGACCCCAGTTACATTTGTCATATTTTGTTTAGTTAAAAAAAATCATACATGCTGAGATGCAAAGTTGTATGTGCAACCCGATGTTATTTGCGAAGAAAAAAAATCTTGTTCCACAAATAATTAATGGGTGCCCCAAAAGTGGAAAACACCTATGCAGCAATCGAATTTTAACGTTCTATAATGAATTCTGACGTACTTAAATCACAGTCAGTTTGTATCAATTCCCTGCATTTACAAGCGGCGGGACATAACTAGGTTTGCCGGCGAAGTACGCCGCAGGCTGTCATGTCACCGCAGACGCCTGTCAGTACATGGCTCGATATATGAGGAAGTTGTGAGTTGATCAAAGCGATGTGAATGTAAACAGATGGTTAACTTTATGATTTACATGTCGTTGACTAAAATAAGGTTATTTTAGACTAATTGAATTAAATTTTCATTACCCTTGCTCATATAGCGTACCATTGTACGCAGGCATGCAGGAGTTATAGAAAAGGCCTTTTCCCTAGAGAATTATGAACTTTCTTATGCCTTATTTAGTATTTTGTAGTCTTATTCTTCGCAAAAAACATTCACACACAAGTCAGAGGTCATGAATATTCCATATCATATTATTTCAAATAAGACTCAAGAAAATAAACTACACGTTGCTGAGATGCGAATGCTGCTCAGATGGGCTGGCGGAGTGACAATGAAGTGACAGAGTCAAAAATATCCACATATTTACGAGGCAGTTTCTGGGTCAGACCGATTCAGGAGAAACTTACAGAAAACAGACTCAGATGGTACGACCATATCATGCGGCGACGATCGGACGACATGACCTGACAGGTCCTATAGATGTGTACACAGCCCAGAGGACGCCGCAGACCCAAACAATCATGCATGGGGCTTATAAACAGCGACATCGATCAAGAACGCCCAAATATCTACGCAGACGACCCAGGACAGAATCTCCTGGCGGCGCCATACTAGGAGATGGGATAAAGGCTAGAAGAAAGATTATTTCGTATAAGAAATATCGCTAAACATACATACAAAAAAAAAACTCGAACATACAGCCATATACAGCCACCTTTTTTGTCACTTAAAAAACGAAAAGAATACAGTCTCCAAATGTAAAAACGACAATAGATAACACTTTTCAGATTTTTATTATAAAACGCCATTATTCGTGATTTTGCGGTTTGGAAAGGGATGTTTCATTCACAAATGATACGTGTCAGGGCGGATTTTGAACCCTCATCACTGCACAGTGGAACGTGTTTAGGAAGGGTGTATTGAAGCAACTAATCGATCCCAGCCCAGCGGTGACGCGGCTAACTAGACAAGTACAAATTTTGTAAATCGTTACTTTGGGATGGTTACTTATAACTTGACCCCTATCACTAACGTCGACGTCCTGAAATTGTATTCCCAAATTGTACCTGAACCAAATAATCCAACTTGTACCTGAAAAAAAATATCAATGTAAAAATGCCTTATATTCATACAAATCGGGAGACAATCAATGACCACTGAGTTACCACTGGTGTGATTAGTTATGTTTACAGTTGTTATTATTAAACAAAGCTATCGGGATTGATAGCCTAATTAAGCCTCTTTCTCTGTCACAGAACAGCAAATGAAAGTAATGGCTAAGTATACTAAAATGTGCATTTTACGAAAAAGTAGAATGTCATAATACCGAAAAGTAGAATGGCTCATTTACGTACAAAATACTCCCCATCTCTAAAAATTCAGGAACAATTTCTAGAAGCGCACCTATAAAAAAACAGAATATTAATTAATTATAAATTATGCAACAACTTCAATAATATTTTGACACCCATCAGTCGCGAATAACTTTATTTAATTTTAATTCCGTTGTTCCGACAAAGACGACTTCGTTTCGACAAAGACGACGACTTTAAATTAACATAAATATTCCTAAAGAAATCCAGATTCATAAAAAAACTTCTCTTTTTCAGTTAAAACCTAAAGAAGACAATATACTCAAAGAAATCGTTTAACAGTTTCGTATCAAAAATCTTTTATCGCAAAGCCATAGTTTTACTCGTATATGACAATCAAACACAGGCGCTCGGCTGCTGAGATCGCGCGTTTGAAATTCCGATAACATCTGATTTGATTTGTATGCGGAAATATTACTTTCGATGCCAGTGTGAGTACACCGAGGAAAAGAATTTCAAATCTTGTCATTTGCGTTTTTTTTTTAAATTAAAAACTTGTGAGTTTATAAATAAAAATAGTGCCATTCTAAGACGGTGTTTGCAATAAGTAGCTTTAGAAATGTTATCATTTTTTTTTCTAAAGGTTTATACAGCGTGTATTTTTGATATATACTCTAAGGGTAGTTAGTACCTAATATACTTTCATATGTTTTTAAAAGTTTACGATATTTCATTTTCCTCATAAAATATTTCAGCAAGCAGTGTATTCCTAATACCTATGTACATGATTGATTACTTTGCCATTAAAACGTCACAATTGATGATGTGTCAACAAGGTGTATAAGCAATACATTGCTGCTCGAAAAAAAAAAGGAAAAAAATACTCTGTGTAAAGTTGTAAACTAAATATTTATTGCGATATCACTTTGAAACTTCGAAACCTGCGTCTGGTTTATTTTTGCGGTTATATCAAAGATATACGCGGTATAAAATAGAACTAACTGCAACTCATGAAAATTTTACAACTTCAAAACAAAGATTTTAATGGAATGGAAATACTTAGAAATTGAACATTTATAAGAGACATTTTTATTAGATAGAGCAGGAGTTTTCACGTTAACTATCATTTTTCAAATAGAATCGACATAGAATAGAATCGTTTACAGTTTATACGCGCAAAATAAAATAACATGTGTTGGATGATTTAGATACCGTATATAAGTGATCTGGCCTCAACAAATTGGTAAAAAGATTGTAATGTCTTCAAATAACTAAATTGCTAAAAACCAGGGCCGCGATTCGAGATGCCAAACTGCGAGACGTTGCTCTCACACTTCTCACTAGGTGATAGAGTAATACACCTAACTGTCAAGCTGTCAGTAGGTCTCACTAGAGCGTTTTGTCTATGGCTATTAGACCCGTACCGATAAATTATGAAGTTTCGATAATATTAAAGATGCTTATTTTTCACATACAGAATTCAGGGCATCCAACTTAGCTAATAATAATAATAATTTGTGTCATCCTAGGTTGTTGCTTAGGTAGAAACTTAGACATTTCTGTTTTTAAACATTATTCGGTGAATATAAAATTAGAGATCAAAATTGTTTTTTCACTGTAACAGCAAAGTTGTTACTGACGCACGCACGCGTTTTGTGTCACTTTCGTCAATGGGAATACTGACATTTAATCAGCACAAACATGTGGACTTTTATAAGCCTATATAAAATTAGAGTTGATTGATTTGTGCCATATTAATCAATGATATTTATTTATTTAAATTTTTTTTCTTGTAGAACCCTGTTAACAGTACAATAAAATATTAAAGTTATTAATGTTTGCGTTAGTATTTTTATAAAAGCGTATCGAAACCATGTTTGAAATTTGTGTCGTTATAATCAATGGATTATTTATATTTTTCCAAACAAAAACTTTTTTGCGTAAAGGGCATGCGCAGGGAAGGGTAAGGCGCGGGCGGGGTGCATGTACCGGCCAGGCTGCCTAGCAGCTCGTTTGTTTTCTATACATTATTACTCTATACATACATATAGTAATAAGTGCGACAAACACAAACAGCGAGTTTTTAATCGCTCTACTTTATTTTTCATAGTAAAGAAAGCAGTAATATAAAACTTAAGTAATTAATGGTGATATAACGTATGACTACACCGTAGTCCGTAACGGACTGCAACGGCGGATCTGTGTGTCACGGTTAACCTAGTTTACCATATAAACAGTATTTTGACAAATTGTCACAGATCATTTGTAACTAATAAATATGTAATTTATGCATCAAGGCGGTTTGTTTACAGAGTGCCAATCGTGAAACGCGAAAATCGAAATTTCGTTATCTGCCTCTCGGTTGGACTAGCAAAGAGCCGGGCTGGGCTTAATAAATTTTTCATCAGATGTCATAATAACGCTATGTTTTTATTAACTTATTGTATAAAATACATACAAATAAGCAACTTTTCTTTAACATTTTTTTTTAACTCAATAGTTTTGAAAGTTATGGGGCCTGAAGGTTGAGTACAATTTGGACTATTTTGGTTGAAATGGTGTCATTATGACACATACTTTTTTTTGTCTTATTGTGTATAATGTACTCAAATAAGCAAGTTTTATTAGAAACATTTTTTTAACTCAAAAACTTTGAAGTTACCTTACTTTGAAGATTGACTACATGGAGTAAAATTTGGACTTAAATAATAAAATGGCGACGGGGTATCATTTTAACGAGTACTTTTTATGATTTTTCCGTAGAGAATACGCTAAAATAAGCGTGTTTTATTTGAGAAACTTTTCTCTAAAATCAAAAATGGCTGAGATAATGGACTCTGAACTTGTATATAATTTGGACTTCGAAAAAAAAAACCATCGACGGGACTACATTATAACGTGTACTTTTTATGATTATTCCGTATATAATATGCTAAACTAAGCGTGTTTTATTTAAAAAACTTATCTCTAAAATCAAAAATGGCCTAGATAATGGACTTTGAACTTGTATATAATTTGGAATTCAAAGACAAAACCATCGACGGGACGTCATTATAACATGTACTTTTTATGATTTTTCCATATATAATACGCTAAACTAAGCTTGTTTTATTCGAAAAACTTTTCTCTAAAATCAAAAATGGCCGAGATAATGGACTCTGAACTTGTATACAGGGTGACTGGTAATTTGACCTATTCCTAAAAAGGGGTTTATTCTAGAGGTAATTTACAATGTTTTTAGCCCAGTCAACCAGGGGTCTAAATTCAGTGGTTTTCGAGTTATTCGAGTTTTTAGTGTTTTTCAAAAAAACGCCATCTTCCGGCCTTAAAATGGCAATTAAAAAGAAAACTACATGAATTAGGATGGTTAATTATTTGTTTACTGGTAGCCAGTGAACAGAAGGTTATTAAAAAAAACATGTCAAACAATTAAGACTTTAGAAATAACAGGTAATAAATCAATAGCTATCGTACTTTAAAAAAAATTATAAATCAATGACGAATACCCTAAAAAATGTGTATAACACTTCACGTAAAAATAACTGAAATGGATTCCTCAATTCATAACCTTTCCGAAAAAGTACAAATGTTGACATGATTCACTAAATTATTGAAAATAATAACCGCGCTGCTGGAGGATGTGCCGCTTGGTACAGGGATGGCCATGATTTACCAACACGATGGCTGCCCAGCTCACTAGTACCGGTGTGTGTGACAGTGGATGGATTGGTCGAGGCGGTCCGATCCCTTGGCCAGCAAGGAGTCCAGATTTGACTCCATGTGACTTTTACATTTTGGGTCACATGAAGGCATTAGTTTACGACAGGCCAATACGATGAGTAGAAGACTTGAGAGGAAGAATTTTAGCCGCTGCTGAAAACATAGAAGGCATGTCGCCGCGAGTAACAATCACCGATGTACGCAAAAGGCTTCGTGCTTGCATTCGAAATGAGGGCAGGAAATTCGAACAAGATTTGTAAATTATTATGTTTATTTTTAAGATTTTAGTGTGGTGTTCATTGTTATTATTAAGATTAATTTTTAGTAAAATTATATTAAGATGTTATTATGATTTATTTTAAAATTTAATTTTACTCAGAAAATGGTTGTTTTACTTTCTTTAATCTCTCTACCATCCATAATTTAAGTCATGAAACACACACAAAAACCGGTTTTTGGTTAGGAATTCTTTATTATGACTACTTTCATAAATTAATAATACCATAACATACGAACACGTCCAAATACTCACCGAAGGCAACCTGTCCTGACCTTGACCTTCAAAAGATAAGATAGGTTACTGGAGGCAAACAAAGGACTCAGGGAAACAAAAGTGACAAAAACAAACTGGTTTCTGGTTAACTTTATTTGTGTTGATTTCATCATCTTTCACAACACACGAACATGTCAGAATACTTCCCAAGGGCAACCTGTTATGACCTGGACCCTCAAAAGATAAAAGTCAAGATAAGATGAAAGATAAGGTAAACCAAGCACACAAAGAGAAACAAAAGTGACACAAACAAACTGCTTTCGGGTCTGGTACGCTTCCAGTACACCCGCTACCTGCTCTGTTATTATTATTATTATTTTCAATAATTTAGTAAATCATGTCAACATTTGTACCTTTTCGGAAAGGTTATGAATTGAGGAATCCATTTCTGTTATTTTTACGCGAAGTGTCATACACTTTTTTTAGGGTAATCGTCTTTGATTTTGAAAAAAAATAAAAAACGTAAGATGGCTTGTGATTTATTACCTTTTATTTCTAAGTCTTAATTTTTATGATATGTTTTTTTTTGTTCGGAGTAACCTTTTGTTCATTGGCTACTAGAAAATAAATAATGAACCATTCTTGTTCATGTAGTTTTTATACAAATGCCATTTTAAGGCCGGAAGATTGCGTTTTTTTTGAAAAACACTAAAAACTCGAATAACTAGAAAACCACTGAATTTAGAACCCTGGTTGGCTGGACTAAAAACATTGTAAATGACCTCTAGAATAACTCCTTTCAAGGAATAGGTCGAATTACCAAACACCCTGTATAATTTGGTTTTCGAAAAAAGAAACCATCGACGGGACGTCATTATAACATGTACTTTTTATGATTTTCCCGTATAGAAAACGCTAAAATAAGCGTGTTTTATTTGAAAAACTTTTCTCTAAAATCAAAAATGACCGAGATTCTCCTCCTTTTTGTAAAGGGTCGGCAACGCGCATGTGACACCTCTGGAGTTGTAGGCATCCATAGGCTACGGCTTACTATCTGGCAGGCCGTATGCTTTTTTGCCACCGTCATGGTATAAAAAAAAGAATAAAATAAAACAAAATAAAGACCAAATAATAACAAAATATAAACAAAAATAAAATAAAAGTAAAACAAAAATAAAACGAAACTAAAACAAAAAATATACGTTACGTTTTCTACCCATACTTCACGATGCTTGAAATCTTCGAAAATGTACTCAAAAATCTAGTCAAAACTCAAACAAACTGTAAGCTACCGCTTAAAAGGTACGTCGGGGCAAGACAAGCACGAGTTCATTGCCCCACTCCCCGACTACCCGCGCCCCGCTCCACCGCTCAGTTCCTTTGTCGAGTATGTCAGCTAGATCACCCCGCTTGCGCCTCCGTGAGCAAGTACCTACATCGTAACTGCTAAGATTCCAGCGCCTGGTTGACCCATGGTTTAACTTGTTAAGAAGCGAGCCGGGGGTCTATTTCTAGTAGTCACTACAGAAGCACGCCGAACAGGCTTGCCATGAATGTCACGCGCTATAGTTAGGACTTAGTCTGAACGCAAATATTGTTTCTGTTTAATTTTTGTCGAAATATCATTGATGAAAGTGACACATATTGAAATATCTACTTTAAAATCCCTATGTGATTATTATAATGTGAACTCTGGTGATTTTAATAATTTATTGAAACGATCACAGCCTAAAAAAACGAATTTACCAAGAAACTTAAATTTTTACTTACATATTGATTTTATTGACGTATTTTAAGGTGATGATATAGTTAATCCTTATTTTATTAACTCTAATTTTTTATACGAAGTTTTTTAGCGTTGTCATACTATATCAAATTGCACTCGACGTAAATGACACAAACTGGTTTTGTGCAACAATAAAACTGTTCTAAATACAAAACAGTTATATTTTGTAACTCTAATATTCTTTTACTCAAGTTATGGCAAGCTAAAAAAGTTAACCTCAAATTATTGAATTACAAAAAAAGCACCAATTGAATATGACACAAAACGCACTGAAAGATTCTCATGTACACACTGTATTTCCAACTTCAATAATAAGTGACTTTAGAATTTTCGAAACTTAACCCTCAAAATATTGCCAGTGGGACGGGACTATATGGCCACCATTTTAGATATGTTGACAGGACATTGGGAATCCCATGGCAGAGTTTGGTGTTTTTTTTTAGTAGGTGTACGTAGGTATCGAACCATGGATGTATATGAAGTGGATCTCATTCTTCGGTCACAAAGTGAGGCCGACAGAGAAGCTTATCTAAGGGGGTGTCTCGTTTTGACTAAGGAGGTAATGACGTCATCAGACAATCAAAATGTGAATATGTGTCAAATGTGACAATTTTGTAACGAGTGCGAGTGAGGCACCGCCCCCCACTATTATGCTCTCTATCGGACCATTTTTAGTACTTTTAAAGGTTCCGTAGCCAAAATGGCATAAACGGTACCCTTATAGTTTCGTCATGTCCGTCTGTCTGTCCGTCAGTCCGTCTGTCCGTAGCCATTTTACTCGGAAACTATAAGACGAATAAAATAAAATTTAGACATAAGGTGTATTTTTCATGCCGCTATTTAATTATTTGTGATGAGACACCGTGTTCGTGACGAACATTTCAATTCACATTTCTTTTACATTGAATTTGTTTCTAGTGCATTTCACTCTCTCGTCTTAAGCGCGAGTTAGATAGAACTCCTGCAACGTTCTACATTGAATTTAAATTCATTTTTATGGCATATGTCAATTGCCTCAACCAGATTATTTGTTACAGTTGATGACAAATCAGACGAAATATATCCGTCTCCTTTTTACACACCGTGAATGTCACGTAATGAAAGAGGTGGAAATACCAACTAAAATTAATACACATAGAATTTGATGATCATTGCTGCTTTTTTCACTGATTCTTAGTGTTGTCATACTTTTGGTCGCTGTACATTGCTACTGCGTTCGTTGGCTGGCCAGACTATATGTAGTTAAATTGAAGGAGAAAATATTTTTATGGGGGGCGCTCCATGTAACTAAATTACAAAAAACAATTTTTCCCCTAATGTCAACATGTTGCACATCAATCGATAGGTGTTTAAAAATAACATTGAGGTTTTTTTTTGAACATTTTGTGATTTAGTGAATATTTTCAGAAATAATCGCCTCGAAAGTCAGAAAAATTGAGTGAACCGGGGACCCGTAACATTTGAACCCTAAGTCCATATAATATACTTAAAAAAATTTGAGAAGATTATCTTATTTTTTTATTACATACTTTCTACGAAAATTGTTTTGAACATTATCAGTTCAGCCATTTTTGAGTTATCTCCAAAAAACTTCTTCCATAGGTATCAGATACGACCTTCTGGTATTAGTTTGGTTCTTATTCCATTGAAGGTACGGAACCCTCTATTATGCGTGGTCCGACACGCATTTGACCGGTTTTATGCTAGTCGCCTATGAACGACTCTTTTACTCGGTAATAATTTTCAACTGTGGCTAGGGCACCGAGTAAACAATAGTACTATACAGAGTTTGACGTTACGAATCATGTTGTCCCTTCTTCACGGATGGCAAGTTCTCTTTCTCACTTAGGCAAACGTATCGGATACTAGTTGTCAAATTCAATGACAGAAATGCACATCCTTGGTTAGGGACAAGGTTTAAGAAAAAGATCCACTTCATATAAATCCGTGATACGAACACAGATTACACCTTGTTAGCCCGCCCCTTGTAAATTTATCAAACATCTTATCGGTTGGCTTCCATATAGCGATATAGAGCCCATCTTCGAGATCATGAAAAAATAAGTCTTACTAGGTCTTAAATGGGCGCTAGTATGTATAACACGATGTAAATTGTTCTTGAATAAATATCATATCATATCATATGGCGTCAAGTTGAAAATACAAGAAAATAACGTTAATTAATCAGTGGTTTTACCGCTCCAAATTTGTACTCACGGTAAAGTCTACTTCAAATAACCTACATACCAAATTCCGGTGGGAGCATACAATAGGCATGGTGAATTTTTTTCATATATGTATCAATCGATTCGTTTTGTTGTGAGGATCAAATGTCTATATAGGGCCGTGTCGTTAAATGGTTGCAACGGAAGACCAGTGCTGGCCCTGCCGGCATTTAACGCTGAATTGCGACGATTTCGTGGCAATTAATGTTTCGGGTTGTATATGTTATTGTTTATTATGTTTTTTGTAATTGTCATGAATAAATCTTTCATTCATTCATTCATTCATCCATTCATGTTTCTAAAAGAATGCTTTAAATGTTCATCACTATATTTTTTTATTAAAAAAAAATGGTATTCAATATTTATATGACGTTCTAAATAAAACAATTTTTTTTAACGTCCTAGAACGCAATTTTTTTTATGGAAGTTACAAAAACTATTTAAAACGGGGTATTTACCATGGGTATTTGTTTTGTCGAGGTTCCGATATGTATTATATGTATCGACATGTTAGAAACTAACAAACGAGGATGGTGGCAGCGTTTCTCCGCTGTATCGCAAAACTTATGAGTTGAGCGAGGAAGCTGCCAGCTCTTTTTGCGTTCTTTAAAAAGTTACTGAGCACTGGGTCCCCACGCGCCAAGGGTCTCGACTACGAAAGGTATAAAAATGTTTTATGGGTCTTCAGTTTTTCAGCTTCTTTGGCCACCGCACCTGCTTGTTTATTGGTTCCGGTGAAGTGAGAAGCCGCCAGTGAGTCTACGCATATAGCATCCCACAGGCACGCATGTGGCATTTACTTAAGTACCGCAAGAACACCTGTGTGGAGCACAAACACGGACTCAAAGCCGGAATCAGATTTCAATCAATCAGGTGCCGGTCCAGATACTATACGGTTTAAGTCATTTATTTCTCAAAAAGATTTACATAAATCACTTACTGAGAAAACAATATTTATCTTAAAGCTAAATGGGAGAGGGTAGAATGCAAAAACTGGTGGAAGAGTTAAGAACAAAGGCGCTCGGTAACACCAAGCGCAATGCAACAATGTAGTGTTGTGCATAGGGACCAGTTAAACCGAACTACCCGTTGCGTTCACTGGTAACTTACATATGATTTGTGTGTATTCATTAAGTGCATATTTTGTGGAAAAGCCTTAGAAGACGTTTTTATTTTAGTTTTTAACTTTTTTATGCTATACATTTTTGTACATTTATATATTTTTTCTTTTTCTTTTTTCTTATGGTATTTTAATTATTTAATGTTATTATTATTTGACTTATTTCTATCCAGTAATAATGTCAATATTTCTGTACCCATCCTTTTCTATGTATATGAATGAAGGATGAGCAAGATGTGTAGAGAAATAATGTTATTACTGACAGTGTCTGGAAAAGCTGTCCACCCGTCACCAAACAGGAGGTTTGGTGACGGGTAAGCCGGTAGCCAGTGCTGCGGCTTAGGAGTGAGTGACTCAGAATAAATTTGGCACAATACGTCGTCCCAGCTCCAATGGCAATTTGGATGGGTAAAAACATCCTGACCCGCCAACCACTTCAACAAGTTTTTTGGCCTCCTCTAAGCCCACAGTTCCATGGTTTGGGGGTCCTGTAAGATTTTAGTGACTTTACCTACGAGGCTGGCTGAGCTGTAGACGGAGGAGTGTCTGATGTTATGAGTGTTGATGTTATGAAACCGACTATTTCTTAAAATGGTCTTAAATCCTTATGCGCCCACCGGTATGGACTTAAATTTGGTATTTTCTTACTAAACGGGTCTTAAAGCTTCTGTAAAAATTTCGAGCAGTAAGCTCAAAAATAAATTAATGCTCAACAAATTGCGATTTCAACTTCTTAAAACCTTATACGCCCACCGTAATGGCCTTAAATTTGGTAAGTATGTAGATTTTGTGGGTGGTTAAGTAAGTGGGCTTCGCCGTGTGTCAAAATTTAAGCGTAACGATAAATTAACGTATTTTTTTCGTATTTTCAACTTGACGCCACACATACTAGCGCCCATTTAAGACCTTTAAGACTTATGTTTTCAATATCTCCGTGATGGGCTCTACAACGCTGTCAACGCTAAATGGAAGCCGACCGGTAATTTTAGATTTTTGATAAATTTACAGTATAGCCGGCACCAGTATCTATAATGTTTAAGTAGTGAAGTATCAGATGTCAAACAATCCTTTAAGGCACTGACTACCAGGGTACCAATAGTAATGATGGAGGCGACCTCTAGTAATTGCCCCCACGAAACTTTTGCGCGAAGTTGATTTCTGACTATTCAAACTAGGTAAGATGCCTACTAGAAGTAATTATAAAATTGATATGATTTTAAGACATTTTCACTGAGAGCACATTAATATTTATAATTTTTATGATTTTTAAGTGTAGGTACTTATTAAAAATATATAACTGTTAAAATATAATATGGTTGGCATTACCTATTTAACCTCAAGTTCAATTAACATGCACAGTGTGAAATTTTACATCAAAATCGGACATGCCATTAACCTGAGGCAGTTTATGGCATAAATAGATAGCTTTAGAGGTGTTCGACGAAATAGCAAGGTCTGTCTATGCAAATGAATGATACTTTTTAAGATATTCATATTAATGTGCCGACTTACATTTTTTTTTAAAGTGAAATTCTTAATTTTCTCTAAATGCTTTAATTATTGGCTTGAACTTTACTGCTTATCGTCAGTATATTGTTACACAGTATTTAAGTTTCAAATAGCAATGTCCCTAATCCTTAAATAACAAATATATCGTACTTTGTACAAAAAAACTAAATATCTGTCTTATTACCTTTTGATACTGTAAGCGAAGTTAGTTTCAAGAAAAAATATTCTTTTACTTAATTAAAAAATCATATCAAAAATTCATTAATTATCGTCTCTAGATTTGGAAGTTATTAAACTTCTATGTTTTTCTGATAATTCTGATCTTTAGGGTTATCACACGACATTTAGTTTAATAAAACAGAAATCGAATAACAGTAATTACTGTAAAATTACCTAACTATGCTCCGGTCATCCAACTGGTTATTTATTATCAATGATATTTACTATGAATGGGTTATACTCTAACAAAATGAGCACAAAAAATACTTCCAGAGTTTGGCCATAACCTAACAAAGATTCTTTTATGTTTATCTATTTTGACAATCATTACATCTTTGTCACTCTCATTGTTAGAAAATTACAGTTTGTCTCTTTCCCACGCGGGTGACGGGAGTCATTGACACGTCCGCATCTCTCGCTTGCCGGAGCGTGACTAGCGACAGTTGTTTGAATTCACTCATATTAAGTGCTTCACTTTTGGAGCGTGCATAACCCATCTGTCATTATTATATATCATAGGTTATTATTAGTAGGTTAGTAGGTAGTCTGTGATTGGACACCATACGTATAGATCGAGAACTTCACGGTGCTTCAATTTGACCCATTTCCTGCTGCCCAATTGAGCTGAAATATAGCGTAGCTACTTAACTCAGATGACATTACAATGTTTTGGAACCATGATGCTGCAGCTGGTCTGATGATGGAGATCTGGAGGTAGCCATAAGGACTAGGTTATATAAAACAATGCATTCATTGTGCTTAGAGGTTTGTTAGAATCGTCTCGATGAGTAGTAGACGAGACGACTGTTGAAAGAAAAGTATAGTCGGCGATAAAAGCTTGTCTTAAAAATTTTTTTTTTGTCACAAAACTTTATGACGCAAACGCTCTATGGAATGAAAAAAACAGTGTGCATGCATGCCTACATGGTACAACTCTATCCTACAAGCTAACGCGTGAATAAACAAGTCAAAACTTTTACTAAATTATTTTGCACATGTGTGAATAAAGCGACATTTTCCCATACTGTTTTTAAAGGAAAAAAAGTGAGTGAGAAAGTGAGAATAAGATCTCTTCTGATACCTGAATGACCCTGATACCTGTATGAAAGTTTTCTAGGATTTGAATTACTTCGTCCATCACACCCCGGTCACTTTTCTCTAATTTAAATTAAGTAGGTTTTATAGGTAGATACACAATTTCTCAATCGTTATAAAATATTGGAGTCCTCTGATTCCAATAGACTCCAATACACAAATTATGGTGGTTAACGTCACGTTTTTTTAATTATGTACCCTTTTCGTAATAATAAAATGCTATGTGGTAACTTTGCTATGTTAGATGAATCAGGCGCTTTACCAAGTAGCAGCCCTAACACAAATATTTAATTTGCTTTAAATTCTAAATCCTTTCATTAACGTTATTCAAATTAATAATGTCGACTAAATATGGTATAAAGAAGTCTCTAGTTAAGAATTAATTCCGCATACCTTAGGATTTTTATTTAAAAAAATTAAATAGTTTAACTATTAAATTGCAAATTTCTCAGATCAGAATAATTTTTTAAGGATATTTTTGGTCTTAAAATTATCAGTCGGAAGAGATATAACGTTTAATATTACACGAAAGTTTATAAAGGCACGTATTCATGAAATATTACCAATTCTATGATTTTTTTGGAGTTTCTGAAAGCAATCTTAAAAATGTGGTTTCTTGAAAACTATAAGGAATTAACTAGTGGGGATAACATATTTATATTTAGTATTAATTGAGCTTTATATTACGCTATTATTTAACCCATGTCCGATTTTTATGTAAAATTCCACACTGTGACATGCCATAAAAGAAATGTCGATATCTGGCCGAGGAGCGAATGGATAAACATCAAAAAGTGCGATGAGTTGTAGGTGTTCTTCCACCCTGCTGTTGGGAATATCTCTACAGTACCCTGCATTCACTGTGCTCTGCATTATTTTGTGTAATTTGGATGCTATGTTAGAGTAGATTTCCTCAGATTAAGCAAGCCACTAGCAATAAATCTCCTACAACGCCTTGACTGTATGCGGCTGTATAGCCATTCCCCATGTACATGTGCATGTGGGATACTACATGCGAAGACACACTGGCGGCTTCTCACCTCACCGGATCCAATAAACATACAGATGCGGTGGCGAAAGCAGCTGAAAAACTGAACACCCTTAAGAAAATCGATGTTTAAAGAAACAAGTATGTATAGTTTAAAGTGCCATGTGTAACCATATCAATTCATTATATAAGAAATATAATATGATATAATATTGGAATATAACTTACACGTAAGGCAGTCAGATACACAATTACATTTACTTTTAGTAAACGTCAACTTCTTTTTTGAAATGAAGACCCATTGGTTTTAATATCCCGAGTCACCTAAATAGTAATTCAAAACTTGGGTCTTGTTAGTGGCAATTAGTTATAATCATGAGGATTATGACTAGTACTACTGTGTACTGTATTTATTTACCTGATATGTTTATATTTCCATAACATCCTCAACTCTCAGGTTTAGGAATACCTTTGTAATATAAGAGTCTTACATTAGATTAGAATCTATGAAGAATATGTGTAAAATTGTTTGAAGGGTCTAAAACCTTAGTTAAGTTAGGAGGCAGTAGTAGGAGCCAAGTTTGAACCCGCGATCCTTAGAGCGTAAGTCGGGCGTCTGGCCGCCAGGCTACCAGAGTTTGTTTTGATAATTACTATACTGTTGCTCCATTTTTCTACTATGTTTATCTGCGTGAAATATCAAATGTCAAACAATCCTTTAAGGCACTGACTTCCAGGCTACCGATAGAAATAACGGCCTCCTAGCCCAGTCGGTAGTGACCCTGCCTACGAAGCAGGAGGTCCCGGGTTCGAATCCTGGTCAGGGAATTTGTTTGTGTGTTTATCACAGATATTTGTTCCTGAGTTATGGATGTTTTCTATGTATTTAAGTATTTATCCATATTTATCTAATATATATATATATACTCGTCGTCTAGTACCCATAACACAAGCTTTACTGAGCTTACTGTGGGCCTAGTTCGATTTGTGTAAGATTGTCCTATAATATTCATTTATTTCTCGAATTTAATTTCTTTTCTGATGTTTTTGAAATGCCTCAAACTTTCCATAGACGTTGACGTAACAAAGACTGCAGCACTATAAGTAGGTATTAAAACAGACCAAAACATTGCAAAATTAAATAATTATATTATTAGTAGTTAGGTTTTCTTATTAAAATTATTTTCTTGTGTATGAATGCTTTTTCACCACATCAGCACCACCGCCTATCTTGATTTTTTTAAAGCGTCAGTAAAATTGTTTTTTTTTCACAAGGGAGAACAGTAATTACTTTACGTTATAGAACGATGATTTTGAACCATAAATATTTGGCAGAATTAATTTGTTTTGTTTTATGTATTTACCTAAGCTTATATTTTTGTGCCGTGGCGTGGTGAAAAATGCTGTAATACTCTCTGCAGCAGTTTGTTTGCTTCTAGTGCCCCCCGCAATGCTCAAGATACCACTTTTTTAACCATACACTCGTTATAATTTTGTAATCTTTCACTTTTTCGGGTCTCGATATAAACACGTGAGATAGATATCAAGGTTGTATTCTTGATATTATAATTTATTTACACTAAACCTTTTCTACATAATATTGGATCTACGTAGTCGGTTTACAAGTCAATGTATTGTTTTATTTCTTGTCACAAAAAACATTTATTGGTTACAAGAAATCTTAAAATCATTCATACCAGTCATTTTTATTCAATATGTAATATTTGTCACATATCTTTTACCCAAAGCACAGGTTTCGTCATAGTTGCTACACCCAAAAATGCATCGTCAAATCTAAAAAAATGCTTGTAAGCTGTCTATGTAGACTACCCTAGTTCTAGCCTAGTATTTTAGCACGAAAATACACGTATGATTTACACACATACTCACACACGTATTTAGTTTCAAAAGACATTCAGAGATGTCGCTTTCAAATGAGTTTTCATAAAATGCTTCAAGGCTCTCTTTACCTACTAGAGGTAAATAAATGCCTTACGTGGGATTCCCATAATTTACTGACGTCAACGTCAAAACAATAAGATGGCGCTCATGCCAATAGAGAAATTCCTCTAGCGAGACCTGTTGATTTTGACGTAGGTAGTTAGGTGAATCAACTGTCACAAAAGTGTGATATCATAGTTGTCTCGCATGCAACTGTCAGTTATGCCATGTCGAATAGACTCCCTGCTTATTACAGACATGTAAACATCATTTCATAAACTGTAAACGTTTGTATGTCGAATCGATTTTAAATATGTAAGAAGGGGTAGTGGAAGAACTCCCGGGGAGGTATTTTGAGCAGCTGCCGAGCCAAGACGAGGACCCGGTCTTCTTCTCGTCCGGCCAAGTAAAGAAGATCAACACAAGATGCAACCCAAAGAAGGCACCGGGCGCAGACGCGGTCCCGAATGCGGCCCTGCGTCATCTGTCACGGCACACCATTGTGGCGATGACCCGCCTCTTCAACGGGATCGTGCGCTCGGGCCACTTTCCAGAGACCTGGAAACTTGGCCGGGTCATCATGCTGCCTAAGCCGGGGAAGGACAGAAGGAGACCGGACAGCTATCGGCCGATCACCTTGCTCAGTACCATCTCCAAAGTCTTCGAGAGACTCCTGCTCGAAAAGCTCCAGCCTCACATCGAACCCAGACCGGAACAGTTCGGCTTCCGGTTCGAGCATTCGACAACTCTGCAACTCAAGCGAGTCCTTTCGTACTTGGCCGAGAGGGTGAACTAGAAGGAGCACGTCGCCGCGGTCTTCCTCGACATGGAGAAGGTGTTCGACAGGGTCTGGCACGAGGGCCTGTTGCCAAACTGTCGACGTCTTCGGCCCCAAGTCGAGTCGTCCGAGTGATACGCTCCTTCCTGACGGAGCGGAAGTTCCAGGTGGTGGTGGAAGACGCCATTTCGTCAGAACGCCCGATACTTGCGGGCGTTCCTCAAGGAAGCTGCTTGTCCCCAGCGTGCTACGCCCGCTTCACTGACGACATCCCAGTGATGGTCAGCGTCAAGCTGGGGCTCTTCGCGGATGAGGCTGCGCACTACGCGGCGTCCATCACACCAGCCCATGCCGCCATCAAGATACAACGCCAGCTTGACGCCCTACCAGATTGGCTGTCAAAATGGAGGCTCCCAGTGAACGTGGGCAAAACTCAAGCACTCCTATCTGGAGCTACCAAGCATCCTCCAAACCTCCAGCTCCTCAGGGAGGAGATACAGTGGTCGCCGACTGCCAAGTACCTGGGAGTCACAATAGGCTAAATATGAAGAGGCACAGCGAGGAAGTGGTGCGGCGAACTAAGACAGCGCGCGCCAAGCTCCGACCGGTGTTGAGAAGCAACCTCCCCTACAGCACGAAACTGGGGATTTATAAAACTTACGTCCGATCCAGGCTGACGTACGCGGCTCCTGCGTGGTAAGCCAGGACGGCTGAGTCAACCAGACGGAGACTCAGAGCGCAGGAGACCATCAGCCTGAGGACAATAGTCAAAGCCCCACGCTTCGTGCGAAACATCTCAATATACAGAGACCTGGGACACCAAACACTGGATGACTTAGCCGCCACAGAGGGTAATACCCTGAAATGGCCTCCTCACTCCCCCCCCCCCCCCCAAAGGGAGTGGAAGATGATCAGTACAGTGACGTTAACTATCATTTTTTAAATAGAATCGACATAGAATTCGTTTACAGTTTATACGTGCAAAATAAAATAACATGTGTTGGATGATTTAGATACCGTATATAAGTGATCTGGCCTCAACAAATTGGTAAAAAGATTGTAATGTCTTCAAATAACTAAATTGCTAAAAACCTGCTTATTACAGATATGTTAAACATCATTTCATAAACTGTAAACGTTTGTATGTCGAATCGATTTTAAATATGTAAGAAAACGCATAAACTGTACGCCACATTTATTCGTCAGAAAATGATCAAATAGTAGATAAATATATGTTCACCACTCCACCTCGCAATCGCGCTATTATATCCCTTGAAAGCGGTGGAGAAAAACGCATTTTATCTACATGTGGGGAAAGTAATTTGGTACAAGTTTTGACTTGTTTTTTCACGTTATCTGGCAGGATGTACTTTAAACAGATGATTTTGAATTATACAATTTTGAAAGCATTCATTTGGTTTTAATTTTTTTATATTTTAAATCCTATATTTTTCCTATGGTGGTGTGGGGAAATATTTTGTAGTATAATCGGCAGCAAAATTTGTTCAACCTCTCTTGCCTTGAAACCCTCGCACGCTCAAGGTTCCGTTTTTTGAACCACTCGCTTGTGGCTCAATTTTGGAATCGTTCGCTGGCTCGAGTCTCAATAAAAGCACGAGAAGTTAAACGTCAACTTTGCCCCTTGTATAATAAATAATCTATACATATAATAAACGCGTAAGGAGAAAAAAAATGTACATTGAAGATATTCTAGAAAAACTTGTTCGGGGGGTCTTAGAAACGTTGACTGAATACATTTCAGTGATTTTTGGAATTCTTGACTGTCTGTCTGTGAATTTGTCCGCGCACTACGTAAAAACTACTGCACAGAATGTTATGAAATTTTGTATAGTAACAGTTTATACCCCGGAACAACATATAGGGTAGTTATTATTCTGCTTCATACATCAACATAATTTTCATAAAAAATAGTTCTCAAAAGTGGTCACAGATGGCGCTGAATAGGTACCCTATATATATACTGTATACAAACATTATTTAAGGACGTCTAGATTAAATTAAGCGATTCAGTCTGTTGCGTTCCGCCGAGGTTTAAACCATGGATTTTTAAATGCTTTCCCAATTTAAGGATTGCGGGTTAAATATTTTTAAAACGTGTTACTTCGTTTTGGACATTGTAAGTATCCGGACATATAGTGTGATCCATTAATACCTGGAGGTACCTTAAAGTTACTGAAGGTACTGAAACCTACTTACAAATTATACGTCAAAACGAATAAAACAGGTAGTTAAGACTTATCCATTTCGATTTACCCGACAGCAAAAATTGTACCGTTTTTGAAATCAATATGTTTTATCTCGCTTTAACACCACGGACCACGCATAATGGAGGGTTCCGTAGCTTCAATGGGATAAGAACCAGACTTATGCCAAAAGTTCGTATCTGATGCCTATGGAAGAAGTTTTTTGGAAATAACTCAAAAATGGCTAAACCGATAATGTTCAAAACAATTTTCGTAGAAAGTATATATGATAACGCGCATCTTCTTAATTTTTTCATATTTTTTGAAATTACGGTTCAAAAGTTACAGAGGGGGGACGCTATCTTTCGAAGCGATTATTTCTGAAACTATTCACTTAATCACAAGATGTTCAAAAAAACCTCAATTTTATTTTTAAAGACCTATCGATTGATGTGAAACATGTTGATATTTGGTAAAAACAATTTTTTTTAGTTTAGTTACATGTATGGAGCACCCCCCAAAAAAATATTTTTTTCTGCAATTTCACTACATAACTAAGTAGCAGCATACAAACTACACCTTATGTTTAAATTTTATTAAGATATGTCTTATAGTTTCCGAGTAAAATGGCTGTGTCATATGACGGACGGACAGACGGACATGACGAAAACTATAAGGGTTCCGTTTAAAGCTAAAAGGGTAGTCATGAATCTAGCAATTACTAGCTGCTAGCTGTCACGCTGCTGCTGAATTAATTTTCGCTGCGACGCTCCGGGCCTGGGTCTACTCGGTACTCGGCCTATGGCTTTCGCAGACATTGCCGCTCACCCTCGGGCCTTATTACACTTCACCATTGAGATATGTCCGTTCCCGGCCATGCTGCTGCTGAAGCAATTCTCGCTGCGACTCTCCGGGCCTGGGCCTAAGCGGTACTCGGCCTATGGCTTTCGCAGACATTGCCGCTCACCTTCGGGCCTCCGGCACTCAGATTAGCTAAGATTCTTCGCCATTGAGTTTTGTCCGGATTATATTATGTTGCTGCTGCTGGAGAAATTTTTGCTGCGACGCTCCGGGCTTGGGCCTACGTGGTACTCGGCCTATGGCTTTCGCAGATATTGCCACTCATCCTCGGGCCTTAAGACACTTCACCATTGAGATATGTCCGGTCCCTGTCATGGTACTGCTGCTGACCTCGGCCCTACACGGTACTCGGCCTTTGGCTTTCTCAGACGTTGCCGCTCACCCTCGAGCGACGGCCCTCGGGTGCGCTAAGACACTTCGCCTTTAAGTTATATCCGGTCCCTGTCATGATGATGTTGAAGAAGTTCTCGCTGCGATGTTCCGAGCCTGAACCTTACGCGATACTCAGCCTTTGACTTTCACATATATTTCCGCTCATCCACATGTCCACAGCCCTCGAGTTTCCTAAGACACTTCGCCATTGAAGTATGTCCAGTCCCTGACATGCTGCTTCTGCTGAAGCGATTCTCGCTGCGATCCTCCGGGCCTGGGTCCTGCGTGGTACTCGCCCTATGGCTTTCGCAATATTGCCGCTCACCGTATCACGGCTTCGGCGTTCGGGTTCACCAAAAAACTTGACCATTGAGTTTTGTCGGGACCCTTTCATGCGCCTGCTGAAACAATTCTTGCTGCCTTTGGCCTTATTAGATTTTGGCCTGCTGCTGCAAAAACTGTTTTCGCTGGGACGCTCACACGCTATCTCGCGCCAGTACCTTCAGCTTTTGACCCTCTGTTCGAAGCATATTCTCCTGCAGGAACTCGGCCATTAGCATTCGCAGGTGTCGACGCACGTCTTTTAGTCAGTTATCTTTATCACGGACGAATGAACGGACGAATACATTTAGATAGATATTTATATGTATAACGCGTAAATTTTACACTAATGGCCTGGATAATAAATGAAAATGACAAAACCTTCCACACACGCGGGCGAAGCCGCGGGTACAGCTAGTAGATAAATAAACATTATGGAATAAATCTTACAAAAATCGACCTAGTCACACAGTAAGCTCAATAAGGCTTGTGTTATGGGTACTAGACGACGATATATATAATAAATAGGTATGAATAAATATTTAAATACATAGAAACATCCATTATCAGGAACAAATATCGGTGATAAACACACAAATAAATGCCCTGACCAGGATTCGAACCCGCGACTTTCTGCTTCGTAGGCAAGGTCACTACCGACTGGGCTAGGAGGCCGTTGAATAATAAATAACTATTAAGTTCATATAGTTAAGAAATGAATAGTCCAATGGACAAAGACATCTTTGATTGTAATAATCATCGCCAACGTTCATTACTGTCTGAAGCATAAAGAGCAACGAGCTGCAGTCGCATTTCCATAGCGATTATCACAGACAAAACCGTCCGCTAAGGTGCATATCTATTCGTACAATGTAGCGCGATAATGCCTAATATCGCCGTTTCCACCCGGCCGCGCAGCGCGCTTGCTTAATCTGTGTGTTTCATTTCGTTTCAATAGATTTCAGCACCGTTCGGAGGTAGAATAATAGTTATCGTATTTTTATTTAGAACACACGCTAATCGTTGTTTTTATTCCAGGGGCTGTATTCTAACGTATAAACACGATCCAACTTCAATACAACTCCAATGCATTAACAACGCAATACAGCTACGGCATAAACATCTGAATCAGAAATATCAGAATTTGCTTGAGAAATATTCCAACGCAACTCCAATACAACTTCAATATTGGTTGATTGTTTGTTGTGTGTTGGAGTTATGTTTGAGATAGGTTGTGTATTATTAATGTATTTTAAAATTAGAATCCGGCACCAGTTTGTACCACTATGTGCCACATGTATAATTTCGTCTAAATTATCGATATCCCTTCAGCTGTGGCGGGTCCCTCTCAGAGATGCTGTTGGATTGCTAACATCTGTGGGAGTCAAAATGGAGAATTTTGCACATCTGTGGACCCCCAAGAGGGATTCGCCACAGACCGATATATTTAGGGGTCCAACCTACACTAAAACTGCATTTCCCTAGGTTTTTACGCCATAATAGCCTTTATTTTAACAAAAACCTTTATTGAATTAAATTTCCTACTTATTTCACGTACTTTTGTACTCTTGTACCTAATAATTATGTTGAGCTAGCATTATTAATGGTATTCACCTAATTTTAAAATAGATTTTGGACCATATTTTTAAAATAAACCACTTTTTGGCATAGAAACTGTGTTATATTACAACTTCATAATACTCTTTACAAATAATATTCGTGCCTTTCATACAAATATTTTATACAATCAAATGTAAAACAAAAATGGTGTACATATATACGTTATGCACGGAGTTTTCGTCTACAGCGCTTACTCTAACGACCGCTTGCTACTTGTTTTGCTTTATTGATATACCAGTTTTAAAGAAGTAGAAAGAGAAGTAGTTTATCTGTGTGACACGTGACCAGGACCCCCAAGCGGGATTCATAACAGATGTTAACAATTTGACAGCATCCACGAAAGGTATTCGCCACAGTTTAGGGAAATTCGCTATTTTGACTCCCAGGACTGAGGGAATATGTACATAAGATAAGAAATATACTTAAATACTTCGATTGCCTTGCCAATTTTACACGAGATAAGTATCAAGAAAAACTCACCTACAATCAAATTACAGGTATACTTTAATGAGTCGAAACAAATCAATTCAATCACAGGCCTTAATAGGAACTAAAATGAGTTTAATTACTAAAAGTAATATTTTAGAACAAAGTGAAATAACAAAGTACCTTTTGCTAGGAAAGCTGATATCTCCGCTTCCACGAGCATATTATTTCGTTTATCCGAGATTCTATGGGCGATCTCGCGGCTTCCACAATTGAAAAATATAATTACGCCCAGTTCACATCCCATCTATTTTGACTGTCTACCGCACTTCAGCACTCTCTGTGGAACTTGGCTCGCAGTAACAAGTGCACAATTTATGGGGTACTGGATATCTGCAGTGCTCTGTGCACCTTTTTATTTATGCGAGCTTGGATCTTTCATTTGAACCTGATAATGACTGTTAAAGCTACTATTTAAAATCGGTAAAAAATATTCGCTGAATAATAAATAAGCAATTAGGCAAAAGCTTGTAATTTATTTAGATTGGATTTAGGCCGGCACCCGTGAGAATTAAAAATACATAATCATGTAATTTTGATTTTAAGCATGTAATTATCTACGCTGTTATTAATTACAACAACAATTACAAACCATCCAAGAGATGTGAACTGAAATTTAAAACGCGCTTTGCACACCGCATTTTTATTCAACTATGTTTTAGACTCTGTCGTTAGAAACAATTTAATGGCAAAATATTATGGATAATGTATAGTACAGCCATGTTGTGACAGTATAACAGCTATACACAACCATGACTATTCTTGTAGCAAAATAAATATATATCGTACGAGAGTCTGGAAATATATTTTTTTAATTTCAACGCCAACAAGAGATCAGTTCAGTTGCGCCATGTTCGTGTGTCAAGTGTCCTATCCAGCTTCCAGACCCTAAGTAAAAACACCTTAGTTAATTTATCGGCATAAATATTATAATTGCTCTTGGACGCCCGATTTATTTCGTAGATACGGGCGCGATCAACAACTGATTGAGTCAATTTCATTTGTCTTGGTGAGAGACGGAACATAAGCTGTGATATTTCAAAATACATTTAGGCTTTAGAAAAAACATTACTTTTAAAAACAACGATAAAGCTTGTTTATTGTTACAACCAATAATGAAGGGTAGAGTTCGCAGAGTGGGCGCTCGGCACACATTAAAGGCGTCGGTACCACGTGGGTGGCGTCGTTGTGAGCCAAATGAAACACAAAGAAACTTATTAAGAACTTCTCAAATAATTGATATTTTGATTGACACCTACGCATTGTGTCCAACAACTTTATATATACTCTCAAACTCTTTTTCTTACTTATCTACAAAGCAATAATAACTGTCTGCAGCTTACTGTAAAATAACCTGCAAGAGTAAATAATTGAGACATATACCAAATATCTATATAGATTCTTAATACAATTTTTTCTTTTAGTAATTCCTGTCAATCAAGTATTTTAAATAGGCACTGAGCCAATTGGTAAAAACAGCTTCAATTGACTTCACGCTGCCTGTCGCAATCGTTCAACGCGGCCTTGCAAAAGGCTAACTTCAGCATGACTATTGGTAAAGCCGTGTTCCAATGTGCTAAATTCTATTATCCTATGGCTGTGTCATTTTGTTACCACGACCGGGGTTTAAGCAAAGATGGGGTGCGGTACCAAGATCTAAATAAGTAGGTCGGGAACGACCTACTTCACTCGCTCCTTAATAAACGTTTGCCACAGAGCAAGATTAAAAATTAAAGGGAAATGTAGATACGGCAGATTTATTTTTAATATTGAATGTAAAAGAGAAAACTTATTGTCTATGTTTTATCTGCTAAAGCTGATTTCGAATAGAAGTACCGGACAACAACAGAACAACGGACGTAGCAAGAAATAGGTACGATTACGAAGGTGCAAATAATTTTGGGTTTATGTGGAACAGTCAAATCTTGCATGCGGAATAAAATACCTAAGTAGAATTATTAACTTTAATAATTCTACTATATTGTATTACTTCTACTATGTTGTATTTTACAACTTGAAATAAATTATGTATATCAACTTTGCTTTTATAACTGAAGCAAGCAATTATTTTTAAAAGTGTAAAGTCGTAGCCGTAGTCACCGCCGTTTTGTACTTTAGCACTAAACATACCTATATTTATATAAAGTTTTTCCCTGGACACATCACACTCCTAATTCAGCATATAACATCATCATTTGGTGCACTCCAATCATTTATTATTATTACATTAGCTGAAACTGTCCAGACACATAATTGCACTTCAAAATATGGAATAGTAAAAAGCACCATTAGTGCGGGTAAACGAACTTTTCGCAGTACTTAATGAACCACATTTTGGAGTTCGCGCGTCGTGTCATATCCACGGAGTTTATAATCTAACGGTTAGCGGTTAATAGAATCGGAAAACCATCACCGATGCGCCTCGGCAGATTAAAGGTTGCGCTAACAAAGTTCAATCAATTTACTGTAATTTGTTGCTCGTGGCGAGATTTTGCTCTTTGGCTAATAAAAGGTGAGCGCAATAATGCCCGTTTACATAAGTCAAGTTCAAATATACTTACTTTCTTTGTTTGCAGATTTTATTTAGATTTTTATCACATACTACTTTAACCCTTTATAGGGCTACGGTCTCAAAAAAGACCACCCGTAACATCATCTTTTTGTATTTTTATTTTCATGTACAGAATTTTTAGGACTATATTGGTGATGGCTTGAATTAAGGATTTTTTTCAGTCTTGTCTGTTAAAGGGTTAAGCAACATCGAGACAGTGCAATGATGTACAAAATTCTTGAAGGCTTGTTGGTAATAAAGTCAAAAACTATTTAATTTATTTTAAATTGTATTGAAACAGTTAAGTGATAACTTGACTTTATTCTTTATTAGTTGAGGTCAGGGCAGCTAAATGGAATTCCAGATTAAATAATACTTTGTTCAGTTACTTCTATTCGAAACATAAAAACACATAAGTAGCTAGTCGCCTAGATAGTTAGTTTACTGTTACCAGTGTTACGAGAAAGTTATTAATATTTCACTTCAGGATTCATTTTAGCCGCATACTAATATCGTAAAGCAATCCAGGTAAATAGTAGTATAGTTAATGCAAAATCGGAACAACCTGAAACCAGGTTAAATTGGTTATAAATAAACACGTACAATGCCTCCCTAGCGCTAAGTATTCGGCTGTCAGCGCCACCGGCTCTCATAACTCAACGCTCTGTACCCGCATTACCAACGTGGGTGCGACGAATACAGGGCTATGCGATCATAGCCCGAGCGTTGGATGGTTAATTCACATCCAGCTGAGTAAAGGATGTACAAAGTTGTTTATTCCTGCTGTAAATTATGTTGTATGTAAAATTCAACAATAAATGCTCAATACGGATAGATGCCTTAGAGCCTTCCATCCTAGCGAATGTCCCAGCTTTTTGCCATGCTTGCATGGGTTCGCTCGGCAACTTATTCCCGAGTATTAGCTGTAGGCACTACTTTTTGCTAGTGACAGCCATCTGACCTTCCAACCTTTAGGGGAAACTAGGCCTTATTGGGATTAGGTCCGGTTTCCTCTCGAAAACGAATAGATGAATATGAAATTTTATTACCCAGCAGGTAAGCAGCATTTGAATAACAGCACTTAATATATAAATGTATAAAATGCATATGTCACCAATGTATCACAATCGTCCACTGTATCACAAACGTCCAAAATCGTAACACGTACACGTCTTAAAAATTAAGTTGTTTCGTTCTGACACACCTATGTAGTTAGTCTAAGCGTAGTCATCCCTCAGCCTATCTGCGTCCATCCCTGGATATTGGTACGTGAACCCGTGAGTCTTTACAGCGAGGCATATTACGGTCGATGCACAATACCCGTTGTTACGGCCAAATCAGACGTGAATGCCTCGTGTGGTAGTAAAAGTCTAGATATGAATTTTTCAACGACTTACACCAGTTATTGTAAAACATATACTCGTATTTGGGGCAAAAAAACGGAATTGTGCAAGCTTACTTGTCGCGGTGCGTATGTATAGATGGATTTTCTTTTTGGGTCAGTAAGGGGAGCAACCAGATCCCGCGCTGCTACGCGAAAATGTTCTTGGGAAACCTTCCCTCAATTTTCAATACATGAAGATTAGCGTTTACAGATTTTGGAAAAAACATCTGTATGTCACCCTGTGGTGCAAGGGAAAGGTCAATTTTATCAAACTTTTTTTTATGCTAATCGATCCCATTCCAAACCAGGATCAAAAGCTTGTATGATACCAAAAAAAAATCGCCACAAATCGAAAAAAGCTTTTCCCATAGGTACAATTTGGATAAAAATAATTTTTTTGTTTACATGCTGTTTCATTATGCCAATCGATTCCGTTCCTGTCCAGTATGAATTTCATAGTGGTCAATTCACGGTAATTTATTAAAAAACCAAATATTAAAAAAAAACTTTTTCTCCATAGGAAACCTATGGAAAAAGTTTTCTTCAATTTGTAACTTTTTAATACATTACCGTGAGTTGAAACCTCGGAAACTATTGATAGGTACTTGCTAGGTCTACGCGCGTCTTTGTCTGCGTAGAATTAGTATTTGTGTAGGTAGCTTACTTTATCATAAATCGCCAGAATAAAATATGCTGGCATTCACTTATGTAGATGCATCAATTATTGCAATTATATATCTAGTACCTAGAATACCTACACTCCTCCTCCCTTTTCATAAGGTTAAGGAATGAATTCTATAATAAAAAGTATCGTATGCCCTTCCTCGGGACTAAATCGCTTAATTAAGATTAAAGAATATTTCTTCATAACTTACACAGTATTACATAAAAAAATTCAGACAATCAAAAAAAAGACGTATAGGTGTAGCACCACGAAATGGACCCTGCTCAGCAAAATGCTAGTTAGTATGTCAGCTAGCGCTGGTCTTCCATAGGGCCCACTTGGTGAATTACAATTATAAATGACTAATTTAATCTAAATCGGTTTAAGCGGTAACAGACAAACACACACAGAGTTAAATATGTTCGCATATATTAGCAAGTATTCTGTGAGTAGATAGATGATATCATTTTTCACTTATCTTGCTCAAAAAGTGTTAAGTTAGTCATATTTAGTTAGTCATAGTAGTACATTTAGCCTATAAGGAAAATATGTATACATATTTATGATTTACTAAATATTTTAAAATGACCTTTCAGAACACTTCACCATATTCCACCAATCGGAATGCTGGATTCTTTTTTTGTGCGTATAAATAATTTAAGTACTTAAAAAAACATATTAATCCACATATGGCAATTTTTATTCTCCGCTACTGTTATTTCGTCCCTAAATTTACGTATGCCATGCGTTGCAGCCCCTTTTCGAAGTTCAGTAACATATGTGAGCAATTAGACTTAATTATTTGGACAGAAATAGAGAAAATCATAAACATCCAAATTGATTGCAGAACCTTCTCGATCGCATCCGTCCCAGTAAGATTTGGTGGTCTTGGTCTACGAAAAATCTCTAGCGTTGCCCTGCCGGCGTTCTTGTCCTCGGTGCATAGTACGTTAACTCTCACTGGAAAATACTCAATCCGTCACTTCGTGGCTGTGAGAGAGAGCGTACTTGTCCGAGGCTAGGGTCCCCTGGAGACTGGCCTGCCCAGGGAAGGATCCGCCTTTCAACACAAATAGCCAAAAACTTTGGGATGGACGGATCTGCCAGCGGGCGCAAAGAGACCTTATCAATTCCGCTACGAAAAAGAGTCAGGACACTGGCTCAATGCCTACCCCTCGGCTAATTACGGAAACCTTCTCGACCCCAACAGTTTCCGAATAGCCGTTGGTCTGCGTCGAGACGCAGACCAACGGCTAATTTAGTAGTCCCACATCGCTGTGACTGTGGTACACTAGTGGACCGGCTAGGACACCACGGCCTCGCCTGCTCGAAGAGCGCAGGCCGCCTGTCCCGCCACGCCAGCCTCAACGACATCAGCCGTCGGGCTCGTAAGTTCGAGCGTGGTGGTAAGTTGTAGACTTATGTTTTCTTAAGTAATTTTTTTTTGTCTTAACTATACGACTTTTTTAAATTACAATATTAATATAAATTTGTTAGTTTTCGCCATGTTAATTAGAATAACAAACATTGTATTTAATATCAACCAACCAGAATACAGCAATGTTAAAATCGACAAATCAGGAAACACAATTTATGTTTCAAAACATGAGGTGTTTTTAGTTCCCACTTCACAATTATTATTTTTTTTGGAAGCGCTATAAATCGTATTTAGAACTCTAATTATATAGTACGATTTTTTTAAGATGTCGGAATAGTAGATAGAACTCCTTAGTAAGATTCCGACATCTTGAAAAATTACTACTATACCGTCGTCGGTGGCATTTATTTCCGGTGTTAATATTTTGTATCTGTGTCTAAGAAGTTAAAAAAATAAAAATACCGTCAGGTTAAACCATAATTTCACCTTAGTTTAGTCATTGTGCGTAAATAAAAAGTATTTTTATCTTATTTTTTTTATTTTATCGCAATTGCAATGAAAATAGTATGTACTAGCTGTACCCGCGGCTTCGCCCGCGTGTGTGGGAGGTTCTGTCATTTTCATTTACTATCCAGGTCATTAGTGTAGAATTTACGCGTTCTACATATAAATATCTATCTAAATTTCATCCGTGATAAAGATAACTGACTAAAAGGCGTGCGTCGAGACCTGCGAATGCTAATGGCCGACTTCCTGCAGGAGAACATGCTTCGAACAGAGGGTCAAACGCTGAAGGTTTGAGCGCGAGGTAGCGTGTGAGCGCTATGTCCCAGCGAAAACTGCTTTTACAGCAGCAGGCCAATATCTAATAAATTGTTTTAGCAGCAGGAGCATAATGAAAGGGTCCCCACAAAACTCAATGGTCAAGTTTTTTGGTGAACTCGAACGCCGAAGCCATGACACGGTGAGCGGCAATATTGCGAAAGTCATAGGGCGAGTACCGCGCAGGACCAGTCACGGAGGATCGCAGCGAGAATTACTTCAGCAGAAGCAGCATGTCAGGGACCAGACATTTTTCAATGGCGAAATGTCTTAGCGAACTCGAGGGCTGCGGACACGTGGGTGAGCGGAAATGTATGTGAAAGTCAAAGGCTGAGTAGCGCGTAAGGTTCAGGCTCGGAACATCGCAGCGAGAACTCCTTCAACATCATTAACGGCCTCCTAGCCCAGTCGGTAGTGACCCTGCCTACGAAGCAGGAGGTCCCGGGTTCGAATCCTGGTTAGGGCATTTATTTGTGTGTTTATCACAGATATTTGTTCCTGAGTTATGGATGTTTTCTATGTATTTAAGTATTTATCCATATTTATCTATCTAAACATATAAAAGAAGAAGTCCTGATCTACCATCAACGCACAGCCGAAACTACTGGAACTAGAAACTTCAAATTTGGTTCAGAGCTTACTTTTATGACGTATGCAAGGGATAAGACGGGATTTTCGGAAATTCCACCCCTAAGGGGATCAAATAGGGGTGCAAAGTTTGTGTAAGAGATTTTTTTTTTGAGCTGAAGACTTAAAAATTCGTAAAACGGTTACGAACTTAAATCCAAAGAAATTGTTTTCAGCGTTTTGCAAAATTCTAACCCTAAGAGGGTAAAATAGGGGTGCAAAGTTTGTATGGGACAAACTTCTGTTTTAGAGTTAGAGACTTAAAACTTTGTAAAAGGTGCAAAGTTCGTATTGGAGAAACTTTTATTTTGTGTTAGAGACTTTCAACTTTGTGTTTTTTGAAAAATTCCACGGTGATCTTTCCGTATTCCTACACTTATTCACTTATTAGGTTCACTACTCCCCAGTAGATGGCGTTACTGGTCTCATCATAAATATGTTTTTGCCGTTGATTGTATTCCATTAAGTAGAGAAAATTTACGTATTTAAAACATTTACATTTAGATTACATTACATAGGGTCACCTGTAGCATGTTAATTATTTTTCATCTTTCGGTATTAGTAGGTACCTATAATAATATTTGTTTGTTGAAATATATTTTTTTTACCATTGTTAGGAAGATGTTTTCCGTCCACGTAGATTTCTTTGTAAGCTGCTGGAATTTTACAAGATTCAACCTCAGTAATATATTATTTATGTACGTAGATTTTTTTCCGTGTTCCGATACTTTTTAATTTATTAGGTACAAAAGTTCTTTACGATTGTCTTAGTCGAGTTGTAATTTTTAATTGCATTAGCGTAGCGTTAAAAAATGAGTAACTACTGAATCTAGAAAGTTGTAATTTGCAGGACGAGTTTAATTTACAATTTGTACAACTAACAAGAAGCGATTTTGAATAATTCAACCACTTGATGGGTGAAAAATGGGTTAAAAGTTTGTATGGGTGGGGTTTAAAATTTAGAGTTAGAGATTTGAAACTTCACACGTTTACTAATAATTAAAAAACAATAAAAGTTATTTCAGCGTGTTTCAAAATTCAACCTCTAACAGATTTTTTTTTTGTGACAGACTTGAAAGTTTGTTTGTTAGCTACTAACTTTAAAGCAAAAAAACCAATTTCAGCGTTTTTCAAAATTCCACCTCAGAGTTGTAATTTGCAGAATGGGTTACATTTACAATCTGTACAACTAATAAGAAGCGATTTAGAAAAATTCAACCCCTAAGGGAGGTTGAACGTTTGTATCGGTGGGGTTTAAAATTTAGAGTCAGAGATTTGAAACTTCGTACGTTTACTAATAATTAAAAAATATAAAAGGGGTTGAAAGTTTGTATAGAGATTTACTAGGAATTATTGTTCCTATTTCCGTTCCATTTCTATGTTCCAGAGTGGACTCTGACAATAGTTTGGTCATCGTATCGGCAAATAAAACCACCACAATATAGTACACAAAGAAGTTACGCAAATAATAGGGTACATTTACGTTATTATTTGCATACTAGCTGTACCCGAGGCTTTGCCCGCGTGTGTGGGAGGTTTTGTCATTTTCATTTACAGTCAAGGCCATTAGTGTAGAATCTACGCGTTCTACATATAAATCTATCTAAATTTATTAGTTCATCCGTGATAAAGAATGACGGCTGCCATAATCTCCGCGCGTTTGAATTAAGTTAAGAACTGATAAGTAAAAAAAACTGGGAGCGATTGATGGATTTGTTATAATTTTGGTGCAAGTTTTAGTAAAATGATAATGAATACAACGCGTTGACTTGAAAATTTTGAGATTTCTTTCATGCCTATTAGAACGCTTTTAAAATTCAATTGTTCATTAAAATTTAAGCGATTGAATAATGTGTTATAAATCAAACCCATTACTTGCCTTCGATAGTTTTTAATATATTTCAGTTGCCATATAACACTTTAATTATCTTTTGGAGGAAGTATATATTTTTTATATGTTTTAAAAACGGCTATCGATAAATCTGTTAGTAAATGTCAGGGGACATACATATAGTTAAATACAATAATCTAATGAAAAGAAATACCACTCGAATTATCTTTTGTTAAACGTATAAATGTCGCTAACAATTTTAATACCTACAGCGACCTCAAAAACAGTTAGAAAAAAGTTTTCGCCATTAGTGCTCAGTGTACTCTTGCTGATACCAAAAAAAATCGGACTTGTGAGTTATGTTTTTTCAGGGCAATTTTACCGTTCCCGTACTCCACTATTACCGGTTTAGCCATTTTTGAGTTATTTCCAAAAAACTTCTTCCATAGGCATCAAATACGACCTTTTGGCATTAGTCTGGTTCTTATTTCATTGAAGCTACGTAACCCATTATGCGTGGTCCGACACGCACTTGGCCGGTTTTTATTGCAATCAGCTGTTAAAGCGAGATAAAACATATTGATCTCACAAACGGTACAATTTTTGCTGTCGGGTAAATCGAAATGGATAAATCTTACGAACTGCATCATTTTCTTCGGAGGTTATAGCGAAAATGCTTTGTTTTTAAATTAACTTTTAATGCATATAAAAGTCCGTTCCTTTATCTAGACGGCCATGGGAAAAAAATTACATTTTTGAGAAAAAAACCTGAAAAACATGGCTTCTCTTGGCAGGCCTCTTCAGAGTTTGCAGTTAGACGTCTGGTTTTTTTTCAGATTACTCAAATAAAGGGAACCTTTCTTATAAAATTTGAATACAATTCAATTCAGTATATCATGTTCAAGACGGCCATGGTAAGAAAAATTGAAGAGTCATCTTGGATAATAGACAAAATACCTTCTGAATATTGCAATTTTTTTGATGAAAACAGGTTTACATTTAATTTTTTTCACGGAAGTCCTATAAATATTCTGCCCTAAAAATATAAATATATTAAAGTTCAGCTATAGATCTACCACGAAAAAAAAAATCATTACTGTAACGCAAAATTTAAATAAAGTGTAATTTTTTGAAGATGACTCTAAATCGGTTAAAAACTTGACAAAACACATCGCGCCGTCGTCTCTGGCTCAGTATGGAACGAGAGCTCACAAACGACGGACCTGTGCTAAATCGTCCTACGCGCATTACGTAAGTTTGCCAGCTAGATACACTAAGAGGCCACTAAAACGGGTAACCTTGTATGAAATCCCCAACACGTAGTGACCTGTTTCCATTGCCCTATAGTTGCGAGAAGTGCGATGGAATTATAAAGATCCTTGAAATAAAAGATTGAAATATTTACTTTACTATAATATTATTATAGTACATTACTTACCAAGGACTGTAAAAGAAAGAAAGCCCGAAATCGCAGGTATTTGTAACCCGAGCCGCAGGCGAGGGTTGTAAATATGCGATAGAGGGCTTTCTTTTTTACTGCCCGTGGTGAGTACACAATTAGCGTAGCGTGCGGTAAAACTCACATTATGGCCAGGTGTGACGTAAAATGATTTTTTATTTGAAAACTAGACAATTTTGTCAATATCGTCATTTTAAAAACAAAGATGGTGGTCATACACTTTACGGTAAAAACCGTTATGGTAGTCATTTCCGATTAATTCAGGGGTAGATTTCGGAAAAAAGGACGGTTTTAAAATCAAAGATGGCGGAAACGGAAAATTTTGTCATAATCGTCATGGTAGTCATTTCCGACTAATCCGGGTGTGCAGATTTCGAACATAATGTCTATTTAGAAATCCAAGATGGCGGTCAAACACTTTTTTGGTAAAAATCGTTATGGTAGTAATTTTCGATTAATTCAGGGGTGTAGATTTTGAAAATAAGGACCGTTTTAAAATCAAAGATGGCGGAAATGGAAAATTCTGTCAAAATCGTCATGGTAGTCATTTCTGACTAATTCGGGTAAGCAGATATCGAAAATAATGTCTATTTTGAAATCCAAGATGGCGGTCATACACTTTTTTTGTAAAAATCGTTATGGTAGTCATTTTCGATTAATTCAGGGGTGTAGATTTCGAAAATAAGGACCGTTTTAAAATCAAAGATGGCGGAAACGGAAAATTCTGTCAAAATCGTCATGGTAGTCATTTCCGACTAATTCGGGTGTGCAGATTTCGAAAATAATGTCTATTTAGAAATCCAAGATGGCGGTCAAACACTTTTTTGGTGAAAATCGTTATGGTAGTCATTTTCGATTAATTTAAGGGTGTAGATTTCGAAAATAAGGTCCGTTTTAAAATCAAAGATGGCGGAAATGGAAAATTCTGTCAAAATCGTCATGGTAGTCATTTCTGACTAATTCGGATAAGCAGATATCGAAAATAATGTCTATTTTGAAATCCAAGATGGCGGGCATACACTTTTTTTGGTAAAAATCCTTATGGTAGTCATTTCCGATTAATTCAGTGGTGTAGATTTCGGAAAAAAGGACGGTTTTAAAATCAAAGATGGCGGAAACGGAAAATTCTGTCACAATCGTCATGGTAGTCATTTCCGACTAATTCGGGTGTGCAGATTTCGAAAATAATGTCTATTTAGAAATCCAAGATGGCGGTCAAACACTATTTTGGTGAAAATCGTTATGGTAGTCATTTTCGATTAATTTAGGGGTGTCTACACCCCTAAATCTATTTCGAAAATAAGGTCCGTTTTAAAATCAAAGATGGCGGAAACGGAAAATTCTGTCAAAATCGTCATGGTAGTCATTTCCGACTAATTCGGGTAAGCAGATATCGAAAATAATGTCTATTTTGAAATCCAAGATGGCGGTCATACACTTTTTTTGTAAAAATCGTTATAGTAGTCATTTTCGATTAATTCAGGGGTGTCGATTTCGAAAATAAAGACCGTTTTAAAATCAAAGATGGCAGAAATGGAAAATTTTGTCAAAATCGTCATGTTAGTCATTTCCGACTAATTCGGGTAAGCAGATATCGAAAATAATGTCTATTTTGAAATCCAAATGGCGGTCATACACTTTTTTTTGTAAAAATCGTTAAATTTGTCATGGTAGTCATTTTCGACTAATTTAGGTGTGCTGATTTCGAAAATAATGGCTATTTTGAAATCCAAGATGGTGGTCATACACTTTTTTGGTAAAGATCGTTTAATCGAAAATAAGGACCGTTTTCCGTTTTAAGGATCAAAGATGGCAGAAATGGAAAATTTTGTCAAAATCGTCATGGTAGTCGTCTTCGACTAATTCGGGGGTGTAGATTTCTAAAATAAAGTGTATTTCAAACTCCATGATGGCGGTCATACACTTTTTACTTAAAAAATTTAATGGACGTCATTTCTGATTAATTCTGGGATGAATAATTCGAAAATAAGGACCGTTTTAAAATCAAAGATGGGGTAAACTGAATATTTTGTCAAAATCGTCATGGTTGTTGTCTTCGACTAATTCGGGTGTGCAGATTTCGAAAATAATGTCTGTTTTAAAATCCAAGATAGAGATCAAACACTTTGGTCAAAATCCATATGGTAGTCATTTCCGATTAATTCAGGGATGTAGATTTCGAAAATAAGGACCGTTTTAAAATCAAAGATGGTGGAAATGAAAAATTTTGAAATTCGTCATGGAAGTCGTTTTCGACTATTTCGGTAACTGTAGATTTTGAAAATAATGTCTATTTTGAAATCCAAGATGGCGATCACACACTTTACTTGTTATTTTAGCCATTATCGATTAATTTAGGCGTGTAGATTTCAAATACAAAGTCCGTTTCAAAATCCAAGAGGGCAGAAATGGTCATTCATTTATAAAAATCGTTGTTATTCAGATATGTCGATATCGAAAACAAATTCTGTTTTAAAATTCAAGACGGCGGCCATATACTTTTTTGTATCCCCAATTGGATCGAAAATGACTACCATAACGATTATCTAGAAAAAAGTGTATGGCCGCCATCTTGGAATTTAAAACAGACCCTTTTCTCGAAATCTAAACACCTGAATCAGTTGAACAAGATGAACCTTTTTGTGAAAATCTTCATGGTAATGAAGATTTTCACAAAAAGGTCATCACTGCTATCTTATATTTTAAAACAGTGTTTATTATCGGAATTTACATTGCCGAATTAATCAACAGCGACTACTATTAACGATTTTTACTAAAATTGTATGACTGCCATTTTGGATTTTAAAACAGACATTATTTTCTAAATCTACACACGTGAATTAGTAAAAATGACTACCATGACGATTTTTACAATAATTGTCCTTTAACACCCATCTTGGATCTCAAATCAGTCCTTATATCGAAATCTACACCCCTCAATTAATCACAAGCGACTACCATAAAATTGTTTTAGAAAAAAAGTGTATGGCCGCCATCTTGGATTTTAAAACATACATTATTTTCAAAATCTACACAGTACACACCCAAATGAGTCAAAAAAGACTATGATAACGAATTTAATAAAATTGTCCATTTCAGCCATCTTGAATTTTAAAACGGTGTCTATTTTCGAAATTTAAATCCCCAAATTAATCTAAAACGACACTCATTCGATTTTCACCACATAAGTGTGCGAGAGCTATCTTGGATTCAAAAACGGTCTTTATTTTCGAAATCTACTTCCTTGAATTAATCGAAAATGACTACCATAACGATTTTTACCAAAAAAGTGTTTAACCGCCATCTTTGATTTCTAAATAAACATTATTTTCGAAATCTGCACCCCGAATTAGTCGGAAATGACTACCATGACGATTTTGACTATTTTTTCCGTTTCCGTCATCTTTGATTTTAAAACGGTCCTTATTTTCGAAATCTACACCCCTGAATTAATTGAAAACGACTAACATGATGATTTTTACCAAAAAAGTGTATGACCGCGGTCTTGGATTTCAAAATAGACATCATTTTAGAAATCTGCACACCCTAATTGGTCGAAAATGACTACCATGACGATTTTGACAAAATTTACCATTTCTGCCATCTTGAATTTTAAAACGGTCTTTATTTTTGAAATATACATCCCTGCAGTAGTCGAAAATGACTACTGTAACGATTTTTACCAAAAAGGTGTATGACCTCCATCTTGGATTTCAAAATAGACATTATTTTCGATATCTGCTTACCCGAATTAGTCAAAAATGACTACCATGACGATTTTGACAGAATTTTCCGTTTCCGCCATCTTTGATTTTAAAACGGTCCTTATTTTCTAAATCTAAACACGTGAATTAGTAAAAATGACTACCATGACGATTTTTACAATAATTGTCCTTTAACACCCATCTTGGATCTCAAATCAGTCCTTATATCGAAATCTACAACCCTGAATTAATTAAAAACGACTTACATGATGATTTTTACTTAAAAAGCATATGACCGCGGTCTTGGATTTCAAAATAGACATCATTTTAGAAATCTGCACACCCTAATTAGATGAAAATGACTACCATGACGATTTTGACAAAATTTACCATTTCTGCCATCTTGAATTTTAAAACGGTCTTTATTTTTGTAATATACATCCCTGCATTAGTCGAAAATGACTACTATAACGATTTTTACCAAAAAGGTGTATGACCGCCATCTTGGATTTCAAAATAGACATTATTTTCGATGTCTGCTTACCCGAATTAGTCGGAAATGACTACCATGACGATTTTGACAGAATTTTCCGTTTCCGCCATCTTTGATTTTAAAACGGTCCTTATTTTCGAAATCTACACCCCTGAATTAATCGAAAACGACTAACATGATGATTTTTACCAAAAAAGTGTATGATCGCGGTCTTGGATTTCAAAATAGACATCATTTTTTAAATCTGCACACCCTAATTAGTCGAAAATGACTACCATGACGATTTTGACAAATATTATCCATTTCCGCCATCTTGGCTTTTAAAATTGTCTTTATTTTCGAAATCTACATCCCTGAATTAATGGAAAATGACTACCATAACGATTTTTACTAAAAATGTGTATGACCGCCATCTTGTAATTTAAAAATAGACACTATTTTCGAAATCTGCACACCCGAATCAGTCGGAAATGACTACCATGACGAGTTTGACAACATTTTCCGTTTCCGCCATCTTTAATTTTAAAACGGATATTATTTTCGAAATCTACACCCCCGAATTAATCGAAAACGACTACCATGACGATTTCTCAGAAAAAAGAGTATATCCGCCATCTTGGATTTTAAAAAACAGACATAATTTTCGAAATTTACACCCACTAATTAGCAGAAAATGACTACCGTGCCGATTTTTCAGAATAATGTGTATCTTTTTTTTTCATCAATTTATTTGGGACAAAAAACAGTAACACACGAGATTTTGGCTAATAGTAACAATACAAAAATTACAAAGTGTGAGACCAACGACAATATCCACAGATTTGGGATTGATCTTGGATTTTAAAACAGATATAATTTTCAAAATCGACATCCCGTAAGTAGCCGAAAATCACTCCCATTACAATTTTACTGAAAAAAATTTTATAATCTCCATCTTTGATTTTAAAACAGACATAATTTTCGAAATCTACATCCCCTTATTATCCGAAAATGACTACCATGACGATTTTTCAGAATAAAGTGTATAACCGCCATTTTGGATTTTAAAACGGACATAATTTTCGAAATCTACACCCCTTAATTAGCCGAAAAGGACTACCATAACGATTTTTCTGAATAAAGTATATAACCGCCACCTTTGATTTAAAAACGGACATCATTTTCGTAATCTACACACCCGAAGTAGTCGAAATTGGCTACCATGACCATTTTTACAAAAAAAAAAAAATCAGCCATATTGGAATAAAAAAAAAAAAAAAACTACCTATGTATTTATAAGTAATAGATTATTTCCTACCGAATAAAGGCATATTGAAGGAGGGTAAAAATTAAACATAAGTGTAAAAAACAGTCTAGGTACAATACTAAACAAACCTAATTTTCGAAATTCGAAATTTATTATACTTTTAATTCGAAAAGTATCTCCAACAGTCCCTACTACATACTTTAATTAGTAGTATCTTCCATATAAAAGAAAATAAATAGCCTGTGTGAAACTTATGCGTAAAAAGAATTTTACTTGTAATTGAAGTTGAAAACGATCAAGATCGTTCGATCGTCGGTCATTGCCAGCGGTCGCGTACTGAGCGCTACCGCCATCTATCGAGTAAGATTTCGTGAAATTGAGGAACGTTCATGGGAATAAGGCCTCTTAACTACTTACCTGTTTTATTTGTTTTGGGTATATTGTAAGTAGGTTTCAGTACCTTCTGTAGCTTCAGTAACTTAAAAGTACCTCCAGGTATTAATGGATCACAATATATGTCCGGATACTTACAATTTCCAAAACGAAGTAACACGTTTTAAAAATATTTCACCCGCAATTCTTAAATTGGGAAAGCATTTAAAAATCCATGGTTTAAACCTCCGCGGAACGCAACAGACCGAATCGCTTAATTTAATCTAAAGACATTCTTAAATAATGTTTGTATATAGGGTACCTATACAGCGCCATCTATGACCACTTTTGAGAACTATTTTTTTATGAAAATTATAATTATAGTATTATATATTATTAATAAGCAGAATAAAAACTACCCTATATGTTGCTCCGGGGTGTAAACTGTTACTATACAAAATTTCGTAAAACTCTGTGCAGTAGTTTTTACGTAGAGCGCCGACAAATTCACAGACAGCAGACAAGAATTCAAAAAATCACTGAAATGTATTCAGTCAACGTTTCTAAGACCCCCCGAATTAGTTTTTCTAGAATATCTACAATGTACATTTTTTTTCTCCTTACGCGTTTATTATATGTAGTTATGTATAGAAGCCAAATTACCACTCGAACAATTTTCCCTCACTTCGTTAGGGAAAATAACCACCTCGTGGTAATATGGGCTACTTTAGATCCTTGTCAAACAATCTACTATTAATTCAACATTTGTTTGAAACCAAAGGCATATTTATAATCAATTGGTTTGATGTCAAAGAAACGAGAGGACCATTTTTGGTGTCTACTACAAACAATATTATAAAAAAACCGCTTGCACGTCAAACTTTGAAAGTGATTAAAATTGAGGACCATAAAGCTATGAAACTTGGAAGGAATTTGTCCGGGCAAATTCGTGACTCTCATTTCAGCATACTTCGGAAAACTTCGGATCCATTCGGTTTGAAACAAAAATGTAAAACAAAAAAGTTGGGCACGATGCGTAAACTTTGTAAATTTTTATAGGTATATTCATAGACATTAACAAGAAGATGAGTGACGTTCATAGTAAACAAAACTGAAATGTGGTCCAGAACCTACACACTTGTAAAATGCTACACACCGCTATAATGTATGTGCATCATGGGCAAAAGAGATGAACCTGTATAATTAACACGGGCATGCAAGGGAGACCTCCATATTTTGCGCATTGCACAAAGTGTGACTGAGAGACTCTGCCACACGCCTAATTCAATATAGGTCCCGGAACCTATATTTGATGGCACACAGTCGGGCGCCTGGTACCATATCTCCACTGTTGTATAAATGAATGGGTATATTATACCTATTTTAACCCTTTATAGGGCTACGGTCTCAAAAAAGACCACCCGTAACATCATCTTTTTGTATTTTTATTTTCATGTACAGAATTTTTAGGACTATATTGGTGATGGCTTGAATTAAGGATTTTTTTCAGTCTTGTCTGTTAAAGGGTTAACGACGTGTTGATTCTCTATTTTAGTAAAAAAAATAACACGAACAGTGCTCATCGCGCGCACCGTTAGAAATATTTTCAGCGTTTTCCTTTTATACTTTTAGAGAATGCAACGAGACTGCAGGGAAATGAAAATACATAACTACTGGGTGTTTTTATTTCGAATAATCTTTATCTTTCGTGTGTTTACAGAATACGCTTAGGTAATACGAAATCAACATTTAAAATATTAATTTAGGAGTAGTGTAACTTTGTAAATTCTGAAACGAATTTTAAAATGACGTTTTTGACGTTTAAAATAACTTATCCTAACATTTCATATTTTGAAAATGCTTTTAATTTGTTTCAGTCGCCAGAAAGGTAAGTAATGTTTGGTGACAACGAGTATGAAGACAATAATAACCACCCCTCCACCGTGATGGAGGTTATAATGCAAATGAACAATGTAAAGCATTAACCGCCAAACAATCACTGTCATCCCAACGCGAGATAGCAGCGGTGTGTGACGTCACAGCCCACTGGCCAGCACGGGTGACTGCTGGCCTCATGGGCCGCTGAAAATTCGAATAACATTCCTACTTCAAACCTGTAAAAAGTGGAACTGATCATAAAGTGTCAAGTGTTGTTCCTTTTTTACCCAACCAACGAAGGAGTGCCACCAAGATTTCAAGTGGGTTTTGTGCCATGTCGCTGGCCCAATATTACAGGGTTCTATGTTTCACTTTTATCGAATTGAAATTGGATATTTGTCATAGTGACACTAAGTGTAAATTTAATTACCCTGAAAATGTAACATATAGAACTCTGTAATATTAGGGTAGCGATGTGTCGAAAACAGCTCGTAAGTAGACAACGGGGCGGAAATACTAAATCACTCAAATGAGGTTTAGTGGTAGACTTATTTAAAATAATATTATTAATCTTAAAAATAAATCTGGTCTGCAGTCCTTATCAATCCAGAATCGTTTTAATTAATTGAATACGCTTAGAATATTTAAGCATACTTCAGGAAACTTCTTCCATCCCGGTGAAAAGTTCCGCTTGAAATCAATTTGTAGACACATCTTGACTCCCACAATGGTTTAAATTTAATAAGAGTCGGACAATAATGAAAATGAAGATTTATTTTGCATTAAATGTAAGAATAGGAATCCTCTTTAGTGGGACTTCTTTCTTGAAACTCATTATTTTTTGTTTGTTGGAAGTATAAATACATAACACATTGTAATTCAAACATAGGCAGATGGATAAAAACTTATTATTTTCATTGTTAAAATGGAAATAACAATAACGGTATTCTCAGTGGACATAGGTATAGGACATAACACTATTATTTTAGATTGGGATAGCGAGCAGCAGAAGTTCACAGTCACACGCATGCTGTGGTGTACAACCTGCTGTGTCAACACTGTCAACCAATTTGATTCCTAGACCACTCTAGAACCTTGTCACAGTAGCTAGTTTGGTAGCGAATAGGTTACGTTTATACGCATCCAGGGGCAACTGTCATTACGACAAGGTTCTACAGTGGCCTAGGAATCTAACTGATTGACCGTACATTGTAGCACTAACCTAACCTAATAAAAAAGTCGTACACCTTGCCTATATATATATGAGCTAATAATGTTTTACTTAAGTATTTTTCTTCTTCTTAAATAGCCGATATAATGGGCTCTCTATAATGTAAATGATTAGGGATGATGACACATGTTGAATTATGTAACAAAATTTAGTTGATAGGATGCAAAATGGTCAATATATCCAAATAAAGTGATAATAAAATCAAATAAACTATTGAATTGCCTTCAAAATTTAAAAAAATTACGAATTTTTAAAGTACGGGATAAATAAAAAACAATGATCCCATACGATTTTTAACATTTTACCGTATATTAAATTTTATGGCAACCTAGGTACCTACAAAACGCAACATTTCACTGTAAAAATCGCAATTTCATAATTTTTAGGGGATTATTATGATCGTGACGACGTCACTTTTGCACGTTATTTTGCTAAGTGAGGTTTAGACTAACTTGCGTTAAAGCAACAAAAAGTCAGAAATGAGACTTAAAGTCTGAGATTTGCATTTGTTTCTCAAAACGATCCTAAAGCGAGGTTTACACTATCAAGAACTTGCATGCAATTTTCTTTAAATTGCTGCTAATGAATGCAATGCAATGAATTCAATCGGTCAATTACTGCAATGTAATGAAAATTGCATGCAAGTTCTTGATAGTGTAGGATCGCTTTAGGATCGTTTTGAGAAACAAATGCAAATCGCAGAATTTAAGTCTCATTTGTGACTTTTTTGTTGCTTTAACGCAATTGGCCCCAAATTATAGGCATTTTATCCTCACAACAAAACGAATCGATTGATACTATACATAAAAAATTAAAATATTGATTTCTAAACAACAAAAGGTCGATCGATCCTGTCGTCAAAGAGGAAAGAATAAAACGAGTTACCATTGTACCATGGCACCAGTGACTTTAAACAATACTACCGGACTAAGGCGGCTTTCACACTGCTGCGGCGCCCGCATGAGGCGCCGGTGCGCGAGCGAAATGGCGCTCTGCATGTGTCACGATTGCACACCGTCACCGCATCCGCTTGCGTCGCCAGTGTTATAATCGCCTAAGAGCTAGACATCAGATATGATACAAGAATGAGAGCAACAAAACCTGTCCGGTCAGATTGCTATATACTACCCTTATTGCTAGATCCGGGCATCTGGCAGCTTTTAATGAGTGGAGGTCAGAGTTGTCACTGTCATCTAGCAAGATTTTTAATTGGAAAATAGTAATACCCAAATAGGTAAAAACGGCCGATGTTGTCTCAGTTATAATTTATAAAGGACAGGGCCTATATTTTAACATTAGAACAATAGATATTTGTGTAACAAGAGAGCAAAGTTAGTTTTTGCTTCGAGTGTTAATTTTGAGTCCCGAGCAAGCGAAAGATTCTAGGTTAGAATCTTGAGCGTAGTGAGTGACACAAAGGCACGAGGTGCAAATAACTTTGGTCTCATGTTGCTCATACAACTTTTCACCTCAGCAGTGAGAACATAGCAGAAAATTTAAATATTTTTTTACTCCCACTGACTTCCACTCCATCCCGATCAATCCCACTTCACTTCCGCTCAATTTCCGCCACTCCCACCACACTTCCAATCACTTCCGCTCCAATTCCGCCAGTTCCGCTCCACCCTCACCTAGTACCGCTTTACTTCCAATGACTTCCACTCAATTCTCGCCACTTTAAATGAGTTCCGCTCAAGTTCCGCTTCAATTCCGCCAGTACCGTTCCACTTTCACCCAGGTCCGCTCCCCTTCCACTGACTTCCACACAATCCCCGCCACTTTGAATGAGTTCCGCTTAAGCTCCGCTCCACTTCCACTAACTTCCACACAATCCCCGCCACTTTTAATGAGTTCCGCTCAAGTTCCGCTTCACTTCCGCCAGTTCCGCTTCACCTCCACCCAGCTCCGCTACACTTACACTAACTTCTACACAATCCCCGCCACTTTGAATGAGTTCCGCTTAAGTTCCACTCGAGTTCCGCCAGTTCCGTTCTAGCTCCGCTCCACTTTCACTTACTTCCACACAATCCCCGCCACTTTTAATGAGTTCCGCTCAAGTTCCGCTTCAGTTCCGCCAGTTCCGCTTCACCTCCACCCAGCTCCGCTCCACTTCCACTAACTTCCACACAATCCCCGCCACTTTTAATGAGTTCCGCTCAAGTTCCGCTTCAGTTCCGCCAGTTCCGCTTCACCTCTACCTAGTTCACCGCTTTACTTCCAATGACTTCCGCTCAATTCCCGCCACTTTTAATGAGTCCCGCTCAAGTTCCGCTTCAATTCCGCCAGTTCCATTCCACTTTGACCCAGCTCTGCTCCCCTTCCACTGACTTTCACACAATCCCCGCCACTTTTAATGAGTTTCGCTTAAGTTCCGCTCGAGTTCCGCCAGTTCCGCTCCACCTCCACCTAGTACCGCTTTACTTCCAATAACTTCCACTCAATTCCCGCAACTTTTAATGAGTTCCGCTGAAGTTCCGCCAGTTCCGCTTCAGTTCCGACAGTTCCGATTCACCTCTACCTAGTTTACCGCTTTACTTCCAATGACTCCCGCTCAATTCCCGCCACTTTTAATGAGTCCCGCTCAAGTTCCGCTTCAATTCCGCCAGTTCCGTTCCACTTTCACCCAGCTCCGCTCCCCTTCCGCTGACTTCCACACAATCCCCGCGACTTTGAATGAGTTCCGCTTCAGTTCCGCTCGAGTTCCACCAGTTCCGCTCCACCTTCACCTAGTACCACTTTACTTCCAATAACTTCCACTCAATTCCCGCAACTTTTAATGAGTTCCGTCCAAGTTCCGCTCAAGTTCTGCCAGTTCCGGTCCACCTCCACCTAGTACACCGCTTAACTTCCAATGACTTCCACTCAATTCCCGCCACTTTTAATGAGTTCCGCTCAAGTTCCGCTTCTATTCCGCCATTCCGCTCAACTTCCACCCCGTTCCGCTACACTTCCACTGACTTCCAGTCTATTTTCGACACTTTTAGTGACTTATATTCCAATTCCGCCAATTTCGCTCTAAATCCGCCAGTTCCGCTCCATTTCCGCCAGTTTTCCTCCACTTCCGACCAGTTCCGATTCACTTCCACTCTACTTCCACTCAATTCTCGCAACTTTTAATGAATCCCGCTCCAGTTCCGCTCCAATTCCGCCAGTTCCGCTCCACTTCCACCCAGTTCCGCTTGTCTTCCGTTCAACTTTCACTGACGCCCACTCAATTCTCGCCTCTTTTACTGACTTCCGATCCAATTTCGCCACTTATTATAAATAGCACATTTACTAAAAACTAGTGCCTGCGCCAAATCTTGTGATTAGGTTTCCAAGCTATTTTGGTGCGGATCGGGGGTCTGATATTCAAATAAAAAAGAAAAGCGAGAATATGAATTTTGAAAATATTACTTTCTGTCTTTTTACTGAGGACATCTCAAGGTCATTTTGTCTCAAGCTCGCAGCAAAATTGAATTTTGCTCACTGTTATTGAGCACCAAAGAACCCTTGTTCGAGCTGCTTTGGTGAAAAAAATATTGCGTGTTGTTACGGAAATAAAAACAGTAGGCGACAAACTATTAATTTCATTATACGCCGTTTGGCACTACTTTCCCCCAACAGAAACTTTTGTCAATGATATAATCTAATTATTGCATTTCTCATAATATTGCATCAATCCCAGAACTCTAGGATTTGTTTTCTTGAAGTGGTTTGCATTATTTTACCTCCACCACTTTACAGCTGCCAGATGTCCACATCTAGAAATAAGCATAGTATAGCAAACTGACTAGAGGGGTTTCTTGTGTCATATGTGATGTGGCTCCGTCTATACAAAATCCATCCTAGTCCCATGTGATCTCAAAAACAGATTTAGTGAGTAAACCGGCATTCTATTAATTTTACATTCGAGTTAATTGCGAAAAGCTTATTTACGCTTAACCTATGCTGGGACTTATGACATTCTGGTGGTGGTACATTTAATCAAACTGCTTTCACATCTCCTCATATTGTCCCCTACACAATGGTTAGTTAAACTTTACACACCCGCTTGCAGACCTTTCACTCCTGATGTACAGTCAGCAGCATAAATAGCGTGGGTGAGGCGTTTAAAATGATATTGATAGGCTCTTGTGACGTGACTCACTTGGCTTATACTATTTGTCTTCGCATTTGGAAAGTATGTGTATGTAGATATAATACAATACATATACACACGACGAACTCCAAAATATTTTATCTACACTCATATTGTAAGTTCTCTAAAACGTGTTCGAAAACGGTAGGCAATGGCTAGCATTACCACGACCGATTTTACTATGATAAGCTTTTTATCTGTGGCAGTAACGTAATTTTAACTTTTCATGCTCAACTATTGATGTGTTATGAGTTTTGATAACATAATGTACACCTGCACGCGCCCACGCGGCCGTCGACACGCGCCTCCCCGACCGCCGGTACAATCGAGTTGGCCATGGCGGTGCAACGGCGGCCATTCTATGGTTTCCGAATACGGCATTTTGGATAAATAATATGAGTGTAGATAAAGCAGTGTATGCAACTGTACGTAAGTAATTAGGCCTTAAAACGTAACAGTTACATAAACTACTATAACCACGCAGAAATCTGAGGACAAAAAAGGGAAAAAAACATTATGTAAGTTCAGGTTCTGGCAATAAGGATTTTTAGACTAGGCCCCATAGTAGCAACATCGCCATCAAAGAGATGTTTTTCACTGTGTCAAAATGTAAGTATTTTTTCAAATGTGTATTAGATCTGAAACTAGGCGAATACTACAAAAGTTTAAAGGACATTTTAGTCTTTAAATATGATCAGGAAGACGTTGTTAAAATGTTATGGATTCCTCGTGAGCACATTGTATACCCATATAACCATTTTCAGTCGCCGTTACGAAACATGTCGACACATTTCGCGTCGACACTGTTCTATTCTAGTAACAATTTCGGTCGCCGTGTGGTCGCCGTGTCGACGCCGTTACCAGAAATGGCGAAGAGTCGACGCAGACACATTTGGTCGCACGGTGTCGACGCAGTGTAGTAACAATGTTCCCAGTTTGCGACTAGTTTTCGATTAATCATTCGTTCGATCGTTCATTTTGTTCGTTTCCATTCAGGAAGTCTCACCAGTGTCAGTGAAAAAATATATACCTAAAAATAACTAACATTAGTGACGTTGACGCCAACGTCGCCATCGCTTTAAGTTATTACTCAGACGTAAGTATTCATTGTACATTTTTAATATCAATATTGCCAAGATTATTATGGGCAATTAAACTGCTCGAGTGATTTTACTAACGTAGTCTGAATTCATCAACGCGCCACCCCATTATTCAAGTTAAGCCAGTAAAATAATAATTAACAGCTCTGTGCAAGTGTACACGACGAGTCATTTCATGCATTTTAGCTTTATTTGATGCATTTTTGGTGGTCTGAAATATTCTTAGGCAGAATTGTAGCTTTAAAAGTAATAAAAACGCATAATAAACATAGAAACTTGTTAGTTATTATGTATAAATATGTTTTAAGGTTAACAAATATTGCAGACACAAAGTAGTCGCATAGTTACTGGAATGTGTAAACATGTGTCGAGTTGTTACTAAAAGTAGAAACGACGTTACTAGATTTACAAAATGGCTCCTTGTACTTTTCTGATTCCAGACATCCTCAAAGTTTACGTCGAGGCATTCCTTGGTCAGTCACTGGTTGTGACGGAAGAGGATTACAAAAAACTATTAGGTTCCAGTTATAACAATACGATGAAGTAGCTAGTTACTAAATAATGATGTACAGAACAACCCTCGTAATTTGTAATAACACTTTTAAATTTCAAATATCTATCTGTCTGAAATAAAATTGTATACATTATTTGACAGTACTCACTGGTGTTTGATTTATGTGCATTTTTGTAATGTTCCCATGGGATGGGCCCATTTTAAAAAAAAACGTTTGTTACGATTACCTAATCCAGCAATTATGAATAAAATTTGTTTTCGTTTTCTTGTTTGAATGGAAATACCACCAAGCATTGTTGGGCAAACAATGAACTTAATTACAAATTGACAATTGTAATTACTCAATATAATGCAGTTACAATTATAATAAAAAGTATATTGAAGCTCCAATTAAAAATTGCAATTACAAAATCAAATTTGTAACTATAATTCGTAATTAATTATTATTTTGTGACCATGTTTAGTTTAGAATTTAGTGTATATCTAATATTAATGAATTTTTAAGTTAAGCCTATTTTGACGAAATATATTACGTTAGCAATTACCTACAAATTCCTTTTGCGTCATATCTTTTTAAAATTTGGTTTAAAAGTTGGCTTAAAAAAGAAAATAAGTAAGGCGATTCAAACAAATAGGACTTAAAGTGGCCTTTCAGTAATTTCTTTTTATTTTATCTTTGACACTATTTTTATGAAAGGTTTCTAACAATTTCATAAAAATTGTCCTTAATGTGTGGCGATGGACAAGCTTTCGCCAGGTAGGAGCCCGTGCGTACATCAGGCCACTTTTCAGAATTACGTCACCTATTTATTTTATTGATATTAAATCACATATGTAAGTAATTAATTAGATACACCCAATACTGCCACCGAGGTGGTTCCACTAGATTTTGGTTCTGATCTGATGATGGAATTCAGGAAGAATTATCGTTAACTATCTTTTTTATCACTCATAATATAATAATCACTATCATAAGGACAGGTAGTGGCATTATTGAAAAGTAAGGGCACTGGAGTCGCTTAGGTTACATTTTATGATTGAATGACTAATGATTAAATTATTTTGTTTTGTTGCTGCCTACATTTGTTGCTCAAGTAGTGCCAATATTTTTGGATCGAATTATTGGATTCCCCATCGTTTTTTACTCTAGACCTTTGGCTGATGTACCCAACAATTTTTTGGTCTGCCTAATTAAATTGAGTAATAGTATGAAAAACAATTCAATAATTTGATTAAAAACCATTGGCACTACTTAAGTAAGAAATGCCGCGCATCCAAGCAATGGAACAGTTTGTCAATCTTTGGTATTTTATGTTAATTTTTGGTTACAATGTTTCTACACAGTTAAGTAACGTTACGACACATTGTGTATACTTAATTTAAAGTGGTAACGAAGTTTCTACACTGTTTCTACACGTTACCACTTTTTGTTCTTAGTTTTGACATCTGGTCACAAACTGAACGCAAGGTGTATAAAAATGTTTCGAAACAAATGTGACCGAAAAGTGTGAACACTGCGTCGACTCTTAGTTACTAAAAAAAATCTAGTCGCATTGTGTGCACACTGTTACCACACGAAGAAACCAAAACTCAACACAGTCGCGAAGTGTAGTAACTGTTTCGACACTTCTGGGTTTATGTTACTACTTTGAAAATCCTGCGACCAGAATGGTTATATGGGTAAACATAATAATTTAGTATATAATTAGTAGTACCTAAGGGAACTAAGATAAAAATATCACAAATTTTATATAATACTTATGTAAAATAGTTTACGTCACACCTGGCCATAATATGAGTTTTATCGCACGCTACGCGTACGGTAAAACTCGCATTATGGCCAGGTGGAGACGTAAAATTGTGTCAATTTTAAATACCTAAAACAAATGCCGCGAGTGTCATAAGACGCTGCAGTATGCGGAGTAAAACTGCAGGTTCTACACAAATAGAAGATAAAATTAGAATAATATGGACTAATGTATCAAGAATCAATTTTTAGGGTTCCGTAGCCAAATGGCAAAAAACGGAACCCTTATGGATTCGTCATGTCTGTCTGTATGTCTGTCCGTCCGTATGTCACAGCCATTTTACTCGGAAACTGTACGACGTATCTGAATAAAATTTACACATACGGTGTATTTTGTATGCCGCTACTTAGTTATGTAGTTAAATTTGAAAAAAAAAAATTTTTAGGGGGGGGCGCTCCATACATGTAACAAAATGTGACACATCAATCGATAGGTCTTTAAAAATAACATTGAGGTTTTTTTGACCATTTTGTGATTAAGTGAATATTTTCTGAAATAATCGCTTCGAAAGTAAGAAAAATTGTGTGTCCTCCCCTGTAACTTTTGAACCGTAAGTCCAAAAAATATGAAAAAATTGGAGGAGATGCGCCTTATCATATACTTTCTACGAAAATTGTTTTAAACATAATCGGTTTAGCCATTTTTGAGTAATCTCCAAAAAAACTTCTTCCATAGGCATCAGATACGACCTTTTGGTGTTTGGTTCTTATTCCATTGAAGGTACGGATTCCTCCTATGTGTGGTCCGACACGCACTTGGCCGGTTTTTACTTTTGATTAACTTTAAAAAAAAATCCGTTTCTAGTAGCCTTAGCTATTTTATTGCCTCGCAAGAGGTGAGAAAAGTAGAGTATACTCCTCGGGGATAAAGCTGTTTTTGTCACGGGCGCGCTTGAACCCCTCACTGCACTCAGGACTCAGTCTTAATTCCCTCGCTTCGCTCGGGAATTAACTCATAACCCCCTCGCTGCGCTCGGGACTAAAATCTGGAGTCCTTCGGTACGTTCAGGATTCAATATTGCGCCCGTGACATAAAACAGTGCTTTATCCTTGGTGTACAATCTCCTATAAAAAACTGCAAAATATTTTCGATGATTATTTATACAGCATTTATTTTTTCCCGTAAATATTAGTTTATTAGTTACAAGTTATCAGTGTAAAAATGATATTTTATCAAGAAAAATAGGAACTACTTCTGGGAAGACTTTCTTTCCTATTGTACCCGAAAAAACTCTTAAATATTTAGTTTCTATTTGTAGTTTTCTAAGTAGAAATCCATATCCATACTAATATTATAAATGGGAAAGTGTATGTGTTTGTTTGTTTGTCCGTCTTTCACGGCAAAACGGGCGACGAATTGACGTGATTTTTTAAGTGGAGATAGTTGAAGGGATGGAGAGTGACATAGGCTACTTTTTGTCTCTTTCTAACCCCCCACTTCCCTGAAATGGGCGGTGGAAGTTTGTATGGAGCATTCCGGGGGGGTAAAGGGGAACCGTGTTACCCCGAATTTAACGCGAGCAAAGCCGCGGGCAAAAGCTAGTGACTTATAAATTGTTCTAATAGTTTTTATTAACCTCTTGAACTTGTAGCTTTACTCTTGTAATTTACACGTGTAATTGTTAAGGCGCTCTTTTGAGAAACTTTAAATTAGTTAATATTTATTAGTTGCTGACACCAGTACACTCGTAAATAGTATTAACTCATGAGGTAATATTATTAGTCTTATAAACTTCGAGAAATAAGGCCCGCCGAGATAAATAGCTCTGTAGCCAACTTTAGTAGTAGTACGGGTTGCTACTTATATATCCGGAAACAAAAAAACAAACAAACGTACACGGCTGAAAATGGTTTTATTGTTTTTCAAAGTATTCCCCTTGATGATCTATGCACTTTTGCATTCGCGTGAACCAATTTTTAAAGCACTTCTGCCACTCCGCCTGAGGTACCTCCATAACGTGTTGTTTGAATGCGTCGACAGCATCTTCAGCGGTCGAAAATCGTTGACCGCGTAATTTATTCTTTATATTTGGAAATAAATAAAAATCGTTGGGTGCCAAGTCAGGGCTGTACGGCGGATGACCCGTTAATTCCACATTTTGACCCTCCAAAAATAGAGTTGTTTCGCGTGACGTATGACAGCTGGCATTGTCATGATGAAGAATGATTCTTCGTCGCTGGTTAGTTTTACGAATTTGTTCAAATACTTCCGGTAAGCAAATGGTCGTGTACCACTCTGAATTAACCGTTCTACGGTTTTCTAGTGGCACTGTAGCTACATGGCCATTAATACCGAAGAAGCAGGCCACCATTTGTTTCAATGTACTTTTTGCACGAGTAACTTTCGTAGGGTTCGGCTCATTTTGAAACGCCCATACCGTTGATTGTTGCTTCGTTTCGGGATCGTATGCATAGATCCAGGATTCGTCACCTGTATAGATGTTATAAACGGCTTTTGAGTCACCACGGTTATATTTTTTTAACATTTTATTGCACCATTCGACGCGAGCATCTTTTTGCTCTTTTGTTAAGTTGTGGGGTATCCAACGCGAACAAATTTTTTTTACAGCCAAATAATTATGTAATATGCTATTAATGCTGGTCATAGAAATACCCAGAGTCGCCTCTATCTCGCGGTACGTAACATGTCGGTCGTCCATTATAAGTTTTCGCACAGCCTCGATATTTTGTTGTACAACGACCGATTTCGGGCGACCTGCCTTAACTTCGTCCGTAAGCATACTACGTCCACGATTGAACTCACTAAACCAGTGATACACAGTAGTGTTAGATGGGGCTTCATCACCAAAAGTTGAAGTTAGTTGATCTATGCACTGTTGTTGCGTTAAACCACGCCGAAAATCATAATAAATCATAGCACGAATATTTTCACGAGTGAGTTCCATTCTTGCTGCGAGATGACATTTAAAACCCGTCAAAAACAAAACACGAGCGTTAATAAGAAAGAAAAAATATACCGGCCAGTACTTAAAAAAGTTCAAATTTTACCATGGAGGTCAAATATGCTATTTAAGAAGATTGTAATCCCGGTTTCCTGATATATAAATAGCAGCCTATGTAGTACTAGTAGTAGTAGTAAAACACTTTATTACGAGTACACTAAAACATTTTACACGAGACAATTCCAGAAACATACAATTACTTTATAATTGCAACTTATTTAATATTGTAATTATAAATTGCGTTGTTGACGCACATTATACACGCTACATCGTTTGTTTAATTTCGGGTTCATTCATCATACTCCTCAACTGACATATCGATTAAAATTTTTAATTTTAACGTATAAAGGTAAAAATATAGTAAATATTTGTGAATAAATTTATTATTTTATCATATTGAAACTGAAGTAAGTAACTAAGTGTATCATAATAATCTGTTATGGTTTATCTGTTGCTCTTATGCAAAACAAACTTATATCGTTAATTACTTTAAATCGTCCTAAAAATGCTTTACAACGGGTAAGGAGTAGGAGCGAATAGTTTAAATCCCTGTGACGCCCTATTTATACCTATAAACTTCCAAGAGGTTGAACTGTACTACTTTTTTCATACAACCAAAAGAAAATATGCACGAATATTTATCCAAACAGACAAAAAAAAGTCTAAAACACTTTCTTAAAAATGACATTCAAATTTCGTTTAGTGTACCTAAAACCGTAATTTTAATTCAATACAGTAACAAATCTGACAGTTCTCTCCATACAAAGTGTACTCCATACATTTACAAATGTAGACCAGGAGCTATCAGATTACTGTCTTCAATTAAGAATACGATATTACTTACCTATGTTATTACAAAGTTACAATCGCTCTACCTATAAGTACTCTAAAATTGGGTCTAGATTATATAAGTAACTAGAATGTACAGAAGGATGGGAAATAAACTTTTTTGTTTATTTTCGCAAAACAATTTACAAAGAAAATAAAAACATTAAAAAAAAAACTTATAATGAATATATAAAACTTATAAATAAAAAATTTGGCCGAGGTCCGCACCGCTGTCTCTGGGTAGGGTGCCCAGAAGGCTGGCCGCATTGCCCCGCTGGATAGCAATGCTTATCCGCTGGGCGAAATAGTGACCAGCCCTCTGGTCACCAGACACCTCTATAAGTCGGGTCGATATTTCCTTATAGAGGCGTCGTGCATTTGGACCCCACGGTCCAAGGGTTTCTACCCCAAACGCCGCAAATAAGTAACTCCCTCCTAGGGCAGCATATTTGCGACGTTTGAGGATTTCAGCCTCGGACGCAGCTGCACCAGAAGCAACTTTGGTGCCCGGGTCGGCGCCAAGGTATCTACACACGTAGCGTCCCATACAAACGGCCTACCCATACTCCAGGGCACCAGCGTCATCCCGTCGGGCCGCTTGCTATCCTCTATCATCTACGGAAATAAACTAAATACAAAAGTCTTCAGAGGAAGTTTCGCTTCCGAGAGTGTCAAAGCAAAGACCGAATGTTGTATGCCTAGTTGGTCTAAAAGTAGGAGTAAGTACTTTTTTTCCTTTCTGAACGATTTACTCTTAAGTAAATATATCTATATGGACGCACATCAGTGCCTCGCTAAATCTAGCAAACAAACGGAGGTAGGTAAATCCGTAGATTTTCGCCGAAGTCTTTCAGGAAATATTTTACATTGCCATGATTAGAGGACTATCTAAAACATGTTAACAACAAATGGGTTAATCAAGTATGATGGGTATTATATAATGGCCAGGGCCAGAAAATTTCTTAGAACAACGTCGCGTGCACCATTACCTGTGGTTAGAATTACCTACCTACTTTTTACCATTACCATTAACCACCAACGATGCGTTCTCAGAATTCGATTTCCAAATCTACTTTATTGCAGTATTTGGAGTTTTCCTATTGTTATATAATGAGACAAATTTGCATTAATTTTATCGATTTGGCTTAAAATTGTTTCAAGTAGAGAAACAAAATATCAGTAACCCAAATCTGCAATAGTGATCCAAAGACCCTTTAGACATGCAATGTTTTCTATGGCCTATTCTTTCAAGAAGTTATATGTATCGTTGCGGTTAGGTATTACCTAGATTAAGTAGCGCTGTAAGCGGAGCACATAACATTGTAGTAGGCAAAGTCGTGTCATGGCAACGGGCACTAAACATTCCTTGGTAAGTAGGTCATCGCCCGTCCTGCCCGCGACAAGAATCTGAGCCTCATCGACTGCAGTTGATTTAAAGCTGGCTAAGCAAGTATTAAAGTAACAGCCACGTTCGTTTGATTATTGTAAATGTAGCCAACTGTGTAGTTGTAGCCCATTGTAAGATTACAGAAGAATATGATAAATGAATAAGAGAATAACTACGAGTATATGCCTTGTTAATAAATAATAACGTCCAGATACATAGGTAAAATGTATTTTACTGTCGAAAAGCACTCTAACCAAACTGGCAAAAAAAATCTTAAAACTCTACGTAACTATTATATTATTATGCACACATGTATCACAGGTACCTACCTGAGTATAGATACCTACCTATACTCATAATTATAATCCCAAAATGACTTTTATAAACCCAGTACATTGCACTGATCTCATCGGATTCGTCATGTCAATTACTGTGTCAATACGAAGCGAATAATTCAAACACGGATCGCAGGAGAGGTATCCGGAATTTTCACTGCTTACTTTTTAAACCTCTAATGGAGCTTTCTGTGATTGTTATAAAAAACACTCTATCATCATGTACGGAGAGCTTCAAGTTGGCATCGGCTTGAAACACGGTACGAGCATTTAAATAAAACAGAAATTTCGCGAAAATCCTGCTGCTCACGTGTACTGCAAATACAGATTTTACACAGTAGGGGAATTATCAAGATTTTAAACAAATATGCAGATCAGAGATAGGTTAAGTAGCACACACTTATTATGATTGCCTTTTTTCACGTCAAACTAATCTTTCAACATTTCAGTGATCATCGATCCCTAATGAATGAAATATCTTTATTTTCAGACGGCTATAGATACCTTACAACTAGAATACATAATTTAAAATTAAACTAAAAAACTATCATTTTGGCGACACAAAAAAGCATAGAACATATTCTAATCAGCTTAATGCGAATTATGTGATATTATTTATAGTACGTAATCTGTGATGAAAGCACGTATCTTTTTTTATAATACAAACTCAACGAAAGCCAGTCATATTCAAAGAAGACACAAAAATATTCTACTTAAATGTGTCGACACCGTAAGAATCTCAACGTAATAAAACAAAAGACAACCGGTGACAAAAGTGCGTATATTTGCACACAATCACGCCTCGCCAAGCGTTTATGCAAATACAATTGCCAGGAAATTGCTCCAAATAAAATAAGCAATAGAATTTCTCATCCCTAGGGTTAACTAGCACGGTCGCAGATTAATCCTTTAAAGGGTTATGAATGGGTTTACGTGTTGTAGGTACTTATCTACTAGCATAGATAAAATCTAGTGATTACTAGTAATTATGTACGAGTATTTTTTTCTTATGACGTTGCAATCCGTTAAAAGAACACGATGGCTTGGGTTCGTACCAATACATTATCAGGGGGGTTTCCGATGTATCCGATGGGTAGATACTAACTACTACTACTCCTTATTTATAAACGACTTACAGGCCTGAATCACTTAATTTGTTTTGTCTGTGTCTAACAAACACAAATGTCAAAGGGACACACGAATATTAGTTAAATAAGACTTGTGAGGCATTTATGAATAAGGGGGTAAGTATACATCACACACTACCTTATTTAATTTAGTAGATATAGGCACCTATGTATGTTAATAAAAACAAAAAGGACTAAATACCACTATATTTTGTATGTAAAGATTGTGAAGGTCTCTCATAATACATGGGTATGCATTTAGGTTACTTATTGTCTAAGGCCTTTCAGATAAGAAATACCTTAAAGGGGTAAGTTCACTTTTGAACTTTCTTTTTCGTTTGTACTTGTGTACACTTTTGTACTTTATGTTTCTCTGTTTTGCGTATTGAAGTGTTTATTACTTTACTCGCTTCAATACCTGGAGTGCGATTTTTGAATCTCACCAAGTGACTAATTCTCACCGATGTGAGTGATTTACTTTCGGAAATCACTCACATCGGTGAGAATTAGTCACTTGGTGAGATTCAAAAATCGCACTCCTGATTTTCATTATTTCTGTAACTTTTGGTTACAAATAAAAAGTAGGAAAATCGGTACATGAAAATGTGTAATAAATCATGCTAGCTCCTTCAGGGAACGCGTGTCCTCATCCATAAACAAAGGTTTCAAGTTGATGAGCAGCAATGAAGGCGCGCCCGCGGCCACGATGAAAAGTGATTTAATTTTTATTCCAATCACATCGCTTGATGACGCGTGGCACCTAAGGTGTCGTAGCAAATTGACTTTTATGGGTGCTCGAATTTAGAAGGAACGCAATTTAGAAACCTTATTTATGTTAATTTAAGCCTGCCGCTGGCAAATTGATTAAAAGCCTGAAATCGACATTGGAACAACTATTTAATCTTAATGGTGTATTATGCTTAACATATGTATGTCATTCCATAATTTCGCACAACTTTTCACAGCCGAGCGATTATTTCATTAAAAAAAATCCAAGACCTTTAACATTAACAAGTAGTAACAAGTTACACACTATTTGTAAGTTTGGTGTCTATATCATTTTGTTTATTTTACAGCCCGATGCCCTTTTATTTAATGAAACCTGTTTTACGTACCAAACTCTAATTTTAACAGGTATATGTTTAGCCAGTTTCGGATTTTCTCAATGTATATGTAAGTAAGTTTAAATAAAAGAAATAATACAAGCTAGTAGGTAGCTGTGCGAGTAGGTATTACGTACTACGCGGGAAAGTAAGTCAGGGAGTTAATTTAAAACCACAGGCATCGAGGGACGTGTTGGAGACGTTGGAGTTGGAGTGTTTGTAGCATAGAAAAACCGGCCAAGAGCGTGTCGGGCCACGCTCAGTGTAGGGTTCCGTAGTTTTCCGTCCGTCACAGTAAGTGTCCCCACTTAAGAGTTAATAACACCGCCATGTAGGATATGATATGAGAGTTCCACGTACAGCGACATCTATCGGCAAATTAAGTAAACTATTGCGCGCGAGCTTAAAGTATGGAAGATGATTTTTATGGAATAATTCTTTATTGCGTGAACCGATTTTCACCGTTTTTACTTTATTTGAAAGCACGTCATTTCATTGTAATTTTGTAGAAATTACAGGTACAATAAACACCTGCTTATACGGTTAAATTACAAACTTAGTTCAGAAATTATTTTGTAATTTTTTTTCAAAAACTATTCATCCTATCAAGTTCAAAATAATTTTTCTAGAAAGTTTTTATAAAGTTCTACTTTTGAGATTTTTTCATATTTTTAAAACTTATGGTTCAAAAGTTAGAGGGGGGGGGACGCATAGTTTTTTACTTCTGGAGCGATTATTTCCGAAAATATTTACATTATCGAAAAATGAATTTAGTAAACCCCTATTCATTTTTAAATACCTATCCAACAATATATCACACGTTAGGGTTGAAATGAAAAAAAAAATCACTCCCCACTTTACGTATAGGGGAGGTACCCTAATAAAATAAAAAAATCCACTTTTTATTTTACCACTTTGTCGGCGTGATTGATATACATATTAGTACCAAATTACAGCTTTCTAGTGCTAACGGTCACTGAGATTATCCGCGGACGGACGGACGGACGGACGGGCAGACATGGCGAAACTATAAGGGTTCCTAGTTGACTACGGAACCCTAAAAAGGACACAGTCCGTAGGACAAAGATTTAAGTTAAGAGTAAGTCCATTACACTAAACATCTAAACAAGTGCGTATGTGAAATAAAAACAACTACTCGTAAAACGGAATATATCGCGTATACTAAATTAAAATGACATTCCGCCATTTCAAACACTCTGCAGCGTTCTTGTTCACTTTCACTTCTAAGTACCTAAACGCGATACAATTAATCCGTTTTCAACCGACTTCAAGATTTCGAAGGAGGAGGTTCTGAATTCGTCGGGGATCTTTGTTTTTACAATTTTTTTATATATTTTTTTTAATACCACGACGGTGGCAAACAAGCATACGGCCCGCCTGGTGGTAAGCAGCTACCGTAACCTATGGACGCCTGCAACTCCAAAGGAGTCACATGCGCGTTGCGACCCTTTACAAAAAAGGAGGATTCACTGTGTTGACGGCTAAAGGAACAAGAAGGTCCCTCATCGTCAACACACTGGGTCCTCTTTGAGCTCTTTGGCAACCTTACTCACCAGCAGGAACACAACACTATGAGTAGGGTCTAGTGCTATTTGGCTGTGGTTTTCTGTAAGGTGGAGGTACTTCCCCAGTCGGGCTCTGCTCCAGATTTGAGCGAGATGACATTCACTGAACGTGCCCTACCACACTAAGCGAGATGCTATTCGCAGTGCCCATATTTGTTTGTTCACCGATTATTCGAAGATGGCTGGACCGATTTGGAAAATTCGTTTTTGTTTGAAAGAGTATACTTCACAGTTGGTCCCATTGTCATCAGGTCACGATCTAATGATGGGGTCCTGGAAAAATCGAGGGAACTTCTCAACTATTATAGGCACACCTATAATGATTTGAGTATTTTCACAGTAGCTCTAGCTGAAGATGCTCTAGCAGAGGCTAAGTGAAGTTGGTTATTTTTTGTTTAAAATTATTAGTTGTTTTATTTCATGAATAACCATCGCGGCCACCCAAACCGATACGAATACTACGATGAGCACAACTAACTGAATTAGTCAAACCTATCCAAAATACGTTATGCCACAAAGTTTAAGATGCAGTATAGGGTAAAACAGGAACTTGGCAGCCGCTTGACTCTAGAGTTAGTGAGGTATTTAATAGCAGGCTAGCGGCTGAGAAATATGAAGGGCTTACCAACGGTGCAAAATGCACCGCAGTGACTTCACAGTTCTGAAAATTAACATTTACCTAGACTGCAACGAGGGCTACCGTTTTTTTACTCACCAGTTGGCGTCACTGTAGACGGAGGTCCTGAAATACAGCTGTAAAAATTGTTATTTCGTTCGTGAAAACTAAATGTACGTTTATAATAATAGTTTATGTAACTGTTACGTAATAAGGCGTAATTACATACAGTTGCATACACTGCTTTATCTACACTCATATTATATATCCTAAATGACGTGTTCGGAAACCATAGAATGACCGCCATTGCACCGCCATGGCTAACTCGATTGTGCTGGCGGTCGAGCGGGCGCGTGCCGGTGGTCGGGAGTCGGGAAGGAGGACAGGATTTACATTATGTTATGAAATTCGAAGTTCCAAATTTGAAACTTATAACCAATCAATATTTGAGCATGTAAAGTTAAAATTAAGTTACTGACACAGATAAAAAGCTTATCATAGTAAAATCGGTTTTGGTAATGCTAGCCATTGCCTACCGTTTTTGAACACGTTTTAGAGGACAATGTGAGTGTAGATAAAATAATATTTAATACAATAAACTGTACTGTATAAATATTGACCACGCCGCAATGTTGCGCTGTTCCCTTATATTTGAGGATTTTTTTAGTTCCGCTTTTAAAGCATTCACATTCAATTACTCGTAAGTCTTATGTGCTATAATTAATATCTTGGTATGGAAAAATATTTACAACATTGTTAAATTAAAAATGATTCCGCGAATCCCACTTAATTACATTTGACATTTCGAAGACCTCAGTCTACACTAGCGCCTCTAGCGGAGAATTCAAACGCGATAGTCCTCATTAAAGTCGTAATTAAATACATAATAATTGATGCAAAAAGTACACACGTACAAGCGGACACGACACATGAACGGACTTTTATGCCTAATAAACTTAATTGTCAGTAAGAACTAACGATAACCTTGGTACCTAAAGCTACATAACCCACAATGGTAGTCGTTAGTTTCCTTATGTCTTATAATATATGTGTATGTATAACAATGTTTAGATCTCAATTAAATAATGATCGTCGTTTCGTTCTCATATATGACACTTGGGTTTAGGGGGAGGGGGCAAGCGTTTCGCGTAGTTTATTTGCAAAAAAAATATTTTACTCCAAATTTTATACTTTACCTCACAATAGTGGCCTCCGTGTCTAAAATTAATTCAATTACGTTACACATTGTACAAAATTTAAGCAGTAGTTGACAGACAGACAGACAAAGTCGCACCACAAGGGTTCCCTTTTTACCATTTTGATACGGAACCCTAAATAAAACGTAGCACTTTTATTATCACTACGCGCAGAAACAGTAATCAAGTTTACTAATATTTATAAATACCTAATAATGAAACGTTGTAACGAACTAATTACCTAATTTTGTAAGCGTACACAAATTAGCCTTTGTTGTTTCACAAGAGGTCACCACGAAATACCTTTCATGCAGAGAGTGCGTGGGTTACCACGATAGTGTTCGAGTTTGCTTAGTACCCGACTCTCAAAGTTGGCGCACTTGGATGCGCGTTCATTTACATAACCACCTCTTTGCCCAACTTTGAGGGATAGTTTATTTGGAAAGTAATTACATTTTCTCGCTTTGGTTGTTTGTAATTACTGCTAAACAAATGGAGACCAAAACAGAACAAATAGCACTATCGCTAAAGCGTTTAGTTATGAGTTTGCTTACTTTTATCTCCTTTATAGCAATTTGTAACATGCTAACAAATTAGTCACGGATATTTTAAGACATAATACATTACATTAAAACAATTAACTTTTAACTGTAATTAAGGAACCTTTGTATATATATTTTTTTGTTTTCATTTACCGAACAAAAAAATATTATAATTATTTTTTTAAATAACCACCCCTATAAGGTAGCTGTCAAGATGTTTAACACTGTCTGTCAAGTCACGTCAAAAGTTTTTTCTTAAATGTCATTATAATTCGGGTCTAAAGAGGTCTTATTTAATTATCTTATTAAAAGGGTGTTTTAACGTAGGAAATTTGTTTCCTAGTTTTCTCCAAAAAAAACATAACAAAACCTATGATGTTTCATACTTAAATATACTCCGAGAACTGAGTACTATCAGCCGTAAAAATATCCGTGACTAATTTGTTAGCACCTTATATAGGATTTAAATAAAATAAATATAAAAAAAACTATTTTAAAATTTACACTGTTTATTGCATTCTAAGATAAAATTTAACAAACAAAGCTCTGAATATATTTATTATAAGATTTTTAGTGAGTTAGAACTATGAAAAAAAAAATCAATGCCTTATATTGATAGTTAGGATTAATGGTTATTTAGTAAATAAATTATATTAGTAAGTATATAAAGTCCAGAGTTTTAATTATTTACTGGCTTACCATAAAGGTCTTTCCCGACCACGGAAAATGGTGTTCCGGACATTTGGGCGGCATATGCGGAGCCGAAGCCAACACGCAGAGGCCCTTCAGACAATTTAATGAAAAGTGAGGAGTACACACATAAAGGTTATTATTATAATTGGAAATTACTGCGTTTACTAAATTGAGCGTTTATAAAAAAAATATGAAAAGAAAGTACTTATAGAATTCCGTCTCTTGATCTGTGAATACTTCTTGAATTTCATGTAGCATAGCATTTCAGCATTTGCACATAACATTTAAGCATTTGTTATGAGATCACTACTACAAGGGGCTGTGTAATATATACAGTGTGTAAATCCAAACGGATATTTATTAGTGTAATCAATTAATCATTAGTTAAGCCTTTTTTTACGTTTCAATTAATTATAACCCCATAATAAATTATTTAAAATATACCGAGCAGTACTTATAACATTAACCAGAGAAAATAGAACGATATGTTTATTCGGGGGTTTAAAATACGGAAAACACGAAGATATCAAAGAACCAAAATATTGTAAAATAATATATAACTTTATAGTTCCATTCTACCAGATATTGTCGAGCTATGCAAAGGACTAAATTGGTAACAATCTAGAGTAGGATATTACCCCGTTCGCAAAGCTCGCCGCGCCAGCGACGGGAAACAAATTATTGCCATATTGCAGCTTCCGGCGGCCGCCCGGACAAATAAATTGCAATCGGGCGGCTGGCTGTTTCAGATTATTTATACTGAACTATTGTAACACTGAATTACCTTCTAACGTGCAACATACTTATCTATGAGTTACTTGAAAATGAGATAACATTATAACTCTAGACACACGGCAGTGTGTCAGCCAAATTCGCAGAGCAGAGGCGGCTCACCAGCTGTGGGTATACGTGATTACACGTACCATTTGAGGCCATTTTTGATCCCCCAATAACTTGAAACCTATTTCACGTTTACACTTCCAATTTTGTGAGTCTTGTCAGACTCTTCCTGTTATTGAACCTTGAATTTCAACCAAAAATCCCTAACAGTTCAAGAGATATTGACACCCCAAAATCACAATTTTTTTACCACTGACTGACTGAATGACAACTGTTGTTAAAGAACAATTACGCACTTTTAAAGAAAAGTGCGGGATTGCGAAGCACTGAAGGTTAATTACTTTTCTATTGACACTGAATTTACACGCTGCTCACTCCTGTGACTGCCTACCTGTCCAAGAAGAACAGGAGTTTTCTCTCTTCTCCAGGGTCGTATGTTGTGGCATCCGTTGACCACCCGACAACCGAAACTCTAATGACGTGTTTTGACCAAAACTCCATAGACCCTTTTTACCAGTTTGAACAGTATCGATATACAGGTTAGATCAAGTATAAGTTCGATTTAGAGCCAATTAAACATAGTTATAGGTACCTATGTATGTGTATTGCGTTTGAATGTTTAAATATTTAAAATCTACAATCACAATTTTACAAATACCGTTTAAAATTATTAATGAAGGTTATGTCATTAATTTGGTACTATTTATACAGAGAAGTCCGCTAATGAAAACGTTTGAAATAAAAGTAGGCATTTAAGAGACTGACAACACCCGATGACCTTCAAATTAACTTTACTCAAACAGTGTTTTAGCTATAACTCCTTGTTTTGAGAAAGTAAAAAAAAATATATGTTATTATTCGTTATGTTTGGAAGAACTTCGTTGATTCCGATACACGATTGGACGAAATCGGCTCGATAGAAAATAATTCAAAAGTTACATCTTAAAATTTGCTTTAAACAGTCGTATGTATTTAGTTTCTTGACTTATACGTCTGTAACTAAGGACAAAATTCCACCGCACTAATACTAAAAACTTCGTTGTTTTATATTTCTCAATTAATGCGTAGTTTTTTTTTAATTCATCATTTTGCTAAATTTGCAATGAGCTCCCATACTAATCGTAACACAGTGTTTCTCTTTCACTCGCGCTGAAAAAGATGGTGGGAATTTAGCTGTTGTCAGCCCCTTAAGTAAGTACGTAAATGGAAAAATTTGCTGCCTTGGGCGAGACTTGAACTCGCCGGCCTCGCTGCGATGCCCGTGACATTTATTCTTTATTCTAAACGTTGTGGTTACTGGTTAATAGACTTATAAGTGCTAAGTAAACAAATCAATTTAATAATATAATTCTAAATAGCTTTTAATAATAAATATAATCATTATTTTAGTATTAAAAATAGCTAATCCTTCCTTACAGGCGTCCATGTCAATCAATGACAATTATTATAAATCTCCTCGTTATTAAATAAGTAGCATTGCTAGTTTGTCAGTGGCAGCAAGTAGCGGCAGCAGCAGTATACACCGTAACTTAGATCTTTCTAAATTAGAATGTCTATCTAACTAACTTATATCCATACGTCTACCTGCTTATTTTTATCGTTTACAGGAAGTATGCATAAGCATTGTTTATGCATTTGTTTTATTAGACAAGGCGTCTACATTTGCTGGCAGATATTAATCGATCGTTGGCTCGTTCTACATTATTTGCCATCGTCTATTCCCCTTTGAAATGAAATGTAATGAAATGAGTAGGGTGTGTTTACGGGTTAGCAGATGGGTTTCTGTTCTGTTTATCGAACGGTTTTCATTACTTTTTTTATGTTATGGGTAACACAAATGGGTAAACAGCCAGCTTAATGGCGGAAGGAATGGAATACTTCCGGAATGTGAAAGCCACATTTTTTTTATACGACTACGATCGCGATGGCAAATGAGAAGACGTTCCACTTGTGCATTAAAAAAACCGTATTTTAACATTAGTAGTCCGCCTCGAACTGATAACTCGCTATTTACTTGCAAACGAGTTGACCAATATAACAAGACCCATATGAAGATTGCTTTTGTGTCTTTTACACTTTTTGATTGTATTTTTAAACAAAATATAGAAGACAGCAATCCTTAAGCGCGTTAAATATGGAGAAGTGTCTAACGTCAAATATGTAGTTACTGCCCGTCAGAAAGAAAACGATTGTCTTTGAATCGATTCTGTAAACGATTTAGGTTAAATCTTTTATTACGAAAGTAATGATAAATAAAGTAAAACTGTACTTACATCTGAAATGGTATTTCATCTTTTTGTAAACTAGACGAAATATAACATTTTTTACATCCTAAAACAGCGCATAAGTGCATTTTCACGGAGCTTGTTATCCATTGACAGCGATGACAAAAATGCGTGACATCGATTATTGAAATGGTTTTTATAGATGTACTACATTTTCCTGCCAATACTTTTGACAGAGGGGAAATGACACCTAAGGCCTCTCCTGGTTTAGAACTCTCTGACAATGACTAATCAAGGTGAAAATATGGTTTATGTTGATGGCCTTTTTATTTTTTTAACTGCTTTGACACAGACACAAAATATAAACACCGCGAATAAATGCCACAGCACAGACGACGGTATAATTATAGCGCTTAAAGCGTCTGTTAGACGGTTGCCAACAAGGCTGCCAACGGTCCAAGGTCACCCTGACCTTGGTTGGTGTTTCATACAATTTTGCTGGTAACAACTGTCTACACAGTCCGTCCAGACCAAGGTCGCTCAGTCGGAGGGGCTTGTAGTTTGTATGACGTCTGTTACACGCTTAAAAGCTTTTTTTCAATGATTTTGAAGTAGGAACTAAAAAATACCTCATGTTTGGAGAAATAAATTGCGTATCCTGATTGGTCGATTTTAATATTGCTGTATTCTGATTGGTTGATATTAAATACAATGTTTTTTTAAGGACTTAAATTATTTGAACAGTATACGCACCAAAAAAGAACCCAGCATTCCGATTAATTTCGATATGTGTTGTGATTGGTGAATTTAATATGGTGAAGTGTTCTGATGATTAGTCATTTTAAAATGTTTTTTAAATCGTATATATGTATACATATTGGCCCCAGAGGCTAAATGTACTATTGTAGTCAGCCTTGGTAAGCATAATAATTGACACACTTTTTGAGTATGAGAAGTGAATAATAAATATATTATCCACGGTTCCATTCTGTCCGAAGTTGTCTGTAAGAACTTCGCTTCGCTCGCTCGTTCGGAACCTAGTATTTACTATAAATTGTAATAATTATTTTGTGAATCTTCTGTTATTTTTACTTAGTATCGCGAGCTCTTTCGAGACATGCCAATAGGACATATTTTTACAAAAAAAGATGTTCGTTAGCTCTAAAGTTGTAAAATATATTATTTAAAAAAAAACATTATTTTTAATTGCACAAGCGAAAGACATAATTAATAATTAATAAAAATACATAAGTAAGTAAAACCAGTTGACGACGGAGGTGGTGGGGGGGAGGTTTCAGATAATAAACAAAAAATAATCGAAAGTTTTGACCTTCATAATTACAAGAAACCCACACTTCATCTATCATCCATCCTTAAAAGGTCTAATTAATTAGATATCTACTTGACATTTGGGGTCCGTTTGCACTGAACAGTAATTCGATTTTATTTGGGGAGATTTTTGTCTAAAATAGTACCTAACTCATTTATAATATGTCAACTCACTTTATTATCTGTTAGTATTTTTTTATTATTATTTTGATAACATTTTTTTCTTAGATAATATAGGTAGGTACTTTATGTTGTCCCAACTATAACAACAAATCAAGTTAAAAATACGAGTGCGGTATGATTTTGCAAGCGATTTAATTGTAGGCGTAGCAAATAAATAGACATAGGTACCTACTTACATACATACTCTTTAAAAACAGAACACTCCTTCAGTAGTCGGGTAAACACTATAGAAGCAACAGGAAATTCAATTAAGGTATCTATTAATCGGTTAGGTATTTAATGGCACAAGGTTGCCTGTAATACCGCTGTTAATTTTTAACGCGGCTATAAATTGTCGGCAATTTGGCCATCAGTCAAGCCCTTAAAGACTGCGTCGAAGGCAATATAGCTTAGACATTTGGCACACGCCACCGTGCTTGTTATAATAGTTTCCTAGTTAGTCTTATCGTTGTGATAGGTATCGGTATCAGGAATATCGATATAATATTATAGTTATTTATAAATATGTATGCACTTAACACTAGTAGTCCGCCTCGAAAATCTCAAAATAACAATTCACGATTAACTTGCAAACGAATTGACCAATATAACAAGACCCTTATGAAGATTGCTTTTGCGCCTTCTAGCTCCTTAACAGCTTAATAGAATCTGCTCATAAAATAACTCTCAAATTATATTTATCTCTGCTACAACCCCAACAAATTTCAATAAATTAAAAAAAGTGTCTAAAGTTATCGTGGAAAAATGATTCAAAATCGAGTAGCCATGGAAATGCACGGACGTCCCGGTAGGCAAGCCAACTGACAGTTCCGTTGCGTTCGAAGTTGTTTATAAAAACTTCATTTCACTGCGCTTAGATTAGAACAGGTAGGTACTCTTCAACCGACTTCAAGATTTCGAAGGAGGAGGTTATCAATTCGTCGGGATCTTTGTTTTTGCAATTATTATTTTTAATGTACCTATATATTCACCGATTATTCGAAGACGGCTGGACTGATTTGGATTTTTTTTTTTTTGAAAGGATCTGATGATGGGATCCTGGGGAAATAGAGGGAACTCTTCAACTATTATAGGCACACCTATAGTGATTTGAGTATTTTTTTTTTACAGCAGCTCGAGCATTTGCTTTGAAGGCTAAGTGAAGTCGGTTCTTTTTTGCTTAAAAATATTTTCCATGTTTTTCACAAGCGTCTTACGTACTTACTTTATAATATGATTTCGGTATACATTTTAAATAACCTACTCGTAAATGTATGTAGGTATATGTATAAACGTTATTTATATTTATTAGGCATGTCTCAAACTGTAATTTTGACAATATAATTAGGTACCTGCCACATTTTGAATGTTTAAAATCTGGCAAAAGTTGTTTTGCACCTCATACTTAGTCCTTCGTAACGCTCGAAATTCTACACTTCACTCTAGACATCATCACCATTATCATCGGACTCGGGTGCTTCAGATGCTTGTGACTCAAAATCAGCACTCGCAGCAAAGACTGGCTTCGGTCTCATTAGAAAGTAATTCATCGATAAAAAGAATGGATATTCGGAAAGCACAGCGAACCATTTAGCCTCGCCCGATTCTGGCAAACAACGATCTTACCATCGGTGAGAGCGATATCTTCTCGTAGTTACAATGAAGCCGCAGATGTTACACCATTTCGAGTCAACCCAATCAATTGTCTGACGTAATATCTATGGCTATTTTAGCCCCTAAATCAAATAAATAGGAGGTAGACAGTAGACGTTGAGGTGAATGATTTAATATTTCTCCCATTCTCACAGTCACATTAATGGCTAACCTCCTTATCCATAAGCATCTTACAAACCTCATTTATAGCTACTTTCTTTTTTTTCAGATAAGAAAAATCGTGCGATTGTCGTAGTGCGATTTTTGGGAAAAAAAATAAAAATCGCTATTTTGCATCTTATTGGCTTAAGCGTATCGCTAATAATGGAAAAAAGTAGTCTCTTTTTAATTTCCCCTGATATGGCAGATAAAAATAAAGATACATTGGCGAAATCGACCATTCTTTTTCTAATCTGAAAAAACGAGGTATTACTAATAATCGTTTACTGTCCTTATTTATCTGTCACTTTGACAGTTGTGCTTGTTAAAAACAGACAAAACATAAATTAACTGGTTGAGGACTGAGAGACGTTTTTGTTATGAATAAGGGGGTAATAATAATTAAGTAAGGCGATTATATTGCGAAATAAGCATATGCATGTTAATGAGGAAAAACGCCGCAATCCCAAAAAATACATCTGGTTGGTTATTGATGTCAAATCCATACAATAAAATTTTGTTGATAGGATGCAGAATTACTAATATATCCAAATAAAGTGAAAATTAAAAAAATCTATTGAAATGGTTAAAAAATATCATGCTTCAAAATTTCAAAATTGTATATTTTTTTAAAGTACGAAATTAAAAACAACAATGATACCAAACTTGTATAGATGTCATATTTTCCCGTGTATATGCAATCTTTGTAAATGCTAAGGCGCATTTCAGCCAATCATCTAAGGTAGAACACTATGAGTCCGTACATCCAATTCAGTTGAACAAGTATCATTGTTCAACTGAATTTGAAGTACGATTCGATTTTTAACATTTTACTGTTAAATAAATTGTATGGTAACCATATACATAAACGCAACATTTCACTGTAAAAATTTCATCTTTTTTCATACTTTAAACAGGGCGACTATACGATCGTGACGTCACGTTATTTTATTATATTTTTGCACGTCATTTTATTAGGAGCGTTTCGGTAAATAAGACTTTAAGTCTAATTTGTTTTGCTTTAACGCAATTGGCCGCATATAGACATTTGATCCTCACATCACAACAAAACGAATCGATTGATACCATACATGAAACAAATTCACCATGCCGTTTAAAAAAAAACGGCCAAGTGCGAGTCGGACTCGCGCACCGAGGATTCCGTACAAACCTATAACAAGCAAAAGTTGTAGTATATTTATTACTAATTTCAATTTAATACCTCTACGCGTTTACGAGGAAAAAAGTAGTAAGTTTAAAATAAAATAAAATATTTTTAATACAATTGCTCAAAAAGTTGACTTTATGTAGCTGCAAATCGTGCGTCAAGTTTGATTTTATGCACTAGTGCTAAAAAGTAATCTGATCTGCAAATCGTGCGTAAAGTTTGATTTTACGCACGATTTGCAGATATATTGCATTTTAAATTGACCAATCAGAACACTTCACTATATTAAATCCACCAATCACAACACATATCGGAGTTAATCGGAACGCTAGATACTTTTTTGGTGCGTATACTGTGTAAATAATTTAAGTCCTTAAAAAAACATTGTATTTAATATCAACCAATCAGAATACAGCAATTTTAAAATCGACCAATCAGGAAACGCAATTTATTTCTCAAAACATGAGGTGTTTTTTAGTTCCTACTTCACAATCATTAAAAAAGATTTAATTTTTTGGGAAACGCTTTAAAGTGTGTTTAAACTGTTTAAACGGCTATTAGACATTGCAATTTGTAGGGCCCAACCTGTCGGGTTGGTAGGTGTAATGGAACCTAGGGAGTAGGAGTCCCGATCTAGGGCGATCGGGGCGATCGGCAGTGCCCCGACACCCGCAGCTGTTTATGGAGGTCGTTAGAGTTATTTTACCTTTTTTATTTATAATGTTAGCCATTTGCTACACATTCCGTCTGGTTTTTTATTTAAAATAAAAGTTAAAATGTGTAGATTCGCTGGTAATTAATATATTTATCTAGTTTTGCATTTAAATAATAGACGGGTTGGGCAGATGAAGTTAGATTCAGGCAGCTCGAGCGGTCATTTAAATATCTATAGTAATAAAAACAGTTTCTTCTTTTATTTAATGTATACTGTTATGAGTACTATCACCGTGCTTCACCAATACATTTTTTAGATGTTTTGAAGGCATCTCTGTAAACGTTGGTAGGGACGATTTGTTGGTGAGGTAGGGTTTGTAGGGACGATTTGTAGGGAAAATGTAATAACGGGCCCAACGCCGACAGGAGTTGGACACGACAGGTTGGGCCCTACAAATTGCCATGTGTAATAGGCGATTTAAAAAGAGCTAATTATACCGTCGTCTGTGGCATTTATTCGCGGTATTGATATTTTGTATCTATGTCAAAGAAGTTAAAAAAATTAAAAGACCGTCGAGTTATACCATAATTTCACCTTAGTTTAGTTATTGTGCGTAAATAATAAGTATTTTTATGATATTTTCTTGCAATCGAAGTGAAACATTGTATGCATTACTCTGGTCTAAAAGCCATATTATCACTCGAACAATTTGCCCTCACTTCGGTCGGGAAAATAACCACCTGGTGGTAATATGGCCTACTTTAGACTCTTGTCAAACAATCTACTATTATTTCATTGTAGTTTTTTCGCAATTGTATTAAAAAACGTTGTTCGACACACGTGCAGAAGTGTCATTTTCACTCGTCCCGAGTCTTGACCCTCGCCTCTACTTGTATCGAAAACTACTATTTTGTATGATTTTACTAAACATGTCTACTTTTCGTAATTTTTCCTTTGTCTGTGCTATATGAAGTTTCTTCGTGCCAAGTTTCAAGTTTCTGAGTTTACGGGAAGTACCCTTTAGGTTTTGAGTTTCTTGCGAGTACTCAGTTTCAAAATATGCGACTTAAATTGCTATTTCTTTTGATTGCGTTGACATAAAAGTTTGGTTTTGCTACATCTGAAAGGTCCTATAGCCCTGAGTATTTGACATGAATTTCAATTTAATAACTCCACGCGTTTATGAGGGAAGAGGTAGTAAGTTTAAAATTTAAAAAAAATATTTTTTTGTATGATTTTAGTAAAAGTGTCTACTCTTTGTAATTTTTCCATTGTCTATGCTATATGACGTTGCTTCGTGCCCCGTAGGTTTTGCGAGTGCCGAAAAACTCTAAAATTTGCAGCATAAACGACTATATCTTTTGATTGCGCTGGCTTTTAAGTTTGATTTTTTCACAGCTCCAAGGTACAATAGACCTGAGTATCTTATATAAATTTTAGCTTGATACCTCCACGCGTTCCTGAGAAAAATGTTCTTGACAGACAGACAGACAGACAGACAGAGAGACGGACAACAAAGTGATCCTATAAGGGTTTCGTTTTTTCCTCTCGAGGTACGGAACCCTAAAAAAGCACCATTGTGTGTTTTTATCCTCATTGAAGCTATATAACTGTACTTACCTATCTAAAATTCATATCACGCGATCACGTCATATCTTTCATGAGGATTTCATTAGTCGTATTGTTAAAAAGCCATAATTTCTTAAAATGTCTTTCTTAAAGCGTGAGATATATGTAGGTATCCAATACGTTTGCACGTTGTTTGCGGTAAAAAAAAACTGAAATATTTTTAATGTTGCCTCTTTTTAATTTTTTTAATAGTTTTCTTGGAAAAGGGAAGCAGCAATTCGCGCGGTGCGAGGATAGCAGCGCCCAGCACTTTAGCGCCATTACTTTAGTAATGGCTCAAAAGGAATACTCTTTTCTGGAAATTCCTGCCTGTAAATCAATGTTTATACTCTGCTTGATTTATTTATATAATATCATGCCTTTTTTGAATAGGTATACAGTAACTTGATTTTCCCAAATAGAGACAGGTACCTACCTAAGTAGAGTATGTAGGTATATGAATATTAGTAAAAATGTTTTATATGTACGTACTTGTCTACTTTATAAATTGTACTAAAAGAAAAACTCTTTCTTGAGTCTTTCTTGAGCTAAGTACCTATTGATTCAAACCATATTCGAACTAAAAAGAATTACGAAAATTAAATAAATTCTACCCGTTTCTTTACTGTTCATCAGGGTGGCGAAGACTTTATTAAGGAATCGTCTTTTACAAATTATTCGATTGATCTCTATTTCGATGCTTTCCTAAGTAATTCTTACTTGAACCAAACATTTAAATTTTTGTATTAAGGGTTCCGTTTACTAATTTAATTTTGCCATGACTATCTCTCTGTCTGTCTGTCCACGGCTTAGCTACTGGTGGTTGGTAAAACAAAACCGAAAAATAAATAGGTTTGATCTTGTGAGGAGTATAATAGTAAACTATTTTTGATAAAAATACTTTTGGAAATACTTGCTCCAAAAGTTTTAAAAAAATGCGTCCCTCACCCTCTAACTTTTGAGCCGTGGGTCGAAAAATATGAAAAAAATGAATGTGAGGCTTACTAAGTAGCTTCAAAGGAAAGTATATTGAATGAAATCGTTTGAGTCGGTTACTTATGATTATGAATTACTGCAAAAAGTTTTACCTACGGAATCCTACATGGAAATTTTTATTCAATAAATTTTTTTTTTTTTTTTATTGAATAAAAATTTCTACCACATCACAAACAAAAACACTTATACTATAGAGAGGCAAAACTGTATTTTCTCATAAATAATCTCCTTACCTTATATCTTAACGACTCTAAATCACAAGAAAACAAATTGAAATTAAACTTTGCTATAAAACCCGAAATAATCAACACAGTCATCAACATATTAGAATAACCAACTTATTTGACAAGTACGTGCAGGTTATATTATAATATACTTATTAATGGAAACATTGTATTTCTGTGAAAATTCCGTTTTGCCCCAGGCACCGTTGATAGCGCCCAAAACATGCATGATACCTAAAAGTGCCGCTACCAGGGGCGTATTTACCCTATGGCCAAGAGGGCCATGGCCCGGGGCGGCAGGCTGCCAGGGGCGGCGCGAGCCACCCCGTTGGTTCTGGGCACCTTTTTCGATGCTGAACTTCAGTTAGGTACTGGCCTATAAGGCTTAAGAAAAAATAATTTTAAACAATCAATTTCAAAACGCCACAATCTAAATAAACATGAAGGGCGTTATTTTGTACTTATGCCGCCTTTCCATCTCTGCCATTACCATGTATCACATAAAGTAAACTGCATTTTTTCCTAAAAGGGAGGACAATATAACCGTGCCTGGTTTTTTAACTAAGCTTCCGGTTTCAGTCAGAAAACCCTAATCAAGTCAGTAAAAGCTGATCGTTGAGAATCCCCGATACGGGTCTATAAAGTCGTCAAGTTACTGTAAATGGTAGTTTCGGTATGGGTAATGGTTGGGAAAGATAGATAGGCTACGACTACAAGCCTATTGGACCGGGCGGCCACCGTATGATCGCTTGCCTCATCGAGGAGCATTTAGAACCTTATTCATCGGAAATAAAAAATATATAGGTCACAAATCACTTGGTCGGTGACACAAGTCACAGCTCTCAGCCTCGTCCGTTCCGTTTTCGGACACTTTTGGTGGTGCAATTTTTGGGGTGTTTTTACCTCATCGAGTAGCACGATGAAACTAATCTCATTTGATAGCTAAAGTGATAGTCAATATTTTCAATATTTTTTGGTTGGACAGCCCTCGGCCTGGCCCACTTCGTTTTCGGACACTTTTAGTGGTGCAATTTTTGGGGTGTTTTTACCTCATCAAGTAGCAGGATGAATCCAACCTCATTTAATTGCTGAAGTGATGCTCTTTCAATATTTTTTGGGTGTTTTTTCCGTCTGTAGCCAAAATTTACGGCCCATAATAAAATTTGGCGTGTGAATGGCTTTTATAACCCGCCATATGTTGGAGCACAAGAATTTTTTTTTTTTTTTTAATTTTAGAGGTGCACTCCATACATGTAATTATTGTAACTGTTGAATAATACAAAAACAAATGCAGTTCGGTACGTTTTAAAAAATAAGTTTAAAGTTACTAATACATAAATATTTCATAAGATATTTGTCTATGATGTTTTATTCTCTTTTCTAGCTTCTAAAATATGCAATTAAAACATAAAAAATAAATCCAGGAGATAGCTGTTAATACACTCTTTCATGTAAAATTAATGTGAAAACCAAAATCTAAACCAACCAGGCTGAGGGTTGTCCGACCAAGTGATTTACCGACCTATGTAAAACCTATATAAAACTTTTACTTTTCGATTAATAAGGTTCCAAACTGCTCTTCGATGAGGTAAGTGATCATACTGTGGCCGCCCGGTCCTTATACCACCATGACCTTACACATACACACGTTACCCGGTCCCATTACGCCTTTTGCACATCTTCGTAGTGGATCGATATCGCGGTAAAGCGCAGCACGTTACGTCTCGAAACCAGAGCGGATCAAGAGCGACTCAAGAACGGAATCAAAACCACGGAACCTCATCGCACGAATTCGCATTTGTTTCGCTCTCGATCGGCTGAGATTACGCGCCTAAACGTGTAGCGTTGTACCGCGGTGTGGATCCCGCTACGCAGATGTGCAAAAGGCGGGTGTTTTTTCAACGTTCAGTACACTAAGGGTTCAGAGTTTCAAGAAAATTTTAATATTTTGTCGGGTTAAGTAACAGGGGCGGCAAATTTTTCTGGCCCGGAGCGCCAAATTTCTAAATACGCCTCTGGCCGCTATCAATTAAAAGTTTTCACAAGTTGATTCCTCGTGTTTATTGAGCCTTTTATGTAGTATATATTTATATAAACGGTGAGCTTCACTTCCTCCCTTACTTGTACATATAACAGTTTACCTACTGTATGTTAATTACCTCTTTTAGTGGCAGGAACGAAAATGTCATAGGGACTTCCCAACGATATTAATATATCGTTAGAACCTTATGACAGTTATAAATAAATAAATTAAATAAATAAATTAAACATTATGGGACAATCTTACACAAATCGACCTAGTCCCACACTAAGCTCAATAAGGCTCGTGTTATGGTTATGGGTACTAGACGACGGTATTTACAGTGTGAAAAAATAAGTCGGGCCCTGGAGGGAAACTACCTTAAAACGTTGAGATAGCTCAATTCGCTACATATGATATTAATTTTAAAATATATATATTATTATATACCTACAGCATAAAGTTGTTGTGTTGTTGTTGCCTAAGAAAACCATTTTCATCCATCATGTTTTAGTTGTTAAATTTATTTTTGTTTAAAATTTTTAAATTTCTAATATGTTCTAAAATGTAACCTATTAATATTACATAAAGTCGTTCGGTAGTTATCAATATACAGGTTAATTTAAATTTTTCTGCTATGAAATGTTACTTTGAAACTGTAACACGCAATGTAATAGCGCTACAATATTACTTCACTTTTAAAACGTCACAATTGATATGTGTCACAATTGTCACATGAGTCACATTAGTGTATACGTAGCATATTGCTGCTCGAAAATCAAAAAATAATTACTCGGTGTTAATTAAATATCAGTTAACTAAGTACCTATTTATTTCGATATCGATTTAAAACTTCAAAACCGGCGTCTGGTCTCCTTTTGTGGTTATATCAAAGATACACGCGGTATTTTGTCGCCAAGCCGTAAAGAGTTAAACCAAAGACAATGTATCGTAAATACGTATACTAATCAAATAATCATTGTTCGTACAACTAACTAACGTTGTGTGTTTTTATAGTTTCATAATATATAACAGTGAATATTGATTCTACTAAGTTAAAGTCTTGGCATTAATTATTAGAGACCAATTTAGGGGAGAGGTTGACCCTTCCCAAGAAGTAATAGTTACGGCACTTACGGCATCGTTACATTAGACCTATTTAATATATTTCAATGTTGTAATACTAAATTAGGTAACTGCTCGTTATTTAGCTTACTAAAAGCTATTAAATCCTGTTTTGACCAGAACACATTCAACCTTTATTTAATATATCTACCAATTATAATTATGGTATTATTTCCAAATAAAGGCAAAAATAAACATGAAATGCCTTATAAAATTCGTTAAGTAGGTACTTACTATGACTCGTACAAGATTTGTGCGTTTTTCGAAAGAACATTAAAGTTGTTTAAAAAAGTAGAGGTACATTTCAACTAGAATTCTAAACTACCTAAAGTAACGCGTTTAGAGCTGCGCCCGTCGCAAAGATAACCATTTCGCTCGCTGCGTTGCCGCGTTGAATCTCGATAGACTACCTCTGCAGCAGGCACGACCCACCCGGATCACTCAATCAAGGACCCTCTCCTGCAGGCGGCGAACCAAATCCCGAAGGAAAGCCATTTCCTCCGCGCACCAGCACCCTGATACTTCACACTATGATAAGAAGGTATACCGAGAGGCAGCATACTTTATAATTAAACTTAATACCAAGGTTATAACCTATAGTGATAATGTTTAAAAACCATTTCGCGAGCTATCTTGACAGCGTTGTTGTCAAATCGCTAACCAAAATGTATGGAACATAATCAAGTAATTATTTTAATGTAAATAATTCTTAACTCAAAATTCGTGATGACATAAACTATGTGATGAATAACACATCTATTAGTGCTAGCCAAGAGTGCCATTACTTGCATTGCATTTGTTAGTAAAATAAACCGATCTGCTAAACAATACTACCAGTCAGCTATGAGTGTTGTTATTGATCATAACTTTGCCCTTACTATGAGATCAAATCAAAAGAGTTTCGCAGACATTTCGCCTTGACAAAAGTAATATTGAATTAAGTTTCCTATCTCTTACCCGTTTCTTGAATATTTGTGCCCGGATATTGAACTCATATTTCGTAGTAACTTTTAATAACACAGATATTTTGTTTTTCTATTCGTATTAAGTATATTAAATGGGATTTAATATCAAACGATTGTTGCTTATCGAAAACGAGAGAGATGGCGCTCCCGCCAATACAACTGAAGAACAAATCAAATTATTTGAATAAATAATTTGATTGTTTAAAATGTTTAAAATGCATTAATTTACTTTATACGTCCGTCCGTCTTTGGGTCATCGACTTACATGTGTATCAAATTTCATTTCAATCGGTCTAGTAGTTTCGGAGTAAATTTTAGCCGTGAGAGGCGGACAGACAGACACTCGAGTGATCCTATAAGAGTTCCGTTTTTAGGGTTCTGTAGTCAACTAGGAACCCTTGTAGTTTCGCCATGTCTGCCCGTCCGTCCGTCCGTCCGCGGATAATCTCAGTGACCGTTAGCACTAGAAAGCTGAAATTTGGTACTAATACTCGTATGTATATCAATCACGCCGACAAAGTGGTAAAATAAAAATTGGAAAAAAATGTTTTATTAGGGTACCTCCCCTATACGTAAAGTGGGGAGTGATTTTTTCTTTTCATTTCAACCCTAACGTGTGATATATTGTTGGATAGGTATTTAAAAATGAATAGGGGTTTACTAAAATCATTTTTTGATAATGTAAATTTTTTCGGAAATAATCGCTCCAGAAGGAAAAAAAGTGTGTCCCTCCCCCCTCTAACTTTTGAACCATAAGTTTTAAAAATATTTAAAAAATCGCAAAAGTAGAACTTTATAAAAACTTTCTAGGAAAATTATTTTGAACTTGATATGTTGAATAGTTTTTGAAAAAAAAATACATAATCATTTCTGAACTAAGTTTGTAATTTAGCCGTATAAGCAGGTGTTTATTGTACCTGTAACTTCTACAAAATCACAATGAAATGACGTGCTTTCAAATAAAGTAAAAACGGTGAAAATCGGTTCACGCAATAAATAATTATTCCATAAAAATCTCCTTCCATACTTTAAACTCGCGCGCAATAGTTTACTTAATTTGCCGATAGATGTCGCTGTACGTAGAACGCTCATATCATATCCTACATGGCGGTGTTATTTTAACTCTTAAGTGGGGACACTTACTGTGACGGGCGGAAAACTACGGAACCCTACACTGAGCGTGGCCCGACACGCTCTTGGCCGGTTTTTCCTATTGATGTACTCGCGGAACCCTAAAAATTACATCTTTGTGTTTGTATGTAGCCATTATCTACATATAATGATGAACAATTAGTAATCTCACATAGTAAAGATCCGCAATATGCTGACCTAAAAAAAATTATGACTTCGTTTGACATTCCTGTCAGAAAAACAATGAATGCATCACAAATAGATGTCCGAAATGTCTTGGAACGCTATCAAAAATCTTCATGTATTTAGTCTTCACGTTCTATTTTAGAATGTCAAATATTTTTGGCCGAACTTCATGCTGATTATTTATTTTTGACAAAACTTGTCTAATTATAACACGAAGATTTCAATGTTAATGTTAAAGAAGCTTCTAAACAGTCTCGTAGGTCATCTTGTTAGGTAGGTACGCACCAAAATTGATTAATTCTGACACTTTAAATGTATACGTTTTGTTTTGGTGCATATTTACATTGTTGTATACTAAGTAGGTTACAAGGTATACATACAATACTACGGGTAAACACTTTTTTTCTGTAGTTGTAACTAGCCTGGGTGAAATACCCTTTTTGATATTTTATAATTATACAAAACACAAACATCTTTTTGTGTTTTATACTCCATTTAAATATAGTTATCACTAAAATAAATTGTTAAACAAATAAAAATGATTGAATCTTGTGCCCACTAATGCACTAGTGAAAACTAAGTTATACTTGCTGAAATTATTTGTATCCATATTTTGGCCTATACATTGAAAATAATATACGTGCAAATGAGCAAGTTGATTAAGGTGTTTGTGACACAACTTGCACAAGTCAAAATGAAATGAAAACACTTTGCATTCACGACATCCCTGATATTGAAAGTTATGCTGATTGATAACATTTTTTCTGCCTTGCTAACTAATACGTCAGACATTCACTCAGGTATTAGTTATACTCACTCAAGCGTTAGTTACTTTTTCTATAAAAAAGAAAAATGTGAGCTTTTATAAAAAAATGTTTTTGTTTTGTTATGACTGTCGTTAATTTAATTTAAAAGAGCTTCTCAACTCCTGTCACAATTTCTCTATTAAAAACAATATAGTACCTATTTAGATCCAGCAATCAGATTTATAAAGTAGTAGAAGCACTCAGGCTCAATTGAATAATATCTACAAATTACGCTTCATAACAGCTGTTCGCATTAGTCACTGGCGCATGCTCGTATGGCCGCGCTGCACGCTGCATGGTCAAGTGAAAAACTGTGTCAGTGCGAACAGTTGTTGCGCCTACGTCAGTGCCGTCATGTTTAATACACACATAGGTTCAAGGGGAGCCGGCCAGCACGGCGGTCTCTATTTATAGTGTCTCACATCTATTCGACTGTTAGCCCGCAGTGCAGAAATGTCCGGAGACGCGAACGTCCAAAAAACAGCGCGGAAGCACAGAAAAACGCGCGAGAAATTGCGACCGCGCGCGCGCGTCCATACCGCTGCAATGTTTAGTGATCGATCGATTAAACAAATCCAATCTACCCGGCTCTCATAATCAGATTTGACCAACTGACGCAAATTAAATCCCAGTACTCATTAGATAGTGCAATTACGTGCAATAGCGGCACGCGAGCTTATGCAACTGCTTGTTTGTTACAGTGTCGTATTCAGTAATCATTTTACAGTGCATGAAAGTGATCGAGTGTCTGTGATGCTACCTAGTTAAATAATATGCGACTTGTGTATTTATTATATATATTTTTCCCGTTGAAAAACAAATATGACATTGGAACTATTTTAACGGGAATGCGGGTGAAACGCTTCGCCTGGCGACGCGCCAGAATTAACGCTGAACAGCTGATTGTAAACAAACAAGTAAGCACTTGCTGATACAAACGTAACTTGTTATTGACAAACATTGGTAAATTGTCAGGATGTCAGAAACAAACGACGGCAACCATAGTGACGATCCCATAATAGATGATAATATAATTCGAATTCAGCTCAGAAAGCCCTGCCAACAAAAATGGGAGTTACGGACGCGAAATCTGTCTCCCGGGATCAGATTTCCTACGATACAACTTTTTGATAGTGAAGGAAATCTTCTCGTGGAGACAAATGACGAAAACGTTTCCATAAAGACTTGCGACGAGCACTCCGTCAGGGGCACCCAGTCATTGCGAGAGAAAGATTTTAAACATTACATTGGCAAAAACTCGATTAGGAAACATAATTCCGTCGCTGGAGACAAAATTTATACAAGAATATTTCGTACGCCTGTCGTAATTAACGATAATGTTGAAGGAGGTAATAAACGTTACGTTATACGAAACTGCGGCAGCGTAACAAACATTCCAAGTAAACTCACATTAAACACGAACTTTTCTAATTTGCAAATAAATAGCCTCGAAACCACCCCTTTCCAGTCTGAAGGCGCAAGTGAAGTTAGCAGTTATAAAAGTTCTGACAACGAAAGCTGTATCGATGACACGAAACCAATATCGAATAAAACCGAAACCAAGTTAATATTGAAAACGAATGAAATAACTCCATCAGAAAGTTCGTCTGAATTTCCAATGGATGCAAAGAGGAACGAAATTGAAATAAGCACAATGCTTCATAAATCCCAGTCATTGAAAGATGCCATCGAAAGAAGAGTTTCCACAAAGGAGCATAAAAATGACACTTTGGCGCGCTCCAAATCCGGAGTTTTGTATAACAGCCCTCACAATAAGGTATCGTTCCTGAACACTTACTTAAAAAGCTTACCCTTGCGGTCCGCGTCTAATCCGGATTGGTTTGCTATACACCGACGGAAAACAAAGAAATCTTCACTAAATTCGCCAGAAGCATTGAACAACCACGAATCACCTGATTTCCTATTACGAAAAATGCGTCTCGAAAAAATACGGGATAGAACGTCAGAGAACGGATTCATTAATATTCGGACGGACGCCGCGACGGCTTGTGAAATAAATAAACGCCTAAATATGTACAGACGTGGCTTATCAGAAATCGAGCCGCGAAATCATTTAGAGAGTGCGACCATGAGACAGCGAAGTTACTCGGTTGCGGAAGACGTGCGAGTTCTCCGCACTTCGTCGTCCGAAAGTGTGGACGAAGCCGACATGGTGCTCAGCCGTCTGAAGAGGAGAATACTCAAGAATAAGTTGAGAGAGAGAAAAAGGAGCCTTGGTTCTAAGTACCTTTTCAGTAAGTGCTCCATTATTGTTTTATACCGTAAGGTAAGGCTTTTAAATGATTTATTTGAAGTGTCATAAGTGTCATAACTAATACAAGTCTGAAATAATATTGAAATATTTTGATATTTTACATACCTTTGTTCCTTCGTCAATTCGCAGTGAAAGAGTGTAGCTAAAACTATTCTGAGTCTAGTTAAATAAATTCCTTTTTCGTAATCTTAATCAATGTTTTTCCTTAGCTGTGTTCTTATGCCTAAAAATCAAAATAATTCTCCGTATTATTTCCACCCTCACCATTACCATTCAAGTCCGTATTACTCATATCTCCTAAAAGGACGCGATTTCAACTCCCAACATTTAGCAATACGATTAAACGCACTGCGATTTAACACGTAAAGTTTGTTTATCTACACTCACATTGTAAGTCCTCTAAAACGTGTTCAAAAACGGTAGGCAATGGCTAGCATTACCACAACCGATTTTACTATGATAAGCTTTTTATGTGTGGCAGTAACGTAATTTTAACTTTACATGCTCAACTATTGATGTGTTATGAGTTTTGATAACATAATGTACACCTGCATGCTCCCGCGCGGCCGCCGACACGCGCCCGCGCGACCGCCGGCACAATCGAGTTGGCCATGGCGGTGCAATGGCGGCCATTCTATGGTTTCGGAATACGGCATTTAGGATAAATAATATGAGTGTAGATAAAGCAGTGTATGCAACTGTACGTAATTAGGCCTTAAAACACTCGCGTGATCTTATTACCACACTCATGTTTTAATGACCCTTATTACGTAACAGTTACATAAACTACTATTACGATATATTACAGTTGGCATGACGTGTCCATCGTGTAATTTTGCAATGTTTTTTATTTTTTTACTAAGTAATATACGTAATAATAATAATAATAATAAATACTCTTTATTGCACACCTCATACAGTTACAAGCACAAATTTTACAATACGTAATTTAATTTTATAATACGTAACGAAAACACATTTTCTTTCAGAAAATAACAGTAGGTAGTAGGAATAGTCGACTTAATATTTCCAGGTTCAGGGGAATACCGTATCCACAAGTCCACAATATAAAGCTTTTTTACACTCTAGGACAATGAAAACGGGTCAACTTGAATGGAAAGGAGAACCGGACAAAATGGTCCAAGAACCAATAGCGACGTGACATATGTCATTAGAAAGGTGTTTCAATATACTACAATATTTACTATGGGAGCTCATTTCAAATCACTGTGTGAAAAAAGTTATGGCGATATAAGAAACTTATTTTCATAGACGATTTTAAGCAATAAAAATGAATTATTTCGTATTCCATGACGTTACAGTGCTAGTTAAAACGTGTTTGTGAGTAGTTCTGGAGGGTGCAGATTGCCTGTAGGTGCCCTGAAGGGCTGATGACGGCCAAAACCTAAATACCACACTACCGATGTTATGTGTGCACAAGTGCCAACTGTGCGTCGCCCAGATAAACAATTGCAATAATATCTGGGGAGTGCGGAGTGCAGGATTTATCATTAATTAATTTATTTTTATTTTACATTCTGGTAGAGAGTGGCCCTCACCCTCTGCACCCCCCAGACCTACGCACAAACACGTTAACTAGCACTGCAATGTCATGGAATACGAAACAATTCATTTTTATTACTTCAAATCGTCTATGGAAATAAGTTTTTTATATCGCCGTAACTTTTTTCACACAGTGATTTTAAATGAGCTCCCATAGTAACTATAGTAGTATATTGAAATACCTTTCTAATGATATATGTCACGTCGCTATTGGTTCTTGGACCAGCCTCCATACATTTTTGCCGGTCCTCCTTTATATATCCTTTATTGATGTATATTGATGAATTAAAAACCAATTAAACATTTTAGCAATAGTGATCTCCGGTAGGTATCGATATCGATAAAACGTACACAACACTTACACTCTTACTTTTTGCTATAGTTGCAAGTTATAAACCGAACCGAACATTATACCTCAAGTAACTCAGCAGTCGAATACAATTTAGAAATTATTAGGTAGGTAGGTACTTTACTTGAATACCTTTTGGAAGAAAGCTAAATAATAACTAATAAAAGAAATATAAATAATAACAGTGTATTTATAACCTTTCACCTGTCGCGGTAAGAGATTGAAGGAAAGATAGGATATTCCAGGGAAGTGCCGAGTTATGGTAACGATGTTCCCCATTGTCAGATGATTTATATAGCTTTTGCCTAAACACGGGTATAGCCATGCGATACGGATTTGTTAAGAGATTATTATTAAGGGAAAGTTTATGTATGGTAAACAAATAAAAATAGTAAAAGTAGTAAATCGACAAGTAGGTGTAGACACCTACTTATTAGAATTAGTTTGTTACTAGAGTAAGACAAGGCAGAATCTGTAAGTACGGCAGTACCGGCAATAGTATCTTCCTACACGAAGGCTGCAAAAATATGTGACAGGCTCTAATGGCTCTACAAAGCCACATAGGAGCGTGTCACATATTTTTGCGGCTTTCGTGTAGGAAGATACTTTTTCCGGTGACTGTACCTATAGGGTGATTGTGCTAGTTTTCGTCCACATTGGGATGTCAGTTTTCCGTCCATACTTATTTTTATATTTATATTCAAGTTTTTCCCAAAATAAAAGCTTAATATTAAAAATTCTAGTAAAGAATAAACTATAAATAGAAAAATGTGTTGAACTTATAAAGATTTTCCCATATATTTGTAGCAGTTTAATCAGGTGGACGGTAAACTGGGCCTGGACGGGAAACTAGCATAATCACCCTACCTACCTACCTTATAAAAAATTATAAGTAGGTACTTATAGTATGTTCGAAAAGAAGAGTCGTGGAATGTATACGTTCCAATATAAACCACACTTATGTTTCCGGACCAACTCACAAAAACGCCATCTATAATCAAAGTAAAGAAATAAGTAGGAGCCTATGTTGTTCGTTCTCCCAGTAACTTCCTTGTACCGAAAGAACAACGTATAACTACGCCCTCTTACGGATAATGCACTAACTACGTAGTTAGCCTTTTATGGTTAGGAGTTCGTGGAAACAACCGCATTGGCTAGACGAGCGTTGCGAGGTTAACCTAAGCCAATTATCGGGTCGCAGGTAAATTTAGACCAATATAAACATAAAAAAATTAAATCGGGCAAGTGCGAGTCCAACTCGCGCACCCAGGGTTCCGTACGAACGCACACCATAAAAACTTGCAACTATATATTGATGCAATAACTAATATAAATACCAACCTGTACCATTTTAAACAAATCACTAAAACCTACTCATTAGTAGTATAGTAGTGTCGTTCGCTACGCCTCTTCATATGGGGGCAGGCTATACCAGCCTATAACAACTATTTACTCGTACACGAACAATACCTGACCCCATTAATCCAGGAAAAATCTTAACACCGCCAAGTAGAAGACGAACGTACAGGGTGCAGCGCCATCTTTTGGCAAATTGTGTCACAAATTTTTGCTACCTAAGCATAGTACGATAATTAGTATTTCAGGGATAATTATTTATCACGTCAACCGATTTTCAATATTTATTTTTTATTATTTGAACAAAAGAAATTTTCGGTTCAGATGGGGGGGGGGGCAATTTTCACCTTTTTTTTTAAATAACCTCAAAACTAGGTACAAATGTTAAAATTATACAAAAAAATATAAAGCTATTGTGTGGTAAGTATAGATATTGATATACTTACTACACAATAGCTTTTTTTTTCATTTCTCATTTACCCCCAAAATTTAAAATTTATAGATTGGCGCTAAGTTTCAGCCTTTTAGTCGCCGACTCACTTACATACGTGTACAAAATTTCTGCTCAATCGGTCCAGTAGTTTCGGAGAAAATTGACTTTGTAACAGACAGACAGACAGAGTGGCATCATAAGGGTTCCTTTTTTACCATTTTGGTACGGAACCCTAAAAATTGTCTACCAACATTATTATTATTATTACTAGTTTTTAATCATTTCACGTGGGAAGGTAATAATAAAGAGAATGTATAAATCGAGGCGCACAGTCTAACTTTTTGAGCCTTCAAGTTTCATATCATTACTAGATGGCGCTGTATGGATCCAGAGTTATCGCATAATGTATGGGCCGTACAGCGCCATTCTAGTAAAGCTATCAAACTTGGAGCCTCAAAAAGTTAGACTGTGCTCCTCGATTTTTACATTCTCTCTTTGGGATTTTTTTTTAATGGAAACGGGTTTCGCTCATTTTAAATAGGACTAACAACAATTTTTTTTTTTTTCAAAATTGTCATACATACTATTAAACTTTAAAAACAAGTCATTAGATTTAAAACTACTTAAAAAATAAAATTACAAATATACCATTAATTAATTATAGATACGAATCAAAACTTTGCCCTTTCGGCAGGGTGCCCATCACGCAGGCAGCATTCCCGCGCTGAATAGCAATCCCTATTCTTTGAGCGAGAAAGCTGCCCGAGCGAGGGTCACCCGTTGCGTCCCTCAACAGCTTACTTATCTCCTTATGGAGCCCACGCGCGCTTTTTCCCCAAGGGCCGAGTGTCTCGACGCCAAATGCAACAAAATCGTACTGGGCGCCGAGACAGCTATACTTCCCGACCTTGGATCGCTCTCGGGCATCCGCCGCTGCCCCAGCTTGTTTGGAAGTGACTGGCAAGTAGGACGCTGCCAACGTATCAGCGCAAGTAGCGTCCCACACCAGTGCACGGCCCATCCGCCAGGGGATCAACGAACGACATCCCGTCTGGACGCTTGCCGTCATCCCGTACAATCCGAGGCTCAAGAGCCACGGGGACGCATGCGCTGGCAAGCGCCCTTTTCAGGATGTCGCTGAGTGCAGCGTGACGGGACAAGCGGCCGGCGCCCGAGGAGCAGGCGAGTCCATGGTGACCAAAGCTATCTACTGCGGCTCCACGGGAGATGCAATTGTGGTACACGCAGACATCAACTCCGACGCGGAGAGCGACTGCAATTCGGAGTGTGCCCGGATCAATAAAAGTACCTAAGTTAGGTGACGGGTAGGCGTGAAGCCATTGCCCCGACTCTGGTCTGGATGCTGCCAGCAGCCTGGCTCGGTCCCGCCCGGATGAGGAGTCGATCAAAGACTTTATGGTAGCGGCGGAAGCTAACGAGTCCCATGCCCTTTGTAATTTTGGTCTTGATGGTAAAGTTGGGCTCGATCCAGCTAGCCAGGCGTTCTTAGCCTCAACCAAGCACGCGATCTCGCAATTTGCAGTCATTGAGACTTTAAGGATTTTACCTGCGAGATCTTGTGTGCTGTGGGTTGATGATAAGAAGGCCGGCAAGGCCACGCTCGAGATTTTTCGAGTTCCCAAACCGCCATATCTTATCGGTAAACAGGCCTGAGTCCAGGCCTGTTCGCAAAATTTTACATTGAGAATTGATTCTAGTGTGGACTTCAAAAGGATATCAATAGAAAGGGCTAGATTGGGAAATTTCCAAATAGGGCAACAGCGGAGAAGGTATGTAAATTTAGGAACGAGTAGGCAAAATATTAGAATGAATAAGGTAGAGTGAGAGCTTATTTAGGCTAAACGTTCAGAGTTATTTTTGAATTTTGAGATTGATTTATCTAGAACAGACGGAATGGCCTCGTCAAAAATGGGTGATCCAAGGAGGTAGAGGTTGTCTTTAGTCAAAATTTTAAGGTTTGGAGCTATGTTTTTAAAACCATCAATTATTTGAGAAGCCAAAAATGGATCCGTTTTTTAGGAAATGTACAGTTCGCATTTGTCGAAATTTAGTTTCAGTCCAATATCATCAAATTTTTGTATAATTTTGGATAAATCAGCCAGGACGGATTGATACTTACCGCCAAAGGTGCCATCGTCTAGGTACCATACGTTTAGGTCGGAAGAAAGACTGTGAATGATTGGATTGATGGCGAGCCTGCTGCTCCTACGGCTGAAAGAATTTCGTTGTCTTTGTGGAGTAACGTGGATGGAGAATGGTAACACTGTAATAAAAAGTTATATATTTCTGGTATATGATATCGTATTTCATTCAGGAAAGTCTCCCTATTAACTGAGTTAAAAGCGTTTTCAACATCTATTTTCAATAGGACCTCACATGGGTCAGTACTTATAAAGGTGCGCACAGCGTGAACTGCGGCCTCGCAGCCGCCACGAGTTCCAAAACCAACCTGTGTAGGTTCGAAAAGTTTTTGTAATTTAGTACGGGTGTGCCTTACGCAGATTTTGGCTGCAAGACGCCGGAAGGCAGAGCCAACAGCTGTGGGGCGCACGCCAGCATCCTTCTTAGTAAGAGCAATCAAGTTAGCTCCATAAAGTATCGGTGTCACATCTTGGCATACGTCGCCCAGGAGCATAAGGTTTACCAGTTTTGTAATGCTTACTGTCAGCTGTTCACCGGCTACCCCGGAGCCGTAGCTAGTGAGGTCTAAAAGGTGTTGAGGCGTGATACCGTCTAAACCTGACGCCGACCCTTTGGGGAAGGATGCGAGGGCTGCCACTACGTCCTGCCCTGTAGCGCGGAGGCATATCGAAGGGTCTGATGGAGGATCAACAAAGAAAGGGGTCAAAGGGCCTGGGGGATGCATAGATTGTAACGCGGCTGCGGTTTCAGGAGTGTCGGGGGCAATGGTATCATTAGTGAAGAGGAGCCGTGCCGCCCCTTTAAGATCACCATCCTGCAGATTCTCTTCAACCTTTTTACACAAGTTGTACTGTTTACCTCTAGTTTGTAAAGGCCGTGATAGCGACGGTGTAGCTGGTGCTAAAATATTATTTTTTATTTTCCTCGTGAGGGAAATATTATTGTTGTTATTGTCTGGAACATGTAATATTTTGAAAGGTAAGGTTAACAAATCATGCCACGATTGGAGGTTATTGTTTTGCACACAATTGTTTATTGTGGCTGTAAGTACTTCGGCAACGGCGGACCTGGCACCACGTGGAATGCGTTTGACTAGAGGCGTCGAATGTTTTAGTTGGCCGAGGAGGGTTTGAAGAGGAATAGCATTGTAGGATGATGACGTAGATTGGTTTATGTTATGAGTATTCGGGACAGTTGAGATAGGATGAACGCGAACCTGATGGGTACGCGATTGGTGAATATGAAGGCCTCGTGTTGATGTAAAATCTCGTTTACATACTACGCAACATTCCATTCTACAAAAAAGAAAATACAAAAAGAAATGTAAGTAACTTAACTAGGAAATAAACTACCTAAAAATATAATAAGGACTATACAATTAAAAGATATAAGCAACGCTGATTCACCACATACTATAAGAAAGAGTCACTCAGCGATCCAATGTTTCTGATAATCAACTAGTAGAAAATTTATGTATGATCATTGTTTCTGACTCGCACTGCACTTTTATACTATGATTGAAATAATATAACACGAATTCTTGATAAAAAATACCCAAATAATAATTTTCATTGGCTTCAATTTGACACCCGACTGTCACAACAGCTGTTTTCTCTGGGGCGTAGGATCTCGGGCTGCGGACTCTGTCGCAGAGAGGTTGTGAAAATATCCATTACTAATAATTTATTAAAGTAGCAGAAATATTTTTTCGTGTGAGCCGATGACAGATGCCATGTTATTTTAAATATATTATTTTGTGAGTTTTAGATAATTCTGCGTAAAGAATATCGAGTTATATTTTTTTTTATAAAATAATGTATGGAGCAGGAGCAAAAATTCAAGATTTCTCAAAAACCGCAAAATTAACAGTAATATCCTCGTAGGTGGTTATACTATGAATTATTTGTGATTTTTTGGCATATTAATTAATTAAGTATATTTGGGAATATTAATTAAGTATGAATACATAATTATTTTACATGTTTTAAAGTGGGTATTCCACTCATAAGTAAGTATAAGTATGAATACCTTATTAATGGATATTTTTACTGAATAAAATATAAAGCAGGAAGTCGTTGTGAGGTAGAATTTATAATGGAGTAATTTGACAGCACTTTAGATACATACATGCAAACAGCTTAGTATGCCAGAAGCTGTCAGATTACTCCACTAAATTATGATTTCTACCTTAATTTTTAATTTTCGAAATTATAAGGAGACAGGATATCACATATAGCCTGGCCAGCCAACGAACGCAGTAGCAATGTACAGCGAACAAAAGTATGACAACACTAAGAATCAGTGAAAAAAGCAGCAATGATCATCAAATTTTATGTTTTTAATTTTAGGTGGTATTTCCGCCCGTTTCATTAGGTGACATTTACGGTGTGTAAAAAGGAGACGGATATATTTCGTCTGATTTGTCATCAACTGCAACAGATAATCTGGTCGAGGCATTTGACATATGGCTTAAAAATGAATTTAAATTTCATTGGGAACGTTGCAGGAGTTCTATCTCACTCGCGCTTAAGATGAGAGAGTGAAATGCACTAGAAACAATTCAATGTGAATTGAAATGTTCGTCATGAAATACGGTGTCTCATCACAAAGGGTTGCCACATATACGTATTTTGAATTTGCCGCGCGTTTCTACTGACAGAAATGGTTTGCCAGACTATACCTACTTACTTGAGCTAAATTCATCAAATCATCACACAATGTAGGTTTGTGCCATGTCCGTCTGTCTATCAGTTCTTCCGTATGTCAAAGTCGTTTTATTCGTAAACATTAAACATACTTATATTGATGTTTTATCTAAAGGTGTGATTTATGTAGTACTAGCTTTTGCCCGCGGCTGCGCTCGCGTTAAATTCGGGGTAACAAACCATACAAACTTCCACCCCCCATTTTAGGGAAGTGGGGGGTTAGAAAGAGACAAAAAGTAGCCTATGTCACTCTCCATCCCTTCAACTATCTCCACTTAAAAAATCACGTCAATTCGTCGCCCCGTTTTGCCGTGAAAGACGGACAAACAAACAAACAAACACATACACTTTCCCATTTATAATATTAGTATGGATATGGATGGAACTTTATAATAACTGTAAAAATTCAATTATCCTTTGATATCAGAAAATGGATATTGTGCAATAAAATTGGTCACCTGTAAGAAAGATGTGCCACTGGTCCTTTTGTACTAGAAAAGATAGCATTCCACAGTTATACAGTAAATAAATTGAATTTCTCAAAGGAAAGAAGTTTGATATTTTTCTTCGTGCTAACGGGAAGTCGGGAAATGAAAATGCTGAAATTCGATTTTCTTTGCGCATCACGAGTTGATGAGAATGTTTGTAGAAGAAAAGTTGAATGTTAAGTTAAAGTTCTTTGCCGAATTAAAGTGTAATAAATAACTTACATACGTATATATATATATATATATATACATATGTACATATAAAACATATCAAACATCACGACCGGTAAAGCCGGATGAATCAAAATGATTTTATAAATCCTTAGAAAGGGGTATTTTTTTTCGATTTTCATCTTGTTACGATTCATAAATGTTATTCCATTATGATTTTTTTTAACTTTAAAAAAAAATATCGTATTTGTAGGTAATTGTATGGAGAAATAAACTTGTTCTTAACTAGCGGGCCACGACGGTATACTCGTAGGACTCGTTTGCTTGTTACTTCAGTTTCAAAACAAACATTATTACGGGTGGTCTTTACAAATGTAAATGCCTCAATAAAATCACTCCGCCAGTCTCCAAACATCGTAGAAGCAATATTGATTCCTATTGTAAAAAATAAGACAGACTACGTAACGTACGTCGTGTACCTACATACGTAAGTGCGCGAGTTGATAAAGGCCTGGTTAAAACGTCTAACGGGTAGCTAGACAATTTTTAACAATAGACTTTTTGCCTTTGATTCCATAAATCTAAGTAATGACTTCCTCTGTTTTTAGCGTTCCTTGGATTGCCAAGGATCTGTAACATGTTTAATTATATTAAAAATAAAAAAAATTAAATAGGCATATTTGCCTATAACTTGTTTCTTCTATATTTCGCTAAATTTAACATTTCCATCTGGTCATCTGCGCGTTGCTTCGCGCGTTTAACCTCAAATTGGAGTTATAATGATAAAATTTATCATATTTAATATGATAATGCCGTTACCATAATAACCGTACCCTCCCCCATCCTAATCCTCTTTAAGTAGGGTTTTTAAATAATCCAAGACAGTAATCTGACAGCTGCTGCTATACATTGTAAAGCACTTTGTAATGCAAGAGCTGTCAGATACTGTCTTGAATTTAAAATACTACTTTATAGTAACTTAGAGCTTGCTTCACTCTGGCTGTTTTAAATACTACTTCATATTACAAGGGCTGCTATTTATATATCCGGAAACCGGGATTACAATCTTCTTAAATAGCATATTTGACCTCCATGGTAAAATTTGAACTTTTTTAAGTACTGGCCGGTATATTTTTTCTTTCTTATTAACGCTCGTGTTTTGTTTTTGACGGGTTTTAAATGTCATCTCGCAGCAAGAATGGAACTCACTCGTGAAAATATTCGTGCTATGATTTATTATGATTTTCGGCGTGGTTTAACGCAACAACAGTGCATAGATCAACTAACTTCAACTTTTGGTGATGAAGCCCCATCTAAAACTACTGTGTATCACTGGTTTAGTGAGTTCAATCATGGACGTAGTATGCTTACGGACGAAGTTAAGGCAGGTCGCCCGAAATCGGTCGTTGTACAACAAAATATCGAGGCTGTGCGAAAACTTATAATGGACGACCGACATGTTACGTACCGCGAGATAGAGGTGACTCTGGGTATTTCTATGACCAGCATTAATAGCGTATTACATAATTATTTGGCTGTAAAAAAAATTTGTTCGCGTTGGATACCCCACAACTTAACAAAAGAGCAAAAAGATGCTCGCGTCGAATGGTGCAATAAAATGTTAAAAAAATATAACCGTGGTGACTCAAAAGCCGTTTATAACATCTATACAGGTGACGAATCCTGGATCTATGCATACGATCCCGAAACGAAGCAACAATCAACGGTATGGGTGTTTCAAAATGAGCCGAACCCTACGAAAGTTACTCGTGCAAAAAGTACATTGAAACAAATGGTGGCCTGCTTCTTCGGTATTAATGGCCATGTAGCTACAGTGCCACTAGAAAACCGTAGAACGGTTAATTCAGAGTGGTACACGACCATTTGCTTACCGGAAGTATTTGAACAAATTCGTAAAACTAACCAGCGACGAAGAATCATTCTTCATCATGACAATGCCAGCTGTCATACGTCACGCGAAACAACTCTATTTTTGGAGGGTCAAAATGTGGAATTAACGGGTCATCCGCCGTACAGCCCTGACTTGGCACCCAACGATTTTTATTTATTTCCAAATATAAAGAATAAATTACGCGGTCAACGATTTTCGACCGCTGAAGATGCTGTCGACGCATTCAAACAACACGTTATGGAGGTACCTCAGGCGGAGTGGCAGAAGTGCTTTAAAAATTGGTTCACGCGAATGCAAAAGTGCATAGATCATCAAGGGGAATACTTTGAAAAACAATAAAACCATTTTCAGCCGTGTACGTTTGTTTGTTTTTTTTTCCGGATATATAAGTAGCAACATAGGTACCTACAGGAAAATTACACGGTTATGTTCTAGGAAATCATTCTACGATAGGGGTATTGTTAAGCACCCGGGAGTAATAAGCAATTTTAATTAACCAAGTCTGTTTATTTCGGAGCGGCCGCCGCTCATGTGTAACTCGATCCTCCATACTTTCTCACATTCTTCTATCTCCGTGCCTGTTCGCAGTTCATTTAAGGTCGGCCTTCTGAATATGTTTTCGCCGTTAAGCTTTGTCATTATTTCTCACATTATTATGTTTATAAAACTCATATTTTTAAATTACTTATGTATTCTTTTGTTTCTAGGTATTGTCAATTTCCTTCGAAATAATGGAACTCTATTGTCTCAGTCATGAAAACACCTCCTTCCGTATCGTTATGCTCATTAACTGTAGTAGGTACTTCGATTTAAACACCGCTTTGGCATGTTTCTGTTTGGTGGACTTGTTTTGTTGACACATCGAACTTCATTTTAACTTGCATCAATTGTAATATTAAATAGTTTATAAGTTGCACGCACTTTATACTCCAAAAGCCGCCTCGTTTTTGGTAACATTCGTATGTTTCTGACTTCCACGACACAGGCCTAGCCTAGTGTATTTATGGTCAATAAAATATTTTTACTTTTTATTTTTATTTTATTTTTTACTGACTTTTAGTCAGCCTTGTGTACCTTTTTGTGCGAATGATGTGCAATGAGGTGAAATAAATAAATAAAGCGCTAAAGATTGGTAGAAAAAACTGGAAACTGATGTCTGGTAAATAATAGTTATATTTACATTATACGGAACCCATAATCAACGAACGATTCGACTTGTCGGCTGAACCGCCTTCTAGAGCCATCGAAGGCGAAAACTGAGAAAAAAGTGACATTCGCGCGAGAAATCTTTGGCCTCGCGCCAACTCTGCCGCCGCCCGCCGCGTCTGCATCTAGCTTTCTAAGGATTAAATTCGAACGTTGGAAATTATTTCCATAAAATATTATATTTAATACGGTCTATTCTTGACTGAAAAGTTTAGTGTTTATCGAAATCTTAAAAATAGCTATTTTTATGTCGGTTGGGTTCGTGAATAATTTCATCGAAGATGGATGCATGATTTTTGGTTCCGTTGTACAACAGACTAGTTTAAATTTAATGATATTTAAATGAAACTGTGTCTCGACTTATGCTAACTCACCTGACTGCACTAAATAAAATGTGCCGTTGAGACCATAAAACTGGCATCTAGGATAAAACATACGCTTTTATTACATTTAGCTAGAACAGATGTTTTCTGGCACTACTGTGATGAATCTAATGAATAAGTTTGTTTTTGCAGCCTAAAAATGCTCAGAGCTCGGGCGCAGACTGTACTAGATATGTATTTATTTCATCACTTTCAATATTAAAGAAAACAGTCGTATCGTATCATATTTGAAGCAAGGCGCAATCCAACATATTCCATGAACTAAAATTCTAAAAAATAACTTTGGTATTTGATTTGAACTCCCAAGCTTTTTTTTTTTTTTTTTTTTTTTATTTATACCACGACGGTGGCAAACAAGCATACGGCCCGCCTGATGGTAAGCAGCTACCGTAACCTATGGACGCCTGCAACTACAAAGGAGTCACATGCGCGTTGCCGACCCTTTACAAAAAGGAGGATTCACTGTGTTGACGACTAAAGGAATAAGAAGGTCCCTCATCGTCAATACACTGGGTCCTCTTTGAGCTCTTTGGCAACCTTACTCACCAGCAGGAACACAACACTATGAGTAGGGTCTAGTGCTATTTGGCTGTGGATTTTCTGTAAGGTGGAGGTACTTCCCCAGTCGGGCTCTGCTCCAGATTTGAGCGATGACATTCGCTGAACGTGCCCTACCACACTTAGCGAGATGCCATTCGCAGTGCCCATACCTCTCTTTTTGGCGTAGTTTAAGGACATACCCAGGTCCGGACGTAGTTTAAGGACATACCCAGGTCCAAACAAAGTAAAAAAGCATTGCGTTTTTAAACGTTAAATAAAAACCCATCAATAAAAAGACGGTGTTAAAAATTACCGCTACTAAGGGTCAAGGTCGTTTGTTGTAGTTCTTGTCGATCCCAGCCAAGCGTCAGGGTCTGGAAGCAGTGAATTAGGTTACCTAAGTCTATCTCCCGGTAATGTAGCATATGGAAAGTTTAATTCTGTAGGGTTTAAGGGTACTTTTTATTATTTTTGACGTAATTTAAGCGTAATTCAAACACTAACACATGGGCTGAGGCATGCGCAGTGGCTTCGAGGCGAGTCAATATCCCCTCTCTGGGGCGCCGCCGCCATGTCGCTCCTTTTGTGGCGCGGGCGTAAAAGGGCATAAAGACGAATTATGGTTATTAAAAAAAAAGAGTTTTTAAGATGTGGAATGCACAAACCTTTGTTTGAATCAAGAGATGCTAGCATATCTGTAGATGGGTCAATTGTAAGTTTTATGTAAGTATCTAATTATGAAATCATTTGTGACATTTTCAAGGCAAAGGTACTATCGGGTTCAGAATTGCATGGCCAATTTATGAATGAATTCATTGATAAATTGACCATGCAATTTTGAACCTGATGGTACATCATTCTCGGTTGACAATGAAAACGTCACATGTTTTTAATTTATTTAAAACTGAAGAACAATATAGATTGAAGTTTTCTTCATTTACTCATTTCGAGACTAAACCGAGTCAATTAAGAAAGAATTAAATACCGTAAAATGGGGTGAGTAGAGATTGCGCGGAGAGTTGGGTTATGAATAGGGAGAGAAGGGATGCCAGGGGGTGAGATGGATTTTAAAGGCTACTGCTCCCTAAATAATGTATTCGTATTACAAATGGAGCTAAATATTTCATAAGAAAAAGAAATCGATCCAACTATATTCCAAAATCACCTTTGTATTAAAACCCATCTCACCCCAACTACGAGGTACTACGGAGTGAGGAGGGATTTTGTGTTTATCGTTAAAGTTGTGAAATCGAACTACCCAAAATCATAAAAAAACTAAAATACAAACGCCTGGAACATTTATTATATATACCTACCATTCATGGGATAATAGTATACCATCAAAAAGGCAAGGGATGACATTTTTACGGGGTTCAGCGCAACGTCCCTTACTCGAGGTTGACTAAACGACCGAAATCTCGCAACGTCTTTTGGCGACATAACTTCCAGCCAAATTTTTTAACATACCTGTGTACATTTTTTGTACCTTTAGGTACCATAAAATGGGGTGAGTAGTGAGAAAACTGACGTTCAAACCTCGATAAGATTTTATTTTTACATATGTAAACTGAATGGTAGGTATATACCTGGTGTTGCCTGCAACATGAGCAATAAATTAAAATGTAGATTCTACTCCTCAAAGTAAACAACCTTTGTTCAGCGACTTTGAAAAATAACTTGTGGTCTAATTTTTAGTACACTTTAAAGTTTATTCGAACACGCAATGTATTGCGAAATTGATTATGTCTGTAAGGTGACAAGACTGACAAGAATGTCAATGAGAAGGATTTTAACGTACATTGAAAATACTATTTAGTTTGTTTAAATAAGAGACAATCTAAAGACTACATATTTTTTTAAAGTTGTTGAACAAAAGTTGTATTGTTTGAGGAGTAGAATCTATGTTTTAATTTATTGCTCGTGTTACAGGCAACACCCGGTATAATAAATGTTCCAGGCGTTTGTATTTTAGTTTTTACCCTACATACCTGTTACGTAGGGACTTAACTCACTAGTACTTACTTACCTAAAAATAAGGCGCAAGAATTATAAAACACACGTGAGTGGAATTCAGCACAGAATTCAGCTATCATAGACAAAAATCAGCCGTAAAGCGGCTTTGTATGAAGCCCATATTCAAAATTCAGCCAGAAGATGGCTTTTCCGCATTTTTTCTGTGGTAGCTGAATTCCGCCTAAATGACCATGTAAGAAAAAATTTTTAAGCAAAATGTGGTTCAAGTTAAGTTACGTCTTTATTCGGTGGAGCGTCATTAGTTGCCGGTCCGGCCGCTAGAGTGGATCTGCCAGCTGGCTGGTTTGACAGTCGCCACTCGGCGCGCGTCGACCGGTCCGCAAGCCGGCAGCGCGTACCCTGCACACGTGCATATAAATGCTCTTCAATTAACCTATCAACTTTTAAACTTAAAAAAGTTAACGGTCTAAAGCATCCAGCCGGTGTGTTAAGATTTATTTATTTGTTTTGGAACGTTTTGAGTTTGTGTTCAGTTGAGTTTTGTAGTGTGTGAATTTGGTTGTGAGTGAGCGGCAGGGTTTATGTTTTGATATTTTTGGTTTTGTTTTTAAGTTTTGGAACGCACCCAATTCCAGGACGGCTTTGAAGGTAATCTTTATTCTTATTCATAGGGTCTCTAATCTAAACTACCTAATTATTGACACTAATAAGTATCAGATGTTGGCATCAATTTTTATAAGAAATTCACAAGTACTGCCGTAAAAAATTTACGGAGCTAATCTCATAGGTGGGATAGTGGGGTGACGAAAGTTGGGTAGTTTACCCTATATACAAACTACCTACCGATAATAACTAAACTACCTAAAATAGATGTGTTAAACCTTAACGCCTAAACCGGACCTTTCTACTCATTACTCATTCGCTTAGGCATGCAGGTAGGGTAGGTATGTTAGTTTTTGTCCACTTATCGATTTAGCCAGCTTTGCGATGCGAAAAGAATAACTTGAAGTAAGTACCCTTATTTAAATGGATTACATTTCATTCTACAGCGTATAATAATATGGTCGTTCTCTTCTTCTTGGTCGCATCCATCATGACTGATGATCGTGGTTGGTGAGTTTTTTTTGTTCGGGCACGAACACACTCTCGCCATCGATTCCGGTCCATCGTTTTCCTCACCACATCGTAGAACTTCTAAGAGGGTTCCTTGCCTTTGAGTTTGTCAGTCCATCGTGCTGGTGAACGGCCCCGTGACCTTTTGCCTTCAGTATTGCCAACAACGATTAATCTTCCCAAACTTTTGTCTCCCCTTCTCATTATATGGCCAAAGTAACTTCGGAAGCGTTGTTCACAGATTGGGGACAGTCGCACTTTAACATTGAGTTCCAGCAGTATGGAGTGGAATCGTGCGCTTAGCTGTCCATGGTATTCTCAGCATACGCCTCCAACACCACATCTCGAAGGCATCGATCCGCTGCTTCTCCCTGCTTTTAAGTGTCAACGTTTCGGCCCCATACATAAATATTGGAAATAGAAGTCTCATTTTTGTGTTTCTGGAGATTCCCCGATTACGCCATATTTTCTGTAGCCGTGTCATGGCATCTTTAGCCATTCCTATGCGCATTTTGATCTCCGGAACACAACTGCCATCGTTACATATCTTATCCCCAGATACACGAAGTCATCAACAATGTCTATACCCTGGATCGTAGGTGCTGCAGACAGGCGGCCGGCGCGATCCACTATCATCAGCTTGGTTTGGCTTTGGTTGATTGCAAGACCTAACTTTTCGCTCTCGACCTTCAGTCTGTTAAAAATTTCTTGCATATCAGACATTGAAGTTGCCAAAAGTACAGTGTCGTCAGCATATCTCAGGTTAATTCTCTTCCCATCAACAGCAAACCCTTTGTGCCAAAAAAAATTATGCCATCCTTAATATAGTCCACTTGAGGTTATATAACGCGATAATAAATAATGATTGCGGGTTTTTTTATATAAGTAAATATTTTTTGCCTAAGTGCAAAATACACTTTTGCAAGAAATATTTTCCCGTATAATTGCACCTGCTTAGTCAGTTGGACGGCAAAGTGAACCCGGACGAGAAACCGGCATAATACCCTTACTACCATTCAATCTCGGCTCGGTTTATCTCAGTAAAGTCTAGTAATGCTGGTATGAATAAAGAGGATTGTAAAAAAAATATGAACGAGTGTTGCATAGGCAGGCAGTAGAAATCGATAGACTTCCTGTGTATATTACGCGCAAACTCCTCGACGTGTGCATCTTGCCTATCATAACCTATAGTGATCAAACCTGGTCTTTGACTGAGGCTGTAAAGCCCAAACCAAACTCAAGGTTTGCCAGCGAGAAGAGAGAAGGCCTTAGCCCAGAAGTGGGACACAGGCAATTTTTTTTTTTTAATTGACAAGACGTTTATTCATGACATGAACCCGGACGAACCAGGCGTTCCTAAACCCTAGATTTAACTTAAAAAATAATGAAATTGGTTAGCAGGTTTATTTTCTAATGATAATCTGACACTGGTATATTATGACGTTGTATATCGTCATGGGACCACCATGGCATACATATCATAGATATATGGAAATGTTTTACTAAAAATATTTTTCTGAGAACAGTTAGGTAATACCAATAAATAAGCATCCCTAGCACTTATTATAGACTTAGGAAGAAATCCCGTTCTTTTTTTGTTTTCCCTAGCTTTAGTCACTTTAGAAAAAAGCTCGCTAAGTAGGTACGCTAAAGTACTTGAGAGAACGTTCAGGCCACGCTGAGAAGATAAGTAGTAGCAAAGTGGACTCAGCCGAGTTCGCTAAGTACAAGAAAGAATCTAAGTAGCTAGTAGCTAATGATCAATTAGCAAGACACCCGGCAAGTAAAAAGCTTACGTAGGTACTTTATGTAACTCAGAAATATTTGTAAGTTTTCTAGAGTAAGGATATCTTTCATCCGTTAGAATCATTCATTAGAATATGAAACTCCATGTATACATAGGTACTTATCTAGAAAATCAATTAAAAAAAAGAATATTGTGCAAAACGGGTTGCAAAGGTATCTCGTAAAAACATTCACCCGATGGCAGCAGGTAGAAAACCTTGTCTTAAGTCAACACACGACGTCCCCAAACCGCGCAATGCGGAATAAGTGGGGACAAAAGGCTTAAAACTCGCGTTATCATCGTCGGGCTTAAATAAAGATTTGGTTCCAAAACCGGTCAAAGAAGCAACAGGGCACCATTTCATAGAAAACTCTTTAAGTGACAACCAGACATATAACTTTTATAGGCAGGAATGAAAATGCCATCGGGACTTCTCAACGATATTAATTTATCGACAAAGCCTTATGACAGTTATGAATGTTATGTTCTACAAATAATGAATTTTAAAATTGTATAGTATATATATTATTACACAATAAAGTTCTAATCAATCCCGTTTACATCCGGTATGTTTTAGTTGTTAAAATTATCTTTGTTTAAATTGTAAAATTTCTAATATGTGCCAAAATGTAACATATTAACATTACATAACGTCGTAAGGTAGTTATCAACGTATAGGTTAATATATTCTTTACCTAGTGAACTTGAAATGAAGTTCCTAGTTAATTGACATTTTTTCGTAGACAGTTTCATATTGGCGTTTATTCGTAGACACGCACACGTACATAATACATAGGGAAAGAAGTAGAAAAAAAGAGAAAATGCCACGAAATGGCAGTAAGACAACATAAGCCATTTTGGCGGCATAATATAAATTTATCTTGACACTAGGAATAATGATCTGCCGAGTCCTATCATAATTTTGGGGTCCTACCCCCATCAGGGGGTTATAGGCAGGGGGAATTTATAACAATTTATAAACACACACATTTTACAAACTAGGCTTGTCTATGTATTTTTTTGCGCTGGATCGAATGAGACCATACCCATACTTATAGAATCAATATTTGGCGAGATATGAAGGTTTTTCAAAAAACTTTGCCTCCATAATACAATATTTTTGTTGCACTATTCGGTTATAACGTTGGAGTTATTATTTATTTATTTTATTTAATCATTGCGACCATCATGAATATACTTCGCTTAATCAGAAAAACTAACATCTATTACTTTCTGTAATATTTGATTAAATTAAAAAAACTGATTTTATTTCATGTTCTTTTCTCAAAGCGCGAAACCGTTAAGTTCTCAGGCTAACTTACTGCTAAATACCAGGTTCCGGACAGTTTTTTTTACAACAAATTTTGCCACAAACAATTCAATCCATAGTAGGTATGTAAGGTACCAACAATAAAGGAGTCATAGAATTACAAATGTTGCCCAGTTTGTTTTATTGATCTTTCTTGCGTTGATCTCACACCCAAACAAACATAAATAGTTTTTTTTTATTACATCAATTTAATTCAATCTGATCACTTACACTGTTCATTCAATTTTAGCGCAATTTTAATAAATTATTCTCTCAATTGCATCTTTTAACTTAACCTTTCCGTGTAGCCCCTGTAGGTACTTATTTACCTAATGTTTTACTTTACTACGTTTTTTTATGTCCAGGTTAAAATACTTATGTCTATTTCAGTTATTGACGAGTAACCACAGATAAGGTAACTTCTCTGTGCGAGTAACGAATCGGATTCTACTGAAACTGTTTTCTCTCCGTTGTATACAAGTCGTTAATATTACAGAACTGCAGAAGTGACTGCAATAAATGTTCAGAATATCACCGTGGTAGCAGTAAACGCGCTCCGTAGACCAGTAAAATAGGCTAATGGTTGAATAAAGTTTTCAAGTTAGCAATACTATAGGTTCGAGAACGCTGACGTTGATAAAGTAACACTTAATATCTTGTCTTCTTCATTGAAAACCTGTACCTTAGTAATAGTTGGTTTACCTAGCACATACAACTTGTTGTTAAAATTATCTTTCTATTAGGTACACAACAAATCTCGTATAAACCACTCCACGTCTAAAGACAGTGATTTTTATTTTGAAAATAGTGTTTACTTCGAATTTATCAAATTATGTATTTATACTAGTCGAAGCGCTGGTGGCCTGGCGGTAAGACGTCAGACTTTCAATCCGAAGGTCGCGAGTTCAAACCCCGGTTCGTACCAATGAGTTTTTCGGAACTTATGTACGAAATATCATTTGATATTTACCAGTCGCTTTTATGTGAAGGAAAACATCGTGAGGAAACCGGATCTAATCCCAACAAGGCCTAGTTTCCCCTCTGGGTTGAAAGGTCAGATGGCAGTCGCTTTCGTAAAAACTAGTGCCTACGCCAATTCCTGGGATTAGGTTGCTGAGCGGACCCCACGCTCAATAGAGCAAAAAGCTGGGACAAACGCTAGGAAGAAGAAGATGTATTTATACTAGTCGATATCAATGTCAAAGTTGGGGTACACATTCGACACATTTTACTTCCTCGACATCGTGTTGCTTCAACATCATGCACCGGTGTCCATATGATGGAACACTTGGATCTGCAATGAAACTTTATAGTATAATGAGGGGTAAACACGGCTTGTATTCGTATATACAGTTCTACTGAGTTATGACCTCTGGGAGATTACCCCGAACAAACGCAAGCAATACTTACCTCTCAATTTTTCATGTGTCTAATCCGAAGTGCAAGATTACATTTAACAACACAACGTTTACCATAAAAATAATTAAATCGTCGGAAAGTTCTGTATCTTTCCACTTAATGTTTTACTATCGGTTTGGCTCGTACTCGGTTTGAAATGTGATTTATTGTTCTGATGGGAACATTAATTTTATTTTGTGGCTTTAATCTGTTCAGTAAACTACCTCCCTTACATAAGCTCGTTTAATACGACATTTGGGGACACAGCAATACCAAAAGTAATAATTATACATAAGTAATAAAAATACCTAATACCTAAAAAGTTATTTCACCGTTCAATTTAACTACATCTCTGAAAATATTGAATAGGTTAATTTTTCTAGTAATTCCTAGTAATGATAATTACATAAACATTAAACGTGCCTTCTATTTATACGTTAAATAAATGGGTAAACACTAAACAATGCTCCACACATTGTACTAATGACGTGTGTTTTGTTTAAACTGAATTTATATTATCTATTTATAACAAACAAAATAACCGTACAAGAACCGCCCATTTTACAATATAATTGTTAACTAATATCGATATGACGCAAATGTTACAAAAATATAGGTATTATATAAAAACTTTTATGTTTAACAAGTTGTGTGTGCCATTTTCGACGTGAAGATTATGTAAAATAGTGCCTTCTTGTAGATATGTATTCACAGCGACAGCAGTATTGAAAACGGGAATAAGTTTAACCGATTTGGTCCGGTTGCTGTTACTTTGAGCAGCCATTTGCAAAGCTGAGCACGTTCTGACTTTAGCAAAGTTATTAAAAGTTACACTATATCAGTGTAAAGGATCCCCAGTAGCTACTGTATTATGTCGTATTAATACAGCAATCGATCCTGAACCACAGTGAGATTCCTGCAAAATTTTGGGCGCAGTCCGACTCGACGACGTCCCAAAGTTGTTTTACAGCTTGGTTGTGATTTTTGACAGTGGGTGTGTAATGTACACACCCACTGTCAAAAAGTACACACTTATCATGTGTTCCTAACATGATTTTATCCCTTCACACCATTTCACACACATCAAAATGTTCCTTCTCATATCACGTTCAACAAGAAACAATCATGAGATTTATTTTTGTTTTTAAATCTTGACAATTTAGATTTATACTATGCACAAAGTAGTGATCAATTAGAATCTGTTTGTATTCGATTAAAATCCGTTCCGTAATTTTATTCTCGTTAAAATTCCGTTCTTGATCGCTGATGCTGCCTGGTTTTCTTTGAAATGCGTTGTTATTCCATAAAGTGAACGTTCTATTTATATGGCCGACGTTCGTTTTCCAGTAAAAATGCATATTCATGAAATGGGAAGCAACCATTTCGTGGGGAATTCTGCACAAAGTTTCTAGCGTTTACCGTATTTTTAAGCATTAATGTTTTCGGGTGTGCTATACTTGCTGCAAATCTAATGTCTAAACAAAGCATAGAAATAGAAACCCACGTCTGCCTTAGGCCCTTTACGTAGAGGGCAATCCGCAAATGACGTCATGCTTGTGGTTTCATTTTACTTGGTTTTAATTAAACTTATTGGTGTAGTAGATGAAGAATATTATTTGAGGCTAATTACCTAAATCACTTACGTAATTAGTGAATAGAATAATTGATCTGATGTACAGTCAGCGTCAGAGAAACGTGACCCCCTGGTTTTAAAACTATAGCTCGCAAGGCTACGCCGAAACATTAGTTCAACATCGCCACAGCTATATTTAGCATCATATTATTTCAAAAAGTCAATTTTCCCTATTTGCTCCGGACTGTTATTGGGAATCGATCCTCGGGACTTCGCGGCTGTTATCAAGACTTCATGTTCTTACATTAGTCCGTCACTTATACCTTTGAGCCACCGATGACATATTATTACTTGCGAAAATATGAATCACTATCGTCAACTCGTAAAGATGGAGGTTACTTACATATGTCTATGCGTCCTTGTCTAACCGGCCTGTATGGATAATGATAATAATATAGTATTGTTATCATTATCCATATTATTTCTATTATTTCTCTCATTATCTATATTATTTCTCTACCCCCATTATATATCCGAAAGTGAGTAATAACGTCTTTAACTAAACGTATTTAGGTTGAATTTAGTATGATTTTACCGTTTCGCATTTTTATAATTACAATTGAGTTTTAGGGTAACTTTGTATATAATAATTCACATCCGCCGCAAATAATTACCGTCATCGTTACGTCTATTCTTGGTTGTGCCGAAGTAGTAACGTTATTTTATTTTATTCTCAACTTGTCCGAAAACTTGTGTAACAACTGAGTTTTAAAATGGTTCGATTAAACTCTTTTATGAGATCGAATATTGTAGTGCTTCGGGAACAAAACCAGAATATAAAAAAAGCACAAGAAATGAATATAACGGTGAGTTACTTAGAGTTTACTCCATTTCATTGAGCTATGTTTTGTTGATAGACCTACTAAGTTCAAATTGTGTTTTTTATTTGCAGACGAACACGGTTCGCAAATGGCTAAGGCGGTATGAAAAACCGGGTGACGTTAAAGATGATCGGCAAGGCCCTCGTCCTTCTCCTACACAGAGGAATCTCAGCGGCACCGGAATATTGTGCTACTGAATACCGACGCTTTATTTACTACAACTCGCTGAACAGCTGAGACATTTGGGGTATCTCTTAGCACTGTCAGAAGACATTTGCACGCTGCCCAGATACACCATTATAAACCAACGAAAAAAATAAGTTTGTCAACTAGCATCGCTACGATCGCCTTAGTTTTGCCAAAAAATATGAAGATTTCGACTGAGAGAACCAGATCGTAATTTTTTCGGATGAAAAATGCTTCAAATCCGATAAAGATGGACGAAGGTAGATGGGGTCAAATGGTGCTCAACTGGGACCCCGATCAGGTTAAATCAAAACAAAACCTTGATGATGAAGACTATAGAACCTGGGAAGTTATGAGGAATACTGACATATGCTGAAACTTGGTAGCTAGCATGAAAAGTAGGCTGAAACAACTATAGAGGAGAATGAGGTTTACCTTCTCCGGCAATCTCCGGTATTAGAAAAAAAATACAGCTAGTGAAATTGAAATATAGTGTAATATTATATTATATTCTTATTTTATGGGCATACAAAAGTTTTAAGTGATATTGTTTCAGATTATACCTTGTTTTTTTTTAGCATTACAAAAAGGGTAATATTAAGGGAAGCTTAATAACGTGTCTTTTCATTGAAAAACACTTTTGAAAAATAAGATGTAGCAAATATGTAACAATTATGTTTTACAAGGACATATATTTACATTATTTTGATTTCATAAGTAATAGTTATACTTTAGAAGCTTCGCCACTCAAGAAGCCTTATTTCATAAAAAGACATGTCAAGATTGTTAACCCTTTTTCTAATGCTAAAAAAACGAGATCTAGGTAGTGAGTGTTGTGTTTCCTAAAATTGCAGTAATGTGACAGGAGATGAATATTGTTATCGCTGGCCGATAACATGCTGTTTCTCTCTGAAACGTAGTGGCTCGCAAGGTTAGAATATCTTCTCGTTTTATACACAATCATTATTTATCAAACCCAATATTTATATATAGTATCTGTTATGCAGTTATTAATCACGCGGTAGATTCGACATTTAAAATGTGAAGTATTCAGCGTTGTATAGAAATATCCTGTCTGCACTCTCATGACTTAGTCATTCTGATGTTGTAAGGAAAAGACAACCTGTTAGCTTATATTCAATAGACAATATCCTGGGGATTTCCCTTCCGGTTCCCTTCCTATTATTAAGACAGCTATAATCGCAGCCCAGGAAACATAACACAATTTTAATTAACTCACACTATAATATTGTTGTTTATTTCCCATAAAAGATATTTAAATATGCTTCAATGCAACTGTTACCGTGATAGTTAAGCAACAAAAATGTTGAATTTATATAATGTAAACTAGAAATATCAAATAAATATCTGCCAAACTACACCCATATCGGTATAGGGATTTTGACTATATTTAAAATATTTTTAGGCGTTAAGCGTTAATAAAATACCAATAAAATAATGTGTTTTTAAGATTGTTTTTATTTTAATTTGCCCTGTTTATTTCTTCTATAATATTTGATATTACCCGTATCCATTTTTCAATAATTCTTAACTTAATAATATACGTATGCTAACAAAAAAAAGGAAAAAGATTGTAAATGCTTTTGACGGTCTTGAACGCGGTCTCTTAGGATCACTTGTCCGCATATGAAACCAAACTGCTACGCAATCATTACGTGTGTTGACGAAATTATTGTACAGTTTCTATACTGCTATTAGGGGGGTCACGTCTCTCTGACGCTGACTGTACCTAATAATTTAATAAATATATCAAACCTGCCTTTAAACAGTAAATGTAGAATTTCTAGTGGAAACTGATTCCCTCCAAACAAGTAGGTCTAAATCTATATTCTCAAAGTCGTCCGAACTTCTGTCGTCCCTTCAAACTGAAATTAGAATTTCCGCTTCCCTTTCGCGAGTTCTTTCACGTTTTTTCATCAGAATGCTAATTCGGCTCACGAATAACTTTGAGAAATAGCTAACTGAGTTAGACATTTTATCTAATCCTTAAGTTAGGTGGCGTAGTTTGTCCTTACGGCGAAGTACAAATGCCACTCAATTCTAGGCAGCGACAAAACAACGAGGATATTCCGTCGCATTTATTTCCATACAGTTTATTATTAACCGGCCAAGTTTAGATTGCGCCCGTGCTTCCCACCGCAACACAATCGCAGTCACGAGATTAATTTAATAAAGTCTTCCCTTCTGGGGTCAATGATTCGCTATAAATCCTACTTGCTCGATCATTTACTTGTCTATGTTATGCGTATTTAGTGATTGTTTCGATATTGTGTATTAGTAGGTACGGAGTACTCATAGAACCCATTTCCCATCAGCTTGCCTATTAAAAAAAAAACGGAACAAATTTTCTTGCACCAGTTAGGTACTTTATAAATACTTCTAAATACAAATTATGAGCTGTGTCTTGGAAATAAATGAGCCTTTAAATATTAAAATACTTACTACATACATCCCTACACAAGACTTCGTTCGTAGCTATACGTGTATTGAAATAACTAAATAAAATATTGTTAAAATTCACATGTTCTGCGGCGACAATAACTCGAACAATATTCAAAATTATCATCCTTTTTTTAAAGTAAAATACTTTATTTCGATTCGCAAAATCGGAAAATATGTCGTGCCGCGAAGTATCAGGCACGTTTGGGGGTGCCAACCCCGTCCTGGCACAGAAACTGAACGGATACAGCCATAGAATAACTTAAGTAACTGGTTAAAAATTACACGTCCTGCGTTACTTTAAAGCTACGATGGTTTACATTTTAAATACTTATAGGCTATACATACGTTTATGTACCTACAAGGGCCGAGATTCGAAAAATAAACACACATACTGGACAGACACAGCTCACAGGTCACACATTGGTCTCACATTAGTCCAATGTGAGACCAATGTGTGACCAATGTGTGACCAATGTGAGACCAATGTGAGACCAATCTTGAATGAAAATCTGTTCGAATAGCAAATGTCAATGTCGTTATAGCGTTGAGTTGAGTTGTGTTGGAGCTGTGTCTGTCCAGTGTGTGTGTTTATTTTTCGAATCGCGGCCAAGGTAAATACAAAAGGTGGGAAAAGGCGACCATAATCAAGATATAGACAACTCACTATTTGGTAGAGAATAACTGTTTTTTCAAGCCTGTCATTATTGGATATGGTAGGCAAATTTTCTGGTTACTAGTAAGAAGTTTTGAAGATATCTAAACATTAAAATAAGCTCTTCCTATAATTTGGCTCAATTAAATAATCCTAATATTATTATTTTCAAAATACATTTTCTTAGTCACTCTTGCTTTTTGCACACTTCTAAGTGCATTAACATTTTAATATGAATCGAAATATTGAAATTAGTTTCCTTTGAATTCAGGCGTGACTTGAGAAGCTCACCCAAATTAATTTGAACAGAGGTCGAATTTTACGGTTGATGATCAGGAATTTTCAATAAATGAATTAAGTAGACGATCAAACCACTACACAAAAAGGAGTAGTACCTATGATTAAATTGATAGTATAAGATTATAAACGTGATCAGCGATTTTCAGTATACCTACCTATACTTACATTATTTTTTCCCTATAAACGAAAAGCTGCCGAATTAAAAATAATCGTTTTAATTAATTTTGTCAGCCGGGAATAATCTATCCGATGTAATTATAATCACGTAGCCGTAGACCGCTTATCTTGGCTGTCTATAAAATTAATAAGTACCTACACTATAACTTTGTTTGTTTACTAGTCAACATACCTATTTCAAATAGTAAATAATGATACAAATTGTGACTTTTAACAAAAGAATACTGACATACCTATAAGATATAACTTCGTTTTAAATTTTCACGTGTTGGAATTCACAAACCTCTTTAATTTTCCTTTAAACGCGGAAGGAAAATTATACAACTCAACTGTGTTCGGTACATAGAAGTAAAACGGCAAGTACCTACACATTTTGTTATCGAATATCGAATACCTATACCCAAGCTACCACCATGCACGTGTTCAAAAACAATAGGTACTAGTTCTGTTCGACCCCGAAAAGATACATTATCATGTTATTTGTGTTTTTATGGCTACGTAGCTAGTAAATAATAAATTTAATAAAACCCTCAGTAGATATACTAGATATTTAAAAAAAAAACATTTTTATTAATTTACTAAAAAAACGTTGCAAAGTTCACTGGTTCGCAGCTGCATTACAGAAGTATCCATGAAAATACTGGCCTGAATTAATACCGCATAAAATGCGTAGGCAATTTTCTACAATGAGTGAAATGCAAGATCGGCCATTGAACAAGCGAGACGGTGCACGAGTAATGAACTTGACAGTGGCTGCCTGCTGGTGGTCGGGCCTTGCATTCCGGACGCTATAAATAAGAGTACGTCCCGCGCCCCGCCACGCCCTAGGGACGTGGCGTGACATGGCACTTCTAGTAAACTACAATACATATTCTACATGGATACCTTGCAAGTTGCATGCTTTTATATACTTAAAGGAATTAAATTGAATATTTAAGGCTCCAAATACTTAGTAATGAAATCCCATACTCATAAGTTACACACACATTACATGACTCATTCTTTAAACTACAAAGATGTGTACTTAGACTATAATTAATTCAAAATCCATAACGAAACAAGTTAAAGGTAGAACGCGCTGAAGGAAGTGGCTACACTGACTACGTTTGAAAGAAAAAACTTGCTTCAGTTGTATTAAATTATAATATTACCTATAGGTAGCTATACCTACCGTAGTAATTGTTAGGTAAGTAACTTAGATTTTAATAGAGACTATCGACGGTAACGGATACTAGTGTAGTAATTAAAATATTATAATTGTTTGAACTAATTATCTGCACAACTACCTACTTAATAAAGGTTTGGGAAAACCCAATGGGATCAAATGAATTACGTGACTTGAAATGCTGCACACCTACTCATTAGTTTTTTAAAGGAGAAAGTTGTTGTACGTTGTTTCATAGACTACGACAGTTTTATAGAATTTTGATTCACATGTTATCATTGCATGGAGTGGTCAATTAGCAGAATACTTACATTGTAGCAAGTTTAATCATACATTTTTATTGCATAATTTTTTCTTTTTTTAATTCATTTGAAAAAATTTAAATCATATATTAACAATATATGATTTCAAAATTCTTATAATACCTGCAATGTTTATGTAAAACTTGTTTCCAAGACTTACAGGCATATTCATAGAAATTAGTTTATGATTATTATGGGTCGCAGTTCTAACCTAACCTAACCCAATTTTCTAGCAACAGTTTGTTCCTATCGGGGTCACAGTTCTAATCTAACCTAACCTAACCCACTTTTCTGGCAACAGTTTTTTCCGCGGGGGTCGCAGCTCTAACTAACCTAACCCACTTTTCTGGCAACAATTTGTTACCGAAACAGTTTCTGTAAAACAATAATTTATGGAATTTCTGTCTGTAAAACAAGAATACACTAAACATAATTTTACTGTTTGATAAGTTTGTCAATTAAAATAATTTGATAGTAATATTCATTGAACTGTGTTTCTGTGAAATATGTTTCAATCTGGTAAATAGTCATAGAAAAAAAATATTGGAACGGAAAATATACGAACTAAATATTATATTAAACATTTTCTGTGAAACAAAAATATGAAATTTCGGTCTGCGAAAGAAGGGAACACCGGATAAAGTAACTGTTTATCAAGTAAGGTAAGTTTCCAAAATGATTAGGTAGGTAATGTAAAATACAAAAAACATATTCTCGAGGAACTAAGAAGACCTTATGTATATAAAGGCAAATGAATACAAAATTTTTTTTCACGAGCCCTCGGGATAACGCATTAGAAAACTTACATATTACATATCAAGTCAACACACAAATATATCCGTATAAATAGGAACGTGTATTATTGCGTAAATGTACAATTAATCAGTACATTTTATCTTTGAATACAATAAACAGTATTTATTTTAAGAACTTCCCTCCCTACTACCTACCTGCCTACCTTAAGATCGTAAATAGGTTAAATGTGGCGTGCCATACCTAAAAGGTCCTTATGCTCGATTTTGAGTTAAGCATGGATCCGAAATCTACGATAAATACGCTTCCCGACGAAACAAAAAAAAATACCCCAACCAAAAATGAGCATAAGGCCACAAATGTTTATGTGACATTAAATAGTTGTTCATTTCTCCAGGACCCAATGATCTAGTTAACTTCTTACTTGATGATGATGGAACTAACGGTGAAGTATAAAACAAACAATGAAACCGTCTTAGAGAAATCGGGAAACAATAAAAATAAAGATATCCACAAATTATATTATATAAGAACCTTGATATCGGCGCCTCGTTGGAATAATTTAATTTCTTCCTGGCACTAAATCTTGATGCAATAATTGCACCTGTTTAAATGCCAGCATTAAATTTTTATCGCTCAAAGTCAACAGCCTACATTATCCACTGATAAGAGTCATAACTGATGCTTATCAGTCTTCCAACAGTATACGACTACTACACCTATTCATGCAAACACAATGCGTTAAAATACATTTTTACACGGACCACATACGTACACTTGACTTCCGGGTGTTATGTTATACAGAGAACGGGTGTTATACAGAGAACGAGCAGCGAGAACTTAAATAGTATATGTTAATCTGTTAACGAAAGACTATTTCTCACGCTACCAATATTGTTGAAAAATAATTGTAGTGAAAGTTAGCTTTCAGACTGTGCCATAAATCTATACTAGTACAATAGCTCAGAGTAATGTACCTACTAACATTAAAATCAGATAATACCATGAAACACGATAAGCACGTACAATGTGGCTTAGTATAAGGCGTGGCAACAATTACTTTTACAGAAGTAACAACATCAAATTAAGAATCAATTTGTTTAAAGAATTGTACCATTGTATATTTCTTCATTAAATCTTAAATATAACCTTAACGAATTGTCGCATCTATGTCTTTTATCTTCTATGTTGATGCGTGTTAAAGTTATCCACAGGAGTAAAACATAATGCTAGTAGAAATAGTAGCAAATAACACTACAAGACGGCTTTATTGCCTATTAATCCAGTAAATGGTGCTGTTCCGCATACTCGCTGTAAAATACTGGCCTGGTGTCAAAAAGCGAAGCGCTTACGCTGATATACTTGCTAAGCCTTACATCTATTTGAAGCCAGTTCTATAGGTGATTGTGCTAGTGTTAGTCCACAATTGTTAGTTTTCCGTCCTTACTTGTTTATATGTTTATGTTCAAGCTTTTCCCAAAATAAGAGCAAAAAAAATTCTACTAAAGAATAAACTATAAATAGAAAAAAAAAATACCTTAAAAAAATCACACATATTTGCAGCAGTTTAATCTAGTTCACGGTAAACGGGACCTGGACGGGAATCTAGCACAATCAACCTACAGACGGGCGGTGGATTTATAACACAATACACCGTGGGCTGGAATACCCCGACAGATCTTAACCACGAATTTCTTAGACCAAAAGAAAGAAAAAATATTATATGACTTTAGTGAAATGAAAAAATATTCTTCAGAAAAAGTGACCAAACCCTCCGGTGTCCGGTGTTCAAGATTCATGTGACTTTAGGTCAATTTCGCCAACAAAAAAAAATAAAATTTTTCGTTTTTTTCCATTTTTTTAATGTTTATTGCACATGAAAAGCAAATGTTATTAATAAAATTATCGTCTAAAACAAATTGGTACATTTTTTTTTGTAAAAATTTAGTTTCTGCAAAGTTTTCCTTGTCACTTTGATATCTGTCAATAAGGACGTGTAAACTATTAATACAGTCATTATACGGTCGGCTAGTATGGCGAATTGGAAATAATTAATAATAGCAGATTTTTTTGATGTAGCAGACGTATCATAAATCTAGTGATTACGTCGACACATAATCTCACTAAATTTTACTATATATAATAAAAATATTTAAAAATATAAAAATTCGTAGATTATTACTTAAAAATATTAATTAACGTTTGTTTTCTTGTAAATATATATTAATATTTGCTTTATAATATTGACCACGAATGGCACAAAAAATAAAAATGGGTTCCTTATTTATAGTCAATTGACCTAGAGTTTTTTTATTATTGAGCATATTTCAGTGCATTAAAATCGTAATTGGCTACCATTTTTATGATTAATAATTTAATATAGTAATTATATATACTGATAATAAATCACATTATAATTTATACCGGAGGGTGGGTTTTATGAGAGTGTAAATTATTTACCAATAAAAATTTGTAAATAAGTAAGTATGTTTTGGGATTTTCATAATGCGCACTTTTTAGCTCAACTTTGCATAAATCGCCTTTTAAAATAAGTTGTTACTTATTTTATTCCAAACACTCATCACCGTTGTTTTAAATTTGGCGCGCATGAGCCAGAGAACGATCACGATTGGTCGGTTACAGGAGCGGAGAAGAGAAGTGATGGCCGACCACGCGCAAGGGTCGTGCCTCGCCTGCGCTGTGTTACCAGCGCAAATGTATCTGTATTTTAAATATTTTAGGTCATCATAATGATAAAAAGTCACCATTTATTGAGTAAAATAGACGTAAGTACCAAAAACCTGACAACGGTGCGACTAGGGTAAATAAAAACTTCTTTCGAGTACAAGTTCGGGTAAAATTGACCAAAGTAGGTATAATATTGCTAATTGAGAGGTAATAATTTATCATTAGGAACGTACAAATTTTGTGTCGTGTACCTACATCACAAATTTACTGCATACGAAATATGGCAAATTGATAGTATGTCGGAGTCGGAGTTCAAAAGATAAATATTTTTAGGCATGCGGTAAGCCAACTTAAATAGTACGGTTCAATTTCGAAGTTAGTCAATGCGAGGGTTGCTACTTATATATCCGGAAACAAAAAAACAAACAAACGTACACGGCTGAAAATGGTTTTATTGTTTTTCAAAGTATTCCCCTTGATGATCTATGCACTTTTGCATTCGCGTGAACCAATTTTTAAAGCACTTCTGCCACTCCGCCTGAGGTACCTCCATAACGTGTTGTTTGAATGCGTCGACAGCATCTTCAGCGGTCGAAAATCGTTGACCGCGTAATTTATTCTTTATATTTGGAAATAAATAAAAATCGTTGGGTGCCAAGTCAGGGCTGTACGGCGGATGACCCGTTAATTCCACATTTTGACCCTCCAAAAATAGAGTTGTTTCGCGTGACGTATGGCAGCTGGCATTGTCATGATGAAGAATGATTCTTCGTCGCTGGTTAGTTTTACGAATTTGTTCAAATACTTCCGGTAAGCAAATGGTCGTGTACCACTCTGAATTAACCGTTCTACGGTTTTCTAGTGGCACTGTAGCTACATGGCCATTAATACCGAAGAAGCAGGCCACCATTTGTTTCAATGTACTTTTTGCACGAGTAACTTTCGTAGGGTTCGGCTCATTTTGAAACACCCATACCGTTGATTGTTGCTTCGTTTCGGGATCGTATGCATAGATCCAGGATTCGTCACCTGTTTAGATGTTATAAACGGCTTTTGAGTCACCACGGTTATATTTTTTTAACATTTTATTGCACCATTCGACGCGAGCATCTTTTTGCTCTTTTGTTAAGTTGTGGGGTATCCAACGCGAACAAATTTTTTTTACAGCCAAATAATTATGTAATATGCTATGAATGCTGGTCATAGAAATACCCAGAGTCGCCTCTATCTCGCGGTACGTAACATGTCGGTCGTCCATTATAAGTTTTCGCACAGCCTCGATATTTTGTTGTACAACGACCGATTTCGGGCGATCTGCCTTAACTTCGTCCGTAAGCATACTACGTCCACGATTGAACTCACTAAACCAGTGATACACAGTAGTTTTAGATGGGGCTTCATCACCAAAAGTTGAAGTTAGTTGATCTATGCACTGTTGTTGCGTTAAACCACGCCGAAAATCATAATAAATCATAGCACGAATATTTTCACGAGTGAGTTCCATTCTTGCTGCGAGATGACATTTAAAACCCGTCAAAAACAAAATACGAGCGTTAATAAGAAAGAAAAAATATACCGGCCAGTACTTAAAAAAGTTCAAATTTTACCATGGAGGTCAAATATGCTATTTAAGAAGATTGTAATCCCGGTTTCCGGATATATAAATAGCAGCCTATGTAAGCCAAAATTAAAATGTAGTAAGAATTGTTTATTTGTTGCTATTCTCATATACCTACTACAGATTTTTAAACTTTACGCTTACGCTTTTTTGGTTCGATATCATGGCAACATAGGTCACAACAGTAATGGCGCATGCGGCGATTTTTGCCACGACTAAATAAATAAACGGTTGCGCAAAGCAACCATACTAAGTATATGCTACGGATGTAAAAAAAATTCCTATTCGCATTCGCGAATATCTGCATGTTTTTTGATATTCACTTTCACGTTCTTATTTGCACAATTAAATGCGAATATATTTAATTTAAAATAAAAAAACCAGCCAAGTGCGAGTCGGACTCGCGCACCGGGGTTTCCGTACAAACCTTTACAACTTAAATGTATTATAGACCTGAGTATTTGATATGAATTTCAATTTTAATAATACCTCTACGCGTTTACGAGGAAAAAGGTAACAAGTTTAAAATTAAAAAAAATATATTTTTTGTATAATTTTACTTAAAAATGTCTACTTTTCATAACTTTTCCTTTGTCTGTGCTATATGAAGTTTCTTCGTGCCAAGTTTCAAGTTTCTGAGTTTACGGGAAGTAACCTTTAGGTTTTGAGTTTCTTGCGAGTACTCAGTTTCAAAATATGCGACTTAAATTGATATTTCTTTTGATTGCGCTGACATAAAAGTTTGATTTTGCTACATCTGAAAGGTCCTATAGCCCTGAGTATTTGACATGAATTTCAATTTAATACCTCCACGCGTTTTCGAGGAAAAACGTAATAAGTTTAAAATTTAAAAAAATATTTTTTTGTATGGTTTTACTAAAAATGTCTACTTTTTGTAATTTTTCCATTGTCTATGCTTTATGACGTTGCTTCGTGCCAAATTTCAAGTTTCTGAGTTCACGGGAAGTATCCCGTAGGTTTTGCGAGTGCCGAAAAACTGTAAAATTTGCAGCATAAACGACTGTATCTTTTGATTGCGTTGGCTTTTAAGTTTGATTTTTTCACATCTCCAAGGAACAATAGACCTGAGTATTTGATATAAATTTCAGCTTGAAACCTCCACGCGTTCCTGAGAAAAATGGTCTTGACAGACAGACAGACAGACAGACAGACGGACAACAAAGTGATCCTATAAGGGTTCCGTTTTTTCCTTTCGAGGTACGGAACCCTAAAAACACAGAAAATTTACTATAATTTCAAACGGTTTTTTATTATTTTATTAGACGAAAAAAATATGTGACGTTTTAAAGTCAAAGGTACATCATTGTAGGTTATCATCAGAGGGCGGAATTGCTCATGGCAAAAATCAAACGTCAATAGAGTTGGAACGTTGAATTTTATCGACTTTTTCAGCTATCGATAAGTTCAGTCACCTTTTACATTTCTGACTTTAACATTAACCTCTTTGATTAGATTAAAAGTAAATTGCATGGCAGTTAACTGTCATTTCTGCCACTAGTCTTTTTGCAACTAATTCACGTTTGTAAAAAATGGTTAATCCAAAAAGAAAAACAATTAACAAATGGATAAAGGAGTACCCTTGTCTCACTTACAACGAAAACAACTCAACAATATACTGCTCTAAATGTAAGGTCCACTTAAAGCAACTAAAAAAATATTGAGTTGAAACTCACATAACAACTAAAACACATTCAGCTGAGTTTAAAGAGGTAAAGAATGATCATAGTTTTTATCTAGATTTGATATTTCTCGTTTGTTGCAACATTCCATGTAAAAAAAATAATTAATAATAATCCACATGTTATTCCGTAATGTTCATATGAAGTCTATTATTGTTTGCTTATGGATTAGAGGTTTCGTTTTGTTAATAAATAAATAAAGATACGACAGGTAAATCAGTTTATTCGATAGTGGATAAAATTCAACGTTCCAACTCTATTGACGTTTGATTTTTGCCATGAGCAATTCCGCCCTCTGGTTATCATTATCAATAAGGCATTACTGCCATAAAACATTAAGAAATAAACTCTAATAACAACCGACAATCATGTGCCTTTTAATCCAGTTGTAATCGGGGAATCCTCCCCATAATTACCTTACAAAAGTTAAAGTACAAAATATTTCAATGGGGATTGGTAGGCTACAGGCTGGTTATTAAAAATCTAGATTTTAGATCTTGAAGGCGGGGAGCCTGCGTTGGCCGCCATCTTGGTTTAAAGGTGCCAAAATTCGGTTTCTTAACTTTGATGCTTAAACTGTTGTTAGTATGACTAATGAATGTGTCTATGGAACGTATAAAGAAGATACAATTTTCTAAAAATTTTCATATTTAATAGCTCTGTAAGTCTTACTGTACTGGAATTTTCCTCAGGGTATGTTTGTTTCACTAAACCAATTATTTCGATTCCTGACAGATACTGTCAAAAGTTCAAAAAAATATTCCAAATAAAACTGTCACTTTTATTCAAAAATAATTGGTTACATTCGCCATTTTGTTTGGAAAATTTCTCAGTCAAGTTTGTAACAGTGGGTGTTATGATAATCTTATTTTAGCATAATATTCACGAATTTCCAAAAAAAAAAACCTTAAAGAAAAATTGTTATTACAGTATATTTAATATACTTCATGGAAAATTGCTCAGCCCAGTTTTGTTTTTCATTCATGTTAAGTAGTCAATTGAACAGCCAAAACTAAAATTTCCAAGAAATAATCCACATACAATACGTCAAATCTTGAAATTTTAAATTTGTCTAGCCTTTTAAAGCGAGTGAATATGCAGTAATATGTCGTCGTGCGTCAGCTATTGAGTCCAGTTTAGCATGCGCAACTACGACTCAGCTATGCTTGCGTCATAGTCAAAAAAGTGGAGTAAGTTACTTCAATTATAGAATTTTGCTATTTTGATATTTGTATTGAACTCGTATCATTATAATTTTAATAAATATTGTGATGGCGTATTATTAAGTAACCATTTTAGTATTTAATTGAAGCACCAGAGTATCATTACCTTACAAAATAGAACACCATCACCACTGCTCGCCGACAGATCACGCTTGTATTGTCATAATCATAATGCACACAATCCTCATCACCGCGCAGCCGCACGCACCGATACAACTACGCTTCGACACTAGTCAAGCCGCCTACCAACAGATGGTGCAGTGATTAAGTTGGATGCCATTAACGTTTGTTCAACGCAGAAACATGACCCTCGGCGCTTTGCCGAGGAATATTTGAGAATCGCGATAGGGTCTAAAGGCACGCATGCTATATGCCTCAATCAAATTTCAGCATTTTAGTGTTGTGACACTAACCCAATGGGCCAGTAATATATCCTTACGACAAATTACTGGCCTAGTACTCATCTACCTAGATGGGTAATACTCGACAAGTAAGCACTAGAGAGACGACGAAGTACATGTAAATCTCTAAAACAATAAATTTTATCAGCTACACGCGACTCTGTCTTCGCCCCCCACCACCCCGCTCTAAAACTTTAGATTTCTTCATAATGGATATATCAAGGTATTTGCGAAACAGCGCATTTGCCAGATGACTTGTGTAGACTCTTGATTTCCCCGAATTTAAACGTATTTATTTAACATAAGTTGTATTTATACTCTTAAATAAGATGTACTTTAATTATTTTACATGTTTTTTTTTTTTTAAAGTGGGTATTCCACTCATACATTAGTATGTTATTCAATCAAATACAAACATTGAAAACATTGAAAAAATAATCAACCCAGTTGGACTTGAACCAACATCGATACGCCTTACCGGGGCTCGATATCGCTTTACCAATTAAGCTATGGGTTCAGTTACCGAGCTGACGAAATTCTCAATGCCTTCAATCATCTTTTTTTGCATTTATTTCTTACATCGACTTTATAGCAGCCGTAAGCGACATCTAGGTGCCAACCACTAGAGTTAGATACCCTTCCCGCCGACCCTTTTTACAAGTGTCACAACGGAAATAACAGATGGCGCCTGCTATCACATAATTATTTTACATGTTTTTTTTTATTTTTAAAGTGGGTATTCCACTCATACATTAGTATGTTATTCAATCAAATACAAACATTGAAAACATTGAAAAAATAATCAACCCAGTTGGACTTGAACCAACATCGATACGCCTTACCGGGGCTCGATATCGCTTTACCAATTAAGCTATGGGTTCAGTTACCGAGCTGACGAAATTCTCAATGCCTTCAATCATCTTTTTTTGCATTTATTTTTTACATCGACTTTATAGCAGCCGTAAGCGACATCTAGGTGCCAACCACTAGAGTTAGATACCCTTCCCGCCGACCCTTTTTACAAGTGTCACAACGGAAATAACAGATGGCGCCTGCTATCACATAATTATTTTACATGTTTTTTTTTTTTAAAGTGGGTATTCCACTCATACATTAGTATGTTATTCAATCAAATACAAACATTGAAAACATTGAAAAAAAATAATCAACCCAGTTGGACTTGAACCAACATCGATACGCCTTACCGGGGCTCGATATCGCTTTACCAATTAAGCTATGGGTTCAGTTACCGAGCTGACGAAATTCTCAATGCCTTCAATCATCTTTTTTTTGCATTTATTTTTTACATCGACTTTATAGCAGCCGTAAGCGACATCTAGGTGCCAACCACTAGAGTTAGATACCCTTCCCGCCGACCCTTTCTACAAGTGTCACAACGGAAATAACAGATGGCGCCTGCTATCACATAATTATTTTACATGTTTTTTTTTTTTTAAAGTGGGTATTCCACTCATACATTAGTATGTTATTCAATCAAATACAAACATGGAAAACATTGAAAAAATAATCAACCCAGTTGGACTTGAACCAACATCGATACGCCTTACCGGGGCTCGATATCGCTTTACCAATTAAGCTATGGGTTCAGTTACCGAGCTGACGAGATTCTCAATGCCTTCAATCATCTTTTTTTTTGCATTTATTTTTTACATCGACTTTATAGCAGCCGTAAGCGACATCTAGGTGCCAACCACTAGAGTTAGATACCCTTCCCGCCGACCCTTTTTACAAGTGTCACAACGGAAATAACAGATGGCGCCTGCTATCACATAATTATTTTACGTTTTTTTTTTTTTAAAGTGGGTATTCCACTCATACATTAGTATGTTATTCAATCAAATACAAACATTGAAAACATTGAAAAAATAATCAACCCAGTTGGACTTGAACCAACATCGATACGCCTTACCGGGGCTCGATATCGCTTTACCAATTAAGCTATGGGTTCAGTTACCGAGCTGACGAAATTCTCAATGCCTTCAATCATCTTTTTTTTGCATTTATTTTTTACATCGACTTTATAGCAGCCGTAAGCGACATCTAGGTGCCAACCACTAGAGTTAGATACCCTTCCCGTCGACCCTTTTTACAAGTGTCACAACGGAAATAATAGATGGCGCCTGCTATCACATAATTAGTTTTCAATGTTTGTATTTGATTGAATAACATACTAATGTATGAGTGGAATACCCACTTTAAAAAAACAAAAAAAAAACATGTAAAATAATTATGTGATAGCAGGCGCCATCTGTTATTTCCGTTGTGACACTTGTAAAAAGGGTCGGCGGGAAGGGTATCTAACTCTAGTGGTTGGCACCTAGATGTCGCTTACGGCTGCTATAAAGTCGATGTAAAAAATAAATGCAAAAAAAAGATGATTGAAGGCGTTGAGAATTTCGTCAGCTCGGTAACTGAACCCATAGCTTAATTGGTAAAGCGATATCGAGCCCCGGTAAGGCGTATCGACGTTGGTTCAAGTCCAACTGGGTTGATTATTTTTTCAATGTTTTCAATGTTTGTATTTGATTGAATAACATACTAATGTATGAGTGGAATACCCACTTTAAAAAAAAAAAAAAAAAACATGTAAAATAATTATGTGATAGCAGGCGCCATCTGTTATTTCCGTTGTGACACTTGTAAAAAGGGTCGGCGGGAAGGGTATCTAACTCTAGTGGTTGGCACCTAGATGTCGCTTACGGCTGCTATAAAGTCGATGTAAAAAATAAATGCAAAAAAAGATGATTGAAGGCATTGAGAATTTCGTCAGCTCGGTAACTGAACCCATAGCTTAATTGGTAAAGCGATATCGAGCCCCGGTAAGGCGTATCGATGTTGGTTCAAGTCCAACTGGGTTGATTATTTTTTCAATGTTTTCAATGTTTGTATTTGATTGAATAACATACTAATGTATGCGTGGAATACCCACTTAAAAAAAAAAAAAAAAATATGTAAAATAATTATGTGATAGCAGGCGCCATCTGTTGTTAAAAAGGGTCGGCGGGAAGGGTATCTAACTCTAGTGGTTGGCACCTAGATGTCGCTTAGGGCTGCTATAAAGTCGATGTAAAAAATAAATGAAAAAAAAAGATGATTGAAGGCATTGAGAATTTCGTCAGCTCGGTAACTGAACCCATACACAGTGTGGTATTTTCGATCAGATTTGACTATTTTCATTGTTTATTTCATCGCATTAGTCTCGTCAAATAAAAGGTCAGAATGAAACTCCCAAATTTCTATCATGCGTAGTTTTGGAGATAATCAAAAACTTGAGAAATGTTCATAGAAAACATAGAAACGAAATTTCTTATTTTACGTGCACCTTTTTTGTGTTAATCTAATTTAGATCTATTAAGGATATATTGAAGTATACATTTCGTCAAAATAAAGTTAAAATTTATTATTCTGGGTGGCGATATAATTTTTTTATACATATTGAAAAAAAATTTTTTTGTCGATAATCCTACAATTCTAGCATTTTATTTCTAAACGAAACTGTTCTATGCTATAAGAGGCAGTACTGAAAAAAAAATTTAATGAAAATAACGCAGGATTGCCGAGATATGCATTTTTTAATATTTGGGTCAGGGCTGTCACCTACAACTCCGGTGGTGTACCTAGGTAGGTAACTGGGTACCTACATAGTTACAATGTCTGGAAATCCAATGAATTATAATGATTAATCTTAATTGTTTTGATATTTAAGCATTTATTCAGTACATTAAATATTTAGAAGATACATTTTTACACCACAAGGGATGTGTTGTTATATTACTAACCAACATAGTCTTGCCTAAAAGCCTTTGCACGGACAGCATTCTCAGATGGGAATAGAAAAGCATTTGCACAAATTTTAGGCATAGCTGAATGGCTTGTAGACGATCTGCACACAATTTTGGTCGCACTCTCGAGTGGGTTACCAATAGATGCAAACAAGTTTCGTGCGTTTTGTTGGTCTTTGGCTGAAAAATATGTAAAAAATTACAAGTGGTTCTACATGTCAGTCACTTTGCATAAAATACTTATTCACGGTTGGCAAATAATTATAAACAGCCCATTACCCATCGGAATACTGTCCGAACAGGCCGGTGAATCCAGAAACAAATTCTGGCGTTATGACAGAGAGCACCACACGAGGAAAATCAATAGGCAAATTACACTCCTAGATCTTTTTCGGCGTGTGTTAGAGTCTTCTGATCCTTACATTTCACATTTATCTCTGAAAGACCGTTTAAGTAAACAGAAGCGTCAGCCTATTCCGGCAAAAGTTTTGACCATTTTAAAACCAATCGAACCAAATTCTTCCATTGCAACAGAGGAGTCGGATTTGTCGGAATTGGGGTTAAGCACGGACTTAATTCTCCCTACAGAAGAAATTCTTATTAATTCGGATGATGATGATGATGAAGTTGACGACTGAAGATCGTCTTCTCTTTTTTCACTTCGATTGCGAGAAAATAAGATAAAAATAATTATTATTTACACACAATAACTAAACTAAGGTGAAATTATGGTTTAACTTGACGGTCTTTTAATTTTTTTAACTTCTTTGACATAGATACAAAATATAAACACCGCAAATAAATGCCACAGACAACGGTATAATATTATAGCTCTTTAAACAGTTTAAACACGTAATTATTTTACTTGTTTTTAAAGTGGGTATTCCACTCATACATTAGTATGTTATTTAATCAAATACAAACACTGAAACATTGAAAAAATAATCAACCCAGTTTGACTTGAACAAACATCGATACGCCTTACCGGGGCTCGATATCGCTTTACCAATTAAGCTATGGGTTCAGTTACTGAGCTGACGAAATTCTCAATGCCTTCAATCATCTTTTTGCATTTATTTTTACATCGACTTTATAGCAGCCGTAAGCGACATCTAGGTGCCAACTACTACAGTTAGCTACCCTTCCCGCCGACTCCTTTACAAGTGTCACAACGGAAATAACAGATGGCGCCTGCTATCAACTCATAATTATTTTACTTGTTTTTTAAAGTGGGTATTCCACTCATACATTAGTATGTTATTTAATCAAATACAAACATTGAAACATTGAAAAAATAATCAACCCAGTTTGACTTGAACAAACATCGATACGCCTTACCGGGGCTCGATATCGCTCAATGTTTCAATGTTTGTATTTGATTAAATAACATACTAATGTATGAGTGGAATACCCACTTTAAAAAACAAGTAAAATAATTATGAGTTGATAGCAGGCGCCATCTGTTATTTCCGTTGTGACACTTGTAAAGGAGTCGGCGGGAAGGGTAGCTAACTGTAGTAGTTGGCACCTAGATGTCGCTTACGGCTGCTATAAAGTCGATGTAAAAATAAATGCAAAAAGATGATTGAAGGCATTGAGAATTTCGTCAGCTCAGTAACTGAACCCATAGCTTAATTGGTAAAGCGATATCGAGCCCCGGTAAGGCGTATCGATGTTTGTTCAAGTCAAACTGGGTTGATTATTTTTTCAATGTTTCAATGTTTGTATTTGATTAAATAACAGTTTAAACACGCTTTAAAGCGCTTCCATAAAATAAATAAAAATCTTTGTAATGATTGTGAAGTAGGGACTAAAAAACACCTCATGTTTTGAGAAATAGATTGCGTTTCCTGATTGGTCAATTTTAACATTGCTGTATTCTGATTGGTTGATATTAATTACAATGTTTTTTTAAAGGACTTAAATTATTTACACAGTATACGCACCAAAAAATTATCTAACGTTCCGATTAACTTCGATATGTGTTGTGATTGGTGGATTTAATATGGTGAAGTGTTCCGATTGGTCAATTTAAAATGTTTTGCAAATCATAAATATGTATAGGTACATATTAGCCCTAGAGGCTAAATGTACTACTTTAGTCCGCCTTGGTAAGCATAATATGACACATTTTTTGAGCATGAGAAGTGAAAAAACTATATTACGGTATTATGTCTTAAAGTCAATCATGACAACCCTATTTCCATAGAAATCGGTAAAAAACTTAGAAATGTTATAAATCCTAAATCCCGCAAGATTAGCTTTTGAAATTTTGAGAAATTATAGTTAACCATATTTTAAATACACTTAATAAAAAATAAAACGCTAATATTGGAAAATATAGGAGAAATAAAAAAAAATGTTTGAAAACTTTAGTAACTTCTACCTTTTAACTGAATGGTACTAAGATGCTGAATTTTTTGCACAATTAATGAGTTTTGGACCCGGGTATGTCCTTAAACTACGTCCGGACCTAGGTATGTCCTTAAACTACGCCAAAAAGAGAGGTATGGGTACTGCGAATGACATCTCGCTAAGTGTGGTAGGGCACGTTCAGCGAATATCATCGCTCAAATCTGGAGCAGAGCCCGACTGGGGAAGTACCTCCACCTTACAGAAAACCACAGCCAAATAGCACTAGACCCTACTCATAGTGTTGTGTTCCTGCTGGTGAGTAAGTTTGCCAAAGAGCTCAAAGAGGACCCAGTGTGTTGACGATGAGGGACCTTCTTGTTCCTTTAGTCGTCAACACAGTGAATCCTCTTTTTTGTAAAGGGTCGGCAACGCGCATGTGACTCCTTTGGAGTTGCAGGCGTCCATAGGTTACGGTAGCTGCTTACCATCAGGCGGGCCGTATGCTTGTTTGCCACCGTCGTGGTATAAAAGTATCTCTCACTAAAACTCAGAAATAAAAATTGGAACTATAGTGACGGTACTTCAGTAATTATGCCAATAAACATGTTTTCTTAAGGTCATTGACCTTGTCAACAAAAAAATATTATGCATTAACTACGCCAGATAATCATTCGGGAGTTTTACACTGGGATGCAGGATATTATAATGCGTATTATAAAAATATAAAACGAGGGTGGTCAAAACTGATCGAAAATCCCACACTGTGCCATAGCTTAATTGGTAAAGCGATATCGAGCCCCGGTAAGGCGTATCGATGTTGGTTCAAGTCCAACTGGGTTGATTATTTTTTTCAATGTTTTCAATGTTTGTATTTGATTGAATAACATACTAATGTATGAGTGGAATACCCACTTTAAAAAAAAAAAAACATGTAAAATAATTATGTGATAGCAGGCGCCATCTGTTATTTCCGTTGTGACACTTGTAAAAAGGGTCGGCGGGAAGGGTATCTAACTCTAGTGGTTGGCACCTAGATGTCGCTTACGGCTGCTATAAAGTCGATGTAAAAAATAAATGCAAAAAAAAGATGATTGAAGGCATTGAGAATTTCGTCAGCTCGGTAACTGAACCCATAGCTTAATTGGTAAAGCGATATCGAGCCCCGGTAAGGCGTATCGATGTTGGTTCAAGTCCAACTGGGTTGATTATTTTTTCAATGTTTTTAATGTTTGTATTTGATTGAATAACATACTAATGTACTTTAATGTCATGAATATTTAGTAAATGTAATTATATAATATTAAGGTATTGTCTGTTCTATTGTCTATTTCACCTGTGATAACTGTATGTTTTTCTCTGTGTGTAATATTTAATTGTTTTTTTTTGTTATAAGTAAACTGAAATAGATGTCATATGCTTCAGAAAAACCAAGTCCTCCGGTGTCCGAGGCCAGCAGGCAGCACTATCTCTCTTGTTTCTTATGTTGTTTTAAATGATTTCTATCATATGTATGACATATATTTCAGTTTACTTATAACAAAGAAACAATTAAATATCACACACAGAGAAAAACATACAGTTGTCACAGGTGAAATAGACAATAGAACAGACAATACCTTAATATTATATAATTACATTTACTAAATGACATTAAAGTATATCTTATTTAAGAGTCATTTATAAATACAACTTATGTTAAATAAATATGTTTAAATTCGGGTAAATCAAGAGTCTAATTACAGTTATCACAGATGAAATAGACAATAGACATACATTAATATTGTATAATCCACCACCATTTTTTTTCCCGTGAAAAGAAATATTTCCTTAGTTTTTCTTAAATATGAAAAACTGGAAAAAAATGGTTTTGTATAGAGGGTTGGCCGCTCGAAACAACATGCCCCATCAAAAAAAATATATTTTCGCACTAAAAAAAATTTTCTCCTACTTTTTCTTAGTCGCAATACGATTTCAATAGTGCCCTTAACAACCTGTATGATTTTTTAAATTCATTTTCTTTGCATCCACCTATGTTGATATAACTTAAACATTATTAGACATTAATAGTAGTTTATGTAACTGTTTCATAATAAGATCACACGAGTGTTTTAAGGCCTAATTACGTACGGTCGCATACACTGCTTTATCTACACACATATTATATGTGTCCTAAATGATGTGTTCGGAAACCAGTAGAATGACCGCCATTGCACCGCCATGACCAACTCTATTGTGTCGGCGGTCGCGCGGGCGCGTGCCGGCGCTCGGGGAGAGGGCGAATCTTGGTAACGTTACCGTGAGTAATGAATTTTCATACGTTTTTACCACACTATCAGAGATGTTACGTTACTGGTTTAAATAATGGTGGTACGGTTTCCGAACGCGGAATAGAGGATTTATGATATTGGTGTAGATAAATGATATTACATGCAATAGAATCAACATTATTATAAATACGCCAAACACTGGCTATTGTCATGTACTTTGTGTAACATGTCACATCATTGATAATACTCACTTTCGTAGGTACAGCCACCGGCAATAGTATCTTCCTATACGAAGGCCGCAAAAATATGTGACACGCTCTTATTTGTAGGGCCATAAGAGCGTGTCACATATTTTTGCGGCCTTCGTGTAGGAATATACTATTGCCGGTGACTGTACAATAAATTATTTGTATTTGTATGGATTGAATCGAACACTTACTCCGAAGACAGGATGACCACTTATTTAAGTAGTCCCCGCTCGCAATCTACTGGCAGTAGGATGTCAGAACGTCCCCCTCCCCCAACCCGCAATACAAAGAGGCGATAAGTTGAGACAGATGTAGGCTAAGCCGGTCTCGGCTGGAAAGACCTAGAAGTGTCCATTTAAGATCGTTGACAAGTGAAAAACTTTTATGGGAGATCATTTTATGGGACAACAGGAACAAATTATCGTCACCACAGTTACATTAGTGACAGATTTAACATCTTTGTTTGTTAAAAAAAACGTTTTTTTTTTTTCAATTTACTTTGCCACTTCGTTTCCTTTATCGTACCATATGATAGAATTAACGTAAATAAAAAAACTGGCCAAATGCGAGTCGGACTCGCACACGAATGGTTGCGTACCAATATCTATAAAAACGGCAAAAAAGCATGTTGTATGGGAGCCCCCTTAAATATTCATTATATTCTGTTTTTTTAGTATTTGTTGTTATAGCGGCAACAGAAATACATCATCTGTGAAAATGTCAATTGTCTAAATATCACGGTTCATGTGATACAGCCTGGTGACAGACGGACAGATGGACAGCGGAGTCTTAGTAATAGGAAAAAAATAGCTTTTACTCTTTGGGTACGGAACCCTAAAAAAATACGGTGTATAATATTTCTGCAAATATTTAAGAAAAAAATGATTAGTGACTCGTTTCCTTTGATAAAAACATCAATGCAGCTCAATTCGCTCTACTTCCACTTCAGAATCAGAATCACTGTTATTGAGCATCAAAGAACCCTTGTTCAATCTGCTGAGGTGAAAAAAGGAGTTTTACATGTTCATAAGATCCAAAAGAGTTTAATGCGCTACAATTCAACCCTAACTTTTATACGTGGAACCACCCCTATTGTGACGCCAAACTTCCTTCTGCGTGGCCGCCAACAATGCCGCGGCATTGGTCAGCAGGTTAGTACCAAAAAGGTTAGGATACAAATGTTGAATTGTATGAAACAATCTTTTACCTAAATAAAAAAAATACTACTATTTATTTCATTATAACAAATATGGTTGAAGGAAAGAGCGGAAAACAACAAACAAATTATATGTTTACTGTTTAGGTTAGGACAGTAACAAATACAGGTCTGTTGTTAGAAAGAGAGACAAACAAAATACTAGTAAGTTGTAGTTTTAGATGCAACACGCGTTTAGCGTAATTGGCTACTTTCCTAAAAAAATATATTTAATCCGTCAGTTAGATTATCAAAAAATATTGGACACGTATTTTTTATTTTGTCAATCAAACAAAAATTGGTGAAGATATAGCCCGTTAAAGTTCCGCGTGACGTCATATTTCAGTACAATTTTTAATATAATGTGACGTCACGCGGAACTTTAACGGGCTATATCTTCACCAATTTATGTTTGATTGACAAAATAAAAAATACGTATCCAATATTTTTTGATAATCTAACTGACGGACTAAATAGAATTATATTTTTTTTACCCAGGAAAGTACCCAATTCAGCCCAAGCTTCAGCGAAATTCAGTCGCCCATATAAAAAATCTGCAGAAAAAGCAAAAATTTGTCTATGGTGACTGAATTTTTGTATGGAGCCATTGGAGCACATAGCGAAATCTAGACGCAAGTTGGACTATTCCGCCTTGCGGCTGATTTTTGTCTATGGTCGACTGAAGTCCTCTGAATATTTCGCTAAGTGGGTTATATTTACCGGAATCTTAGCGTAATTCAGCAATATAGATAATAAAAACCTTAAAATGTAGACAATACTCAGACTTCTAGTACTCTAGTAGTTGGCCAGGGAGGAAAATTGTCTATGGAGTCCATACAAATACCAGAACCTAACCACAGATAATTTTCCACATTTCTGAATTTTGTCTATGGTTGGGGGAAATTAGTAAAATGAGAAAAATTTTGGAACAATCCAAAATGGCGGCAGACACGGATGAAACCAATTTCCAAGTAATTTAAGCGATCCCGACGGGCGAGCTTCAGACTGGAAGGCCGAAGGCCGACCCCGCTTGGGCTTCCCAGAGCCCGGAGCTTCACTCAGAGCGTCCAAGGCAAGGCAATTCTGGGCAAGGCCGTAGGCCGAGCCACGGTAAGGACGAACTAAGCGGAAACCGATATAAATCCATGTCATGCAAGCCCGAAGGGCGAGCTTCAGGCTGGGAGATCAAAAGCTAACCTCAGCGGAGGGCCGAAAGTCCGAAGCCTTCACCCAGAGCCTCCAATCGTTCATACCTGAATAATTTGATTCGAGGCAGTAGGCCGAGCTGGGGGCATTTCGAGCGTCCTAGCATTTTATTAAGGTAAAGTCTCTAAATAAGCGTAGAACGAATGACGAAACGAGCGAAGCCCGAAGGCCGAGCTCCGCGTCGGGCCGAAGGCTCGAAGCGTCTACGAGAGGCGCGCCAGCATCCGAGGCTGAAGGCTGAGCTGCAGAAAGATCACATGCAATCACAAAAGACAAATTCCTTCTAAAGCTTTTAGGTAAACCCAAAAATGCACACCAAGACTTTAAACACAAAACCAAAACAAACACATAAATAAAACTCAATACAAAAGACAAGCACACAATAGAAACACACAAGAAAAACATCAAGACAAGCATAAAGACAAACACAGACATAAAACCAAAAGCCAACACCACCACCGCGGGGCCCTCGGACCCCGCGCATCCGCCCTGCTTACTAGTTCCGTTTCCTTTGAGGTACGGAATCCAAAACTTGTAAGTACAACCCTATACGCAGTTGGTAAACTAATCGCGATTTATGTCGCTGTTTGGAGGCAACAGATTTCAAGGGAAAGTCAAAGTTTGTCCTTAATCCAATTTTTCTATTCGTTACAGCAATGTTCAGGGATTGTTAAAATTGTGTGATGTACGGAACTATCAGGATGCGATTCCGACTCGCACTTGGCCGGTTTTTTTATAATTACAACATTTCATCATCAATTCCCCTAGCGTTTGTCTCGGCTTTTACCACGGCTCAATTGAGCATAGACTGCTAAAATCATAACGCTTCCTTTTATCTTCGCCGTAGTCAAAAGTGAAATATATTACAACTGGCGTACTTTTTTATTTACTCTGTGACTAGGCGTTTAGCACCACTGCGAATTATATCAAATCAAGATGAAGTCCCCGGGTGCGGTTGGCATCTCCAACCGCATGCTGAGACTTCTGCCCGAACATCTCTTACTCATTCTGGTCGGCATCTTCAATGCCGCCCTGTCCAATAGTCACTTTCCAGCCGCGTGGAAACGTGCCACGGTCATCGGAATAGCGAAGCCCGGCAAACCCCGGGCCTCGCCAGCCTCTTACAGGCCCATCAGCTTACTCAGCTCGCTTGCTAAGCTGTATGAGCGAATCATCCTCGCTCGGATTCTCAGGTTCACGACTGAGAATTCAATTATCACGGACGAGCAGTTCGGCTTTCGTGCCGGAGGGTTAACGAGGTCAAATATCTAGGCGTCACTCTCGACCGTCGTATGACTTTCAAAAGCCACATCCGTAGGGTACGCAACAGAGCGCTGTTCGTATTAGGAAGGCTAGGGCCGATGATTAACAAGTTTAGTAAAATGTCACTTAGAAATAAGCTGACACTCTACAAGACTTGTGTTCGTCCAATCATGGCATACTCAAGTGTGGTTTTTACCCACGTGGGTATGTCAAGTCTCGAGCCGCTTCAGGTCGTTCAGAATCGTTTCCTCCGTAGGGCGACTGGGGCCCCGTGGTACCAGACGACCCTCAGTTTGCACCATGACGCGGGGCTTGACTCCCTTTATGGTTTCTTTAAGCAGACTGCCCGGCGTTATTTTGACAACGCTCCGCACAATAGTAATCCGCTAGTTAGGAAGGCTGCGAACTACATTCCCAACCCTCCCCCCCTCGGACTCTTAACACGGAAGTCACTGATTAGGGGCCGCTCGGTTCGGCGGCCTAGGCACTACGTCACGGACCAGGACGACGCACTCACAGCGGCCATTCATGAGAAATGGAACGCTGTGCGTGCGCCCTCCCCCACATGTACACTGCGGCGCCCCCGCCGGCGGGGACGCCCACCTCGGAACAGTCGCGACCACATCGACACGTTCAGTCCCTTATCCACCCGGTACCGCCGCATACCGGATAGAGTCACCCCGACAGTCGTCGGGCCTAGCTGAGTTTCTTGCTGGAGTCTTCTCAGCTAGGCTAGGAGTAGCGAACCAGCGACAAAACCCCCATTAGCTCGATCCCCCCCCACTCACCCAGATCAGGTTGAACTCGCTTCAACTGATCTCGCTGGAAGCGCAAGCTCGGTAGGAGCATTCCAGCGTAGCAAACTCATCACGTTAGGTCGCGGAAGGGTCCTGGATTTTCCCCCGGCAACCATCCCACCAAACAGTCCGCCCGCTTTAGCGCTCCAGAAGCATAAAGCCCAAGTCAGGCTCAAAAAAAAAAAAAAAAAACAAATCAAGATAAAATTGCTAACAGTATGGGTGTATTCATGTAGTGTTAATATATATTTTAGTAACGTGCAAAACCATAAATGTAAACTGTGTGTTTGAGTTTATTAAAGAGGATCATTAAAAAAGTGTATAGGAAGTCACACGCTTTGAGCGAAAGTAGTTAGAGCAACATTGTTTAGTCAAAGTGCTTACACACGCTGCGCATGACCCCTCGCGAGGCATCCCCGCTCCTGCGTCCCGCGTCCCGCACGTGCGCATTCCACTAACGAGTGAAATAATAGAAATCTTTATTTGTCACATGATTTAACTTTTTAATACGCAGGATATTTTTTTTTATTTTTTTACAGTCGAAAGAAAAGTCTTAAAGGAAATATAATTTTTAAAAAATATTGACGGAGCAATATTCTACTGCGAGTAATTAGCTAATTTTTATACTGAAAAAGTTTGATAATGAAATTTTTGGAAATTGTTTGTCTTAAATAGAAAACGTACATTTAATGTCACTTCAGTAAAGAAAAGTTACGGAGCAAATTTCCGATGTGAGTTACACAAAAATAATATATTTTATAAAAAAAATATAGTCTTTATGGATTTTTTTTTTGAAATTTTAAATATTGATTACATACTTCAAGTCAATATTTCTGGTGAAATATAATTAGACTGAGCATTTTGCCAAACGTAAATATAGACGATATAAGTGTTTAGGTAAAAAACCCAACTAGGACAATTGTTTTTTTTTTGGAAAAAGAATTATACACCATCTACTCCTGACACTTTATCATGCTGCAAAGTTTTTTTGGACTGAGGAGTTAATGCGAGGTCAAACCCTCTATTGCCTGGCCTATAATAATATTCCATGATGAGTAAGAGAAGAAGCCTTTCCACAATCACCTCCCAACTATAAGCGCTATGGGAGTGAATCCAACTTTTAAATATCTTTTAAAAGAATCTTTTTAAGACGACAAAACTGTGGTTCAGATTTAATAAATTTCTTAATCTCGAAGCATAGAATTTTTAAGCTAACATTTATCAAATTCTCATAATTTAAAAAAGAAATACTTTTTTCATCCCTGTATCTTTGTATGTACCAATGAGATGGAAGGATGACATCTGTCAACAGGCTGGCGAGAATTGGATGCAGATGGCAATGGATCGAGAAGCGTGGAAGTATGGAGAGGAGGCCTATGTCCGAAGACGGGCGCTGTAAAGGATATAGATAGATAGATAGATCTTTGTATGTGTAAGTCTGTCAGATCTCTTGTGTATACGCAAAAAAGGACTTCTAAGACCTTCCCTCGATTTCAAATTAATGAAGATTGGCGTTTACAGATTATGAAAAAAACATACGGGGTACGAGAAAAGGGTAATTTTTGACAAACTTTTTTTGGATGCTTATCGATCCTATGCCTATCCAGCAACAAAAGCTTGTATGGGACCAAAAAAAACTACCGGCTAAAAAAGCCACAAATTGAGGAAATTTTTTCCCATACAATATGAATGAAAATGAAAACTTTTATTTTTCACATGCTGTTTTTTATGATAATCGATTCCGTTCCTATCCAGTATTAATAGCTTCGTACGGGTCAACTTATAGCATAGCATGTGAAAAATTAAAGTTTTCATTTTCATACTGATTGTGTGGGAAAGTTTTCCTCAATTGGTAGCTTTCTAGTAAGAATTTTTTTTGGTTCCATTCAGGCTTTTCGATTCTGGATTGTAAAGGAAATCAATTGGCATAATTTTTTTTTGTCACAAATGACCTTTTTCTCGCAACATGTTTGTTTTATTCAAAATTGGTAAACGCCAAATTTCATTAATTAAAGATTGAAGGGAGGTTTATTAAGACCATTTTTGCGTGTCAGCACGGGATCTGGTAGCTGCCCTCACTGACCCAAAAAGAAAATTCAACCTGTATATCGGTTCATAGATTAATAATTTCACATACATTGCAAGTCTTGCAAACCCCTTTTCACTGCCTCAAGGGTTGATTTTCCCGGGACTCAAATTATTTCTATTACTGAGTTTCATCGTAATTAATTCGGACACTTTCGCATTTATAATGTTATTATACGCATGTATATACATGCTAAACTAAAGTGCCAGTGGGCGGGGCACATTGCTCGTAGAACCGATGGCCGTTGGGGCGGAAAGGTTCTCGAGTGGCGACCACGAACCGGAAGGCGCAGCGTGGGTAGACCCCCCGCAAGGTGGACTGATGACCTGGTGAAGTTCGCGGGAGTCTGCCGGATGCGGGTGGCGCAGTACCGGTCATTGTGGCACTCTTTGGGGGAGGCCTATGTTCAGCAGTGGACGTCTTGTGGCTGATATGATGATGTTGATGATGATGATGATGATATACATGTCTAGGTAATACAAGCTATCCACCCGTGACTTCGTCCGCGTATAATACGGCTGCTCATACAAAGTTTCATTCCTTATTTTATCTTGCTAAGCTGAAGGAAGGTGTTTCACGGAGAAAAACGCCACTTAGCTGCAGACTCACTATTACTCGAATTTATTTCATTTAGACCTTAAATGACCCTAAATCTTAGTAGTTAGTTGATTTTAATTTAATCCTTACTCATATTTAATTTAACCTATTCCTATTTGACGTTCTACAGGCTGAAGAATAACAAAGTGAATGTAAGAAACACGGATGTGTAAATAAATTCTCGAATATTTATATTACATTTGAAAATCGCAAATAAATAGAAATACCTTTGTTATTCTTGGGAATTCATTCATATCTACTAACTTTTGTTTGGTTGGTGAATACATTCCCAGTGATATACGGCCTAAATTTATCTCATAACAATAGGTGTACTTGTGGGATGTTTACATGGTGAAAATGATTTCGGGATAGAATCTGGGCTGCCATATTTTTAATATTGCGTTCGCAATAATTTATTCTTATTAATGTCGTTGTTACTGGATCCAAAATTTCTTCACAATTAGTTGCTGATTCATAAGTTGGTGGGATTTTCAGGAAACGAACTACCAGAATGTTAGTTTTTTGTGATAAACCAGATAATGCTACACTAAAACTTGAAACATCGAAACTACCTACTCACTACCGTGTCACGTGTTGCTTTTTTGTCATAGGTATACTCGTATCGTATACACCGTGGGCCCATATAACTCGACAGATTTTAACAGTGTATCCTGATCATATTTAGATACTAAAATGTCCTATAAACTTCTGGAATACGCCTAGTTTCAGAGTTAATACCAATTTAAAAAAAATACACTTTTTATTATAACTTATCACAGAACGCCTTTCTAATGGCGTTGTTGCCACTATTGGACATACATATACTACAGTCAAGATACGGCCGCGCAAAACGTTAATTTATATATAATAGCTTATTTTTTTTTCTTATGCTTTTTGTGACATTCTAAGATACTATATTTTTGAATCCTACTAACTTTCCTCCCGGAAGAAGGTACAAAAATGAAGTGTCAAAAAAACGCATTATTTTTTCACTTTAAATAGTAATAACATTTTTATTTTGTCAACTTGTCAATATTTTTGTAATTAATGAAAAACAAGTAAAAACAAACTAAATATTTCTACGTAAAGCAACTTAATCAAGAAGATACAATGGCTTCGATTGGGTATATCGTAAGTCGATAGTAATAATTACTAATAGGCATGACTTTGATTAAAGTATCATGAAACTACTTCATCAAGCTATTTACCTCAAAAACCTACAAACAATATGTATGTATTACGGGTATTGTCATTTACGTATGTATAACGTTAATTAAATTGATTATAGACTCAATTTATTTTAGACTTTGTTGTAATCACGTATAAATTAAGACTAATTAACAAATCACGCAAAAAAATGTAATGGGGTACAGAAAAAGTATAATTTAAAAAAAATCCTAATTCCACTTACAAATAAACTCCCAGCGTTTAGGATCAATTTCCTATGCTACACGCCACGGGTGTTTTGACGCGGGCGACGGGAGTTCGCAGTCAAGGTCACGGTCGTATACAGCTTTAGTATGTAAACCATTCCGACTAGCTAAGTGGTAAAACGAAACCTTACGTTAATGTCATAACTGTCATAAGGAGTTTGAAACGTAGACGCTTTGATTGAACAATATTTATCTAAATATATAAAAGAAGAAACTGACTGACTGACTGACTGACTGACTGACATATCAACGCACAGCCCAAACCGCAGGTTCTAGAGATTCCAAATTTGGCACGTAGGTTCCTTATAAGGTCTAGGGGTGCACTAAGAAAGGATTTTTCAAAATTCACCCCCTAAGGGTAAAATGGGGGTCCAAAGTTTGTATGGCGAATCAAGATTTGTTAGACTATTTTATTCGAAACTTCACAGGAGTATTCCTAACAATAAATGAGTAAACACGTGTTTCAGGTTTTTTGAAAATGCAACCCCTAAAAGGGGCAAATGTGGTCACAAAGCCTGAAAATCAACATGGGTATCGTATCCTTATTGAGTACTTATAGTACGCGGGCGAAGCCGCGGGAAAAGGCTAGTAATTATAATATGATACAGAATAATTCGTGTTATTTAAGTTACCTACATACCTACCTACTGTACTTATACCCGATAGGGGACAGTAGGTATCGGCGATACATAATAATAATGAACGTAGTATATGTAGTGTATATAAACTATGGAAGTAAACGAAACGCCAATATAACATTTTCTATTTAGGTACTTAGTAGGAGATCGCCGTCTGCAAATGTTTGTACCTATGTAATTTATTCTTCGAGTAGAAATAAAAGGGCGGGTGTATTTCAGTTTTTATTATCATTTTAATTTAAGTGTTACTTATTAAATATATCTACATACCTATATATCGGTTATTTTTTCAACAATTATCCAAATTGTGAAAGGTGCAACTAGCAAAATATGTGACGTTTTCAATAAGTCAAAGGTACATCATTGTTGGTTATCGATAAGGCATTACTGCCATAAAAAAATATCTAAAAATAAGCTCTATTAACAACCGACTATGATGTAAGTACCTTTTAATCCAGTAATCGGAGATTCATCGCCATACATTACCTTACAAAATGTGGAGTACAAAATGTTTTAATGGGTATTGGTAGGCTACAGGCTGGTTATTAAAAATCTAGATTTTAGACCTTGAAGGCTCCCCGTGTTGGCCGCCATCTTGGTTTAAAGGTGCCGAAATTCGGTTTTTTAACCTTGATGCTTAAACAGTTGTCAGTATGACTAAAGTATTTATGGAATGTTCAAAGAAGATAAAATTGTCGAATATTTTTTATATAGCTCTATACACCTTACAGATAAAAAGATACAGGGGGTGAAAAAAGTGTATTTTTTTTTAAATCAAGATAAATTGATTTTTAAGCTTTTAAATTCTGTCTTTCGAGATAAAGAAATTAAATCTCTACCACAGTGATGTCATTGTCATTCATATAATGATTCTTTTAAAACATATTAAAAATTTGGTTTTACTCCCAGAGCAGTTGGAAAGGGGGTGGGGGGTGGGGGGGGGGGGGAGGGTGAATATAGAAAGGCTCACAAAAAACTTCAATGTTCTATTACTCATCATGGCCTTTCCATAGAAAACTTCGACGTCTGATCTGCCGAAATGTTTGAAAGATCCAATGTTTTTTTTTGTGATATCGGAGTTGGTCCCATAGTAAAAGTTGTTAAGTATGGCCTACCTAATCACCTCGCTCAAATTGGCTAGTTATTGAAAAAACATTATGTATATCCATACTAATATTATAAATGGGAAAGTGTATGTGTGTGTTTGTTTGTTTGTTTGTCCGTCTTTCACGGCAAAACGGGGTGACGAATTGACGTGATTTTTTAAGTGGAGATAGTTGAAGGGATGGAGAGTGACATAGGCTACTTTTTGTCTCTTTCTAACCCCCCACTTCCCTAAAATGGGGGGTGGAAGTTTGTATGGAGCATTCCGTAATTTTCAAGGTAGAACGCTAAAAATTGGTATGCGGACTATTAGTGTGCGGTTTATTCTGTTCCGAGTTCTCTTCTGTGTTTTAAATCAGGAAAGGGGAACCGTGTTACCCCGAATTTAACGCGAGCGAAGCCGCGGGCAAAAGCTAGTAGATTATAGATAGATTTAATAAGCCTTTGTCCTGACTGACTCATTAACGCATGTTTTTGAAATTACACCCTTAGGGTGGTAAAAAGGGGGTTAAAAGTTTGTATAGGTATGTTTTAAAGTTTTAAGTTAGAGACTAGAAACTTTGTTCGTTTGTTGGCTACTCACTTAAAAACAAGCATATAATTTTACTTTTATTTCCTGTGTTGTTTTAATTTATATTTGTTTTAAAATGCTATGGATCATGGTTATCTGTAAATAAATGTATATTTAAAAAGTTTGTATTAAAGCGACTCCAAAACTACTGAAGCTAGAAAGTTGTAATTTGCAGAACAAATTACATTTATAATGTGTACAAGTAATAAGAAGCGATTTTGAAAACTTAGACCCCTAAGGGGGTAATAAGGGGGTTCAAAATGTTGTATGGGTAGGGATTAAAATTTTAAGTTGAGGGTTGAAACTTCGTACGTTCACTGCTAATTAAAAAATAATAAAAGTGATTTCAGCGTTTTTTTTATTCAACCCCTAGCGAGGTTAAAAGAGGCTGAAAGTTTGTAAAGAGATTTACTTTTTTTGTGACAGTCTTTCAAAGACCCGGGGATGAACAAAAGATAGTCCTAATACTTAACATCACATTATAAGAAGATAAAATAAGGAATGAAACTTTGTATGAGCAGCCGTATTATACGCGGACGAAGTCACGGGTGGATAGCTTGTATTACCTAGACATGTATATCATCATCATCATCATCAACATCATCATATCAGCCACTTTTAACCTCGCTAGGGGTTGAATAAAAAAAACGCTGAAATCACTTTTATTATTTTTTAATTAGCAGTGAACGTACGAAGTTTCAACCCTCAACTTAAAATTTTAATCCCTACCCATACAACATTTTGAACCCCCTTATTACCCCCTTAGGGGTCTAAGTTTTCAAAATCGCTTCTTATTACTTGTACACATTATAAATGTAATTTGTTCTGCAAATTACAACTTTCTAGCTTCAGTAGTTTTGGAGTCGCTTTAATACAAACTTTTTAAATATACATTTATTTACAGATAACCATGATCCATAGCATTTTAAAACAAATATAAATTAAAACAACACAGGAAATAAAAGTAAAATTATATGCTTGTTTTTAAGTGAGTAGCCAACAAACGAACAAAGTTTCTAGTCTCTAACTTAAAACTTTAAAACATACCTATACAAACTTTTAACCCCCTTTTTACCACCCTAAGGGTGTAATTTCAAAAACATGCGTTAATGAGTCAGTCAGGACAAAGGCTTATTAAATCTATCTATAATCTACTAGCTTTTGCCCGCGGCTTCGCTCGCGTTAAATTCGGGGTAACACGGTTCCCCTTTCCTGATTTAAAACACAGAAGAGAACTCGGAACAGAATAAACCGCACACTAATAGTCCGCATACCAATTTTTAGCGTTCTACCTTGAAAATTACGGAATGCTCCATACAAACTTCCACCCCCCATTTTAGGGAAGTGGGGGGTTAGAAAGAGACAAAAAGTAGCCTATGTCACTCTCCATCCCTTCAACTATCTCCACTTAAAAAATCACGTCAATTCGTCACCCCGTTTTGCCGTGAAAGACGGACAAACAAACAAACAAACACACACATACACTTTCCCATTTATAATATTAGTATGGATATACATAATGTTTTTTCAATAACTAGCCAATTTGAGCGAGGTGATTAGGTAGGCCATACTTAACAACTTTTACTATGGGACCAACTCCGATATCACAAAAAAAACATTGGATCTTTCAAACATTTCGGCAGATGAGACGTCGAAGTTTTCTATGGAAAGGCCATGATGAGTAATAGAACATTGAAGTTTTTTGTGAGCCTTTCTATATTCACCCCCCCCCCCCCCCCCACCCACCCCCTTTCCAACTGCTCTGGGAGTAAAACCAAATTTTTAATATGTTTTAAAAGAATCATTATATGAATGACAATGACATAACTGTGGTAGAGATTTAATTTCTTTATCTCGAAAGACAGAATTTAAAAGCTTAAAAATCAATTTATCTTGATTTTAAAAAAATACACTTTTTTCACCCCCTGTATCTTTTTATCTGTAAGGTGTATAGAGCTATATAAAAAATATTCGACAATTTTATCTTCTTTGAACATTCCATAAATACTTTAGTCATACTGACAACTGTTTAAGCATCAAGGTTAAAAAACCGAATTTCGGCACCTTTAAACCAAGATGGCGGCCAACACGGGGAGCCTTCAAGGTCTAAAATCTAGATTTTTAATAACCAGCCTGTAGCCTACCAATACCCATTAAAACATTTTGTACTCCACATTTTGTAAGGTAATGTATGGCGATGAATCTCCGATTACTGGATTAAAAGGTACCTACATCATAGTCGGTTGTTAATAGAGTTTATTTTTAGATATTTTTTATGGCAGTAATGCCTTATCGATAACCAACAATGATGTACCTTTGACTTATTGAAAACGTCACATATTTTGCTAGTTGCACCTTTCACAATTTGGATAATTGTTGAAAAAACAACCGGTATATAGGTATGTAGATATATTTAATAAGTAACACTTAAATTAAAATGATAATAATAAATGAAATACACCCGCCCTTTTATTTCTACTCGAAGAATAAATTACATAGGTACAAACATTTGCAGACGGCGATCTCCTACTAAGTACCTAAATAGAAAATGTTATATTGGCGTTTCGTTTACTTCCATAGTTTATATACACTATACTACGTTCATTATTATTATGTATCGCCGATACCTACTGTCCCCTATCGGGTATAAGTACAGTAGGTAGGTATGTAGGTAACTTAAATAACACGAATTATTCTGTATCATATTATAATTACTAGCCTTTTCCCGCGGCTTCGCCCGCGTACTATAAGTACTCAATAAGGATACGATACCCATGTTGATTTTCAGGCTTTGTGACCACATTTGCCCCTTTTAGGGGTTGCATTTTCAAAAAACCTGAAACACGTGTTTACTCATTTATTGTTAGGAATACTCCTGTGAAGTTTCGAATAAAATAGTCTAACAAATCTTGATTCGCCATACAAACTTTGGACCCCCATTTTACCCTTAGGGGGTGAATTTTGAAAAATCCTTTCTTAGTGCACCCCTAGACCTTATAAGGAACCTACGTGCCAAATTTGGAATCTCTAGAACCTGCGGTTTGGGCTGTGCGTTGATATGTCAGTCAGTCAGTCAGTCAGTCAGTTTCTTCTTTTATATATTTAGATAAATATTGTTCAATCAAAGCGTCTACGTTTCAAACTCCTTATGACAGTTATGACATTAACGTAAGGTTTCGTTTTACCACTTAGCTAGTCGGAATGGTTTACTTACTAAAGCTGTATACGAGCGTGACCTTGACTGCGAACTCCCGTCGCCCGCGTCAAAACACCCGTGGCGTGTAGCATAGGAAATTGATCCTAAACGCTGGGAGTTAAAGTTTATTTGTAAGTGGAATTAGGATTTTTTTTTATTATACTTTTTCTGTACCCCATTACATTTTTTTGCGTGATTTGTTAATTAGTCTTAATTTATACGTGATTACAACAAAGTCTAAAATAAATTGAGTCTATAATCAATTTAATTAACGTTATACATACGTAAATGACAATACCCGTAATACAAACATATTGTTTGTAGGTTTTTGAGGTAAATAGCTTGATGAAGTAGTTTCATGATACTTTAATCAAAGTCATGCCTATTAGTAATTATTACTATCGACTTACGATATACCCAATCGAAGCCAATGTATCTTCTTGATTAAGTTGCTTTACGTAGAAATATTTAGTTTGATTTTACTTGTTTTTCATTAATTACAAAAATATTGACAAGTTGACAAAATAAAAATGTTATTACTATTTAAAGTGAAAAAATAATGCGTTTTTTTGACACTTCATTTTTGTACCTTCTTCCGGGAGGAAAGTTAGTAGGATTCAAAAATATAGTATCTTAGAATGTCACAAAAAGCATAAGAAAAAAAAATAAGCTATTATATATAAATTAACGTTTTGCGCGGCCGTATCTTGACTGTAGTATATGTATGTCCAATAGTGGCAACAACGCCATTAGAAAGGCGTTCTGTGATAAGTTATAATAAAAAGTGTATTTTTTTTAAATTGGTATTAACTCTGAAACTAGGCGTATTCCAGAAGTTTATAGGACATTTTAGTATCTAAATATGATCAGGATACACTGTTAAAATCTGTCGAGTTATATGGGCCCACGGTGTATACGATACGAGTATACCTATGACAAAAAAGCAACACGTGACACGTTAGTGAGTAGGTAGTTTCGATGTTTCAAGTTTTAGTGTAGCATTATCTGGTTTATCACAAAAAACTAACATTCTGGTAGTTCATTTCCTGAAAATCCCACCAACTTATGAATCAGCAACTAATTGTGAAGAAATTTTGAATCCAGTAACAACGACATTAATAAGAATAAATTATTGCGAACGCAATATTAAAAATATGGCAGCCCAGATTCTATCCCGAAATCATTTTCACCATGTAAACATCCCACAAGTACACCTATTGTTATGAGATAAATTTGGGCCGTATATCACTGGGAATGTATTCACCAACCAAACAAAAGTTAGTAGATATGAATGAATTTCCAAGAATAACAAAGGTATTTCTATTTATTTGCGATTTTCAAATGTAATATAAATATTCGAGAATTTATTCACACATCCGTGTTTCTTACATTCACTTTGTTATTCTTCAGCCTGTAAAACGTCAAATAGGAATAGGTTAAATTAAATATGAGTAAGGATTAAATTAAAATCAACTAACTACTAAGATTTAGGGTCATTTAAGGTCTAAATGAAATAAATTCGAGTAATAGTGAGTCTGCAGCTAAGTGGCGTTTTTCTCCGTGAAACACCTTCCTTCAGCTTATATTATATCCCATGTGAGATGGTAAAGGTCTCTTAAACTTTATATTGTTTGTGTGTTAGTTTGTGAAACTGCTAAAGTGCAGTGGTTGCCGCCGATGACATTATTTCGTCGTTGTACATTTGTACCAACTATATAAGTAAATATGTATGTCATTCACATAATCATTATACATTATAATCCGTTTATTTATTACATTAAAAAGCTTTGCACTTTACCTCTACGTGTGTTCCTTTTGTATGATCTCTGAAACCGTTGATCTTAGTCGATGTGGCTAAAATCGGCCAGACAACAATCGAAATCCTTTTTATGTTATCACCGTAGACACGTCAGGATCAGGAGCATTACATCAGGGGGTCGATTACAAACAGTTATAAGTTAAATACCACTGAAAATGCTAAAAACCCTGACAATCACTAACAGTTATATACCGTGTTAAATAGACTTAATTTATGGTCAGGCTTAAAATTAAAGGAAATAAAACAAAACACTGTATAATGTTTTGAAAATAGGCCAAAATTGGTAGCAGCTAGTTTAAATATTTATATCAAAAATGTTACCAAATATTAGTTTTTATTACAGTAAAAAAATCGAAAGAAGTTGATTTTAAAATCCTTCGCTTAAACGTTTTTACAGAGCAACCGAGTTAAAAATATCTTAGAATGCATTGCTATTGAATGTCAAGTGCTTTTATAGTTCAAACTGTTATATAGTTTGACTTTGACGTCTGAACTCGTCCATAACAAGAACAGGAAGCCATTAAGTTCACAGTGTCGTCGGATTAGATTATTCGAATAAGTGTTGCGCGGAGAACTGTCTTCTCGGATCTGTTTCGAGTAGCGACTTCGAGAGCTCGGCTCTTATTGCCGTCGGGTAGCAACCGTAGGAGTGATCACTTGAATCTGTCCAGTATAAATGAGGTCTACGGCCAGGTATGTTACTGCGGATTTCTTGACAAAAATCTGATTCTATTGCTTGACTGCTAAGCAATGTTAATACAGAGCCAGCTTGTCCGCGTTCATCACCTCAGAAATTCCTTTTACTCATTCGCGTCCTTTGACGGGATTTATTTTACGATTGCCATAAACGTGCGCCAGGGTCAGGTTCTTTGAGACGCCAATGGATTTCATGGAATGCTTTTTGCCTCTTTTCGCTATTAAAGTGTGCGTCGTAAGTAATCGTAAAGTGACCTGGATAAAGTGTGCAATTTCTTTTATACTAACAGCTTGATGTTGGCTCTTAAATTTTTTGTAGATATAAGTTTTGTTTTACGAGTATGTTACTTATTAATATAGGTGTTGAAATCTGGTACCTACTCGCATTATAAGATTAATTATGGAAGGATTTGCAGGCCGGCACTCTACCGCGTTTATCTTTGATATAACTGCAAAAGGAAGACGCAGGTTTTGAAGTTATAAATCGATATAACAATAAATAACATAACATAAATACTCTTTATTGCACACCTCAAATAATAGACACAATGTATACACAAGATACAAACAAAAAGCAGAGGCAACACAATTGTCGGTCTTATCGCTAAAGAGCAATCTCTTCCAGACAACCTTTGGGAAGCGGAAACCTTATAAATATTTAGTTAACTATTAATTAACACAGAGTAATTAATTTTTGATTTTTTTCGTGTGCAATGTATGCGTACACTAATTTGACACATCATCAAGACGTTTTAAAGGCAAAGTGATCATGTAGGGTAGCGACACATTGCATGCTGTATTATTTTATATGGAAAAAGAAATGTCGTATAATTTTAATAAAACATGTGAAAGTATGTTTATTAGGGTCTATACTAAATACCCATAGCGTCATGCGGATATATAAAAAATACACGCTGTATATTATAAACAGCAACCAAAAAAAAATCTGGTTAAAAATACAATCAAGCAAAACAAATTGATTAATCGATTGCGATTGCTCGACTGCGCATCATTAATAAAGTTGCATCTCGGCTTCCGTTCGCACCAGGAACTCAGACAGCCCAAGGAGTAGATATAACGGTTATTTTATTGTGAAGTCGAAGGAAGCAGTTAGCGACGCAGTGGAGCCGACTCATTTGTGTCAGCTCTTAATTGTCTCGGCGAGATTTCATCGCGACCCAGATCGAGAAGGTCGAATTCCACAGGCCGCCGAATAAAGCTTTTAAAGTATAAAAGAATGCCTGCCATTTTTGGTGTAAATCTGGAAATCTTCCACGTCAGAGAGCTAGTTGAGCTTTATGCAAATACGCTAATGTTATGTAAGCGGAGCGTACGTAGTTCCTTGCTCACTTATTTGATGTGCGGCTTCATACCTGTCAGTCTTGGCTTGTTGAAGCTTGTATACTACCTATTTATGTAATTAAATTAACCATGCTACCAATACTTGGGGTAGACGTGTGCGCCGCCATAAAAATCCGCGGCGGCGGCGCGCCGGGAATTTTTGGCGGCGTGGTTGCGCCACGCCGGCGTCAAGGTCACTTTTCACGGCTCACGTTTCGCATTAAAAATATTTTAAATATCAAAAACTTTTTAGGAACGAGGAACATATTATTAAAACGATATATAATGCATTTGCTTCAGTCCTGCCTATTTTTCGGAAATCGCTTAATGTTGATGTTTTTCATAATTGTGCTAAATTAAGATCCTTTTAAAGCCAACTCCATCTAGCCAGTGGCCGAGAGACTGGACTGAATCCATGGTTATACCTCTCCATAAAAAGGCTCGACGCTAAAATGTGACAACGATAGAACTTTGTCTATTATATACACCGTGGGCCCATATAACTAGACGGATTTTAACAGTGTATTCCTGATCATATTTAGATACTAAAATATCCTAAAAACTTTTCTGGAATACGCCTAATTTCAGAGTTAATACCAATTTAAAAAAAATACATTTTTTATTATAACTCATCACAAAACGCCTTTTTAAACTCGTTATTGTCACTATTGGACATAGTTTACACATACTTATTGACAGATATCAAAGTGACAAGGAAATCTTTGCAGAAACTAAATTTTTACAAAAGAAATGTACTAATTTGTTTTAGGCGATAATTTTATTACTAACATTTGCTTTGCATGTGCAATAAACATTTAAAAAAAATGGAAAAAAAAAACGAAAAAAAAAAACGAAAAAAAAAATATTTTTTTTGGCGAAATTGACCTAAAGTCACATAATATTTTTTACTTATTTTGGTCTTAGAAATTCGTGGTTAAGATCTGTCGGGTTATTCCAGCCCACGGTGTATATCGCATACCAGTAAAGTATTTCTTTACATCATGAATACGCGATTGACAAAGTTCCTGGAGCGGCAAATACCTGCAGAGCAGGCTGGCTTTGTGTCTGGGCGAGGGACACGGGAGCAGATTTTCATGTGCGCCAGATCATCGAGAGATGTCGTGAATGGAACAAGCCATTAGTCCTATGCTTCATAGATTACGCCAAAGCATTCGACTGTGTTAGATGGAAAAACATGCTGTACGTGCTCCTAGCAATGGGCGTCCCTGCTCATTTAGCTCCCCCTTATTGAGAACTTGTACGCCGAAAGTACTGCTAGAGTGCGCATCGAGAACACCTTGTCGGACCAGTTCAAGCCGGAACGAGGAGTAAGACAGAGCTGTATGTTGTCTCCAGAGCTCTTGAATATCTACGGCGAATACATCTTACGTAAGGTCACCTAGAACTAGGACGGTGGCATATCAATTGGCGGCAAAAAGATCTGCAACCTACGCTATGTTGACGACACAACGCTCTTGGCTTCCAATGAGGAGGAGATGTTTCTTTTGTTCCAGCGAATAGAAGCGGAGAGCATCGAATTAGGACTTCACGTCAACCATGCCAAAACCAAGTTAATGTTCGTACACCGGAAGCAGTCTCCTCCACGAAGCCTAGAACTGAAAGACCTATAGAATACGTCAGCGCCTTCACAGTAGCTGTGCACGTGAAATCATCCGGAGGATTCACATAGCGAAGGGTGCTATGACTCGGTTAGATAGGATCTGGAGAGATCGCGGCATACAGAGGCAGACTAAGGTTAGACTCATGCGTTCCCTGGTGTTTCTAATTTTCCTATACGGTTCTGAAACTTGGACTATCAAGCAGATCTGAAAAGCCGTATCGACGCGTTTGAGATGTGGTGTTGGCGACGGCTTTTACGGATACTTTGGACTGCGATGCGCCGGTTGTTTACGACGTGCCAGGACCACATACTTCGGACACATCTCTCAACGCTCCTCGGATAGCCTGGAGAGAATCATCATGACGGGAAAAGTTGAAGGCACAAGACTAAGAGGCCCTCCCCCTGCAAGATCGTGTGCCCAAATCACTGCACCCATGTCATAAAAACTGCAGGAAGCCATGCGCTTAGCAAGGGATATAAGCGTATGGAGGAGCCTGGTCTTCAACAAAAGTGATGATGAAGATCCTTTTTTGACTCGCAAGTCGCAGTAGGTCCAAACATACCGATCAATCCTGCCACCGAAAATACTTCTTTTCTCAGGATAATTGAGTTGGTGGTACAATTTTGATATCAGATTTATTATTTTCGTTACCAATCTTATTAATTAGGCCATCGAGTTCATATTTGTTAGGTGAGCGGTTAATCATACTCATTTATTAATCTCCCGAAAGAGAAGGAATTGACCAAACCCTAAATATTTCAATGTGTAGATGTTTTCATGGTTTAATTCGTCAATATAAGTTGTAAAATTTTCATTTTACTTTCCTTCATCGGTAATTATTATTGGCAAATTTTTGCCGAATTCTAAAATTTTGGCCAACGGCGTGGATTTTGAAATCCGCGGCGGCGGCGGCGGCGTGGGTCCCACGGCGCGGCTACGCCACGCCGGCGCGGCGCACACGTCTAACTTGGGGTAAACGGTAGCTGAATAGAGGTATAGGGATTGCAATATCAATACAATAAATATAATATACGTTATAGACTGTAAACCAGAAACAAAGATGACCAATCGCGTCCCGTTCGATACCTTGTACAGTGATTTAGGGCAACGTGTATTGAAGCCTCGTAAGCGTTAGCCGCCGCTCCTTCAGTGGGTTGAGGAACGGCAGCCACCCAAACACGTAATTTTTTATTAATTTAGTCATCACGTCCAGATTGAAATTTTGTCAGACGATTCGTTACAGCAATGTTCGGTGATTGTTCAAATAAAATTGTGTGATGTACGGATCCCTCAGGGCTCAAGCCCGGCTCGCACTTGGCCGGTTATTTTATGTAGCACTGTTGTTTTTATGTAGTTATTTTATGTAGTTCTGTGACTGTCGCAAAGGCAGAATATGGCACGAACGTACTTACATAAATAATTACAGTAGTTGTCAAACAATAATGCGAAAGGACAGACCGTCTGCGCTGTACAGCATCGCACAAAAAGCTCGTTGTTACGCATCATTTCATAATAACCCACTGTCCTTTGTCAATGTTCAATTAGCCGAGACTTCAATGCTACATTATTATTTTGTATGTTTTCCGAGATTTATTTATGAATACTTTTAAAACTGTTATGAAAATACCTAAACGCTTTGCTAAAAAAAATAACAAGTTATTTTACTACATTTTCCCACGGGCACCTACTTTGTAAATAGAACTTTTTTCTGCTGTAACGTAGCAAACCGGGTGCCTTTCTCGACTTTTGCCATGGTATCATTTTACCTGCATTTTTTGCCTTCGCAACAACAATGATATCTCACGTAGGTACCGTTTCCGTCTGTTCCATATATTGTTCTAAGTACAAATAGACGTAACGTAAAGGAAGTAGCATTGTTTGTATTATGCTGTTGCAAAGCTATTGTTTATTTGCCCTTAAATGTATGGGATGTAGGAAATTCCAGCATATAAGTAAGTGAAAAAGGCGTAAAAGGAATCAAGTAAATTCCATAAAAACGGTTCTCTCTTTTTGGTGACAGTATGTGCTGTTCTTTGTTATTCTATTAATTACTCGTTTACCTCTTGAGCCATAACTCGATGCGGTGGCGTTCTTTAGAGGAGTTTCTTTGGTAATTATTTGACTGCACCATCAGAACTCAATAAGCATATTATTGCATTATCATATAGTTACGGATGTATATAAATTTTCACCTACTTAGATGAAACACCAGGAAGTTTTTGAAATTTAATTGAAGAAATCAACAACGACATATACCATTATAGACGATTCGCAAAGCGGAAACAATTAGACTTTGCGCAATATAATGTAGGTAAAAGTGACGAAAAGCAGAAATAATTGTCGTTTTCTCCTTCATTGGTTTTCTGTACTCAATCTCTGTATTCTACATTATATATCATACCTACTAATGCCATTTTAGTTCATTAGTGTCTTTCATACATTTTAAAAGCGAGCTTCCAAAATTAAACTTGTTAATTATTGATACAAACTAATCTCCTTATTTATAAACATCTCGCAGGCTTAAATGAGTTACTTTATGTTTTATCTGTTTCTAACAAAAACGACTATCAAAGTGACAGATAAGGAGAAACGAATAATAATTAATTCACATATCAGAGACGTTTATGAATAGGGGGGTAACTCTTCAACGTAATAATGACATCAAGTCAAAATATTGCGATTTCATCTGATAATTATCCAAGCAAATTGCACATTTATCATTATCGGCGTTCCGGAACGGACTACTGTATTTTTAATCACGCATGTGCGTTAGCATTGCAGCATTGTATACTGGGACTGAGTTTTTTTTAATGTGACCTAAGACACATTTATCTTGCGAATAAAGAAAGTATTAAGACAGACAATGCCGCCATTTTGTTTGTTGACTGTCTTAAAAGGGATGCAAGGTAGAAACCCTTTCGACATAAAGTCAGAGTCAATAGAAAAGTAAAATAAGGTAAACAAATATGGCTGACTGAAACAAATTATCTGATAAAACTATTTACTAACTTATAATAAGCACACAGTCTAGTTTCAAGTAGCATCAAAATAACGACACTTAAGTACGACATAATTGTTAAAGGATCTTACTGGTTCAGCATCAGATTCTTATTGCAAGGTAAGCACGCAGTAATTAGAACTTGGTATAAAATAAAGGGAAAGTTTCCTTCTTATTTTGTGTTATAATTAAATATCCAGTATAATAAATACGAAAACTTATCGAATCTTCTCCACTTTTGCAAAGTTTGCCGCTGCCACGGCTATGTAGTACTATGTACTGTATACTACCTAACTATGTACCTTCCGAGAGCGAGTGTTTGCGGTTTATATCGCTAATGAAGTTACTCCCACCGCAGATTCATTAATCTTGGAGCACTGCTAGCAACACTTTCATTTTGCTAAAACAATTTTAACGCCTGAGAACAAGATGCTATCAATTATGGGGACGCTCATGACCTTAATGGGTGTTATAAAACGGTTTATTAACATTTGTTATAGGTACCTACTTGAAAGTGTAAGGAAATCTGTTGACTAAAGGACTATTAAGACACTGATATTGCGAATGTGTGAGGGATGGATTTTATCCATAGAATCGTACATGCTTGCGCAAGTTGCGCAAGCATCTTACAGAAAAGTCTCTTAACCAAGGCTCATAGTAGATTAGTAGCAGGTTATATAGTATATATTACATGTAGTAATGTGTAAAGTAAATGTATAGATATATATGTATATATAATAATTGTATTTATGTAGAATAAATTTATGTTTAGTTATACGTAATGTAATTTCGGATTTTAGTTTACTGTTTGCTACCCGTTCCCCGCACTTTTGTTTTTATCTGTTTGGCCTGATGGTTGACTAGTAGAGAATGCCCTCTGGCATTAAGTCCGCCCTTTGTACTTTGTATTATTATGCAAAAAGTTTAAATAAATAAATAAAAAGAACTAATAGGATAAGACAAAAAACATAAAAGCGCAAGCTACTGGACTTGATTGTTAAATATTTTGCACAATTGCTCATAAAGCATGCTATTTCACACAAGTGTAGCGGGAGTTAAATCTTATTTTACTCCGACTGGAGTTGTAACCGGGGAACTTCGTAGGCAGGGTCACTACCGATTAGGCTTGGAGGCCGTTAAACATTGTCTGTAGGTTATAGTGGTCCCACACTAGCTGTCATATAACGTTATATAACAGCAACATAGTGCTACTTAGCCTTATCCTTGTTACACTTTGTTATATAACATTTATAACAGCTGGTGTGGGAGCACCATTAGGTTCACCGTATTTAACATTTATTTCGTTGACTTTGTATTTTTTTTTTGCATTTACATTGGGGAAGGAAAATTATAAATTCGAGTCCAAAAAATATTCTCGTTAACAATTTTGAAATTGTCGTCTCGTCAAAAAATTGTTATTGCACAATGTTATATTATTTGCGCAATATATTAATATGCACAACGATATACTAATGTGGTAACTTACCTAATAAAGTTTTGCAGCGAAACTAAATATTGAAGTGAATTTCATGTTAATAAGCCTGCGTTAATATTGTATACTTATTAGATTATAAATTATGGTTTTCGGTCGTGGCTCATTTTACCGCGTTTCCGATTATTTTATGCATAATTTGCTCAAATTTAATGTTCGCAGTTTAGATTCGGTATGACTAATCCACTTAGTTATTAATAACTGAAAATTCTTTATTTTCACTTTTAGTGCATAGTATCGGAGTATGTACTTACATTTTTTTTTATTGATATAAGTATTATGTTTAATGCTTCATCGTTACTTTAGTCACGCATGCTTGTAACTTTAGCAAAATCATTTGGCATGGATAAAAGTGAAAAGTCGAGGAACTCGAATCCCTAGCGACCATTATTCTTATATAAAATATCGACGATTACAAATCATCCATTTTCGTAGCACGCATTTACTTTTGTTTTGAATGTTATAAAAGTTCTAAACTCGATTTACTAGCGGCTTGTCCCTCGAGCACGCAGACTGCGGATCGGAGGCTGGCAAATAGGTACCCACAATATACCAACATACTTACGTAACTTAATATGGTCCCCGGCAGCTGCATATATTTAAGTTGGAACTAAAAAGACAATAAGATAAAAAGTCAAATCCATACAGTTTTAGGTTTGTACCTTAAACTGATGGATTAATGGAGACTCTGTTGTCTCTAGACCTCAGAAAAGCGTCAGAAATGGTTCCACAATGGCGGCCAAAAACAAGCACCATTTATGATCTGTGAGCTTTTAACCTCATTCATTCGCAATAAAAGTGACAGCATTGCACTATTGGGCATTTGCGTGTCGAGAACTAGGATGTTTATCTCATTTGTTTAAATTAGAATTATTTCCATAAAACAGATATTATCTACACAATCGTTGATAAATATTTGTCAATTTATAAAAATAAATGTGTAGTAAAATAGATGTGAAATAAAATAGTGACTTAATTGTTATTAGACAGCAGCCAGTCTTTTCACCGTGTCAGCGTTTACTTACACATACAGCCTGAAAGCAATAATAAGTATCTCTAGAGTTCGCCCAACAAGGACAGAATACACGCAAAGTGACTAATTTTAAAACACGTTTCAACATAGCTGATAGTAGACCGTAACTAGCCTACATAATTTAGTCGGTTTTTTGATGCCCTTCACAAAAGCGGTGAAGGGTATATAACAAACGTTATGTTATACTTAGGGCCTTTTGGAAGTAAGCAATAATCACAATTGGAGACTATGACAAGGATCATCGATAATAGCGCCTTCTCTGTCAGACCTATTGAAAGTTTAATAAGACCATCCCGTTCAAACTTGGTATTATTATTACCATGGCAGGTCTATAGGTAGCATAGTACCCAATGATAATGAAGGTGACCAAATTCACAACAGTACAACAATTTGTTATGAAATTGTGACAAAAGAGGCGTTCGTAACATTTTTATTTCGCTGCCTTCGACAACTGAGTGGCTTAATTAGTGCTCGCAAAACGTTCGTTGTAATGACTCGTGACTAGTGAAGGGTAACTTTTGAAACATTTTATACGTTTCCTTAACTGTAAAACGTTTATTTTTTACGGATGAGGGTAAAACATATCAATGAAACATAAGATGGGGCCGATGGGGGTTCAAGACCAGGGGGGCGATTTTTGAGATTCGAGCGCTCGAATATGACATTTAAAACTCTGAATAAAACGAAGAAATGATGTTTTAAAAATAACAGCGATAGTAATTTAAAGTCATGATTATTTATACTATTAATTTCATGCGTAAATAATAGCGACACACGTTTGTGTGCGCTTATATTCGAGGTTAAATTCTATGAATTTGAGCACTCGATTGCCAAAAATCGGCCCCCAGGTTCGTTTATGCTTTTTTAGTATTTTTTAAAGATATTTCTGATCATTTGTTTACGTTTTTTTACATCTAGTTTGTCTAAGTGGTTTAACTATTTATGTGCTACATGTTTTTATCCAGTATTATTCTGCATGACAAAAAAAGGAAATTTGCATTTTTATTTAAATATCAATTGACATATATTTTTCATTAGTTTTATATGTAAACACGTTAATAATGTATAGTGAAGAAATAGTGTAAGTATGTTGTTATATATCGTGGAATCGATAGAAGTTTCACACAAATTATCCAATTTACAACCGAATAGAACTAGAAAACATAAAATATAAACTTACATAAAATTTTACTGAAACCTGCCCAATGTATTTCCATTTACTTAATTAATTTCAAATACACACAATTACAATATTAAAGATCAACGCCCATGGAAGCGAGACACTTGTAGACATTTCCATAAAAGATAGTTGTTGAAATAACCTAGGTTGTAATTAGTTGGTATTGAGAGATAATTTAAAATTAGCATTTTTAGAGTCTTCTCCCTAGCGTTTGTCGCGGTTTTTTGCCACGGCTCCATTGAGCCTGGGGTCCGCTCGACAACCTAATTGGCGTAGGTACTAGTTTTTACGAAAGCGACAGCAATCTGACCTTCTAACCCAGAGGGAAAACTAGGCCTTATTGGGATTAGATCCGGTTTCTTCACGATGTTTTCCTTCACCGAAAAGCGCGTAAATATCAAATGATATTTAGTTCTGAAAAACTCAGTGGTACAGTCGACGTCAAAGATATGTTTAAACTTTGTACCTTACTCCTTTCAACCCGAGACCTCCGGATTGAAGGTCGGGCGTCTTACCACCAGGCTACGAGTGATAATGAATACGAGTAATCATTTTAAAGATGATGGCTTTTGCACTAAGTCAAAATAAAGAAATATATTTTTTTTACTGTGAAACTCCGCGAATTACATTGAACTTAATATTAGGACATTTTAGTCTCTAAATATGATCAGGAATACACCGTTAAAATCTTTGGGTTCGTCAAGAGCACTTATATACTCGTTCCCTGAAGTTATTCCACGCTGCGCCGGTGGACGTGTCTCGCCACCTTCCTCCTATTTAAATAGGTAATTCCGTCGCAGGAGCTGTCGTAGATAGCGACTTGCTCCCAACTTAACTTGATTTTCTGAGGCAACTTAAGAAGCGATGTGCTCGCATTTTCAGACGACAAAAATATATCTTAGTCAATTCGCAGTCTAACGAAGTTTACCTTTCTGTTTCACTTTTCATATTAATTTGATTTCGATCACAAAAAGTTAATGACAATTCCGTGCTAACCTATTATGAGTCCGGCGAACCCTTGTCAATGTCTGTTTTTGTTGATTGCTAATGCTTGATTTTACATATATGTTGGTTGGTTGTGTGAGCAGATATGGCTATCATATTCAGTATCTCGTTGACCTATGATGATGTATACAGCAGAACACTTGTTTAAAATAATGATACATCTTGAATATTGCTTGTACCTTAACTCATGGTCATACTTAATGTGATGAGGAAGAACAATATAAATATATCTCTTTTCGTTGCAATCAAAGAAAACGTTGTTTAAAATTTTGAAACAAAACTTATGAGGGTGTAGACTTAATAACAAAAAAGTAGTTTACTTATTATTTCTCTATGCTATTAGACCTTCATTACGAGTACAGTCACCGGCAGTAGTATCTTCCTACATGAAGGCCGCAAAAATATGTGACAAGCTCTTATGGCCCTACAAATAAGAGCGTGTCACAATTTTTTGCGGCCTTCATTGTAGGAAGATACTATTGCCGGTGACTGTACATATGTATAAAGGTTGAGTTCACCACACATGACCATAATATCAGACTTACTTTGACCAACCATGATAGCCACAAGTATGTGTGGGAGTCAAGAGCCTCTATTCACACCCACTACATTAGTCTCAGACGACGGCATGGCGTAGTATACAGGGCTGCTAACAGCTTAGCTTTAGATCTTGACTGAGCGTCACAAACAATTTATATGAAACGCTCGTACTCGAAATAGATTTTGTAATAACAGGGATTTGAACCCGAGACTTGTTTGTTGCCGTAACGCGACTAAATCTCTATACGTACGTGCTTCGAAATAACATTAAATTACTGTCACTTAATTCCTGCAAAGGCACAGGTTGCCAGATCAGTTAATTTATGTTTTAATTTATTTATGTATGACATTTATGAGTAAGATCTTTTCTGTTTATTTGCAGATAATCGTAACTGCCGTCGGAGTAACGATCAGTCGATAGAAGATTGGCGCGATGCGGGGGGCGGGGCCCTGGTGAGGTCCCGCCGCGGTATGGGCTCTAACATCAGCCAGCACTCCGCCAAAGGGCTGAAAGGTCGACGCGCCAGATCTAGTGGCGACCTTTGTAATGGCGACGCTAAGAGCCAGACTGAAAGTTCCGTTTGCGGATCTGTGGTGGGCGAATCCTTGGGCTGGAACAGGTCGCTGCCGAACCATCTCGATGGAAACAGACATTTAGCTGACTATAGCCGAGTGAATAACAACTATGGGGAGTTCGGGACGTACAATAGGACACAACCTAAAGGTGGACGCGGCCTGCGGTACCGAGTATCCAAATCAGGTGAGTTAATATTGAATTTCCACAATGATTGACATATTTTAATTTGAATCGCATCGGATGGTGAGCTGTCTCTGAAACTCACAGTATTAATCCGGATTCAGGTGAAATTAAATTTAAATGTAATAACTATAAAACGACACGATTGCCTGTTGCGAGTTCGTTGAACGTCATCGCGAAATTTTAATTTTCGATGCAGCATTTATTTTTTGTATTCATTTGAATACAGTGAACATTTGCTTTTAAGTCAATAACAAGTATCGACAATTTAATGAATTTCAATTTACAATCAGTGTCAATAACATTCACGATATTAATCTGGAAAACATGTTACTTAAAAACGAAGAAGGTTTACTCAGGTGCATTACAATGTATAGTTTTCAATGACCTATACAACAATTTCTCGTTTTCAACCGACTTCAAGATTAAGAAGGGGGAAGTCCTAAATTCGTCGGGATATGTTGTTGCAATTTTTTTTAAAGTATGTTTACCGATTTAATCCTCCATTTTGTAAAGGGTCGGCAACGCGCATGTGACTTCTTTGGAGTTGCAGGCGTCCATAGGTTACGGTAGCTGCTTACCATCAGGCGGGCCGTATGCTTGTTAGCCACCGTCGTGGTATTAAAAAAAAATTTTTCGAAGACGGCTCGACCGATTTGAAAAATCCTTTTTTTGTTTGAAAGAGTAACTTCACAGTTGGTCCATATTAGGTCAGGATCTGATGACGGGATCCGAAAGAAAACGAGGGAACTCTTCAACTGAGTATTATAGGCACTAGTGATTTGACTATTTTTTACAGTAGCTCGGGTCTCGAGCACTTGCTTTTGGAAAGGTGGAGGCTAAGTGAAGTCGGTTCTTTTTTGTTTAAAATTATAAGGACATTAAATGGTAGCCTAACTAGTAAAGGCCAGTGAGCTAGCCTATGTCATACTAAGTCCATAAATTCGGTGAGTTTGACTTAGTAATCTCTTTTAGACCGTTTGATGTTAACATATATTTACGTAACGCGGAGTGACATTTAGGCAACGCCGCTGCGGCCAGCTGAGGCCGGCTTTGATTATAGACGGAGAGCTGGCCACGTCAGATATGAATTTCGGGTGAATGACCTTAAACATTGTACATAACATGGATAAGACTTGAGATTCTCCGACTCGTATTTCTCATAGAAATTTTTCTTCAAAACGCTAAAGTAAAATTTTTTAGTCATTATGAATACATCATTCATTTATTTAAAATTACTTTCGATTAACAGTTACAATTAAAAATAATACAACAATAAAACATCAACATCACTATATTAAATGAACATAATTAAATTTCTTCTTCTCCCTACCCTTATCCCACGTTATGTGGGGTCGGCACAACATGTCTTCTACTTCCATTCTCCTCTATCTCCCGTCATCTCCTCACTCACTCCTTTCTTCCTCATGTCCTCTTTTACACAATCCATCCATCGTTTTCTTGGCCTACCCATAGCTCTTCGCCCATCCACTTTCATATCTAACATTCTTTTGCCTATATTTATTACTTCATCCCTCCTGATGACATGCCCGAACCATGCTAACCGACCACCCTTCACTTTCTCTGTTATTGGTGCTACTTTCAAGCTTCCCCTTATATACTCATTCTTAATCCGATCCTTCCTTGTCACTCCACACATCCATCTCAGCATTCTCATTTCCGCAGCATGCATTCTTCTTTCGTCTGTCACTTTCGTCGCCCAGCATTCTGATCCATACATTACGACAGGCCTCACGATCGTTTTGTATATTTTCCCCTTAAGTTTAAGGGGCATGCGCGGATCGCAGGTTGCTCCAGAGACCTGCCGCCATTTCATCCATCCCGCATTTATCCTATTCCTTACATCACGGTCGATGTTGCCGTCGCCTTGCATTAATGACCCAAGGCACCGGAATTCGGAGCAAACTGGTAGGAATACACCATATAAGGCAATGTGGGAAAAGCTGGATAGACCATTAAAGTCACAGAACATGTGTTCAGTTTTGGTTCTACTTATTTTCAGTCAACACTTTCCAACTTTTCTTGCCAATTTCCCAGCCTGCTCTGGACCTCAAGTGCATTTTCTCCTACAGTCACAATGTCATCAGCAAACAGCATACACGAGGGTGCTTCCTCCTGTATATGCACGATGTCAGAGCATCCATAACCAGGAGGAATAAATAAGGGCTCAAAGCCGATCCCTGGTGTAAACTTACAGCCACATTGAAATTGTCGGTGATTCCAGCTTCAGACCGGACGTTCGTACTATCTCTATCATACATCGCCTGAACAAGCCGCTTATACTTCTCCGGCAGCCCTTTTTCTCTCATAGACCACCACAGAACCTTACGGGGAACCCAATCGTATGCCTTTTCCAGGTCCACAAACACCATGTGCAAATTCTTTTGCGCAAGCGTACAGGCTTCTCGCCCAGCTGGCGAAACGCAAATATGGCATCTGTGGTTCCACGGCCCGGCATAAACCCAAATTGGTTCTGTGTTACCTCACTTTTCTCTCTCATTCGTCTCGTTATCACTTTTTCCCATATATTCATACTATGCGACAGGAGCTTTATTCCTCGATAGTTGTTGCAATCCTGTACATCACCCTTATTCTTAAAAATGGGTACCAGTGAACTGTTGTGCACCACTCATCAGGGATCGCCTCTTCTTGCAACAACTTATTGAAGAACAAAGTCAGCCACTTCCATCCATCCGCTTTCAGAAACTTCCATACTTCTACTGGTATACCGTCTGGCCCCACCGCTTTCCCATTCTTATATCATACTCTGTACTGCACTCTTCACTTCCGCTACAGTCACCTCTTTGACCATGCCAAAGTTACTCCTAGCATTTTCTAGCACTCCGTTCCAGTCATTTTCCTCATTCATAAGTTTACTAAAATAGCTCTTCCAGCGTTCTTTTATCTTTACGTCATCCGTCAAAATCTTTCCCGCGTCGTCTCTCATACATTTCATGTGATTTACATCTCTTGCATTCCTCTCCCGCTCTCGAGCTATAATCGTACAGCTTATCCTGTACTTTGGCCCTTGCGAATACAACTGCTTTCCTTGCCTTCTTCTTACTGGTTAGATAAGCTGACTTCTTACTTCCTTGATCTTTTTTATTTCCGTATTCCGAACTTTTCCATTCTTTAAAACCATTCTTCTTTTCTTTCAAAATCAATCGCACGTCTTCGTTCCACCACCATGTATCCTTATCAATCTTCCCTTTCCCTTTTGTTTCTCCAAAGACATCCCTCGCTTTATTTCTTATACACACTGCCATCTCATTCCAGCAATCATTCACTCTAATCTCCGACATATCACTCATTTCTATCATCTTATTGACTGCCCATTTTCGGAATTCTTCAGCTAACTCTCTGTCACTCAGTCTATTCCATTTCGTTCTAGGCGGAGGCTTAGATTTCCTAGGCAAACGTTTTACTTTAAGGCACAAATCTAGAATCAGTAACCTATGCTGGGAAACTAAACTCTCACTGGGTATTATTTTGCAGTCTTTAGCCGAATGAATTTTGCTCCTTTTTATCAGAAAATTATCTATCTGCGTAGAATGTTGGACACTACGGTATGAGATAAGATGTTGTTCTCTCTTTTGGTACCAGGTGTTTACTATGGCTAAGTCGAAGGCTAAAGCCGCTTCCAGGAGAGCTTCTCCCTCTTGGTTCCTGATTCCGTAACCGTAACCCCCATGTATACCATTTCATATCCGTCACTCATTCTTCCCACATGTCCATTAAAATCGCCTCCAATGTAAATCTCCTCACATTCTGGTATTTCCGTTATCACAGCATCAAAATCCTCCCAAAATTTTTCCTCCAGATTATCATCACATCCACTCTGCGGTGCATACACACTAACTACATTAAACATCAAATTTTCAATCAACAATTTAACGACAATCACTCTATCATTCACTCTCTTTACATCCATCACCTTGTCTTTAAGATCCTTGTATAACACTACACCCACGCCATTCCTTTTATCATCGCTTCCACAATAATAAAACTTATAACCCGCCCCTATTTCTCTTGCTTTCTGTCCCTTCCACTTCGTCTCCTGCAGACAAGCTACGTTTATCCGCCTTTTTTCTAAAACATCCGCTAACTCCCTTCCTCTTCCAGTCATCGTACCTATATTCCAACTTTCTATCCTCATTCTTACTTCCCGGACTAGCTTCTTACGCTTCCCCCGTCCTTGGTGCAGCAACTCTCGTCCATTTCTCGCAGCCGCCGGGTGCTGCGCCTGCGCGTCGCCTGCGGGGTACGCCCTAGCATTGTCGTATATACTATCATCTGTCGTGCCCATGTTGTATAAGATTTGGCATACATTTTACGATCGGCCGCCTGCCTGACATCAACCCTCCTTGGGAATTCTTAGTTTCTAGGAGAATGGATATTGAAATAAATAAATAAATGAACATTATTAAATTATTAGTTATTTATTTAACATCTTTTATTCCTTTACTTTCTTTGAAATTATAGTAGTAAACCATATTTTTTTCAATATTTTCTACTGTCAATCACCTATGTCAAAGCACCTATAGAGACTTTTGTTCAGGGCATTTAAATCTATAATATATCAAAATTTTAGGGCAATTAACTGAAACCACATTTTTCATATGTTAAGCCCGCAGTTCTTTAAAACATTTTTTAAACCAAACACAAGCTTTAAACTTTTCAGTTCAAATCCTGGGGTTATATCCATACTAAGCTTACGCACTGAAGTCCCGCGAAATGGCACTACCAATTCCGATCACTGGATGACACAATAATGAGAGCAACGAAACCCCTCTAGTTAGTTTGCTATGCTATGCTTATTTCTAAATCCGGACATCTGGCAGCTGTAAAGTGGTGGAGGTCAAAGAATGCAAATAACTTGAAGAAAACAAATCCTAGAGTTCTGGGTTTGATGCAATATTATGGGAAACTATGTAATTAATTAGATTATATCATATCCAGAAGTTTCTGTTGGGGGAAAGTAGTGCCAAATGATGTATAATGCAATTTAAAGTTAGTCGCTTACTGTTTTTGTTTCCGCAATGGTTTTTAATCTAATGTTAAAATATAGACCCTGTCCTCTATAAATGACACAACTTTGGCAGTTTTTATCTATTTTAGTATTACTTTTTTCCACCTTAAAAACTTTGTTGGTCTGTCACTCCGACCTCCACCCATTAAAAGCTGCCAGATGCCCGGATCTAGCAATAAGGATGGTACAGCAGTCTAACTAGACAGGTTTCATTGCTCTCATTATTGTGTCATATCTGACGTGGCCAGCTCTTAGACCATTAACAAGGCTTTGTCAATGACTGGCTCACTTTGGGACTTCGTATTTTTGTCATAGTTTATTTCTAGCTATGCTTACATACACAATACACATTCAATGAGATAAGACTTTTTTTATGAACAAACATGTTTTAAGTAGCCAGCCAGGTAGTACGCGTAAGTAATAATAATTTCGAAATAACCATTTGCTAAATATTCATAAAATAAAAACTACGATTTGCTATTTGTGTTTATGAAACCGACGCCGAACGCTAAAATAAGTACAGCTTAAGTTTGTTTATAATAAGATTAATAAGTGAGAACCTACCTTATGTGTATTTGTTTAGTAAATAAATTGAGATTGAGCTTTTAATTTAGTAAAGTAAAGAGAAACTACTCGCACAGTATAAGTTTTATAATCAATGCCTTAACTAATTGGTGCTATTTTACAGTTATGTAAATTCAACTGAAGAACAAATCAAATTATTTTTAATAAATATTTTGATTTGTTTATTTTAAGTAGACACACTACTATATAAATTATAAACTTATATAGATGTCATATACAAAGGAAAAAGTCCCAGCCCTGGCACCGGAGACCTAGGGCACTTTTTATTTATTTATTTATTTAGGATTACCAACAGATAATACATCTTACATGCTCTTAAATCTATGTTACAGTTGAGGTTGATGGTTATCTAATTACGAGTATACGTAACCACAACTTAAGCCAATATCTTTTACATACGAACATGCAGATCTCAAAATTCCTTTGTATATGACATCTATATAAGTTTAGTTATGTAACTTTTTGTAAAGTGCGATATTTAATTATTTGGAATACTACCGAAACTGGTCTCTTGTCAAATTTGTGAAATAGTATTTAAAAAATATTCAAATTTTTTTTCGTATTTTAAAAACAGACTATAAGTGACTGATACTATTTTATTTACATGAAAAGTCCCAAAATATGGCTTTAAAGTACTGATTAAGATCCTTGTATTGTGTTATGGAAGGACAAAATTTATGTAAGCTGTGTCTTAATTAAAATCTTCGTAAGACTCGGATTAGGCTTTCCTCGATAATAAACACGCTCAGCCATTCCATTAGCTAACTTGGTAAATACGGCATAAATGTTTCGTGTTCACTTGTAAAATCATAATATAGCGATTCAATGTTAATTTATGCGTAGTGTGTATGAGTATACATGAGAGCTATAGTTCGCAACTATACACTGTTTGTTATCTATACATATAATAAACGCCTAAGGAGAAAAAAAAGTACATTGAAGATATTTAAGAAAAACGAATTCGGGGGGTCTTAGAAACGTTGACTGAATACATTTCAGTGATATTTATACATGAGAGCTATAGTTCGCAACTATACACTGTTTGTTATCTATACATATAATAAACGCCTAAGGAGAAAAAAAAGTACATTGAAGATATTTAAGAAAAACGAATTCGGGGGGTCTTAGAAACGTTGACTGAATACATTTCAGTGATATTTGGAATTTTTGTCTGTCTGGCTGTGAGTTTGTCCGCGCATCCAAGTTTGCCAGAACCCTGTTATGCTAGCTGAAACAATTCTCGCTTCTGTCGGCCTTAGTAGATTTGTCTGCAGGAGAAGTACTTTCCGCTGGGACGTTGCGCTCATACGCTTACCATACTACGGCGTTCGGCCCTCTTTTCGATGTATATTTTGCTACAGGAGCTCGGCCATTAGCACACTCGCCTTTTAGTCGGCTGAACTAATCAATTTTGATTCAGTTAACAATTTGATGGATATTGACATTGTAAAAAGCGTAAGTTTTACAATAATGGCCTGGATTTAGTAAATAAAAATTTCAAACCTTGCCAAACGCACGCGAGCGAAGCCGTGGGTACAGCTAGTCTTACATATGAGGCTACAATATCGAAATAATGAGCTTGATATTGCTTCTGTTGTATGTGTTTGTGACAAAACAGAAGTCTTCTTTTAATTAAGATATTTTCTTGTGCCAGACGGCTCCGCTTTTCAATGAGCTTCGAGGGTTACAAACCAATTTATACTTATCTTTAATAATAATTTAGCATTTAAATTAACACCTATGCTTATATCTAGACACACGGCAGTGTGTCCGCCAAGTTCGAGCAAAAAAAAGCGACACACCGGCCGTGGGTTATACGAACCATTTCGGGCCAATTTCGACCACCCTATAACTCAAAACATATTTTATCTACGCATATGAAATTTCGAGTGTCTGTTGACATCCCCTTAATTGTCTAGAATACAAAATTTCATTATTCTACCTATAGCAGTTCTTGAGATATTGACGTCAGAAAATCGCTATTTTTACTATACATACACTCACTCACTGACTCACTGACTCATCAAAAACCTAGACCACTTCCAATGGTCGTACTGACTTGAAATTTGGCATGGAGATAGGTCTTAAGGTCAAAGTAAAGGGAAAAATCTGAAAACGGCCAAGTGTGAGTCAGTTTTAAAAATAGCGAAGGTGTAACTTTGTTCAACTATGAAGTCATAATGAACTAAATGGGTCTATCTTCCAATGGTCGTACCGACCTGAAATTTGGCTCGAAGGTTTGTCTTTAGGTCGAAATAAAGTAAAAATCTGAAAACGGCCAAGTGTGAGTCAGTTTCGAAAACAACGAATTTGTAATTTTGTTCTACTATAAGTAGGTATGGAGTGGAAATGAGATAAGACTTATTTAGATACATACCAATTTAAGACAATACATGTTTGTCTTAAAGACGAACAATAAAATTGTTCACCACTCTGTGTGTGTCTGTTGCGGGAACCGAACCCACGATTTACGAAGTGCAAAGCAGGTCACTAGGTACACTAGGTGCGCTAAATCAGTCAAACAAAAATGAAAAGACTTTTTTTTCTCGCAAGTCTAAATAATTTCTAATTTTACAACTAATCAAATCGCAGATTCAAGAACATGGAAATCATATATACTCTAAGATGGAATTATATATACTACTGCCCATCTCACCCTCATTTATTATTTTCAGTACTTTTTAATGATGTAACTTGGCAAGTTTTAATAGAAAATTATATACTTGACACATTGCAGTCCAAAGGTGTCGATTCATTGCATTGAAAAGGTGTGTGGTGTGTGAAAACTTGCCAAGTAACATCATTAAAAAGTACTGAAAATAATAAATGTTATCAGGAAACTGCTAAAAAAACCGGTGTGCGTTTCTCTGACTATTATAATTTTAGGTATTTCTATGTAACGTGATACTTATTCAAAATGTACCTTAAAAACTGCTGGAAATCAAGTGTGCATTCCTATAACTATTTATGATTTGAGGTATTTTTATGGAACTTGGTACTTATTCAGATCTCACTTCTTTTATAGGCGAAGCATTCCCATTAGTATCGAACTTGGCAGCCTTTCACATTTATGTTTTTGATGGGATATACATATAAGGCAAAAATTATACGGTTTAAAACAAAATTCAGATTATTCTATTTCTAATGAGCTTAAGTATGCATATACGCGCGCGCGCGCGTGTGTGTGTGTACTGTGTGTGTGTGTGTGTGTGTGTGTGTGTGTGTGTGTGTGTGTGTGTGTGGGTGTGTGTGTGTGTGTGTGTGTGGGTGTGTGGGTGTGTGTGTGTGTGTGTGTGTGTGTGTGTGTGTGTGTGTGTTGTGTGTGTGTGTGTTTAAATGTGAGTTTGAGAGCTCAAATTACATGAAGGATTCAATTTCGGCATGATAATATTTTTAACCACTGTGTAATTTTTTTTTGAAGACATAAGTTAGTTGCGGACAGATATCTAGATGTTCTTAATAATGACTCTTAATTGTTTATTTTAGTTTACTAAGTATTAAAAGGTACATAATATGCCCGTAAATTACTTATTTTTGCGAGTAAATTTATTTAAAAAATATCTTTTAAGTAGATAACGTACTAAAAATATTTTCAAAATCGCATTCGCGCATTGTAAAATTTTCGTTATACTAATATTTCCCGGACGGGTCACAAATAGCTTTTTAATAGGCGTGGCCGTACGACTGAACACCTGAGCGACCCAATGTCTTCGCGATCGATCATCGCGTTTCACCGTGCTTTTGGCGCCCCACAACTTGAATATGTTTCTCTAACTGGAACATTGGGATTGGTATGGTTAGCTGCACAGAAAAAGGCCTACGCTGCATACAAAGTTTGTATGCAGCGTGGGGTCATTTTCTCTGCAGCTGACTGTACCTATTTGTGATTATATACACTATATTTTTATTAGTGTGGAAATCTGAGGAGCATTTAATATCAGCAGAAATATCGTTTTTTTACTGGTTAACTGTCAAGAGACCACAATATTTTTACAATTATCAGTTAGTGGGCGTTTTACCCTAGCCTGTATCTATTTTATATGATATCTCAAATTTTTGGTAAAAAAATTACTGTTGAATAAAATAACCCAAAAATATTGTGTTCTAACAATGTTTTGTAATAAACAATAATTTGTATTTTATAATAAATTTCAAGTCACCAGTAAAACTAAATTTTATTTTATTTTGAAAGTAGGTACATTAAAAACTATCGCATTGCTTCGATAGAAGTAAGTATAAAGTTTTCGACCGATGCCACCCTCGGGGCGCAACTTCCCTGGTCGACTGAGCTTGACTCAATAACTACGTAAACGAATTTTACAATGTTGGGACCAGCGAATTTTATTTTCCGAAAAAATCCTTATACAATACACTATATATTCTTAAACGTATATTAAAAAACTGTAATCCAAATAGTTTACCTTTCTTCATATAAAAAGTAAAGACTAAGACACACTAAAGAATGAGTTCTTTAACCTTAAAGAAATTGGATTCAATTATATTGCATCATAACAAACTGAAAATAAACCCGCAAAGTAGTAGATCAAACGAGGAAACCACTCATTTGTATCTGTGACCACCTTCTTGTGAGATTGCGTCGTTATAACAGAATGTCATGTTATGTAGTGGCTAAATAAATGTTAGTTCAAAGCGTATCTATCGCACGAAGTGTATCATAAGAACATGCCAGTCATCGTTACCAATTTACCAACCCTCGTTGACCTAATTCCCGATCTATTTTCTGCAAAGGCGTTAAGTGTATCGTGTCTATCCTTAAAGAAACATCAAGCCATTAAGGTGACGTCAGTTGGTAAGAGCATCGCCTATAAACGTCAGGCTAAAAATAGACTCGTATACCATCGATTCCCTGTCGATCAACGCTCAATAAAGCTTCAATATTAGGTGTAAAATTTGCAGTCGTTTCATAAAGGTATTGTTCAGATCTAGTGGAATTTAAGGATATCTCAGGTGCAGAAATCCACTTAGTATCCTAGGCTACAGGGTGTATTCAGTTTTCGGTGTTTAAACCATTACCCTTGTTGCTGTTTTAGCTACAGTCGGTTAAAATGTTGATATTGGCGTAGCTGTCATACAAATCTATAAATAATGGTCTAATTCGTGATCTCACAAGATTCATATCAAGAGAAGATACCCTGAACCTGAAAAGGCATTGACGAAACACTTCACTTGCTCAAGTGTTATCTCTATGAAGGTACATTATTAATTAATGGGGTTTAATATCGTCCTAGACCGTATATTTTCATAGAGTGCGTAGATTCAGAGCAAAAAGCAAATTTCTTAAATAGGAGGACATTTTACAAGGTACTGCCAGTTCCTCCTCTCAAACGTAAAATAGTCTGGACATGAAAACGGGACCTCTAATGAACATACACACCAAATTTTAGGACTATCCGACCGATTTCGAATTTTATCGTTTTTTGACTGACACTCTTCATTCAACTTAATAAACGATTTACTACAGTCATTTTACGGGCGGCTAGTATGGGGAATTGGAAATAATTAATAATAGCTAATATTTTTAGTGTAACGGGTATACGAGTATCATGATACTAGTATTATTTATGCAATGAAATCCTACAAAATATCGTTATTCGCTAACCGCCACTAATATGTACACACATATTACAAGCGTTTTTCTAGTAGGATTTTAATGAACATATCGTTTCTAATCTTTTGAAATGTGTAAGATCAAACTACACTTATTACTATTTGTTTCTAACGAATTAGGATATATCATAGATTACTTTATGGATATATATCGCTCGCGCCGTGCATTTTGTAAGTTAAGTGGTTTTACATGGACACGGTTTCTTGTTTTTCGCTTTCAACAGAAAGACGACTTAAATATCGTCATGTTTACAAATGAAAATAATTGATATTATTGTAAATAAAAATATACATTTTTTTTGTATATTTTTTTTTTACCTATTAACTACTTCCGGGTAAAAAGTTTGTAGGATTTTTGCATATTATCTATAAATATCCCGTAAGAACGAAAAATAAAAAAAAAACAGACTATATTTGACGCAACCGTATCTTTACTGTATTAATTACCAATTCGGAGTGGTTGCGGAGGAGTGATGCTCTCTACTGTCAAAAATAAAATAATGCCTTTACACATTCCCAGACAAGTTGTATAGCCAATAGCCAACTTGTAGCCAGCTCACGGGTTTTTTAAATGTACTTAAAATTTTAATGATGATGCGGACCTATCCCATGGTAATGCTCTGATAAATTCTGTCAACACAAGTACGACAACGATAATAAACAATCATATAATTGGTACTACTTGTACAGCATCAGATGCTCTTGTTCGGCTTTAATTAACTTAACCCAATATCTTTGCACATCACTCAGGTAATTACCGGATTCCCACAAGATGGATTACGCCCGTATGATGCTTTGTTATTAACATTCCGTTGGAAACATCACTAAGACACTATTTCGTTTACATGCCTCGTTGAAAAGGATTTGTCAACATTTACAATTTGTTTAATCGATATGAGTTTGGTTTTTCATTGCACAGGCCAAATATGTCGTTATTATGGCTATACTTGTGTCTTATTTTTTTACTTGAATTGAGTTAAGCTAAGAATTATAAATATTGTCAGTAGCAAATTCTAGTTCACAGCTTCGGCTTCATAATATTGAATTCTCGTCGTCATCCTTTACTATTTACTATTCGACGTTTTCATCTGCCGCCGCCGTACTCGGGGCGTGAATTATATCTCGAATGTAGCCTTTCAATGTCTCATTTTTGTAGCTAATTTTTTTTAAATAGTTAATCATTATACAATTACGGCGATTCTCTCTTATTTACTTAATTACTAAAACTATGATATAACTAAATCTGTATAAAACTGGGGTCCAACTAAGTACACAATTTACTTACCTATACTTTTAAGACCAAAAACATATTCTTAACCTTGGACTAATTAAAATCTATGTTCTTAACATGATCATTTGAATCCTGGGCCGCTACTTTGCTTAGCTCCAACACTTTGCTAGTCCAATCGTACAGTTTGTCTGATAGCAAATTACTCATTAGATTACCATTTGATTGATGGTTGGAAACAGTTTCGCGAAGTTACAACATTCATCATGAAACTTATGACGCGGAAAGGACACTTCAAATTATTTAACTACCGGAAGATGAAGGTAAAAGTCATGTTTTACAAAAAAATTAACAGAACGAAACTAAAGGCATTTTTCAACCCATTCCATTGTAATTACAATAGAAATCAAATATTTATTGTAGATTCGAGGTAGATTCTGACTACGCTATCTTGGCCCTGAGATTTGTTTAAAACTTTTTGAATGTCAAGTATGTCAGTGGAATATTATTTGAAGTAATATTTGGGAAAATATTATATAAATCCTTGACACCATTAAAAGAAATCGCGTCCGTTACTTATTAGTTATTATTTATAAGTATGAAGCAAAATCAGATGAGGAGAAAGTGATTTAGAGACAAAATTAACGAACTTAAGAAAGGCGTCAGATATCGTACACAATTACGTACGTTCTCACCAGACTAAACGTGGCTAGTTTTTATTAATTAATAAAGCCCGTCAGCTTAAACATGTCATGCTCGCTTAAAAGGCTCTGCTTATGGTGGCGTCGTTGATCGGGTCGCCACTTTCCCGAAGAAAGGTTGAGGGAGGCGACGGCTGAGATATGCGTCATACTCGTGAACGGGTGCTGTTTGTGGAGACCGGTCTGTTTAGGCTAACTGGGGCTACACAGTTACGTAACTTTTTATTAATCATATTTAATTTTAGTTTAATTAGGAACATGCATGATTTTTTTGGAAGACGTCATTCGATTCTATTTCCCTGTAGATTCAAATGTCTCTAATAAACCTACTATCTATGATAGCACTGAAACGTCAAAAATGTGAAAATACGTTAGGTGTCTGCGCCGCGCGTCAAAGCGCCCCATAAAAGAAGTGTGAGGATTGTGACGTCACCGACCACAAAGTTGCAGAAAACTGTTTGGAAGGAACAAGTTTTTGGGAGATTTTTGTAATTTTAGGCACGAAAAAATGCGTTTAGCTATACAGTTGTCGTACATTTTTTTTCTTGTTAGAACATAAGTAATCGAACTGAGGTTTCGAAAATACATTTGAGGTACAAAAAAAAATGCCTAAAATTTTAAGTTTTTAAACCGCAATATCTTTAAAAAACTGTTACAAATTATTACGGATTTCCACTTATTTATATCACGAAAAAATTTATTTTTGAAACCAAAGTCATTACATGTTTTATAAAAATAAATATTAAACTTGTATAATATGTAAGTGGAAATCCGTTAAATAGTACGGCTGTAGAACATAGGTACCAAAGAATTCAATTTGATAGAAACATAAATCTTTTTCAGCAGTTTGGTAAAAACAAATCGCATTTTATAGGTCTCTTACAAAGTTTTATAGGTACTCGTAAAGTTATCAGCAATTTATGGTTAAAATATATATAGGACCTTACGATAAACTCTTTGAATATATTATTATTATCTCTCCCCAAGCTTTATATGAGGAGATTGAGGATTGTTCCCATCATCCATCCGATTAGTCTTCTGTGATCTTATTTATATTAATTTGGAGTTGTTGAACGTGTTTATGGAACAATTTCAATTAAATATTTTTCATGCATGTTCTCTATTGGCTTTAGACACAACATCCACTTATATTTTTTTATTATTATTTAAATTAAAATTTGTTTCTAACTGTTGATGATAGATTATTATAATTTGGAAATTTATATAGAAGACACAGTTCAGGTAAGAAAGTATATCAAACTTGTATGTAAATAATTCATTTTCAAATAGTCAGATTTGGACTCATCTTTTTTCTTTGGTATTTTTCTTAAACTATAACCTATTGTTGGTTAATCTAACCTTGGTTTGATATGTTTTCTTATAGAACAACGCACTTATATGTATTTTATAGTTTTGATGTACTGTTGTTTTGAAAAAATAAGTCCAGCCGAGTTTCTTGCCGGACATAATTCTTCTCGGGTCAGAGGTGTAGGGTTGGAACCGGTGTAGTTTGATTTTTTTTTTCTCTTTTACTTTGACGTGTAAAAGTGCCCTTGTGGCCTACTTACTGAATAAATGTTTGAGTTGTAATAATTCTGATATTTGATATGCAACTTAAACTAAAAATTCCAAAATGTACTTTTTGTGCTTATTTTGATTTTTGAAGTAAAGAATTACATCGGGATCGGTGAAATGATATAGGCGACAGATACCATAAATATTTAACACTTCTAGATTTCTAGACGCCTTCTAGACGCAGTGACGCCATGTGGACAGTACGTTGCTATGTTGCATATGAGTATTATGAATATGATCCGTAATAAATTTCCTTACATTGCTGATGAAACTTCGGTCATAAAATAAGGAACGAATTTATTACAACATTTTTAGGGCTCCGTAGTCAACTAGGAACCCTTATAGTTTCGCCATGTCCGTCCGTCCGTCCGTCCGCGGATAATCTCAGTGACTATTAGCACTAGAAGGCTGAAATTTGGTACTAATATGTATATCAATCACGCCGACAGTGGTAAAATAAAAAGTGGAAAAAAATATTTTATTAGGGTACCTCCCCTATACGTAAAGTGGGGAGTGATTTTTTTTTTTCATAACGTGTGATATATTGTTGGATAGGTATTTAAAAATGAATAGGGGTTTAGTAAACTCATTTTTTGATAATGTAAATATTTTCGGAAATAATCGCTCCAGAAGTTAAAAAAAATGTGCCCCCCCCCCCTCTAACTTTTGAACCATAAGTTTTAAAAATATGAAAAAAATCTCAAAAGTAGAACTTTATAAAAACTTTCTAGGAAAATTGTTTTGAACTTGATAGGTTGAATAGTTTTTGAAAAAAAATTACAAAATAATTTCTGCATTAAGTTTGTAATTTAACCGTATAAGCAGGTGTTTATTGTACCTGTAATTTCTACAAAATCACAATGAAATGACGTGCTTTCAAATAAAGTAAAAACGGTGAAAATCGGTTCACGCAATAAAGAATTATCCCATAAAAATCATCTTCCATACTTTAAGCTTGCGCGCAATAATTTACTTAATTTGCCGATAGATGGCGCTGTACGTGGAATGCTCATATCATATCCTACATGGCGGTGTTATTTTAACTCTTAAGTGGGGACACTTACTGTGACGGACGGAAAACTACGGAACCCTACACTGAGCGTGGCCCGACACGCTCTTGGCCGGTTTTTTTATTTTCAAATGTTTACATAAACGCAATTTCCCTAAAGTTATGTACGGTACATGTACAAAAAATAAGTTAAATATGTAAATATCATCTATTCAGTATTTTAATTTGCCTGTATTTTTTTTTTATACCACGACGGTGGCAAACAAGCATACGGCCCGCCTGATGGTAAGCAACTACCGTAACCTATGAACGCCTGCAACTCCAAAGGAGTCACATGCGCGTTGCCGACCCTTTACAAAAAGGAGGATTCACTGTGTTGACGACTAAAGGAACAAGAAGGTCCCTCATCGTCAACACACTGGGTCCTCTTTGAGCTCTTTGGCAACCTTACTCACCAGCAGTAACACAACACTATGAGTAGGGTCTAGTGCAATTTGGCTGTGGTTTTCTGTAAGGTGGAGGTACTTCCCCAGTCGGGCTCTGCTCCAGATTTGAGCGATGACATTCGCTGAACGTGCCCTACCACACTTAGCGAGATGCCATTCGCAGTGCCCATACCTCTCTTTTTGGCGTAGTTTAAGGACATACCCAGGTCCGGACGTAGTTTAAAACCTATAAAAACCTATATAAAACCTATATAATAAAAGAATCAACTTATCATCGTAATATTACCCATGCTTTGATTTGCTTCGAATAAAGTAAAATATTTTTCACTATTTTTTTTTCTAAATATTGGCATCACTTTTAGCACAAACGTTAACAACAGTCATGTTTAATCCGTCCACTTTTTAATACTAAGCTTAGGTTATTTTTAATGCGTCTCCCGGCCATACATCAACGTCGGGCTACTCCCCCTGACCGCTCCGTTGGGATTAATAATGGACTTACACTTGCCCCATTCCTTAACTGATCACAGAAGACTAATCGGATGGATGACGGGAACAATCCTCAATCTCCTCATATAAAGCTTGAGGAGAGATAATCTAAATATATAAAAGAAGAAACTGACTGACTGGCTGATTGACTGACTGACTGACTGACTGACTGACTGACTGACTGACATATCAACGCACAGCCCAAACCGCTGGTTCTAGAGATTCCAAATTTGGCACGTAGGTTCCTTATAAGGTCTAGGCATGCACTAAGAAAGGATTTTTCAAAATCCACCCCCTAAGGGGGTAAAATGGGGGTCCAAAGTTTGTATGGCGAATCAAGATTTGTTAGACTATTTTAATCGAAACTTCACAGGAGTATTCCCAACGATACATGAGTAAACACGTGTTTCAGCTTTTTTGAAAATTCAACCCCCAAAAGGGGCAAATGTGGTCTGAAAATCAACATGGGTATCGTATTCTTTTTGAGTACTTGTAGTACGCGGGCGAAGCCGCGGGAAAAGGCTAGTAATAATATATTCAAAGAGTTTATCGTAAGGTCCTTTATATATTTTAACCATAACATTGAATGATAACTTTACGAGTACCTGTAAGAGACCTATAAAATGCGATTTGTTTTTACCAAACTGCTGAAAAAGGTTTATGTTTCTATCAAATTGAATTCTTTGGTACCTATGTTCTACAGCCGTACTATTTAACGGATTTCCACTTACATATTATACAAGTTTAATATTTATTTTTAATATGAAAGTGACAAAGCGTATATGTATTAAAATTACTTAAAACATCAAACTGGCGAAAATTAACATAGAACCACAAAAATCAATCATGTGAATTATCAAAATGAAGGCTTTTAGAGGCTGATTATAAATAATAATTTGGTGTAAGAACTCGAACTCTTAAAGTAGCTTAGTAATAAATATGTAACGTGTTGAAGTTTCGCTCCTATCAGCACATTTTTTTAATTTGTTCTCTTGGTAGTCTCTTTGAAGTGTGCCTCCCCGTCAACTTGCCGGGATATGAAAATGGTCCCTTCCCGGCCTTGACCCGCGGCGCAGCATGACGTCACCGTCTAGTGAAAACAACCCAGTGCGGCTGCGTGCGCCGTGCCGTTGCAGATTTGTCAAGTCAACGTGCTCAGTCACGGGCTAGGGCGACTTTAATTACCTTGCCGACTACCTCTCTCTCTCGGCAACCTCTCTATTGGCGTCTAGAGGAGAATATTTCATGTAATTCATTTGACAAATTATTTTAGACTTAGCTACCTATCTGTTTTATTTCTTATACATATATCAACGCCGGATATAGAAATAGTACATTACTGCACCAGAGGCTAGGAAAACAGGGATTACCGGCCAATGTCTCATTATATTTATTAATTAGAATTTGAAACATAAGTACCTATTTACCTATGTTCTTCTAATGTTGTGGAGATCTGCTAAATTTTGTTGAATTACGGGGGTTAAATGGGGTTGACAGTTTTTATCGATTTCCACGTGGACTATTGTGCATGCGGAGGCTAGTACATCCATAAATAAATATGGATAAAAACTGATAGTAGAATGTATCAGTTCCCATATAAACCACGACACTTCTTTTTACGAAGAGACTCTAGTTGTTATACCTACAAAGGTAGTTTCGTTAAAATATCCAGTCAATACTTTCAATTAACTTTTACTAGAGACTCGGTATGTCCCTTTTCTGTTTAAACGCATATTTCTTACTAGACATTTTCAGGAAAAAAAAGTTAATATAAAATAAACTCAATTTAGCTTTACACGAGATTCTTAATGCTAAATGTCCAGGTAATTTTTAACCCGCAGCACCCTAGCCAGTATTTGCAGGGCATTAATTTTCTTTTGTTTTTTACATCCGAATCGGGTTCCATAAAGCCTGCTAAGAAACAACCATTACTCAACATTTGCAAAAGCCGTGCAGGTGTAAACCAAATCTGTAAAAGCAAGACTGCTAGGCCATTACGTTGTACGAGTAGGTACCAATATACTCGTATTTTTGAGTTACACATCTAATACTGCTAAAAAGATTCTGGCAGCTCAATATGGCTTCTATCTTTTGGTATTAGAATAATTTTCGCTTGAACAAATTGTTTGTTTAGTTTAAGATTGTAGTAGTAGTTTTCAAGCCCAAACAATCTCAGTGGAGTTTTGTAGCCGGCAGTAGTACGAGTAAGCGACATATATTCTCGCTTTACATATTTAACTATCTGATAAGTATATCCTTGTGAAACTACTAGAAGCTTTTGTAGATTACATATTTATTATCCAAAATACATGTTACTTAACGTTTTTCAACAATAGTTAATGTTAGCTTCTAAATATATAAAAGAAGAAACTGACTGACTGACTGACTGACTGACTGACTGACTGACTGACTGACTGACTGACTGACTGACTGACTGACTGACTGACTGACTGACTGACTGACTGACTGACTGACTGACTGACTGACTGACTGACTGACTGACTGACTGACTGACTGACTGACTGACTGACTGACTGACTGACTGACTGACTGACTGACTGACTGACTGACTGACTGACTGACTGACTGACTGACTGACTGACTGACTGACTGACTGACTGACTGACTGACTGACTGACTGACTGACTGACTGACTGACTGACTGACTGACTGACTGACTGACTGACTGACTGACTGACTGACTGACTGACTGACTGACTGACTGACTGACTGACTGACTGACTGACTGACTGACTGACTGACTGACTGACTGACTGACTGACTGACTGACTGACTGACTGACTGACTGACTGACTGACTGACTGACTGACTGACTGACTGACTGACTGACTGACTGACTGACTGACTGACTGACTGACTGACTGACTGACTGACTGACTGACTGACTGACTGACTGACTGACTGACTGACTGACTGACTGACTGACTGACTGACTGACTGACTGACTGACTGACTGACTGACTGACTGACTGACTGACTGACTGACTGACTGACTGACTGACTGACTGACTGACTGACTGACTGACTGACTGACTGACTGACTGACTGACTGACTGACTGACTGACTGACTGACTGACTGACTGACTGACTGACTGACTGACTGACTGACTGACTGACTGACTGACTGACTGACTGACTGACTGACTGACTGACTGACTGACATATCAACGCACAGCCCCAACCGCTGGTTCTAGAGATTCCAAATTTGGCACGTAGGTTCCTTATAAGGTCTAGGGGTGCACTAAGAAAGGATTTTTCAAAATTCACCCCCTAAGGGGGTAAAATGGGGGTCTAAAGTTTGTATGGCGAATCAAGATTTGTTAGATTATTTTATTCGAAACTTCACAGGAGTATTCCTAACGATAAATGAGTAAACACGTGTTTCAGGTTTTTTGAAAATTCAACCCCTAAAAGGGGCAAATGTGGTCACAAAGTCTGAAAATCAACATGGGTATCGTATCCTTTTTGAGTACTTATAGTACGCGGGCGAAGCCGCGGGAAAAGGCTAGTTTTTAATAAGAATTCTTGTTACTGTGTTCTGTGTTTGCAATATTTCTCATTTGAAGCCGTAAAACAAAAGTGCATTAGGTTTTTAGGGAAACTAATAAGGCATTTCGAATAATCAATTTATAAAGATCAATAAAATAAATGGTTAGCTCTATCTAATCTATTTTATTTTATTCAATGTTGCGTCGCGTTTTCACAGTCCGACATACCTAAAGGAAAAAATCGATTTGTTCTTGATTGAATCATATGAATTTGCTTCTTCCAGGTTTATGGAAAAGGTATCAAAATAAATGTTGTTACATTGTAATATCACCGTATACGGCATATAATGTTGGTTGTACTAATAAGTTTTTATCGAATTTATTATTTTATGCCTATTAATTACTCATATATTTAAATCATATCCTTGCTAATAAAGCTCAAATGTATCATATTTGGCTTGTAACAGCTCTTACAAAGTTTACTTAATAAGCCTGAGCGCAAGTACGTGGCCTCCACTACAATAGGTTCGAGGTTTTCCGCTTCAAAGTAATTTTAAAGCATATAAAATTAGGGGAACGTAACGAGTTAATACCGCTTCTCCGCCGGATTGTTCCTTGTACTGAGTTAGCAGAATCGCGGTTCGTTTAGTACATATGTACTAATCTACATATTTTCATAAATCCCTACTCCAAAACCGCGTTAGCAACATAAATCAGAAAGAGTAACGATGTAGGTATTCTGTGGGCCAACTAAGTGGAGGCACGCAAACCGATATTTTACTTTGGTAGCATATACGCTCGCAGTTTGCAAGGAAATAGAAATAGAAATAGAAATATATTTATTCGTGACATTACAGAAAAAAAAACAAATAAATTACAGATAATTGTAGAGTAAGACAAGTGTCACGAAATGGCCTCTTCTCAGCATGTTGCTAGCGTTAGCCAGCGCTGATCTTCCGAAAAGACCATCCGGTGAAAAATTCACGGCAGGTAACAAACATATGTGGCTAAGTAGTACAATCTATGACAAAAAACATCAGTAATAAACAAGAGAACAGTAGAAATTCAAATCGTAATAAAATAAAAATAAGATTAACTTATAACTACAATGCAACAATCTGGTGACCACGTATCTGACCGGACATGCCTTGGCCTAACATTATAATTTCTTAGCCACTAGCGCCAGCGTCAACGGCAGACACGTGAAACATAGCATAGCACAAAACAAAATAATACACTCTAACTAAAAATCGTGGCAAGGGTGTGAAGCTTGGAACCTCCGAAATTTCTGAGCCATCGATTTATCTTACTATATTCGCAATAAATAGGTAAGTACGTACCAATCAATCACAAGAGGCATGTTATCAATTTACCAATTATCTATATGATACAATTGTGCGAGTCACGTAATTTAAAGTTTCGTATTTTTGGAATAAACATTTCATAACGATGTTTGTAACATCGTTATGAAATGTGTATCCCAATATGTTCTTCTAAAATATTAATAACAAAATATGCCATGAAATCTATGTCCCTGAGCCTATGATATATAATAATGACAGATGGGTTATGGACGCTCCAAAAGTGAAGCACTTAATATGAGTGAATTCAAACAACTGTCGCTAATCACGCTCCGGCAAGCGAGAGATGCGGACGTGTCAATGAGCTCCCGTCACCTGCGTGGGAAAGAGACAGACTGTAATTTTCTAACAATGAGAGTGACAAAGATGTAATGATTGTCAAAATAGATAAACATAAAAGAATCGTTGTTAGGTTATGGCATAACTCTGGTAGTATTTTTTGTGCTCATTTTGTTAGAGTATAACCCATCCATAGTAAATATCATTGCCCTGAGCTATCTTCATAATTTTGTGTATAATACCTACACCAAATACAATAAAAATATCGCACACCTATGTAGATTTGACCAGTTTCCTGCTACCCAAAGGTTGTCTGGTAGAGATCGCTTTTTAGCGATAAGACCGCTTGTTGTTACCTAGCTTTTATCACTGTATCGCTGTATATTTTTCTTTTTGCATGTGGTGTACAATAAAGTATATTTATTATTATTATTTATTTTATATAAAATGAATGAGTTCAGGGCCACGATTCGAAAAATAAACACACACACTGGACAGACACAGCTCCAACCCAACTCAACTCAACGCTATAACGACATTGAATTTGCTATTCGAACAGATTTTCATTCAACATTGGTCTCACATTGGTCTCACATTTGTCACACATTGGTCACACATTGGTCTCACATTGGTACAACATTGGTACAATGTGAGACCAATGTGAGACCAATGTTGAATGAAAATCTGTTCGAATAGCAAATGTAAAGTCGTTATAGCGTTGAGTTGAGTTGGGTTGAAACTGTGTCTGTCCAGTGTGTGTGTTTATTTTTCGAATCGCGGCTCTGCTTAATTTCGTTTCAAAACATCTTCATCATCATCCTTCTAGCGTTCGCTTGACTTAACTTCGTTTCAAATAATAAATTATAAATAATTACAAGTTAGTGTAATTAGTGTAACAAAAATGCTGGTGATCCGTTTAAAGGCATAATTGGTATCCTATTTTAATTATGATCAAACGAAGAGAAAAAAAAATCACGCGAAAAAAAATTGTTTTGTATGGAGGGTTGGCCGGCAGGGGCGGCAGGGAGGACGGGTCCCATTGCAAAAAAAAATTTTGGCGTCGAAATATTTTTTCTCCTACTTTTTCTTAATCGCAATACAATTATGCCCTTAAATGTATTACCAGTATTTGTGCTACATCCTGTATATATTGTGTTTAAAGTGCTTTTTAAACTCGAAACAAAACATACTTAAACTAAATTAGAACTAAATACAACTATAATAATATAAAAGCTACCTTTAAAGCTTATCTGAAATCCTCTAAGAGGTCCCCCTTTGCCAGGGAGATGCACTGGCAGAGGTAACTGCGAGCTCTATTATGGTCCCATGGAGAGTCGACCAGCCGTTTCGACAGGGCTTCCATAAAGGTTTTCATATCAGCCGACCAAGCATCCGTTGTCTCCACTGAAAACGCCGCAAACTGGTAATCTTGCCGTAAAGAAGAGTATTTACGGCGCTTTAGTAGTTGGGCTTGGTCGGCTGCAGCGCCGGCCTGTGTGCGAGTATTCTGAATAAACCAGGGGCCTCCCTAGTTTCCACGGCACTAGAGTGGCTCCGTTGGGCCGCTTGCCATTGCTTCTCGCCATGCCAGCCGGTTAAAGTGTTGCAGGCACGGAAACGGTAGCAAGCGAGCGACGGACCAGATAATTAATGGTGCCGTAGTGATATAGACGACTGGCGCTTCTTGTGCAAGAGAGCCCATGTGGACCCAGCTGATCCACGCTTTTGCCGCAAGGGCATGTATGGGGAATTCAAATTTTGGCACCGGTTCTAATTATAACAAGCGATTTGCATCATTACAACAAAACGTTTCAGAAATCAAACTGATTATAGCTGATGTCTTATTCATAATGTTTTATACTAATATTGCGAAACATATATGTTACTGCTTCAATGCAGAGGATCACTGGGAGTTTATTTAGTTCTTCGTATATCGATAAGGAAGGCCTTATGGTGCGATTTAGAGTGCGTTGGAACGTGCAATCGCTTAATGCTGTCCCAAAACTGACAACTTCGTGTGCATTGTCGGCAGGCTCGGACGCGGATCCTGTGTGGAAGCTGCAGGACCCCGGCTTCGACCAGGGCTACGGCTCGGAACGGTCGCCGGAGGACGACTACGTGCCGCCTATCGTGCCCGCCGCCGTGTCTGAAGTCTCTTTGCAGGAGTACGAGGCGGAGTTGAGGGTCATGTATCCATTCATCAATGATGGTAAGTTCCACTTGCACTGCCACTTGCTCCATGTTGAAACTTCTTTGCCACAACACGGTCATAATGCGGTCCTGGAATTGATGCACTCACTAAGAGGCGCACAACAGCTAAATTCAGTCCCTCTGTTTCTGAACGGGAGTGGAAGCTTAACATTGTGTAACTACTAGCTCCTAGCAAAAATACGAAAAAAACTGAGTTTTCTTATTACAGTATTATAGACGTATTCCGGAATTATTTTTTATCGAGCTGATACATCCAATCGTGTACCAATCGAATAGAGAAACGCCCTTTAAAATATAATGATTTTTTTTTTTCTTTTTTCAAAACAAATAGTTTTTGCTGAAAAAACTGTTTAAGTATCGTCAATTCCGGAACAATTACCTACGCTATTAGGTGTCTCAGGGTACCACGCTGAAATTTTATATCCTTTTTATACATCATTAGTTTACCAAGATGTATTATTTTAGGTTTAAGGAAAAGACATTTTTACATTCAGGGAATAACTGGTTACCTAGTTACAGTAAGTACACGCAATAAAGTAGTATAATTAGGGGTTTATAACGAAGGTACCGATTTCCCATTTAAATACATGCGAACTGTCCAATTAGTACAACTTCCGACTTGAATTTCCAAACTCAACTTCGCAAACTTTCCAAGGCATCGCTTCAGTAAGTAACTTTACAATGAATGAACCACTTTCATAAAATGTATAGGTACATGTACCTAAGTAGCTACTTAGATACTCACGACTTAAGAAAGACATTTGACTAGGTACATGTAATGTGTTTAAAAATCTAGTTATACCAAATGTTCAATTTGACTCTGAATGGAATAATCCTACTGTTACCGTTTCAATCCAGTGATAAATTAACTGAAATAATAATAAATTGACATTTCGTGCAGCCTTTTTCAAACGTAACTCGTTTCACTCGTAACGATAACGAGGTGATGCTAAATCTAAATATTTTATATGAAACGGTTAAGTTTCATAAAGACAGGCTAGACAGACAACACACAGGGCTCTTGTTAAAATACGAAACGGTTCCTAATTTGGAGTCAAAAGCGGAATTCTTGGTTAGTTATTTTTATGGTAACTATGCTATGCAAATCTTAAGTAATTCAATTACACGTTATTATCTATCAAAAACTAGGTTGGGGGAATTTGGTCTAAGCATAGCCTGTATTTTATACGCGCACAATCGTACATGTTAAGCAAAAATGTACGCGGTATGGTGAGTTACGCTAAACATATATATCTTCTTGGTGTGCGTCTTGTAGGTAGTGGCTATTTTACAGCTTCCCTTACGTGTTCAGTTAGTATTACCCGAACTGATATTCCTTCTTAATGCCTAGCACCTAATAATGTATGGGTTTGATCGCCTTAAGTTGTACAGTCAACGCCAAAAATATGTATACACATTTGAACCTACTTCTTACAAAGAACTAAGTTACAAAAGTGAGAACATATTTTTGGCGTTGACTGAACCACGAGGGACAGGAAAAACGTAGACTAATAGTACATTATTGCCGAGGTACGGAAACTACGGAAAGAAAGGAATTTTCTGACGAGGTATATTACGATTTTTTGAAGATGTCGGAATTGTCGGTAGAACTCCTTAGTAAGATTCCGACATCTTAACCTTTTGACCGCCAAGCATTGAACAAAAATGACGCGCCACGGACGCCACGTAATCGCATTTTGTCAAGCGAAATTGAACTTTGCGGAAGCCCGCGTAGGTCCCTATTGCATTACAAAGCCTGTCGGCGGTAGCCGTCGTTGGCATCCATGGCACAACTTTTTGATGTCGGCCACAGCCGACTGTGGCGGTGAAAGGGTTAAAAAAACACCACTATACTTGGGTGCAAGGGCGAGGCTAGTATAGTAGGTACTGTTCCGAGTTAGAAAATTCCTTTTTCCGCTGAGGTGTGAGGAAATAACAAATTAAATTTGGGAAAAAGTACAAGTCATTTATTCTGGATAAGTTGTGTTGACGTTGTGTTTATTTTTATAGGTACTTTTAAGTATAAAATAAATACATCACGCCGCAGTTTGCTGCTTTTTTTTTGATTGATCACAATGATCACTATAAGCTATAACATATTTTCAGAAAAGGTGTTTGCATTTTTGATCGCTGTCTAATCTATACATAGGTCATACACCCTGTTATATTGTCTCATATTTGTTTATTTTATACTATTAAGTAAATAAAACAATGAAACGAAGTAGTTTTCCGTAACCAACAAACTTTTCCGCCTTTGAAACTTTTAATAAAGCATAGACACGATAGTGACCGGACACAGGACACATGCGCATCTGTAATTGCGGGCGCACTGTGTTAAGCCCTCTCCACACGGTTGTTTAAATTAATGTTTTTGCTTGGCTGAATGTGTTTTTCAAGTCCAAGGGGCCCTTTCGATATGTCAATTTTAAATGCTTAATGCAGTGGACAAAACTGGAATTTTCAGACATTTAGTTTACTCCTAGGAGTAAAATAATCATTTTTTTTTTACTTTTTAAATTGACTATAACAAATTTAGGCACGTTTCGTGTTCGATTTACGAATAAAATACGGCCATTTCCGAGCATGTTAGACGAGCGTTAACTTTGTCGATGATTCTTCCTGTTCGTTATTATTTATGTACCTTTTGGTGAAAATGCCCGTATGACACTAACTAAACAAAAGTTTATAGTAGTCCGTCCATTTTGTTTATTACTTTCAAAACCTTATCTACAAAGATACAATCTAATAAGACCTACGGATACAAATCCGTAGTAAATATTATTTGTAATATTTTGAGAAAGGAAGTTTTTCTTTTTGTATTTTGATATAATCACAGACATCTGTCGTATGTATTTCGAATGCTAACAAGTTTAATTACATTTATTAGTAACAAGCATTGTCAGATGTGAATTGCGATACATCATAATACCTAATTAATCATTTGATTATGCTGTGATAAGCCATCGATCAAATTAACCCCCAATTTTAACTTTTGAACTGTGGGTCCAAAAACTTCGGAAAGATTCATGGGAGTGAGGCCTGATAAGTACTTTCAAAACTATATTGAATAAAATCGGTTGAGACGTTTTTAAGTTATAATATAACTCAAAAACGCTTAGGCCGTATGTGTCGAAAATATCCCTTAATAATAGTACATTACTACAGAGGCCGGGAAGTAGGGGGTTGCCGGTCGAGTACAAATAGACGGATGGTTACGAGGCTGGCAACCCCTTTTCACGCCGAGGTATGTATAGTGCTTTTTCAAACATGCAATGAAATAAATAAGAAACTTATCAAAACAATTTCTAATATATATAAGGCAATATTAATAATATATTATACAATATAACACCTTCTCAATATATAATATAACACCGTACTTAGGTTTTTATGTAAAATGATACAATAAGTTCAATAAGCCCCAAACGTTGTACGTTTGCATTATTTGCATTAATTTCTAGAAAACAAGTTAAACCAGCGTTCCCACTATTACGATTAAGTATATAAGTTCAACTTGTTATTAATTAATTATCCTATCAACAAACTAAAACAAAAACATTAATTAGACTTACCACGCAATCAAAAAGACGTGTAAAAACATTACGTTATGAAGTCTGGATTGCTAAATTCAGACTTTGCTTTTCATTGTCACTAAACTGTTTTTAAAAATGTATAACTATTATGTACATCGGCCATTTAAGTATAATGTTCACTTGTATTTGAACAACATCTAGACCTATTTCACTTTTGTTGTACACTATAGCCAAATTATCCATACTATCCATACTAATATTATAAATGGGAAAGTGTATGTGTGTGTTTGTTTGTTTGTCCGTCTTTCACGGCAAAACGGGGCAACGAATTGACGTGATTTTTTAAGTGGAGATAGTCGAAGGGATGGAGAGTGACATAGGCTACTTTTTGTCTCTTTCTAACCCCCCACTTCCCTAAAATGGGGGGTGGAAGTTTGTATGGAGCATTCCGGGGGGCAATCAGGAAAGGGGAACCGTGTTACCCCGAATTTAACGCGAGCGAAGCCGCAGGCAAAAGCTAGTTATAGAATAAAACAAATCGACATTATATTCACATTCAGTGCGATATAACTTATTGTAGATTCCTTTCCGTAGCCTTAATTGCGCGGATTTTAGAGATGCCTTAATTGAAAAAACCGGCCAAGAGCGTGTCGGGCCACGCTCAGTGTAGGGTTCCGTAGTTTTCCGTCCGTCACAGTAAGTGTCCCCACTTAAGAGTTAATAACACCGCCATGTAGGATATGATATGAGAGTTCCACGTACAGCGACATCTATCGGCAAATTAAGTAAACTGTTGCGCGGGAGCTTAAAGTATGGAAGATGATTTTTATGGGATAATTCTTTATTGCGTGAACCGATTTTCACCGTTTTTACTTTATTTGAAAGCACATCATTTCATTGTAATTTTGTAGAAATTACAGGTACAATAAACACCTGCTTATACGGTTAAATTACAAACTTAGTTCAGAAATTATTTTGTATTTTTTTTTTCAAAAACCATTCATCCTATCAAGTTCAAAATAATTTTCCTAGAAAGTTTTTATAAAGTTCTACTTTTGAGATTTTTTTCATATTTTTCAAACTTATGGTTCAAAAGTTAGAGGGGGGGGACGCATATTTTTTTACTTCTGGAGCGATTATTTCCGAAAATATTTACATTATCGAAAAATTATTTTAGGAAACCCCTATTCATTTTTAAATACCTATCCAACAATATATCACTCGTTAGGGTTGAAATGAAAAAAAAAATCACTCCCCACTTTACGTATAGGGGAGGTACCCTAATAAAAAAAAAAACCACTTTTTATTTTACCACTTTGTCGGCGTGATTGATATACATATTAGTACCAAATTTCAGCTTTCTAGTGCTAACGGTTACTGAGATTATCCGCGGACGGACGGACGGACGGACGGGCAGACATGGCGAAACTATAAGGGTTCCTAGTTGACTACGGAACCCTAAAAAGAAAAAACAAATGTCACTGTTAATTTTTTTTTTTTTTTTTTCTTTTTTTTTTTTTTGGCGGGAACGTTGAAAGAGAAAGGCGCGTTGGTGAAAACATTTTTTGCAAATTAATTTTAAGTTGTAAATTTGAACATTTCTTTGTATATTTTTTATGTAAAATAGTTTCTATAGTGTTAGTTTTATAAATAATTAGTTAGTGCGTTTCCCCATAATGGGGAAGCACACAGGGCGTAGCGGCCGTAAACGTTCGCGCGTTGCGGTTGAGAAACAATTGCAAGGAATGGATCAGGACTTACCTTCTTCATATTCATCGTCGTCTTCATATTCTGATGCAGAAAACGCAGAAAACAATGAACGGCCTTTAGCTAAAAAACGGGACAAGGACAGCAAGGATAAGTACACACCGTATAAAGCAGGGAACTATCACAGGTTGTATGATGAAAACTCACAAAAGAAAGAATTTATTGTCTTCCTCAATCGCGAAGAAGATAATACTAAAATTATGGACAAAGATAGGTTGGCCTTATCTAATGGCATCAGAAAACATTGCGTCTCAGGTGTGATGCATCTGAGGTCAATTAATGCCTTCAAAATTGGAATTACTTTTGACGTTCCTAATAATGCAAATGTTTTTCTTAAAAATGATAAGCTTCTCAACGAGTTGGGGATGGTTGCTTCAATACCGGCTGCAGAAACTGAAGTCACAGGGGTACTAACATCGGTCCCTTGCGATTATTCTAACAAAAAAATATTTCAACTCATTGCCTCTAGTAAAAAAGTAATCAGTGTGAGACGTTTTATGCGACGGGTCAAGGATGCTCAGGGTATTGCATCAGTTGTTCCGACACAAACAGTTGCTGTTACCTTTGCTTCAACGCAACTACCTGAATATGTTACATTAGATCACTGGAGACATGAGGTTGGGGTCTATGTTCCTCCTGTAAAACAGTGCTTGAGGAACAACAATCATAATTTTAAGGCATGCGACAAGTCCAAAATTCAATGTGTCAATTGTGGTGTTGAACATGTAGCAATCTCTGCGACATGTCCACTCAAAAAACAAAAGATTGAAGAAAACAAAATAAAAGCAAGGGATGCAAGATATTCTGATCTTTTTAATGCGGTTGCATTTCCGCAACTAAACTCAAAATACGTAGATACTCAAATATCCAATCTAATTAAATCTGACAAATTTATGAATATTTTAGTGGAAGCTATGCTCGAAATATGTTCAAAACCTGAAGTACCAAAAAATTCTAAAAGCATTAGAGAAATTTTAAATAGCACTTTTAAGAAAAAAACACCTTAATTTTTTTTATGGATACATTACATATAGTGCAGTGGAACGCTCAAAGTTTAATAAGTAATAGGCTAGTATTAACAAAATTTTTATATGATAACAACATACATATTGCTATAATTTCTGAAACATGGTTAAAACCACAACAATTTTTCTCTATCAAAGGGTACAATATTATCAGAAATGATTGTGGTAACAATCACAATGGTGTTGCAATCTTAATTCATAATATTATAACATATTCACACATTACAACTCATTTTGATAATTGTTTACAAAATATTTGCATTAAAATAAAAATTAATAATAATGAATTCAGTGTCGTCAGTTTTTACAGTCCGTTTAATTCGAATCCATCATTTGATAAAAATAATTTAGATGATTTGATTAAGTCCATTCCTAAACCTATGATATTTGGAGGCGATTTTAATGCTCATCACATGTCTTGGGGATGTGTTGACACTTTGTCACGAGGTAAAGATGTCTTGGATGTTATAGATGAGAATGATCTTGTTCTTTTAAATAATGGTAGTCCCACTACAATTGGCTCTTCATCTTGGCGGCCTAACGCCCTTGATTTAACTTTTGTTTCTCCATCTTTGGCACTTTCATGTGATTGGTCTGTTTATGATTATCCTCTGGGTAGTAGTTATCATTTGCCTGTAATGATAAAAATTGTTGTTAGAAATGAAAGTAATTTATATAATAATATACAATGCAACAATGTACATTTGCCATTTTACCCAAATTACAAACTTGTGAATTGGAAAATATACAGTCAATTAATGGATTCAAATTTAAACAGTGTTGACTTTAGTGCTCTGTCTTCAATAGACTCCTACAATTTGTTTTGTAACATAATACATTCTGTTGCTAAACAGTCTGTTCCGCAACTAATCTCCTCTAATATATGTAACAATCTTGTTAATCCTTGTTTACCAAAACATTCTAAGTATCCTACATTACCATGGTGGAACTCAAAGTGCTCAGAAGCTGTTCAAAATTCAAAAAATGCTTATATACATTTTAAAAACAACTCCTCTGAGGAAAATTATATTGAATTTAAGAGATTGCGAGCTTTGAAAAAACTTATACTTAAAACAGAAAAGAGTAAGAGCTGGATTGAATTGTGCAATTCATTCAATAGATGTACCCCGCTGTCATTAATATGGAAGTACATGCGTAAATTTAATAAAACATTTACTTTTAATAATTCTGTTGATGATAGTTGGATTCCTGATTTTCTATGTAAATACACTCCTGACTTTGTTATGAATGACCCTATTAATTATATTAATAATGAAAATAATGCTAATAATTACTTGACTGATTCATTTTCTTTGCAAGAGCTTCATTCTGCGTTGTTTTCTAGAAGGGATACATCATTTGGTCTAGATGTGATTCCTTATATTCTTTTGAAAAAACTAACCTCAAATTGTCTCAAAATCTTTTTAGACATACTTAATCGTCTGTGGAAGGAAAACTTTATACCTGATGAATGGAAAACGGATTGTTTGGTACCAGTTTTAAAACCTGGTAAAGATAAATTGCTTCCTGATTCATATCGACCCATAAGCTCTTACGTCTTGTATTGGAAAGATATTTGAACAGCTTTTAAAGCAACGTTTAGAATTTTATGTAGAACAAAATAGTCTTTTACCTTACAATCAATTTGGTATTCGCAGATGTCGGTCATCTCGTGAAAACATTTGTCAGCTTCTACTAGATGCACAACACAGTTTATCGAATAATCAGTATCTTTTATCCGTTTTCTTTGATATTGCTGGTGCTTTCAACAGTGTCAATATTTCAGTTCTCTGTAATGAGCTGTCAGTGTTAGGGATACCTAGAAAAATAATAAACTGGATACAAACATTTTTGACAAGTATTTGTTAAATTTAATAAACATTTGTATGGTCCAAGATGCTCCTCGTTAGGAGTGTGTCAAGGAGGAATTTTATCCCCATTAATTTTTATTTTATATATCAGGCGATTAAATCTTATTCTGGGGCCAAATGTGAAAAACTTACATTATGCAGATGATTTAGTAGTTTATGTATCAGGAATGAATTTAAATCAATTAGCTTCTACTGTAAATGATGCACTTTTTAATTTAATTCAATACTTTTCCTACCTTAATTTAGATGTTAATACAACTAAGTCTAAAGTCTTTGTTTTCGGCCGTAAATGTGTTGCCGTACCTAATATTGTGTACAATGGTATTCCACTGCCTATATCTTGTGAAGTAAAATTTTTAGGTGTAACTTTTACTCCAAAGGTCTCATGGACTAAATACATTAATAGTATAACAACAAAGGCAAACAAAGCATATAATGTACTAAAATCAGTTTGTGGGACTACGTGGGGAGTAGATCCCAAAATATTATTAATTTTATACAAGTCTCTTGTTCGTAGTCACTTCGAATATGGCTTTATTTGTTTTGCTGGGGATAGTAAATTGGTCAATAGTTTGGATAAAATACAAAACAAATGTATGCGCACAATACTAGGTGCTTTTAAAACAAGTCCCATTGCTGCTATGCAAATTGAAACAAAACTTCCTCCCATTCATGTTAGATTCCGGTATCTGAAAGAAAGATTCATTTTGAAGCTTCATAGTTTGCCTAAAAATACTCTTCTTACCAATTTAGCGGCTTCTCAATCTGCTTCTTTTAAGAGGCATATGTTTGTTTTGCAAGATTTTTCTTCTTTTTTCATTCTCTTCAAGAGTTTAAAATACATTTAAATGATAATGTTCTTCCCTGTTATGCAGGCACATTCCAAAGTAAATATTCTGCAATGAATATTGTAATTGATTCAAACTTGACTTCTAAGGAGGAAGTTTATCTATTATTGTCAGAATTGTCTAATTATAAATTTGTTTATACTGATGGGTCCAAAAATAATGATGCTGTCTCGTTTGCAATTTATCAGACTGATATCAATATGGGAGTGGGGTATAAGATCAATAAATATGCTAGCATCTTCACCGCTGAAGCAGCAGCCATCCTTTTTGCTTTAAAACATATTAAGGAGAGAAATCAATTCACACAATTAACATTAACTGATACTGTAGTACAATTCGTGCGGGTACCTTCTCATATAGGAGTCTTAGGTAATTAATGCAGATTTTCTAGCGAGAACTGTTAATATGTCTGATTCAGCCATTAAGGATTTGGATGTGACTTTGCCGTATACGGATATAATATCTAACCTAAAAAAACGCATGATTAGTCATTGGGGAAGGCATTGGTATAATTGTACAGAAGTAGAAAATAAGGCTCATATATATTCTTTGCTAGATGTTCCTGTTAATAGTACGCCGTGGTTCTCCAAGTTTAAAAATTTTCGACACAGAAAGTTCTACACTACAATTACTCGAATGCGCATTGGTCATTATTGCTTAAATTTCCATCTTCATCGAAAAAATATAGTTTCCTCTCCTTATTGTGATCGTTGTCAAATGTAAGAAGCTCAGTCTTTGGATCACATCTTTTTCGTTTGCCCGTCCTTCGGCATTCAACGCCTTTTGCTGATGGACGAGCTGCTTAATGTTTACGGAGCACCTAATTTAATTCCGCCTCTGGTAACAGATTTGTTAAGGGAGAATACAACTTATATGTCTTTGTATAAATTTGTACATAATACTGTAAATATGTTGTAAATATATGAATAGAACTTTTAATTTTAGGTTCTAAATGCGGTCAACGCATAAAGTGTTACTTTATACTTAAACCAAATATTAATATTTTTTACTAGTATATTTCAGGATTTGACTACTTGGATAAGACAATAATAAAACAGGACTATGAGAAATATGTAATACTGGATTTGACTAAATACATGGAAGAGACACATTTTACCGGAAATTGTATGAAAAAGATAAAAGTTACTGAAGACATTGAACTTGGAATTGACCTAATGTGAATAGTATATACTGAAGATGTTAATCGGATTGAACTCATTAAAAGGAAAAAAACTACTTATGACGAGGCAGTATGGTTTAGTGCTTTAGCCTGTCCAATAGGACGAAAGAAAAAAAAAAACTTACTGACAAACGTCACTTCACTTCTTTTCTTTTCCGCGCGTAGCGCAATGAATGCGATATATGTAATTTTATTTTATTGATTTTTAATGGATTTTTCCGTAAATCCTCGTAATAATCATTATGATCGAGCCAGAATAGGTAATAAAGTGTGGAAAAATCTGTATTTAGTGTAAGACAAGTGCAATATGTAAGCGTAAGTACGTAATATAATCGATCATAATCGTAATATATTTCAATTCTCCTGAATAATAATGTCTGATTTCCGTGGGAAATATGAAGGCCTAACAATTTTCACACACATTTTTCCCGGTGGGAAAGCTTCCCGTGGGGAAAGCACATTACAAAATACTTGTGTATGAAATTTTCAAACGCTTGTTCGTGTGACGTCAAGCGAACTTGTCTGTGAGGCAAGTCTGAGGCCAGTTTAACGATAAAATAATCACCTATAATGAGCCCTTAATAAACTCTGCGTCCGTGGGACGATATTGCTAACTGTGACAGCAATACCTACGATATCTAGGAATTCTCGCTTTTCATGTGATGTCTAGCGAAAGGTCCGTTGGACAAAGAGCTTCTTATATGATAAGAAGTCAATTAACACCTCAATACCAAGGATATCTAGGAACTCTCGCTTTTCATGTGATGTCTAGCTAAAGGTCCGTTGAACAAAATGCTTCTTCTGTGATAAGAAGTTAATTTACACATTATGTCTGTCAATAGACAAAAAGCCTGTTAAACTAAAAATAATGTCTTAATGTTAAAGGCCTAAATAAACCGCTTTATCAAAATAGTGCAAGCTCCCACAGTTACGGCCATAGCCTAACCCCATTTTTTATCCCGATGCACCCTAAGTTTTATCAGAACTAAAGAATCTTACCAGCAGTATAATGCAAATTGTACCTTTGTTGTGTATCAGGTACTCTTTTTATAAGCTTATCATAACTATTTTAATAGTGAAAGATATAGCATTTTACTTACATATATAGGTACTTATAAGTACCAAGAGAAATCCATATTAGGATCATAGATTATATAAGTCCCAGATAGAGTGCGGCTAACAAAATTTTGTGATTCCATCATAGATATAAAATGGCGCTTGCCGCTAAAAGATAAACGAAGTGTGCAAAAGAGAAACCAACACGTATATGAACATTCCACGAGTGCAAAAGAGACACACGATCATTTTGAAGGAGTGACAGCTTTTGAATTTGGGTAGTTAGCTTACGTACCCACGTCGTGACAGCTCATATTTTAGCGTGGAAAATATAAAACAATAGTGAATAAAATAACTCGGGATGAAAAAGGAGAAACATGGTGTTGTGTTGTGTTCCAGATTGGACTATTACTCATAGGAAAAACCCAAGTAATTACTCATTTCACAGGTTTACATGATATTCCGATCGATGTCTTTGAAAAAATATTTTATCAAATTAGCAAAATAAATCGTGTAAGTATTTACTAGATACAATTAATTATTAGTGTTTCTTATACTGTGTGCTAATATTTTATCATAATAGTTAATATTCATGATTATTTTGTGTAAAAACCGAAACATTTATTCGACGCTAGGGATTGACAAAACGTTTTAGGGACTTATATCGATAACTGTTCAACATGAAAATTATAATTATTGCTTTAAAAAATCCAATGAATAAATTAATCTTATATTCACATTACGTCATTACGTAAAAATATTAAATTAGGTTCTTATTATATCCAGTTTAAACGGGTTTTTTTATTATTAAAGATTTTTTTACCTTGCAGTACTTGTATTATTTCATTCAAATATGGCGCTCAACACATTTAGCGGAATTCGCAACCATAGTAATTAAGCAGCCGAAAACGGAAATCGGGCCGAATATTGTACATGGGCTCCATAGTCTCCATACAAAAATTCAGCTCCCGTAAAGAAATTTCCGTCTTTTATACTACGGCTGATTTTTATTTAGGATAGCTGGGCTGGATTCCGCTCAAGTGTGTCCCGTGCCTACAAGCGACTAGTCAAACGATTAGAACGAGATAGAAATATAGTTGGAATGAGAGGTCAGCTGTCAAAATGGTCGTGCGATCAATCGAATGCGCATTCGACCGGCGACTTGAAATTCCGTTTTCCGTTTTATGAAATATTTTTAATATTTTAGGAAATAATGACTTTAAAATAATTTTGTTTATTTAATATTTTTAATTTAATAATAAATAATTTTGTGTATTTACATTTTTTTTAATACTTAAGAATATAATTTGCTTAGAAAAAACATATTAGTTATTAACTATTAGGTAATGTTATAATATTAGTCGAAAATGTGCGTGAAATGAAACGTCAAGTTGGTAGTGGGGATGTCAACTGACGTCGCAGTTGACTACTTTGACTAGTCGCTTACGTCTGTAGAGGCCTTTAGAACGTATTGATAAGAAAGTCAAATACCGATAGATAATTAACCTGTTGTATTTGGCATCACTATTTTACGATCACATAGACAATTACATGGATTTCATTTTTTTGCCACACTTTTGATCGTTGACAAGCATTCTTTGTCATCCCATTTCTCTGGATTCCATAAAGAGCCAGTGTCCTCGTCGTTACGCACTACACACACATACGCACAGCAATAATGAGCCGCTCCCCCGTCATTCGTGTCCAAACGTCTATGCAGTCAAGATCAGTTAAAAAATAATTAAAATATGCCGTCGTGCGTTGTCAAATGCTGCAGAAATGCCACCGGTCGAAAGAAAAAAACGGATAGGATAACTTTTCACCGTTAAGTAAACAATTAATTGCGTAATCACATTAAATATCAGTAATTTCATAAACTATTAGCTTAACTAGCGATGTTGCCAGGTGTGAATAGGGAAACTTCCCGAATGTAAAGGGGTCTATAATCGCCGCGATATGGTGTCAACACGATATGAACCAAACACAACTTGATGTTTTATTTCACGCACGTTTTCAACTAATATTAACATATTACCTAATAGTTCATAAATTATAAGTTTTTGAAAGCAAATTATATTCCTTAGTATTTTTTGAATAAAATTTGTTAATAAACTAAATTATATATTTCTTAAATTAATTACAAAAATTGCGTAAAACATAAAGCTCATATATTATCAAGTCGTAGGTTGAATGCGCAAAATTATGCCACAATGAGTGATCTGTCCAACTTTTGTCTCATTCTAACTATCGCTCCCTCTCACTCTGATCGGTTGACTAGTCGCTTTAGTAAGCGACTGGTCAAGCGATTAGAACGAGATTGAACTATAGTTAGAATGAGAGGTTAGCTGTCAAACCGGTGGTGTTGATCGATCTAGGAGCGTTTTAACCGACTTCAAAAAAAGGAGGTTCTCAGTTTATGTGTGTGTATATATGATTGTTCACGATTATCTCGCGTTTGGCTGAACCAATTTTGATGTGGTTCTTATATACAGCTGTATTTTTTATCTATCGCGTTCGTGAAAACAAAATATACGTTTAAATAATATCTAATACACTGAACTTTACTGTAAGAAAATTTACCACGCCGCAGCATTGCGTAGTTCCATATTTTTCGAAAAAAAGGAGAATTTTCTGAGCTACGCTTTTAAAGGATTCACATTCAATGATTCGTAACTCATATTTGCCATAATTAATATCAGGTATTACAAAATTTTCACACCTTGTTCAAATTAAAAATAATTTTGTGAATTCCATTGAATTACTATGGAATTTAACGGTTCGGAGACCTCCGTCTACACTAACGCCTCTAGCGGAAATTCGTACGCGATAGTCATCATTCATATTCAGAGGCGATTGTCTATGGTTGCGGAAATTTGGCTATTGTAAGATTGTAACTGATTTTTTTTATGGAGGCCATAGACAAATTTCCGCAACCATAGACAATTGTCTATGAATTGATGAATTCAGATCAATTGTGTCGAGCGACAAATGCCACCTTCTTATCGAAATCGGTTTTGTAGTTTAGGAATGACAGTGTTATAGACAACATACAAATAATATAGGTGTACTTGTACCCCACGTGCCTGATATAAATATAAATTCAATTCAATTTAATGATCATTTATTTCGAAAGTTTCCATATTATATTAGTACATTTTATTTCTACTAAATTAATAACGTCTTATAATTATGCCAGAAAGCCCACTGTCCACGACTGTGGCTAGAAGGCTGTCGTAACGTCGTAAGTAGGTTTTGCACGATGGAAAATTATCAGTGGGCCCCATATAAAAAAAGCCAGAACCCATAGACCTGGCTGAACTGAATCCCGCTAAGTGTGTGTTGCGCCTAATCTTACCAAAAGCAAGCCATGTAAAATTAGCGGCCAAGACTCACAACACAAGCTCATAACGCTTTAGCGTCTGCTAGATGGTTGCCAACAAGGCTGACGACGAAGGTCAACCTGACTGAATTTTGGTTCTCTAGTGTGTAACGGTTTGAGATAAGGTAAGTTTATAATAATACGCTTTTAGTTGGGTTCACCTTGGCCATATTAAAAAGGTATAATAAATGCTTAAAATAATAATATTGGGTCGAGAAGAGAGGCCGGACACACACAAGTCGTGTCCTTTTATTAATTTATAAATTTAGATTTTTTACATCATTATTTTTTCTTTTATCCGCCTCTTCAGAAATATATTTCATCAAATTTATTAAAACAGGTGCTTATTAATTCTATTTAAACATATATATTAATAATCTATTTTTTTTTAATTCAAAAATACTCTATTCTTAATCGGGAAAATTTGTATTACATGGCAACACTCGTCTGGACACACACATTTAAACCAGCCGCCATCTTGCGTCACAGTTTGTTGTACAGCCATGCTCCGTCCGTTAATTTTTTTCGTCCAAGATTAGGATAGAAATTTTATGGAATCCACTCAGAAACAAGAGGGCTCATACTCACATATAATGATTCTAGCAAAATAATAATAATGGGTGCAACTAACATGAGCCCAAACATGCAGCCCTTACAAGGTCTAGTACCCAAATACCTACCATGTTACGGTTATTACCACGGGCCCCACTGACACAATATTATGTGGCAACATTTCAGTCCGTTAGACAATAGGCTAATAAGGAAAATAGCCTTAACATATTATATGCATCGGGCTAATAAGGACCTAACATATTATAAGCATCGCTGGCTGGTTTTTTAAACAAAACATTTACAGATTATAGGTGTTCTGGTTGAATCAGTTATAAAATCATTTTGTGAGCCATCTTTACTTAAAATAAATATACAAAGTCATAAGTTTAAAGCTTATAAAAGAAGAGGGTTGCTGCTTGTTTCATCAAGTAATTATCTTGTGCAAAAACTGGTGCATTTTTACCTTTTTAGTGTATGGGAAAAATATGAATCAGAGTTAATCACATAATATACCTACACAGATATATGAATGCCTTTTAAATAAAAACATACCTTATAAAACTGCATGTTTTCAACTAACATGTACGGGTACAATAGATCTTAATAATGGACATATATAAGGTTATATGTACATATTTTGACTAAACCTCAAAAATTTTTTTGTTTAAATTATGTAGGTATAAATTACTCTTACAAATTACATTAAAAATAACACGTTTATTACGAATTATAATAAAAATAACTGAGTTAAAACCTTTACTCTCAGTCAAACATTGATTTAAAAAGAAAATATTCATTTGTTTGCTCTTCTTTTTTCAAACAGTTATACCAATTATTTGTGTTTTGAACCTAGGTACACACTTTGTATCCTGTAAATATGGCGCAATATAAAAGCCAATACTACATTTAAAGGATGATATAGGAGGTGGATATTATTATGTTCTCCTCATTAAAAAGACTATTGTTTGTGCGCCCTGACAGGGCTGGCTAGACCTAACGGGAGGTAGATAGGTAATCATTTGAAGTAAGTAGGTAGCAGTGGCGCAGCATCCATATAATTCAATTTTTACAGGCTTGCCTAATTTTCAGTCAGTATTTCCATTAAGACTCAAAAGGAATCTCAAATTACCTCCGGCTTCCTTGAGAATAATTCTGACGCGCCGCTACTGGTAGGTAGGTTAGCTAGGTAGGATTGTATTTTCATTCATGCCTTTATAAAAATTAAGCAGAGTCACAGTTACATTGGTTTCTATAAAATAAAATTAAAAATAGTCATAAGAAAAACCTTATTACAACCATTATACATTATGGCAACATTACATGACTTAAGCCCCACATATAAAAGGGAACTGGATCCCATGTTAACTCGTTATAAAATAATTGATTGACAAGAGGAGCGGCATGGCTTTGGAACGATTGGGGGGTATAAATGATGTTGAGATGACTAGATAAGAGTTACAACACATGTTTTTAATGTTACATGTTTTCAAGAAATTCATTCTTTTTCTGATTAAATGTTACCATATATTATTTTACATCAATTATTGTTGCTGGATACTTAATAATTTCGCAACGATTTATATACTATACTTAGCAGAAAGACTAAAAATAATTATAGGTTTTTTATACCTATACTTCTTAAGATTCTGTGACATTCTGAGGCAACCTAATCATTTAATTCATTCATGCTAACATGTTGAGAGGATATTGAAGATGTCTTTTATTTTACATATTTCCAAGATTCTCTTGGCTCTTCTTCTCATTACATTTAAGTAGATTTATTTGATTCTCCATTGATTCATAGATTTGCTCTATTTCATAGATGCGACGTTGTATCTGATCTGATTGACCTTTTGTATTCAGACATAATTTTAATTTTCTATGTATGTATTATTTATTTTTAATACTCTTCCTTAGATGAGATTTATAGGGAAAGCCTCTGACATGATTATGTTTGCTATTAAAGTTGCACAATCCTAGTTCGTCTGTGAAATTTCACTTACAGTTTTTTAAATATTTGAGATGTTTGATATAAAAAGCATAAATGACTTATACAAGATACAGGGAAAAGGATATAATATAAGGAAAAATAAAATCAAAAATATAGTACTGTAGGTACAATAGGTACATGTATATCCCAATCAATGGTTTAAATCAGTGGCAACTAATTTGTATATTTTGAAATAAAATAAAATTAGTATTCATAACATTAAACCATGTACACAACAGTTGCATTATTTATTAACAACTACCTCTTACGAAGGTTAGTTCTATCTTACTTTAAGTTACCATCTTAAATTATGGACATTTACTACTAAGCCTTGTTTGTGAACCAAGTTCCTATAGTTATGTGAACTATACTATCACAAGACATCATGGTATAATTCATAGTAAAGATTGCCAGGTTCAACAGGCAACATTAATGTTGAGAAATATGTTATTTATGATTAAAAGGACTATATATATATAACTAGCTTTTTCCCGCGGCTTCGCCCGCGTACTAAAAGTACTAAAAAAGGAGGTTCTCAGTTAGACTCGTATGTTTGTATGAAGGAATGTATGTTTGTCCGCGATTATCTTGCGTTTCGCTGAACTGATTTAGAAGCGGTTTTCGGAAAAGTATTCGTTACATTCTGGAGGTTTCGGTATACCACGTTTTGAAGACGGCGGTTCCCTCATTTTTTATTTTAAAGAAATTATTGCAATAATTGTTTAAATGTTACGCCATCAACGACTTACTACCGAGAGATTATGATTAATACAGATTTCTACTCTTGAATAGAAGCTTTTCCCCGCGACTTCATTTGCGTGGAATTAGTAATCCACCCTCCTTTTTACCCGCTTAAGGAATGACTTCTGGGATAACAACTATTATATATCCTTCCCCAGAACGCAAAATATCTCCATACCAAATCATCTAAATAGGTTCAACGGTTATTAATTTCCCATACAAACTTTCAACCCCCATTTCACCCCCTAGAGGGTTGATTTTCGAGATAAAAACTATCCTATCCACTTGAGTGCCCGCGAATCAAAAAAAGGTGCTGTGAAGTGCCCAAGATTTACCGCGCGCCAGCGGCACCGTGTCATGTTTTGTTAATAAATCGATTGCTTGGCTTTCACTGAACTTTTTGTAATGATTCTTTTTACGTTTTAAAGCTAAAGAAACGGATAATTTGTTTATATAAATAATTAGATAGGTCATAGTAGTAAAAATTATTTAAAAAAAATCACAAAGTTGACATACAGTTTCGAATGGGGACTTTTGGCAGAAATATATTTATTAAAAAAAATCTAAATCGATAACGTATGTATTTTTTATGTTTATTTGAAACTTCAATAGTTTACGCTTCGATTGATACCAAATAAAGTATATGATCGCGGGGAAATATTTTGCATAAAACTTGTTTCATTTGCAATTTCTAAAATGTCAGTTTCGCAATTGACCGCCAAATCGCGTGGTTTGTTTATGATTTTTTTACGAATAATTTACGCAAATTAGGACAAAAATATTGTCATACGCAGATAAAGATACTATTAGTCTTTAAATAACATGTGCCAGTTTTGTCAAAATCGCAGCAATTTCTGTCACAAATTATCAATAACAAAAAATAGGCCTATATACCTACCGTAACGAGTGCCTTTTTTGACGTCCGATTACCGACAATTCCCACCACTTCAAACCACATATACACTTAACATAAATACACTCACATGTCACACTTTACAAATAAATACATATCAGGACGATTACCAACACAATATGTACTGTTTTTTTTCATTACAAAAGTAAACAAACCCACGTGCTGAGTGTCAAAAGTCATACTAGATGTCACCGGGCGGGCCTCGCGCGGCCATCATTCAAGATGGCGGCGGTATAAGGACAGGATACACAAGCAACGAAATCACATCTTCAACATTGAAATTATATATTATTTACATTTTATTGTATCAATCTTTATATGTAAAACAAAGTCGTGTCGGTTACACCATTTATAACTCAAGAACGGCTGGACCGATTTTAATGATGATTAATTTGTTGGATTTATCTTCGCCTCGAAAGCAGAATAGCTATTAAAATATTGGAGAAATTAAAAAAAAATTGTTGATGGTACGAAGTTCGCCGGGTCAGCTAGTTATGAATAATTATAACTTAAGTATAAAATGCTAATACGAAATTAAATATTATGCGCAGCGGCTCACTCACGCAGAACCGCAGACTTGATATTCCTGAATTAATAAATTATATTTTAATAACAGTGGTTGTCGTGATCTATATCACTAACATAGTATGTTAACAAAAACTACACACAAAAGACTAACATAGTATGTTATAGTATAGTAGGTACGGGCAGATTTTAGCATATCTACTCGTAAATTACTGAAACCAGAATTAACTGACCGATTTGAATAATTTTGAACGGAGGTACAATTCACAAGTAAGCTAATGGTTTTTTTACGTACCTACAAGATTATGTTGTTCAAAAAAATATTACGTAACATGAAAATTTCTGTTAAAAATAAGCTATGCATATAAAATTTTATTCTTATACATATTATATATTGTACTATCAGCATCACCGTGAATTTGAACCATTTATATTAATAACGAGCTTTTTCCCGCGGCTTCGCCCGCGTACTAAAATTACTATAAAAGGAGGTTCTCAGTTAGACTTGTATGTTTGTATGTACCTTGCTGAACCGATTTATATGCGGTTTTCGGAAAAGTATTTGTTACACTCTGTAGGTTTCGGTATATCATGTTTTGGTGAAGGTGGTTCATTTTTTTTTTCTTAAATAAATGATTGCAATAATTGTTGAATTGTTATACCAGCAACGACTTACTATGTACTACGAAGAGATTATGATTAATGCAGATTTCTACTCTTAAATAGAAGCTTTTCCCCGGAACTTCGTCTGCGTGGAATTAGAAAACAGCCTCCTTTTTACCCGCTTAAGGAATGACTTCAGGGATAACAACTGTTATATATCGTTCCCCAGAACTCAAACTATCTCCATACCAAATCTTCTAAATAGGCTCAGCGGTTATTAATTCCGCATACAAATTTTCAACCCACAGTTTCACCCCCTAAAGCGGTATTTTCGGTATAAAACCTATCCTATATTGTTTCCCGGGACTCAAACTATCTATGTAGCAAGTTTTATCTCCATCGTCTGTTCAGCGGTTAATAATTCGCCATACAAACAAGCAACCCCTTTTCTACCCCTATAGGGTTAATTTTCGGAATAAAAACTACCCTATATTGTTTCTCGGGACTTAAACTATACTAAATCGGCCCAGCAGCTTAAGCGCGAAAAGGTAACAGACAGTTAGACAGGCATACTTTCGTATTTATAATATTCAATTCTAATATTAAATCTATGTACCAAGTTTCATCTCAATCGTCTTCTCAGCGGTTAATAATTCGCCATATAAACTATCAACCCCTTTTATACCCCTCTAGGATTGATTTTCGGAATAAAAACGTTTCTATATTATTTCTCGGGACTCAAGCTATATCCATACCAAATTTTATCTAAATCGGTTCGCGGTTAAAAATTCTCCATACAAACCTCCAACCCCCATTTCACTCCTTAAGGGTTGAATTTCGCGATATTAACAATTTTATGTTCCTTCCCGGGACTCAAACTATCTGTATACCAAGTTTCATCTAAATAGGTTCACCTGTTAAAAAATTGCCATAAAAACTTCCAACCCACTTTTCACCCCCTTAAGGGTTGATTTTCTGGATGAAAGCTACCTAATGTTATTAGATTGCAATTTCGTACAAATACTTTCAAGAATTTTCATGTCCACAATATTAAATTTCAAAATCGATGCAATGTTCGTAATTAACATCCCACAATACCATAAAATCGACACCCATATTCATATTTAGACATTTCAACCCCATCGCACCTCAACATGGCGGATGGTATTTCACGTTCGCTACGTTGGATTTTAAAATCGTTATTGTTTTCGTAATCAACGACCCGATAAACCATAGAAACAATACCCATGTTGATTTTAAGACTTTGTGACCACCTTTCCCTCTTTTTGGGGTTGAATTTTCAAAAAACCTGAAACACATGTTTACTCATTTATCGTTAGGAATACTCCTGTGAAGTATCAAATAAAATAGTCTAACTAATCTTGTTTCGCCATACAAACTTTGAACCGCCATTTCATCCCCTTAGCGGGTTAATTTTGAAAAATCCTTTCTTAGTGCACCCCTAGACCTTATAAGGAACCTACATGCAAAATTTGGAATCTCTAGAACCAGCGGTTTGGGCTGTGCGTTGATATGTCAGTCAGTCAGTCAGTCAGTCAGTTTCTTCTTTTATATACTTAAAGATAGAAAATAAAACATCCTTCGCCGATTAATAAAAAAAACTAAAAATTATCAAAAAATGAGTAATAGCCTCCACAAATGAAAATAAAAACTCTCTAAATTCACTAAGCTAAATTAAATCAATCTGCAACCATAACCCAGTGTGCACCATGCCTTATGACATAAAACGAGCACCCTGTGAGGATCTGTTAAAATGCTTCGAGCAACTACTGTTGCGTACAGTTGTACTTACGGACATCACATCACAAGTTTATTTCACCTAATCCTGTTCAAAACATACATAATTACTCATTTAAAGAGGATTAACGCTTAGGTTAATAGACAAACTAACTTATTCTAATAGCCTAGACAGAAATATGGCTTAATCGTATAATAAATGTACGATTCAAAATCAAATACGCAAAATTTTCATCACTAGACTTAATTTGTTGCAAGAATTTATCACATTATATTTAAATTAGTATTGAAATATATGCTTTATCGTATGGAGCAGTAAACAAGGAATAATTTGATATACAATGCTAATTAAAATATGCGAAATTGAGTACTGACGGCATTTTTTTAATGACTAGCTCCCTCGCTGACATACCGAACTTTGACAGTCACCAAAACAATAATCTGAAGTTTGTAAAAATGTTCCACAGACTGCGTTTTTTATTTTTTTTAATGTTGCCACATTAATCCTCTGCCTAACTAAGTCAACAGAAAAGCGCTCTTCACACGTTGCACATAGATATCATTTAAAAACCGTTGGTACTCCAACTCGCAACTAGTGTTGCGAGAGCACTTTGCGTTTTGACAAAATGCAACCGTAGTTGCGCAGGGCACGTGAGTGGCTATATTGTTTACCGCGACTAAATCTATATAATATGTACCAAGTTTCATTTCAATCGTCTGTTCAGCGGTTAATAATTCGCCATACACACTACCAACATGTTTTCTACCCCTCTAAGATTGATTTTAGGCTTAAAAAATATTCTATATTGTTTCCTGGGACACAAACTATATCCACAACAAAATTATCTAAATCGGTTCGCGGTAAAAAAATCTCCATACAAACTATCAACCCCCATTTCACCCCCTTAAGTGTTGATTTCGTAATCAGCGACCCGATAAACCATAGAAACAATACCCATGTTGATATTTAAATATTGTCACCACATTTCCCCCTTATGGGTTGAATTCTCAAAAAAGCTGAAACACTTGTTTTCTCATTTATCGTTAGGAATACTCCTGTAAAGTTTCGAATAAAATAGTTGAACTAATCTCGTTTCCCTTACAAACTTTGAACCCCGTTTCCCCCCTTAGGAGGTAAATTTTTAAAAATTATTTCTAAGTGCATCCTTATAAGGAGCCTACGTACCACATTTGGAATCTCTAGAACCAGCGGTTTGGGCTGTGCGTTGATATGTCAGTCAGTTTCTTCTTTTATATATTTAAAAGAAGATTGCAATTTGGCACAAATACTTTCAAGAATTTTCATGTCCACAATATTAAATTTCAAAATCGATGCCATTTTCTTAATTAACGTCCCTAAAAATCACAAAAACGACACCCATATGGATATTTAGACATTTCAACCCCATTGTACCCTAACAGGGGAGATGGTATTTCACGTCCGCCACGTCGGATTTTAAAATCGTTGTTGTTTTCGTAATCAACGACCCGATAAACCATAGAAACAATACCCATGTTGATTTTCAGACTTTTTGACCACATTTCCCCCTTTTAGGGGTTGAATTCTCAAAAAACCTGCAACACGTATTTACTCATTTATTGTTAGGAATACTTCTGTGAAGTTTCGAATAAAATAGACTAACTAATCTTGTTTCCCCATACAAACTTTGGACCCCCATTTCACCCTCTTAGGGGATGAATTTTGAAAAATCCTTTCTTAGTGCACCACTAGACCTTATAAGGAACCTACGTGCCAAATTTGGAATCTCTAGAACCAGCGGTTTGGACTGTGCGTTGATAGATCACTATGTCAGTCAGTCACCTTTGAGTTATATATATATATATATAGATCAGTGGTGGACAAAGTACGTCCCGCGGGCCAACTCCGGCCCGCGAAACCATTTTATCCGGCCCGCCGCGGATACATTGAAATGATTTGTATATGGCCCGCGATTATTATATTTTGAGGATTCACCCGTTATGAAGTAAAATATTTGAATACATATAGATAGATAGATAGATGAATAAGTATAAGAATCAGTTTAACATTTCAGTCAGCAATTGCAGAAACTTCACGCACAATTTGAAACTAGGTTTCAAGATGTTAAGAACATAGTCATCGCTAGTTGTTTTTTCGCTGCCGTTTAACGTAGATCCCGAGAACGTCTCTGCAGAGTTTCAATTGGAAATTATCGAAATGCAGCATTGTAGCACCCATTTAAAACAACTGTTCTTAAATACAACTAAGCTAGATTTTTACAGGACACTGCCGAAAGCTCAATACCCGAATATGACTGTTCACGCCCAGAAAATTAATGGCTATGTTTGGGTCATCGTATGTGTGCGAATAGAAATTTTCTACCAAATTACGAAAAAACTCAATCAGAAACTTACTGATGAACACCTTTTCTCACTGCTGAAAATTACTTCGTCGCAACTCGAACCTGCATTCAAAAAAAAAATCCGGAAGTCTATAGTTTTGATTCTTACATGTGATTCATTTGAAATAAATATATACCTACTTATATATTTTTTTAATAAATATATACTTATATATATTTATATTTATTTTTTTGCTGTAAAAAAAAGCTTGAGAAGTTTCAAGAGGAAGGCCGAAATTGCAGCATAATTGCACTTTTATAAAAAACCGTAAAATTTTAAAATTTCCAGTTTTGCTGCAATTCTGGCCCTCCTCCGAAATTTCTCAAGCTTTCTGGCCCCCTATGAAAAAAGTTTGCCCACCACTGATATAGATTATAACAAATTCACAAGAAATCATTGTCATCTGCACCAGGAGATTCATTTAAAAAATTATGTTACTTAATCACAGCATTATTATTATTTTATTTTTTGTCCAGTTTGTTTATTTATACTCTAATTAGATAGAAAAGAGTAATTATGTTTAATGTAAATAGTAACGATTCATATGTATATAAATAGCAAACTTGCTAAATTCTTCGAAGGGCATAATGGCGTCAGAAAATACGCAATATTGAACCCAATTATCTGTAAATAAAGTTCAAAATAATCATGCAAAATATTCATTTTCTTTTTGCCTCATAAATACATAAACTTAAATAAATACTGTTTATTACTAGCTGTCAGAGTGATACAATAATAGTATTTAACTGAAAATGAGAATTTTATTTTTTGATGAAAATTTTATTTTTTGTTTTGTTGTATTGTCCTCTAAGGTCACAGGGCAGATTTTACCACAGGTAGTGGATTAACTTGTATAATTTATAGGTTCCCCATTATGGACAGATAATAATGTGTAAATTGAATTACTAATTCTCAAGTTTCTATCAAAATAGTTAAGTCACTATGTTCTTCGGTCTAGAATAGGGACTTTAACCTAATGCTTCTTATGACTTTGTGTGAATATTAGGGCTATGCTATGCCCTAATAGTATTTGAGATAATTAATTACATTCTTATAAAAGTTGGATTTTAGGTTTATGTAATTTTTAATAATTACTGAGTGGAAAGGTTTGTCCTCAAGTCAATGTGACAAGGGGCACAATTTTGACTTTGAACGGGTTTTTATCAGCACAATTAACCTTTTGTTTATGTTAAATAGATAATATAAATGGCTAATATTCTCATGAAGCCATATATTGATTGTTTTGTGTAGTACCATACTAATTATTTTTCCATTTTATTTAAATTCTTAAGTGACCTCTAAACATCTACAATAAGTTATATCGCACTGAATGTGAATATAATGATAGGATTAAACGAACTTACCTAAAGTGAAGTTCAAGCCTGATTATATGAAACATTCAGTGCGATATAAGGAGACTCCTACCCTCCTCGAGTAACCATGATGGGTTACTTCCCCGTTTATGTAATGAAATGAATACTCGAAACCAAGTGAAGTGACGTTTGTCAGTAACAGTGACATTTGTTTTTTTCTTTTTTCAATTAAGGCATCTCTAAAATCCGCGCAATTAAGGCTACGGAAAGGAATCTACAATAAGTTATATCGCACTGAATGTTTCATATAATCAGGATTGAATTTCACTTTAGGTAAGTTCGTTTAATCCTATCATTATAATTCACAATAATATACGGAACATAATAAAACATTGAGAATGGTTTTAAAATGTTCCCACTAAAATACTTTTTTTTGACAGTATTTGTGCTGTTCGAGAGGTTGCTCTTAAGGCAATTCTACACGAGCAAAAATTTAGAAGAAAAATGTACATTGTTACTGAATAAATTCAAAACGTTACAAATATTGTCTATGGTATCTGTTAATGCATTATTATAGAACATATTCATAAGAATCAGAACCCTCCGAATTTATTTCGTAACTATAGAGATTCCAATTCTTAATTTCAGCTTGTGTGTAATAGCCCTTGCTGCTAATGTTTTAAACCGGTATTAGCACTAGACATTACAATATGTAGGGCCCAATCTGTTGTTTACCCTGCCTCTCCCTTTCCCTTCCCCTCCTTCAGCTCCCTACGGGTCCTACCTTTTATCACACCTCCCAACCTGACAGATTGGACCCTACAAATTTTAATGTCTAACACCGGTTTTAGCCTGATAAAACGGCTATTATACATTGCAATTTGTAGGGTCCAACCTGTCAGGTTGGTAGGTGTAATGGCACCTAGGGAGTAGGAGTCCCGATCTAGGGCGATCGGCAGTGCTCCGACACCCGCAGCTGTTTATGGAGGTCGTTAGAGTTATTTTACCTTTTTTATTTATAATGTTAGCCATTTTCTACACATTCCGTCCGGTTTTTTATTTAAAATAAAACTTAAATTGTGTAGATTCTCTGGTAATTAATATATTTATCTAGTTTCGTATTTAAATAATAGAAGGCTTGGGCAGATGAAGTTAGATTCAGGCAGCTCGAGCGGTCATTTAAATATCTATAATAAAAAAAAACTGTTTCTTTTTTAGGGTTTCGTAGTCAACTAGGAACCCTTATAGTTTCGCCATGTCTGCCCGTCCGTCCGTCCGTCCGCGGATAATCTCAGTGACCGATAGCACTAGAAAGCTGAAATTTGGTACTAATATGTATATCAATCACTCCGACAAAGTGGTAAAATAAAAAGTGGAAAAAAATGTTATATTAAATATTAAAATTTGGAAATGAACAGGGGTTTACTAAAATCATTTTTTGATAATGTAAATATTTTCGGAAATAATCGCTCCAGAAGTAAAAAAAAATGTGTCCCCCCCTCTAACTTTTGACCCATAAGTTTTAAAAATATGAAAAAAATCTCAAAAGTAGAACACAAAAACTTTCTAGGAAAATTATTTTGAACTTGATAGGTTGAATAGTTTTTGAAAAATAATTACAAAATAAATTCCGAACTAAGTTTGTTTTAACCGTATAAGCAGGTGTTTATTGTACCTGTAATTTCTACAAAATCACAATGAAATGACGTGCTTTGAAAAACTCTTAAGTGGGGACACTTACTGTGACGGACAGAAAACTACGGAACCTGGCCCGACACGCTCTTGGCCGGTTTTTATTTAATGTGTATGTACTGTTATGAGTACTATCACCGTGCTTCACCAATACATTTTTTAGATGTTTTGAAGGCTTTCTGTAAACGTTGAGCTAGGGCCGGTCGGGACGATTTGTTAGTGAGGTAGGGTCGGTAGGGGCGATTTGTAGGGAAAGTGTAATAGGAAGCGTTCGGGCGTACAGGAGTTGGACACAACAGGTTGGGCTCTACAAATTGCCATGTGTAATAGCCGTTTAAGTAGCTATTAGACATTGCAATTTGTAGGGCCCAATCTGTCAGGTTGGGAGCTGTAATATGACGTAGGGCCTGTAGGGAGCCGAAGGAGGGTTAGGGAGAAGCATCGTACACAACAGATTGGGCCCTACAAATTGCTATGTCTAATAGCTACTTTAACCAACCTTTATCGAAAAAAAAAACAAAATCAGCTGTTCGTATAATCTGCCTTCATCTTTACAACTTAAAATTATAGGAATTTGTTAATAATGTGTTATTTGTTATTTTCATGTCGATTTTATATAGAAACGAAATTTGCAAAAAATACCTACTACATTGTTTATTGTTTTTTTAATAGGCGTAAGTAGTGGCAAAATGTCAAACGAACCAAAAAGTAGGTAAATATCGCTTATAGCCTTAAATGGCTGAACGCCACCATGATCCTGTGCTACAAACATGTGGAATGGAAATTAAAAAAGAGGCACTTGCCGGCCTAGGCCTCCAAATTTGTATGAAATTCCATTGTCGACCTCTCGTCTAGCCGCACCTGAAACGTGATACTCTAGCCTAAGGAACAAAACATCAATATTTCATGGCATGTTTGAGAAAATTACCTTCAGAATGGATATATTGTAACAGGCCGGCCGATCTACGCAACCCTACACTGAGCAAGTGAGCATGGCCCGACATTCCGGTTTTTAATTGTTAAAAAATCAAGGATGTTTTGTAGATATTATTAGGTATTACTACTTAATAGTAAAGCGGTTTAAAAATATGAGCGTAATTTTTTTTTGTTATCAAACAGTTGTAAATTATTTTAATCAGTTTCAAGTTTCTAATGCCAACCCACCCGTGTGATTATTGCAAAACATGTTCATAAAAATCTACAAATAGGTAGATCTCGAATTTTCTTTGCAATGTCAAACTAAAGGTTGTTGGTATGGATGGTATAGGAAGGATGGAACTCTCTTATAGGAAATTGGTCGAAAAAGTGTCCAGCGGTAAGCACTAAACAATAGTTCCAAATATCTCCGGGTGGCGCTAGGTATAGTTCAGCACTTGAAATGAATTACCGATATTTAATACTTATATGACCTTCTAAATAAAATTAATATTCAGAGTGTTTTTCATCTCCGCAAATAATTATTTTGGATTTAATTTTTTTTAATTTCAAAATTAATTTAATCAAATTTAATATCATTGTGGCGCCATCAGTTTATCGCCTTTTGACGGACACTTTTGTAACAGAGATTTATATCCTTCTTGTACCATCCATAGTTGCTGGATTGGTTCGAGTGTCAAGTACTGTGATTAGGGACGGGTACGATAAGAAATACGATTTGAATCTGACGTTTTGTACAAATAGATTTCCCACTTTTATTGCTTCAAAGGCTGATTGTCGAATGAATCAATAGGAAATTGCTTCTTTTAAAGCATGTTTCACTTATCCCTATAAAATATTGCTTTACTACCTACCAAACGCGATACTTATTTGTAAATCTGGTACATTATATTTCATAACCCGAAATAATTACTTAATCCGAATTGTTTAATTCCAACCACCTCGATGACTAATTAGCACCCATTACTTGCTTTTAAGCAGCCGCTATTATCGCATGCAAATCACACAGTTAAATAAATCTCAAACACAAATAGATTTTAATTGTCCTCGGCTTCGTTTTACAATTTATGAACAAAAATAGCAAGGAATAAATAATTTATTGAAAAGGAACATAGATTCGGTAAAGCAATTTCCCCAAGCACGTTTAAATTTGTGTCCAATTTTAATTAAAATAAAAAATCATTCACTTGCTATACTGCCTCTCATAATGCGATTTCGTTCATTAGCAGGCTTCGATGATCCTCTAAGGCCATATCGGCAATATCAATACAGAATCGAACACCGAAGCTGACGTTATATTTAACAGGATATTGGACGCATTGGGCGAAGTGTTGTGGGGCTTTTTAATTAACTTTGTTCGTTAGGCTCGGCGAATGACCGTTCATATCCATAATTCGTGGACCCCGAATACGATATTGAGCGTAATTAGAACCACCCTAGTTAGAGTTAGAGATTTACTATCAGCGGTAAAATTAATGTTTAGTAATTTCAACTTGATTAATTATACGATATTGATACTGTTGATTGAACAACCTAAAATAATATTTGAAAGGAATAATTTTAACCAGATTTCTAGGGATTATTAATAAATCTTCTACTTAGTTTACTTACTGCTTATTTCTAGACCCATTAAAACAGTAAACATGTCAACATATTCACTGAAATAGTCGACTAACATACTCGACTGAAAAGCTCTTTCTTATGTCACGAATGTATAGAATACCAGACAGTGACGACAATAAATACACTAACAAAACAGCTTATTAAAGATATAGCAGTATCAGCGCAAAACAGTTGTCTTCACAGGTAGATCAGGCTTGATCGTGAGAACGTTGATAATTGGAGAAGAATAAAAATCATTTTAGCTTACAGCTAATCCCGCCGCTAAATCCCGCACAGAACAATCCTGGACATAACTCTACGCACTTCATGACGCCAAAAACAGAGATTACGTAATTTAACCTTTTCGCCGCCCATGACTTGATAGGTATAAAGTCAGTACATTCCGTGCCCCACGACGAATTTATATCAAGTCGAGGCATTCGTTGGTTTTTACACGTAAACTCAAGTTTTTTACTATATGTTATTGTAAGTAAAGTTATATGTCTTCGACTTACAAAATGTATCAATTCAGTATCCATCACTGCTTTAGAATTGCAACAGCAAACTATTTATTGTTTTTATTTACATACAACTTTTGCTTGGCGTTGATGGCACTCCATAACTTCATTGACTAGATAGGTAGGTACTTAAGATCCGCAGCCCCCGTCGCGTCGCTCGATAATCCATCATAAGTTTCCATTTTTCAATTCACATACTTCAACCGACTTTTCAACATATAGGGCAGCAATACATATAGAATATTGATATCGAACTCAATGTAGTAGAAAATTGCTTGGATGATATGAAGACATCTCGGGTTAAACGACCGCGTACGACTGACCGACTTCTAGGCTATCCTAACCTCCCAAGCCAATTTCTGATTTCCGTTAATTGAACCATCTTTAGATAGGTAAAATCTATAGATTCTACCACGATTTTACCCTGAATGTTTTGTTAAAATTTGTGATTTTTGCGTTATTTCCTGAAAATAATTAGATTTTCAAGATTTACCGCTCAAAAGAATTTAGTAAAAAACAAAATTAGCGCCAGACTGGAAATCACCGAGGAGCTCCACTTTTCTGTTTCCATCTTTTCTGCTGATTGATTAGAACCAACTTGCGCAATTGTTTATTAAACAAAGCTCGCCCTACATTTCAGAAACAACAACGAATGACAAAGCAATCCCATATCCCTTACCACTACAAAAACATTTGACTGTCCCCATTCAAGTTTTATTGGTAGCCCGTGCCACCTGCGCCGCGAATAGAGTGTTATCTCATTTACAAGTTCCATTTGTATGCAAGACCTAGGGCTCCCCTGCCGCCTCGCCCCAGTCGTTTGCAGGCTCGGCTCAGTCGGCTCTCAGGATAAAAGTAGGAGTCGAGTTACACTCGTGTCATAATAGCTATGTACAGCAGAAGATAAAGCTTAATTAAAAATTAAGAAGGAAAATTCTGAAATGTGTCGTTTCGAGTGAAATTAAAATTGAGTATTGTTGATTCGAGAGTAACTACGTTTTAGTGGATTCGAATCCCAGCTGTACATGTTTCTGTATTTTTTTCCTTTTATTGAAATTATATCTATTAATACGAATTAAGCGACGGATATCCTGAATAAAAAATATAGACAAGGTTCACAAAGTTGCTACCTAATAACGCTGACTTAGTTATGTAATAAATAAATAATTTTAGTGTCGGTGAACAGAAAAATCTCTGACAAAATCATAGTATCTGTAAAATTGTTATTGAAATTCTATGTAGGTATCTCGTTTATAATAATAATTAATTAATACGAATTTAACAAAAACATTAATACAAGCAAAACGGTAGGTACATTGACTAAACCGTAAAATCAGAACCAGAAGTAAAATAAAATGTTTCCTTTGCGGCATTCACTTTTCAATACTTGAAATTGCTTTCCTTTAACTTAGCTGTATTTTATAGACGAGGGAGTTGAAGCCAAGCATCAAAGCACTGAAAGTCCAAACAACAAACTTGGTTTAAGCCACGTAACCTCGAGGGAAATTTGGCGTAATTTAATTAGTTACCTGGCTTCAATAATCGCCAATTTCTCTGCGTCCAATGCCATTCCCTCAATTGCGAAGAACACCTATGAGGCAATGTGGCAAGGGGGGATGGTACTGAACCGCTAGACAAAAAATCTTTCTGTATGTAACGTATTATTATATGTTACATACAGAAAGGTATTTATTAAATGTTTCACTGCCCCAACTTTACACACAGGCCTTTTTTATATTTAAGTATTTACATTTCTGACTGGCAATAATGCAAGTGACTATTTGAAAAGCTATTGTGGTTAATCCACCAAACAAATACCTATATAACACAGTTAAAGTGTTTTTAAACCTGTACCTATGTTTACGGACAACCTCCAGAACATAAACTAACACTTTGTAAAATAAACCTACGTGCACATTTACGAGGTTACCTGTTTTCCAACAGTGTATGTATTTATTATATTATATCTATTATAATAGTGGAGAGGGGTCATGACCCCCGTTCCGGGTCATTCCTGGCGCAAGGTCTGTCCATCGCGATTCAGCGCGGCAACGCGGCGAGCGTGATGGGCACCTTTCCGCCGGGGGTGGCTCGGGGCGGACTTTTCGACAAGGTTAATGATTTATCATTAACCCATATTTTGTACTTGGTTTTTTTGTTTTATTATACTTACCTATATATTATATTGATTCTATATCTGGAAAAAAATATAATAGAAGTCAGTGAGTCCACACATCTGTCTGGTTTATAAAATCTGCTAATATGAGAAGTAAATTTGCTGGTAAACTGATTGACGTATTTAGTCGAATATCTTATAAATTACTTAAAATGTTGTGCCTTAAATATGCTAAATGCATGCTAGCGATGCAATGCTAAATGCACACTAAAAATACATAAGTACATCAAAACACTACATGTATGCAAACACACTCAAAAAATTTCAGTATAAATGCTGTAAAAGTTAAAAGCACTACTTCAAGAAATCGAACGTTCCACACGCTAAGGCCGCGTGTGGAAGGTAACTGTAACTATAACAAGGTAAATGTAACAAGTAAATATTTGATCAAATGTCCTTAAACATTTGTCGCAACCAGATTGGTCCTCCTATTAATAGCTTCTTTTTAATTATATTTGTTTTCAAATAATTATCTTCGCACGAACTATTAAACATGCTAGAACTTTAGTCCAAAGAAAATAAATTAATATATTGTTGTCCTTTTGCACAGAACTCGCTCGTCGCTTTACAGCAAAAAGATCCTTTGATATTTTTTTCTGTTTTAATTTCATAGCCCTCTGTTTCAGGGTTCCTCGTCGAAAGAAATGTATCGAAATAGCAAATAAAAAACTTAACTTCGATAGGAACACGCTTGATAGAACGAACGTCTTATTTATTAAAGTAGGTATTTACACGTCGAGTAAATCCTACTATGTTTTTTTATTTTATTTAGTAGGTAAACTACACATATTTGTAGAAGTTGGAACTACTGCCCCCTAAGATCAACATGGAGGAGATGATGATTAAATTCGCAGCCAACGGTTAAATCTCGGTAGCTCAGTTGGTAAAGAGGCGGGCTGGTGTCCTGGAGTCGCGAGTTCAAGTATCGCCCGAAGCAGTGGATTTTTTCATTTTTCCTTTTTTTCGTAAATATTAGAAATTTGTTGCGTGCTGCTGAATGCACTACTCACTGTCAGTCAGTACTCGGAATTTTCGCTTATTAAAATAGGTACTGAACCCTAACACTAATCAATGGTTCCCTCATCTAGCTCTATTTTTCCCCGGTAAAAACTTGTTAGGCGCCCACGGCTCCTTAATTAAACATCTAGAGGCCATAATTAATAACGTCGACTTGTGAACATTCCGTGCACTCTGAACAGTCTGAACACTCGCAGTGGTTCTTTGTTTAAACACTTGGAGGAAATCACAAACGGTTGACCCTCTAAATGAGTACCGGGGGTGTTTTGCTTTTAAATGTTATGTTTAACCTGTAATTAACGCTTTTTATAATTAATTTCGGCGAGGGGTAATGACTGAATGAATTAAGAAGGTGGAGCGAATAGGATTTTATTTAAGGACGAGTGTGATACAAAACACGACTACATCTAAACTCGTAGGTACGAGTACTTCTCAGCTATCATGTGAGTAGTCTTATTTCAATTATTCCTTTTCGTAAAAGTCAAAAAGTCATTGAAAAGCGACTGATCAGTGATCATTTCTCATCATTCTAGGGATGACCTCCAAAAGAAGAATCTTTTGGCGAACTAGCTAACAATAACAACGCTAATGCGCGCACTAATTACGCGGCGTGGGATCCATGGGCGGGCGCATATCAATCACGCGTGTTACACGCTCGCCGCACGCCGCGGCCGCTCGACGATCCCTGCCTTTTAACGTTTACAACGGTCCTTTGCAATAATGCTGGAAAATTGTGTAGTTTTCCTTTGAAATATTGTTTTACATAGGTAAAACAACAGACATTGCTTGCTGTTGCTGTTATTGTTCATACTACTTTGCTATAGAGATATTTTTAACGGCCTCCGTAGCATAGTCGGTAGTGACCTTTCCTACGAAGCTGGAGGTCCCAGATTCGAATCCAGGTAGGGGCATTTATTTGTGTGTCTATCAAGAATAATGTTCCTGAGTTATAGACATTTCTATGTATATAAATATGTATTTACTTATCTAAATATATACGAGTATATCATCGCCTAGCACCCTAGCATAAAATTGTTCCTCAACTATATTTTTTGTACAGTCATTGAGTTTGCAGTCTAACGTATCTCTAGTCTAACAATAATGAAAATATGAATCTTATTTCCACATTAAGCAAGCGGTATTCACGAGGAGGCTTAGCGCACAAACTTTGCTTACTAACCCTAGAATTGCGAAACTCTCACTACTGAGCCTGAGCTCGTGATTAATGGAGACTGTATATCTGATAATAATGCACAATGCATTTCCTTTGAGAGCTTACTCACTCAAAATAATGCATGCACGGTTCTCGGAAGAAGACAGATATTAAATGATTGGAGTAATTTTTAATATTTACGTTTTAAACGAATTGAATAACTCTTTTTTCTTATTTCATTTTTTTTTTTTCATTTAATCTAATTTAAGTGATGTAATGTAGTTTAGCTACTTAAAAAAAAACAATACAGCAAGGTGCCAATGCGCCGAAAAACTAAAAAAGATATGATATTACAACCAGTTGCTTGAACCAGTCGAATGGATATTTTTCTTTACTAAACTATCATAATTATTGTGACTCCGTCGCCAAAGATATTAAGGAATCAGGTCGTAAACTTAGGGATAATTGCTGTAATCCGCGCTTCGATAACGCTGCCATTGGGATGGGTGCTTCAGACAGCTGCAATCTGGAATCTACTCCATTTTAATTATTTTGCTCGTTGGTACCTTTATTTAACCGAGGGATACATTCAGTCTTTTTCAAATTGATTCGCTTATATCATTTCGTGAAGCTGAAAACGTTTATCGTGAATTTTTAATCAATGCTCTATAGGAAAATGTATAAAACTAGCATGATAGCGCAAAGTCATCAACACCCCCTGTGTGCAAGTTTACACAGCAACACAAAGACGGGGTGGAGGATTTCATAAATATCGGGAAAATGGAGCATCGCAACGTTTACTCAAAAGCAACGTTGCAATATAGTGTTAAATCGTCTATGTGATTTTAGTGAAATAAAAACATTGTAGTGTGCTTTGGAAATACCAATACGTACCAATACATAGGATTTTTTGCTTGTAGAGAAGAAAATACCATACTGGTGGGATGTTACGTGTTAAAGTTTTAATTTGAAATTGAATTTACGGCAAAAAAAAATGCGATAATCAAGATTGAGCTTTCAAGCTATAAATTACATTGCAACATTGTTTATTATATTTTTCTTTCCAATAAACCCATTTAATACAAGTGAAGAATTCAACGAACAGTGGTGAGGAGTGTATAACTGCACTTTACTCTGAGCATGGTTTATTCATAAACGTCATTATTACTCAACTGTTACTGATATCTTTTATTGAACACAACATTATCGATTCACCGCGAACGTATTACTGAGCCAGTTCACGCGATGGGTATCGGATAGAGCCAGTCGATTTACAAAAGCTGATAAATTATGGAGTCCCGTTTGCTTTAAGCATTTCGGATTTTGTGGTTCGAGGCGAACTTATTTACGGCATGTTGGTGATTCACTTTGATGGATGATTGAGTCAGGGTCGTGGATTGGTCGATTTACAACTGTGTAAGTAAATATATGTATTTCGAACCTTAAAAATGTATTTGAATTTATCTTTTCTGTAAAATTGCCTACAATTACACTACACTTTCAAATTATACTAAACTAGCCTTTTCCCTCGGCTTCGCCCGCGTACTATAAGTACTCAAAAAGGATACGATACCCATGTTGATTTTCAGACTTTGTGACCACATTTGCCCCTTTTAGGGGTTGAATTTTCAAAAAACCTGAAACACGTGTTTACTCATTTATCGTTAGGAATACTCCTGTGAAGTTTCGAATAAAATAATCTAACAAATCTTGATTCGCCATAGAAACTTTGGACCCCCATTTTACCCCCTTAGGGGGTGAACTTTGAAAAATCCTTTCTTAGTGCATCCCTAGACCTTATAAGGAACCTACGTGCCAAATTTGGAATCTCTAGAACCAGCGGTTTGGGCTGTGCGTTGATATGTCAGTCAGTTTCTTTTATATATTTAGATTTATATTCAAATAAAGTGATAAACCAGTCCCGAATCTTGTACCTAAGAAAACAATTCATAAATATCAACTGTTGCTGTTATTGTTCATACTACTTTGCTGTAGAGATATTTTTAACGGCCTCCGTAGCATAGTCGGTACTAGTCGGTAGTGACCTTTCCTACGAAGCTGGAGATCCCAGATTCGAATCCAGGTAGGGGCATTTATTTGTGTGTCTATCAAGAATAATGTTCCTGAGTTATAGACTTTTCTATGTATATAAATATGTATTTACTTATCTAAATATATACGAGTATATCATCGCCTAGCACCCTAGCATAAAATTGTTCCTCAACTATATTTTTTTCAGTTTCTTCTTTTATATATTTTGTCATTTTGTTTTTGTCAGTTTCTTCTTTTATTTATTTAGATTTATATTCAAATAAAGTGATAAACCAGTCCCGAATCTTGTACCTAAGAAAACAATTCATAAATATCAACAAAGCTGCAAACGTAGAAGCTAGTAAGATAAACAATGTGTAAGCAAAAGCGCTCCTGAAAGCACCGGTTTCCAGGTCAGCTAATGGACCGATCAGCGCTCGGTCAATTAAAACTGTTTAGTCTTGTCCACTGTCCAATACCAACAGGCCCTTTGAAACACCAGTATAGACTTACGTAAGTACTTATAGTTGATTTTACTTTAAAATAAAGGAAACTTCAATTCAATGTCCTATCCCGGTTTGATCTCATTGCAACAAAAGCGACTTTGTCTCGAATTGAATTAAAAATTCTTCTTTGCTTCTTCAATTACGCGAAGGTTATAGATTGTATACTGGTATTTTGCATATAATGTTTTAAACAAATGGGTGTTGCAAATGTCAATTCACACACGGCAGTTTAAGAAAATATCTTAGCCATATTATTCATGTCCTATCTCTAGCGTGCGATTGCGGTATGGTATGCAATGCAAAAGGGCGTAAATTGGCGAGATTTGGTTCTCGATCACATTTTAGATATAAATTACGCGTTAGTGATGCCCTAATGTTGATATTGGATGTTATGCGAGCTGAATCATGTATTATGGTTATCGCAGTAATCCTTCTGAATATGCAATTATTGTTATTGCACATTACACTATACATGTTATGCAACCGCATTTGCAGAGACTATGCTTAAGATGGCTTAAGTGCGATCACTTATATTATTAAATTGGTCATTTTTGTCAAGATTAGGTACACTGCGATAAAAATAGTTTGCATGGAACAGTTTCAAGTTAAATCTATCTATGTATATGTATTTGATACATTAACTCATAGTATTAATATCTCTTATTCCTTCTTGTATGTATATGTTTCAGAGTCAGTACCTATGTAGCAACATCGGATACGAGTAGATTCAAAACATACCTAGTTGATAAGAATTAAGAATTTTTGTGGCCTTGCTTAAAAACGGAGAAATCAATATGATTTTGGACTATCAATCTGTCACAACAAAACACGTCATGTTAGCGTCCCAGTGGACGATTTGATCGTTCTACATGAAATTGTGCATCCTCAGCCACGAGGGACCGCGAATTTGTCACGGCGACAGCACGTACATCACCGGAATCGATCGACACCCCGAGCCGACTCCTCAGACTTCAGTTTAAGGTCTTATATTTTACTTTTACACAAGCAACTTATCATTTACCTAGGTAGAAAATTTACTTTTTATTTTTGTTTAATTAACAATAAACATTGTGCTTAAATTTGCATATAATAAATATTAAACTTAACAAGAAAACCACAAACACGTACTTAGGTAAATTTAGTTCTACCAAAAGTCAATCGAATATTATTTAACAATCTAAGTACATTATTTAATGTCTATGGGTGCTTCAATGTCAATAATTAGCCTCCATAAGTTATTCTAAACACCCGTCAAGAATTCATCAACTACGTAATAATGCTTCTTCAGCAAAAAATCCTTTAGTTTATTTTTAAGTAAATAAGTTTATGTTCGAGAGAGACTTTAATTCAACTGACAATTTATTGTAAAGGAGATATTGTTTGAAAATTGGTTATCCTTTAAATGCTTTAAGTTTCTTTTCAAGTTTAATAACCTTGTTTTGTGGGTGTGTAGGTAATGTAGGTAATAACTTGTGAAGTTTAGATGCCAGTGTTCTCTGGTTTTATAAATTAGCTCTAAATTCGCCTTAGTCGTGATGAACAAATTGGAGATCAGAACTCCAATCTTCACGATTTACTATTTACTCATATGACGTTAATTAATTGTAGGTATAACAATAGAAAAGACAAAGTAGACTTTTCATGGTAGTGGATTTAATGCCGGGGGTTGATTTTAGTACTTACACAATTTAGGTAATAAGAACATTATTTAAAAAAATTAGCGTAGGTAAAAAAACATGTGCAACATGCAGTACCTCTACCAGTAGGCTTAATTAATATTCAGTTTACCTACCTAGGCTTAATTATAATTAATATTTGAACCCAGGGTCATCTACCTCGCCCGTATAATCAATGACAACTGATAGGTAAGCAAATTGCAGAAACTTTCCAAATAATTGGAAATATTCTCGGAAATTTCTAGATAATTTCACAATAAATAAATAGAAAAAATTGGAAATACAAACAAATTTGTAGAAAATATCCGAAATGTTCAAATGTGGAAAATTTCGTACTTTTGGAAACTTTCCGTCGACACGTGTTTGACAGCGAATGACGGTGTTTTACCAAGGGTGTCCATCTCCAAGAAGTGACAGCTACGGCCTTGGAACGTATCGGATACGTTTTTGGGGTTTGTCAAAATCCCTTTCGTTTATTTGCGGCATGACCACAGACAAGACGAAATATTTAAGTAGTTTATGGTAGTAGTTTTGTACGTATATAATAATTAGATTGGGAAAATAAGGTAATAAATCCGTCATTTATCTAGTTTTGTATTTGTGTCTGTAAAATTACTGATAGATTAGGTAGATTGAGGCAGATTGGGGTAGGTCCAGCAATAATACTAATTGGGTACTTTCCTGGGTAAAAAAAAAATTCTATTTAGTCCGTCAGTTAGATTATCAAAAAATGTGTGTCAAACACTGATTTTCTATTGAAGATGACCTTTTGTATGAAATACTATTATAATACTCGTACTACTGTATGAAATATTAATCTGTGGTTTAAACATTAAAACGACAATTGTTATTTATTTACTCAAAAGTATTAAATTATTAAGAAGTAATAATACTTAAACCTGGTAACGAGTTGATACCTTATTTAAGGAAGTGTCCGCCTTGTAGTTCCGCTAGTCTTTTAATTTTCCCTGAGGTTGTGTCCTCACCAAGACGAAAGGGTTATTTTCCCAGTAACTGTTTGAAAAATGATACTTGGTTTAAAGTAAGATTTAAGGCGGAAAAGAATTTTGTTTGTGTAACTTCAAACACGATGTAAAAGAAATTACCTACATATTTATTACTAGCTGTACCCGCGGCTTCGCTCGCGTGCGTTTGGGAGGTTTGTCATTTTAATTTACTAAATCCAGGCCATTATTGTAAAACTTACGCTTTTTCCGATGTCAATGTCCATCAAATTGGTAACTGAATCAAAATTGATTCGTTCAGCCGTGTTAAGATAACCAACTAAAAGGCGAGCGTCAAGACCTGCGAATCCTAATGGCCGAGTTCCTGCAGCAGAATATACTTCGAAAAGAGGGCCGAACGCCGTAGTGTGTAAGCGCAACGTCCACGCGGAAAGTACTTCTCCTGCAGCAGGACAAATATACTAAGGCCGACGGAAGTGAGAATTGTTTCATCAGCAGCACCATAACAGGATCCGGACAAAACTCAATGGTCAAGTTCCTTGATCCACTATGTCTGGGAAAGCTAAAGGCCGAGTACATCGTAGGACCCAGGCCCGGAGCGTCGCAGCGAAAATTGCTTCAGCAGCAGCAGCATGACAGGGACCGGACAAAACTCAGGGATCAAGTTTCATAGCCAACATGAGGGCCGAAAAACCGAGAGTGAGTGGCAATTTATTCGTAAGCCAAAAGCCGAGTATCACGTAGGGCCCAGGCCCGGAACGTCGTAGCAGGAATTGGTTCAGCAGCAGTATGAAAGGGACCAGAATAAACTCAACGGTCAAGTGTTTTAAATGCGAAACCAAGGGCTGAAGGCCCGAGGGTGAGCGGCTATGTCTGCGAAGGCCAAAGGCCGAGTACCGCGTAGGGCCCAGCCTCGGAACGTGGTTGCGATAATTGTTTCAGGAGCAGCATGATAGGTACCGGAATAAACTCAAAGGTCAAGTGTCTTAAAAATTAAACCGAGGGCCGAAGGCCCGAGGGTGAGCGGAAATGTGTACAAAAGCCAAAGTCCGAGTACCGCGTAGGGCCCAGGCTCGGAACGTAGCTGCGAGAATTTCTTCAACAGCAGCATGACTGGGACTGGACAAAATTCAGTGATCAAGTGTCTTAGCGGATCCGAGGGCCGAAAGCCCGAGGGTGAGCGGCATTGTCTGCAAAGGCCAAAGGCCGAGCACCGCGTAGGGCCCAGGCTCGGAACGTAGCTGCGAGAATTGCTTCAGCAGCAGCATGACAGGGACTGGACAAAACTCAGTGATCAAGTTTCTTAGCGAATCCGAGGGCCGAAAGCCCGAGGGTGTGCGGAATTATCTGCAAAAGCCAAAATCCGAGTACCGCGTATGGCCCAGGCTCGGAACGTAGCTGCGAGAATTGCTTCAGCAGCTGCATGACAGGGACTGGATTAAACTCAGTGATCAAGTGTCTTAGCGAATCCGAGGGTCAGCGGCATTGTCTACAAAGGCCAAAGGACGAGTACCGCGTAGGGCCCAGGCTCGGAACGTCGCAGCGAGAACTGTTTCAGCAGCAGTATAATACGGACCGGACAAAACTCAGTGATCAAGTTTCTTAGCAAACCCGAGGGCCGAAAGGCCGAGAGTGAGTGGCAATTTATGCGTAAGCCAAAGGCCGAGTAACGCTTAGGACCCAGGCCCGGAACGTCGCAGCAGGGATTGGTTCAGCAGCAGCATGACAGGGACCGGAATAAACTCAACGGTCAAGTGTCTTAAAAGCGAAACCGAGGGCCAAAGGCCAAGTACTGCGTTAGGGCCCAGCCTCGGAACGTAGCTGCGAGAATCGCTTCAGGAGCAGCATGACACGGACCAGAATAAACTCAACCATCAAGTGTCTTGAAAAAGTAACTGGGAGTCGAAGGCCCGAGGGTGAGCGGCAATGTCTGTAAAGGCCAAAGGCCGACTACGGCGTAGGGCCCACGCTCGGAATGTAGCTGTGAGAATTGTTTCAGCAGCAGCATGACAGGGACTGGACAAAACTCAGTGATCAAGTGTCTTAGCGAATCCGAGGGCCGAAACCCCGAGGGTGAGCGGCAGTGTATGAGAAGACCAAAGGCCGAGTACCGTATAGGGCCTAGGCTCGGAAAGTTACAGTGAGAACTGTTTCAGCAGCAACATTATAGGGACCAGGCAAAACTCAAGGGCTAAATATCAAAAGGGATAAATTCAAAAGTGAAGGCAAGAGAGCCCGAGCTAAGGGCCCGAGGGTGAGTGACAATGTATGTGAGAGTCAAAGGCCGCGCGTAGGACCCAGGCCCGGAGCGTCTCGGCGATAATTTCTTCAGCAGCAGCAGCCAGACAGGAACCGAACAAAACTCAAAGGCTAAGTAGCTTAAAAGCGAACCCGAGAGCTAAGGGCCCGTGAGTGAGCGGCAATGTCTGTGAAAGTCAAAGGCTGAATACCGCGTAGGGCCTAGGCCCGAAACGTCGTAGCGAGAATCGCTTCAGCAGCCACATGACAGGGACCAGACAAATCTCAAACGCCATGAAAACGTCTCACTAAAAGGGTAAAATTACTTTGTTAGATTTATGACTACCTTTTATGTGTATTAGGATGTTAAAGCGAGATAAAACATGTTGCATCGGTAAAATTTTTGCACTTGGGTAAATCGGAATCGATCAATCTAACTACCTATTTTATTTATCTACACTCATATTGTAAGTCCGCTAAAATGCGTTCAAAAACCGTAGGCAATGACCAGCATTACAACAAACGATTTCACTATGATAAGTTTCTTATCTGTGGCAGTAATGTAATTTTAACTTTACATGCTCAAATATTGTTAAGTTATGAGTTTCAAATTTGGAACAGCTGTCAAAACCAACACAATTTGAATGGGTTTCTATTCTAGTATCCATAGATTTTAAAATGTTGTCGATACGAAACGTCAGTGCGATATATTTTTTGACATAAACCGCACGACATTTTGATCTCGGATGACATGAGAATAAGGACTTCGTTCATTGGCTAATATTTAAAAAAAACTCGCGACAGAAGTTTGTACATATATATATTTCTCTATGGTTTGTACGGCCGCCATTTCTGTTATCAACTTGTTTGTCGAAACATTTTTAATTGCGAAAATGTAAATGTTTACTATTAACCATATTATAATAAATAAATATACTTTCCTTATCAGTTCTAATTTATTTATTTTTATTAAGCTTACACCTGTGGGTATGTTTCAGCACTCGCTGCGCTCGTTTCATTAAACCCCACTCGTGTTTTAAGGCCCCTCATTATGTATCAGTTGCATAAACTACTATTGTTTATATACTTAAAATTTTCAAAACGAAGTGATTTTTATTCTCCTTACGCGTTTATTGTATGTATAGAAGATAGCATGATTATGGGTTGTTAGGTACTTATACAGCGCCATCTGTTATCACTTTTAGAATTATACATAATATTTTTTTTTATTAAATTAGCGGAATAAATACTACCCTAAATGTTGCTCCGGGGTATAAACTGTTACTATACAAATTTTAATGAAATTCTGCTCATTAGTTTTTGTGTAGTGCGCGGACAAATTCACAGACAGACAGACAAGAATTCCAGAAATCACTGAAATGTATTCAGTCAACGTTTCTAAGACCCCCCGAATTAGTTTTTCTCAAATATCTTCAATTACATTTTTTTTCTCCTTACGCGTTTATTATATGTACTAGACGGGCCCGCGGCTCCGCTCGCGTAAGTAAAATAAAGAGTGTATCTTATGTTTACTCAAATTCCGACACCTTATTATGTTATCTATCATTAGGCAACCTTCAGCATTCAACACTGCCGGGAATCATGCCATGACTGTCAAGTTATCAGTGTGCGCTGCTATTTCATAATCTCCGCTACCGTTCGCTCGTTTGCGCAGGGGGGCGATTTTTGAGATTCGAGCGCTCATTTAAAACTCTGAATAAAACGAAGAAATGATGTTTTAAAAACAACAGCGATAGTTATTTAAGCGCTCGATTGTCAAAAATCGCCCCCCTATTTGCCGGTTTTTGCAATAAGATGCACAATTTAAATTTATAATCTGATGGCTTGATAATAAATGTCACTAAATTAATTAAAACTAAAATACAACTTAAAAAATAAAGCTATACTAACAGACTACTTTTAAATGTATGTATAATAATTTTGAACAAAAAAGAACCGACTTCACTAAACATCCACCATTCCAAAAGCAAATGCTCGAGCTGCTGTAAAAAATACTCAAATCACTATAGGTGTGCCTATAATAGTTGAAGAGTTCCCTCGATTTCTCCAGGATCCCATCATCAGATCCTGACCTGGTTACAATGGGACCAACTGTGAAGTATACTCTTTCAAACGAAAAAAGAATTTTTCAAATCGGTCCAGCCATCTTCGAATAATCGGTGAACATACATAAAAAAAAAAAAAAAGGAATTTTCCAAATCGGTCCAGCCGTCTTCGAATAATCTGTGAACATACATAAAAAAAAAAAAAATAGCAAAAACAAAGATCCCGACGAATTGATAACCTCCTCCTTCGAAATCTTGAAGTCGGTTGAAAAATAGCAAAAACAAAGATACCGACGAATTGATAACCTCCTCCTTCGAAATCTTGAAGTCGGTTGAAAATAAATCTACCTATAAAAATCCCAACTTTGAAAAGAATACTCCGTTTAAACTCATGAAACACTTCATGTCGGCCGACCAGGGGCCCAGTGTCTCTAATGATAAGTTAATATTTACAACTCTTGGTATTTCCTCTATAATAACTTATCACTATTTCAGGTGGCCGGCAATATAGATATATCAAACAATCATCATAACATAACAAACAATAATTATGATATGACATAAACATCCATTTATGTTCATTTTGACATTTGTCTCACAGAGTACTTTCATAAGCTTAGAGAATTCAACCAACCAGAGCGGCCATGACAGGCGTTCCCCTCTGCCGAAAACATATTATGACCAGTGGTCATATTTATTGTATGGACTGACGTTTATCTGACGTGGCTATTTGTACGTTACGTACGAATAGCCATACATTTGACGTGCCCCTCCCCCGCAAAAATCGGTAGACTTTTTTTGTATAGAAAATGTCAGACATAGCCGCTCCGGTTGATTTAATTATCTAAGACATAAACACACTTCAAGTTTAGCGAAACCAACCGAGAGTTGCCGAAAATGACCGATAGTCGAAAATGAAGAAAATTATGAAAATTTCTTTGGCTAATTGTAAAATAAATACGCAGCGCAATCGGTAGTTTTTACGCTCTTGTTCTATTCTCATACTAAGACAATAGATTTGAATAGTTTTTTCTCATGATACGTGCGTTGTATTCGAGAAACGTGTCAAGAAAGTTCTTAAAATTTGGTAAGGCACCATCTCGCTTCTTCCCTCGTTTTTTATCCCGTTCTGGTTTTTCAATTTTATTATAGAGATAGATAATACTTATACAGCCGAATAAAAAAAATATCTCTGTAATTCTAAATTGTTCTTCTACTGCAGATTTCTGAAGTGTTATTATAAGTTATTATTTAGTTTTTAGATTAAGTAATAATTTCATGTCATAAGACGAAATTCGCTTTTACTAATTTACACACAACAAAACGGATACTGTATTAGGGTGAGAAAGAGTTAAATCGACCTTATGCTTATTTCAAATAGAACGAATAAAAAAAACTGGCATGAAATTTGTCGAATTCAGTTTGTCCACAGCTAATTTAAATATGCGCACATTAATTAGACCATGCAGACATGAATTTCCGTGCTAATTTAATAAAACAAACACAAAAGGTGAGTTATCGTCTCAATTTCACCACATTGTAGCTGGTAAAGCCCTCAAGACCGCATTTTCCCTATTGCTTAACATCGCATCTGTTCCAAATTTCCCCGGCCGGGGCTGAAGCGAAACTTGGTTTCCCTATACAATCGTCCTACGTTTAATATAACAAGGTGTACAGTCGACATCAAAGATATGTTTACACTTTTGCACCTTATTACAAAGGAGTAAGGTTCCAACTGTAAACATATGTTTGACGTCGACTTTACACAAGAGATTAAAAACAGACATGTGGCAGGTGGCACAGACTGAAACCGACTCGTGTGTAAAACTAACACAACTATTATAAAACACATTTGTCGTTAGTCTGTTTTGAACAAATAAGTGCTGTATTCTAATTTTAAAATACATTAAAAAGACAATCTATCCCAAACATAACTTTAACACACAACAATAATCAACCAATATTTAAGTGTATTGGTGTTGCATTGGAATAATTTTCGAGAAAATTCTGATATTTGTTAGTCAGGGGACGTATTCTAACTTTAATTAGAAGCACTAGCGCCTAAAGGTCTGAATCTTAAATATCAGATCGATGCAACTCCAACACAATTGAATATTGATTAATTATTTGTTGTGTGTTAAAGTTATGTTTGAGTTAGATTGTGTTTTTAATGAATTGTTTATGTATTTTAAAATTAGATTACGGCACCAGAAGTTTAGGCGCTAGCTCTATGGCCTACTTAATGCATTGCAGTTATTGGATATATGGAATATTGAAGTAGGGCCGTATCTAAAAGTTTTATAAACTTAAAATATGCTCCTAGGTTGTGTCTACATTAATTGGCTGTACTGTAATGAGTCGGCAGCAACTTATTGTATAAAATGTTTCATTAAATCAAAAATATAATGTTTGCGTACTGGGATTTTCACTTAAGTGCCTTTAGTTTCTTTATTTTCTGAATATTTTTTGTGTTTTCGTCAAATCATATGTTGTTGCTCACTAGTCAGTTTATTCTAAATTAATAATACTATTGATCTTACTAATAAGTCTAGTAACCCTTGCATTCATATTCTGTTGACTTAATTTTATGACAAACTACTTAGATGACCCGGCAAACTCGTACCAACTACATTTTTTTTTAATTCTTTAATATTCAAATACTTATTCTACTATTCAGGGCGGAAAATAATCCAAAAAATGTAACATCATTAAACTCTTAAAAGTTCTTGAGATAATTGGTGTAACCGACACAACTTTGTTTTATACACGGTGCACGCGAGGAAACGGAAAGATTTTAACAGTATATTCCAGATCGCAATGTAAAAATGTCAGCGTTAGTACCAATTCATAAAAAAACCTTGTTTTATTGTGTTTCAGTGCAAAACGACTTTACGATGTTGCCACTATGGGGCCTAGTCTAGACGTACTTATTGACAGATATCAAAGTGACAAGTAACACTTTGAATAGACTAGTTATAACGAAAAAAAAATTACAATTATTTATCGATATATTTTGCAAGAACATTTACTTATTATTAATGATCGTACACCGGTAGCAATTAAAGGACGAAAGTATAACATGGACATGACTTAATTTACATTTTGTATATAATTTATGCATTAAATATGCATGCATTGTTTTATTAAAGTATTCACTTCAATTATAAAAATAAGGTATCGCTTTACAACTTCGCACCACTCATGTATGTTGATGTAGAGAGGTAGTGCTCTTTATTTAAGTTGATTGTCAATGATAAATCCAATTAATTCAAAATATCAAACATATAAATCTTTTGGTAATTTCCTATAATAATAAAATTCTGTTAGTTTTTTTATGCAATATGTATTGTTTTATTTTCAATGATATAGGCTTATCTATGTTAGTTATTTTGTTACACGTCAAAGTGACATCAATTGCTACCTGTGTCCGATCATTGCTTATTATGTATCAAAACATTTTAAAAGTCTTCCAGTTGGGATTGACTTCTATATGGACACCGGCTTGGTTTTACACATATACAAGAGTCCGCTTAGCGCGTTATATCTTTGAAACCTAAGCTGCCAAAAAGAAGGGGTGCGGGAGGGGAAAACGCAATGCTAGACAGGGAACGCGCGATTCTTCCGTGGGGCGTAAGACAGAGTCAGACATTAATGGTTGCCATGGATACGTACCATATTTACTGTCACTACCAATATTAGTGTCTCACTGTAGAGTGAAATTACTTCGAGCGTAGCAGCGGAGGTCGCCCGACTATGCGGGGTCTTGGGTTAATTAGTCTATGGTTTTACGTTAGATCTTAATACTTTTTGCAGTAGGAGAACATGTAATCGCATAGATTTATATGTAATGCAATGATCCTTGTGCGGTTTTTAAAATTAGACAACCCGTCTGATATTGCGGTATGTTTAGATTTTCAGTGGCTTTATTGCCTAAACACTAGAAGTGTTCAACATTTGGAGCTTCTGGGACTGCTACAAGTACCTTAGATAAATGATGATCGTGAATCAGTGAGTCAGTGACAAAATAAAGATACTTTGACTTGCAATAATTATAAAAATATATGTTGAAAATTAATGATATTAGGAAGAAACTGACTGACTGACTGACTGATTGACTGACTGATTGACTGGCATATCAACGCACAGCCCAAACCGCTGGTTCTAGAGATTCCAAATTTGGCACGTAGGTTCCTTATAAGGTCTAGGGATGCACTAAGAAAGGATTTTTCAAAATTCACCCCCTAAGGGAGTAAAATGGGGGTCCAAAGTTTGTATTGCGAATCAAGATTTGTTAGACTATTTTATTCGAAACTTCACAGGAGTATTCCTAACGATAAATGACTAAACACGGGTTTCTGTTTTTTTTTAATTCAACCCCTAAAAGGGGCAAATGTGGTCACAAAGTCTGAAAATCAACATGTGTATCCTATCCTTTTTGAGTACTTATATATAGTACGCGGGCGAAGCCGCAGGAAAAGGCTAGTTAGGAATAAATCTTCCTTGTGTTGTGGCCTCTTGTTCACAGAAATTTCAGACTTTATCGAAAACAGAATATCACGTAAAGGGGTGTCGAAAATGGCCTGACTAGCTTCGGGAAAAGAATGGTGCCGTGCCTTTGTTGTTTTTTTTGCTCGACTTGGCGGGGGCACTACCGTGCCCCGAGATATATATTTATAATATAAAATTACAGACCTATAGGTATAGTACATACTTATAAGTACATACTATGTAGTCCAAGTACCGTTCTACCGATATCGACGCCTAGCCGTATGCACTGCACCAGCAATACACGTCACTGTGCGGTGGGTACTGATCCAGAACACGCGATAGGTGACCACCCACAGTGCAGTCATTATGACATCTAATACTGCACCCATAAGGCCAATTCTTGCTAGTTCCAACGGTACCAGCCGCGTTAGATGCTTTATATGTAAATAGGACAGCGTTTACGGGCTTTCATGATTTGTTGAACTTTTACGTTCGATCTTGGATTACAATTTCGCGTATAGAGCACATTAGGTAAGCGTGCAATATAAAATGAAAGACTCGTTCATTTACACTATATTTGTGTATATTTAGAAGCTGTTTTAAGGGTTCCTTAGCCAAAATGGCAAAAACGGAACCCTTATACATAGTTTCGTCATGAAAAATAACATTGAGGTTTGTTTGAACATTTGATTGATTCAGTGAATATTTTCAGAAATAATCACCCCGAAAGTCAAAACAATTGTGTGTCCCTTGCATAACTTTTGAACCGGAGATCCAACAAATATGAATAAAATTGAGAAGATACATTTCTGTATATTCTTTCAATGAAAATTATAACGAACATTATCGGTTAAGGCGTTTTCGGGTTATCTCCAAAAAACTTGTTTCATAGGCAGATACGACCTTTTGATATTCGTTTTTTTGATAGCATGTACGGAAGCCTTCCTTACGCGTGGTCCGACATGCTCTTGGCCGGTTTTTTGTTCATCTATACATCTATATGTTAAATACGTATGTCCTGACTGACTGATCCACGCAGAGCCGAAACTGCCGAAGCGAGAAAATTCGAATTGCAGATCGGGTTACATTTATAGGTAATGTGTACAAGTAATAAGGAGCGATTTAGAAAAGTTTAACCCCTAATGGGGAAAAAGGGAGTTAAAAAATTGTATGGATAGAATTTAAAATTTTACGTTAGACTTGAAACTTGGTATGTTTGTTGCTAATAAAAAAATAATAAAAGTAATTTAAGCGTTTTCCGTAAATCAACCCATAACGGGGTTAAAAAAGGGTGTAAAAATTGTATAGAGATTAACTTGTTTTTGTGACAGACTCGAAAGTTCGTTTGTGGGGGAAAGTTTGTACTCACTTATTTAAAAGCTAGGCTGAAACTACTTTAGCTAAAAAAGTTGTAATTTGTATAAAAAGGCCAGATTACGTTTATAATGTGTAAAAGTAAAAATAAGCGATTTTAACAAATTCAACTCCAAAGGCGATAAAAAGGGGGTTCGAAATTTGTATGGGTTGGGTTTTTAAAGTTAAAAAAAATAAATAAAAAAATGAAGGGTACACGGAAAGAACATGTCTAGTCACTTTTTTTGTAAAATGAGATTTTTATATCAAAATGTAAAGCTTGCAATGAACTACTACTAACAACTTCTGTTACAGCTGTAAATTTTAATGTAAAACCACTTTTTAACTCGTAAAAGCATCTAAGTACGAAAACAGTATGGTTAATTGAATCGTCCCAAACTTTAAAAGCGCTATGTGAATCAAAAAGTCCTTAGAAATAGGGTCAAAAACAAACGAATATCATTTTTTTTTCTACTTTTCAACATAATTTCCTTCTTGTTCTATACATTTATTATACCGTTTTTCAAGTTTTTTTTAATCCATCATTAAGAAACGATTTTTCTTGAGCCTCAAAAAACTCCTCTACGGCACCCATGACCGCGTTGTTGTCGTCAAAAGTTCCGCGAATGTGCTCCTTTAGTTTCGGAAACAAGTGGAAATCACTATAATAGCTAAGTCTGGCGAGTAGGGCGGATGATCAAAGATCTCAAAACCAGCTTGGCGGATTGCAGTGAAAGCCATTTGTGATCGATGAGCCGGAGCATTATCATGGTGAAAAAGCACTCCCGCACTCAATTTTCTTCGACGTTTTTCTTTGATTGCTTGACGCACTTTTGGTATCAAATCGGTGTAATAGGCACCTGAAATGGTTTTGCCTTTGGGCAGATAATCAATAAAAAGGATTCCTTCTGCATCCCAGAAAACTGAGGCCATAACTTTACCTGCTGTCGGAAATACTCAAAATTTCTTTATTGGAGGGGAAGATGGCCGTTTCCAGGGTCAAAATGGTGAACCCATGTTTCGTCCATTGTTACGAAACGACGATACGACGTGTCCGGGTCATGCAAGATTTTCTTTAGATTCCGCTTCGAAACTTCTAAACGCAAGTCTTTGTTAGCCTGCGTTAACATTCGCGGAACCCATCTTCCTGACATTTTTTTTAAAACCCAAAAGGTTAGTATTGAATGTACGCTACCAAACGAAATCTTTAGAGTCTCTGCTATGTATTTAATTGTTAGTCGCCGGTCGTCCAAAACCGTTTTCTCAATTTTTTCAACGGTTTTTGCGTTAACTGAGGTAGATGGCCGGCCGGAGCGGGGGTCGTCTTCGCAGCTAGATCTGCCTCTTTTAAACTCGGCAACCCAGAAAGCGACGGTGGAATAGGGTACAGCACTAGTGCCTACGGTTTGCTGAATATCCAAAAAAAAGTCATTGGTAGTAATTTTTTTCATACACAAGTACTTTATCACGGCACGTAACTCATTTTTTTCCATAATGGGACGTTTTAGTCGACTTATTTCGCAAAATATTGATTTACCATGTAACGGCGGGAACAATTCGGATGAAACCAACTGTCAAATATTACGTTATAATGACAGTTCAAAAAAAAAAAACTTCATTTAAAAACTTTTTATAAACAGCCAGTTCTAAGGACTTTTTGATTCACCCTCGTATAACTCAAAATGTTGTCAAAGTGACTAGACATGTTCTTTTCGTGTACCCTTCAAATATAATGCAGCACTCCCCTCTTAAGGGATTTTTTTAAAGAACTGTGGGTCAAAAAAAATATTTTGACCACTAGTATGCATGTGCCAAACGGCCAAACTGTACATCGTTTGCGGATTTATATTTTGCGCACACCTGCCAGGGAATGAAACTCTGTATGAGAAGCCGTATTATACGCGGACAAAGTCGCGAACGAAAAGCTAGTACTTTATAGCTCGTTAGAAATATCGCAGAAAGCCCTACTGAAGTACTCCTGCATTTAGAGCGTTGTTTTAAATAATTTTACTGAAAGAAATCTGCTATCTAAGTGTACCTAGCCTTTAATACCTACATTTAATTACGTCGTGAAAAGGTCCCTGCGCGTTAGCTTCGACTTCCCGTACGCGTCACAAATATCTGGTTCACGATGCTTCTATGTAAATACGACAAAGACATTCAAATAATATTAATGTATCTCCGGTTATTTCGACCCATGGATCAAATATCCTAATGCATTCAGAGCCACGGGATCCAAATGTCTGGACGTTTTTAACAATAAAAGACATACATTTTCTCAGAGTAGTTAGGTCGATCAAGCTTTGTGTAATGTCACTGAACGGTGTGTCACACACGTGCTGTGGTAAAAAGCAATACTTCCATTCGGAACGGATTCCCTAAGGGGATACACTTGGTTGCCGGCCAAGGTCCGCCACACAATCTCCTATTATTACCTATGTTTCCCCTCTATTGTGTTATTGTTCTATTACACGAAACAATTAATTATGTTACGTTTGGATAAATTTGAGGGCATTGCAAATGTGAGTTCACTGAGTCTACATATCAGAGCTCATTTAAAATTATGGCTAAACTTACAACAGCGTTTTGTTTTCATGCCATTGAAATTAAACTAGCTTTTATTACTTACTTGAACTAAAACTTGATATTATATAGTAGTTTATGTGACTGCTACACATAACAATGGAGGGAGGGCTTTAAAATACGCGTGTGGTGTAGGTGAGTTTCATTATAATATCACACAAGTGTTTTAATGCCCAATTTGTACAGTTACTCGTACTCGTACATACAATGCTTTATCTACACACACATTATAAATCCTCAATGGCGTATTCGAGAACCATTAGAATGACTGCCACAGAACCACCATGGCCAACTAGATTTATGATATGGGTGTAGATAAAATTAATAACAAAACTTTTCATGTAGGAGACAGAGGCAAGTCAAAGATTGGCAACACACCAGCCCGGGTGCCACTGTATCTAATGTTGAAGATATACTCGTATTATATGGAGAACAATAATGTATTAGTGCAAGCAAGGCACATATAAATGTATATCTTGTTGCTATCACATTTTTTAAATCTAAATATACCTCCTGACAGTCCTGGCCTCTTCTTACTTTTCTTTTATCGTCTAACATTCATATGAACTACATAGAAGCAATATGTTAATATTTGGAATTATATTTGGAAAACCGCGACCATCGGTCAGCGGGTCAGTGGTGGGCGGGGTGGGGGGCGATCGTTGAACTCATGCGCGTGCGCTACCGAGACGCGACGATAGGGCTACCACGCTAGCACAATATTCTCTCGTAATATTGACGACGATGAGTGATTCATATAGATCAAGAGTAAGACGTAGGCATCCCTACCTCATCGAGTAGCAGAATTCGGCTTATGTAGGGTAATGCACGGTGAAAAGTTATGAATTTTAGTAATGGTAGCCTAAGCTAAACTTGGAGCATTTTGTACAGTCAGAAAAACATCAATATAAAATCTACCTCAAAGAGTAGCAAATTGGACCTTATGCCACTCGAAAGTACTAACCAATCTGGTAATAACAAAAAAAAGCAGCCAACTTTAAATCTGGAGCTTTTGTTATTCAGCCATGTTTTATGTTTTAAGGTGATAATCGACTAGCACGACGTGTAAATTAGTTCACGGAATGGTTTTAAGTGCAGTTACGCGATACATAAGACACTCTTTATCACCTTATTAAAAGTTATTGAAATAATTGACCCAGTAGATAATAAAACTTGTACCATTCGAAAGAACGCATCATGTCATATGTTATAGAAACAAAATCCTTAATGCCTGTTTGTCTTTGGCTCAGGCTAGCAGGTACCAACATACATAACATTATATCGTGCATTGCCCTACATAAGCCAAATTCTGCTATTCGATGAGGTAGTGTTGCCTACGACCCACTATGGGACGAAACAACGAAAAAAGCGGACATTCGTACTTTTTTGCGAAAATTGTATTTTTTTAAATACCATTCGATAAGACGAGGAACAATACATTCGGTTTTTTTTTTTTCAAAATAAGGTATATTTAAGGCAGAAAAAAATAAAATATGTTTTTTTGTATGGGACCCAAAATTAGGTACCCGATTTCAAGGAAACTATATAAGACTTCGTCTTCTAACCTTCAGCATATTATTTTCCTACTTAAATAGAGTACAAAATGGTAAATAGCTTAGTTATATAGGCGCCCGTTTTCTTGCTTAGTCCAGTCAAAAAGTCATCAATTATCGATATTTTTCTTAATGCCTTTTTTTGTAATATTAAATAGCTTTTCGATACTTTTATGTTATAATAATATAACAAATTACGAATTTGAGTTAAAAAAAAGGAATAATGATTATAAAAAATTATTAGTTTTTGTCATTTTCGTTCAAACAAAATGTCCAAATTTACACAAAAAAAATTATATTCATTGTTTAATACTACAAACATAACTTCTAAGAAAATAAAATAAATATTATAGTGTATTAACATAGAAAAGGTAAAGGTAAATAAATATGTATTATAATCATAATTATTATATATTCACAAAAATTCTTACACCTTTGCCTTAAAGCATATGTATTATATGCATAATAAAGTTTAAAAAAAATACAAATGAATATTACAATTGAAAATGATTATTCACTGGTTTCTTCTTATATCAATATTATTCACTAAGCTTTCCATGATATTAGTATTGGTATAAGACAATACTAGCTGATAAACAATAATCGAGGGTTGTTTTCAAGAAACTAATTTACAGGTGAAAAATATAATCCTTTTATTATAATTTAGGTAAGCTTATCCCCACTTAATCCAACACATAATCTGGGATTTAAACTCGTTAACAAGGTACAATTAGTATAAAACATTATTTAATAGTACGAGTACATAGTAGTAAATAGTAGTTTATGCAACAGTTGTATAAGAGGGGTCAAAAAAGGTGAGTGGCGTGGGTAACAATTTGAGCCGTAGGCGAAAATTGTTAAGAAAAACGCCACGAACATTTTTTTACCTACTTATACGACGTTGCATACAATACTTTTTCCACGAATACACTTACTTTTACATAAAATGCGAAATTGAAATCTTCATGGATATCGCAGTTATTTTGTCAACATAATCAACAATCATTTAAGTTTTACCTTTTAAAACACTATTTTTCAATAATACTAACATTACTAACACAAATACCGTCGTTATTTGATCAATTATTAAAGAGCTACAGAGATTAGTAAAAATACCTAAATTACTTTCAAAGTTTGCAATTCACCCCAACAAACGAACGGGAAACGTAAAAAACTACGAAGTAGGTCTGTGGTTCTTATAATTTTTTCTTTTTTAAAGTTTTTTTTTTCTAAAAACGCTGCGTTTATTTAGGTTTCTTAGGTTGGCAGTAATTTATTTTATATTAATAGCCGTGTTTGCACGCGATTCCGCGATACTATTTTGGCGCTTTTATAGAACAAGTGTTATTTTGGGGAATAGACTAGATAGACTTTTCATCGAGTGTATTATCTATGTTCTTATAAAGGTGTTAACGAATGTATAAATGACAGATAAAAGTACACGAGTAGAAAAAGATAATTATGTTCTCATTTAGCGATGATCATGGACGCATTATTAATTACATCATTAGTTAATTGTAAGTATATGAATTCAGATATACACATGTTGTTAATGAGTGAAATAATTTTACTGAATTCATTCTATTTTATTTTCTGTGATATGAAAGTTGTAGTCTGTTAATTTACACGTTTTTTGCATAAAAAACATACTTTTATGAGTAAAATAGTCAAAAAAGTCAAATTTACAGCTTATTGTTACAATTATAGCATAAAAGTATCGAAAACCGATATAATTTTACGAAATAGGCGTTAAGAAAAATTTATAAAACTTTCGATATTTGATGACTTTTAGACTGGACTATGTTAGAAAACGGGCACCTACAGAACTAATCTATTTATATTTTTGTACTATATAAAAGTAGGAAAATAATATGCTGAAGGTTAGAAAACGAAGTCTCTTATAGTTTTTTTGAAATAGGATTTTGGGTCCCATACAAAAGAAACACATTTTATTTTTTTCTGCCTTAAATATACCCTCTTTTGAATTAAATATACCAAATGTATTGTTCCTCTTCTCATTTCCTATCGAATGGTATTTAAAAAAAAACAATTTTCGCAAAAAAGTACGAATGTCCGCTTTTCGTCGTTTTGTCCCATAGTGCGCGACTTACTTTTGATCTAATAGTATTCATATTGTTTACATGTTCTATATTATTTACTCGTACTGATGTTTACAACTTACAATTGTCAATGCATTTGACCGAAATTCTATTTAAACATGACTTGCCAGAAAGTGTTTTGTTATCTTAATACATAATCTATAAAATAAACTAAAAGCAACAGGTCAAAAATACTCCTTTAACTATACAAGCAACAGCATTTCAAATTCTATTTTCAGGCATAAAAGATACAATGTCAATACGAAAAGCTTGGCCACAAATTGTTCGAGAACAATAATAGTCATTTCGTAGATTTTGTTCAGCTCGCGGTCGACAGCCCTAGCACATGCAACTATTGTTCTCCCGGATCTACGGTCGCTCTACAATTCTACATCCATCTAAACTCGACTACATTTGACTACATTTCTTTTTTTCTACGATAGAACCGTCAGCCAATCACATTGAATAATCTTAAGGCCTACAATGCCTACATTGACAGCAGTGATCTAAATTAAATGATTTTCTATAAGCAAAGTGATATATAGTAGAGTTCCAAACAACTAGGAATATAGTTTACGCAACGGACATAAATGTATTACATTTGAAATGTTATTAAATAAATGCTTCTTATTCCTTACCTAGTTATTACAATGAAAGAGTGAGTATTTTTTTAACTTAAATTAGTATATTTTATTAAATACTAGCTTTTACGAGCGACTTAAAAATAACATTCGCCATAAAAAATAATAAAACGCCTTAATAAATCATATGCTTTTTAGGGTTCCGTAGTCAACTAGAAACCCTTATAGTTTCGCCATGTCTGCCCGTCCGTCCGTCCGCGGATAATCTCAGTGACCGTTAGCACTAGAAAGCTGAAATTTGGTACTAATATGTACTTATATCAATCACGCCGACAAAGTGGTAAAATAAAAAGTGGAAAAAAATGTTTTATTAGGGTACCTCCCCTATACGTAAAGTGGGGAGTGATTTTTTTTTCATTTCAACCCTAACGTGTGATATATTGTTGGATATGTATTTAAAAATTAATAGGGGTCTACTAAAATCATTTTTTGATAATGTAAATATTTTCGGAAATAATCGCTCCAGAAGTAAAAAAAAATGTGTCCCCCCCCTCTAACTTTTAAACCATAAGTTTTAAAAATATGAAAAAAATCTCAAAAGTAGAACTTTATAAAAACTTTCTAGGAAAATTATTTTGAACTTGATAGGCTGAATAGTTTTTGAAAAAAAATTACTAAATTATTTCTGAACTAAGTTTGTAATTTAACCGTATAAGCAGGTGTTTATTGTACCTGTAATTTCTACAAAATCACAATGAAATGACGTGCTTTCAAATAAAGTAAAAACGGTGAAAATCGGTTCACGCAATAAAGAATTATTCCATAAAAATCATCTTCTATACTTTAAGCTCGCGCGCAATAGTTTACTTAATTTGCCGATAGATGTCGCTGTACGTGGAACGCTCATATCATATCCTACATGACGGTGTTATTTTAACTCGCGCCCGCAAGTGGGGACACTTACTGTGACGGACGGAAAACTACGGGACCCTACACTGAGCGTGGCCCGACACGCTCTTGGCCGGTTTTTTTTTTACTTTAACTTCCACCCCACTTAGCTGTTTAAGTGTGAGGAGGTAACAAACAGACAGACAGAGGGATACACTTTCGAATTTATAATCTTAGTAAGGATATTGGTATGGATGTAAATATTTATTTTCCGTATTATAAACATGTATCGTTTTAAAAACTATTGTTTCATTATTGAGTTAGAGTTGTACCAAGTTCAAGTTATGTCACTGTATATTGTATAATAAAATTAATAAATAACTTCCCTTTCGTTCGGCAGTCCGGTAAAAAAATACTATTGATCAAAACAATCTAAACAAGCGCAACAATAAACAAACAGAAACTGCAAACAAACAGAAATAATTGAAAAAGTACCTATATATTGTTGGAACAAACGGTTGGACTACAATAAATGAAAATACCTTTTATGTACAAACAAATTATTTGTTTGTTGGAGCCGACGTAACTCAATCTGTTACTTTTTCTGCTTCGTATAAAAAAGTTCTGGGGTAATTTTCCAAAACTGCCTTGGAAATTAGGTTTTAACGTATGAATCGTAACGTATAGACGTCTGCACGTACAATCTCCTAGGTATTTTTGTTTTCAACTAGCCAATCCATACTAATACTATCCATACTAATATACATGGGAAAGTGTATGTGTGTGTTTGTTTGTTTGTTTGTCCGTCTTTCACGGCAAAACGGGGCGACGAATTGACGTGATTTTTTAGGTGGAGATAGTTGAAGGGATGGAGAGTGACATAAGCTACTTTTTGTCTCTTTCTAACCCCCCACTTCCCTAAAATGGGGGGTGGAAGTTTGTATGGTTTGTTACCCCGAATTTAACGCGAGCGAAGCCGCGGGCAAAAGCTAGTAATATTATAAATGGGAAAGTGTATATGTGTGTTTGTTTGTTTGTCCGTCTTTCACGGCAAAACGGGGCGACGAATTGACGTGATTTTTTAAGTGGAGATAGTTGAAGGGACGAAGAGTGACATAGGCTACTTTTTGTCTCTTTCTAACCCCCCACTTCCCTAAAATGGGGGGTGGAAGTTTGTAGGGAGAATTTAACGCGAGCGAAGCCGCGGACAAAAGGTAGTACTTCAATAAAATTTCGATAGGCCTACAAATGACTACAATGGATGGACTACATGATAGGACTACAAAGGAGTAAGTAATTACCTACTAGGTAGAAATAGTTAGCATAAGTAGCGGCGGAAATATCGTCGTTGATTTTGATTTATGGTTTTGTCTTCTAGCTGAATAGGCAACAACAACACCCGTATTCTAACTCCAAAACACGTTTAGACACGATCCAACTTCAATACAGCTCCAATGCATTAATATTGGGCGGTGTACTAGCATGCACAATTTCAAAGAAAAACCGCAAATCTATGTACAGTTTAACCATTTGGCACCTTTGATTATTAAACCAACCGGATGCGAGACGCGCACTAATTTCTATCAGAAAAAGTCTGCCAATTTCGGCGCGGGGGACGAGGACACGCACACAAATACTGTTAACACTAATGCATTTTCCATTGACGTCGCTACACACGCACACGATAAAATTATCAAACACTAGCATAAAATATACTCACACAAGTATAAACACAGACACAGACAACCTGTCCGTGAACGAGATAATGTCATCTTTAAGTAAACGTACCCAGTGCGAGGAACGCGTCGATAATAATATACTTAAGTATCGATATTTGTGACGTTTTCAAGTCAAAGGTACATCATTGTCGGTTGTTAATAGAGTTAATTTCTAAATGATTTTTTTATGGTAACGCCTTATTGACAACCGATAATGATGTACCTTTGACTTGAAAATGTCACATCTTATCGTAGATTTATTTATCGTATGCCTACATGTCACTGGATATAGATAGGCATTTCTTCCCTAGGGTAGTGGGAAAGCAGATGATGAAGAAAATCCAGTGAGTGCTGCGAGGTACAGGTAGGACAGTAGAGCTGACAAGTTTGTAACTCTTTTAGCACCACCCAGGGATTACGTGTAGGGTTGTCTAAGGTGTTTCCTACGGACGCAGAGAAACATTGATCGTAGGTTAGTTATATATTTTTGTTTCTTTACCAAGTATAAGGTTTAGCTATTGATAAAATTATAATGTTAAGTTGTGATTAAATATCAAGTTTTTCTACCAGCATATTACATACAATATTAGTATTCTACGAAAGTTAGTTTGTCTATTTGTTCAGGACAAATCTTGCAAGCTGATTTAAAATAACTTTTATATTATCAATTTAATATTTTGATGTGTATTTGCTTTTAAATTTAGTGGAAAATACTACAAATTGGAAACAAATAACTATTACAATGAAACATTGAACTACAAAGAACTCTGGAACATCACGAGATTGGAACCCACGTGTTTAGATTACCGTTCCAATGTGCTTCCAATTACACTAGACGTTCCTCTATCCACCTCAGTGAATTTTTCACAATGATGAATCAGTCACTAGCGACATCGTGATGTTCCAGAGTCCTTCGCAGTTGATATTTTGATTGTAATGGGCATCTGTTTCCAATTAGTGTTTCTATTATCTCTTCTTCACTTTCTATTATAAATAAAAAGTATAACATACTGCTAATGTTAATATCGACATTTATTTTTGTGTTGTCCCATCACTAAAACCTACCTGTTAGGTACAGTGATACCAGAGTCAGAAATTAAAAGTGCCTATTTAAGGGGATAAGTGTGTATACCATACCTTACAATAAATAAAGTATAATCCATACAAAATTAAAATGTTACATAAAATGTATGGTGAAAATAAAGGAACGAATTAATTTCTAAACAGGAATATCGTTATTTCAAGCATCTACAAGTATATTTCACTTAAGGGGCGCCATACATTAGAGCAGAATTCAGTGCGGAATTCAGCACACTAGCTGAAATTTGTCTATTAAAACGGAAATTTGTTTATGGTAGCTGTATTTTTGAGAACATAGACAAATTTCAGCTATTGTGCCGTACTACAAGCACACATACGCTGAGTTTCTTACGCTGGTTCTTCTCAGTTGGGGCTCCTTTCCGAACCAGTAGTAGTTTATTGCCCTTCCCATAATACGGTTTTAAAAAGATTTGATTTCAATACAGTTGTTAAACCAGTGCAGTGTTTGTTTTATTTCATTACCGTGCGTAAAATGTGCTATAAGCTAGTTTATCCTGATAGTGTCAGTTTTTTGAGTTCCAAACCACACAGCCCTGCCCTCGGCGGTCCTCGACGACATATATAATTTAAAAAGCTATGCGTGTGAATGAGTTTTACCTTTGAAGTACTGACGTTAATCTTTTCATTTTTGTTAATGATTAAAAATAATATGTAATTTGAATAATTTAAATGTCGATTAAAATATGTTTAGAAACAATTTAATAACAACACACACACACAGACACACTGCATTTTTAACAGAGCAATGCTTTACAATTATGGCTGTATGCCGAATGGGTCTCTGCCTAACCCACGGAGTATCTTTTAAGTGTATTGCCTAACCTGTCATAACAATGACATTGAATGACATAATGGCGGACGTATTTCTGCCGCACTGGACTCGATTACTCTTGTTTGCAATATTTCACTTACATCCCTCGATGTAATCGTGTTCATAATTGCATACCCAATTTATGAATTAATTCATTGATAAATTAGGTATGCAATTATGAACCCGATGGTACAACGTACTATAAAGGGTCAAGTTTAAAAATTACCCTAAAGCAGATGTAGTACCATTAAGTGGCAACACTTTTTGATTGACAATATTTTTTAGTTTTTTGCTAATTTCGTGCACTATTTGATGATATTTAGACGTAATTATACTTACAGATGAAAAGAAACGTTATCCTTATGTAAACTAGATAATTCAGATCTTTTCTTACATGAAAACAGGCAGCAATTCGGCATTTTTACCTCAGATCGTTCCGGGCTGACTGACATTCATTGAATGGCGTTTGACGCGCGACAACTAGTTTTATATAACCGCTACGACCCGTGGTCTTGTACTTTTGGCAGAGGGGGACGCCTGACAATTACCACTCCATTGGTTTATTTCTCTGAGTTTGGCACACGCATACAAGAGTTCAAAACAAATTTGTTGACCCGCAATTCTATTAGGAGGGGAGTGCTGAACCTTTTTATTTGTATAAGAGCTTTTCAAGACGATTCTAAAAATATACCACATCAATACATTTTTGCCATTTTTTAAATTATAACAAAAATAATTTTCAAAACATACCAAGTTTGGGCTCCCCCAGATACGATTTGTCTGATTTTTTTGTACCATATACCACAAACGATACGTTATATCCTCATATGTAACCCCAAGAAAGCAATTTTGAAAAAAAATATCATTTAGTGTTTTTTTCTGCCATACAGTTCCAAAACTCTCGAGCAATATTGTACTGAAAAGAACTGTGACACTTTGCAATATTGAAAAATTATAAAAAAAAATATTAAGGAAATTATTTTTAAAATTGCTTTCTTGGGGTTAGATATGAGAATATCATTCGTGGTATATTGTACAAAAATTGTTTTTATTTTAATTTAAAAAAAATGGCAAAAATGTAACGATGTGGTATATTTTTAGAATTATCCTGAAAATCCATTTCAAATGATACTACACGCGATAGGTTTAAATTTTTTTTTTGTCATACAAAAAAAGACTCAGCACTCCCCTCCTACGGGATTTTTTTTAAGAACTGTGGATCAGATATTTTGTTTTGACCTCTAGTATACGTGTGCCAAACGGCTAAACTGTACATCGATTTGCGGTTTTTCTTTGAAATTGTGCTCGTGCACCGCCCACTATTTAATGCATTGGAGTTGTATTGAAGTACACCGTCCACTATAAGTACCTACTATAACTACGCAACGCATTCCGATGCAACTCCAATACATCTTAAATATTGGTTGTTTATTTATTGTATGTTGGAGTTATGTTTGAAATATTTTGTGTTTTTAAAGTAATATTTGTGTATTTCAAAATTGGAATACGGCACCAGGCAAAAGTTGAAGATACGTGTGTAAGTTATAACAATAATATAGATATTCAGGAGCCCAGTCCCAAATTGCATAGATAAATAACTTAAGATTGTGCTTAACAAAGATTGTTTATAGAGCAAGTTAATGTTAGTTGATTATACTCTGAGGTGAGAATGTATAGGAACTTGCTTAATTAGTCGTAGTTTGAACATTCAATGTGATTAGTGGAGTTACAATGAGTCCTTTGAATATAATGGAAAATAATGCTAATGGAACATATTTCAACACATATTGCATCTTCGACATTTATAAAATAAATAATATTATGCGACAATCTTGCACAAATCGGCCTAGTCCTACAGTAAGCTCAATTAAGGCTTGGGTTGTGGGGAAAATAAACTAGAGTAGGTAGTCTTCTCCATGTTCTACGGAAACCGCACTATATTCTAGAGATTTACAAAATAAATATGTTAGTAATAGAACGTTTAATTTAGTTACGACGAAAGTAATAACTTTTATAATGTCACAATTATTAAACGAGATATGTAAGGTAAAAATAGCATTATAAATAAACCTGTTACGGAACACAGAACAAATAAAGTTTGAGAGAGAAGACACGCTACGCTAAATCTATTTAAACATTGTGTTCTGGAGTAGAGGCCGGGGCTATTCAAACATTCGGAGCTAGGTTGCCTCGGGCGGCACAAGGCGACGACACGAGCAAACTTATGAAATAGGTGAACAACAGAAACAAGTTTACGGTCAGGCATGTTCCCGCAGACCTAAATGGAATAAATCTAAACACGAATAACTTTACTACAATAAAATTTAGAGAAAATAAACGTTTTTTTTTATACCACGACGCTGGCAAACAAGCATACGGCCCAGTTAGCAGCTACCGTAGCCTATGGACGCCTGCAACTCCAGAGATGTCACATGCGCGTTGCCGACCCTTTACAAAAACGAGGATTCATTGTGTTGACGACTAAAGGAACGAGAGGGTCCCACGTCGTCAACACACCTCTCTTTGGCTCTTTGTCAACCTAAAAAAAATAAACATATAGGCTTCAAGCCTAAGGGAACCGAAAGGGGTCGGGCTCAGAGAAATAAACCAATGGAGTGGTAATTGTCAGGCGTCCCCCTCTGCCAAAAGTACAAGACCACTGGTCGTAGCGGTTATATAAAACTAGTTGTCGCGCGTTAAACGCCATTCAATGAATGTCAGTCAGCCCGGAACGAACTGAGGTAAAAATGCCGAATTGCTACGTGTTTTCATGTAAGAAAAGATCTGAATTATCTAGTTTACATAAGGATAACGTTTCTTTTCATCTGTAAGTATAATTACGTCTAAATATCATCAAATAGTGCACGAAATTAGCAAAAAACTAAAAAATATTGTCAATCAAAACGTGTTGCCACTTAATGGTACCTACATCTGCTTTAGGGTAATTTTTAAATTTGACTCTTCATAGTCCATTGTACCATCGGGTTCATAATTGCATACTTACCCAATTTATCAATGAATTCATTCATAAATTGGGTATGCAATTATGAACACGATTACATCGAGGTAAGTGAAATATTGCAAACAAGAGTAATCGACTCCAGTGCGGCAGAAATACGTCCGCCATTATGCCATTCATTGTCATTGTTATGACAGGTTAGGCAATACACTTAAAAGATACTCCGTGGGTTAGGCAGAGACCCATTCGGCATACAGCCATAATTGTAAAGCATTGCTCTGTTAAAAAAGCAGTGTGTCTCTGTGTGTGTGTTGTTATTAAATTGTTTCTAAACATATTTTATTCGACTTTTAAATTATTAAAATTACATATTATTTTTAATAATTAAGAAAAATTAAAAGATTAATGTCAGTACTTCAAAGGTAAAACTTATTCACACGCATAGCTTTTTAAATTATATGTCGTCGAAGACTGCCGAGGGCAGGGCTGTAAGGTGGTTTGGAACTCAAAAAACTGACACTATCAGGATAAACTAGCCTATAGCACATTACGCACGGACGCACGGTAATGAAATAAAACATAAACACTGGTTTAACAACTGTATTGAAATCAAATCTTTTTAAAACCGTATTATGGGAAGGGCAATAAACTACTGCTGGTTCGGAAAGGAGCCCCAACTGAGAAGAACCAGCGTAAGAAACTCGGCGTATGTGTGCTTGTAGTACGGCACAATAGCTGAAATTTGTCTATGGTCTCAAAAATACAGCTACCATAAACAAATTTCCGTTTTAATAGACAAATTTAAGCTAGTGTGCTGAATTCCGCACTGAATTCCGCTCTAATGTGTGGCGCCCCTAAAGTGAAATATACTTGTAGATGCTTGAAATAACGATATTCCTGTTTAGAAATTAATTCGTTCCTTTATTTTCACCATACATTTTATGTAGCATTTTAATTTTGTATGGATTATACTTATTATAAGGTACGGTATACACACTTATTCCCTTTAAATAGGCACTTTTAATTTCTGACTCTGGTATCAATGTACCTAACAGGTAAGTTTTAGTGATCGGACAGCACAAAAATAAATGTCGATATTAACATTAGCAGTATGTTATACTTTTTATTTATAATAGAAAATGAAGAAGAGATAATAGAAATAGAAACACAAATTGGAAACAGATGCCCATTACAATCAAAATGTCAACTGCGAAGGACTCTGGAACATCACGATGTCACTAGTGACTGATTCATCATTGTTCATTACAGTGAAAAATTCACTGAGGTGGATAGAGGAACGTCTAGTGTAATTGGAAGCACATTGGAACGGTAATCTAAACACGTGGGTTCGAATCCCGTGATGGTGAACGGTAATCTGAACAAGAATATATAACTAACCTACGATCAATGTTTGCATCAGCAACTAACTTCCTTCCTGAATAGAAATGACCTCCTAAACCCATTTCAATCTGGTTTTCGTCCGGGCCATAGTACTACCTCGGCTCTTGTCAAGGTTACCGATGACATCGGTTTGGGTATGAATGACCAGAAGCTTACAGTTCTTGCACTTCTAGATTTCAGTAATGCCTTTAACACGGTCGATTTTGACATTTTACTCGCGTTCTTACAGTCTCTTAACATATCGGCTGCAGCGATTGACTGGTTCCGCAGCTATTTGGTTGGTCGTCGGCAAAGAATTAAACTAGATTCTTCGTGTTCTTCCTGGTGCAGCACATCAGCTGGTGTTCCACAGGGTGGTGTGCTGTCTCCTCTTTTATTTTCTATCTTCATTAATTCCATAACTCTTGATCTCTCCTCTTCGTATCACCTCTATGCCGACGACCTTCAAATATATTCGCAGGGTATGCATAGCGATCTCAATTCAGTTATAGAAGCCACGAATCTTGATCTGCTCCGCATATCAAATTGGAGTCAAAATTACGGTTTAACCCCTTACCGCATGAATTATTAAAGGTTTGAATAAAAAAATATTTTTTTGCAAAATATAACTTTATTGGATATATATAACACTTTGACATAGTTATTGATTTTTTTAATTCATTAATAAAGAAACAACAAGGCAACGCCATATATGGCTTCATATGCATTATAGTGAATTCACTGGTTAATCATATTTGGCTTCGTATGCAGCTAGGTTTAATCGTATCGTGTTAACTATATTTTGTGAAAATCGGTAAAACAGTTACGTTTATCGTTAAAACATAAATATACCAAGCATTTCTCGCACTTTGTGAAAGAACGGTACTTCCCACAATATTTACGCAACAGGCGGGTGTTTTTCGTCCAAATAGGAAAATGGTCAATATTATCGCATCTAACAGCATTGAGGGGTAGATCTTGAGATCTCATTGGAGTCTTGCGAAACTTTTTGGTCGAAACAGGAGACGCGGGTAGGCTGGAGGGAGTACCTAGACGACTTGATGTGGGTGTTGCGTTAATGCCGGCTGGTCTGCCTCTTTTTCTTGCACTAGGTTGACCTACTTTCAGAAAATGCTCTGCAACAGCAAGTTTGAAATAAAACAATGCCATATACTGATCTTCATTGATTATATAAATATAATATATAATATAAATATTATAGGACAATCTTACACAAATCGACCCAGGCCTACAGTAAGCTCAATAAGGCTTGTGTTATAGGTACTAGACGACGTTATATATAATAGATAAATACTTAAATACATAGAAAACATCCATAACTCAGGAACAAATATCTGTGATAACCACACAAATAAATGCCCTGACCAGGATTCGAACCCGGGACCTCCTGCTTCGTAGGCAGGGTCACTACCGACTAGGCTAGGAGGCCGTTAAATTTCGACGACCGATTCGACGCCATAACAACCATATTACGCCATATTAACAATACACATATCAACCATATGAAAAAAAATCCGTTTGTAACATTCGATATCGTAGATGAATCCGGTAATATCCAAGCATTGAATCTAATAGGTCGATACCTCCCGTGTGTTGGTTGTAAACATAACTGCTTGAGGAGAAGTTATATCTTGGTATTCCTTTTACTGTCGAACATAACGTTCTTTTTTTGTTGTCGGTTCGCTTCCCACATACGCCGATAGCATATTCTCTGTCTTTTATTGTCAAACCATGAAACTAAGCTTAACTTCACAGCATCCATTATTGCCGTCTTTTCCTCCATGCTTCCACGTCCTCGTTTTTTCATCTCTTTTTCAGGAGGTATATTTGAGTTTGGCACACGGTTAAGCCATACAGTACCAAAAGGAAACAAACCATTTTTAAATAGATATACTTGAAGTTTTGGACTGTTAAACCAATTGTCAAAACATACCTTATAATTGAGATGTTGAGGAACCGTTGAGGTAAGTCGAGTAACCACATTTGAACTGACGCCAAAGTCAGGTGCATCAGCAGGATATGAATTACTTTGGACACCAGCAAAGATATCAAAGTCATAGCTGAAGCCTGATACTCCGCTTAAAACTTGGTTCTTGTAACCCCACTTATGTGGTTTCGCTGGATTGTATTGCTTTAACTCATGACGACACTTTGTAGGGATAATTTGCTCATCTACTGCTAATAAATTACACCTTAATGCATAGGAAGCCAAATATGACAGGACATGTTGCATGACTCGAATGCATACGAAGCCAAATTTGGCCTTTACAAGAACAAGGTCAAAACTATTACAAAAACAACGTATATCGCAAAATCCATATATCACCTGTATTAATGAATGATTAAACTATGTATTTATATTTTTTTGGTGTCATTACTTACCTTTGCATCGTTGTTATGTAGCTGGAAAGTTTATCTATTTACTCCGCACTGCACTGAACGAGCATCTGTCACTTACCCACAACATTATTGCAATAAATTGACTACCCACCGAAATAAAAAAAACACGTTTCGATTCACGAAAACTAGCTTTTTAAAAATAGTATTGTAGTTTCGATATTTAATTAAATTTAATATCTTTAAAAAAAAATCTAAATTTGGTGAACAAATATGGCTTGGTATGCGGTAAGGGGTTAAAAGTAAACCCCCTAAAGTCACAGGTAATTGTGATGGGTAGCGCTAAACAAATCTCCAAAATTGACTTTCTCAGGCTCCCTCCGATAGTCTTCGATGGTATCCAAATTCCTTTTTCCAACCAAGTGAAAAATCTTGGCGTAATCATGGATCGTTGTCTATCATGGGTGCCTCAGGTGAGTGAAGTGAGCAGGAAGATGTTTGCTGCCATAGGGTCTCTCAGACGGCTCCGGAATTTCCTGCCAAATGCTACTAAAATTGCGCTTGCTCAGTCGTTACTTCTCCCCATTCTTGATTATGCAGATATCTCCTATTTAGACCTAACCGAGGAGCAACTTAATAAGCTTGAGCGTATTCAAAATGCCTGCATTCGGTTCATTTTCGGATTACGCAAATTCGACCATGTTTCTAGTTTTCGTTCTCAACTCAAATGGCTCCCTATCCGTCACCGCCGTAACTCTCACATACTTTCTTTACTCTTTTCTATACTTTTTAACCCTGCAACTCCCCGCTACCTCAAAGAGCGTTTCTCTTATCTTAATTCTATTAGATCCTCTCAAAAATTGCTCCTAAAAGTGCCATCTTCATCTTCCAACTTTTATAATTGCTCATTTACGTTCCAGGCCGTTCGTTTGTGGAATTCTCTCCCTCTCAACATAAAACGCGCGCAATCTATTGGTAGCTTTAAATCGCAACTTAAGGAATACTATTTATCTCTTCCTTAGGTTTTTAAGTTGACACTGTTGTTTCTTACTGTGTGTATTATATATGTATATATGTACGTATATGTATGTTTATTTTGTATTTATTTAAGTATGTATATTCATATGAATGTGCTGTGTTATCTATTTCGTCTCTTTTGTTTCTATGCACCACCTACTGCTTATTGTTTTTCTCTAGTCTCCACTACCCAAAGGTTGTCTGGAAGAAATCGCTCATTAGCGATAAGACCGCCTGTTGTTACCTCTACCTAAATTTATCTAATTGTAAAATTTGTGCTTGTAACTGTATGAGGTGTGCAATAAAGAGTATTTATTATTATTATTAATGTTTCTCTGCCTCCGTAGGTAACACCTTAGACAACCCTACACGTAATCCCTGGGTGGTGCTAAAAGAGTTACAAACTTGGCAGCTCTACTGTCCTACCTGTACCTCGCAGCACTCACTGGATTTTCTTCATCATCTGCTTTCCCACTACCCTAGGGAAGAAATGCCTATCTATATCCAGTGACATGTAGGCATACGATAAATAAATCTACGATAAGATGTGACATTTTCAAGTCAAAGGTACATCATTATCGGTTGTCAATAAGGCGTTACCATAAAAAAATCATTTAGAAATTAACTCTATTAACAACCGACAATGATGTACCTTTGACTTGAAAACGTCACAAATATCGATACTTAAGTATATTATTATCGACGCGTTCCTCGCACTGGGTACGTTTACTTAAAGATGACATTATCTCGTTCACGGACAGGTTGTCTGTGTCTGTGTTTATACTTGTGTGAGTATATTTTATGCTAGTGTTTGATAATTTTATCGTGTGCGTGTGTAGCGACGTCAATGGAAAATGCATTAGTGTTAACAGTATTTGTGTGCGTTTCCTCGCCCCCGCACCGAAATTGGCAGACTTTTTCTGATAGAAATTAGTGCGCGTCTCGCATCCGGTTGGTTTAATTATCAAAGGGGTCGGGAGTGTTGCCGTATTTGCAGTTAATGCATGTTTTTTAAAAAAAACACCATCATCCTACCTCTGCCGCCGTTGCTACACAATTATATGTCTATGTAGAAAGTTTATTAGTGTTTTTTTCCTTCATGTTTGACTGTTTCCTGGGAAAATTAATACTTAAAGAAAAATAAGAGGATTCAGTCTATACATAACATGCTTATGTTACATTATAACCCTTTATTAGAAAACCCTTAATGTCAGTTAGATGCCCAGTAATAGTAGATGGTGCCCATAAAGTCCAGGAAAGCAATAAATTGGAAAGTATCCATTTATTTTTATGCAGCCTTCTACGTCTCTAGCCTTACGTTTTATTCGTGTTCCCGATATCCATAACAATCTATCAACAAATGAAACGAGCTGGAACCTGTATTTGTTGACCAGTTATTCCATTCATATTTAACTAATTTATAATTGCATCCCGTTTGGACCTAAAGTATATAGCTACTTGTTAAGTTAGTTTAGTTAAGGGTAGAAAGAGAGTTTCCAAAGTCTGCACTTCAATAATCCGGACCCAATTAGCCAGCATTGTTAAGCAACGTGACGGTCTCTTAGCTGTAGTAATACAGCCTGCGAAGCAGAAGGTCCCGGGCTCGAATCCTGGTCATGGCATTTATTTGTTTTTCACGGATTGTTCCTGAGTTATAGACGATTTTCATGTATTTAATTAAGTATATATTTATATGTATATTCGCCTAGTACCTACAATACAGCCTTATTGAGCTTACTGTGGGACTAGGTCGATTTGTATAAGATTTCCCTTTATTTAAGCATTAGGTATTTCATGCGTCGGACAAATGAGGGGAATCCTTTATAATAGACTAAATAGCCTGTCCATCTGAATCTCTGTTCTCTTTTTTATAAATAAAGCGATACTACTTACGTAGAATTCTTGGGGCAACAAAGAATTCCTTTTTAGTCGGAAATTGGGTACAAAATGACTAAAATCACTCTCTGCTACGAATGGCACGGCCGACTTAATGTATAATTCATGTTTCTCGCTCCAAACGTCCGTTTTTGGCCGAAAAGGGACTTAAATTGACCGTGAATCGACACTCATCCTGCTTTCATTTGCAATATTGAAACCTGATTAATTATAGGGAAACAGCTTTTGTTTTTGTTGTTAGTTAAGATGAATTGAGATTAATTTATCTGACCTCCTATTTCCTAATTCTAATGGACGCTTTGTTCCTCTTGTTTTGACCTAAAGCCGATATGTTTGTTTATTAAATACCCATCTCGTGTGTTCCACGGTCTAAGCCCCTAACGACATAAACCAGCCAAAGTAAGCCAGTAAATCAGTATAAAACAGCCTACGTTTTTATTTATATATACAGCTAAGAATATAATGTGAAACCTTTAGAACGGTAACTTTCGTGATAGATACTAACACTATAAAAGTTGACGGTTTCACTGACGTTTATTTAATAACTACGCGCTACATGTCTCGCAGAGCGTTTCTCCATCTTCTATCTGCTTAGTCACTAAGAGTGTACTAAGCTCATCTAGCACTATATTCTATTGAATCTAGATTAGTGGTAGTTTTATTACCACAGTAGCCAAACTAAATTCATATTAGCTTTAAACAAATAACAACAAAAGGCCAAATGCCAAATAGTTGGAAGGACAGCAGCTGAGTGCAGCAGCTGCCGGTGGCGTATTAGCGAAGTTGTTCGGTTACGAACCCCTAACCCGCGTTTAATGACATTCGTAATGGCTGCCTACTACACTACAAAAGAGTTTTGGGAGTTCATATTGGCCGGGAGAGCTAAAGTTCATATAATGTCGGTATTGTGTCCTCTCCGAAAGAGGACAAATCAGATGAGCCTAAATAAATACAAAAGAGCTTATTACTGTAATATATATCCTTGCATTAAAGGCTTTTCCATGTGTAGACAAATTGAGTGTTTCCATCGCATTTGTTTAGTTGATTGTAGGTTCAAAGAATAGTGTGACAACAAACTAACGTACCCTACCCGTAATACATGGAGGAGCTATTATATTCATTTTTGTTTCAATATAGTCTATTTTTGCTGTTTTAATGAAATGGGTGTACGTTCATTGTACGTTTTTGACCAAACTTAAATACTTTTTGTGGAGAGTTTTGACTGGTAACATTCTGTTATTTTATACAATAAGATCATATAAAACGATATGACAGCTTAATTCTCACCTAGGTTTGCTGCGAAATAACGCGGGACGCGGGACCCATGTGGGCTGCAGCACTAAAGTTGTCCCGTCTAATCCATATTAAATATTCCACAAGGCTCTCGTTATTACGGTATTAATTATTACTACGCAAGCTTTATGCCTGGCCTCTTCGTTATATGGTTGAGTGGGTTTTTGTAGTTAAACGTTGCTATGAATGGGTTGTGCGACGCCGTCGATTTAAGCCACTAGGTACCAACTACGGAGTTGGTACCAGGCCAATATAGTAATAATGCAGTTTATATAGCTTAATAAATAATACAATTTAGGAAATATTTGTAATTTTCATATAACTTAAAACTTGAGCAAAATTAGGGTCTACCTATAAGTAAGGATGCTTGCCAAAGGATTAATGCTGTAAAGGTATTTCCATTATGTCACTGGGAGATAATCCCTGGCTTAAGCTGACTCTGTACTCTTTTGTACTTGAAAAGATAGATCTTAAGCAGTGGCTTTTCGGGTCTTTCGGCGTTCTGTATTACCGTGTCTTGCAACAGATCCGATTAATCGCAAATTTCATGGCAATTTCGAAATATACTGCGATTAATCCGAGGCCCTAGCCCAGGTTTTTTCACTCATTTGTGCCACATTTTATGTATATACGTATATAATAAATCTTATCATATAAGAATACATATTTAAGATTGTTAAGAACTGTACGGACCATAGCGATTCTTTCGCTTACACCAATTTACTTCCTCTTTGGTAGGCTCTGCAATGCAATATATATTTACAATTTATTTCTATATTGTTACAGAAAATACATTCACCGTGATAGTTGAGAAGGACGGCCGAGGCTTAGGCATGTCAGTATGCGGCGGTGGAGGCCTGGTGCGGATCAGGCGGTTATATCCGCCGCAGCCAGCATGGAAGACTGGCAAGCTGGCTCCTAAAGATCTCCTCCTCGCGGCCAATGGCGTGCCGCTCGCTGGGCTAAGCACTTATGTAAGTTTATCTTAGAAAGATGGCCGCGAAGGGGTTTGATAGTATGATGAAGACCAGGGGTTCTTCACCGGTGATCCGCGGACCACTAGTGGTCCCTGGAAGCATTTATTATGGTCCACCCTTTTGTTATCTTTATTTAAGCGTATTTGGGTAAATAACATTAATAAATAGCAATAGTTCATCGTCAAGCGTGTTAAGCGCGTCAAGCGAAATTATTGCGGTGTTAACCAAATGGTTAACACCGCAATAATTTCGCAAATCAATGAAAAATTACTCATTGTCTATCATAATAATAAAAAAATCGGAATTATCAGCGATTGTTTTTTCATTCAAAATTACCAAATTACACCTTAATCAATCACAGATTTCTGCTTTCGGGTAGTGACCGTGGCGTACGAGTATAGTATACTTTACGTAGGTACTTACTCGTTTTTTACAGACCTCATTTTCCACTTTAATAATCATAATTTTTTGATCAAACTGCCATACTTGCACAAACTCTACGTGAGTTACTATGATTTGATATTACACTTTTGTTGAAAACTGTTTCATTTTGAAGGTTAATTGTTAGGCAGTTCCTAATCAAAATCAAAATGTTCGTCCCCGCAAATAAGACTAAAAATATGTAATTTTATGAAGGTCTGATTCAGAAGTTCATTTTATAATTAAATCTTTCTAATACCAATAGCGGAAATAGAAGGGAGGGAACGAATCGGAACCAACGGGTCCGTATTAAACGTATTTACTTTAATATTAATATTTAATCTGAGCTCCAAATTTCTGTATTTATCGCAGATTTTATCATGAAATTCTTAAATTATTGTATTTATTTCACAGTAAAATAACGTGTTATATATAGTGTAGCGTGTTAATATATTTAAAATTTTAATGATAATGGAAGTCTCCTTGATATCGGTTCAGATAATGTTTATATTATGTACCTAGTACGTAATATCAGTAAGTTGGCCTTTGTTCGACATATAAAACTTATCTACTTTATATACTCGTACTCACGATTTAATTATTTCTACGTATGTAGGTACTATCAACATCTAACATTTATTTTCCCTGGCACTTGATTTGGTAAGACTTTGCCTGAACTTCTTCCTCTCCTGAACGTCTTCTGAATGATGATCGTCTAAAAATAAACATATCTTTAATATCAACTGTAGGTACGTCCGTAACATTATATATCAAGATATTCTATTCAACTTTGAAACATAAGCTAAGTTGTAGTAAATACCTACTTTTAACTTCCGTTATTTATTCCTTTTTTTTTGTATACTCAGGGTGGATTATCTAAGTGCATGGTTCAGTTAGGACTGCTACCCACCAGCAGAATACCAGATTTCGTGATGCCACGTAAAAATAGTCTTAGATGACATTCAATAACTTTCCAATTAACGATGATTGACATTCACAGATTTTGGTAAAAAAACGCACAGTTGGTAAAAAATTAAGAACAAAAAATGAAATTATTTTGTTAGCAAGTTGAAATCATCTTATAACTAATCATTCATAATACATTTATCAAAAGATTATAAACAAAAAATACAAATTAATTAACTAAAACCCGTTCTGCGTCATGCCCGGTCCAAAAGTCCCCATCACTCGCGGCGTTCCCGCATTGTATTGCGATGGAGAACTGTTGGACGAATTAATTCTTTAAGTAAATAATTCTTTTGTATCGATCCCGTTTCTAAACAGGGATCCTACAGACCCACCGAGGTTAGAAGTGTTAGAACACTAGAAAATTATGCTCATTAAACAAATAACAATACAACGTTTCAAAAATTTGTGAACTGCCTAAATTGATATTATTTTTATTTATCGTATGGCTACATGTCACTGGGTATAGATAGGCATTTCTTTCCTGGGATAGTAGTAGTGGGAAAGTAGATGATAAAGAAAATCCATTGAGTGCTGCGAGGTCCAGATGGGACAGTGCAGCTGCCAAGTTTGTTACTCTTTTAGCACCACCCAGGGATCACGTGTAGGGTTGTCTAAGGTGTTTCCTACGGACGCAGAGTAACTTTGATCCCCAACAAATTGATATTAAAATCTCGGTACACCACAAAGTTTTATGAAATGGAGACCTGTCTCCCTTCCTCCCCTGGGTTTAATTAAACCTCCATGCCGATAATCCAAGCCGGATGTTAGCGCGGAAATCCACTAGAAATGAACCGTGCGCTGCGCAACGACTGTATGCAGAGATCGTGCGCAACTAATAGACGGAGAGCTGGCCACGGCAGGAATGACACAATAATGAGAGCAACGAAATTGATATAGTTAGACTGCTATACTATTGTTATTACCTAATCTGGCAATCTGGCAGCTTTAAGCCGGGGGGTTCAAGAGTAGCAGACCAGTAAAGTTGTTTATAAATCTAGGGAACGACGCAATACTGAGAGTTCTTGCTTTAGTACGATATCGAGGCATTTGATGTATGTAATTGGAATATAACGTGGAAGCTGTCGCAGTGGGGGGGAAAAGAGGCAGGTTGAAGTGAAATGCATTTATACCGGACGCCTGCAGTTTATTTTAATCTGATCTGTGAAAACTGTTTGTAATTAATCAGGCGCTCGAATAAAACTTATTAGTTGACAGTTTTCGATGCCAATACGATATTACCGATAGTTATTTCTAAATAGGAAATCGACTTTAACAGCCACGATTCTCGGTTTAAATTGTTATGAAAAAATATGTGACATATTAGGTTTTGTTCTGATAATGAACTTAGCTTACAAAGCCACATCATAATACAGCTACTCGTTACTAGATTGCGCTTATATCTACTAAACATAGACAGAATATTACATTTGAATTCCAACTGCTGACCCAGCACGGGTGAGCAGTATATAATAAACCAATATAAGTGTGCCGCATTGCTACGAATCTCGCGGTCATGTTACACTGGCAGTTAGAGAAATTCGCTCGCCAAGGGGCGCACAACCATTAGGAAATTACAGATATATGGCTGCCTAATTTGTCGATAAAAATATTAACCCTTAGCCATACCTGGCAATATTTTGATCATTAATACTTAGAGAATTCAACCAACCGGAGTCGCCATTGACAGGCGTTCTCTTCTGCCGAAAACATATGACCAGTGGTCATACACATGTATGGACTGACGTTTATCTGACGTATCATCCCGTCTGGGTTGAAATCTCTAAGTTGAATACCGATTCTGATAGCCATCAGCATTAAAATAAAAGTTCTTATTTTATTATTATATTCTCTTTATTTATTACAATATCAATATAAAAGTAATGTTGGAAATGTCATTGTGATAGTTGCCTTCCCCATTCATTTTAATAACATTAAGTAAGATTTAAACAAGGGTGTACATCTGAACGAAGTGACAGCTACGGAGTGACAGTTTCGGGGTTGTTAAAATCTCCTTTGTTTATTTGCTGCATGACCACAGGTAAGATAAAATATTTATGTAGTTTATGGTAGTAGTTTCGTTCTAAAATAACGGTTAGATTGGGAAAATTAACTAATAAATCTTACATTAATGTATTTTTGTATTAAAATTACTGATGTATCAGGTAGATTAGGGCAGGTCCAGCAATCGAACTAATCGCGTACTTGTCAACCCTAGATAATCGACAGGAAAAATTGTATGTAGACGTCATGTGCCACCGTTCATATGTCAAAGTTCTGTCAAACACTGATTTTGTAGGGAAGATTGAAGAGGAATGGCATGAAACCTTTTCGGAATGAAGATTAACACGATAAATGTCAAAGTCAAAGTCAAATAGTTTATCTGGCCTCGGACACCGGAGGGTTTGGTCACTTTTTCTGAAGTATATGACATCTATTTTCAAGACATGAGACATTTTATTTTTGTAAACCTAAAAATGGGTTAAGTTTTCACATGAGCATTGTTTAACTTTACTCGTTTTAATATTTTATGTCGATGCTTATCCTTGCCTATTAATCATGAACTTGTATCGATATAAATATCGACTTTGCGCAGCATTTGAGTAGCGAGTATTTGAAGTGACAGAATGATAGAAAGTTCTAGATAAATAATAATTTACCTGGTGGTACTACCAATGAGCAACATAGATTACCTCACTAAGATCCCGCACTTTAGCGTTTATGAAGGCTTGCAGTCGTTATCTACAATTTGTAAATGCAGTTATGTCCCTTTAAAGAAATTAAAGAATGTTTCCTTTCAGGGAATTGAGCTATCTCAACGTTTTAAGGTAGTTTTCCTCCAGGGCCCGACTTATCTTTCCACCCTGTATATGCTGTTTTGTTTATTAAATATTGAGCCGCCTGTCGCACCAGTGGATTGTAGGTTATGACAATATTTGAAACTACAAAACCTAACGCGTACTCAATGAACTCGATTCATTTCTCATTTTATAAGAAAGATTGGCGCCATTCGTATGCGGGAACATTCATACTTTGGCCATATCTCGATTATAAAAACACGCTGACACTTATTTTTGTACTTATAGAAGATTCCTTCTCATACGTTTAAAATACTCTCGAATAATGGTAACATTAACACTGTTGGTTTCCTTGAAAAGAGAGTTTTTGTGTTTTTGATAACTGCGGACTCTGCATAGGTTTAAAAACTTCCTGCCTGTGAGTACCAAGAAGCTGCTTGTGCAGGCTTTAATTTTTCCTATTATAGACTAAGCTGATGTGTGCACTACCAACATTTCCCAGGCTTCCCTAAACAGACTCGATCGTATATGAAATAATGCCAAACGCTTTATTTTCGGCTTGCGTAAATTCGATCACGTCTCAGGTTATCGTTACCAACTCCAATGGCTAGGCAGCCATGCCAGCCACGTGCAGGCGCACGTCAACGCAGGACTCTTAGAATTCTCTGTAAGTACTCTCTTCTCTATTTTGTTTGATCTCTCTGTTCCAGACTACCTTAAGTCCAAATTCAGTTTTGTCAACCCCCGTCCCGGGTGTGAACTTCGCTCCTCCCAGTCTCTTAAGCTTCTAGTACATCCTCCCCATAGCGGTTATCTCTCTTCTTCTTTTACAATCCAGACTATTTGTCTCTGGAATGCACTTCCCCTGACAATAAGACAAGCCCCAAGCAAGTTCGTTTTCAAACGCTTGCTTCACAAGCACCTGCTGGATCATGACCAGCGTGAATGAGTTTTTTCCCCTTTGCGCGTATGCATTATAATATATACGTATGTTTATTAGTATGTATATATATTGGTATTTGTGAAGTTTATGTAGCATATATCGAAGTATATTTAAGTAGGTACAAATAAGTTATAGGATAAATGAGCAAGTTTTCTCTTACAGCACCCACTTTAGCGAATTTCTGTTTGGCCCTATGGTTGACTGGTAGAGAATGCCTTGAGGCATTAAGTCCGCCATTTGTACTTATTTTACTTTGCAATGGAGTTTAAATAAATAACTAAAATTCTTGGGTGCATATTTAGATGCACCTATCTGTAGTAATGTTTGTTACAATTGCAGAGTTATTTTGCATTGTTTATGACCAATTAAAACAATATAAAATGTACATTATTTTTGGGATACTTATCCCAAACCTAATGTACCATCGGGTTCATAATTGCATACCCAATTTATACGTAAACGTACAGTACGTACAGTAAACGTGATGCTACAAAAAAAACGTATAACATCCTAGTAACTATTTTTATGAGTATTTTTTTAGTATTAACTCAATTCCGGAAAATATTATAGGGCAGATGCCCCGGTTGTGGCCACTGTGCCGGTTTTGGCCATTTTCAAAATTACTAAGGCATAGACAAATTTACAAGTCTATGGTTTATAGAGTTGATATAAGAGTAAATTATGGCAGCACAGATGGCCCTGACATCTGTCATGTATCAGTTGTCAGCGTAGCACTATCTATGTGGCTGCTAAAGTATTTAATAAGTTACCCGTAGAAATTAAATCACTCAATTACTTAAAATTTCTGACAGCACTTAAAAACATGTTATGGACTTATGCCCCTACAGCTTAAGTGAATATTATAATACTGGTCACTGTTAGTTAATAAGTATGTATATATTATAAAATGTTAGTTCATAAGTACATAAATATGTAGCTACACCCACTGGATAAAATTGTATTGATACTATCTGTATTGCTTAACATCATTATGTACACATACAATTTATGGCTAAATAAAAAAATAAAATAAAAATAAAATACCATGGAAAAAAATGGCCAAAAGTGACTCTTGGGCTTTTTTTTAATATTTCTCAAAAGAAAAAAAGATCAGAATCTTAACAGCGGAAGTTCATATAAATATAGTCATACATATTTTATTGAATTTAAACTTTCGTGAGACATAGTAACACTGTATAAGTTTCAAACGGCTGTACTTACTTGTGTTTAGTCACTACACAATATTATCAAAGACTCATTAAATAAATATTTTCATCATTCCTTATTGATACAAAATTACAGACGTCTGAATAAACAAACTCTCCTTAAAGTGGCACAAACCGGGGCATTTGCCCTAATATTTTTAGATGATCGTTTTCAGAAAAAATATTAGCCGTTTTAAAAATTGTTTTCCTAGTACCTGTACTCAATTTTCTACTCTTTAAAACAATATATTATTTTTAATTAGTAGGTACAGTCGCCATCAAATATATCGGAGAGGCCAAGGTACTCAAAAATATCTGAACATACACTTTATCGCCTTGACACTATTGTCACACGCCTCTATAGGCGTTGTTCAGATATTTGTGACCACCTTGCCCGCTACGATATATCTGATGGCGACTGTACTTACATTTTTAACGCTAATATATGTAGTGATCACGCGAGTCGTTTTGTATGCTCAATCTAATATGTACATACGTTGTGCCGTTTATTCCCACCAATAGTTGTGCGCACCTTGGCGAGCCAACTGCTCAAACTACCAGTGTAACATGACCGCGAGATTCGTAGCAATGCAGCACACTTATACTGGTTTATTTTCTACTGCTCACCCGTGCTAGGTCAGCAGTTGGAGTTCAAATGTCATTCCCTGTCTATGTTTTGTAGATATTAGCGCAATCTAGTAACGAGTAGTTGTATTATGATGTGGCTTTGTAAGCTAAGTTCATTATCAGAACAAAACCTAATATGTCACATATTTTTTCATAACAATTTAAACCGAGAATCCTGGCTGTTAAAGTCGATTTCCTATTTAGAAATAACTATCGGTAATATCGTCTTGGCATCGAAAACTGTCAACTAATAAGTTTTATTCGAGCGCCTGATTAATTACAAACAGTTTTCACAGATCAGATTAAAATAAACTGCAGGCGTCCGGTATAAATGCATTTCACTTCAACCTGCCTCTTTTCCCCCCCACTGCGACAGCTTCCACGTTATATTCCAATTACATACATCAAATGCCACGATATCGTACTAAAGCAAGAACTCTCAGTATTGCGTCGTTCCCTAGATTTATAAACAACTTTACTGGTCTGCTACTCTTGAACCCCCCGGCTTAAAGCTGCCAGATTGCCAGATTAGGTAATAACAATAGTATAGCAGTCTAACTATATCAATTTCGTTGCTCTCATTATTGTGTCATTCCTGCCGTGGCCAGCTCTTAGTCCATAATAACTGATACGGGTAGAACACGGCAATAATACGCATACTCGGCTAAGCCTACTTTGTACTGATTTATTTTGTATTAGGGATTATAAGGAGTTATTTCAGGAGGACGTTTATGACCGCTTATACAAGCCTAAAATAGTGCAACCCCCGAAGTTGTATGGATTACCGAAGGTGCACAAGTCAAACGTGCCCTTGCGACCGATTGTAAGTCAGATCGCCTCACCTACTTACGATCTGGCCAAGCACGTTGCATCGGTGTTGCAGCCGCTTGTGGGTAAGACAACGTCCTTTGTGAAGGATTCCCGTCACTTTATAGACATTCTTAAGAACATAACGCTGGAACCAGATGACATAATGGTGAGTTTTGATGTCGAGTCACTCTTTACCAATGTACCAGTAAGAGAATGTCTTGAGGTAGTTCGGGGAAGGCTTGCGGACAATGAGATACTGGGATCAGTAATGGTGTTATTAAGGAACTGTTTGGAAGGAAGCTACTTTTTGTATAGAGGAACGCATTACCTCCAGATCGACGGAGTTGCTATGGGTAGCCCTGTCGCCCCGGTTTTAGCAAATATCTGGATGGAGCATTTTGAGGCCAGCTTAGATCTGCAACCATGGGCAGTGAAATTGTGGAAGCGATATGTCGATGATGTGTTTTGCATTATAAAGGGTGGCAAACAGAAAGTTGAACAGTTGCTCCAGTATCTTAATTCCATTCATCCCAAGGTAAAGTTTACCTATGAATTGGAATCGGAACGTAGTTTGCCTTTTCTGGACGTGAAAGTGATAGGTAGAATGGATGGATCCCTGGCGCACACTGTCTACAGGAAGCCCACACACACAGACAGGTATCTTAACGCTCTGTCTCACCATCACCCTCGCCATCTACTGTCAGTAGTGAATTCCCTAAGGAACAGAGCACATGATCTTTGTGACCCTGAATTTTTAGAGAGTGAGATGTCACATATTCAGGAGGTCCTTAGGAGGAATGGGTACAGGGTGGACAGTAGGCAACCCAGACGGAAACCGGGAAGGAAGCATCCGGATGTTGCAAGACGACGGGCATTTTTGCCTTATGTCAAAGGAGTGACGGACAAAGTAGGTACAGTACTAAGGAAGTACTCTATACAAACCGTATACATGCCGTTATCCAGGGTGTCGGGGCATTTAAGGTCGGCTAAGGATGTTATCCCTTATCAAACACCGGGTGTTTATAAGATTGATTGTAGCTGTGGTAGTTCCTATATTGGGGAAACCAAACGCAAAATAGCGGAAAGGGTCAGGGAACATATCACAGCAGTCAAAAATCGGCAAATAAACAAGTCTGCTGTGGCCGAACATTTGTTAGAATCTGGACCAAACCACTGGATTGAGCTCCATAATCCAAAAGTCCTCTCTACAGAACGTCTTCGTTATAGCAGGAAACTACGAGAAGCTATTGAAATTAGGAAGCATAAGAATTTCAACCAGAACGAGGGACAGGGGATCTCGTCTTCGTGGAATCCAGTGATCAGCAAATGTAAGCGTGAAAATACTTGCATTTCCAAACCACCAGATGTCGTGAGTGTTGTGTGTAGGCAAAGTGACAACCCTAGCGTGAATGTGCATAATCGAGAACAAGTGCGGGTAGTTCGAAAAACCCGCGCAGCTAGGAGATGCTGATACAATTCCTCGCCAGTCTGCCTGCGACCACGAGCGTTACGGCACGCTCGAAACGTCAGGAAAATAATAAAAGTAAGTGTACGCGATTAAGTCCCGTTTTTGTCATAATAATAAGCCTACTTTCCTGTCTAAAAACGGTAACATAATCGCTCAGAAAGTCTTTTAACTGAAGACTTTTCATTAAACTGAAGAATAAGTACCGCATATAAGTTGCTTTTTCATAAAAAGAAAGACATCGTGATACTCGATTATACACTTAAGGGAAAGACGGGTCAGTTTATTTAATAAATTCCATACAAAGTGAACCGATTTCATTGTTGTTGAGTGTATATCCCCTCCCAAAAGAAGTCTACGTTCCCTTCTGGATTGGAAAGGTCAAATGGCCCTTGATTTGGTGAATGTTTTTTCTGGGATTAGGTTGCCGATCGGATTCCAGGCTCCCTTAGCAAGCCCTTATTAATAACGCTGAGAAAACGATGATGTATTCAAATTTTAACAAAAAGTCATTGAAAATATATATTTAAATGAAAGCGCAGTTATGGATACTTAAATAATAACGCCGTTTAAGCACTGCTTATCTCCTGCTTATACATATAGTTATATTATTGCTTTGAAACCTATCAAAAAAATAAAAATGAAGGCCATGGAGTCATCTTAAAAATTACATTAATTCTTAAAGCACTTTACCTGGTCCAAAAGCTAGGTTATAAACATAAAAACTTTTATGAATACACCGACGCAGGCGGGTCGGGACAAAACGTAATAAACTGTAAAATGTCCACCACAAAGTTGTAAAAAATTGCATGTTGTTTTTACACATGTTTTAAAAGCATTTCACGGTAACAGGTACGCCGGGTAAAGTGAAACAAATTTAATTTGCATAAGTGTCGTATGCGTAATATTCTAGGTACAGCACAGAGCATTATGAGTTTAGATTGTTGGCGTACTGTTGCACATATGTTAACCTATGTATATTGTGATACACCTTATTGTGTTAGGAATATTCTTACTCAAAAATCAAATCATTATTTGACATTCTCGCAGTGCATCTCGCTTGTACCGTGTTGCCTCGTACTCGTATACATTCAGATATTCTGTCTTCGACACCGACATCCTCTAAGTATTCATAAACTTGCTGTCGAATGTAGTCTTAAAAATATTATAAGTAAGTATGAATATGACGTTATACAGAATCACTTAGGTAATTTAGAAATCCATTTTCAACGTATCTCAGGTAATTACCTGAAAAGCCCAATCAGATTTAATAGCGAATCATAAAAGCAGAAACCCGAGGCGGAGTTCTAATGTGAAAATAAAAATGAGAACTCGACGCGCATCAACAGCGCTATTCATTCGCGTGAACACGGAGCCTTAGAAAACACAATAAAAAATGAATGACCTATTTTAACTCAATTTTGTTTTGGGAATTCAATTATTTCCGTATTCGTCCGTTATGCCGCGGGGTGCGACCGTTTCGAACAGATGTCATGCTACAATTTAACTAAATTGACGATTGATTTGGGATTGCCTTGCAGCAATACAAACGTTGATTTAAAACATGGCAAAAGCATTTAATAATATGAATATACAGTTTGTTAATCCCATACGAATAATGAATTAAACCAGATATGGGATTTAATAGTGTTATCATTCATCAAGAGATACCTAAAAAATAAATTACAGATATGACCCCTCGATTATTTTTTGAAGATTTACTTACCGAGCAGCAATGTACTGCAAACATGATTGAAGTAAGTAACTGCCAACGAGCGTATAACACTTAAGTGTGTTGGACTACTTTAAGTGTCGAATTATTTTGTATGGTTAAAATGTTAATTGTAATTGTAAACAGGTACTATACTTCCTAAGTCCTATGCTAACCACCGTTTAAAGATTGGCCCGGCCCGTATTGGATTTACACACTGCGTATACGCAATTTCTAATAGTAGAAAGGACGTTATAAGGTGTGATGGTTGTCGGAAAATCTTCTTAAAATTAACTAGGATCAATGAGTAATAATTTAGAATAATTTTATTAATTCAAGTAGCAGACTTTTTTTTTTGAGATCAATGTACCAATTGAACATTTGGCAATGACATAGCGCAGTTATTAGTTAATTTGATGCAAGAAGTAGTTCTCTGGTTGTGAGATGCACTCTATGTGGAACAAATGAAAGATTAATATATGATGTATCATGTACATTGTGGAGCAGATAGAGGATACGCTGAAAAGAACATAACGAGGCCGATGTCATTTCTAACCTATGCATTATTTACCAAAGTATCGCGTGTGCTAACCGCTTTATAAAAAAATAATGATCATATTTAGGTTAGGCTAAAAATTATCTGCTTCAAGCATAAGAAGCATAGCAGAAAGCTATTTAGGCACTAATAGTTTCTGATAGCAGAATGTTGCATTGACATAAAAAATATATCAGTATCGGAACACTTGGTCAGTACCAGGGACTATCAATCGTGAAGTCAGAAATTACGTCTAAAAAAAATAAGGACTTAGAGGACAGGGAAAGTGGTTGAAAGCTACACCAAAATCGTCTCTCACAAAAAATACTGTGCAGGAACTAAATAATATGTAACTCTCAGATTTCAATTTTAATACTGAGAATTTTACACAAAAGCCTTCTATTGTTAACTTATAATTCTTTATATCACGCGGGCTGGAACGTCACGGTTCCCCCCAACTTGTTTATGACATGGCGTGATTTGTAGAGCCTGTTTTTTACAGACCACGCTTCCGCTCTGAATAATTCCAAAGGAAATAAAATTCTAAGAAATTTACGATAAGGATAATTCAAAGGTTCATTTTAAGGAAAGAAAACAGTCGCGCTATTACCTTCATCTATTTTCAGCCAATTGAATGCAATGAAGTAGGAACATACCTTACTTCGCGAGTTGGTAGCCCACCTGCGATTTTAGGGGTACCTACATATTATGAAACACTGTGTATCATATTCATCGTTGTGAGGTAATGTTTGGATTGTGACTCACATTTATACGAGTACATGAGTTTAAAATTATTATTATTATTATTTTTACTTTAAGTACCTACGCCCACAGAAGGTTATACAAGCATGGTTATACAAATACGATGAGTCAAAATCGCGGTATGTTTTTTAATCAACATTTGAAATCCATTGTTCCACCGAGTTGGCACAGCCGTTGCTGTCACTTTAAAAATAAATAAATTCGGTCCCAAAAGGCTGTACCGTGAAATAGCTGGTTATTCACATCTATATTATGATACAACAAAAAAAATTTAAAAATCGACTCTAGATAAGAGTCTGAAGCAACCCGCTATTCAGCAATTGAAACCGATGTGAATTCCTTGACGCTTAGCAAGGGCTGCGGGGTTTACCCGTCCTTGTTAAATTGAACTTAAATTTACGCTTTGTCTTGTCTCGGGACTATTTGACTAATTGGTTTCTAAACTGTACCGTCGTCGGAAGTTTTCAAGGCCGGAGAAGAGAAGTTTTAACCAAACACCTATTTGTTGTCTCCCTTCTAAATATTACATGGTGTATTTATAAACTTTTTGTTCGTTATTGTTAATATAAACGTTGAATTAACACACGTGACATTATTGAAACACGATATATTTTCTACTCATAGTGTTCTGTTCCTGCTGGTGAGTAAGGTTGCCAAAGAGCTCAAAGATGACCCAGTGTGATGACGATGAGGGACCTTCTTGTTCCTTTAGCCATCAACACAGTGAATCTTCCTTTTTGTAAAGGGTCGGCAACGCGCATGTGACTCCTTTGGAGTTGCAGGCATCCATAGGTTACGGTGGCTGCTTACCATCAGGCGGGCAGTATGCTTGTTTGCCACCGTCGTGGTACTAAAAAAAAAGTTACTTTTTCCATTTCATACTCCCAAAAATTCCAAGCAAAATGTAACATTCTATATTTTCCGTATAAAGTATTTACATTTATCCAAGTCTCGCAATGCTTTCAGTTCACAAGAGCATTGGAAAACTGAATTGTAATACCAACCCTTTAGCTCCTCGTCTCTTTCAATGTAATCCTTTACGACAGTAGAGCAACCGTGACAGAAACATTGAGCGTCCGCTTTTCCTTGTGGGAGTCCTGAATTGGAAGCCAATAAATAACTTATTCGGTGTCAATGGATGAACGGAGCGTCAATATAAATCTTTCAAACAATTGGTACGTTGCGAGGGAATGGGACTTGTTTAAATGAAGTATATTTTAATACTTTCCTGCAAGCCTTAAAACGACCGTAAAATGTCACCGTTTAATTCTAACTAGTGGCTCTGTCAGCTGTAGACCTCGCGAGCATAGCTAAAACTGAGTAAATTCGGGGTCGATAGAAATTTGAAATAATGTAAGGAAAACCATTTATCTTCATCGTTTCGCATTCACGCACTTTTAAAGAACAACCATGGTTTCATTCTTACAATTTATACATAAACTTGTTATTTAAATTAATTTTAGTAAAATAAACGTTGATTACTTATATTTAGAACGAAACGAGGTTCTTCAAAAATATTTTGCCGTGTCAAATCCTGTTTTTGCCTAGAAAATAGAAATGCAGCCATATGTGTTTAACTTATTTTATTTTCCTATAGACCACGAATATAGATGTTCATTGACTCTACCAATTTGATAAATTTCTAAAAACTGAATCGAAAAAAGGCAGACAATAGGTAATTATGAAAAATAATTTGTAAAGCAGATAAACAATCACATCATATAATAAATATTACTGTGAAACAGTAAAATCGTAAATTACACTCTGCCTGGCTGAGTAACAATCACACAAAAATAGCTATGGCCGGGTTTGAATGAAAAGAAATTACGGTTTCATACACATATGGAGGCCCGGCCTGACCAGGTCGTAGTTTAAGCAAAAGACTCCTAACTCCTAATCCTAGTTCTGTGGGTTGTATCATCATCCTTCTAAGTTTTGAGAGCGACTAATTTCGACTAATAAGATCTGCCGAGCTGAATGCAAAGCTCGCTGCAGAGCCGAACGTCCGAAGCGCATTAGTAAATAAATTTAAACAAAAAAGAACCGACTTCACTTAGCCTCCACCTTTCCAAAAGCAAATGTTGGAGCTGCTGTAAAAAATACTCAAATTACTATCGGTGTGCCTATGATAGTTGAAGAGTTCCCTCGATTTCTCCAGGATTCCATCATCAGATCCTGATCTGGCTACAATGGGACCAACTGTGAAGTATAGTCTTTCAAACCAAAAAATAGTTTTCCAAATCGGTAAACAAACATAAAAAAAAACAAAGATCCCGACGAATTGATGACCTCCTCCTTCGAAATCTTGAAGTCGGTTGAAAATGCCTCTGCGGTAGTATCAGGACCGAGATCGAACACAAATTAATGATTAATGTCATAAAGTGAACCGGAAGGCCGAAAGCCCGATAAGGCAGCATTTTCATTGAGGCGGATATGAGAGGAAACGTGCGAAAACCAACCAATAGCTTTGTCCTTTAACGGCTTTAACAAAGAAGCTGTGACTTCTTTGCTCCCGTCTTAAACATTCAATCTAACTATTTTTGCTAGGAATAGAAACCATTTAGTGTGTTCTTTCTTTGCCCCGAGCCCCCCTTCACGCTTGTCGCGTAGTTACCTTTATACATACTCTTTTTTTCTTCCGTCTTAAATGTTCAACCTTATCATTTTTGGAATGAATAAAAATCATTTGATGTGTTTTTTCTTTGTGCGCCCCCGAGCCCCCCCCCCTACCACGCATATCACGTAGTGTACTTTATAAATACTATTTTTTCTTCCGTCTCAAATATTCAACCTAACCATTTTTGGTATGAATAGATATCGTTAAGTGTGTTTTTTTTTTATGCGGGGGGCTCCGTCCCCCGAGCCCTCTTCCACGGATGTCACGTGTTTAACTTTATAAATACCCTTTTTTCTTCCGTCTTAAATATTCAACCAAAACATTAAATTGTTGGTATGAAAAAAAATCGTTCAGTGTTGTTTTTCCTAGTGCGGAGGGCTCTGCCCCCCGAGCCCTCCTTTGAATCTTCTTCTTCTCCTGTCTTCAATATTCAACCTAATAATTAAATTTTTGGTTTAAAAAAATTGTTCATTGTGCTTTTGCTTTAATCCTTATTACAATTGCTTATTGCAATTGCCTCAATTGCTTCGTGAACTTTATAAATACTATTTTTTCTCCCGTCTTACACATTCAACCTAATTATTTTTGGTATAAATAATAATCGTTCGGTGTGCTTTTCCTTTGTGCGGGGGTCTTTGCCCCCCGAGCCCCCCTTTCACCCTTATTACGTCTTTTACTTTATAAATACTCTTGTCTCTCCAGTCTTAAACATTCAACCTAACCATTTTTGGTATGAATAATTATCGTTTAGTGTGTTCCTCCTTTGTGCGAGGGGCTCCGCCCCCGAGCCCCGCTTTCGCGCATATCACGTGGTTAACTTTATAAATACTTGTTTTTCTCCTGTCTTAAATATAGCATTATCATGTTTTTTTTCATAAAAAATAAATCGGTCAGTGTCATTTTTCGTTGTGCGGGGGGCTCCTCCCCCTGACCCCCCTTCCACGCATTTCACGTGGTTGACTTTATAAATACTCTTTTTTCTTCCGTCTTAAATATTCAACCAAAACATTAAATTCTTGGTATGAAAAAAATCGTTCAGTGTTGTTTTTCTAAGTGCGGGGGGCTCTGCCCCCCGAGCCCCCCTTTGAGTCTTAGTGCGTAGTTAACTTTATAAATACTCTTTTTTCTCCCGTCTTAAACATTCAACCTTAGGATTTGGCACTTGAACTGAGTATATAAAATAAATAAAAACATGGTTTTCTTCACAGCTGTTTATACGAGTATCTTATTCCTGAGATGGCTGGTGAGCAAATTAGGTGGCAAATCTAAATTGTGGTGGCAGAAAATATAGGTGCTCTTTATTTAATTTTAATGTTGTTTCCTCCACTTTTTTTTGGGCAATTTTTGATGATATCGACTCAAAATCACGAACTCTTCGATTCCAGTAGGATACAAAATGTCTCCCTTTTTAGGGTTCCGTAGTCAACTAGGAACCCTTATAGTTTCGCCATGTCTGTCCGTCCGTTCGTCCGCGGATAATCTCAGTGACCGTTAGCACTAGAAAGCTGAAATTTGGTACTAATATATATATCAATCACGCCGACAATGTGGTAAAATAAAAAGTGGAAAAAAAATGTTTTATTAGGGTACCTCCCCTATACGTAAAGTAGGGAGTGTTTTTTTTTTATACGTAAAGTAGGGAGTGTTTTTTTTTTTTTCATTTCAACCCTAACGTGTGATATATTGTTGGATAGGTATTTAAAAATGAATAGGGGTTTGGTAAAATCATTTTTTGATAATGTAAATATTTTGGTAAATAATCGCTCCAGAAGAAAAAAAAATGTGTCCCCCCCCCCCCCTCTAACTTTTGAACCATAAGTTTTAAAAATATGAAAAAAATCTCAAAAGTAGAACTTTATAAAAACTTTCTAGGAAAATTATTTTGAACTTGATAGGCTGAATAGCTTGATAGGCTTGATAGCCTTGATAGGTTAAATAGTTTTTGAAAAGGTCGTATATGCGTATGAATGAAATGAGTTTTTAGGAGATAACTCAATAATTCCTAAACCGATAATGTTCTCAATTTTTTTCATATTTTTGGATCTCCGGTTCAAAAGTGACAGGGGGGACACAAGTTTTTTAGACTTACGGGGTGATTTTTTCGTAAAATATTCACTAAATAAAAAAAAATCAAACAATGTTATTTTGAAAGACCTATCGAGACATGACGATATTTAGTAAAAAATATTTTTTTTGACAAATAATTACATGTATGGACTAGTGCCCCTCCTTAAAATATCTTTTTCAGCAATTTTACTACAAAACTAAGTAGCAGCATACAAAAACACACCTTATATTTAAATATTTATTAAGATACGTTTTATAATTTCCGAGTAAAATGGCTGTGACATACGGACGGACGGAAGGACATCACGAAACTATAAGGGTTACGTTTTTGCCACTTTCGCTACGGAACCCTAACAACCTACTTCACAAAATAATATGTCAAATGCCATTAAAAATTATTTACAATCATAGTGCTAGTGCAATTTTACTATGCTTTTGACAGTTTGAGTCATTTCAAAGTTGATAATTTTTATTTTATTGACCATAATACAGTATAGCACAAGGAACAAAAAAATTACACGTGATATGTGTCCAGACCCCCCTCCCCCCTGTGGTGATCATTGGTGATTTTTTCTTGACCCCCTCCCCCCCTATACAATATGACGCGATTAATGAACGCCCCCTTACTGTGACGGACGGAAAACTAGGGAACCCTACACTGAGCGTGGCCCGACACGCTCTTGGTCGGTTTTTTTATCATAACATCCCAGAACTCTGTTAGTAATATGTAATGTTCTACATCGCGCTATCGAAATTTTTTTTGCCGCGTATATATACCCCCGAGTCACTTATAGGGAGGTTGGTCGGGGAGGTGGCCATTGGAACCCGGCCGATGGTCACTAGCGTAGGCACTTAAACGCGCTATTACATTACATTGGGCGCCTCCGGCGCCCCGGGCTATGGAGTCGGCCGAGGGCCGACATTCACAGCGCGCTGCGCGTGCTCGTACATTGGGCGCCTCCGGCGCCCTCTGGCTATGGAGTCGGCCGATTCACAGCGCGCTACGCGTGCTCGTACATTGGGTGCCTCCGGCCCAGCCTAGGCCTATGAAGTCGCGCTAGCAATGTGAGAGCGTGAGGCGTGATGTAAAAGTTGGGCAGCTCCCGACTTTATATGGCGACGGGGCTGGACGCGCCCAATGTAAGATCCCGCCCGACTAGCACGACTTCATAGGCTACATTGGGCGCCTCCAGCGCCGTCGCCCTATAAAGTCAGGCGCAACTCAAATTAAATACTCAGGTCCACTGTCCCTTGAAGCTGTGAAAAAATCTAACTTCTATGCCAACGCAATCAAAACCTACAGGGTAGGGTACTTCCCGTGAACTCAGAATCTTGAAATTTGGTAGGAAGCAACGTCTTATAGCACAGATAAAGGAAAAATTGCGAAAACCGTAAATTTTTACTTACATCACATAATAAAAATATTTTTTCACACCACCTGCTCGACAATGCCAAATTATATATCATGCAAACCTCACCGAAAGCAAATCATTATAGCCCTTGGCTTTAGCCGGGTTATAATGTTGTACTAAATCTCATTATAACCCGCTGGTTAATAATGTGAATTCACTTCCCATAGCTCTTATTGTTATGTGCTTAAAGTCTAATTTCGTAAAGTCCGCACGGTGCACAGCCCCGCGACGCCAGCCGGGGCCCGCGCCGCCGCGTCGAGCTGATTTGAAAATCGAATTTATTCGGAAAATCGTGCTGGCCACCTCAATTTTAAATACCTAAAACAAATGCCGCGAGTGTCATAAGACGCTGCAGTATACGGAGTAAAACTGCAGGTTCTATAAAAATAGAAGATAAAATTAGAATAAAATGGACTAATGTATCAAGAATCAATTTTTAGGGTTCCGTAGCCAAATGGCAAAAAACGGAACCCTTATTGATTCGTCATGTCTGTCTGTATGTCTGTCCGTCCGTATGTCACAGCTATTTTACTCGGAAACTATACGACGTATCTGAATAAAATTTACACATAAGGTGTATTTTGTATGCCGCTACTCAGTTATGTAGTTAAATTTGAAAAAAAAAATTTTTAGGGGGAGGCTCTCCATACATGTAACAAAATTTTTATTTTTTATATTTTTGACTAAATATCAACATGTGACACATAAATCGATAGGTCTTTAAAAATAACACTGAGGTTTTTTGACCATTTTGTGATTAAGTGAATATTTTCTGAAATAATCGCTTCGAAAGTCAGAAAAATTGTGCCCCCCCCCTGTAACTTTTGAACCGTAAGTCCAAAAAATATGAAAAAAATTGAGGAGATGCGCCTTATCATATACTTTATAGGAAAATTTTTTGAACATTATTGGTTTAGCCATTTTTGAGTTATCTCCAAAAAACTTTTTCCATAGGCATCAGATACGACCTTTTGGTATTAGTTTGGTTCTTATTCCATTGAAGGTACGGAATCCTGCTATGTGTGGTCCGACACGCACTTGGCCGGTTTTTACTTTTGATTTACTTTAATAAAAATCCGTTTCTAGTAGCCTTAGCTATTTTATTGTCTCGCAAGAGGTGAGAAAAGTAGAGTATACTCCTCGGGGATAAAGCTGTTTTTGTCACGGGCGCGTTTGAACCCCTCACTGCACTCAGGACTCAGTCTTAATTCCCTCGCTTCGTTCGGGAATTAACTCATAACCCCCTCGCTGCGCTCGGGAGTAAAATCTGGAGTCCTTCGTTACGTTCAGGATTCAATATTGCGCCCGTGACATAAAACAGTGCTTTATCCCCTTGGTGTACAATCTACTATTAATCATTTTAAAGTTACTTCCCTTATATACCTACAGGTTTGTACGGAACTCTCGGTGCGCGAGTCCGACTCGCACTTGGCCGGTTTTTTAATATATTTTATCTACACTCATATTTATTGTAAGTTCTCTAAAACGTGTTCGAAAACGGTAGGCAATGGCTAGCATTACCACGACCGATTTTACTATGATAAGCTTTTTATCTGTGGCAGTAACGTAATTTTAACTTTTCATGCTCAAATATTGATGTGCTATGAGTTTTGATAACATAATGTACACCTGCACCCTCCCGCGCATCCGCCGACAGCCCGACACGCGCTTCCCCGACACAATCGAGTTGGTCATGGCGGTGCAATGGCGGCCATTCTATGGTTTCCGAATACGGCATTTTGGATAAATAATATGAGTGTAGATAAAGCAGTGTATGCAACTGTACGTCATTAGGCCTTAAAACGTAACAGTTACATAAACTACTATTTCATTAGTTCCATTCTCTTATCGTCATAATAAGTTTAGTCGTTACGAAGCTCGTGGTTCTGAGTCAAAATCACCTACAAAGTACCCAGATTTAAAAAAAGTGGAATATCCAACTGTAAATAAAATATTATATCTCCTTGGCCCATAAATTTGATTTCTTCTTGGCTCAAAAATCTCTTCATCAAATATCTTTTAGTAGACGGATTGTTTGAAAAATTAGAAATTGTTAAGGATACTTTTTATAAAACGGAGAAAATCAATTTAGGAATTACAAAAAACACTGTTAGCATTATTTTGACTTTAGCGCCCTCTGTTTGAGATTAACAGGAACAGCCTGCGCCATTAAAGTTTTGAGTCAACTAATGTAGATGGCCCTATTAATAATTACGAAATTTAAACTAAAAAAATACAAAAAGAATGTCATGTGTGAGGAATCGAACCTGAGACGTCTTGTGTAGATAGTTAGAGTTTCCGTTAATCAACTGCACCACGTAAGGCTTTAATTGTTAGGTCAAATTAGGCTACGTATTCGATATACGATTTTTGAGATTTGACATACTTATTTTGCGAATTCACATGTCGTTATCTCAGCGAACTGAAACGGTCTTAAGCGCTATAGATCATCATGGCGCTTAAGTTCTTTGTATCTTTGCGAATTGAAAATGGTCTTAAGCGTCATGGATCTTAATGGCGCTTAAGGCCATAAGGCCGTTTACACCATTTTTTAAATTTCCAAAAAACGCCACGTCTGAAAAATTTTACGTAACCAAAGAATCCGCTCACAAAATCTCACGGGAATCCGTTAAGAAATGCGACCTGTAGAGGAGAACATCCGGACATACGAAATCATTTCGGCCGAAGCTGAAACGGAGATCTTCGCTAACGCTCGGTCAATGATCGAGTAATGCATGCCTGTCGAAAGCAATTGCAAAAAATAAAGAAACCGGCCAAGTGCGAGTCGGACTCGCGCACCGAGGGTTCCGTACAAATATGTAGGTATATAGGGATGGTAACTTTAAGATTATTAAAAATATTTTTATTAGGTATATGATATAACCAAAAATTTACGGTTTTGGAAATTTTTCCTTTATCTGTGCTATAAGACGTTGCTTCGTACCAAATTTCAAGCTTCTGAGTTCACGGGAAGTACCCCGTAGGTTTTCCGAGTGCCGAAAAACTCTAAAATTTGCAGCATAAACGACTGTATCTTTTGATTGCGTTGGTTTTTAAGTTTGATTTTTTCACAGCTCCAACCTGAGTACTTGATATAAATTTCAGCTTGCAGCTTGCTCCACGCGTTCCGGAGAAAAATGGTTTTGACAGACTGATAGACAGACAGACGGACAACAAAGTGATCCTAAAAGGGTTCCGTTTTTTCCTGTCGAGGTACGGAACCATAAAAAATATTTCTATAAAGCAGTTTGGCTTTATAGAAATACTAGCCTTTTCCCGCGGCTTCGCCCGCGTACTATAAGGACTCAAAAAGCCCAAAAAGGATACGATACCCATGTTGATTTTCAGACTTTGTGACCACATTTGCCCCTCTTAGGGGTTGAATTTTCAAAAAACCTGAAACACGTGTTTACTCATTTATCGTTAGGAATACTCCTGTGAAGTTTCGAATAAAATAGTCTAACAAATCTTGATTCACCATACAAACTTTGGACCCCCATTTTACCCACTTAGGGGGTGAATTTTGAAAAATCCTTTCTTAACCTAAGGTACGTGCCAAATTTGGAATCTCTGGAACCAGCGGTTTGGGCTGTGCGTTGATCAGTCAGTCAGTCAGTCAGTCAGTCAGTCAGTCAGTCAATCAGTCAGTCAGTCAGTCAGTCAGTCAGTCAGTTTCTTCTTTTATATATTTAGATTGTCGCTATTAACTACTAATCTATGAATTCCCCTGCATACATACCTAATAGGTTTGATTACACCCACTTAATAAACAGACACTATTGTGCCACATGTCTACTAATTAACAGAGTAGTGTCGTTAGCCTGCTATTCGATTATACCTTCGTTATGTGTACTTATTTATCTAATCACTTACCAAGAATACCAACCGCAAGTAACGCTAACTCTGGGTGAACCAGCATAAGTGCGTTCTTCTACTATGAATGTTACTTATATGTTTTGTGTCGTAGTTACACTGGCCTACTGATGTGCCGTTGGAAAGTTTCCAAAATTGCGAAATTTTCCACATATGAAAATTTCGGAAAATTCTCACAATTTTGTATGGGATTTGAATCTTTCCATTTCTTAAATTTCCAATTTCCTATATTTCATATGAAATTTTCGAGAAATTTCTGAGAACATTTCCAATTATTTGGAAAGTTTCCGCAACTTGCACATCTGTACACTGGCCTGTCCAGACGTTCGACTTGCTTGTGCTTGATAAGCGTTATTTTTCCTAATCGCAATATTAAATAGCTGACGTGTTAATCCATAATCCCCTTATTCGACACCAGGAAGCCCTGGAGGTGCTCCGGACGGCGTCGCCGAGGGTCGAGCTCCGGGTCTGCCGGCCTCCACACGACGTGCTGGAGAGTGTGACCCCGCCCGACCCCCCGACGCCCCCCGCGAGAACCCCTCACCCGCCGCACTTGCCGCTGCCGCAACATCTACCGTTGGATCCGCTCAATTGTCACCCGATGCACGCAAGGTGAACTCATTAAATTACAGCTATAAAATTATATGGTTGGTATTTAATAAATAGGATCCTAAATAAGGATGTCTTAACAATACAAATCGTCGATGGCAGAAAATATTTTTTATACAATTTATTACATGACTATACATAAGAATACCTACTCATTTATATATATTCCAGTTTCTGCTTTGCAATCCTACCCATGTTTAATAATAACATTAATCCTGTACTCAACGAACATATTATATTATTCAACATAAATTGTAAATACGGGTATCAACATACATTCAATTAATTCCACGGTGACAAGGCGAAGCATGAGGCATGGGCGTTATTAAGACGAATCGATTGATGCGTCATTTGTCAAACTTTGACACAGGCTTTTGGGTAATTTAAGCGCGCCTAGGAATATATGTAGATATATGGATTAAAATTTCTGCTACATATGACAATTATAGATATCATTGTAGCTACAAATAACAAAATAACTAAGTTATTTATGTATGTTGCAACGTTAAAACTAGAATGAACTAATTTAAGAGCGATTTTGAGCGAAAAACTAAAAAGGTCAGAAAAATTAGGTTTTTGGACCCTCTTCAAGTCAGCACAGGGTCTTTGTGGTCGAAAACTAATGTACCCCCAAACTACCCGTACTTTCGAGGTAAAAAGTAGGTACCTACATAACAGCTGAAGTAAATATGTAAAAATGCAAAATTGATATTGTCTACTATTCAATTGTAGGGTCAAACAGGGACTAATCTAAATGTATGGGTATAAGGTTATTCAGAAAATTTAATTATGATAAAAAGTGTCTATGCTTCATAGGCAGGGTCACTACCAACTAGGCTAGGAGGCCGTTAAATAGCCTATAGTTGGGCATATAGGCTATTTAACGTATTTAAGTATTTTATCCATATTTATCTATTATATATATCGTCGTCTAGTACCCATAACACAAGCCTTATTGACCTTACTGTGGGACTTGGTCGATTTGTGTAAGATTGACCTATAATATTTATTTATTTATATTTTAACTATCGGACTAGGCTCAAAATAGATTTCCCATCCCATTCGGAGATCATGCGTAGTAGAAAACGTAAAAAGTCATTTCCACGCTACATTCACTATCCAATATAGTGCCTCAACCTCGTTAAATAAACACACCTGCTAAATCCCAGAATTCCTCTTACAAGTCAACAAGTTACGTCTCAAATACTTATACAAAATCCAAGTTTAGCTACCTAATTTTATTCCTACTTATTCTTAATTTCACGAGTGTCTCATTCGTAAAATGCCTGATGTAATTGTTTATTTGAAACCAATATTCATCTATATTAACGACCCACCTTCAAACCTGCTTCAGTGTGAAACTAACACGAACTAGGCTTGTTTTCCAACATGCTCCTCAACTGCGAACATCCTCTAAACTTTTATGCCACTCGTTTATATTTACGATGTTCTGCACAGTCACCGCTAGACACGATTCGGCTTGTTTACTTCGTGACATTTGCCTCGCCATACAAGATTCTGTTATTATACTTACTTGTGGTTATATAAGGTGCTAACTTATTAGTTACAGATATTTTTACAGCAGATAGTACTCGGTTCCTGGACTATATTTAAGTATGAAACATTATAGCTTTTATGATGTTCTTTTGGAGAAAACTAAAAAACAAATTTGCTACGTAAAAACACCCTGTTAATGTAATTATTAAATGAGAACTGATTCTAGTACCTCTTTTACCTAACACCTAACTGTCTGGCCACTTCACGTCGATTACTTGAGCCGTGGTCGGAATCACGCTTACAGCACTCACAGCGCGCCAACGGGCGGACCGAATCACGCTCACAGCGCCAACATAGATGTCGTGACGTCATTGAATGATATCACTTGACAGCGTTTACAGTGCTCACGGTACTAGGCGTAAGCACCTTGAGCACAAACGTCAAGTTGACATTTGGCATACGTTTGACACATGATTTTCATTAAATTGACGTTGACAGCGCTCACGCAGCCGTTTAAGGTGGTCCGAATCAAAACACTACTTACGCGGCCTTCAGCGCGCTAATGATTCGGACCGACTATCAGCACTTTTAGCGTTGCGAGCGTTGTAAGTGTGATTCGGACCACGGCTTTGATTGTCAATAAGACAAACAATTGTTGACATGAGATGAGTGACATGACAGATAGTGTTAAACGTCTTGTCAGTTAATTGCACATGGTGATTATTTTTAGACGAAATTATAATTACTTTTTTGTTCGTTAAATGAAAACAAAGATAATAATAAAATATTCCTAATCTCTATTGAAAGTTAATTAACCTGTTAAAATATCTGCAACTAATAATTTAACACCTTATATAGCGTTGAGACACGGATTTTATTGCAGCTATTGAGAAAGAGAGTAAAAAAGAAAGAGGAACTTCTGGGATGCTTTTCCTAAATGTTTTAGTGAGTCATGCGTAATATTTTGACAATTTGTAGTAGGTAGGTACAAACAGCAACACTCTTAATGTACATCGGTGGACCTTATTACAAAAGGCATAAGGTCCACCGATGGGCAGTTAACAGTGTGGGCGATGGTACTTGGTAGTAAGGTAATCTCTGACCTAGGTACTCACAATATTCTAACGCAATTTTTTTAATTCTCCAGACTACTCAGCGGTCAGCGTAATTAACTTTTCGATATATGCTGTAACCACTACTTCAATATTATTGACATTTTGTCTTATAACAAATTGGCAAACATTTGTGTTGGCAGGAAAATACGTACGCCATGTCGACATTCGTATCGCTACAGCAATTTGGATACGCGTCAGTTTTGAAGGGTTCGGGATCAGGAAATCGATTCGACCTTACGAATTGACGTCAATTTAATCTCTTTTTGACATCACTCACTGATATTAATATGAGGGCCGGCAGTATCGAATGAGGATTACCTTCACCTCTGGCAAAAAAAGTAGGTCGCAATGCGAGTACAATCCCAGTCTAATCTGTAGTAGCCCAGCCTACGAAGCGTGACATTCCGGGTTTGAGTTGAAAGAAAAATTGAACAATTCACTGGGTCAAGCAAGAATCGAACTTGCGACCCGACCCTGCGAATCGAACTTCGGAGTCTTGGGACACCGGTCCCATCGCTTTGATCAACGGACGCAGACGTTTCTGCATAGTACAAAAAAAAATGAAATTTGTTCAATACTAGGTTATCAGCAACAACTAGCAGTGCGACCACCTCGTCATCCGAAGGCCGAGGCCGACGCGACGCGAGCCCCGAACCAGACCGACGGGAACTACGCCTTCCGGACCTCGGCCGTCCGCTACCCGTCTACGACATACAATACGGGGTAAGGAAATTAATAACGGCTATACTAATACTACCTTACCTAAGTTATAGACTAGTAGGTATTTGTATCACAGAATTCACCAAAGTGCTTGCAATAAGTATCCCGTTTCACGTTTAATATTTTGGTACCTATTTCAGTTATTCTCATTTCATATAACGGTTATACTGCAATCAAAGATCCCGACTTTGTAAAGTAGCTGTAGCTAATACTGTGAGTTTCCATTGTTTTACCCTGTATTTAAATGTTAAAGAAGCTCATGGAAATGGACGACGCGCGACGATGAAAACTTAAAGAAGAATTCTCTAAGAAGTTGGAAACTTCTATGATTGCGCTAAGAATTTATTCTAAGTATTTGCATCTGAATTATGACCTGAATTAAGTAACTAAACATTGGTCTGTACTGAATATCGTAATTACTAATTAGAACTATTTGCATAAAAGCAAACCGATCAGCTCCAATTTTGTTCACTGAAGCAACTCAATCAATGTGGGTGTGGGACTGTGGGTTCGTCCCTTTCTTCCTCATTTAGGGTAATAGGAATGCCGCTGCTCATAAGCTCGAGTAATCATGTGCTCGAACACGCAAAACCTCTATTGCCTTAATACGTTATGAGGGTAATCACCCTAACTTTTTCCATAACGCTATTTGGATAGATTTAATTGATGAGTTTTCGCTTAGTGATATCTGGTAATTTTGGTCCTCCCCTTAGTGGTCCGAGCGAGATTAGACACGTAGTAAAACGTAATAGACGAGGCGATTGCCTATTAATATCGCTACGGTAACCTATTACGAGTTTCATGTAGCTATTAATAACCTTTTTGTTCACGCCTCAAAGGATGATGGATCGGTGGTAAGTACACGATTTGCTTTTAGGGAAGCGAGGTATTTTTGTATGTTAATTAATAAATTTCCATTCATATTTATGTAGGTAAATAGCCCTTTCTATAATACTAGCTTTTTCCCGCGGCTTCGCTCGCGTTAAATTCGCGGTAACAAACCATACAAACTTCCACCTCCCATTTTAGGGAAGTGGGGGGTTAGAAAGAGACAAAAAGTAGCCTATGTCACTCTCCATCCCTTCAACTATCTCCTTCTAAAAAATCACGTCAATTCGTCGCCCCGTTTTGCCGTGAAAGACGGACAAATAAATAAACACATACATACACTTTCCCATTTATAATATTAGTATGGATTTATGTGACTAATAGAAATACTTTAGCTATACAGTTTTTTTTATTTACCACAGAATAATAATCCTACAATCGCTGGGAAATAAACACTACTAATCTCTACGTTTGATTTCAAAATACTGTTAGAAATAAAAGAAAATATTCACATCTTCGGGCTAGAAGCCGCGACTCCTGAACAGTAAATTTATATTTTTTTCCTTTATTTTGATTGATTTACTTTCACGTCTAGTCCGAACTAATGATCGTGATACGCGTATATAAATACTATGACAAATAATAAAGTGATAAATACGCTAAATACATTATTCACTTGTAAGTATATCAGCTACTAAAGTAGAATTTTCAATTATGTGAAGTAATCTGACATACAAAGCGGGTTACAAATGTAAAAATGCTGTCAAATTACTCCACTAAATTAAAACTTCGACTTCAGTCCTTATGGGACTGCGTAGAATAAAACCCTTTACCAGCTAAAGTGTTGGAAAATGACATAACGAGGGGAGACTTCCTTCTGTCGTGTGGCAGTTGGAATAGGTTCATATTGGTCCAGATATAGTAATTTTTGGATTGTTTCAGGAGTTCGACATAGTGATGACGAAAGTGAACGGCTCGCTGGGTTTCACACTCCGTAAGGAGGACCATAGCGCGTTGGGACATTACGTACGCGCCCTGGTACGGGAACCGGCGCTCAGTGACGGCCGGATACAGCCCGGCGACCGGATCGTTGCGGTATGTTCTAAACTTACTGACAATAGTTACCACGTAACCTAGAATCCCTTGCTAAAATAAGGAAAGAATATCGTTGGCTCATTTAGGACAGGGCTCGATTCGACATGCCAAACTGCGAGACGTGGCTCTCACACTTGTCTCGCTAGGTGATAGAGTGAAATCCATCTGTCCACACGTGTCTACACCTAATCTCGTGTCAATCTGTCAGTAGGTCTCGCTAGAGCGTTTTGTCTATGGCTATGGCCACCATTTTAGATGTCACTCTTGAGTGATTCCACCCCAAATTTCAACTGTCACAAAAGTTGAAGTTGTCTCGCTAGCTACTGTCAGTTATGCCATGTCGAATTGAGGCCCAGTGATCCCATGTTATATTTATGCTAATTGTAATGTTTTTTCTGTGTAAATAGTTACGTAGGTAATTGCTGATGCCCGTCGCCTTGCAAATGAATTATTGTACCGCTGATAATAACAAAAAGCTTTAAGGATCGTGACTCCAATGGTCTTAAGAGTTGACCACAAAATAAGGTACCTACAATTTTAAGACCCGGAAAATAAGCTGTATGTACATTTCCGACAGGTGAACGACACAACGATGTCGAACATGTCGCACGCAGCAGCGGTGGCGTTCCTTCGCGCGTGCGGCTCGGAGGTGCGCCTGCGGCTGTACCGTGACCATGCGGCTACACCGCTGTCGCCTATGTCGCCCAAGGAGGAACCCACCGACTCCGACCCACCGCCTCGGCCTAAACCCCCACTTAGGCAAGTATTCTCAGACTAACCTTCATCTTGAACACCGCGGTGTCACGTCGCTGTTGTGACCTAAACAACACGTCACCGTTTTTTTCCACATACGAGTATAAAAGTAAAATTATATACTTAATATCGTACCTATTTTTCTAAGTCGTTCACTCATTGCAAATTCGTGATGATGGCATTGGTTCCCCTTTACGGTTGTTCCCGTCCTCTTCCACAGCAGGCAGAGTATGCGAGACGTCTCCAGGTCACTCGATTGTCTGCTGATAGGGTTTGCACGACGGCTCTAAAATGTATGGCAAGGTTCGTGGATCCGGATCCAGATCCGCATCATTTCTTACATTTCGGATGCGGATTGCAAACCCTATCCGCGGAGCGAGCGCACAATATTGTATTAATGTCCTGAAAAATACACGTTATTAATAACTCTGTTTAAATGATGTAGGTGTTTCAGTAAAATTAAAGTAACGTGCTGCGAATTACGTGCGTATGTTGATTAATTACGATTATGAATTCTGATATCTAGGCCGTTATGTAGGATAATGTAGGTTAAGGTTTGTTCTGTGCGTCGCTATTTATTTAGCGTTGCTTATTTAGTAGCGTTCTGCCCTCAGGCCCGAAGCGGTGTCGATGCTGTGCGACCTGGCGGCGCGGCGGCTCACCCCCGACGCGGTGGACGGCTCGCGCTCTCCCTGCCTCTCGCCCCGCAAGTTCCGTAAACTGACCAAGGACAACAACCACTATGAGCAGCCTAATGGTATGACGATCTAATTATAAACTATTATTAGTTTACATTTACCGTTTAAACTAGACGGTATAGGTACTTTGACTAATTAAGAAGATGCAAACCTAGGAATCTTCTACATATGTAAGTATATAGCTGGCCATACGGCACCCCCTCGGATGCATTTAGCATTTCTGCTTTCGTCCCTGTTTAGTTAGACGGTGACCCAAAAGTCAAACACATAAGGGCACGTAGATACAAAGCAGTAAGGTTTAATAATATATTTAACGACTGAGTCCGGAACTTCTCAAAACTGATTTCTCAAGTTGCATGTAGTGAGACGCAACGGCCAACGTAAGCACAGCAAACATATCTTAGTAAAATCTTAGTCAGTATATTTTCAAAAATCTTATTTATAACTCATTTATCGTAACGGTTATGATGCTTAAGACTCGAGACTTGTATAATGTAATTAATTAAGTAACTGCTTAAAAAACAAAAATGATGCCCAGATCTAAAGCTAATATTCAATTAGCAAAGTAATGGTCGGCTCGTTTGTTAGATAAGCAGCATTAAGTTTGCATGTTTCATCTTTGAAATATTAGTTTGGTTGAACAAATAGTCACTGCAATTTGAATCTTAATTCAGTTGAATTGGGTATAAAATGTTTGGAAGCTGAAACATTGTGGATGCTGCATGGAGGCCGGCTTACATTACAGTGCAGGCGGAGTGTAATATGACCTAACTACGCCTTAAGCTCGTATTTAACTGCGCAAGACAACATACTGTGCATAATGAATAAGATTTCATATCGAGTCTACAATGTTGTAAATATGTTTCATTAAGAAATGTAATGTGACATTACGTACCGGGAGATTTATTATAATTTGTAAACCTAATTGAATTCCTTGACTGCCGTGTAATATCAATAAGATCATTCAAACTTTGCGCCTACCTAGGATAGGCAAGTGGATGTAGCTGTATAACCAGACAATATCCACTTGTTATACTCTTTGGTAGGGAGTAACATAAATTACAGAAATTTCAACAATGGTGTTATTATTTGCCTACAAAATGGGACATAAAGATAAATAATTTCACTATCAAATATACATATACAAAAAATATATTACCATTATTCATACATTTTAATTACATTTTTCGCGAGTACATTAACGTTAACGAAAATAATTTAAATAAGTATTAACTCAATGGAGCAGACGACTCTTACAGGCCGCCATTTAACGTCTCAACAGATTAAATGAACAGTTAGCATCAGGGGTAGCTAAGCGTACGAGACGGTCAAGTTGACCTACACGAGTTCATTTTGCCTTAATAATACATGCCAAGATCAGCTAAGAAATTATTAAGCTACAAATATTCAGGTCGGCTTATTATTAAGTACTTCTATGTAATATTGTCTTCGGTTGCCGCGATAGTTATTCATGAAATAAAACAATTAAAAACGGATTTTATCGCGTGTAAAGTGTTTGAAACGTCGGGATGTAATTTAAACTCAATACACGCGATAAAATCCGTTTTTAATTGTTTTATTTCATGTACTTCTATGTAGAAACACTTTAGGGATACTTTTTGATCGGTCATGGGCCGTGACTCATGGCAAATCCCAATTTTACTTCCTCGTTGTGGGAACCGCGAGTATAATAATCAGAGCCCGGAATTTTCGCGGCAAAACAAAAGACTGTCGCAATCTAGCTAGTGTTAGAAACATTTTATTATCGATATCGACATCTGTCATACTTAATGTAATTAACTAATGATATTTAATGTCTTACGGAGTACTCATTTTCTGAAATGTATCTGTCATACTTAATGTAATGAACTAATGATATTTAATGTCTTACGGAGTACTCATTTTCTGAAATGTCTATTATTTTCGATGAGGTGGTATGTGGTATAGTTACGTCTTCCAAGGTTTTACCTATTTGTTACTCGACTACGGCAAAGCCAAAAGAAAAGGTTATTCTATTACGTAAGATGATAAAATATAGTTAAGATTTAGATGGATAGCACATATAAAACAATCCCTTAACTTACTACTTCTTTTACATATTTTAAATTAACTGTCACGAATGATTATAAAATAATGTAAATACGAGTATATCGGCATGACTTATTTTATATTAAATACTCGATACTATACATATTATAATATATCGAGTATTATAATATATTATAATACTCGATATCGATAAAAAAATGTGTCTAACACTAGTTAGGTTGCGACAGTCTTTTGTTTTGCCGCGAAAATTCCGGGCTCTGATAATAATAAACCATGAATATGGGTAAAAGTTCTGGTATTTTGGGTTGTAATAAGTAGTTACTTATAACGAATTGGCACATGAACTTATAGGAATTTACGAGGTCACAATATACATGATAAATAGGTAAAAGAGGAACTATTTTTCATTGGTTAAGATAAGATTTCACAATTATCCGACAAAGCAAAATTTGTGACACTAATAAAGACCAAAATCATTTCCCGAATCAGATTTGTTGTAACATTAAGTATAAATTCGTTAGAAAGTTTGAAAATAAATAGGTTATCCTCAAGCTGTCGAATAAATCTTCCCCGCTTTTTTTTTAAAGCAATCGTACGCTACATAATCACAACTGCACCTATGGTAATCAAATTACTTCTAAGCACAGATAATGGTTGGACATACTCATACCCGACACCGCCACCCAAGTAGCGAAGAAACGACCACTCACGCAAAGAATATATCAATTGGCTGAGCATTGCAATGACATAACATGATACTCGTATATATATAATGTATAAGAATCATGAGGATCATCACAATTTCAAAATATTAATATGTTGTATCATATTTCATGCGTCATGTTCTTGAACTCGCTAACAATATTAAGATGCGTTGCATAGCACAGTTGATAGATAAATTCTTAAGCCAAGTGTTCCATGCAGATGGACCAACACAACAGACTGAACTAACGTCACATATGGAAACTCCGGAAAGGCGGGCCTCTCGGGCGCACTCGGTAGCTCTGGCCAGCCCCACAGCCCCGTCAACATGTAGAAAGCAAAAGCTAAGCCTGGCAGGTGAGCCACCATCCCTGCTCGTGCTCACTGGTTGCCCCTAACCGGGATCCCAATTTTTTCCACTTCTAGACCCCATCTAAAATAAAAATTTATTATTTTTATGCTCGAAAATGCTGCTATTATAATATGCACACATTTTGATAAGTAGAAAGAAATGAAGTTAGCAATAACAGAATCTGTCCTATAACCATGTTTTATGTACTTACATAAAAAGTTGTGAGAATGTCAACTTCATTCGCACGCTGTAATGAGGCTGAAGTGGAATTTAGTGGGAGATATATCATAGCTTGAAAATAATCCGAACCAGTAAATTGACGGACTGACGGAACCCAACCATAGTAGTAAGACTATGCGTGCACCAATTGCTTACCCTCACACCTTGGCAAGTTTACCTGTGTAGTACACACACCACTTAGACTTGGCATACCTACATCCTACATACCGCTCTTCCTAAAAAGGTCATGAAAATATTCGGAAATACAACGTGTGCACGTATTTAAGTACACGTTTTAACTCACCTATATTTATTGGAATGAAATGAAGCTGAACCTAGAAAACTAACCCAAAACTTGCGTGTTATCAAACATAATAAACATATTATGTTTTCATGAATCTATTCCGAATTAATTTGTTCCGACATGGTTCCGACGCGACGTTTCAAAGCGGATTGGGGCTTGTGGTATATGATACAAGAATTGGCTGGGTCTTCAGGTACCCATACGCGACCATGACCGCTGAAATGGAACCAACGTCGACATGTCGGAATAAAAGGTTAACTAATTAATTCGCGATAAATCCTACAAACGTGTTATTCTTAACATAATATTTAGTGTTTACCTTCTTGAAATAGGTGTATACGTTAATTTTGCCTTTCTACCAGATATAGTAGATGAGACGAGGATCTGTTGCGAGTAATGTGGTTGTTAAGAACCAATATAATCACTTCATTCACCTATCTTTGCACAGCGCAGCTCTAGGGTTGTTTCTTAACAAGCACATTCCTGGAAACGCATCTTTGGTCATCCCTGATGGAAACACAGTCTGAAGATTTAACAGAAGAATTGAAAATACATGAAATACCATCGCAGATTTATGAAATTAAATACTATCGTTTTATGACTAACCGTCATAAAAATGTTTTTACTGCTGCTATCGCCATCACTCATGTGTCCCATGACTACTTTCATGTGTGTTGACATACCCAGCTTGCATAGTTTTAACTCAAGTACTTGCACCTTACGTTATTTTGTTTTCATTTAGATATCGCAAAAAAAAAACAAAATGTACCTACCTACAAAATACGTGTTGAATGAGAACTTACTGATTTGTAAGTATATTTATTTTCCTTTTCAAAATACCGTAAAGTATAACAAGATATCCATTTTATCGGATCGTTAGCATTCAAGCGCGTATCATTTAATTTAACTCTTTTACAAGTAAATGGTCCGTGTAATTAACCTTAAAGAGACTAAATCCTGGTGTATTTTTGTAATCTCTGTTTATATAGCAATAATTCTACGCTTAAATCATATTATTTAATCGTCAAAATATAAATCCTCACAATTGTCTATTTAACATAGGTACTTTTGTATGTTTTTTTTAACATTAATAAGGTAACCTCAGGTACTGTGATTTCAGTTCCGCCGCACGCCTACGAACTAAACAATCTAGACAACGATGCGTTAGACGCTCGCAATGCGTACCAGGAGGATAGGAGCCGCCACAGATACGAGCCCTCATTCCCAGTGGATTCTGATGAGCCGGTTTCTATGCCGGCTGAGCTGTCTAGCGAAGAGGCGAGGTTTAAACATTCGACCCCCATGTACCAAAGTGCCGTACTTATGACTTCAGATGGAGAAATTAAGGATGAGAGTAAGTATTTATTTTATTACAAATCAGTTTAGAAATATGCTATCACTATCATTTTAAAAGCTAAAAATGTGTAGGTACCTAATTTTTTTTAATATGGATATGTAGGGGAAAACGTAATTTTTAATTTTTGGCTCTTCTGGTGCCCTAACCTGGGTTGGTCTGTTAAAGATGTTTGATCCCCGTTAGAAACAGGATCGATTGGCATCAAAAAACTTTTAGGAAACATTACGGTTTTCTCGCTGACTGTGCCTATATTTACATAAATAATGCCAATCATCTTTAATTAAAAAGTTAGGGATGGTCTCTCAAAACGCTCAAAACCATTTTCGCGTAGCATCATAGGATCTTGGTAACCTATCACAGACTCTTTCGAAAATTCACTGTATACCTTTATTTAGATTGATTTGTTCTCAACTCAGACTATAAAAGTATAATACAATATAATAATTATATGATATAACTATACAACGATTAACGTTTTTTTCCTATTCCAAACTAAATGGCATTGTAACGTTAACTGAGTTCATTAAACTTAGCTCAAAGTTTAACACATCGGTACCGATATAGCTGATCAAACAAACACTATGACACATACACACAAACCTATGTCTTGCCAGACGTTGACTTACAGAATTGTGTAGGTACCATCGGGTTCATAATTGCATACCCAATTTATGAACGAATAAGAACTAAATAAGACCTATCATGAGTCATGACGTATAAAATGTAGGTGGACGTATAAAATGCTTTCGTTGGGTCATTAGTGTCATTACCTATCCTTGGTTATTAATAATTACTGAAGCAATGCAGTCGGAACTGAAATCTAACCTTTAAAACACAATCGTCACGTCAGTACGGGGAATGAAGGATCGTGATTGCGTTAATAACCCCCTTGTAGAAGGATATCCGTGATGGTTCTAAAACATATTGCGCTTAAGTATATGCAGGTATAATATAATATAACAACTCTTTGGGAAGCGGAAACCATTGTAAATCACAATCAAACAATACCAAACATAACACATATATAAAAAACTAGTGATTATATAAACTGTTCGAAATTTGAGATCTAAAGTAAACATTGAGATAGGCACAACTGTTGTTGGTCGTCTCTGTCCCTTTCTAGCATATGCATCCATACGCTCCTTCTCGCTCACACAGAACCCCCTCTACTTCCATCAGGAAGGTAGCTGAGGGTCAGCGTTCATTTTTACTACATTGGCTTGCTGTTTTTCAATCTGAAAGGTCGTCAGCTAAACTGCTGGTGAGTTTTTTGAATTATATCCCAGTTTAGCTTTATACTTTAAAAACAGTTTCTAACGGTGTTTACCGTTCGAAATATAATTTTGAAGTTGCTGTCCCTAAGCAAATAGGAACCGATCCGAAATAGTAAAGTGATAAAATCAAGTAAATTAAAAGGATGCGCCTCATCGCGGCTATCCTATTCAATATGTTATTAAAAATACAAATTTTAACATTTGATATATTTTCCGATTTTATAAGTAGAATTGCGTATCGCACAGATCGCACTACTCTCAAGACGTGTTAAACCTTAAATTCCGAAAATTAATTAATTGAATTATGACATGACTTTCATTGGTGTTACATAAGTACATAGATCGCGTTATTTACCGATACTTGATTAAATATGGCAGGAAATTATATCAAATGTTTAAGTGTGAGGAACATACCCTCAATTTTATACTTGAAAAATATTTGAACTTGAGGATCGGGATATCAATACGCACATTACCGTTGAGGTTACAATTGTTACAAATATGTGGCCCAAAAATATTCACTTTTGTTAAAAAGTGTGGATACGCTAGAGAGTTTATAAAGCTCCCGTTAAAGGTCTTATATATTTCTACTCTCAGAGACACAAGCTAAGTAACAAATCTATAACGGTAAATAATTGTCATTATATTGTGTTGAGAAAATAAATAATTAAATATTATAGGACAATCTTACACAAATCAACCTAGTCCCACGGTAAGCTCAATAAGGCTTGTGTTGTGAGTACTAGGCGACGATAGCCTAGTATGCTGAAATTGTTAAGAAAAGTATACTCTTGTATGCAGTGGTAAATGTTACAATTACTATAATGTAAGTATTGATTTACAAGTAACCGTACTGTACGGTTTTATCTTTTAAAATTTGATACCAGTTACTTACTTTCTTATTAACTTGATACGTGCTTGATACGCAACTGTATACAAGAGCGACAGTTCTTAAGTTTCGTTTAAAACGAGTATTTCTTATAAGTGCTATTGAAGTACAATATTTCCCTTAGACAGTTGTTTCTAGTAAAATTTTAATGATAAGATAGGCATGACGCCTGCGCAAGGATGACATGCTCATTTGGGAAAGCGTTCTATATTTTGACTGGCACATAAGCCTCCTCAAACACTGCCTGCGCAAGGCTGACTATCCCTCTGAGCAAGGAGCCCACAACCGCGGCAACATTATTTATTAACTGCCTCCAGGGCATTAATTTTGATTTATAATAAAAGTGCAAATAAAATTGACTGTGACCACCTGCGAAAAGGTGTATAAAAATATGATAGTCATATCATTATTATTTGGAATCTACTTTCTAGTTATTGCGACAAACTGGTATAATATTCAGCCTTCGCAAGGCACATTATTAAATTTATAATTTGGTTAGGCAATGAGGATAAACGCGCACATTGGTTATGGTTTGGAAATTTCAAATCCATACAGTCTATGTTACCGAGTCTCTAGAGACTAGACCTCAGAAAAGCATCAGAAATGGTTCCAAAATAACAGTTAATATGGACCATTTATAATCTAAGGGTTGTTATCCTCATTAGTCTATAGCTAGAGAAATACTATTCAAAAATACTTTCGGGGTAATTAGACCTCATCAACACTGAAAAGTATGTAAAAGGCTAAAGACCCTAACCTGCGTAAGGTGTACTGTTCAATCATTATTAATCTGCAGATAAGCAGTCTAAAGTGAACCCATTATACGTCATAGTCTGAACTAACCGACGACCATATTTACAGCTTCAGATGAACGTTCATGCATCCTAGTAACATTTTCTTTTGCTTATTATAATGTGGTCATGGTGGTGAAAAGGTTAAAGCCATTGTTCCGCCTCCCGAATATAACTGATTATATTAAAGCATATAATGAATTGATATTTCAACCTGTCCTCGATGCAGGGAAACTATCATGCTGCTGCGGAGGCAAGCATATTGAAAACCGAAATGTACAAAAATGCCCCTACAAGCCGTTTGGCAACTTACTAGTAAATATTTTGAGACTAGACTTATAATATTTCGGTATTGTAAAAATTGCAAGTAGTATAACAGGTTTCTGTGATCTGTCCATGTACAAGTGTTGCCATTGCCATGAGCACACAAATACTTTATTTAATCTGTTATTACTAAAAAAGACATATAATACCTCGTTTGAATAGTTAAGACATCATGAGTACACAAACTATGTAATGCTCTTAAAACTATCTTCTAATGGTTTGGGACGGGAGTTTCAGATCCTACAGGCAAACTCCCTCAAAAACCTGAAAACTAAACGGTCTTGCCCAGAACTGGAGCCTTCTTTGCTACAGCAAAGAGTGCCAACAAAGCAGTCTCTGGTTAACAAACACCTCATTCATCGAAGTTTTTAGTGCTTTTATATCTAAGGTTTGCATAAAACCAGTATTGGGTTGAATCTTGAAGCAAATCAAATTTTTTTTGTTCAATATTTTTTTTTTATTTGCAATTTTTTTAAGTACTTACACTACTATATATAAACTGAAAATAGATGTCATATACTTCAGAAAAAGTGACCAAACCCTCCGGTGTCCGAGGCCAGATTCGAACTGGCGTCTTCAGCTTTCGCGGCTGACAGCGTCTCAGCCGCGTAAGCTGAAGACGCCAGTTCGAATCTGGCCTCGGACACCGGAGGGTTTGGTCACTTTTTCTGAAGTATATGACATCTATTTTCAGTATTGGGTTGTTTGATAAAATATAGTGAACAACTGGATACATGATTTGCAATAAATTAAGTACTTGAGACTCTTGGTCTGTCTTAACCATTTTTTAATAGTATGGTATTTGCTACAACAGTACATTTACCTACTTCCCTGCGCAGGGAAAACACGCAAAATCGTGAAGCGTTCCACTTTTCACGTATCGAATTTATCTACATTATTAAAATTAGGATGAGATGCTAAGCCCTACGAGTGTGTTAGTGTGCCAGGTCAACACCTGGGCAATTGTGGATAAACAAAATTAGGAGCAGTCAAGCTCCCGAAATCCAGTGTTAATCTTAGTTGAAGGAAAGTTTAACTTGTTGATATAAATACAAGTATCCTATATCACTGCTTCGCTTAATGCTATATGTTTCCATTACCATTGCCAATATTGGTTGAAAATAACTATAGTAAAAAATCGCAAGTGATTTCAAAGCAGTTTGTACAGAAAAGTTACATACATTAGTGAAAACTAATTTCGAAGTACCCATATCCATGGTTAAGTGCGAGTTCGGCCTTGCCTATATATTAAGACTAATATTGTTATTTGTTCATCAAATCATTGTCTGATGCGTTAAGTAAACAATGCATACATTTTCGTAAATACCAAAGTATCTGAACTCATGTTCAGTACCCATGTACTAAATCGAAATGAGGCAGTGGTGTAATTACACTCAAGAAAATGTTGACAGAACGTGGCGTTTTTTCTAGGCAGTATAGTATAAAGACGCCTGATATTTGAGGAGAAATTGATTCAGTTCATTCAAATCCTGTCCAGGATAGATCTAGTTCGGTTCCTATCAGAACCTAGCAGAGCTAAGTAGCTACTTTGTAAAACTATTTTGCAAAAATTATAATTTATACTGCCTGCAAATTTTGTAAAATTATAATTTATACTGCCTGGTATAAATTATAGATGAATAATAAATATTGAGACAATGAAGTAAAAATGAACGCTGACCCTCAGCTACCTGCCTAATGTAAGTAGAGGGGGTTCTGTGTGAGCGAGAAGGAGCGTATGGATGCATATGCTAGAAAGGGACAGAGACGACCAACAACAGTTGTGCCTATCTCAATGTTTACTTTGTAAGTTTTTATAATTAGCGTTTTATTTTATGTAAAACGCTGTCATTAAAATAATTATACTAGGTAGGTACTTACTTTACTAAGTAAGTACCTACCTAGTATCATTATTTTACGTTACTACGTGGGTTAACCGCTTTACTGTAATTTTAACAACCAAACGCCTAAATTAAACGTAATACCTAAAAGTTACATACTGTTGAGTTTGGTGTGCTCTCTAAATAATGGTTTTAATTATAAGGTAGAGTAGATACGTGACGCGGCTTCAACAGGTTAGGTTAGCCGCAAACATTTGTGGCTGAACTAGTTAACAACCTACTTAATGAAGTAGGCTATTCGAAATGGCAGCTCCTGGTTTGCTTTAAATCAATGCTGGACATTGTGGGTGGCCCACAATGTCCAGCATTGATGAAGCAAACCAAAAAACATGCATTCGCTTTCAGAGATACATTTAATTCATTAATACCTTGACCGATTTGCAATACTGATTCATTATGGTATACACTCCTGACGTTAATTACCTGTTTATAATTTTAAATTTCGATATGACATAATAGATATTCTACGTGTTTATATGCCACTATACAATTAATCAATAATACTAATAAGTATTTATTAAAAAAAATACAAAATACCAAGTCTAAAGAAAAGTCCGTCTGTACCTACGTGTTGTCTTGTAGCCAAAACGATACCTACACCTGCCTAATAGACACAAACAGTCATAGAGATCGCAGGGTAGGTATAGCGTGGCTAAAAAAACTTTACAAGGATGTCAGGCCTTGCCTGCTTCAGCTCACATTACAACCCAAACCACTATGCTATCTTGGATAGATATATGTATTTGAGGATATTCCTTTTATTAACTTTAGGTACAATAAATCTTAACTAACCAAGTATAGTCAACCCATCATGAAAATAAATTCCTATTGATGTTGTCACAATGTTATGTACCTTGTAGATAAATAAGTAAGCTTACTTAATTTTCTTTGGTTATGTTTATTTATCGTATGGCTACATGTCACTGGATATATAGATAGGCATTTCTTCCCTGTGGTTAGTAGTAGTGGGAACGCAGATGATAAAGAAAATCCAGTGAGTGCTGCAAGGTCCAGATAGGACAGTGCAGCTGCCAAGTTTGTTACTGTTTTAGCAACACCCAGGGATCACGTGTATAGGGTTGTCTAAAGTGTTTCCTACGGACGTAGAGTAATATTGATCCCCTTTGGTTATGTGAATTAAATAGAGGCTGACAACTTCTTGCCATGGCAGACGTTATTTAAAATGTTTGTCGGCAATCTTTGTAAGGACTTTGTACTTCGACAGGATTTTTGACACGCTTTGAAAGTTTAGTAAATCTAATTAAACAACTTGTTATTTTATTTTTACTATACATTGAAAATTACTTCCAGGTGGATTGAAAAAGTGGAAGGCGGTCGCTTTGTCGCCGGACAGCGAAAGGAAAGCAAAAGAATCGCGGGCGACGCCCAAGCCCAAGGAGGTCGAAACCGTCCAGAAGGAGAACATACAACCTGACCCATACAACATAGACAGCAATCATTCGGAGCCTACGGTAAGATTCATAAACATGCTATTAAACTATGAATCATTAACTAAAGTATAACCTGCACGGCTAGCACAACTTACGCGTGACAGGCGTGAGAAGAGACAGATCGGTGCGACTTCATGCGTTGTCGCTAGTTGGCAGCACAACTTGCGCGTGAAAGGAGCGACAGACCCGCGATCGAATGCCACTGTCATAAAATGACAGTGACTCGCGACTTTGAACTAAAATCCTTAGCACAACTGGCACAACTGCCGATTTTGACACAACGCATCAAGACCGCGACTCGCTCGCGCGGGTGGTTTTTTGGAGCTCGTGTGCCAATTTCGCTAGAAAATTCTTACTTTAAATAAGTAATTAACCTGTTTTACAAGTATTCTAAAGCTAAAAATATTTTGGTACCCTATATCACAAAGCTTCATTAGAAGTTAGCTTCTTAAAACGGAAGGAACACATGTTTAAATTACGCACGGCACAACACTGAAGGTCATGCACGATGTTTGAGTGCACAAAATGGTACTTTTCCTGTATAAATATATATCATATAACTTACGAATAAAATAACTCTTCTTTAATTTGGTAAAAAGCATGCTTTGAACCCATGTTTTCAGTTTTGGTGTTAAAAACGCATATACGAGATAATTTGCAGTACCTATGTACCTATACATTAACAAATTATAACTTCCGGTAGACATACTAACAAATCACTAGCAATAGCTATGGGAGCTAGAATCGAAATGACTTAATTCGACTTATCCGACAGACTGGTGCCGCCGTTGGATGGTGAGCCTACAGACAGATGCACACCTAGTGCATCATTTAGGCCTATATGTAACCATGCAAAAGTAGAAGCCACATGTGCAGTGCCAATCTACCATCATATTCATAGCCATTCAGCGCCATTCTTGTGAATTTACCTGTACCTCTTTTTTTTATATTTTAAGTAAAAAAAATCGCAAATCGAGAAAAATAAATAATAAAGAATAGTCATATTGTTTTAATATTTTAATTTATTTATAATTACTATTATTAGAACCAGTATATAAACATGTGCGGTTCGGCACCGCGACGAGCGTTGCTTCGAGCTTCTGAGGATTAGAGTTACGTTCAGTGATGCATTTGTTAACTATTTATTGCCCGGAGCTAACCGCCGCCGCCATCGCCACCGCTACAGTTTGCACCCTTTCTTTTTTCTGTGATAAGCGACCATTGTAAAACAATTGGGTAGTGCCTGAAATTAAATTAATTTTGTTAACAAATAAGGAACTAAAAAGATTGTGTCCTCATGAGGCTACTATACCTAATGAATGAGATACACCGAGAAAATATTACAGAATATTACAGGTCCCTTGACACATTCACGTTGTAACAGTAAATTTTACGTTAGGTGTTTTGATATTTGGGAATGTGATGAGGGACTTATTCTGAAAAATAATATATTTTCAATTTACAATTTCATGTAATTAAACTCATAATGTATTATTTATGAGATTTAATTACATGAAAAGTGGAAGTTTAGAAACTACTACGTGCATATTTATTATGGAGCGAGTGTGAAAAACATAAAACGGGAGAAGTTATTAAATTACCGAAAGGCGTAAATAAATAAAACTCAAATACTTACAAATATTCTTGCTGTGAAATGTTAACAAAATTTGAAAGTTCATGACATTGACAGAAAAAAAACTAAACCATTGAGAATAATTTGTTTTTTTACCATCAAAGAACGAATGGAATTGCACCACTCTATTACCGATTCAGTGTTGTCCCACGTGAAAACATTTTTTTTCAACACTTTGATTTCATTAGGGAACACTGAAGACTCGCGCCGCGACTTTGAGTTCTCTTCGTGTCAATTGCTGTCACGAGTGCAAGTTATGCTACCGGAAAGCGAGATTTTTGACAGGCGCGGGAAGGTTTTCCCTACTCGCGACTTAAGTCGCGCTTGTAACATGTGCTAGCCGTGCTGGTAATGGTATTTCATGTTGACAACCTGACATTCTTCCACTGATAAAAAATTAACTTCGATACTTGCTTTAACATGTGTAAAGTTGTACTTATACTTAATAATGAAAATGTTGTTATTATGTTGCCTGATAATGATGGAATATACTTACATATATGTTGTCAACTTTTTTGTTAATTACCTGTTGCTGTCACTCTCTTTGTTGTTCATTGGAGACGCATTTAGAAACATATTGCACTTGTTTTCAATACCAGTACCTACGTTGAAGTTGCTTTACATTATGGGTAGGTACAGCGAGCGTAAGAAACTCTTTACCTACTCAAATAAAGATAGAATCATACTTAACGTTTGAAAACGTCCTGATTATTTGCAAAAGATCAAAAATACTTGTGATACCAGAATAGGCCCCGTGAGCACGGCATGTGATGATATTGCTGTTCACACTTTTATTTTTATTTATATTGATCACTTTAATTGTATGTTAAAAATGTTATCCTTGTACAGTCAGCAGCAAAAGTAGCTAAGCAGTTCAAAATGACCTTCACGCGCTCTTATTCTCTTAACAATAAAGTCGTGTCAAGCTCATTTTAAACACTTGAGCTGCTTAGCTACTTTTGCTGCTCACTGTACATGTAATTTACCTATGCACCTAATATTATAGTATTATAATCAACGAGTAAGTGAGAGTTCCATATTTCAGATAGTAACGGTGGAACTGAACCGTGGGTGGAACAGCCGTCTGGGGTTCAGCGTACAGAGCCACCCGGAGTCGGGACAGAGCTACATCTCCGCCGTGTACAGCGACAGCGTGGCCGCACGCGACGGCCGACTGCGACAGGGAGACGTCATCCTACAGGTTGCTATACTAGCTTTACTTCAAGTCTGACATATATATATATATATATATGTGTGCAGGGTTAGAACAGCTACCTGGGGTTCAGCGTACAGAGCCACATGGAGTCCGGGCAGAGGACGGTCGACTGCGATGAAGGGACGTCATCCTACACGTTGCTATAATAGCTTTACTTCAAGTCTGTCATGCAAGGCCCCAAGGTGCTCCAGGATCAAGCAGTATATTACTATAATATACTGAAAAATTTCTCGTTAGCAGTTGGTTTCAATCACAATTTAGAGCTAATTCCTTTTTTTATACTAGTTATAAATTTTCTTGAACGACGCCTTAACATGATCGCCTCTTGTACTGTTGGTTAGTCACTGTCCTCTTAATTTTAACTAATATAGCAATTTATTTAAATTTTCAGGTAAACGATGAAAACGTGACATCCATGAAGACTCCAGAAGTCATAGATTTGCTCCGGTTGCTCCGCGGCTCCATCTGCATCACAGTGCTGAGGCCTCCGAACCCGGAGTGAACGCAACACCAACTTTTTCCAAAGATACTATTCATCAATGTTGCTTTAAGACAGAAGCGGAAGACCTAAATAGAATGGCTAAGGTTTTGTTCTGGTCTATTTCACAAGCTTTCAACTACAAAGTACATAAGCCAATTTTGTGTTTATTTTTGTTGACGTATTAATAAATCCACGCAACATATCTCCATGATGTATATCCAATAATCCAATATGAACTACGTGTAAGCTAAACATTATTAAATTAGCTTGCGTGGCATGATAACTTCACAATCTGGTGAGCAATGGCAATCTGTAAAGTTTCTAAACAGTAGCTCGTGAAAATATTCCACTCCAGCCCGATAAACTATACATACATACTTATATTTGATAAGATACCTAACATGTAATAAATATAATACACTATTATTGTTAATAAATTACCTTTAATATACTATACATAGTTTTAACTTGCGGAATTGATCTCTTTAGGATTCTCAAATTTTAATTGAAGTTTTATTAAATTGATATTATAAAGAGTAATACGTTATTTAAATAAAATTATTATACCATCACCCGACCAACCTTGCGCAACGAATAAAATATGAAATTATTTTCATCCTACGAAAAAACTTAGTATTTGTACTCACTTTAAAAAAAATCTTGTCATACGTTAATGTACAGAGTAATGCATGCCACAAGATTGTACATAATGTAACATAAAATATAGTTTGTCGTAGCGAATCCACCGTAGTCCAATGTAGCATCACATGGAAAATTAAAGAGTTATCAGAGGCGTAAAACATCAATTTTATGCGCGGTAATATTTACTAGGTCTCTCACTTCGAATGATGTTCTTTTGTCGTATTCAAAGTTCGTAACGAGAGATTTCGGACTCTACTATTTAGAGCCCTGCTCGTCGTTTAAATGGCGGGTTATGATTGAGACGGGCCGGGCTGCAAAAGCAATTTAAGATCTTAAAACAAGATCATTATTTTACGGTAAACAACATACATATGATATATTTTATGCAACCTATACTCAGCCATTGAAGCCCAACTTTACGAATATGGGAAGTAAATAAAACAATTATAAAACTGCCGACTCTGTAAAATAGTTCAAATAAATCCAAGTTAATTTAGTTAAATGCTAATTTTAAAGCAAGCTACCGTTCCCAATAGCTACTGAAAAATCTAGTCAAATTTAAATAATAAACAAAATTATCAGTATAATCAAATTGTAGTCTTTGATTATAAATAAATATAATGATATCGATTATTCTTAAAAATGTAGAAATTTTAACGAAAACTATATATTATACATAGATAAAAAACTACTCACAGAGAGTTATATTCAATAGATTCTTCTTATATATAAAGGTGTTGTCAACTCAAAAGATTTTATCGACAAATCAATTCAAAATCTATTTTAATATAATGATATTAGATTTTAAGGTGAAAATGTAGAAATCCTTGCACATAATAAACCTGAACGAACGAAACAACTGATATTCTAAAATTATTGTGATGGATATGTGTTAATATTAAATACTGTAAATGTGACTTTTAGAGTAAAGAATACATAGTTTGTTGCCGTAAGGGATAATAAAACGAGTCGAATATATATTGCATTGTTTAACTTGAAGAACTGTAGGCCATGGTCCTACAGTTCTTACGCGTTCAAGAGGGATATTCAAACTTTAATAATTGGATTTTGGCTTTGCAGAAAGTCTCGGTGAGGCGGCTCGCCTTCACATACCATATAATTATACATATGAATAAAGTCAAACCTAGATAAAAAAGTTTGAATATTCCTTATCCATGATTTTTCGCGTCATGCACAATTTCTTCTGTTACAAAAATGTTTATTTGAGATTGAAACTCCCCAGTATTTCACGTTGCCTTAGAACGAAATGATGATAATTGCGCACAGGGAAAACATTTAGATTTGGGGTTTTGTTGTCATTAACATTTAATAATAAATAAAATTCTCGCACATTCCAAGTAAGTATAAATAAGGCACTATGAAAAATGTACACATGCCTGCAATTGACATATTGGTGAATATTAGTATAAATCACAATATAGTTAAAACGTTAGCTTTTACTATATTGTGATTGCTATACGTACTGGCAAATTATATATATGGTATCTATGGGCAATTTCATAGTTCCATATCGAGCTACGTTGATTATTCCGTCAACTGGGTTGGAACAACTGACCCTAAGTCTAACAACAAAATATACTCGAAGTCTATGTTATACCTACATGCGCATCCGTATAGCCCTTTATTTTAATGGATATGTCCACTGGGTATAGCCGCCGGAGAGATCCGGCGGGCAGGTGTGTGCGTGTAGCCCTAGGTATAGACTCGGAGATTAGCTATTTAAATATTACTACAATGTAAAATTACTTTTTGCGCCTTTTTTATTTTGCTCAACTACATTTTAAATCGATTTGAATGAATTGTAATTTATTATATTATGTAACTATTTATTGAGTTTATTATTTTTTCTTGTAACTCAAATATAACATTTTGACAATTTGTAAATAAAGTTTGAAAACAGTTAGATGTAATAACGTTGTGTGTTGCTGTCGAAACGGAAGGGGTATAGGTACTGCTATTACAGACCTCGTAGATATTTAGATAAACGGTAGGTACCTAGACATAGGCATAAAATCCTACCTAATAATCGTCACTAAAAAAATATTAAACAGACATGCCTAAACGTCAAAAACTTCAGATTGTTGTCGCCCATTATAAGTTCTAGTAGTTGAATTTGATTGGCCTCCCCTATGTTACTATAAGTTGCTTTATGTACAGTTGTGAATGTTGCAATGAATGCCTTAAAATAATGACTAGGCCATATTGATGTTGCTGGATGAAAGATTTACTTTAAAGAAGTCGGCAAGAAAAAAGAGCAGTAAAAGAAATGTAGGTACCATATACTTAACTATGGTACTACAACATAAAAAATAAAGAATAATAAATTATTTTTCTTTTATTTCTTAGTATAGTAAGTTTATGATATAAAAAAATGCTTAAAGTAATAAAGAAGTCTTTCCTATCGGTTGGGACTAAAACATACCTACTTACCTATACAGGTGTGATTAGCGCAAAGAAAAAATAAATAAAAGTTTTAAATTATTTACGACACGCATGGAGAGGAGGAGAGTGACCTTTCACTCTACAATCTCCGTCGAGTACTGATACTCTCTTGTTTTTCTGTGATTCAAAGTTCGTAATGAGAGATCTTGTGAAGGACTACTATTTAGAGCCCTGCTCGTCGTTTAAATGGCGGGTTATGGTTGAGACGGGCCGGGCTGCAAAAGCAATTTAAGATCTTAAAAGAAGATCATTATTTTATGGTAAACAACACACATATGATATATTTTATGCAACCTATACTCAGCCATTGAAGCCCAACTTTACGAATATGGGAAGTAAATAAATGTCATATTGATGTCTGGTTCAAACATCGGTTGGAAACATCGCATCTCACTTAATTTGACAATTAGTTTTTTCATAATCAAAGTGCTATCATAATCATTAAAGTGGTTTTATCGTTATTGATTTGTTTATTGTAGGTCATGATAAACAGAATAAAATTTCTACGAAACAAGAAGACGTAAAAAAAAATTAGAAAGGTGTTATTGTTCACTTGAACATGATGGCGGCCGATTCATTATCGTTAACTAAGTGTTTAGGGTTGTTCCCGCTCACGTCTCCTAAATCATCCTGTATATATATATGACTGTAATCGGCCCTTGCTAAAAGACCTCGCTTGTCTCGCCCGATTATATCACAGCTTTAAGATAAAAATGATTTTGGAGAAAGTAAAACGTCAATGGGGGAGCCCGATGAAATTATAGGGTGAATATCAATTTTCATGTTTTGCACTTGTCTCAGCATGTTAATTTTTGAAATATACAGTTTAAACAGTTAACTTTTTTTGTGGATGAAGATCAGTTTAAAAAAGCAATATATTCATAATTAGAATGACAGATTTTGATACTGAAGGTATTTAAAAAAAATGTCAAACCTTAAAAACCTAAGCTCTTTGGCGCGTCCACCACCGTGTTTTTATTTTCCAACGATTAAAAATACCCAGTTTCGGGGGAAATATCCTCCCTAATAGTAGTCTGAATGTTAAATTATTCATACATTTTTACAATATATTTTTTCTGGCCTATTAATCGAAAGTTATCATCTGACATATTTTGTCCCACCAAAAAACACCTAATTTCTTTGGTGTACTTGTTCTGTCTTACATTATGTCATCTTACTACCTAAGTAATCCCTTAATAATAACCCGGCACCTTTCCAGTTGCCTTATAACACCAAAGGAGTGTAAACCTGTGTGAAGTTAATGTTTATCGCAAAAAAAAAATGTTTATATCGCCGTTTAAGGATTTTCTGCCTGTAAGTGCCAAATTTTTTCGAGACTGAAATTTCAAGTCAAATGTGATTTGTATTTTTTTATAGCGCATGCATGTTACTGTTTACTTTACTTGTACTTGTTAAGCAAATCCATATGTTAAATAGTTACCGATAAAAAAATATTTCGTATGCTTTTCTAACTTCTTTGGCGCTAATTTCTTCGGATTTCGTTGGCATTATGCCCCAAAGAAATTAGAATTAGTCTATTGAAATTAGATAATACTCAATATTTTTTTTTAATGCTTCAGATTAACTTTTATTTGATCCAATTTTAATGATGTTTAGTATATATTAAGTAAAGTTCTGCGTAAATTATTTTTTTCATAATAAAAATAAGCAAGTTTTTCTCTATTCCACTGTGAATTTCGTCTTTTTCATCGTATTTATGAAGGTTTCTTTTAATATTCTAAGATATCGAGAACAGTGAACTATCAGAGACCAGACCAGACTGTCAGTGATCTGTCAATTTATGATCAGAGATCGTCATTTGATCCTTATGAAGCCACGATGAATCTTTGACTGATTCTTTGGAGAGTCGCCAAGACAATCAAGTAGCTACGCATTACATTTTTTGAATGGGATAAATAATATTTTTTAAATCCTACATTTGAAGTTGTAAAATAAAAAATACGAGTTTTTTACAGAAAATTTACGACTGCTTCTATTTGGGGCTACCGAGTGCGGAATATACAAAACTAGCGCGTTACAGCACGATCAGTAAGAGATGGAGATACCAGTGCTCGAGATCCAACGTTGACCCCGGTGGAACTTCTTATATATTCTTCAATTAATGCATAAGACTAAACACAATCATCATGAAAGCACGGCTTTTGTCCTCTTAGCACGCGAGACGTTTTATGTACTCCAGTCGGTTGCATCCTTTATACAACCTACCCGTTTTTTGGTTGCAATTAATGTTCCCATGTATATAAAACTCGAATGAGCATCTCTTCATTATCTAATTTCTTTGGCATAATTTATAATTTCTTTGGTGCCATTCTAATTCCTTTGGAAATGTTATTTTGAAACTACTAAAACACAAAACTCCTACGTCAACATTAAGGCAGAATTAGTTTGATTTATACAAATTTGAGTCCTTTATTAAGGATGATCAATATCGTAACACCATGAAAAAAAATTGCGCCATAGAAATTAGAAAATTTCGAGCGAAAATTGATATTCACCCGGTGCACTCTTAGATTCCATTATTATTAATCGTATGGCATGCAATTTTTGTCTGCAAACTGTTATGCAAACTTGAGGTTGTCAAGCCAGGTAATCAGGTCAGGAGTGATGGAGACCAAATCTTCAGCTGGTCCAGAATAAGAGTGAAGGGGGCAGCGCCTGCAGATATGTTCAGTGGTCTGCTCTTCCTCGCCGCACTCGCAGAGTGGAGAAACCTTCCAACCCCATTTATATGTAAGAGAGTTGCAACAGCCATGACCAGTCCTCAACCTGTTCAGGCGACACCAAAGTTTGCGGGGGAGATCGAACCCTTTTAATTTTTGTGTCGGATCGGTTATAAAGGTGAATTTCCCAGCCGTGTCAGCAGACCACTCCACCTTCCACCTATCTGAGATGTTGAAATTCTTCAAATTCTGGGCTGTAGCGCAGGGTGGATTCCGGGATTTTAGTCGCTGAGGGGGTGGATGACAACACTCATACCTTTAACCTCTTTAACGGCCTCCTAGCCCACTCGGTAGTGACCCTGCCTACGAAGCAGGAGGTCCCGGGTTCGAATCCTGGTCAGGGCATTTATTTGAGTTGTGGGTGTTTTCAATGTATTTAAGTATTTATTCATATTTATCTATTATATATATCGTCGTCTAGTACCCACAACACAAGCCTCATTGAGCTTACTGTGGGCCTAGGTCGATTTGTGTAAGATTGTCCTATAATATTATTTTTTTTTATTGTAAGCTGGCAGAGCAGGGTTTATAGTGATTTTCTTGGTTTCCCTCTTCAGTGCCTGGAGCCTTCAAAGATGAGGCGGGGCAATGTGGCATAGTGACGGTAACCAGTGGACGGGCGTAGATTTGATGGTACCAGAGATGCAGCGCATAGTCTCGTTTAGTTTTACGTCTACTTTGTTGGTATGTGCGCTTTCTAGCCACACTGGGACACAGTATTCTGCCGCCGAATAGACGAGTGCGATGGCTGTGGTGCGTAGGCAATTATCTGAAGCTCCCCAGCTGGTACCGCAAAGTTTGTGTAGGAGATTGTTTCTCGTCGCGATCTTCTGCGAGAGTTTTGTTAGGTGAGTCCTATAGGTCAGAGACCTATCCAGAGTGACTCCAAGATATTTCGGGCAGGGATTGTACTTTAGAGCATCGACATTCATGTAGACAGCTGGTTGATAATTGGCTGACTGATTGTTTAGATGAAAACAGGCTACCTCGGTCTTGCCAACACTTGGAATAAGTCTCCACGCACTGAAATATGCAGTCAGGGCTGTTAGATCCGATGTCAAAGATTCCATACAATGAAATGAATAAGACTAATATTCTTTTCTAAGCCTAGCCTAATTATGTAGAAAATAATTTGCCTAGTTATGTAGAAAAGGAGGTAAAACCATTAAATCAGTTATAAAGTTGCCATCCCCATTGGCTTGTCAATTATTTCATTTATTGCATTTCATCCATGGTTAGTACATAGGTTACATAGTAGTCGTAGTGAGTCTCGCATGGACTCTGAGAGGGTACAGCAAGTCTTAAATCTAATGTATGCTAGGTATATACATATAATAATTATTTGTGCAGCCAAACGTGAACTGTGTTGAAGAGTTCCGTTCTGATCATCATTAGCAGTTCCACTTCATCAAATGTAACTTTTTTGAATGAAAATGCTAGATTTGTTGATAAAAACACAAATCTAGCACCAATCGCCTTATGTGTGCCTTTAAGATTTGAAGAGTTCCCTCGATTTCTCATGGATCCCATCCCATCATCAGAACTGCGTTTTGACAAAAGCGGGACCAAACCGCTTAATATGACGTAATTGCTGTACAAAGTTTGGTTTTCACAGAAAATTATTTATAATTAAATTGGATATACTGACATAACTGACTCCGCTTATATTGAAATGTCGGTTATTATGACCTATTTTTAAGAAATTATGAGAATTATGTCCGGTTACAGTGACATTTTCCCTCATTTTTGTTATGCATTATGCATTGTCAGTGAGTGTTTAAGATCACCAGTCCAGAGGACAACTAAAATTGTTTCGTTTCTGTGACTGCGTTTTATATGACGTTCGCTTAGTATGATCTGTTTTGCACTTCCCTGAGATGTGATTATACGCGGAATCTACCTACTGTAGCTACTTACAATAAATAAATAAAAAATTGTCAAAATCGGTTCAGAAATGACGGAGGGATGGAGTAACAAATATAAAAAACATACCACCGAATTGAGAACCACTTTTGAAATTTTGAAATCGTTTAAAAAACATTGTCAGATACCACGGTTTTTCTTTTTCAAAATGGACACTCCTAGCGGATCCTTTTCATTAAAAAAGGATAAAACTTGCTAATTAATCAATCATCTTGAAATACTTTAAACGGGTGGGACCATGTTTGATTTTATCTGGCATTTGTCTGCCACATATGATAGGGAGGTTCTCTGTGGATGACTATTAAGTAAAAATAAACAACTTTGTGACTTTAGTATATGTAGGTACTGTGACAATCACTTTACCGCAAAGTGCATTTGTGCGGTAAGACTAATTAGTAATTACATAGAGGAACATAGGTAGAGCGTAGCGATCAAACGGTCTTCGCGGACAATTCTAGCGGTCTATGACCATTCTATGACCAACTGACCATCGACATGATCATTAATCAATTAATCATTAGTTATAATAAAGTGACAGGGTATACGTAACGAGTTCGTTTTCGATCTTTTTTTGTTTTTTTGTACCTACGTATATACACTGGTCACTGAGATATCACTAAAATGAAAAATTAATTTATTTTCAATTTGTCCGTGTCAACATATGTAAGTTACTTACTTACAGTTAGTATGTGAACAAAGTGCGAAAGTAAATAAGGTAAGTACCTTACCTAACCTTCCTATTTTTTTTAAACTATCAATAGGTACCATTTTGAGTCCGCAAAAAAACTGTAATTTATCTGGCCATAAATACTTCAGTTTCCGAAATTATAAAAAAAACAGCCTACTATTAGTTTTTTTTATATATACACCACGACTAATAATAAATCGCCTGCACAACAAACGTAACGTGGCAAACTTGACATGCCGCCACTCCACGTTGCATATGGTACGTCACGGTCACCACCCTCGCCCGTCCGTTTGTCCGAGGGATCTTCGAAACGGCTGGCTGCACGTGCTATACCTAAAGCTGTTGATATTACTTTCCAAAACGGGTAACTTGCCTTTGATATCATTATAGAGATATGAACTTTATCCATGCTGAAACAAAGGCCTTTTTCGTTATATTTACATTTGCGTAGCGTAGGTAGTATGAATAAAGTTAGAGGTTCAAAGAAATTCAAAACATAGGCAACAGAAAATAATCAAATGTCGCCGGCCTTTCACGCGCGTTTGCATGATTTTCATTTGTTTTGTTTACTTGCTTGTCAAGTTTCGTGAATCATCGCGAGTTTTGAAGCGTACTTGCTAAGTTGGTCACTTTTCTTTTTTTATGAGAAGCGAGAGTTGTTCCAACGTTGGTTGGATTTAAGTAGGTAAAAGGTTTTCAGCTGTATTCAATATTTTAAATATTAGTCCTTTTACCTGGAGCTACTACATTAATAAATGAGTACAGAGTGAAATGCGCACACACTGAGAACTAGATATTAATAATGTAGGAGAATACGCATTGACGGTATTGTGGTAGGTAAGGTAAAGTATGTAAGGACTAGGGTTTCCAATCCCGCAGCCTATATTTAATCTCAGTATTTGCGGGACCATACATTTTCAATCCAATTCCAATCAAATTTTTGTTCGAGCTCTACTTCTGATGATGAGATCCATGAGGAATCAAGACAAGGGCGTCGCCATGGCGGGACAAGGAGGGGCAGCTGCTCCCCCTAGATATAAAAAAATGTAGCCAAATGTTGTACCCACAGTTCATATTTTCTTCACCCTCCATTTATATCAATACATAACAAAACACGCAAAAATATCTGACTGAATCTGATTTGTAGAGCACACATTTTTGCGACCTTCGTTGTGCAAGGTATTAATTCAGGTGACTGTTCCGATCACTCTAAAGCGGAAGTATAAAGGAGAGGCTACTGAACTTCCATAATTGTCACGGACCTTTGTCATATTATGGTAATATGGTTATGGTTAGCCGGCAAAAACAAATGTGACTAACCGGTAAAAGTTCGGAGTTACGTGTCGATGTCATTGACAGTCGTTACGGCTGACATAGAACTTCATTATATCCCGTGTCCAATAAGTTCGAATATACAGTAAATAATATAGAGGTTGAGTTAATTAAAAATATTTGTATTTTGTATTAGTACAGCTTTAGTATAGCTTTAATACAATACATATTTACTATTCTACTACACTACATTAACTATTCGTACAAAGAAATAAGACTCCTAAAGTGTATTCGAACTATTTGGACACGGTGTATAATAAAATAACATAATTTTACAAGTTTCACTTACTAAATAACTCAGAAAAGCTAAAGCACGTCACGGGTACGTCTAAACCTGTAAAGTAGAGCCAACTTTTATCATTCAAATATTATTCCGTTCCGATTATATCTGATGGCGGCTGTAATCAAATGGATTGTAATTACATTATCAATCACATCTCTACTAGAACCTCAGGCAAAAAATATAGGTAAGTAAGTACGAGTATGTATCCTATTACAAATTCGTCATCGCCTGCGGGGATGTCTAGGGCCCGAGTCCACCCAGCCAGCACGCCTGCACCGGCAGTCGACACCGACCGCCGCTCCGTTCGCACCTGTCTGGCGAAAGCGAGCCGTGAACGGCCGGAAAGGAAGTGCAGTGACTGAATCATTGTTCGGCGAATTGAAAATTTGTATTTCGAACGCGTTCAAGGACGAATTGGAGTAAGTGTTTTTTTTTATTTTGTATGGCCTGGATATTTGTAACAACTCTACTTGATATTCATGTTGATAGGTTAAAACTTAGTACTTATAACTAAGATACGCCTCACACTTGGTCTGAATTCAGTATACAGTCCCTGCCGCTTCTTTCCGCCATCGTCCTACGCGAGCATTACCATCATCACCACTTAGATGGTTGGCAGTCCTCAACTGTGCGTTTCTCGAGAAACTTCCTGCCTCGCACGACAAAACTGTGGAATGAACTGTCGTCTGCGGTATTTCCGGACCGATAAGACCTTCAAGAAAAGAGCGTATTCCCATCTTAAAGGCCGGCAACGTGCTTGTGACCCCTCTGGTGTTGCGGGCGTCTATGGGCGGCGTTAATTGCTTACCATCAGGCGATTCGTCTGCTCGTTTGCCTCCTATTTCATAAAAAAAAAAAAAAAAAATACAGAAATAAAAAAATCATCAGCGTTCTGAAAATGGTGTCTGGTTTTCTGGCAAAAAACTAGAACCTACAGGCAACTTTCAACATAGTGCTGATTTTTTCTTAATCTGTAGGTATGCTGAAATCAAAACAAATGTGTGTTACGCCCAACTTCAGTTAGGTTTCAGGAAAACATAATTATGTACCTATATGAAAATCATTTAATTACTTTAATGTCTCATTAATCCACATTTTATTACTTAACACGAGGGGACAAGTTTCTAAATTATAATCTGTAGAAAAACTGAACATTGTCCTTTTTAAAGGATTTTCAAAAGGAGGAGGTTTCTGATTTGATAAATGGAACAGGATAGGTAAATTAGAACCTAGAAGAGATAGATAAATGTGTTTTTGAAGCTTTTGCTGATTTTGGAAAAAGACTAGGTCGGTACTTACTTCGCCATTTGGATTAAACGCCTTGTATAAGTAATGGAGATCGTCAATTCTGGGCCACCTGATATAAACCGTATACAGTTTGTACTGCAATGTAAAATAAATACTCATTTTATTACTAAAGTAGACAAAATATTGCAAAAAAATTAAACGGGAATTAGAAATACTAAATAAATAAACATTATGTTGATTCTTCCGCGAGACCAGACAAGTCGTTAACGTCCTTATGGCATTGACATAAAGTTTAACTTCACCCTGGCCTGAAACGGGAGTGATTTTTGGTTTGACACTGTCAATGTATACCGTTACATAATCTGCGTTTTGATACTGTTTGGTAAGTTAGAACATTGTAATATTAAAATAGTATCTAAGCCTACGAATACGGAAGTTTGAATTAGAAATCGACTGTATTAAAACGCCTAAAGATTGAAAATGCGTATTTTTGCATTTTTGATCGGAGTTTGAATATTAAAAGTGGGTTTCATAATGGCATAATATCATGCTCCTTCGATAACGAAACGCATCTTTTTTTCAATTTTGAAATGTCAGATACTAGTGCTATCGCACTTAACGGTGGTAAACCTTATCTCTTCGCAATAGGTGTTAGGAATGTTCAGTTAATAGTATCAACGATGGTTTGACAGCCGTCTTTGTTTACCGAAATACAGGAACTATAAATACGATCAAAATATGACTTTTTATTATTTCATCATGATTCCCGTTTTGTTTTCAAGTCCGCTTTTGTACATTATCTTTAAAAAATCGGTACTTTTTTTACATTAATATATAAATCATAGGCAAGCAAGGTTTCAAATATTGTCCTTGTCAGATTCAAGTTTTAAATGCATGATTTTTCAGTTTTCCCATTAGATTTCGCAATATTTTTACCACCATCGTGATCTAGAAATTATGACGATTCTTTAAAGGTAAGAACCATTCCTAAACGGTCCTAAATAATCTGGGCCAGATCACCTAACAAAAATTGACGATCTCCTTTAAAACAAAGCTTTCATATGGCTTTCCTATAAAAAAAATCCAGATCAGATCAATGGCATTTAGTTTTCATGTATATTTCTTTTAGGTATTTCATTTATTATGTAGTACCTACTAAACTTATTCGAATATTCCATATAGTCATGTAGTGTAGCTACATTTGTTATTAACTGTTAAATTATTTAAAAATGAGCGCTATCTAGATAGCGCTACTAGTAAATAGATGGATTATAAAAGTCTACAATGGTTGTCCAACCGCGATATACAAACAAATTATAGCGCTAACTAGGCTGTAACAGATCGAATTATTAGGTCAATTTTACGACAAAAATCATCAACAGAAAGTGTCTTAGCGTTACTCTCAACTAGGTTCTTATTATGACCTTACATCATTAACCCCATGAGAAACCATTTCAAGTAGCAATGACACTTTCATTTTACGAAATTAATTTGACGTAAACTATTGCATTATTATATTAATTTGAACAATGGCTCAACATGAAAATTTCTCATAATTTTATTGTTAATGTTAAACCTTACGAGTCGTAACTACATATCTGTCAATCTGAAGCTAATTGCGGTTAAGTAAAATGAAGATTTCTCTTGTATGAAAGCCGATAGAGCTCGGAATCGGTTCCTGTGATTGTTGCTATCGATTGTATTGTCAGTGGAAATCGTGGGAAATCCCAACACGTGGAAACAATGGTTTCCGAGATATCATCTTGTGATAATCGGTATCGCACGGGACACATACCGATGTGTGATATACCCATACCCACACTTGTCTTTAAATGTTTTTTTAACAGTAAATGGATGGTAAGTAGGCCATATTTATGGTATTCCTATGGTATCCTATTTATGGTACGATGCGTAATAGTTTCTACACTCAAGAGCAAAAAAATTGCCTGTTTTACCAATTTATTAGACCTAATTGGCAAACATTGCTATGCAAACAATGCTTAGAAAAAATGGAAAAGTAGAAAAATCCACTGCCTCGGGCGAGACTCGAACTCGCGACTCTGGAATACATGCCCATCGCTCTGACCAACTGAGCTACTGAGACACACCTGATGGCTGCGAATTTCTCCACTATATCCCATATGCGTCTTAGGGGGACGCCTAGCGACATCTGCCGAAGAAGTCTTACACTTCCCAACCGGCCATCGGAGTCCCAAGTTGTATTGAGAAACACGTCAAGTCGACATCAAATTAGGTTGTAAACCTAATCACCAGTTAAGACTTTAAGATTAAATTATTATCATTATTAGGAGCCTGTAATATCCCACTGGTGGGCAAAGGCCTCCCCCCGGTATTTCCAATCCTCCCGATTCTGTGCAGCATCCGGCCATTCCTTAAAAAAAGTAATAATGATTAATTCCTTTAAGATTAAATATGTCAACAAAATCTTTGATGAAACTAGCACTCAGTCTTTCATTGTGTTTATTTATACAGATCAATAATGTACAAGGGATACAAATCTAGTTAAAAAAATGCTGTAGGTTCAATTTCAAGTTCAAAACAATTGAGTATATTTTCTTTAAAGAGCTTAAGAACACACATATTATTCATACTGTATGTTTTGAAAAAGGACATCTAGACATATTCAAAGATATGCTTTTATTAAACGATTCCATCGTTATCTACGTGGTGTTTTGAGAGTTTACCCTCATTATATGACTCATGACAGGTGCCAACAACTATCCACGTGCGTAATAATTGCACGTACAAAATGTGCGGACGGAAAATTGCGGCGTCCAAATTGGTCTCTTTTATTTTGTTAAGTAGGTGAAAGTTATATGCGTAACACGAAAATAAAAATACAGAAACACGAAAATAAATAAGTACATATTTATTTACTCGCAACGATACCAAAATCGATCTGATCTAAAATGACAAATTTTGTTCTTTACTTAGTTATATCCATTTAAGAAATATGATCTACTTTGACGTTTCGCGAATGGCATGCTAAATTTGACTGAAGTGTTACCATATCTGGACGTGGTATGATTGCTAGGGTAAAGTGATAATTGTGGAAACCAGGCCACTGCGATGCTGACATTCTTCAGTGGGACAGAGGAAACGAATAAGGATGGATTCCTTATATAGAAAACTTGCAGCTCTCAGGCACATTGTGTGAAAACAGTTTAGTTTAGTTGTATAAAGAAAGTTTTATGAAGAAATAGCCGGGGCTCAGCCACATTATGTTGATCAACAGGCTTTGGAGTATGTATTTTTTTTGCACGGTAAGATGAAAAAAAGCTATGGAGTCGATCATAGTATTTTGTGCAACAGGTACATAATTATATGAGCCCTAAGCCCTGGCTATTTCTTCATAAAACTTTCTTTCAATTTATTATGCACACAAAACTTTTTCTACGACAGTAGCAAAAACTTAATTAATAAATAATTTTAAAGTTCTCAAGTGTCAAAAGTACGTTAGTAAGTCAATTTTGTTTTTCTGACAACTAATTAACTCTTACTTTTGTGCCGAAGTCTTCGGATATTCACTGTAAAGTTTTCTTGACAAAATATACGAGTTTGAATACAAAAATGAAGCGGTAAATTGTGTTGTAACTTTTTAAATGTCATAGACAATAGACCACGAGTTGGTTTTCAATTGCAAAAAATATGACTTCGTTCACGTAACTCTCAATGCAAAAGTTTAAATTAATTTACAATTATGCTTTTCATAAATATGAAAACGAAATTGTTTCAAATATTAATACTTAAAAAAGACATGATAATGTTTTCATCCTATTTTGTGCAAAAATAATCTTAAGTACTTATCTATTAAATCTTGAAGCAAATCAAATTATTTTGTTCAATATTTTTTGATTTGCAATTTGTAAGACGCCAGTTCAAATCTGGCCTCGGACACCGGAGGGTTTGGTCACTTTTTCTGAAGTATATGACACCTATTTTCAATTCTACTTATCTATTATTTTGAAAATATAATTTATATCGAAAACAAGAGCGACCCCTTTTTAGAAATGGTGCATTAAAATAACAAAAACAGTTGCACGATATGTTTTTCACACCACCTAATCGTGCGTATACGGGCTTTTTTTCCCTGCTAGGAGGGAAGAAATTAAGTGGCACTTTTCTGTTCTAGGACATTAGCTATTTTTTCAGCCAGTCCGTCATTAAAACCGAATTTCTTATTGAATGAATCGATTCATCATAATTAGGAAGCACATAAGCACATATATGTAAAGTTAAAATAAATATGATTCACCAATAATAAATTAATTTACTCTAAGATGGTGTAAAAAGCAATATGTGTCACATATGAGCAAAACTATCTTCACCTTGGGCGTTAACACTTGAATCCCTCACTATGCTCAGGAGTCTAGTCGCTACGCTCGGGATTCTATTATAGACTCCGTCGCTTCGTTTGAGATTCAATACACGCCCTCGCCATAAATATTTCATTTTGATCCCTTGTTACACAATCTACTATTGTGTAACTTCTATCAGTTATAGACACTGGCCTTTATATTTATTTCAATGGTGATAGAATAGAAAGTACCTGTAGAGTTGTAGACAAATAGACTTTAGGGCCTTCACTTAAATTATGGATGGTATAGGAAGGATGGAACTCTCTTATACGAAAACGGTCGAAAAAGTGTCCAGCGGTAAGCACTAAACAATAGTTCCAAATATCTCCGGGTGGCGCTAGGTATAGTTCAGCATTTGAAATGAATTACCGATATTTAATACTTATATGACTTTCTAAATAAAATTAATATTCAGAGTGTTTTTTATCTCCGCAAATAATTATTTTGGATTTTTTTTTTTTAATTTCAAAATTAATTTAATTTAATTTAATATCATTGTGGCGCCATCAGTTTATCGCCTTTTGGCGGACACTTTTGTAACATAGAGATTTATATCCTTCTTGTACCATCCATAACTTAAATGATGTGTTTTAGAATTTTTTACCATAGCCCGTTCTACCATAGGCCCATTTCATATTTATTTATTATTTTAATAAGTCAGATACGTGCTTATTATTAAATTGCAGTCCAATAATTTAACTACACTTTTTAATGCATTTTGAAATTGCAACCGAAATGTGATTTTTTCACATTTCGGTCGTAATTCGATCGTTTCAATATAGACTAATTTACTGGTAACATTGATAAGAGTACATTATGGCAGCACAGATGCCACTATTATCTGTTATGTATCAGTTGTCAGAAGCCATGGAAAAAAGTGACCAAAACTGGCTCCTGGGCCCCGTTTTGACATTTCATTAAAGAAAATAATTTTTAAGAAAAAAAAACCGACTTCAATGGGGGTAGCCGGTGAAGGATTATTGTAGATAGATGGTGCACTTAGATTCCATACAATGAAATAACTTGCTTAAAAAACGCAGCGGAGAGGACCAATCGCCAAACGTGAACTATGCGTCGTTGAAGAGTTCCGTTCTGATTATCATCAACAGTTCCACTTCATCAAATGTCACTCTTTTGAATGAAAATGCTTGATTTGTTGATAAAAATACAAAAGTCACTTTATGTATGCCTTTAAGATTTGAGGAATTCCCTCGATTCCTCGTGGAACTCATCATCAGAACTTGAGCTTGACGAAAATTGGTCCTGACAATCTAACTTGCTTAACAAACATAGCGAAGAGGAAGAATCGCCAAACATGAACTATGCGTCGTTGAAGAGTTCCGTTCTGTTCATCATCAGCAGTTCCACTTCATCAAATGTCACCCTTTTGAATGAAAATGCTTGATTTGTTGATAAAAATACAAAAGTCACTATGTGTAAGCCCTTAAGATTTGAGGAGTTCCCTCGATTCTTCATGGATCCCATCATCAGAACTTGAGCTGGACGAACATTTGTTCTGACAATTAAACTTGCTAAACAAACACAGCGAAGAGGACGAATCGCCAAACGTGAACTATGCGTCGTTGAAGAGTTCCGTTCTGATCATCATCAGCAGTTCTACTTCATCCAATGTCACTGTTTTGAATGAAAATGATGGTTTTGTTGATAAAAATATAAAAATCACTATATGTATGCCTTTAAGATTTGAGGATTTCCCTCGATTCCTCATGGATCCCATCATCAGAACTGCGTTTTGACAAAAACGGGACCAATCTGTATATACATATATACTTACAATCAAAAAAAGAATTTTCAAAATCGGTTCAGACATGACGGAGTTATGGAGTAACAAACATAAAAAATAAAAAACAAAAAAAAAAAAAAAAAAAAAAACATACACGCCGAATTGAGAACCTCCTCTTTTCAAATCTTGAAGTCGGTTAAAAAGGAAATCTAATGTCAGAATGTTAACAGCAGAGATTCATATAAATAAAGTAATATATTTTCTATGATTCCGTACATAAAGAGTGTCATAATTCCTTATTGACACAAAATGACGGACGCGGACGTTTGAATGGACAAATTTTCCTTAAAGTGGCAAAACCGGGGCAACTTCAAAAAATTCATAGGACATTTTTAGATTTTTTACTTTTCTAGTACCCCAACTTACGATATCCTAGAATATTTTCAACCCTATTCCTAACCCTCCCCTGCAATCTATTGACATCAAAACAATTTTGCCAGAAATTTTTTTGGCATAACTAGCGTTTTTCCAGAAATGGCTGACTATATTTTGTTTTTTGAAATCTGTAAATATCACTTTTTTTTAAATAAAGAGCTATAAAAGATCTTCTAAGACCACTTTCGTGTAGCATAGCATAGCATAGCTTTTGATGCTACATGAGAGCAGTTGCTCGCATTGACCCATTTAGAAAATTCTAACTGTACTTTACCTTACTACTGGGACAGTGGCGAGCTGACGAGTACGTACTCAGACGTTTATAGTTTGAATTTTTAAAGGTCCGAATGCTTATGAACACTTTCCATAAAATCTCTAATCATAATCTTGTGATAAAAAAAAAAGAGAATCAACAAAAATAATTTTCAGCACCATTAGAAATGACGTTTTCCTAAAATTAAACCACTTTCAAGTGCCTATTTATAGGCGGTTAATAAAAACAAAAGTAATTTTCGTACCCAATTTCGCTAACATTAAATAACTATAACCGCAGACAAATGGTCAGTTTACAAATGGAAGCTACAAGTGTTTTTCTTTGAATCATCGCGCTCCATTGACTAATAATTATAGAAGTTAAGTTAAGCTAAAAATATCAACGTCACGCACAGTCTTTCCACGCTAGCGACGCCGCGGGCAAAAGCTACTTAGTGTGATATTGAAAGCGAATCTATACAATAGTAGGTAAAATAAACACGAAAGGAGAAAAAATATACATTGAAGATAATCGTGAAAATCCAATTTGAGTCCAAGGGGGTCTTAGAAAGGTGGACTAGATACGTTTCTGCGATTTTTAGAATTTTTGTTTGTCTGTAAGTTTGTCCGCGAACTACGCAAAAACTACTGCAAATAATTTCATGTTTGTATAGCAGCAGTTTATACTCCGGAGCAACATGTAGGGTCGTTTTTATCCCACTTATTTAAAAAAATACATAGGTACTTATATAGTTTTTAAAGTGATCACAAATGGCGCTGTATATTACGTAGGGCGTACCTACACAACAACACATGATTATGTTGCTATGAATAGTTATACAAACATTCTTTAAAGACGTTCTTAGAATAAAATTTATTATTTATCATATAATTTATTTATTTATGAAACCTACTTACAATATTAAACTTAAAAAAACAGCTAAAACAGGTAGGTATTAAGATTTACTGCTTTGGATTTCAGCAACAGCATATCTCCTACCGATGATCCCTGCGCGGTACTGGGCCCGAGCCTTTGCTAACTAAAATGCCGCTCGCTATGAAACTTGACCTTTGATATAGCACTAAACCTTTGATATAGCACCAGACCTTTGATATACTCGTATACCAAAACAGCACTTATTTTTTATATATGTATGTTGAATGGGTTGTATATGAGATAAGATTACGCGTATACCCGTTGAACATATACTTACCAGCACTGACTTTTAATATATTCTTAGTTTTAATCTCTAATTCTTAATATTAATTTGCAGGCAGTTTTTAGGGAACTTTTACTATATAAAATGTCCCTAAAAATTGCCTGCAAATAATCTTGAAGAGGACAATCTGTGTAGTAAGGTAATGACGTTATCAAAATTTGGAACAGTCAACACACAAAAATTGTATGGACAGTATACGCCCGAGTTCTGAAGAATTCTAAAGTAGCGAAGCCAAGGTGTGCGTTTTTGAGTAGTTGTTTTTGACAATTTACTCCCAATGAAACAAAACTACCTACCTATATAATTTTTAAGAAAGAAAAACCGACATCAATGGGGAAGCCGGTGAAGAATTATTGTAGATGGTGCACTGTTAGACTCCATACAGTGAAATAATTGCTTAACAAACATAGCTAAGAGGACAAATCGTCAAGCGTGAACTATGCGTCGTTGAAGAGTTCCGTTCTGATCATGATCAAATGTAATTGAATACTGTGTTGAATGAAAATGCTTAATTTGTTGATAAAAATACAAAAATCACTTTATGTATGCCTTTAAGATTTGAGGAGTTCCCTCGATTCCTCATGGATCCAGTCATCAGAACTTGAGCTTGACGAAAATTTGTCCTGACAATCTAACCTGCTTAACACAGCGAAGAGGACAAATCGCCAATACGTCGTTGAAGAGTTAAATAATTTTCAAAATCGGTTCAGACATGACGGAGTTATGGAAATCAAACATAAGAAAAAAAGAAAACATATACGCCGTTTTGAGAATCTCCTCTTTTGAAATCTTGAAGTCTGTTAAAAAGGCACATACATTACTTAACCATTCAGACAAATGATATAATAACTCATACAAAAGTTTAATTTCTAAAAACAGACTAAGTATAGCAAACATCCGGGTGCTGTCGCGTGTCAGAGAAATGTGTGAATGGTCTACATGTTCAATTTAACTTAAATAATATTTGACCTCTACTAAGTAGGTACCTATATTAAATATTTAAGAAAGAGAGCCCTACTGAAGCCAATAACCGATTTACATTGAGACATCCTAAGATTTCCAAACATCTAGAAACTTAATGTTCGGAACATGTTCTCATGCTCCTTGTATAGAGATGAAATGGATTCTTAATATTACCAGCAACGGCGACAAAAACATATTGCGTCGATACCGGATACGGCCAGGTTCGGTTCCCGGGGGAGGCATGCTTCAGCGCCCCGACACGCTCGCTGCGCGCGCCCGCGCCTCTCACCTGTGGGTGCTTTTTATCGGTTTTAGTTGATGGTGCATTGGGTTGAAACAAAAGTTCAACAACAGGATAGACCAATGGAACAGTACCGTTTGGCAATTTGTCGACTGGCTTAGCTTTCTTCGATGTAGTTTGAATACGACAAAATATTTTTTTGTGTCTATTTTATTGTATTTTTCATAATCTGCCTACCTACAACAAGTTTGGCCGGTTGTTCCCTCGAGGTCCCTAAACGTGCATACAAATTTAAATTGCCTCGATTGTTTCATTATGAAACAAACGTCTCATGTATTAATGAATCATTTTGGTATTCTTTCTACAAATAGTCTGTTATTACGGTATGTCTGAATAAGGAAGCCCTGTAATTAAATGTAATAGCCGAGGCCGAGATACTTTCGCGTAAAAAGCGGCTCACCCACTCTATTGACGGAACTGCGAGCGGGACTGCCACTGTTGTGGTTCATCTCAGTCTTAGGTGAGATAGTGGTCAGATGCAAAATATATAGATACTTTATACACTAACGATGACACAGCTATTCTACTTACGATGTAACGTATTTTTGCAATAATCGACTTCTGTTATCCTGTTGTTCCTGTGTCTGTATTTATACATATTTTTTTACTAACTGTATCTATTGGACTGGACAAAGGATAGCTACGTTTTAATACTAACATTATGATGTATTAATGTCAGGATCTATTTTACCATTTGAAACTCAATTTTAAAAGCCTTTTTACAAAGAAAGCGTCAAAAATACCTGTTTTGTACATATACGTCAAATTCGATTATTGAAAACTGATCTGATTATTGAAACTGTTTCCAAATGATGTTTAGGTTAGTAGAAAAACTTTGCATTTTGTTTGTGAAGACAGACGATTGACTTACATATAATAGCTTGTTATATTACAATGCTAACTCTATCATTACAAGTGGATTAGTGGGATGGGAATAAATTGAAATAGAAAGTCTCTCAGGCGTAAGAAAATCTTAACATTGTTATTAGTTCAACAAGCTCTGCGCTCAATAACATTCTTGCTTACCAAGGGCGTTAGGCGTCATTCACAAGTAAACCATCTAAAAATGAAATAGGCTGATTTGCAATGGATAGCGTAACACAACTTTGATTGGCCTTTTATTTTTTATCATGATATTGAAATGATCACGCATGTCTAATCTAAATAAAATAGAAACTCTTTAACTATTTCTCATTTTTATCGGTAGAACTTTTCGTAACACTTTTGTGTTTTGTAGGTAGGTTGTACATCGTGTTTTGCGGAAGCCACATTTACAAACTTTAGCTACGTAAGTGTTAGTCTCAGCTCCAATTTCATAACGTCGGATGTGAACATCCGACCAAAGCGACATAACAGTAATAAAAACTGGCCAAGAGCGTGTCGGGCCACGCTCAGTGTAGGGTTCCGTAGTTATCCGTCCGTCACAGTGTCCCCACTTAAGAGTTAAAATAACACCGCCATATAGGATATGATATGAGCGTTCCACGTACAGCAACATCTATCGGCAAATTAAGTAAACTATTGCGCGCGAGCTTAAAGTATGGAAGATGGTTTTTATGGGATAATTCTTTATTGCGTGAACCGATTTTCACCGTTTTTACTTTATTTGAAAGCACGTTATTTCATTGTGATTTTGTAGAAATTACAGGTACAATAAACACATGCTTATACGGTTAAATTACAAACTTAGTTCAGAAATTATTTTGTAATTTTTTTTCAAAAACTATTCAATCTATCAAGTTCAAAATAATTTTCCTAGAAAGTTTTTATAAAGTTCTACTTTTGAGATTTTTTTCATATTTTTAAAACTTATGGTTCAAAAGTTAGAGGGGGGGGGACACATTTTTTTTTACTTCTGGAGCGATTATTTCCGAAAATATTTACATTATCAAAAAATGATTCTAGTAAACCCCTATTCATTTTTAAATACCTATCCAACAATATATCACACGTTAGGGTTGAAATGAAAAAAAAATCACTCCCCACTTTACGTATAGGGGAGGTACCCTAATAAAACATTTTTTTCCACGTTTTATTTTACCACTTTGTCGGCGGGATTGATATACATATAAGTACCAAATTTCAGCTTTCTAGTGCTAACGGTCACTGAGATTATCCGCGGACGGACGGACGGACGGGCAGACATGGCGAAACTAAAGGATTCCTAGTTGACTACGGAACCCTAAAAAGCACTTTATCTATCTAAAAAGCTGACCCTGGTATTTTTATCTTTTTTAGTTTCTGAAATACAGAGGGCAGGTCATATGTGAAGAGTTTCTGGAATTTCGCAAAATATAAAGCTTTAATTTCACATCCGACTTCTTTCATACATTTGTTTCGCACACGCACATACTTATTTAAGTTTTTTGGGAGGCCGTAATTATCTTGAAACTCTATGCATCTAAACTAAAATGAAGACATTCTGTGAGATGTGTATGATGTGTATCAGTAGATGCGACTTTATGCGTCAAACTGTAGTAACAAAAAAAACGTCCAAGTGCGTGTCGGACCACGCATAATGGAGGGTTCCTTACCTTCTATGGAATAAGAAACTAACTAATACTAAGAGGTCGTATCTGATATCTATGTAAGAAGTTTTTTGGAGATAACTAAAAAATTGCTGAAGCGATAATGTTCAAAACAATTTCCACAGAAATTATGATAAGTCGCCTCTTCTCAATTTTTTTCATATTTTTTGGACTTACGGTTCAAAAGTTACCGAAGGGGGGGGGCGCAAGTTTTATTTATTTATTTAAACTTTATTGCATAATAATACAAAGTACAAAGGGCGGACTTAATGCCAGAGGGCATTCTCTACCAGTCAACCATCAGGCCAAACAGATAAAAACAATAGTGCGGGGAACGGGTAGCAAACAGAAAACTAAAATCCGAAATTACATTACGTATAACTAAATATAAATTTGTTGTACATAAATACAATAAACGTATAATAAACGCGTAAGGAGAAAAAAAATGTACATTGAAGATATTCCAGAAAAACTGATTTGTAGGGTCTTAGAAACGTTGACATTTCAGTGATTTTTGGAATTCTTGTCTGTCTGTCTGTGAATTTGTCCGCGCACTACGTAAAAACTACTGCACAGAATCATACGAAATTTTGTATAGTAACAGTTTATACCCCGGAGCAACATATAGGGTAGTTTTTATTCTGCTTATTAAAAACATAATTTTCATAAAAAATAGTTCTCAAAAGTGGTCACAGATGGCGCTGTATAGGTACCCTGTATACTGTATACAAACATTTTTTAAGGACGTCTTTAGATTAAATTAAGCGATTCGGTCTGTTGCGTTCCGCCGCGGTTTAAACACGTAATATTTTAAAAACGTATTACTTCGTTTTGGAAATTGTAAGTATCCGGACATATAATTGTGATCCATTAATACCTGGAGGTACTTTAAAGTTACTGAAGCTACAGAAGCTACTGAAATCTACTTACAATATACGTCTAAACAAATAAAACAGGTAGTTAAGATTTATCCATTTCGATTTACCCGACAACAAAAATTGTACTACGGTAGTACTATTAGTTATTCTGTGATTGTACACCGTTTGTGAGATCAATATGTTTTATCTCGCTTTAACAGCTGATTGCAATAAAAACCGGCCTAGTGCGTATCGGACCACGCATAATGGAGGGTTCCGTATCTTCAATGGAATAAGAACCAGACTAATGCGAAAAGGTCGTATGTGATACCTATGGAAGAAGTTTTTTGGGAATAACTCAAAAATGGCTGAACCGATAATGTTCAAAATAATTTTCGTACAAACTATACCGGGTGTTTCCTGTAATAGGGGCAATAAATTAAACCGTAGATTCTACTCCTCAAACTGGACAATATTAGTTCAGCGACTTTTAAAAATAACTTATAATTTGATTTTTATTTCACTTTAAAGTTTATTCGAACACGCAATGTATTGCGAAATTGATTATTTCTGTTGGGTGACAAGAGTGACAAGCAATGTCAATTAGAGGGATTTTAACGTACATTGAAAATACTATTTAGTATGTATGAAAAAGAGACAATATAAAAACTTAATTTTTTTTTTTAATTGTAGAACAAACGTTTCATTGTTTGAGGAGTAGAATCTACGTTTTAATTTATTGCTCTTATTACAGGAAACACCCTGTATAAAAACGCGCATATTCTCAAATTTTTTCATATTTTTTGGAATTACGGTCCAAAAGTTACAGTGTTGGGGACGCTATTTTTCCGACTTTCGAAGCGATTATTTCTAAAACTATTCACTAAATCACATGTTCAAATAAACCTCAATGTTATTTTGAATGACCTATCGATTGATGAGCAACTTGTTGATATATGGTAAAAAAAAGAATTTTTTAAATTTTGTTACATGTATGGAGCGCCCCTGTGAAAATATTGATTTCTGCAATTTCACTACATAACTAAATAACGGCATACAAACTACACCTTATTGTCTAAATTTGATTAGGATACGTTTTATAGTTTCCGAGTAAAATGGCTGTGACATACGGACGGACGGACAGACGGACATGAGGACATGACCAAAACTATAAGGGTTCCGTTTTTGCCATTCTGGCTACGTAACCCTAAAAAAAGGTAGTCATGAATCTAGCAATTACTAGCTGCTACTTAGCCGTCACGCTGCGACGCTCCGGGCCTGGGCCTACGCGGTACTCGGCCTATGGCTTTCGCAGACATTGCCGCTCACCATTGAGATATGTCCAGTCCCTGTCATGCTGCTGCTGCTGCTGCTTAAGCAATTCTCGCTGCGACTCTCCGGGCCTGGGCCTAAGCGGTACTCGGCCTATGGCTTTCGCAGACATTGCCGCTCACCTTCGGGCCTCCGGCCCTCAGATTAGCTAAGATTCTTCGCCACTGAGTTTTGTCCGGATTATATCATGTTGCTGCTGTTGGAGAAATTTTGCGCTGCGACGCTCCGGGCTTGGGCCTACGCCACTCATCCTCGGGCCTTAAGACACTTCACCATTGAGATATGCCCGGTCCCTGTCATGGTATTGCTGCTGCCTACACGGTACTCGGCCTTTGGCTTTCTCAGACGTTGCCGCTCACCTTCGAGCGACGGCCCTCGGGTTCGCTAAGACACTTCGCCTTTAAGTTATGACCGGTCCCTGTCATGATGATGTTGAAGAAGTTCTCGCTGCGATGTTCCGAGCCTGAACCTTACGCGGTACTCAGCCTTTGACTTTCACATACATTTCCGATCACCCACGTGTCCGCAGCCCTCGCGTTCGCTAAGACCCTTCGTCATTGAAGTACGTCCGGTCCATGACATGCTGCTTCTGTTGAAGCAATATTCGCTGCGATCCTCCGGGCATGGGTCCTGCGCGGTACTCGCCCTATGGCTTTCGCGATATTGCTGCTCACCGCGTCACGGCTTCGGCGTTCGGGTTCACCAAAAAACTTGACCATTGAGTTTTGTAGGGACCCTTTCATGCTCCTGCTGAAACAATTTTTCTGCCTTTGGTCTGCTGCTGCAAATCTTTCGCTCGGACGTTGCGCTCACACGCTACCTCGCGCCAGTACCTTCAGCGTTTGACCCTCTGTTCGAAGCATATTCTCCTGCAGGAACTCGGCCATTAGCATTCGCAGGTCTTTTAGTCAGTTATCTTTATCACGGATGAACTAATGAATTAAGATTCTACACTAATGGCCTGGATAGTAAATGAAAAAGACAAAACCTCCCACACACGCGGGCGAAGCCGCGGGTACAGCTAGTTATATATAAATACTAGCTTTTTCCCGCGGCTTCGCCCGCGTACTAAAAGTACTAAAAAAGGAGGTTCTCAGTTAGACTCGTATGTTTTTATGTAGGAATGTATGTTTGTCCGCGATCATCTTGCGTTTCGCTGAACTGATTTAGAAGCGGTTTTCGGAAAAGTATTTATAGTTTCGGTATACCACGTTTTGAAGACGGCGGTTCCCTCATTTTTTTATTTTAAAGAAATTATTGCAATAATTGTTTAATTGTTACGCCATCAACGACTTACTACTGAGAGATTATGATTAATACAGATTTCTACTCTTGAATAGAAGCTTTTCCCCGCGACTTCATTTGCGTGGAATTAGTAATCCACCCTCCTTTTTACCCGCTTAAGGAATGACTTCTGGGATAACAACTATTATATATCCTTCCCCAGAACGCAAAATATCTCCATACCAAATCATCTAAATAGGTTCAACGGTTATTAATTTCCCATACAAACGTTCAACCCCCGTTTCACCCCCTAGAGGGTTGATTTTCGGGATAAAAACAATCCTATATTGTGTACCGCGACTCAATCTATATAATTTGTACCAAGTTTCATTTCAATCGTTTGTTCAGCGGTTAATAATTCGCCATACAAACTACCAACATGTTTTCTACCCCTCTAAGATTGATTTTCGGCTTAAAAAATATTCTATATTGTTTCCTGGGACTCAAACTATATCCACAACAAAATTATCTAAATCGGTTCGCGGTAAAAAAATCTCCATACAAATCTCCAACCCCCATTTCACCCACTTAAAGATCGATTTTCGAGATAAAAACTATCCCACGTTTCCCGGTACACAAACTATCTCTATACCAAGTTTCATCTAAATTGGTTTAACGTTTAAAAATTCCCCATACAAACTATCAACCCCCATTTCACCCCCTTAAGTGTTGATTTCGTAATCAGCGACACGATAAACCATAGAAATAATACCCATGTTGATATTTAAATTTTGTCACCACATTTCCCCCTTATGGGTTGAATTCTCAAAAAAGCTGAAACACTTATTTTCTCATTTATCGTTAGGAATACTCCTGTAAAGTTTCGAATAAAATAGTTGAACTAATCCCGTTTCCCATACAAACTTTGAACCCCATTTCCCCCTTAGGAGGTAAATTTTTAAAAATTATTTCTAAGTGCATCCTTATAAGGAGCCTACGTACCACATTTGGAATCTCTAGAACCAGCGGTTTGGGCTGTGCGTTGATATGTCAGTCAGTTTCTTCTTTTATATATTTAGAAGAAGATTGCAATTTGGCACAAATACTTTCAAGAATTTTTATATCCACAATATTAAATTTCAAAATCGATGCCATTTTCTTAATTAACGTCCCAAAAAATCACAAAAACGACACCCATATGGATATTTAGACATTTCAACCCCATTGTACCCTAACAGGGGAGATGGTATTTCACGTCCGCCACGTCGGATTTTAAAATCGTTGTTGTTTTCGTAATCAACGACCCGATAAACCATAGAAACAATACCCATGTTGATTTTCAGACTTTTTGACCACATTTCCCCCTTTTAGGGGTTGAATTCTCAAAAAACCTGCAACACGTATTTACTCATTTATTGTTAGGAATACTTCTGTGAAGTTTCGAATAAAATAGACTAACTAATCTTGTTTCCCCATACAAACTTTGGACCCCCATTTCACCCCCTTAGGGGATGAATTTTGAAAAATCCTTTCTTAGCGCACCCCTAGACCTTATAAGGAACCTACGTGCCAAATTTGGAATCTCTAGAACCAGCGGTTTCGACTGTGCGTTGATAGATCACTATGTCAGTCAGTCACCTTTGAGTTATATATATATAGATTTACTTTACACATTACTATATATAATATATATAAGTTTTCTGAATTTCGAAGCGATTATTTCTGAAAATATTCACTTAACACAAAATATTCATAGATACCTCGATCTTATTTTTAAATACCTATTGATTGATGTGCAACATGTTGATATTTGGTAACATTTTTTTTAATTTAGTTACTTAATGTTTGAAGCGCCTCTCCTAAATTTGTTTTTCTGCAATTTTATTACATAACTAAAATAGCGGCATACGAAATACACCTACACCTTGTCTAAATTTTATTAAGATATTAAGAGTTTCCGGGTAAAATGGCTGTGACATACGGACGCACGGACGGACTGTTGGACAGATGGACATGACGAAACTAGGGTGCCGTTTTATGGCTACGGAACCCTAAAAACCACCTTTTCGATTTTGACTTGAGGTGAGACACTTGAGACCTTATGCTTGAAAAATTACGGTCTAAAGTGCAAGTAAAAATACGACTTTATAATTTTTCTTGTATTAGTCAATTAAACGAAATCTAGAAGTTGGATCTGGTAAATTTTGCATAAATACCATATTTTAGGTAGTACAAAAAATACTCAAATATTTCAATTTATCCAGAATCGAATGTTGAAAGCTTACTCAATGCAAAAAGAAATGGTCACGTTAGCCCTTATAATTCAATCAATTGAAAAGTAATTTTTTTGTGACATCCGTCTGAGTTCCGACCATATGGAACTAGAGGCGAGAAGTAGATACCTGCACTGCATCTAAATATTATACCATAATCTGTCGTAAATCATATGTTACTCAACTTGCTCCTTAAATTATCTATGTCAGATTAAAATCATACCGTGCAATTGTTACCGCTTCAGAAATTAACCATACTTAATAACAATAAATAGAAGCAGATTCAGAAAGATTTTCTTTTAGCGTCCGTATGAACGTAACAACCTAAATAAAATTTGTATAGAACTCGTTACTTTTAAATTACTTTTTACGTGTTTTATTGAAATAAATAGTTATGTTGTTTACATGATAGCTAACGTGAGAAGCAGGTTAACTATTATACTCGTATTTAAATAATGTAGAAACTATTAAGTTGTTATGGACACTCCGATGGGCCGTTTAATTTTATTTCATGTTGGTTCACGAAAACAACTTTTTCATAGTTTGTTATATTTATGGTATTAACTAACTTTAGACTGGTCCAACGCGAATTAATAGAACTGTTTATTTAATATGTGTACAAAACGCGAAAGTTTTAAATTGTATTTTTGGTATTCAATCTGAGTATCGATTGACTATTATGGTCAGCGATGATTATTAGCCCTACAACAACTAAATGTTGTAATATAATTATTTTTTTAATAATATCTACGATGCTTAATTAGGTTAAATGACGGAGATAGCCATGCGTTTCTTCCTGGTGTAATAGGTAAAGATATTTTATTATAGCATTTTTATTTTATTTGTAATTGTTATTTAGTTTATTTTAAGATTAACTTAGATATGATATTTAAAAAAATATATTGAATAGAGAGGTAACATACTAGATATATACATACGAGTATATTATTATGACATCGTATAATTTTAAATCTGAACACAGTTTTCAGAGGCATCCTACATATGTTACAGAGGTGTACAAGAAGGGTCTTAATTTGGGTCACCGAAGGCTCAGTCGAGCTTACTAATAGCGACTTAAGCAGTTTAACCACAATTCTTAAGGCTTCGTCTTAAGTAAAAACGTAGACTAGAATTTAGATTTAATTTACTGCCTGTTTAGCATACCCTACAACTAAGGGGTTAGTTTAAGTTTAGTAGTTTATTTTATTTGTCTTATGAAATAACCAATAAGATAATTGCAACTAAAACAACCAACATTTTGCCAATGACATGCATTAAACTATAATTAAGTTAAGAGTACGCATTTAGTTAGTAGGATAGTTATGCCTGTTTCCGGTCCAGGTTCCGTCAGGTTGCATCACCAACCCTATGATATTGCACCAACCTGGCAAAATCGATACGTGGACGAAAACTAGCATAATAACCCTACCTATACCTATCTAACGGTAGGAACGTAGTATATCACTGTGAATCAAAAGACAAGAAGGAAACGGTAAATGAAGTTAAAATAAAATAAACTATCTCCATTTCCTGTACAATTTACACCGATTGTTTGTACTACTCCACTGACAGTATTAATTATAATGCAGGTGTGTAGCAGAGGGTGGCAGGCTTTCTCTCGTTTAGGCTACGACTTGAACTCGTTTCGGCACTTTAACGATATCGTTCGGTGCGCTTATGGCACACCACACACTAATTTAGACAACATAAAATTCAATATGAAATTTTCGACGCTTGCTGTTGTGACAGAGGCCGTAACTGATTTTAATTAAATGCCAAATAAGTAAGGATATCACAATAATAATCGGGTTTGGGCAAAATATGAATATTTTTTCACTCACATTTACAAAAACGCCTTGTACGTTAGGTATTGGCCTGGGCAGAGGGATGAAAGTCAGTTTTTGTGCACCTTCTATTTTTGCATTTGAAGGTAGAAGTGCTGTCATAATACCAACCAACCATGTTTAATTAAAAGTAATATAAATCAAAGTTTTTGGCAATTACAACAGAAGACGTAGGTAGGTAGGACTTTTATGACAACGCACTAGGTAACAACTAGTAACAAACAAGCCGAAATAAAGGTCAGTCTCCGAGAACTGTTTTATTCGTTTCATACAATACTCATCATAGTAGTCATTGGCCTTCGCATCGTCGCGGTATGTGCCCCTTTTGTTTTAACCACGCGTCGTCGACACGCAGCCATTTTAATTTTTGCCGCCAAAACGTTCGTCAACCCGTCGATGAGATGTTACGCATCCGGTTTCGGAGGGCGCGAGGTCATATTTCAATTGTCTATGTTGCATGAATGAACCTTATTATTTATTGCATATATATTATTTCGATTAAAATAATATTGGGCAATTTTGATTTGTAAGGGGATTAGGGGAAAGTAAAATGATGATTGTATTGTATTGAATCAACACATGTATTACAACGAAATAAGAGTACTTACCTAATAAAATCTACTCTGGAGAAATCTTCGACACGAGTAATTCGGTAACTGATCAAACGTTTCTAATGGCAATTTGAGTTCACATAATATTCGTCTTTTCTTCCTTCCCAAATTGGATTTATTTTCCCTTTTCTCTAAAATATATTGTCATAGGGTTCGTCTGGGAACTTATATTGGTTGGTAGCAAAAAGGTTATGTTTGATTACTTCTAATCTATTTGATATGCATCGTGGCGCCCTAGGCGCCCTATGCAAGGAAATAAACGAAACAAATATTTGTTTTGTTTATTTAATATTTTAATAGAAAAAAAGGAAACTGGCCATATTTCCAGAAATGGATGGTATGAGGAGGATATAAATCTATATGCTACAAAAGTGTCCATCAGAAGGCGACGAACTGATGGCGCCACAATGATATTAAATTTGATTAAATTAATTTTGATATTAAAAAATTAAATCCATATACATATTTACATAATAATTATTTGCGGAGAAGAAAAACACTCTGAATCTTAATTTTATTTAGAATGTCATATATGTAAGTATTAAATATCGGTAATTCATTTCAAATGCTCAACTATACCTAGCGCCACCCGGAGATATTTGGAACTATTGTTTACTGCTTACCGCCTATGATATATAATAATGACAGATGGGTTATGCACGCTCCAAAAGTGAGGCACTTAAAATGACTGAATTCAAATAATTGTCGCTAGTCGCGCATCGGCAAGCGAGAGGTGCGGACGTGCTAATGAGCTCCCGTCAGACGCGTGAGAAAGAGACAAACTGTAATTTTCTAACAATGAGAGTGACAAAGATGTAATGATTGTCAAAATAGATAAACAAAACAGAATCGTTACTAGGTCATGTAATAAATTAGGAAGTATTTTTTGTGTTCATTTTGTTAGAGTATAACCAATCCATAGTAAATATCATTGCTTACCGCTGGACACTTTTTTGACCGTTTTCCTATAAGAGAGACCGATCCTCAGATTTCCAGTCATCCTCATATTTCACTTGAGGGACTAAACCCCAAGATACACAAAGTAAAGCTTGAAAAAAAGAATATACATATCGTCTACGATTACTGATGACAATAATACAGTAAATATATTGAAGTACAAGTAAATAAAAACAAACAACCATAGAAACTTACGACTGCCATTACGGGAGCGCGCCAACTTGGACCGAAAATCGGCTCTCATTGACATAGAAACCCAATTATTATTTTAATGTGTTGTATTGAAATAGGTTTTGCCTCAAAACAATCAATTATTCAACTCAAATTAAATATTTATCAATTATTAATTTCAAAAAATTGCATAACAGTAAGTGTTATGCTAATTTTTGAAATGCAGACTATTTGGCTTGAAAAATATCGAATAATGTTTTTTTTTTAATGTATGGAGTAGAAACAAAACAGCGACATATTATCTTAAGAACCGCATAATTAACCGGAATATCCTCGCACTTGCTCGGTTATACACCGAATTCTTTTTTGGCAGACGACTCTCATATTTGCGTCACGGGTGCGGTTTAAATTTAAACTTTAGTTTCTTTGCCTTTTCGCTAGAAACACTAAACGCTTTATGAAAATCGCACCCGTATTATTCGGTGTATATGTATGCGTGGAAATTAAGGTTAAATATGCGGTTCTTAAGATATCTTGATTTTTTGTTCCTGCAGCCTGCTCCATAATATTTTTTCGGAAAAAAAAAACAAATTTCGATATTTTTCAAGGCAAATCGTCTGTAATTCAAAAATTAGCATTAGGTAGCAACGATGCCCGAGCCCGAGCCCGAGCACACATAGACGTTTTGACACGTATAATCAAAGTTGTAGATGGCGCATTAGCTTTGGACGTGTGGCCATATATTCGGGCTGGCCATATTCGACCCAGGTACCTTACCTAATAATTAGAAGTTACAGAGATGTACAAATTAAAATTAAAATAAGAATAAACTATTAAAAAACGTTCTATTCGGAAAAACTGAAAGTGAAAGAAATTTTATTTTATTTGTGCAATACCAATATCTTTTTTTGACGTTTCAATTCGACTCAGTTGCCGGATTCGCGTACTTCTTTTTGTCTTAAAAAACTATTCAACTACGATTGATTATGAAACACTAGACTGACATTAGTGGCTAACTGTAACAGTCTGACCCGCATCCAATGGTGAATGAAAATGAAAAAAAAAACAATAAATTTAATTTTTATTCTTACTCGGAGGAGCTCGGACAGATGATCGTAAACGGCTCAAAAATTATAGACGGTCACTGTACGTACGTTACGTTGTGGTTATGTAGTGTACGTTGAGTTACTCAACGTAAGCGAGTCAAGCAATAGGACGTTTATCCTACTCAACTTGAGTAGGATAAACGTCCTATTGCTTAACTCGCTTACGCCCAATTTTTGTCAACTTTATTGCGTATGAGTTAGGTAAGTTTAAAGATGGGATATACTGGGACATTGGCGAGCACTCGGACGATTACATTGTTGTAAAAGTAATAAGTACGTACCTAATTAATCTTTAAAAAATCCAGCGGAATCCAGGGTGGTCCCAACAGCCTAGCGTTAAACAATATATACGTTAGCGGACAGACGGACAGTCTTTTGCAAAGACACTGATGTCGGCACTAATAAACCCTCATTCTAGGGATGTTTATTATGCAAACCACATTTTTAATTTTTAGTACAACTAACCTAGTTTATAAGTTTTAATTATAATTGATTAACACAACTGTGGACCATTGGTTGTCTGAATAAAGAAATTATTTATTTATTTATAAAAGTATTACTATTACTTTATTTGACTAATTTACTGCACCCCATTTTGTTCATCAGGAAATTTAACAATTTACGTAGTATTTCGGTTTTTCGATAATAATATTGTCCAAAACATTGTTAATTTAATAATTACCCACATAAATACCGTAAATCATACAGATCTATCCTTTTTAGCTCCGTCAGTGATTGTCCTCTTTGGCATTAAGACAAAAACGGAAAAATCGTAAAGAGAAGTGGTGTGGTCTAGGTAGGTGTATATGAGACATGATGAGACACTTTGTTTTTGCGCACAGACACTCTACTTACTTAGTAGGAATTATTTGGTTGCTTTATAAGTATAGGTATATCTCCTTGACATTCCCCTCTATGGTAGTAACGAAATATTAAAGACGTTGGAACATTATTACAACGTGCTAATCTTACAAAACAATGAGACACGGCTGCTTAGCGAACACGCGCTAGTTCTCGCTAGATAACCCACATGATGAGAACCCATGGTCTTCAGCAATAGGTACCTAACATTAAGATTAATTCAGTAGCAACATTACATGCAAAATAAGGCATTGTGCTGATATTTACAAAGTGCCTTTTTGCGCCGATATCACTACTTGCAACAAATGTTAACCGTACGAAGTATACAAACATAATTGTAATGGATTTAGATTAACTTTATAATTGTACCTATACCTATACTGGCTTAACAGCTAGCTCCGTGATTGGAATTGGAATTTATTGAGAAATGCAAGAACTCTAGATTGTCTATTATACGTTCATATTTGGGATTGGGTACTTGATCTAGGTGCCTGGCAGCATTTCATAATCGGAGTTCAAAGTGGCAGCCCAGCCCAAGGGTGGAAATAGTTATTTGTTATACAAGGGGGCAAAGTTGTATTTTAACCGCGAGTGTGGAATTGAAGCACGAGCTAGCGAATGGATTCTAGGGTTGAACTACGAGCTAGCGAATGGATTCTATGGTTGAACCGCGAGCGAAGCGAGTGGTTCGAAAATAGAATCCTGAGCGAAGCGAGTAATTCAAAAATAGAATCCTGAGCGTAGCGAGTGTTGCAACACACGAGACGTAAAAATTACTTTGCAGCCGTGTGTAACACACATCTTTTCACCTCACTAAAGCGAGGAAATATAGTCTGGCCAGCCAACGAACGCAGTAGCAATGTACATCAAACAAAAATATAGCAACACTAAGCGAATCGAACAGCAGCATTGTTCCATAGATAACCAGCAATGTACCTACATCAAACAAAACTTAGTACGTCATTTCGAAAATTGTAATACTGCATTGAATAATAAAATAATTTATATTTCTGATATGTTTATGACTTTTCAATTAAATAGAAGGTGCGAAGAAATTAAAATACCGAACATATGAAAATGACATGGCACATGGGACATGGCCAATCGAGGGAAACGAGTAACTACCTATATCTAGCAGAAAATACAACTTTTCAGTTTAGAATATAACAGGATTAGCTTCATTGTCTGTATGAATAAGAGAGTCATGTTAATTTACATATATTTTTAGGTAGGTAGGTACTTATTTAATCTACTGCACGAATTGTATAATTAATTAATCTATAAACGCACGTGAGATTTTGGTGTTTATTTATTTTATACATAGCTTAGGTACATGGAGGAAAACATTACAAAGGCATGAAGGAAAACATTATAAAAGTATGTTGTAGGTAGCGGGATGCTTGGTGCGTAAACCTGTTAAATTTTACTGTTTTCTTGCTTTGTGGCAATATGCATCAGCACTTGCTCCTATGCAAAAAATGATCTTGGACTTCATGGAGCACTAGTTTTCGCTTCAATTATTCGATTTCACGCTGAAAGAAAGAACTTGAAATGATAATTCAATACAAAACTCTACATAACCTCAAAGTCACATTTAAGACGCAAAATGTATTACACCTGTCGTAGGTACCTACATAAATATCTCAGATGGTCTTTGCGTTGATTTAATACATTTATTGAAAGGTGATGGCTGATATTACATTAACTAATAATTCAAAAACGCTATCTGAACCTTAAAAAAATAAGTAAACATAACTAACTTTTTAAAATAAAAAAGTTACATACACAGATAAAACAAAAACAATGCACAATTTTCGAATTATTCTGAGACAGGTGTTGCGAACCCGCGATTTTTCAAATTTGCCGCGCTTTTCTACTGACAGAAATGGTTTGCCAGACTATACTACATTGGTACAAAATGGATCGATCAAAATAAAATTTCTTGTAAGATTCTAAGCGTTTTATGGTAAAATCATTTAATAAAATTGTTTACAGTAAATGTTTTTAATTGAATACAATTTTATATAAAATTATTTTTGCGTCCAAAGCACCTGATTTGATCAGACAATTTAATCAGATGGGCGAAGATTGTCCTGTCTGGAGTGGCCTTTACATGTATTATGTTTAAAAAAGTAACTAATAACACGTTCGAATTTCAAATATTCTTTGCACTCTTGTGAATAAAATGCAGTTTTGCTATCTGTTTTTAAAGAATAAAAAAGGGCTTTCCGAGCTAGTGAGGTGAAATAGTTATTTGTTATACAAGGGTGCAAAGTTGTATTTTAACCGCGAGTGTGAAAATGAAGCACGAGCTAGCGAATGGATTCTAGGGTTGAACTGCGAGGTAGCGAATGGATTGGTTGGCGAAGCGAGTGGTTCGAAAATAGAATCCTGAGCGAAGCGAGTAGTTCAAAAATAGAATCCTGAGCGTAGCAAGTGTTGCAACACACGAGACGTAAAAATAACTTTGCAGCCGTGTGTAACACAAATCTTTTCACCTCACTAAAGCGAGGAAAATATAGTCTGGCCAGCCAACGAACGCAGTAGCAATGTACATCAATCAAAAATATAGCAACATTAAGCGAATCGAACAGCAGCATTGCTCCATAGAAAAGCAGCAATGTACATCAAACAAAACTTAGTATTTTTGGACGCCTGTCGCGCGCTTTTGTACGTCATTTCGAAAATTGTAATTCTGCATTGAATAATAAAATAATTGATAATTCTGATATATTTATGACTTTACAATGAAAATGAAGGTGTGAAGAAATTAAAATAACAACATAAAAATGACAGAAGATTATGCGGTCAAAATACAATAGTTGACATCCAGTAAGGAATGAAACATTGATACTTACAACGATTGCTAAAATCATAAGGCCAGTCGAGGGAAACGAGTAACTACCTATACGTATCTACCAGAAAATACAACTTTTCAGTTTAGAATGGAACAGGATTCGCTTCATTATCTGTATGATTAAGAGTCATGTTAATTTACATTATATATCACTATATGTATTATATCACTTAGTATACTCCTACTTATTTATTATGATTTCCTTTTATCATTTCGTTTGACGACTATTTAATCTAATGTACGAATTGTATAATTGAATAATCAATAAACGCACGTGAGGTTTTGGTGTTTATTTATTTTATGCATAGCTTAGGTAGGTACAAAAAGGAAAACATTTCAAAGGCTCGATAAAAGTCTGTTGTAGGTAGCGGGATGCTTGGTGCTTAAACCTGTTAAATTGTAGTGTTTTCTTGCTTTGTGACAATATGCAGCACTTGCTCCTATGCAACAAACGATCTTGGACTTCATTTAGCACTAGTTTTCGCTTCAATTATTCGATTTTACACTGAAAAAAAAAAACTTGAAATGATAATTCGATACAAAACTCTACATACCTCAAAGTCACATATATCACGAAAAATGTATTACACCTGTCGTAGTACCTACATAAATATCTCAGCTGGTCTTTGCGTTGATTTAATACATTTTCACACCACCTGCTCGACAATGCCAAATTATATATCATGCAAACCTCACCGAAAGCAAATCATTATAGCCCTTGGCTTTAGCCGGGTTATAATGTTGTACTAAATCTCATTATAACCCGCTGGTTAATAATGTGAATTCACTTCCCATAGCTCTTATTGTTATGTGCTTAAAGTCTAATTTCGTAAAGTCCGCACGGTGCACAGCCCCGCGACGCCAGCCGGGGCCCGCGCCGCCGCGTCGAGCTGATTTGAAAATCGAATTTATTCGGAAAATCGTGCTGGCCACCTCAATTTTAAATACCTTTTCTCAAACATGCTCGGAAATGTTCCTGTTACGTTAGTAATTAGAGACCAGTAGGGACTCTATTCCAAGGCAGGTTCAGCGCGACGTACGTAAAGGATTTTCATACAACATTAAATCACTCAGCCAGTAACTGAAGCACTAAACAAGTAATTTTATTTCCTTACATGTTTGAGAAAAGCACTATACATGCTTCGACCGTAATCAGCTTACCTGGCTTCGTATTGTAGCCGTCCTCGTCTTCGACTCGGACGGCTACTAAATACTCAGCCAGGAAAGCTTACTTACTGGTCTCTGCAGTAATGTACTAAAAACAAATGCCGCGAGTGTCATAAGACGCTGCAGTATACGGAGTAAAACTGCAAGTTCTATAAAAATAGAAGATAAAATTAGAATAAAATGGACTAATGTATCAAGAATCAATTTTTAGGGTTCCGTAGCCAAATGGCAAAAAACGGAACCCTTATTGATTCGTCATGTCTGTCTGTATGTCTGTCCGTCCGTATGTCACAGCCATTTTACTCGGAAACTATACGACGTATCTGAATAAAATTTACACATAAGGTGTATTTTGTATGCCGCTACTCAGTTATGTAGTTAAATTTGAAAAAAAAATTTTTTAGGGGGGGGCGCTCCATACATGTATAGGTAAACCAGAACTTTGGGAGTATTGTCAAGAGGGCGCTCGTTTTGAATTTTATATAGCAACAATTTGTATAGTGGGGACAATGGAAATTGGCAGATGATTTTTGTTTTATTCCGACAACTTTAATAAGTGCGAAGTTTGATGTTTGGATGTTTCTTCGGTTTTTACGCTTAAATGGCTGACTCGATTTAGATAAAATGAATAGCGTAAAGTCAATAAGTAACGCAAGAGTTATAAGTAAGAATTTATATAGATAATTTTACAAATAAAATTATTTAACGTACCAAATATGTTCTATTCAGCATAGTTGAAATCGGGATCTAAATATTCTTCAGTCATCAAGGAATTTGACTCGTTCTCAACATTATACTCAAAAGCGGGATCTAAATATTCTTCAGTCATTAAGAAATCTGACTCGTATTCTGACTCTGACTGACTAGACTCGCTGCTAGAACCAGACCCAACCTCAATAACAAATTTTTCTAGAAAGGAATCAATTGCATGATCTGACTTCCTGTAGTCATTTTCGACTTTTATTACATGATCGCAACATTTTTTCCATGTTTCAGCAGTTATTTCCTTAAAAAGAAAAGCACTTTTAAACGTTATTAAGGATGCGAAACAATCGTGCAGTTAAAAAAAGTCATTAGGTGCGTCTAAAAGAAACCGACGGATTGGTCGCCGTTTTTTTTTTATATTTTCGTATGGCTTGATGTGTTACTCTACTTATGCCGTTATACTCGTATATGATGAAACCATTAAAAGTCTAACCAGCTGGCGTAAGTAGTATCAGAATAGCGAAGTGTGGCACGATTTCTGGTTTAGGATGCTAAGATTAGCCTGCCATACACGCAGGGATGTGTCCGGCGGACACATCTCAGATCTGATCCGCGATCACCCACAAACGGCGGCGGATGGGCGTCGGAGTATTGAGTACGGACAGCGGAAGGACGTCTGGCAGACAAATCCGTGCTCAATTCTCGCCACACATGGACGGATGTGTCCGCCGGACAGATCTGTCGGACACATCTGGCGGACAAATCCGTGCGTGTATGGCTAGCTATCATCTCCCGATTACTAAGCTAGCATAGTAAGTACTTAATGCCTACATTTAATGTGAAATGAAAGTGGTGGTACCTGAAAACTGCTTTTCACTAAATCTAAAAAACCTTCTCCGCCGTGTGCGACATTTTTCGATGCAACTTTATTTTTGACTATGCCCCATATCATTTCGATGGGGTTGAAGTCACAATGATACGGTGGTAATCGAATCACAGTATGGCCATGAGCCTTTAATAGTTCGTCAATTTCATATTTAGGATCGCGCTTATTTTTCCTCACGATAACTAGCAAAGTGGCTATAGTTGCTTTTCGCGGATAACTAATATTATTGTCATCGAGCCATTTGACAATTGTTCCCTACTTCCATTGAAAGTTAGGTGCTTTATTGACCTGAAAAGAATGATATCTTGCGTTGTCCATGACAACACAGCAATTTTTGTCGAGATTGGGAATAAGTTTTTCTGTGACCCACTTTTTAAAATTATCTTTATTCATGGACTCGTGGTAGTCACTTTTTTTTTCTTTGTCATTATATAACAACAATGCGTTTGGAACAAAACCTGTGGCTCCTCCAGCATGTACCATTATAAATCTTTTTCCTGTCGATACAGTTTCTGCCACACCCGGTTCCTCATTACTTTGCCAGCATTTGTTATAATTTATAGACGTATGTATAAATGATTCATCTAAATATATTATAGGTCGGTTTTTTCGTCGAATTCTGTCAATTTCAATTGAGTATTTTTCACGCCAAGCAACAATATCAAAACTTTCTATTAAAATTTGTCTCTGGCTTCGGCATTTTTTGAATTTGTACCCCATCTTGTGCAATAACAGTCTTAATGATTCTCTACCCCCTGGGTAATTTATGTCTTCTTTTAAAACAGTCCACAATTTTTTTATTGTTGGTATTTCTTTTTTTACGCTATAAAATTCGTGAATTTTACGACGTATGACACATAAATCAAAATCATCCAAATCTATTTTCTTTTTTTGTTTTCTTTTTTTTAGGTTTGGTCGTTTAATTCCGCCCTTACGCCCTTTGCAGCAATCCGTGATACCGATGCATGCGATACACCTAATACACAAATCAAATTATTACAAGACATGAACCAAATCGTGACGACCTGACTATTGTGACATTTGTCCATAAGTTTGAAACTTACCCGTCAATTCAGATGCTAATTTCGTTATGTTTTCTAATGGAAGAAATTTCTCTCCCGCACGTTTTTTTTCCAATAAATAACTATATACACTGTTTACAACTTTTTTCCCTGTAAAATCTAAAACTTTCGGCATGATTATTACAGTCTAATAATAATTCAGACGAAACTAGACAAAGCAATGTTTACATTGTCAATATTGACAACTATCATAGAGGGTAGATGTTATCTATTATTAAAATTGTTGCCATTGCTAGAAATTAGTACCAACAAATTTCCGTAACATGGCGCACCCTCAATAGATCCTGGTTCACCTATAACAAAATTTTTATTTTTGATATTTTTGACTAAATATCAACATGTGACACATAATCGATAGGTATTTAAAAATAACACTGAGGTTTTTTGACCATTTTGTGATTAAGTGAATATTTTCTGAAATAATCGCTTCGAAAGTCAGAAAAATTGTGCCCCCCCCCCCCTGTAACTTTTGAACCGTAAGTCCAAAAAATATGAAAAAATTGAGGAGATGCGCCTTATCATATACTTTGTAGGAAAAATTTTGTTGAACATTATTGGTTTAGCCATTTTTGAGTTATCTCCAAAAAACTTTTTCCATAGGCATCAGATACGACCTTTTGGTATTAGTTTGGTTCTTATTCCATTGAAGGTACGGAATCCTGCTATGTGTGGTCCGACACGCACTTGGCCGGTTTTTACTTTTGATTTACTTTAATAAAAATCCGTTTCTAGTAGCTTTAGCTATTTTATTGTCTCGCAAGAGGTGAGAAAAGTAGAGTATACTCCTCGGGGATAAAGCTGTTTTTGTCACGGGCGCGCTTGAACCCCTCACTGCACTCAGGACTCAGTCTTAATTCCCTCGCTTCGCTCGGGAATTAACTCATAACCCCCTCGCTGCGCTCGGGAGTAAAATCTGGAGTCCTTCGTTACGTTCAGGATTCAATATTGCGCCCGTGACATAAAACAGTGCTTTATCCCCTTGGTGTACAATCTACTATTATTGAAAGGTGATGGCAGATATTACATTAATAAATAATAAAAAACGCAATGTGAAACTTAAAAATATAAGTATACAAAACTAACTTTTAAATTTTAAACTTTTTATATGTCACAGATAAAACAAAAAAATGCACAATTTTCGAATTATTCTGAGACAGGTAGTTCAACAATTGAAATAATTTCTGCGTCCACAGCACCTGATTTGATCAGACAATTTAATCAGATGGGCGAAGATTGTCCTGTCTGGAGTGGCCTTTAATAAGGCCACTCCAGACAGGACAATCTTAAACATAAATTTAAACATAAACATATATATATTAAACATAATTGTTTAAAAAAGTGACTAATATCACGTTCGAATTTCAAATATTCTTTGCACTCTTGTGAATAAAATGCAGTTTTGCTATCTGTTTTTAAAGAATAAAAAAGAGCTTTCCGAACCAGTGAGGTGAAAAAATAATTAAACTGAGTTTTGAATGTTTACCTATAGTACGCACAATTATATATTTTGTGAAGATATGTGGCCTATCCCACAAAACTTTACAAGTGTACAATTCGACAAAATTGTGCAATTGTAAACAAAAAAATGTACCACAATAATTACAAATATGTATTCGTTACAAATTTGCAGTGTACAAATATGTCACTTTTGGGAAAGCGTATCACAAAGAATAAAGGCATGTCACGACAGCTACATAATTGTAGGATTGTTGATTTGTAAATATACAAGCGAACAATGTAATGTTACAACTACAAATATGTAACAATTTATTTAGCTTCTTTAATGTTGATGGTAGTTTCACTTTATACATTAATTATAATTATATAGTGATCTATCTACGAGCTTAGCTACGTACCTAGATGCCAACTAACATTACAATGGACTTGCAAGCTAAACTGACCATTTTAGACCTCATAAATGAAAACAAAAACATTCTATTTGGTAAATTTAGTGATAAATTGACGCACAGTGTGAAAATAAACAAATGGAAGGAGATAACGCAAAATTTAAATGATTTAGGAATAATGGAGAAAGATTGGAAATACTTACGAGACACTATGTGGCAAAATTTGAAAAAAAAATACGTTTTAAATTCATACATTCTCTATATGTCCTAGGACGTCTTACAATTAATTCTTCTGCACTATCACTGCTACTTGAACTAAACATTTTGTGGTACAAAAGGTTGGAATCGCTAAATTTGATAAAATATACTGCAATTGCTAGTATTCGTATAGTAGCAAGAGGGTGTGACACACGTTTAGAGAATTGTTAACTTGTAGGTACAATTCTACATGTATGTATAATTATTACTACAATTTAATGTAGGGACGTGTGGCCCCTGTGAGGAATAGTTGAATTGGTAAATGTCAATTGTTTATCGCCTCATAACTAGTAATCACTCCAACTTTCAGCCCTCTATCTTGAACTGTCACAGAGATAATGTCAAAAATGTATTTTCTTAACATTTTTTTTCAAACTCTTATATCTCCTAATCCATAGCAGCTAAAGCATCGAAACAAAATCACAGAAACGTAGTTTTAGTGGGAGTATACCCTATAATTTTATTAATATTTTATACGTGAAAAATAAAAGAAATAAATGTCAATTTATTTTTTGACAACTCTTTCCAACACGTTTTTTTGAAAGTACAATTATGAAAAAAATCATGTAAATTGCTTATAGTATTAGCTACTAGCATACAAAAAATCAATTGATTATATTTGGTGCAACATACTGTAAAAAAAAAATTAACGAAAGTATTCAAGTATCAAGAGCAGGCTTCTGAACTGAAAGTTCGTTTTTAAGTTTTATGTTTGTTGCAACAAAGGGTGTATTGTTTTTAATTTGACGTATGACTGTCAAAAAAGGTCACTGAACTACTTCTGTGTTAGCATTTGTAACTAATTTTACTAACTACTAAATCAACGAAACGACGGATGTGCTATATGTTTATTATTTTATAAACAAAATTAATTGGTTTCATTATAGTACACGTATTAACATAACGAATTAAATAACTCATTAGAGCAGATATCACAATATAAGTCACTTAGATAATGACTATCGTAATATTCGTCGTCCCAGGTATAGGACAATGTTATCCTGCAGTCATCGCAATATCCTTTTAACATAATATTTTCGTCAGAGAGCGATATCTCAATATCTGGTAAAGACTGTAAAAACAGTTGCTTCGCTATTAAGCTATCTTTAAATTATACAATACTATTATACAATTTATACGCTAGCACATTTAACATAATAGTGAATTGTTTAAGGGAATATACAACACGTTATGTAGAAGAGGAGTCAGATTTTTCCAGGAAAGTAAGCTTTAAATGTAAATAAAATAAAAAAAAAACAGAAACTTCATGTATATACATTCTTTCAGATGGAAATCATAAAATCAAAAATATTTGGGCTCAACTTGCCACGGTTAATAGCGAAGCAACTGTTTTTACAGTCTTTACCAGATGTTGAGATATCGCTCTCTGACGAAAATATTATGTTAAAATGATATTGCGATGACTGCAGGATAACATTGTCCTATACCTGGGACGACGAATATTACGATAGTCATTTCATTATCTAAGTGACTTATATTGTGATATCTGCTCTAATGAGTTATTTAATTCGTTATGTTAATACGTGTACTATAATGAAACCAATTAATTTTGTTTATAAAATAATAAACATATAGCACATCCGTCGTTACGTTGATTTAGCAGTTAGTAAAATTAGTTACAAATACTAACACAGCAGTAGTTCAGTGACCTTTTTTGACAGTCATACGTCACAGTGATTACTAGTTATGAGGCGATAAACAATTGACATTTACCAATTCAACTATTCCTCACAGGGGCCACACGTCCTTCCTTAGCCTGCTAAACCCTTTGTACGTTTTCCGGAAAAGTATGTAAAGTTTTGTGATACAATAAATTGTAGACTTGTCGATACAATTTACATATTTGTAAGAATTTTCCACTACAAATTTGTTACTTGTATATATTGTGGTACGCACACTTGTATAATTACAAACCTGTAACTTGACACTTGTAAAATTGTAATTGTAAGTTTTGTGGGATAGGCCAATGACCTCCACATGACAGTTAGTTGTTAATGTCGTTATCGGACAAAAAGTACCTACTTACTTCTAAATGACCTACATTTCTTGCATAATTAATTTTATTGAAATTAATACATAAGTAGGTACTAACACCTATCGACAATATTTACATATGTAACGTAGATAAAATGTTATATGGAACGTTATTCCCTCCCCAATGGAAAGTTCCCTCTGATTTATTAGTTTATGAAATTTGAAGCAATTGTAAACACTGTAATACGTACTGAAGCAGATGTGTCTTTTGCAGGTAAGCATTGGCACGTATCTACTTATCTACCTACAGCAGATTAAATCGTCCGACGGCGCAGCGTGAGGTGACAACACTTTCTATTGCGGTCACGCGTCTTCCCACGGTACATCAGGGAAAACGATAAAAAATGCGCCTAATTAATAGAACAAGAAGGATTCAATCAGTCAGATGATCGTTCAAAGACTCGATGATGAAGGATTACTCAAACCGAGTCCGGTTAAAATGCATTGTTGCGGTTTGGCTGTCAGTCCTTGGGGTCACAGCCAACCGACCTCCGAGGTTTCTCATAGAGGGCCAGTCTGAAATTGTTGTGAGGCTGAAGGAAGGCGCTGATACTCCTGTAGGTAAGTGAGACCAACATGTAATAATTTTAAACAAAATAATAATTTTAAACAAAAAAGAACCGACTTCACTAAGCATCCACCTTTCCAACACCAAATGCTCGATCTGCTGTAAAAAATACTCAAATCACCATAGGTGTGCCTATAATAGTTGAAGAGTTCCCTCGATTTCTCCAGGATCCCATCATCAGATCCTGAGATGGTTACAATGGGACCAACTGTGAAGTATACGCTGTCAAACAAAAAAAGAATTTTCCAAATCGGTCCAGCCGTCTTCGAATAATCGGTGAATATACATAAAAAAAAAAAAAAAAAAAAAAAAATAGCAAAAACAAAGATCCCGACGAATTGATAACCTCCTTCTTCGAAATCTTGAAGTCGGTTGAAAAGAACCAACTTCACTTAGCATCCAGCTTTCCCATAGCAAATGCTCGAGCTGCTGTAAAAAATACTCAAATCACTATAGTTATGCCTATAATAGTTGAAGAGTTCCCTCGATTTCTCCAGGATCCCATCATCAGATCCTGACCTGGTTACAATGGGACCAACTGTGAATTATACTGTTTCAAACAAAAAAAGAATTTTCCAAATCGGTACCAGCCGTCTTCGAATAATTGGTGAACATACATAAAAAAATAGCAAAAAAAATACAAAGATCCCGACGAATTGATAACCTCCTCCTTCGAAATCTTGAAGTCGGTTGAAAAGTTTTGTTATAAGTCTTACATAGAACATATAATTTAAATAGGTAGGTATGCATACCAAGTGCACTTAAGACACGTCTTTACTCTGATGTAATGACTGACTTATTATTAGCCTAGTTTTAGTAGATGGGTTTCCTTGTTCCAATCTAGTCAAAACTTTTCCATTAATGCATCCCACATCTATTGGAAACTTTTGATTGCTTCCAAGTTTCAGTGCAGTTAGACAGCCGGATATTACATGCATAGGGAACAATGTACTATAAAGGTGTAACCAGGACAACAGCGGCCTAACAGAGGGAAACCCTGCACCCTCGCGGCGGATTATTGAGCGATAGTTATTATTATTAGTCATCAAGCATGAAACCATAGTGTTGATCCGGTCCTAAAATGCCTTGCTGACTCAGGAACCTACGTATTTAAATAGCTTAGAGCTAGATGTACTAAATACCAAGTACATACCTACACCTATAATTTCGCTGGTTTGTTTAATATGCAGTAAAAATAATGTTTCGTATTTAATCTACAATCTAGCTAGTAGTTAAACATGCAATAAACTAATAAAACTAATAGAAACTAGGTAGTACCCTCACCTAGGTTCTAGAGGACCGAGAGAACGAGGGCTGCCGGTCACTGAGCGGGTCATAATCTGCAAATATGAACATGTTTTACATGTTGCACACGAAACGACAGGGCTTTAGGTTTCCTAAAATATTTTTGGATTTGGGTGAGTTGGTCAACAGTGGTACGGGTACAGGGGCTCAATGGCAAATTTAGAAAAAATAATAGCTATGTTTTATCAGTATATTCACTTTTAGGAAGCCCTCGGTAAGCGTCCAGGCTGCAAGATTTTTATTCAAGCGTATTTTTGTATCGGGGGTCCAAATGGCTGACTGAAAGTAGGTTTTTATATGCGCTCACTGTATTTAATTTTGAAATTAAGGCTTAACTGGGGAGGTAGTAGTGGGAAATTTTATGAAATGTAGGCATATGTTTTGACAGAGCATATCAAAGTATTAAAAAAGGCGCTTAGGTCTAAGATGGCGCAACTCTCAAAGGTACACAGTGGATCAACATTTTGATGGTAATTTTATATGGCGAATAGAAATGAGTTTTTTATTACACCTGTGTAACCTGTGTTTATGTTTAGGATTCCTTTCTTAGTGTATATACTAAAAAAACCCTCAGGAACTTTATCTCTAGCAAATTGACAGAGAGATAATCATGGGACGAGCAAATGCTCGTGTCACAAATGTGAATACCCGGTTTACCCTATATTATTTACACTGTGTGGGCACATATTATGCCATACGTAAGTATAGTGGTTAACTAATACAATCCATTAGCTTTTTGTATAATTTACAATTATAAATACAGTGTACAAGCCCGAACCTATGCCGCCATGAGCCACTGTTCCAACCCCAACGTACATACTGGCTCATTTCTGTTTTCTTAAAATATCACGATTATTTTTTTACTTAATGCATAATTTAGAAAACGCATAATGCATAATTTAGATACACACACAAATAATTTTAAACAAAAAAGAACCGACTTCACTAAGCATCCACCTTTCCAACACCAAATGCTCGATCTGCTGTAAAAAATACTCAAATCACCATAGGTGTGCCTATAATAGTTGAAGAGTTCCCTCGATTTCTCCAGGATCCCATCATCAGATCCTGACATGGTTACAATGGGACCAACTGTGAAGTATACGCTTTCAAACAAAAAAAGAATTTTCCAAATCGGTCCAGCCGTCTTCGAACAATAGGTGAACATACATAAAAAAAAAAAAAAAAAATAGCAAAAACAAAGATCCCGACGAATTGATAACCTCCTCCTTCGAAATCTTGAAGTCGGTTGAAAATATAAAATTGGCTATGATATCGTTCTTAATACAACCTCCTATAATATGATCATTGGTTTCGGAGTTATGGGCCTTCAAAAAAAGTGTACCATTGTCGACCACCTATAACCCTGAGTAAATATTTTCAGAAATAATCGATTCGAAAGTCAAAAAATTGGCCTTTCCTTACCTAGGGTCGTAAACGTCACGACTTTAACGCATGCTCTCCACACCGCTGCTCAAAATACGCAGACGCAACGTGTACGTGACGTGCCCCATACGAAATATTTTGACGCGAACCTTCCAAACCGTATTTTGAGCAGCGGTGTGGACGGCATGCGATAAAAACGGTACGGATACGATGCGTCACTGCGATTCCGTAGCGTCACCGTATTTTGAGCAGCGGTGTGGAGGGCATGCGATAAAAACGGTATGGATACGATGCGTCACTGCGATTCCGTAGCGTTACCGTATTTTAAGCAGCGGTGTGGTCGCACCTAAGCGTGGTCTGCAACGCACTTGGCTGTTTTCAACCGACTTCAAGATTTTGAAGGAGGAGGTTATCAATTCGTCGGGATCTTTGTTTTTGCTATTTTTTTTTTTTTTTTTTATGTATGTTCACCGATTATTCGAAGACGGCTGGACCGATTTGGAAAATTCTTTTTTTGTTTGAAAGAGTATACTTCACAGTTGGTCCCATTGTAACCATGTCAGGATCTGATGATGGGATCCTGGAGAAATCGAGGGAACTCTTCAACTATTATAGGCACACCTATGGTGATTTGAGTATTTTTTACAGCAGATCGAGCATTTGGTGGAAAGGTGGATGCTTAGTGAAGTCGGTTCTTTTTTGTTTAAAATTATTTTAATAGTACATTATGATACAAGTGTGCTAAGTTGATCATTACATACGAAGCGATATTGTGCGCACGAACGCATGTGAGTGCGCATAAGGAAGCTGAGCTTATGGAATGATCAAGCACACGCGTTTCATACGACGATTTTCAACACACTTGCGAGGAAATAACAGAATAGTATACTTAATTAATAACTTTTGATCATTGATGTATTATGTATTCTACTCTTTGATAATTAAACCAACCGGATGCGAGACGCGCACTTATTTCTATCAGAAAAAGTCTGCCAATTTCGGCGCGGGGGACGAGGAAACGCACACAAATACTGTTAACACTAATGCATTTTCCATTGACGTCGCTACACACGCACACGATAAAATTATCAAACACTAGCATAAAATATACTCACACAAGTACAAACACAGACACAGACAACCTGTCCGTGAACGAGATAATGTCATCTTTAAGTAAACGTACACAGTGCGAGGAACGCGTCGATAATAATATAGTTAAGTATCGATATTTGTGACGTTTTCAAGTCAAAGGTACATCATTGTCGGTTGTTAATAGAGTTAATTTCTAAATGATTTTTTTATGGTAACGCCTTATTGACAACCGATAATGATGTACCTTTGACTGGAAAACGTCACATTTTATCGTAGATTTATTTATCGTATGCCTACATGTCACTGGATATAGATAGGCATTTCTTCCCTAGGGTAGTGGGAAAGCAGATGATGAAGAAAATCCACAGAGTGCTGCGAGGTCCAGGTAGGACAGTAGAGCTGCCAAGTTTGTAACTCTTTTAGCACCACCCAGGGATTACGTGTAGGCTTGTTTAAGGTGTTTCGTACGGACGCAGAGAAACATTGATCGTAGGTTAGTTATATATTTTTGTTTCTTTACCAAGTATAAGGTTTGGCTATTGATAAAATTATAATGTTAAGTTGTGATTAAATATCATGTTTTTCTACCAGCATATTACTTACAACGTTAGTATTCTACGTAAGTTAGTTTGTCTATTTGTTCAGGATAAATCTTGCAAGCTGATTTAGAATAACTTTTATATTATCAATTTAATATTTTGATGTGTATTTGCTTTTAAATTTAGTGGAAAATACTACAAATTGGAAACAAATAACTATTACAATGAAACATTGAACTGCAAAGAACTCTGGAACATCACGGGATTCGAACCCACGTGTTTAGATTACCGTTCCAATGTGCTTCCAATTACACTAGACGTTCCTCTATCCACCTCAGTGAATTTTTCACTGTAATGAACAATGATGAATCAGTCACTAGCGACATCGTGATGTTCCAGAGTCCTTCGCAGTTGATATTTTGATTGCAATGGGCATCTGTTTCCAATTTTTGTTTCTATTTCTATTATCTCTTCTTCATTTTCTATTATAAATAAAAAGTATAACATACTGCTAATGTTAATATCGACATTTATTTTTGTGCTGTCCCATCACTAAAACTCACCTGTTAGGTACAGTGATACCAGAGTCAGAAATTAAAAGTGCCTATTTAAGGGGATAAGTGTGTATACCGTACCTTATAATAAATAAAGTATAATTCATACAAAATTAAAATGCTACATAAAATGTATGGTGAAAATAAAGGAACGAATTAATTTCTAAACAGGAATATCGTTATTTCAAGCATCTACAAGTATATTTCACTTAAGTGGCGCCACACATTAGAGCGGAATTCAGTGCGAAATTCAGCACACTAGCTGAAATTTGTCTATTAAAACGGAAATTTGTTTATGGTAGCTGTATTTTTGAGACCATAGACTAATTTCAGCTATTGTGCCGTACTACAAGCACACATACGCTGAGTTTCTTACGCTTGTTCTTCTCAGTTGGGGCTCCTTTCCGAACCAGTAGTAGTTTATTGCCCTTCCCATAATACGTACGGTTTTAAAAAGATTTGATTTCAATACAGTCGTTAAACCAGTGTTAATGTTTTATTTCATTACCGTGCGTCCGTGCGTAATGTGCTATAGGCTAGTTTATCCCGATAGTGTCAGTTTTTGGAATTCCAAACCACCTTACAGCCCTGCCCTCGGCGGTCCTCGACGACATAATTATATAATTTAAAAAGCTATGCGTGTGAATGAGTTTGACCTTTGAAGTACTGACGTTAATCTTTTCATTTTTGTTAATGATTAAAGATAATATGTAATTTGAATAATTTAAAAGTCGATTAAAATATGTTTAGAAACAATTTAATAACAACACACACACACAGACACACTGCTTTTTTAACAGAGCAATGCTTTACAATTATGGCTGTATGCCGAATGGGTCTCTGCCTAACCCACGGAGTATCTTTTAAGTGTATTGCCTAACCTGTCACAACAATGACAATGAATGACATAATGGCGGACGTATTTCTGCCGCACTGGAGTCGATTACTCTTGTTTGCAATATTTCACTTACCTCCCTCGATGTAATCGTGTTCATAATTGCATACCCAATTTATGAATGAATTCATTGATAAATAGAGAACATGCATGAAAAATATTTAATTGAATCTGTTGCATAAACACGTTCAACAACCCCAAAATAATATAAATACGTGGAAATCCGTAATAATTTTTAACAGTTTTTTAAAGACATTGCGGTTTGAAAACGTAAAATTTTAGGCATTTTTTTTTATACATCAAATGTATTTTCGAAACTTCAGTTCGATTACTTATGTCCTAACAAGAAAAAAAATGTATGACAACTATATAGCTAAACGCATTTTTTCGTGCCTAAAATTACAAAAATCTTACAAAAACTTGTCCCTTCCAAACAGTTTTCTGCAACTTTGTGAACGGTGACGTCACAATCCACACACTTTTTGTATGGGGCGTTTTGACGCGCGGCGCAGACGCCTAACGTATTTTCACACTTTTGACGTTTCAGGGCTATCATAGATAGTAGGTTTATTAGAGACATTTGAATCTACAGAGAAATAGAATCGAATGACGTCTTCCAAAAAAATCATGCATATTCCTAATTGGGTATGCAATTATGAACCCGATGGTACAATGTACTATGAAGAGTCAAGTTTAAAAATTACCCCAAAGCAGATGTAGTACCATTAAGTGGCAACACTTTTTGATTGACAATATTTTTTAGTTTTTTGCTAATTTCGTGCACTATTTGATGATATTTAGACGTAATTATACTTAGGTACAGATGAAAAGAAACGTTATCCTTATGTAAACTAGATAATTCAGATCGTTTCTTACATGAAAACACGCAGCAATTCGGCATTTTTACCTCAGATCGTTCCGGGCTGACTGACATTCATTGAATGGCGTTTGACGCGCAACAACTAGTTTTATATAACCGCTACGACCAGTGGTCTTGTACTTTTGGCAGAGGGGGACGCCTGACAATTACCACTCCATTGGTTTATTTCTCTGAGATTCTACTAGATGAGCTATCTAGAACAAATTTTGTGCGCTATGTATGTTTGGCGGTTGACAGCTGTCACTGAATCAAAGAGTAGCTTTAACAAAAGAGACGTGACACGGCTTTGACAAAATTCATATTCTGCCTAAACAAATTTTGTAAGGAAACGTAATTAACTGAATGATTGTTTTATTTTTACCTAATGTTTATTTTGCTCCTTACCCTAGAATTTTAGGAACGAATGGAGAAAAATACTATTTTTTCGACAAGCTCCTTTCAATAGGAACTTTTAGGGTTAATGATCCTTGATATTTACTTAAAATGACATTGATTTCCTCGCACGGATGAAAAAAACATTGTGTAAGTAGGTATAACATGGGTGATATTTCGATATTTAAGTTTTAAATTCAGATCAACAAAATCTTTTGTATGTATTTTACTCACATTAACAAGTCTAGTAAATTCACCCTTGTTAACCCACAAAAGTACGTATATAATACGGTTAATGAACTAAACATCACCTAACGTACTTATCTAAAACATGTTTATTACGTAAATATATTTTCTCAAACATGCTCGGAAATGTTCCTGTTACGTTAGTAATTAGAGACCAGTAGGGACTCTATTCCAAGGCAGGTTCAGCGCGACGTACGTAAAGGATTTTCATACAACATTAAATCACTCAGCCAGTAACTGAAGCACTAAACAAGTAATTTTATTTCCTTACATGTTTGAGAAAAGCACTATACATGCTTCGACCGTAATCAGCTTACCTGGCTTCGTATTGTAGCCGTCCTCGTCTTCGACTCGGACGGCTACTAAATACTCAGCCAGGAAAGCTTACTTACTGGTCTCTGCAGTAATGTACTATTATGCTGAGTACTATTAAACAATAATGTAAGTAAATCAAGTGTAGGCACATATGTTGTTACTTCTGCGAAATTAATCTGTGCGCCAAGGAATATGGCGTCGCACCGCCAACATTATAATAATATTTTGAATTAATGTAACACCAAACTTTGCAATTACTTACCTATGGAATGTAATTCCCTGGCTTTTATTTACTATTTTTAGAATTATTTTTACGGTTAATTATCAATTATCATGCAAAAAGCCTTTACATTTAGTATTTGATTTTTTTTAAGTTGACACTTGCGTGTAATCATGTCAGTGGTCCAACAGCCAATGTCAGACTTTTGTTTTTCACTACAACTCATGGTACAAATAATTTCTTAGGGGTGTCATCTCCTGTTACTCAATGCTATTGATAAATATATTAATTGTCAGAATGTTTACAAGATAGAGCTACTTACGAACCTAAGATAATTAAATTTAACTAACCTTTTTTGTGATGTTATTGAGTATCTGGAACTCTTTTTCAAATCATTTCATAAAATTAAAGACTTCACATTTATCGTGCAATAAATTATAGTATTTTTTTCTTACGTATTGCTCACTAGATTTTTATGATGACATTTTACTAGTATGTATCACAATTTTGAAATATATCCAGAGGTTAAATTAACGCTAAAGTTGTCTTCTTATTCATTGAAAATATAATTTGTTTAAATTAATAAAACACGACGAGAAAAATCTAACAAATAAACAATGATTTGAGGTTAACTTATACATGGCGCGCAATTTTCTTTTTTGGATGTGCGTGCATGCTTGAGGCCTTTGCCTGCGCGGATGTATAATGCCAAACAGCCAATATTAAAACAGACCATTCGTGTTTAAAACGTAATTTATTGTGTATTACGAGTAATATAATAAGTTGAAATGATTCTTATTCACAATCAGGATTGTATAATTTATATTCTATCGTAAATGTGTATATTTTTAATATATTTACTTTTATTTACTTTTTTAGTATGTAAACTCATAAAGAGTTAAAAAAAAGTAAAGGTAATACCCGACTAAATTACAACGATTCGTCTGCGTACGTACAACTTGGTACTAGAGTACAAACGTCACTTGACCGGATTATTAAATTATTCCACTAGTAGGCATGAAGTTAAATACAATCTGGAGGTCATACTTCGACCACAAAGTGAGGCCGAAAGAGAGGGTAATGTAGGGGGCTGCATCTCATTCTAAGTAGAGTGACCATATGTACTATGATGTATGTAGGATTCGGATAGTATGAAGATAAATATTAAATATGCTTGTCGTCTAGTAAGTATTGTCCAGAAAGAGAAGTCTCATAGTTCATATGGGAACTTATACATTCTACTGACTTAAGGAGCTAGCCACTTCAGATACGTTGACGCAATAATGAGAGCAGAGAACTCCTCTAATTAGTTTACTATTTTAAACTTTATTGCTAGATCCAGGCATCTGGCAGCTATTTATCGGAGGACGTCAGAGTGACAGACCAGCAAAATATTTCAGGTAAAAACTGTCGATGCCTATCGCTAATATAATAAAAAAAAAACTAAAAACATTGCGTATCGCTACGGAAAACAGTAGGTAGCCGACAAACAATACATTAACGTAACGTCATTTTGCACTATTTTCCCCTAACAGAAACTCCTGAAAATGATATAATCTTATTAATTACATGATACTGCACTGCATCAAACCTAGAACTGTAAGATATTTATTTCTTACAACTCGTTTGCATAACACCGATGAACAATTGCCAGATGTCCGCGTCTTAAAATAGGGGATAGTTAGTGTAGCAAACTAAAACTATAAGTAAGTACAGGGGGTTCGTGGCTCTCACTATTGCGTCATATCTGATGTGGACAGTTCTCCGACTTTAATATACTTAAAGGTAAATAAAGAAAACATCAATAACATCAAACTGCTCAATGGTTGACTGGAAGAGATCTCTTCCATGTACAAATATTGTATATATTATTCCTGTTGTATTTTTCTTTGTTGTACAAATGTTATACAATAAAATATATTTTAACGGCCTCCTAGCCTAGTCGGTAGTGACCCTGCCTATGAAGCAGAAGGTCCCGGGTTCGAATCCTGGTCAGGGCATTTATTTGTGTGTTTATCACGGATATTTGTTCCTGAGTTATGGATGTTTTCTATGTATTTAAGTATTTATATGTATATATCTATTATATATATCGTCGTCTAGCACCCACAACACAAGCCTTATTGAGCTTACTGTGGGACTAGGTTGATTTGTGTAAGATTGTCCCATAATATTTATTTATTATACTACCACTACTACAATTTTTTGTATGGCCTTGTGCCATTTTAGGATCCTTTCGAAAGGGCCTAAAAAGACCCGCGGGCCACTCCTGTCCTGTGTAAGTAATACTTAGGAACAGACCATGTACTTATGTACATTTCTGTAAAAACAACAAAACCGCACCGCAGCTTGCCGACATCATAGTCACCCTATTGTTTGACAATCTTAACTTGTTGTTAAATCGTAAAATTGAATGATTGTGGATTACCGGTAAAAGGAAAGTCTACTTTATTGTAAAGTCTCACCCTTTGCAGCCTTTTACGCAACATATCTTGACCATTTTTACTTAAAAATGTTGTTACGAAATGTTGTTGAGCTGAGCGGCGTCATTTGAAATAATATCAGTGACATATTATGTCAGCACAGACTACTTAGTAGATACTACGTATATGTCAGTGATGAGACTGATGGGACTGATGGGATAGGGATACCAGACCGTATTTTAAATATTACAAAACTTACTACTGTCTGCAATATTAATTGCAATTCTTTAATTTAATGAATGAATAATATTTACGTCGTAATAAAATTCAAAGCAGCTAAAAGGGAACAAAGTATTAATTCAAATCTTGCAATAAATTATTATAAGTAGGAAGTAACTTCTAGTGTGTTACTAAAGTAAATGTAGATAAATAAAACCACATTGGTAAGTTTCATAAGTTGGCAGCATTGTGCGAGTGAGACACCGCCCCCTACATTATGCTCTCTATCGGACCGTTTTTATTACTTTTTACTAGTGACCTATGAACGACTGTTTTGCTCGGTAATAAGGTTCAACTGTGGTTAGGGAAATATAGTAAAAGTACTATCCGGATTGTCTTCTGATCCGTGCTAGTAGGATAATTATTGTGAAATGCACGTGTGTTTAATATCTAGGATTATGAGCATAAAAGCGGTGGAATAAGAACCTCGTTACGAGCAGGTGTGTTGAAATAGTACATTACTTACCAAGGACTGTAAAAGAAAGAAAGTCCGAAATCGCAGGTATTTGTGACCCGAGCCGCAGGCGAGGGTTGTAAATATGCGATAGAGGGCTTTCTTTTTTACTGCCCGTGGTGAGTACACAATTTTACGTCTCCACCTGGCCATAATGCGAGTTTTAGCGTACGCGTAGCGTGCGCTAAAACACACATTATTGCCAGGTGTGACGTAAATAATATTATTAACTTTTGTGGTAGATACCTACTCAGTAAACTCGCAGTCACTTAAATGTTAACATTATTTTTATAAACCGTTGTTATTCTAATTACAGGCAGTTTAATATACCGACTCAGGGGCGTCGACCCTGACGGAGATGATTTAAAATTTGGAATAAGAGACCAACTTGGTAGTAATATTTTAAGAATAGAGGCCATTACAACCAACGAAGCTAATATTTATTTAGTTAAGGAATTAGATAGAGAGGTATGTATTGGTTTTAAAAAATATTGACATCGTTATAACAATCTTTTCAAGAGAGAATCTTTTCAACTTAAACTAGATTGTTTTACTTTTTTTAGATACGTGATGAATATTCGTTTGTGCTAACGCTTACGGATGGCCATTTAGGGGAAGGAAACTTCATCACTCAAAGCTTTTTGTTGTTAGTCGAGGATGTAAACGACAACGAACCCATCTTTAAACCGTATCCCTCCGCTATCACAGTAAAAGAAGATGCTTCTCCTGGTATACTCACAACAGTAGAAGCGACGGACCTCGATGAAGGAGCTTATGGACAAGTAAGTTTTTGATTGTTGTGGTGCCGTGTCAGTTAATTATAAAGTTGAGAGCTCGACCAAGTACTCGTAGCCCGCCAAGTTCTACGTAATGTATAGCGCAATCATGCATTGCTGTCACTGCTAAGGCCCTGGGTTTTCTGACCACCCGTCGCCGGCGGCCGGCGACCGACCCGAACAAAACATCCGAACGTCGTGTCCGCCGCCGACGACGTTCGGATGTTTTGTTCGGGTCGGTCGCCGGCCGCCGGCGACGGGTGGTCAGAAAACCCAGGGCCTAAGAGTAGTGAGTGAAAAGTTATAGTCTGGCAAACCATTTCTGTCAGTAGAAACGCGCGGCAAATTCAAAATAAGTACATGTGGCAACCCTTTGTGATGAGACACCGTATTTCATGACGAAGATTTCAATTAACATTAAATTTGTTTCTAGTGCATTTCACTCTCTCATCTTAAGCGCGAGTGAGATAGAACTCCTGCAACGATCCCAATTAAATTTAAATTCATTTTTAAGGCATATGTCAATTGCCTCAACCAGATTATCTGTTGCAGTTGATGACAGATCAGACAAAATATATCCGTCTCCTTTTTACACACCGTAAATGTCACCTAAGGAAATACCAACTAAAATTAAAAATATAAAATTTGATGACCATTGCTGCTTTTTTCACTGATTCTTAGTGTTGTCATACTTTTGTTCGCTGTATATTGCTACTGCGTTCGTTGGCTGGCCAGACTATATATCGGCAAATTTACCATTTCGGGTGGAATCAAATTGCACGGCAATGCAAGATAGAAGTTGGACTTAATAAACTTGTATGCAGGTCATAATTATAAAAAAGTAATGCCAACCAAATGAAATGTCACGAATCAGTCACGAATGATATTGACAGTTGACGGCGTCTTTGTAAACTAAACTTTTGTTTATTTTGAAAGTTATTAATTGGAATTTCGATAATATTGAGGCATTTTAGTTAGGAAATACTGTAAACAATCATTTTGCCGTGGTTTCAAAAATATTTTATCACTGAAACTCGAACAATTTCAGGTCCTATATCACTTGCAAGAAGTAGACAGCGACGTTGCCAATTTCGCGGTTCAAACAGTAAATGGCAAAGGTGTTATTCGTCTGACGAAGCAACTGGACTACGAGCGCAAGTCGCTGTACCAACTGCGGGTTTTAGCAGTTGACCGGGCGAACCAGGGCCGAGTTAACACAGGGACGGCCGCGATACTAGTGAAGGTGCAGGACGTGGAAGATCAACCGCCCGAGTTTGTGGTGGTCAGCCCTGTGACTAGGATTAGCGAAGATGCTGATGTTGGGACGTCGGTGTTACAAGGTCTGCTGGTTTTTGTGGTGTTATGTTGTCTACTACAGTAGGGTGATTATGCTAGTTTCCCGTCCAGTACCAGTTTACCGTCCACCTGATAGGATACACTTTTTAAGGTCAACTATTTTTCTATTCGTAGTTTATTCTTTAAAAGATTATTTTCCATTTTTAAAGTTTAATTTTGGAAAACCTTGAATTTATGTATATTAATAAATATGGACGGAAAACGTGTGGAGGAAAACCAGCACAATCACCCTATTTGTGGAGTCTCTAGTTGTCAAAATGGCTTTGTTTGGAATTATTCAACCAGGGTCATTTTGTTACCATGGCATGGGCTCATTCCTGATTCATTTGCAAGTAGCAGTACTTTAATAAACCATTAATAATTATAATTAGGCATAAGACATAAAATCACATTTGGAAAAGATTGAAAAAAAAAATGCAATGTAAGTTTCTTGAGAACATTTACATTTTCAGCTCACTAAGATATTTATTCAATAGCTCTTTAATAAATGTTTCATTTTTAAGTAGCATTGCAAATGAAAGTCTCTTTGTTTATTAGTACACGCAATTGATGGCGACAGAGGCATCAACAACCGCATCTCCTACAGCATCATATCGGGTGGCGAGGAGCACTTTGACATTGACAGTAGCTCTGGCATTGTGTATACGGTCAGCCAGCTTGACAGAGAGGACCCGAGAAACAGTAATGGAGCATACATCTTGGAAATATTGGTAAATAATCTAGATACTTTTTCTTCTTCTCTGTCATTTCGCTCTTGACAGAGCGGTTGTGGTCACTTTGAGGTGTCCCCGCCAATGGTAGAGGTGGACACAGCTCTGTGCACGGTCTCCCATCATCTCTCTCTGTTGGCAGACTGTCTTGCTCAGTCAGATATGCGATAGCCTACTGCAGACTTAACTTGGTCTGTCCAGTGCATAGGTGGATTGCCGCGCGGTCTGGTTCCTTCTATTTTTCCCTGTATAACCAGCCATTTTATGGAGTCAATATGATATATGGCGAATCTAGATACTTACTTCCAATCTAACTAGATGGCATGCTATTTTGGTCGTAACAATTAATCAAAATATTTATTTAGAACATTGATAGGCTCTTCGTCCTGTTTCAGCCAGTCAACTCAAAGCAACTAAATCAAACTTTCTTTATAGTTATCTAGCTGTATAGTAACATCTAGCGGCAAACTCAACAATTTTCCAATATTATTAAGCATTTTATATATAGATAAATCCATAAATATAGTTATTAATTAAATACCACATGTATATGTGACCATAAAAAAAATACCAATCGCATTTTTTGGGGTATAGTACTATTTAGTACTAGAATAAGAAAAAGATAGTACAGGGATTCCCATGTGCCGCACCCAAGGTTATGCTAAATACTACGCCCCCCTAGGGGCCGAAATGGGGACTTAAAACCTGGCACTGTCTGCGTCGCGGTACAGGCCTTATGCCGTTCAAATCTGGAGCCACTAATGGCGCCCCCCTTGGTACGGTCAGCTGCAGAGAGAAAGGCCCACGCTGCATACAAAGTTTATATGCATGGGGGGGGGGGGCTTTTTCTCTGCAGCTGACTGTACACTCTACGCTCCCCAAGGGGGGCGCGCCCCACTAGTTGGGAAACCCTGAGATAGTATGATTCTCTCAGTTTCTGCTCAAGTGTGAAACTGCCTGGCCAAACTATTGTAATACCTAACAATATCTTAATCTTACTAAACAGTCTATGAGTCTATGAGAAGTAATAGTAGTTTATGCAACTGATACATAATGAGTGGCCTTAAAACACGATCATTATAGGATCACACGAGTATTTTAAGGCCTAATTATGTACAGTTGCATACATTACTTTATCTACACACATATTGCAAGTACTCAAAGATGGGTTCAGAAGCCGAAGGCAATTGACCTGCATTACTAGGTAGATAGATACAAGTGCTGAAACATACCCACAGGTGTAAGCTTAATAAAAATAAATAAATTAGAACTGATAAGGAAAGTATATTTATTTATTATAATATAATTAATAGTAAACATTTACATTTTCGCAATTAAAAATGTTTCGACAAACAATAACTGACAAGTTGATAACAGAAATGGCGGCCGTACAAACCATAGAGAAATATATATATGTACAAACTTCTGTCGCGAGTTTTTTTTTAATATTAGCCAATGAACGAAGTCCTTATTCTCATGTCATCCGAGTTCAAAATGTCGTGCGGTTTATGTCAAAAAATATATCGTACTGACATTTCGTATCGACAACATTTTAAAATCTATGGATACTAGAATAGAAACCCATTGAAATTGTGTTGATTTTGACAGCTGTTCCAAATTTGAAACTCATAACTTAACAATATTTGAGCATGTAAAGTTAAAATTACATTACTGCCACAGATAAGGAACTTATCATAGTGAAATCGTTTGTTGTAATGCTGGTCATTGCCTACGGTTTTTGAACGCATTTTAGAGGACTTACAATATGAGTGTAGATAAAATATGATTACTTTCATATCAAACAGGCTACAGAAGAATCCCGCATGGTATCCCCCATGCCGAGCGCCACAACCGAGGTCACGGTCATCGTCACAGACGTGAATGACGAGACTCCGCGCTTCCGCAGCGACAAGTATGTGGCCGAGGTGCTGGAGAACGCGCAGCAGAACACACCCATCACCTTCCTGCAGGATGCGGTGCCTGAAGTCTTTGATTATGATCAGGTATTATTTCCGTGCTTAGCTTCTGGAGTTGCAGGTGACTATAAGCTGCGGTAGCTGCTTACCATCAGGCGGGCCGTATGCTTGTTTGCCACCGTCATAGTATTATAAAAAAGCCAGTATCATTTTATCTGTATAGAAATACAAAGGGGTTTAAGTTTTCAATTTGGATTGGGCTAGCACATATACAAGATATCTCTATACTCCGCTTAGCGCGTTATTTCTTTGAAACCTAAGCTGCCAAAAAGAAGGGGGCGGGAGGGGAACTCGCAATGCTAGACAGGGAACGCGCGATTCTTCCGTGGGGCGGAAGAAAGAGTCGGACATTAATGGTTGCCATGGAGACGTACTATGTATGTTTACTGTCACTTCCAATATTAGTGTCTTAGTATAGAGTAAAATGACTTCCAGCGTGGCAGCGAGGGTCGCCCGGCTATGCGGGGTCTTGGGTTAATTAGTCTATGGGCTATAGTACTAGCCTTATAGCATGAGTACTGTTGTCTAAACACTTGACTGACACTGGCAAACACTGGGGATGAATATGTTATGGACCATGTTGTGACTAATTTTATTTCATATATTTTAGTTTAGCCTAGCAGTAATCAAATATGTTTCCAGTCTCAATTAACTAATTCATAATTTTAGATTTTAAGTTGATTTTTTTATGTGATTCTTAAATTATAAGTTAGTTTTAAGTAGACTTTTTTTAAAATTAATATGTTATGACTTGGTTTTAATAAATTACTAGCTTTTGCCCGCGGCTTCGCTCGCGTTAAATTCGGGGTAACACGGTTCCCCTTTCCTGATTGCCCCCCAGAATGCTCCATACAAACTTCCACCCCCCATTTTAGGGAAGTGGAGGGTTAGAAAGAGACAAAAAGTAGCCTATGTCACTCTCCATCCCTTCAACTATCTCCACTTAAAAAATCACGTCAATTCGTCGCCCCGTTTTGCCGTGAAAGACGGACAAACAAACAAACACACACATACACTTTCCCATTTATAATATTAGTATGGATTATACCAGAATTAATAGTTGTTATTTAACTATTTATCAAAAATATGACTAAAAACTTAGCAAAATAATTTAGATACCTGTCTTCTGCAGTTATCGGAACCAAGCGTGCAACACTGCGGAACTCCTATAGTAATTTTAATTACTTGTAATCGCACGAATTTATCCGAAAAAAAAAACTATTAGGTGTATCTGATATAGTATTAAACAAAATATTATAGTAATGTCCTTAATTTTATTTTACGCGAAATCCCGCGGTGTTGCACGGTTGGTGCCGATCACTGGTCTCAATCTATAATATTTTCCAGGGGAAAAATGGCACATTCGAGCTGTTCCTACAAGGCGACAATGGTGTGTTCGACGTTACGCCCTTTAAGGGGATCAATGAGGCCTCCTTCCTCATTCGAGTGAACGACCCATCTTCCTTAGACTATGAGAAAGTCACTGTAATGAACTTCAGTCTTATAGCGAAGGAAATTGTTGCTAATAATCCCAAAATCAGGTATGTTATAACAAATTCTCTGCAAATGACAAACAACTGCATGAACTTTTGTAAGATCTAAGATGTTTTTTTGTTACTTTGTTGTGCCAGACAGCAATAACTCAACAACAAATACTTTTTCACCTCAGCAGCTCGAACAAGCCTACTTCCCTGCGAAAACACAGTGACGAAAGTCGCACTTTCGTCACTCCCTGGAGTAACGAAAGTACGACTTTCTTCACTCCAGGGAGTGAGACAAAGTAGTTTTTTAATTTAGTGAAGGCCATGAACTACCAATTTATATTTCGGGGGCTATTACAAATTCGAAATACATATTTTTAACCTTTAATATGTTCTTACTACTGAGGTGAAAAGTTGTATGTGTCACACGAGAGCAAAGTTATTTTACATCTCGTGTTTTTGAGTCCCTCGCTACGCTCAAGATTCTAACTTAAAATCACTCGCTTCGCTCGTGATTCAATTATAGAATCTTTCGCTTACTCGGGACTCAAAATCAACACTCGCAAGAAAAATCAACTTTCCTCTCTTGTTGCACAAATAACTATTGTTATTTCAGCGTGGTCCCAATAACGGTTCACATAAAGGATGAGAACGACAACTTCCCTGAGTTCACCGAATCTCTATACACGGTGTCGATGCCAGAGAACTGCGGCGCGGGCACCACCGTGGCGTGGGTGCGCGCGCTCGACCCGGACTCGGACAACTACGGCACCAGGGGCATCCGGTACACCGGGCTCGGCGGCAGTATCGCCAGTCTGTTAGTACTTACAATAACTGTTTACTTAAAGAACAACTTTCTCAAGAATCTCTGTACACGGTGACGATAAATAAAGCTTGTATCAAATGTTATTGTATTTTTGACAAATATTTCAGATTGAGCCTCAACCCTATATCCGGGGTGATAACCGTAAAGCAAGCCGGCGGCGACAGTTTCGATCGCGAGCTCGTCTCGCGCCACTACCTCACTGTCGAGGCTCGCGACGATCTCGGCAAGGGCAACCGGAACACTGCACAACTCATCGTCAACATAGAGGATGTCAACGACAACGCGCCCATGTTCCTGGCCAATAAATATGAGGCCAGGCTGCTGGAGAACGAGCGGCAGTTTGAGAACCCATTGGTGTTGGAAGCTAGAGACATTGATTTAAATGGTAAGTTCTCTCATGGTTCACACACACATACCACATTGGCGTAGCCCGCTATTACCTTAGCAAGGGCAACCGGCATACAGCACAAGTCATCGCCAACATAGAGGATGTCAACCACAACGCGTCTATGTTCCTGGCAAATAAATATGAGGCCAGGCTGCTGGAGAACGAGCGACAGTTTGAGAATCCGTTGGTGTTGGAAGCTAGGGACATTGATCTAAATGGTAAGTTCTATCATGTTACTTATACCACATTGGCGTAGCTCGCGATGACCTTAGCAAGGGCAACTGGAACACTGCACAACTCATCGTCAACATAGAGGATGTCAACGACAACGCGCCTATGTTCCTGGCTAATAAATATGAGGCCAGGCTGCTGGAGAACGAGCGACAGTTTGAGAACCCGTTGATGTTGGAAGCTCTCATGTTTTATAAACCTCATTGACGTAGCCCACGATGACCTTAGCCAGGGCAATAAATATGAGGCTAGACTGTCAACTCCCGAGTTCCAGCTAGGTGAGGGACGGGAGGCATTATGCGCCAATTCCCTAACTTAAGCTTGATTCACACACAGCGCGAGTGCGGCTCGGGCGCGTGACCGAGCCGGCCCGCGACGGGTCTATTGGCTTCACACAGAACGCGGGTCGGGTCGGGCGCGGGCCCGCGCCGCAGTGGGTATGCTCGGCGGCGGCTCCGAGGCAGTCTGTACTAAGATGTCGGAGGATACGGACACATACGAGGAATTATTAAGTCTGCTTATTTTGAGAAACAGAATTCGAAAAAGAAAGAGAGTATGGTTTCACGAAATCAATAAAAAAAGGTTTAAAATTTGGAGAGTACCATCGATTGTGTAAAGAACTGTGTTTCTACATATGAAGATCGGTTTTTAAACCCATACACAATTGTGTTTATCTACACTCATATTGTAAGTTCTCTAAAACGTGTTCGAAAACGGTAGGCAATGGCTAGCATTACCACGACCGATTTTACTATGATAAGCTTTTTATCTGTGGCAGTAACGTAATTTTAACTTTTCATGCTCAAATATTGATGTGCTATGAGTTTTGATAACATAATGTACACCTGCACCCTCCCGCGCATCCGCCGACAGCCCGACACGCGCCTCCCCGACCGCCGGCACAATCGAGTTGGCCATGGCCGTGCAATGGCGGCCATTCTATGGTTTCCGAATACGGCATTTTGGATAAATAATATGAGTGTAGATAAAGCAGTGTATGCAACTGTACGTAATTAGGCCTTAAAACACTCGTGTGATCTTATTATAACCACATATATAAAACCACACTCATGTTTTAAAGACCCTTATTACGTAACAGTTACATAAACTACTATTGCGAACACATTCTATTGTTTTTTCATTCACTTCCATTGATATAGAAGGAGCCTTCGACAAGACAAATTTCAGTAGCATTCAACAAGCCCTAAACAGACATAAAACCGAACCATTGATTACAGAATGGATAATGAACATGCTAAGAAAGAGAATCATCAGACTCTCGGAGAACCAAAATCACCAGGCGCTCGTCATGAGAGGATGCCCTCAAGGAGGTGTACTCTCGCCACTTTTATGGAACCTGGTAGTAAATGACCTGATAACAAAGCTAAACAACAATCTTTTCCTGACAATAGGGTACGCAGATGATCTAGTAATAATGATCAATGGACCAGTGACAAGCACACTGTGCGACCTTACACAGACAGCACTGAAAATAGTAGAGAAATGGTGCAAGGAGAATGACCTATCGGTAAACCCAAAAAAGACTGACACAATTCTCTTTACTCATAAACGGAAATTGGGTACATACGAAATGCCAACCTTGTTTGGATCTAGACTAACACTTTCTAAAGAAGTAAAGTACCTAGGAATCACTTTGGACGAAAAACTGAACTGGAATAAACACCTTGACAACAAACTAAACAAAGCGACAGTCGCCTTCTGGCAATGCCGGAGAATGGTGGGCAAGAAATGGGGTCTAGCCCCCCACATTATACTGTGGCTGTACAAAATGATAATAATGCCAATGATAAGCTACGGAGCTGTAGTATGGTGGCCCCGCACTCAACTTACTACCTCAATCAACAAATTACAGAAAACGCAAAGGCTAGCATGCATAGCAGCGACCGGCTGCATGAGAACAACTCCGACAGCGGCGCTGGAAATCATGCTAGGGCTTCTACCACTACACCTGTATATACAAAAAGAAGCAGCCGCAACGGCTACTCGCCTAAAAAATCAAAACTTGTGGACCAAACATAAAACACCGCACACGAGGATATACGATAACATACTGTCGAAAATTCCAACGCTGGATGCGGTAATCGACAGAATACCCAAAAAGACGATCTTCTGGAAAGAGTATGCCATATCACTAACAGAAGACTCAAAAGAAGCACTAAATCAAACAGAACTAAGAATCTTCACAGATGGATCAAAAACCAACGAAGGAACAGGTTGTGGTGTCTTCTCGGAGGACCTGAATATTCACATCTCTAAACCACTCGGAGCACATAGCACAGTATTCCAAGCAGAATGTGTGGGAATAATTGAAGCTTGCAATGCAGTGAAACGACGACAGCTAAAACACGAAAACATATGTATACTATCAGACAGCAAGTCAGTACTACAAGCGCTAGGTTGCGACAGTATTACATCTGGACTCATACACGAATGCCATCAAAGCCTCTCAGAGGTATGCGAAGATGGCAACAAGGTGACACTGCTATGGATCAAGGGACACAGTAACTCGAGAGGGAACGATGCTGCGGATGAGCTCAGAGCCGGATCTAGGGGGGGGGCAGACCGGGGCCCATGCCCCGGGCGGCAACTTCAGGGGGCGGCAAATTCGAACTTTCTGGCAAACGAATACATGTCTCATCAACGCAACCTGGACCACTGTGACAGGTGTACATTCGCGGGGCGCGTAGGCGCAGGTCAACAATCAGAATCACGCTCGCCCGCGGGAAATGAAACGCGCTCTCATTTGAGGGCGATTAGGGCGCGTGTCGACGATACCGCCCCTGCGCCGCTACCGGCCTCTGCGCTATGTATACGAGACGCGTAAAGCCCGCCACCACGCCGCCGTCGCCGCACCTCTGCGCTGTGTATATGATACGCGTAAAATTCGCCACCGCGCCGCCGCCCTCTGCGCTGTGTATGCGAGAAACAAAAGCCCGCGGCGGCGGCGCGGTGGCGGTTTTTACGCGTATCGTATACACAGCGCAGAGGTACGGCGGCGGCGCGATGACGGCGTGGCGGCGCAATCGTGTACATGATACCCGCAGTAGCAGCACGGCGGCGGCGCGGGGGCGGCATCGTTTACACGCGCCCTTAGCCTGCGTGTGAAAAAGATGAAGGTATATTTGGTAACTCCTTCATCGGTATCTCTCAGAGCCGTGTGTTGTTTCAAACATCTACAAAACACCTGTTTCTGTCAAAAATTCTGTTTGTGTCAAAAACCAGCTCACCAAACCCTCCTACTCATGAAGTACTCTTACTAGGTAAGTATTTTATCATATCTTCTGCTTTTTAAGTTGCTTACTAATAAGATCCGCGTTAAAATCTTAATAATATATTTCTCAGTAATTTATTGAAAAAATTTAAAATATAGTACTTACAATATAGTTTGGCTTTTTAAAAATAATAGGGGTCTTCTAAATCAAGTACGAGTATTGGATAAAATCAATAGTTAAGTAAATAATAGCTTCGAAATTTAAAAAAAGCGTACCGTCCTTTAACTTTTGAACCCTGGGCCAAAAAAATATGGAAAATTCATTGAGTAACAGGAGATGACATCCCTAAGAAATTTTTTGTCCCAAAAGTTGTAGTGAAAATCACTACAAGTCTATACTACTCTTTGATTCTGTCATAGCTATCAACCGCCAAATATGGCGCACAAAATTTGTTCTAGATGTCACATCTAGTATAATACATAATAAATCAATGGGAAGATTCATGGATGTGTGTCTAAATAAGAGTTTTCAATGCAAACTGTATAGAATAGAATTGTTTGAGCAGTTTTTAAGTTATCGCAAAACTTGTAATTTCATAGCAAAATATCCTAAAAATCGATTTTATGAATAGGTATAAATATAGTGACGGGCCCGCAGCTGCGGAAACCTACATTAGGCATGGCCGGGCATGCTTTTGGCCGGTGTTTATTAAAATGATTTTAAGGGAAACTACGGTAGGCGAACAAAACATGTGAATAAATTTGCCAGCTCAAATTTGCCCTGACACCATAGATAATAGTTATTTATTATACAAGGGGGCTAAGTCGATGTTTATTTTCTCGTGCTTTATTGAGACCCGATCTACCGAAGATTCCAAAATTGAGCCACGAGCGTAGCAAGCTAAAAAATGGAATCTTGAGCGTACGAGGGCCTAAAGGCAAGAGAGGTTGAACAAACTTTTCTGCCGAGTATAATACAAAAATTTTCACCACACCACCTCAGGAAAAATATAAGCTATAAAATATCGAAGCCCAATATACTTTCAAAATTATATAATTGAAAATCATCTCTTTAAAGTCCATCCTGCCAGATAACGTGAAAAAGCAAGTCAAAACTTGTACCAAATTACTTTCCCCACATGTGGCTAAAATGCGTTTTCACCATCCGTTTTCAAGGGATAAAGAGCACGTTTCCGAGGTGGAGTGGTGGAAAGCAACTTTTACTGTTTGTTGCGTAACTTGTATGATTGTATGCACGTATTTATAGGAACGCTCACTAACGTAATGGACCGGGCGGCCACAGTATGATCAGTTACCTCATCGAGGAGCATTTTGGAACTTGGACTTATTAATCGAAAATAAAAGTTTAATAGGTCACAAATCACTTGGTCGGACAGCCCTCAGTCTGGTCCGTTTCGTTTCGTGTTTTTACCTCATCAGGGTAGCAGGATGAAAACAACCTTATTTGATATCTAAAGTGATGCTCTTTCAATATTTCTTGAGCGGACAGCCCTCAGCATGGTCCGTTCCGTTTCCGGACACTTTTAGTGGTGCAATTTTTGGGGTGTTTTTACCTCATCGAGTAGCAGGATGAAGCCATCCTCATTTGATAGCCAAAGTGATGCTCTTTCAATATTTTTTGGTAGGCCAACCCTCAGCCTGGCCCGTTCCGTTTTCGGTCACTTTTAGTGGTGCAATTTTTGGGGCGCTTTCCGTCTGAAGCCGGATTTGCGGCCCTATATTAATAAAATTTGGTGTGTTTGGCTTTTATAACTCGCCATATATTGGAGCATAAGAATTATTTTTAATACATGAAAAGGTGCATATAAAGGGTTAAAGAGGTATTTCCCGTTAGATATATGGATACCACGTATCATTTTATGATTAATATGTACTGTATCTGTACTACAGTTCCATAAGTCACGCCAAATAGGTATTGAAGTAGAACTGTGTCACTGTAATATTGAAAAATTAAAAAAAAAAACTTAATGAAATTATTTTCAAAATTACTTTTTTGAGGTTAGATATGAGGATATTACGTATCATTTGTGATATATATATATATTTTTTAAATCAGCCATATCGTGTCTGGAAGAGCCCAAACTTGATATGTTTCGAAAATTATTTTTGTGTTAATTAAAAAAAATGGCTGAAATGTAATGATATGGTATTTTTTTAGAATCGCCTTAAAATGCCCTTTCATAAGATACCACACACGATAGGTTTCTGAAAAAAAAAAATTTTTTTTCCATACTATTAAAAAAATGTCTCGGCACTCCCCTCCTAAGGGAATTTTTTTAAGAACTGCGGGTCAAAAAATGTATTTTGACCTCTAGTATAACGCGTGTGCCAAACGGCTAAACTGTACATCGATTTGCGGTATTTTTAATCGTACGGCTACCACTATATCAAATGAGGTTAGTTTCATCCTGCTACTCGATGAGGTAAAGCCACCCCAAAAATTGCACCACTAAAAGTGTCCGAAAACGGAACGGACCAGGCTGAGGGCTGTCCGACAAAAAAATATTGTAAAAGCATTATTTTAGCTATCAACTTAAGTTGGTTTCATCCTGCTACTCGATGAGGTAAAAATACCCCAAAAATTGCACCACTAAAAGTGTCCGAAAACTGAACGGACCAGGCTGAGGTCTGTCCGACCAAGTGATTTATGACCTATTAAACTTTTGCTTTTCGATTAATAAGGTTCCAAACTGCTCCTCGATGAAGTAAGTGATCATACTGTGGCCGCCCGGTCCATATAACTACGACGCACGGGGGCGCAGAAAAGGTTTAGATAGAGCGAATTTTTTTCCGTATTTGCCGCATAACTAAGTTATTCTAATTATAAGTATTCGAAAAAAAAAGGCTTAACACAGAAAGAAAAACGCTAGACCGGTCGTTGTGGCGTTCTTTCCGTTAATAGGCCTATCTATGACTAATAGTAGGCGTCTGTTGGTCGAAATTATATGATAGTTAATAATTAAGGAAGAAATAGAATACATATCAAATATATGCAGGGGAGGGGGCGGCATTTTTCAGATTTTGCCCCGCCTCGAAAAAGTTCTAGATCCGGCGCTGGATGAGCTAGCCCGTAAGGGCTCAGATACACCGGCATATGGACCCGAACCCATCGTACCCTTACCATATTCGCACATAAACAACCAACTTGACCACCACTACAAACAACTACATCAAACATACTGGAAAGAAATGAACACTTGTAGACAAACCAAAGAAATAGTAACTGAATACAATCATAAACTTACCAAAACACTTTTGAGGACAAGAAGACCCCAGCTACGCAAATTAGTGGGACTGATAACAGGACACAACACACTAAACAAACACCTCTTCACAATAGGTAGGACAGACAGCCCCATGTGCAGAGCGTGCATGGAGGCGGATGAAACAACAAAACACATTCTGCTAGATTGCAAACAGGTAGAAGTATACAGAAATAAACACCTAGGGACCCCAGGCACCTTGCGCGAGGCGGCAGGCAACCTGAAAGCTCTGCTGGGCTTCGTTGAGGAGCTGGGGTGGTTGGAATAATAGTGCTACCCCCGTTTCACGCAAAATAGGCACACTGGATGTCGATTTGCGGAAAAACGCCCAGGATAACTAACTAACTAACTAACTAACATTCACTTCCATTTTTTTGTAAAAAAATACAACTTCAATGAAACGCGCGCACGCGCCCGACCCGCGCACGCTCTCTGTGTGTGGGCTTGTTTACAAACGAACGTATGGCGAAAAAAGCGACCGCCCGCCACCCGCGTCGCCCGCGCTCTGTTTGTGGCAGCGGGCGCGGGTGAAAACGACCGGTCCCGCGCCCGACCCGCGCCCGACCCGCCCGCTGCGTGTGTGATGATGTTCATATAAAACTACTGAATACAAGCGTCGCGGGCCCGCTCGGTCACGCGCCCGACCCGCACCCGCGCTGTGTGTGAATCAAGCTTAATGACCTACCTTAAATCAGCACTGCCCTGTATTAACTCCAACTCTGGCTAGGGCCCTGCTGAGTTCCTGGTTAGCATGTGTTTGGTGAGGAAGCTTTTAAATTCATTGAAGTAATTAATTTAAGGCTAAATTTCCATTATAATCAGACAAGTGAATGAGAGAGAGAATGTTACACTGACACGAGTGGCATAATTGTTGCGTTTTGTAATCATTTTCTAGATTTTATCTCGTAAATTCAATGCCACTGTGACAATCCGTGGCACACTTTAAAGCTGACATTGGATTCGGTAATGATTTTGTATGTGGTGCTCTGCCGGAAAAGATGATGCTGGTCGTCTGTCGCTTATAAAATTGACGGCCTTATTTTTCTTATTATGATAGCGTATTAATGGAAGCATTGTGTTGCCACTTCCGGTAATGCATATGTATTTATGATGTTTGTTTGAGTTAAAATAACGTTGGACCAAATTGGTCTAAAATACTTTTTAATTAAAATGTGTTCAAAATAATTTCATTGAATCTTGACTTTTCTACTTATTTGCACAGAATTTTTATTCTACTAACCTAATGTCCGTCTTTTTATTTATCCAGCAGTTCGCCGTTTTCGGTTAATATTCGTGTGACAAAATGAATAAACTTGTAACAAGTTTTACTCAAACTCTTATTGAAGAAACTAAAAATTAAATTAATCTAATTGTACTTTATTCCGCAGGTACTAAGAACAGCCACATAGAGTACTCCATTGTAGGCGGCGAGTACAAGAACAATTTCTCCATCGACCCTAACTTGGGCATCATCACGCCGGTGGACGGGCTCGACTTCGAGCAGATTCCGGGTGACAACACTAACATACGCCCGATTCATCTTACTGTAAGCTATCTTATGTTACACAATACACATAGAGTACTCCATAGTAGGCGGCGAGTAGGTACAAGAACAATTTTTCCATCGACCCTAACTTGGGCATCGTCACGCCGTTGGACGGGCTCGACTTCGAGCAAATTCCGGGTGACAACACTAGCATACGCCCGGTACATCTGACTGTAAGCTATCTTATGTACAATACTCATAGAGTATTCCATAGTAGGCGGTGAAAAGGTACAAGAACACTTTCTAACTTACGTCCGATACACCTGACTGTAAGCTACTTACACACTGAGTACTCCATAGTAGGCGGCGAATGTCAGAACAATTTCTCCATCGACCCTAACTTGGGCATCATCACGCCGGATTTTCTACATTTATTTTTTGAGCTTAGCATTGAAATGCTAATATAAATAACAAGTGGATAAACATATCCTCGACAAGTTAGCTGAGCAGACACTCACGTATGTGGAAGAGGTGGCGTTGTAAGTACATATGTAAAGATTTTTCCCACTGTCATTTCTCAAAATTTCGCCTCTTTCAGGTCCGAGCACGCGATTTCGGAGTACCGCCGTTGTCCTCGACTGTACCGGTCACAATATACATACAGGACGTCAACGACCATGCTCCCAAATTCCAGCAATTGATGTACAAGCGATCAATACCGGAGGACATGGCCGGCGGCACCAGCGTATTAGAGGTAAGACATGCACACTTTGGTTGCAAGACTGTCTTTCAAATTGGTGATATAGGTTTGATTATGATTTATTACGGATGAAAAGAAAACATCATGCATTCCATCATGGATTATAAATGACTTTATTACCTAGTTGCTTTGAATTCGTTTTGCTTTCTATTAGTCTTTATAGTATGTTGACTGTGTTGGGCGATTATTTTGAGTAGAAACCTTATTTCAATAGCAATAGGTTTTAATAGGCGCCTGTCCTAGCAAAGGGTTGGCGTCTACCTAATCTGACTATGGATGCACTCTGACTGCCTTTAGAAATGTCTTATTATATATAATGTTATTGTCATTAATTTGTCAGGTCAAAGCTCGAGACAGCGACGGCTCGTCCCCCAACAACCGCGTGGTGTACCGCATACAGCGCGGCGCAAGCGACAAATTCGTCATCGACTCGCGCTCGGGCGTCGTCTCCGTCGCCAATGGCTCGTCGCTTGACCCCGACAAGACCAACCCGAAGAGCAACCGGTACACGCTTACTATAGTGAGTGGATTTCAACCTTATTTTAATAGGAATAGAGTAGTATGTTCAATGGTTCGTCATCGATTCACGTTCGAGCGTCGACTCTGTCACCAACTACTCTTCAGTCGACTTCCGCACCAGTCCGGTAGAGTAAAAACCAAGGATGATATAGACATGGATGGATAATACCCATACAAAATCGCGTTCTCTTTTCAGGTTAAAGCACTAGCGTCATCTATCGGTCACACCAGACACTAAATCCTAGTTTCTAATACTTTGTTCGTCGCTACTACTAAATGACTCCAGTCAATACACCGTAGTCCGTATGGGACTGCAACGGCGGGTCAGTGTTGCGGTGTGGTTTACCGCGGTAAACCAGCGACCGCTGTGAGTGTTCGTCGCTTAACGCTGACAGAATAACTCGACTACAGACTCGACAGATGGCGCTGTGGCACTGTGTACCGAAAACAGACGTATAGCCTGAACGCGATTTTGTATAGGCATTGTCAATCCATGTCTTAATCATCCTTGATGCCTATACAAAATCGCGTTCCTCGAACCTTCAGGCTATACGTCTGTTTTCGGTACGAAGTGCCACAGCGCCATCTGTCGAGTCGGAGTCGACTTATTCTGTCAGCGTTAAGCGACGAACAAAGTATTAGAAACTAGGATTTAGTGTCTGGTGTAACCGATAGATGACGCTAGTGCTTTAACCTGAAATAAAAGGAACGCGATTTTGTATGGATATTGTCCATCCATGTCTATATCATCCTTGGTAAAAACTAACAAGTAGGTACAAGCCTTTCGCCGTTGACTCAATTGTAACCTTATAATGTTAGTAATACAGTACAATATTGAACAATTAAAGAGTGATACATTTATTATCATCCTTAGCACTAGCCCTAGGCGTGTTAATCGAAGCCATATTTTTCTACATCAGGTGGCGCTAGACGGCGGTATCGGCGAACAGCAACTGAGCTCGGCGGTGCTTGTGAACATAACCATAGTGGACGTCAACAACAAACCGCCCGTGTTTGTCGAGCCGGGGACCATCAGCGTTAAAGAAAACACGCAGGTATGCTGTAGGGCAAAGACGAAGAACTTTCTTACGGGTCATCGTAAAAAAATACGTATTTGTATTATGACGTCAGTCAGAATCGTATCTTAACGTAACACGTGTCAATAGGAATAAAATTTATTTTCTGGAAATATCAAAATTCGTCGACTATATTTTTATACATAGGTATCTTTATTTCTTTTGACTTTTATAGATTTTTTAATGTTCTTAACGTACTTAACCATACGCACGGAAAGTCGTGCCATCAGCGCCAGCGCGTGATATCACGTCCAAAAAACAACAGAGTGCGCTCTGGCGAGATTTTTCTGTCCGATTCTTGGCGGTCAAAGGGTTAACTGTAAACGATAATTCATGAACTATATTTTTACATCTTTATTTTTTGAACTTGTTTAGCTTTTCTCACTGGTACTCCCACAATATGTAGCACTAGCAACATGTGCATTACTCATCCTTTAAAAACGAGTTCACTAGATTTATGCTATTAAAAAACAACAATAAACTGTACAGGTGGGAACCCTAGTATATCGCGCGCAAGCCCACGACCCGGACTCGCAGCCAGTCTTGCGATTCGCAATAGACAAGGACGCCAGTATCGCGCGCGACGAGGACGGCGTGCTGGTGCCGCTCACCGAGTACGATTACATTTCGCTATGGGACTTGAACGCCGTTGACGGGTCGCTGAGGGTTGTCAGGTGGGTAAAAAAATAAAAATCGCTATACATAAACAAAAATCACAATTGGAATATATTACACACAGCTGGAAAAAGTATGGAGACATGGATTCCAAATGGTGCTGACGATTTCATGTCAGCGTTGTTGTTTTACTTATAAGAGGCCTCTGTTAAAGTATTGGTAGGGTAGACTGGGGTCAATTGAAACAGTTTTTCGTTAACAGCACTTGGAGAAGAATCTATAATATCCAAAGAATAACCGACTGGCGTGCTTCTAGTGACGTTATTTGGCCGCTGATTGAAGGTCGTAATGTAATAATATCTAAGCTTATTACGTCATTATAATGTAAAAACGGGGGGCTGACAATTTGTTACAATTGACCTCATGGCAAGGATGGTTGAAACATAAGATGGTATTAATTGAAACACTTCAATTATACCTTAAAGAGTATCATATTTATATTAAAAGTGAATCATTATCGCGCGAAAATTTCTCGAAGTGTCTTGTACACGACTTACGGCCAGTAGAGCAAAACATGGCGACCGTCGCGTCGTCAGTCGCGACGCGCGCATTAGGTAAAATCGTTTCCGAGAAATTAAGCTTGTTTCGCGTTTCAAACTTATCCAGTCTACCCTCATATGTCCGCGCAATACGATTATTTTATTTTGTGGTTTTTGTAACAAATCTGTTTAATATGATCAACATCTAGGCCGAAATAAAAAAAAAACGTAATTTATTTGACAAATTAATTGAACAAACAATACATATGCTAAATAATTTTACGTCACACCTGGCCATAATGTGAGTTTTACCGCACGCTTCGCGTACGCTAAAACTCGCCTGCGGCTCGGGTCACAAATACCTGCGATTTCGGGCTTTCTTTCTTTTACAGTCCTTGGTAAGTCATGTACTATTATTCCACAGGTTACTTGACAGAGAAAAAGTAGAAACCATCAAGCTAGTCATAACAGTAGAAGACATGGCCGCAGTAGCCGGACCTCACCAGACCGCATCGGCCACTCTAACCATAGTAGTCGCCGATGAAAACGACAACAACCCTAAGTTTAGGAAACCCTTCTACCGGACCTCCATAGCTGAGAACTCAAAGAACGGAGCTAGTATAGTGTCCGTGGTCGCAGACGACGCGGATAAGAATCGCACTATGACTTACTACGTCGAAGGTAATTTTTAAGTAGCTAATTTTAATGGGAGATATCGTAACAACATGGTAGCAGGGACCGGTCCCGTATCCCCTTCGAGGGTTTTTGAAGGGGTTTTTCGTTCGGCCTTGCTAACCAAAGCCGTTCCCCTCTAAAACCCGTTCATAAGGCTTTTTAAGCGCTTTTTAATACGGATATCAGTATACTAAACGGGTACTCGATACCCTTAGCTAAGCGTTTAAAAAGCCTTTCGAATTGCTTACCTCTTGAAGGGGTTTCCCTTAAAACGCTCATGCCATTTTTATCCTTCTAGTCATAAAAATAAGAGCAATATTTCAACGTGGAACTGAATGTGACTCGATGTCTTACCGCGCGGTTTGTCGGCACGCGCTTTGACGCCCTTTGATAATATGCCGCCATCAATTGCGATCGAAAATACCTTATCAAATCGTGATAAGGTCTGATTTTGTATGACAAAGGGTGCGTGCGTGTGTGTGTTGCGTCGTTTTGTTCCGTGTCCGTGTTGCGTTTGTTTATATTTTGACTTTTTCTGTCGCGATCAGCAAAGGATCAGCAAGTGAATTAGAGAATTTAGAAAATTGCATTGTGCGCGTTAATTGTGTTTTTATATACGCATTTAGTACTTAGGTACACACCTTTTTGATCTAGACTATCATATATTTGCATAAACTCAAGTAGGTACACTTTCACTAAATTGCGTTAAGACCCGAACCAAGGATGATATGATATGGATTGACAATGTCTCTACAAAATCGCGTTCCCTTTTATCTGGCTATAGTACTAGCGCCATCTATCGGTCACCGAGACACTAAGTGCCAGTTCCATATGTTTTGTTCGGCGATTAACGCTGACAGAATAACTCGACTCCAGTCTCGACAGATGGCGCTGTAGCACTTAGTACTGAAAACGTACGTCATTACTGCTACAGCTATAGCTCTGCCTAAAAATAGCTTTGTAGAATCGTAAATTGAGCTCAATAAACAGCGTTGTGATACGTAAATCTAAATAGCAAACGCATAAATCCTTGGGCACGTATAAGCCAAATCCTGATTAGCGCCTCAAGCATGCAATAACATTTCATAATAACTGTTTTTCACAAAGAGAGGTCGTTGTTTAGCCAAGCACCAATCTATTTAACAAGTGAAACAATACCAAAATGAAAGATACAACAAATTTGCGAACCAATAATTTGTGTTAAATTAAACTAATACGTCTTAATCAATAATTATATACTATATGTATGAACAATAAATGCTAAACAGCATGCCACTTTCTATGCAAGCCGTGTTGTCCAAAACGGCTTAAATATCACTTCAATCGCATCAAAAACGTGAAAATTATGGATTTTCGGATTGATTACTGAGAGAAGACAAGCTTTAGCCTGAATGATTATCTAAGCACGATAGGTGCATGCCTGAATACTCTAATTGTAGCCATTCAATAGATCTGTAATTAATGTCATCACAGAGGCTATATTTCTAATAGCTGATCACATCAAGTATAAAGATATAGGTAAACTCCTACTTTAGGCATGAAAACAGACGATATAAATAAATATACAGATATAGTTGAAACCTGCCAGTTTTCAATCTGATTTGGAAGCGCCTCTTTAAGGTGTGTAAGACTAATGAAAGAAGGAAATGATAAAGGTTTTACAAAGAATCGTGAGTTCCTGTAGCTTAGTTGGACAGAGCAAGTGGCTCTGTGATTCAGAAGGTCTATTTAGTCTACATGCAACCAATGGACACTAATTTAAACTACAATACGCGATAAAACAATTTACGCGGAAATGGGATTTAGATGAATTTGTTAAACATGCTCCAGAACTAAGACAAATGTAACTATATTATTTCAAAATTTGTGTGACATAAACCTACGTACCTTTTATAGTATAGACAAGAATTGCAAATGAATGTTTCTGAAAGAAGATGGGTTGATTATTACCGATTCTCAGATGACCGGAATTCATAAAAGTTTACAACTTAGAAACATGGTGATTTAGGCAGATTGTCGATGAAAATGTCAAAATATTTCAAGAGCTACCCATTTGGGGGACTCATTTAACGGGACTAATTTAGACGTATAGCCAGACGTTTGGGGGAACGCGATTTTGTATAGACATTGTCAATCCGTATCATATCATCCTTGACCCAAACTATATTATATGTAGGTACTGTGACGCCAAAAATATAAATACATTTTTGCACCTTACCCCATTGCATAAAGGTTATCTATCGTACGACAACACTATCAACATTCAATAAACTTGAAATACACACTAACTAGCAAGAATGATATATGACATGGATTAACACTATACAAAATCGCGTTCATTCAAACTTCTGGTTATACATCTGTTTTCGGTAATAAGTGCCGCAGCGCCATCTGTCGAGTCTGGAGTCTACTTATTTTGTCAGCGTTAGTCGCCGATCAAAACATATGAAACAGGGATATTGTATGTGTGGTGCTGGTGACTAATAAATGGCGCTAGTACTTTAGCCAGAAATATGGGAACGCGATTTTGTATAGGCATTGTCAATCCATATCTTATATGATCCTTGCTAACTAGTTGTATGTAAAATCGTCGCTTCGCTCCGCTCGATCGTTAAAATAAAATAAATCATAATAGGTTACAAATTCATAATACGCTAATGCATATATTTTACCTTTATCTTCCTCTTGGAAGAAGGTATTAAATTCCTGTGCATTCAACCGAAGTATCATCAAAACATTGTGTCTTATTTTCGTCATAATCATCCTCCGTTTCTGGGACATATATTTCCCTAGCAGTAAAAAAAAACAGTAAGTACGTATAGTATTGTGAACGTCGACGATATCATCACGTTTTACCGTCAAACGTCCTAATTCCTTGTTATTTATTTTAAAATACTTACCCCATGTATTAATAGTTATCACGCACTATAGGTACACAAATATATACAAAAAACTATTAATTTAGATGTGAGTGTTTGTCTTTGATACACGCGAGCAACGCTACGGTTCACAATTAATAGGCAATTCACGACCTTCACGTACCTGCAATAGACAGCGACTAAAAAATATGCCCCACCTAACGAAATCAGATCGAAGTAGGTACTTATAAATCTCAAGGTAAGGGAAATAAAGGGATACCCGTTCCAAAAGCTAAGCAAGTCTTGTCGGCTATCCAATATACAACTAAGCCCCAGAGCTTATTTCTAGAAAGGGAAACCCCTTCCTACAGTTATGTAGCCGCGTAAGGGAAACCCCTTCCTACAGCTCAGCAAAATGAATGGGAAAGCAATTCAAACGGTGAGCAAGTCGTTTGGGCTATTCAACGAAAGGGGAAAGCCGTTGAAAGGCTTTTGTCTGGGAAGGGGTTGACCGGTCCCTGCATGGTAGTGCTGACCGTGGCAAACTGTCAAGGTCACGTTCATCATTGTAGTCGCCGAAGGAAACGACAACAACCCTAAGTTCAGGAAACCCTTCTACTGGACCTCCATAGCTGAGAACTCCAAGAACGGACGACTGCCGTCGCAGACGACGCGGATAAGAATCGCACCATGACTTACTACGGTAACTTGTCGTTCAAATTCAACAAAACAAACACTCTGAATCTTAGGATGTTACATTCATAGGTCATCGGTCAAATTAAGGTAATTCTCGGCATGGCATAATTCGGGTTCAATATAATAATGCATTCCAGGTGATAGTGGGTTGCCTCGCTTCTGTAGCACATCAGGGATGTTGGAGAGGCGCGCGTGGATTGTTTCCAGGCGACCTTGCGCAGGCGCGCCACTTCCCTGGCGCGCCGGGTGCGGGACAGTCCCAATATCATCCTGAGAATTATTGCGGATAAGTCTGATTGTCCGATGATGCTACACTGTGCGGGTCTAAATTCCCCTACAAATTCAATACAGTGGTATCAAAACGTGTTTATCTTATTTTAATTACTCACCAAAAAGATGTAGATAAAGATGACCTTCAGTACTTATTTCTGTTTCATTTGAAAAGTTTGCGAAAAAAAATATACATTCGTCGGCCTCCCTAAACCGTAAGGAAAATACAAACATGACCTATTTTTATATTTAAACATTGCTTATAGGGCCCGAGAAGCTGTTAAACCTAATCCACATGGAAAGCGCGACTGGCGAGATAGTGGTGGCGAACAAGATCGACCATGAGCAGCAGGCGTGGATCAATCTAACGGTCAAGGCAGTTGACAGTGGCCAGCCGCCGCGGTACGCCGTCGTCGACTTGTTTGTACAGGTTGGTGAGCCTTTTAAATTAGGTGATTTCGTAGACAACCAAGTCTTTAACCACACCAATCCACGACCATAGAGAAATAAGTAAGCTTAGAATGCTTTCTCCGTACGATTAGTTATTAGCCCGTAAGCTTTACATAATGAAGGCATGACGACTAAGGGGACAGAGGGAGGAACGGGTAGGGGCCGTGAAAACCAAGTTTTACAACGAGCAGCCTATTCACGCCCCCTGCCCGCTCCATCCTCAGTCCCCTTGGTCGTCATGCCTTCATTATCTCGGCTAATAAACGGAATGGCACTCTAATTTAATTTAGCTTACTAATAATAAATTAGCTTACGAATTGATTTATGTCCACGCATCGATCAATAATTCTAAGGATACACAATTACACCACAGAATAACTAATAGTACTGCCGTACAGAAAATTCACTCCTTCACGAAAGTCAGATTTAGGTATAAAATTATACCTATACTCGCCGCCTACAAGCAAAATTTAAACTTATAACCGCGCACGAACAGACTATCGTGCGGTGCGAGCCGAACGGCAGCCCACTGCCATACGCCAGCCCGGGAGGCGCACCGGCCAAATGTACCTAAACTGCGTAGTGACACCCCCCTGATTACACAATCAGCCCAAAAAAATGGCCCCATAATACAGCTGCAAGAACGACTCGTGTAGAAGTTTCTCTAACAGTCTTATTACGGTATAAGACTGGCCGGTTACAAATTCTCACAAGCCATATTTTCAGTAAATCTTGTTTGAGTCTGTACCCTCCTTTATATTGTTGGTCTTTGTGTCCACGACTATAACTCAGCGAAAATTCATAGTTAAGAGTTAAACTAAACTACAGAGTTTACAGTTTGTAAAATATTTTACTAAGTAATTACAGTTAAAATACGACAGTTCAAAGCACAAAGTACTCAAAAACAGTTTCAGTAAATCGTTTTTTCTAATTTAAATTTTTGTCCGTATAACATTTTGACAGGTGCTAGACGAAAACGACAACAATCCGTATTTCGAAAGCGGCAATTTCGAGTACCGCGTGCGCGAAGACGTGGAGCCCGGCACCACCATCGCCAACATAGTGGCGCGCGACGCCGACTCGGGGGAGTACGGCAAGCTCACATACCTACTGGACCGCATGTCCACGCAAGTATGTACTATCAGACGACAATGACCCGTATTACTATCGCGATACAGTCTAGTTCCGTGTACAGAACACGGCACCACCATTGACAACATAGTAGCGCGCGACGCCGACTCGGGCAAGCTCACATACCTACTGGATCGCATGTCCACGCAAGTATGTACTATCAGACGACAATGACCCGTATGTCTATCGTGATACAGTCTAGTTCCGCGTGCAGAACCCGGCACCAACATTTTTTTTTTATACCACGACGGTGGCAAACAAGCATACGGCCCGCCTGATGGTAAGCAGCTACCGTAACCTATGGACGCCTGCAACTCCAAAGGAGTCACATGCGCGTTGCCGACCCTTTACAAAAAGGAGGATTCACTGTGTTAACGACTAAAGGAACAAGAAGGTCCCTCATCGTCAACACACTGGGTCCTCTTTGGCAACCTTTGACACCATTGACAACATTGTGGCGCGCGACGCCGACTCGGGCGAGTACGGCAAGCTCACCTACCTACTGGACCGCATGTCCACGCAAGTATGTACTATCAGACGACAATGACCCGTATTACTATCGAGATACAGCATGTCTACGCAGGTATGCATTGTCAGACGACATTTAGTCGTATTACTAGAGCGATATAGTCTAGTTCCGCATGCGATACGTGGAGCCAGCCAACATTGCCGGCCGCGACGCTGATTCGGGCGAGTACGTCAAGTCCACCTATCGGGCTGCATGTACAAGTTTAAACTGTCCGACAACCATGATACATATTGCTAGAGCGGTACGTTATAAATTGTGCACAATTTTTTCCATACAATCCGAATTATAACCAATGCATTTTTTTTACACAGGGCAAGTTCCTAATAAACGCTGAAACAGGTGCGGTAACTGTGTCGGACTGGCTGGATCGCGAGACACAAGCATCCTACACTTTAGTAGTCGAGGCGTGGGACAACTACCAATTCGGATACCTCAGCGGGGAAAGCAGGAACGCCTTCAAACAAATTATGTGAGTACTACCTACCTGCTTGTGGTATCGCGCGTTAAACCTTTGAGCGCCACAGTCGGCCACAACTAAAAGTCGTGCCACTGACGCCACCGACGTTAATAGCGGTCCGTTCTAAAACTATGAAACACCTCTCCTATAACCCTTTTAGGATTTTTGGTTCTATCGATCTATTATTTTGATTCTGGCGTTAGGGGCACGGTGTATTACTTCGCCACCTGGCAGTCAAAAGGTTAAGATAAACTTTTGTACAACATACATTTTTCGCTTTATTACTGTAGGTACTCTGTCTTGACTTTCTCCAAAGCAATTACTTTATTAGGCTGTGATTGTTGTTTTTAGTGTTCACATAGAAGATGTGAACGACAACCCGCCCATACTACAGCTACCACCCGACTGCGTCACCATCAGCGAGTTCCACAAACACCGCGAGCCCATAGTCGCCATTTCAGCCACGGACGCAGATGACAATGCCTCGCCCAATGGCCGCGTTCAGTTCAAACTGGTTGGCGGGAAGGGATACGGTAACATTCATATAATTCGCCCATTGCCACACAAACACCGCGAGCCCATTGTCGCTATCTCTGCCACTGACGCCGACGACAATGCCTCGCCCAACAGCCGCGTGTAGACAAACTTGTGGGCTAGAAGGGGTACGGTAACATTTCTCTAATTAATATAATCTGCTCATTGCCTCGCAAACATCGCGAGCCCATAGTCGCCATTTCAGCCACGGACGGAGATGACAATGCCTCGGCGTGCAGTTTAAACTGGTGGGCGGGAAGGGATACGGTAACATTACTCTATTATTACCCGTTCATAGTTCTACAAACACCGCGAGCCCATAGACTCAATCGCTGCCATTGTCGCTGACGACAATGCCTCATCCAACGACCGCGTGTAGTTCAAACTCGTCTGCGGAAAGGGATACGGTTACATTATTCTAGTATGTACAGTGAGATTCAAAATTGCATGGACACATTATGAATGAATTCATTCATAAATTACTACTACCTACCCATAGTAACATAAACACTGCGAGTCCATACACTGCGTGTCGGCCACCAACGTCGATAATAACGCAGTTTACATTCTTCAGGAGTAAAGTAAATTATTAAACACGATTAAGATATGCTAATTCTGCCAACACTTTAACAAAAGACACTAACTTTTGTAAGACTTCGTATTACAACAATACGATATTGTAAAAGTAAATTCTCACGTTGGACTTTGTTTCTTAGATCTATTCCGTTTCGAGCAAGTCGGTGGGGACGCCAACACTGGCCGACTATTCGCGAAGCAATCCCTGAAAGATCGCTTCGGCAACTACTCCCTCACCGTGGAAGCCAAGGATCTGGGCACGCCGCCTAATGTCGCGCGCGGGGAGTTGAGGCTGTGCGTCACCGACTTTAATGACCACGCGCCTGTGTTCGTGCATCCACCGCAGAATGTGACTATTAAAGTACCTGAGGTAAGTAAATACCTAAGGTCATTACATTACTATAGTATATACAAACAGTACAAAAAATTGCCGGTTAGATTTCAATTCATTCGGGATCCACGGGATGTCCGTTTTTGCTGCTGACCAGCAATAAGCCATTTGAATAAGACTACAGCGCAACTACGAGTATTCCCCTAGAGGCTAATACAGGATTTAGCGACGACGCACGATGACGCGTTACTTATGCTCTTCATCAACCGACTTCAAGATTTCGAAGGAGGAGGTCATCAATTCGTCGGGATCTTTGTTTTTGCTATTTTTTTTTTTTTTATGTATGTTCACCGATTATTCGAAGACGGCTGGACCGATTTGGAAAATTATTTTTTGTTTGAAAGAGTATACTTCACAGTTGGTCCCATTGTAACCAGGTCAGGATCCGATGATGGGATCCTGGAGAAATCGAGGGAACTCTTCAACTATTATAGGCACACCTATAGTGATTTGAGTTTTCGTTACAGCTCGAGCATTTGCTTTTGGAAAGTGAAGTCGGTTCTTTTCAACCGACTTCAAGATTTCGAAGGAGGAGGTTATCAATTCGTCGGGATCTTTGTTTTTGCTATTTTTTTTTATGTATGTTCACCGATTATTCGAAGACGGCTGGACCGATTTGGAAAATTCTTTTTTTGTTTGAAAGAGTATACTTCACAGTTGGTCCCATTGTAACCAGGTCAGGATCCGATGATGGGATCCTGGAGAAATCGAGGGAACTCTTCAACTATTATAGGCACACCTATAGTGATTTGAGTTTTCGTTACAGCTCGAGCATTTGCTTTTGGAAAGTGAAGTCGGTTCTTTTCAACCGACTTCAAGATTTCGAAGGAGGAGGTTATCAATTCGTCGGGATCTTTGTTTTTGCTATTTTTTTTTTTTTTATGTATGTTCACCGATTATTCGAAGACGGCTGGACCGATTTGGAAAATTCTTTTTTTGTTTGAAAGAGTATACTTCACAGTTGGTCCCATTGTAACCAGGTCAGGATCTGATGATGGGATCCTGGAGAAATCGAAGAAACTCTTCAACTATTATAGGCACACCTATAGTGATTTGAGTATTTTTTACAGCAGCTCGAGCATTTGCTGTTGGAAAGGTGGATGCTAAGTGAAGTCGGTTCTTTTTTGTTTAAAATTATTTGTTTAAAATTATTTTATTCAAATGACGACTGACATCGTTTGGCATTTGTTTTAGAACGCCACCATCGGCACCGTGGTGCTGGAGGTGCGCGCGATCGACGCGGACATCGGCGCGAACGGCGCCGTGCGGTACCGCGTGCGGCGCGACGCGGGCGGCGCCTGGCGCGCCTTCAGCGTGCACGCCACCAGCGGCGCGCTGCGCACCGCCGCGCCGCTGCACCGCGACACCACCACGACCTACCAGGTTACTTACATCCTTTTCTACATATCTTTATCTACACTCACATTGTAAGTCCTCTAAAACGTGTTCAAAAACGGTAGGCAATGGCTAGCATTACCAAAACCGATTTTACTATGATAAGCTTTTTATGTGTGGCAGTAACGTAATTTTAAATTTACATGCTCAAATATTGATGTGTTATGAGTTTTGATAACGTAATGTACACCTGCACCCTCCCGCGCATCCGCCGACAGCCCGACACGCGCCCGCGCGACCGCCGGCACAATCGAGTTGGCCATGGCGGTGCAATGGCGGCCATTCTATGGTTTCCGAATACGGCATTTTGGATAAATAATATGAGTGTAGATAAAGCAGTGTATGCAACTGTACGTAATTAGGCCTTAAAACGTAACAGTTACATAAACTACTAGTATGCAACTGTACGTAATTAGGCCTTATTACGTAACAGTTACATAAACTGCTATTTTCTACTCCTGTACTTTTATCTGTCATTTCTACATTCGTCAATACCTTTATAAGAACATAGATAATACACTCGATGAAAAGTCTATCTAGTCTATTCCCCAAAATAACAATTGTTCTATAAAAGCGCCAAAATAGTATCGCGTAATCGCGTGCAAACACGACTATTAATATAAAATAAATTACTGCCAACCTAAGAAACCTAAATAAACGCAGCGTTTTTAGAAAAAAAAAAACTTTAAAAAAGAAAAAATTGAACGAACCACAGACCTACTAGACATGTGCGCCGCGCCGCCGCGCCGCCGCCGCCGACAATTTTTCCACGCCGCCGCCGCCGATGATTTTGACCGGCGTAGAATCGGCGTGGCAATTTTTAAGTCTTTATCTTGTTTTAATGCCCTGATGTAATAGTGAGTGGCCAGTATACTACTTCTTTAATAGAATGCTTTTCCTTCTTCACTTATTCCTTGCCGGTGTACCAATTAACTGACGTTATTTTTGCTGTCATTTCGATGCTATTGTAAGAATTTTGTTTTGAATACCCCAAATATATTTTCAAAACCTCAATTCGATTACTTGTGTTCTTACAAGAAACAAAAGTATAACAATTGTAAAGGTAAGAACGCATTGTTTCGTGCCCAAAAGTTACAAAAACATTCCAAAAACTTATTCCTTCCAAACAGTTTTCCGCACCTTTGAGGCCGGTGACGTCATAACCCTCAACGTTTTTTGTATGGGGCGTTTGACGCGCGGCGCAGAAGCCTAACGTATTTTCGCATTTTTGACGTTTCAAGGCTACAATAGATAGTAGGTTTATTAGACATTTGAATCTAACGGGAAATAGAATCAAATGACATCTTCCCAAAAATACATGTATGTTGCGAATCGGTAAAGCGATCGAACCCTGGCAAGGCGTATTGATGTTGGTTCAAGCCCAACTGGGTATGATTATTTTTTAATTTTTGTATTTGATTTATTAACAAACTAGAATCCAATCCATCCATCGAAGACCGATAAAATAAAATCTAGATTTTATTTAGTTAGCAAATTCGGGCTACCGCAAGCATCTTTGTCTTTTAGAACTTGGTATCAACATTTTCTCTCACAAATTACAAATTGTAAATCAGTCTGTTCTGCACTTGTTAACTTCGGGGCTTTTTGTATTATTATCGTAGTTGATTTTAAGGCAAGTGGTGTGGCCAGTTCTACATAGATAAAACATTAAGTGCAGAGCTACGAGCTGATAAATACCCGTTTATGAATAAAAATCGGTTGTTTTTAGATATATGCTTTTATTTTTCTACATTTAGCTCCCTTTTAGCTCTATACATTTGTTCCACCTATATTCAAGCTTCAATAAACCATCCAAAAAGTATGATTTCGGAAAGTAGGCCTCTGTGGCGGCAATGACTTCGTCATTTGATCCAAATCGCTTACCACTGAACCATTTTTTCAGGTTGGTAAACAAAAAAAAAATCGCATGGGGCCAAATCTGGAGAATACGGGGGATGAGGCAATGGTTCGTAGCGTAACTGTTTTAATTTAGCCATCACAACTCTGGACGAATGAGCTGGGGCGTTGTCGTGATGAAACAGTATTTTTTTCTTTTTTAAACGGGGTCGTTTATCCTTCAACAGAGCGTCAAATTCATCCAATAAATGGCATAGTACTGCCCTGTTATCGTTTTCCCCTTTTCTAAGTAGTCAATATGTCCTTTCCAGCCCATGGGATGGTTTTTGCGAACTTTCTTCATACCCAATTTTTCTTCTAATATATTTTGTACCCGCTCGATTGAAACGTTTACAGCATCAACGATTTCTCGAAGTTTAATTCGGCGTCTGTAGTCACGTACCTCATTTGGGCGGCCTGGGCGATCCTCATCAAAGACGGTTGTTCTCCCCCGCTTAAACTCGTTAAACCAGTATCTGACGGTTGTTATAGAAGGAGCATATTCATGGTAAACCGCTTCATTACTTTTATTTCATCACATGTTTTTACTTCCAAAAATAAAAATCTAATTACAGACCGATACTGTTCTTTCCCCATTTTAACAATTTTAAGTTCTCGCTTTCACTGAATTGCTGTCTAAAAAGAAAAAAAAACAAAAGAATGCTGTTTTGTTTTTAATTTTCCCGCCTCTAAAAATGGCTTAAAACGGTGGTTACATATTTTCGGCCAGTGATATTAATACATTTAGAAAACGGGTACTTATAAAACAGCCCTCGTTCAAATGTGGACCATAACTAATCCACCTTTTGGAAAATTCTTTAAAATCATGTCTTTGATTTAAAATGTGCAATGTTTGTGGGACAACCATACGTTTTCAAAGATTTGGGGTGTTTTATTAAAGCAGTTTATCCTTATAAATACTCAGTAGGCTTCATTTTAGAAGGTAATTAGTCAAATTCCCCAGGCATATTAAAAATATGTACCACGCCGATTTCACGCCGATCACGCCGCCGCCGCCGGTCAAAAAACGATCGGACGCCGCCGCCGATGATTTTGCCATCGGCGCACACCTCTAAGACCTACTACGCAGTTTTTTACGTTTCCCGTTCGTTTGTTGGGGCAAATTGCAAACTTTGAAAGTAATTTAGGTATTTTTACTAATCTCTGTAGCTCTTTAATAATTGATCAAATAACGACGTGTGTATTTGTGTTAGTAATGTTAGTATTATTGAAAAATAGTGTTTTAAAAGGTAAAACTTAAATGATTGTTGATTATGTTGACAAAATAACTGCGATATCCATGAAGTTTTCAATTTCGCATTTTATGTAAAAGTAAGTGTATTCGTAGAAAAAGTATTGTATGCAACGTCGTATAAGTAGGTAAAAAATGTTCCCTACTACGACTCAAATTGTTACCCACGCCACTCACCTTTTTTGACCCCTCTTATACAACTGTTGCATAAAGTACTAATTTGCAAGCACGTTTTTAGTTATTAATACTTTTCAAGCGATTTCAAAATTTCGAAGGATTTTTGTTTTTGCAAATTTTTTTATGTTCACCGATTATTCGAACACGGCTGCACCGATTTGGAAAATTCTTTTTTGTTCGAAAGAGTATACTTCACAGTTGGTCCCATTGGAACCAGGTCAGGATCTGCTGATGGAATCCTGGACAAATAGAGAGAACTCTTCAACTATTAGAGGCACACCTGTAGTGATTTGAGTATTTTTTACAGCAGCTCGAGCATTTGCTTTTGGAAAGGTGGAGGCTAAGTGAAGTCGGTTATTTTTTTGTTTGAAATTACATCTGTCAATGTTGGTCCATACGTGAAATTTACTTATCTATCAATTTCTAGTGATCCGTATGGTCCCTCTCGAACGTAGCTATGCGTTAGAGGAGGCAAGCGATATTGCAATCTCGTTCCGTCGTATAGCTGCGTCCCTTAACACATTCATTGCCACCCAGCCAAACAAGACATCCGCGCCAGGCCACAAAAATTTCGTCATATAAAGCTGTAGTACCACGATCCCGACTATCGGGTCGTCCGGCCTGGGAACGAAATCATAAAATACCCGATAGTCGGGTTTTCGGCACTGAATGAGTTAGACAGAACCTTTAGTCTAACCTAACTTATAATTTTCACAGCTCAGAATCGAAGCCTACGACCTCGGCCTCCCCACACCGCTCAGCTCCGACCTGGACCTAACCATCTACGTGCAAGACGTCGACAGCTACCGCCCCCGCTTCCCCGACAAACGTCTCCACATCAACCTCACGGAGAACATGTACGACGATGGACTATACTTGCCCAGTGTTATAGAGAGAGATGAGTTCGACAGGGGCGACGAGCCGGTGCTGCCGGTGTGCTATTATATCGTGGACGGGAATCAGGATGGCGAATTTGAGCTGCATCGGAATACGCATAGGTACGTAATTGTCTAGTTATGTGTGGTTTCTGCCTGAATATTTTTTTATCTACAGAGCTAGCTATAAGTTTCAAGCCATTTCAAGGATAGTGCAAACTTTAACCCCTCGAACGCCTTGTCCCGTACCCGTTACAAGCCGATTAAATGTCAATTTCGTTATTGTTTTGGTGGTGGTATTAAGCAATTAGGTAGGTGTTTAGACCCGGGTATGTCCTTAAACTACGTCCAAAAGAGAGGTATGGGTACTGCGAATGTCATCTCGCTATGTTTGGTAGGGCGTGGCACAGCGAATGTCATTTCGCTCAAATTTGGATCAGAACCCGACAGGGGAAGTACCTCCATCTTATAGAAAACCACAGCCAAACCCAAGTAACACAGGAAGCATTATAACATATGAATAGTTAACTTATTTCGAACTTAAGGACCGTATAAACTCTTATATACGTTCACCGAGCAACTTGTCGCATTATATGATGCTTTGAGCTGTATAACGGTTGTATAATGGCATATCTAAATGCTTTTGTAAAGCCTTTAGCTTTAGTGCAGCAAACCACAACTGTACAGCTTTCGACTGTTTAAAAGCACTTAAGTGCTTTAGGTTCTACAATAGCATTATATAATGCTTTAAGATGTATAACGGTTGTATAATGGCATGTATAAAGGCTTTTTTTAAAGCCTTTAGTTTTAGTGCAGCGAACCAAAATGCAACTGTACAGCAGCACAGTTGCGTTTTGGTTTGCTACACTAATGCTTCGGTGTGGTTTAGTGCCTTAGGTTCTACAATAGCATAAATAAATGCTTAATGCTGTTTATGAGCATGAATATTAGCCATTATAATGCCACGTAAATCCGGTATACAGCTTTCAGATGTTTTTAGTGCTTTAGGTTCTACAATAGCATTTTATGATGCTTTACGCTGTATAACGGTTGTATAATGGCATATGTAAATGCTTTTGTTTAGCCATTAGTTTTAGTGCAGCGAACAACATGCAACTGTACAGCTAAATGCTGTACAGTTGCGTTTTGGTTTGCTACACTAATGCTTCGGTTTGGTTTAGTGCCTTAGGTTCTACAATAGCATAAATAAATGCTTAATGCTGTTTAAGAGCATGAATATTAGCCATTATAATGCCACGTAAATTCGCTATACAGCTTTCAGCTATTTTTAATGCCTTAGGGTGTACAATAGCATTTATAAGTAGGTAATACGTTCCTAATGCAGTACAATAGCAATAATATAAACCATTATAAAGCCAAGTAAGTCACTATAAGGGGCTGTTCATAAATTACGTCATTTCAAATGGGGGGGGGTAGGGTTGCAAATAGAAAAAAACAAAATGTTTTTTTTTCAAATTTATGAAAAAAAACATGAAAAAAAACCTGGCACCATTGTTTTTTTTCTAAATAAGGTTTTTTTTTCAGATGAACAAATATTACGACAAAGTCGGTTTTTCGTGATTTATTCATATTAAAACTAAGTACATTAAAGTAGGTATGTCTGTTATGTAACTAAACTATTCTCAGTAAATGAAAAAAAAAAACTTTGAACTTATTCACTAGAACTATCAGCAGCATAGTACCACTACATATTTCATTAATATAAGTTTAATAAAACCAGAAATTGAAGTTGTTAAATTAAATTAGTTTAATAGTTAACATAAAGTCTAAAACAACCGTATAAGAGTATTAACTGCCTTGCAAATTTTGAGATTTCGTACTTTTGAAAAAAAACATTCCAAAAAAAAACTGTTCTTTTTCACGGTTTTTTTTCAGGTTTTTTTTCAAGACAGAAAAAAACCGTTTTTTTGCAACCCTGGGGGGGGGGGGGGTTCGGACATCGGATGATGGTAGCATGACGTAGAAGGGGGGGCGGTCATTCCGAAGATCACATCACCAATGTGTAAAAAAAGGAATGAAAGTCGTGCTTCTATAAACTTTTAATGCTATAAAATATTATCTACTAAATAGTTTTTTATTTTACAATTAAGCTTAAAACGCATTTTTTTTAATGACGTCACTCTATTTGGCAGGGGGAGGGTTGGATTATTTTAGGGGGGGGGGTAAAAATCATCAAAAATTGATGACGTAATTTATGAACAGCCCCTATACAGCTTTTAGCGGTTTTAGTGCCTTAGGTTCTACAATAGCATAAATAAATGCTTAATGTTGTTTAATAGCATAATTATTCACGTGTAATGCTGTAGGCATAAATAAGGCATTTTTTAAGGGTCACTGAGCTGCTATTGAACTAAGAGCTAGCCACGTCAGATTATGACACAATAATGAGAGCAACAAAACCCGTCTGGTTAGATTGCTATACTATTATTATTGTTAGATCCTGGCATCTGGCAGCTTTTAATGGGTGGAGGTCACAGTGACAGACTAGCAAAATGTTTTAATTGGAAAATAGTAATACCAAACTAGGTAAAAATTGCCGAAGTTGTCTCAGTTATAAAGGACAGGGCCTATATTTTAAGGGGCTACCTGGCACCAACGACCTTAGATCTGATTCCCTTAGTTTTCTAATGATTTATATAACTTATCATATTATCAGTACCGGCTTTAAACAATATAGTATCCTATATTTACTTCAATATTCATTGTCTTCGAGATATTTGACATCAAAGTCGAACCGGTTTAGGCTAAAAAAGTGGTTTTATGGTCATAAATTTTGTTTTAATTAGTTAAAAATTAAAATCTCTCTACAGTTTTTAGAGACATCAAAGAGGAACCCTAATATGTAGATTACGTATATGTAAGATTCTTTACACCATTCGAATATCGATAAAAGTGTTTTTTAGACCATATTTTAAAAATATCATAAAAAAATAACGGCTCATTTATTTCAAGATCCGGCTCTACAGAATGGAGATAAAAGATTCAAAAACCGATAGTCGTTTGCCTTATAATTCTATCTATAGTGAATATGTTGGAATATCGACTCAAAACTGGTCAAAAATCGATAAAAAAAAATCTTAGACCAAAAATATTGTGTATTATTTATTACCATACATCGGGGTTTTCGGTGCGGGAATGTTTGACATTAGCCAAAGAGTAGCCATTAACTTAAAAAACAGAATGTACTCTGGCACGTTTCTACCTAATGAATAATTGATCGAAAAAATCATAGGTATATACAATTTATATGTTATAGCTGACTATTATGTATATATATTGTAGGCACATATACCTATGATTTTATTAATTCATGTAATTACTGATCATTGTCAACCTCTTCAGTTAATCAAATAGTTCATAAATATCGGACGTCAAGATTAATATTTGACATTTATTATACCGTGTCTTTGTCTTAGGTAGATCTAGTTAATAAATTTCGGATATGCAATTGCATTTTTAAAATACTAAGTATATAATAGTCAATACAAACATGCCTCTAAGAAAAAAAGCTCGTATCATAGTGTGTAAGCTATTCACAGAGAGGTAGTTATTCATTAGGCATAATATGATATTTTCTCAGACTAACTCTCAACCTGTTTATCTCTACTCTTTCTCAAATCATTCCCGCACCGAAAACCCCGATGTATGATTATTACGGAAACAAAAACAGTAGGCGACAAACTATGAATTTTATTATACATCGTTTGGCACTACTTTCTCCCAACATAAACTTTTTTATAATTTCTCTTAATATTGTATAGTATTTGTATAGTTTCTCATAATATTGCATCAAACCCAGATCTCTAGGATTTATTTTCTTGAAATGGTTTGCATTCTTTGACCTCCACCACTTTAAAGCTGCCAGATGTCCAGATCTAGAAATAACCATAGTATACCAAACTGACTAGAGGGGTTTGATTGCTCTCATTATTGTGTCATATCCGACGTGGCTAGCTCTCCGTCTATATAGACCAACGCCATTTTGTAAATAATTTATAACCTAAAAATAAAATCATGCGGACCTATTTATACAAGGAAAATACCTATATAATAATGAAATTACTTAATTTAAGACTGCTCAACCAACACTATTATGTTAATAATGCAAAACTCGTTCTATACGAGGATTACACAATTGTTTTGTTTATTTGACGCATATCTTTTTATAATATTTTATAGCAAAACCACAATAAATCAAAGGCGCGTGAAAATTTTCAATGAAACTTATATACACATTTACAGTAAACTACATTGCGCAGTAATATTTGAAGGATATAATAACGTAAAAGAGTCAAAAACTTTTATAAATTTTGTTAGGATCCAAACAAATATGACGTGTCACTCATTCAGTTTTTTGTACCGTCTTCGTCCATTTTATATTGCGAGACAAAGTAGTTAAATCACAACGTTCATTGTATTATAACATTTGTTGCGTCGGTGTTAGAGACGTTTTTGCATTGACGTAAGGTTTATTTTACTACACTCTTATGCTAGTATAATGCTTTTGTATTGCGATTGGCAAGTTAATCGAGAGTACTTATGCTTCTTTACTGCGATTAGCAAGTTTTTTGGCCGTATTAATGCTTCTTTAATGCAGTTGGCAACTTAATAGAGCGTACTAATGATTCTTTAATGCGATTGGCACTTTCCATGACAACGATAATGCTAATAGCGCAGACATATTGCGCCTGTAATGCTATTAAATGACCTGTATAGGATCTCAAGCTGGGTAATTCGTGCCCATTTAAGACCTATATCAGCACTATAAACGTTTATAATGCTACTACAAAACGAACTGAAAATGCTAAAAGCATACAGATATGCTGTAAGACGGCCGTTATACTGCTTTGATGTGTTACTTGGGAAATAGCACTAGACCCTACTCACAGTGTTGTGTTCCTGCTGGTGAGTAAGGTTGTCCAAGAGCTCAAAGAGGACCCAGTGTGTTGACGATGAAGGACCCTCTTGTTCCTTTAGCTGTAAACACAGTGAATCCTCCTTTTTGTAAAAGGTCGGCAACGCGAATGTGACACCTCTCTGGAGTTTCTGGCGTTCATAGGCTACGGTGGCTGGTTACCATCAGGCGGGGCGTATGATTGTTTGCCACCGTCGTGGTATACAATTTTTTTTCTTTACAAGGGCGTTAGAGGGGTTATTAGCATTTTTGAAAACCCGATGTATTAACTTTTCGATAGTAATACATTTCGTTGGGTGACAACCAAGTCTAGTAGGTATATAGCCATAATGAACCGTGTTTGTAATAAAACAAGATCGAGTTTTGTTTAATTATTTTTATGTAATTCGTGAGTTTTGGTTGTCACCTGACGATTTGTAAATAAATGAGGAAAGTCAGCTCAATGACCACCGTCGCTGATGATCAAAAAACCCAACTCAGATGTTCCATTTAACAGGTTAGCCACACAACGCCCGCTGGATCGCGAGAAGAAATCCAACTACACACTAACAGTATTAGCTACAGAGGACTGCGTGGCCGTGCCGGAGTACCGAGCCGACGTCGATGCGGTCAGCACTCTGACCGTGCACGTTACGGTCAACGACTTAAACGACAACGCGCCTAAGTTCATCAGTAAGATATTTACTGGTGGCATTACGACGGAAGCGGATTTCGGCATCGAATTCATGCATGTTAAGGTAATCCACGACAACCGTACGTACTACGTACATGAAATGATTATAACTAACGTAGACCGTAAGCCAGGAACGAATTTCATGACCGATCCCGTCCCAGGCTATAACTTGTGAAGTGGTTAAGGGCGATGTATAATGGAGCCTCGTGAAGGTCAGCTGCCGCTCCGTTGGTGGGTTGAGGAACAGCAGCTAAAAAACGGTCATCGCGTCAATATTGAAAATTTGTGAGATGATAGTTTATAGTTATGCTCTTACAAACATGAAAAAGCATCAGCCGGCTGTATCTAGGTGGAAAGACCGTCAGCTGATGCCCTGAAGATCGTATGTTGCGATACAGCTGGCTGACATTTTTTTTATATTTATAATAGGATATAAACTATCATCTGAAAAAGTTTCAATCGGGACGCGATGACCTTTTTTTTTAATCGATTAAATGCCTGCCGCTCCTCAACCCACCTTACACATCGCTCTTAAACACTTCACAAGTTGTCGCCTGGGACGCGATGACAATTTGTTACTGGCTTATGGTCTATAACGTATGCATGTACGTCATAAGTATGTTGTGTGTGTATGTATTTAACTTAAAGTATACATAAGTATTTGAAGATAAGATTGCATACATATCTACGTAAACGATAATTTGTTACTCTTAGATAATAACTATAGTTGACCTATACCTACTTATCAATTATCATTATAACGATAACAATAATTCATATTCTCTTATCTTCTGAACTGAAAGCAACACTTAAACGTAGGTACCTAGTATATCTGGATTGTGACTTTATCCACTGTCATGTTCTTCTATACTAGACAAGTAAGACTAGGTAACGATCGACGTCACTAATAATAAACACGAAGCCCTACGAGTAGGTATACAAGAAATGAGGTTCTGGTTTAATACGTATAACTGCGTTAAGTATACGGGCGTGTTTTTTTTTTTAATTACCCATATTGTGCGAGGTGATAGGCCATAGTAAACAACTATTTTTTATGAGACCAACTCTAAAATCACAAAAAAAAATTTGGCCGTTTTATACATTTTGGCCGGTCAGATGTCGACGTTTTCTATGGGGAGACCAAATTTTTTTTCGGAATTTCGGGGTTGGTCCCATAGAAAAAGTTGTTCAGTATGACCTATCTAATCACCTCGTGTGATAAAGCTAATTGTTGAAAATACACTCTCTATAAAAGACCAATTTATTTACGTTAGGACTCCTAACATTAATCCCCATTCTTGATTATGCAGATATCTCCTATTTAGACCTAACCGAGGAGCAACTTAATAAGCTTGAGCGTATTCAAAATGCCTGCATTCGGTTCATTTTCGGATTACGCAAATTCGACCATGTTTCTAGTTTTCGTTCTCAACTCAAATGGCTCCCTATCCGTCACCGCCGTAACTCTCACATACTTTCTTTACTCTTTTCTATACTTTTTAACCCTGCAACTCCCCGCTACCTCAAAGAGCGTTTCTCTTATCTTAATTCTATTAGATCCTCTCAAAAATTGCTCCTAAAAGTGCCATCTTCATCTTCCAAATTTTATAATTGCTCATTTACGTTCCAGGCCGTTCGTTTGTGGAATTCTCTCCCTCTCAACATTAAACGCGCGCAATCTATTGGTAGCTTTAAATCGCAACTTAAGGAATACTATTTATCTCTTCCTTAGGTTTTTAAGTTGACACTGTTGTTTCTTATTGTGTGTATTATATATGTATATATGTACGTATATGTATGTTTATTTTGTATTTATTTAAGTATGTATATTCATATGAATGTGCTGTGTTATCTATTTCGTCTCTTTTGTTTCTATGCACCACCTACTGCTTATTGTTTTTCTCTAGTCTCCACTACCCAAAGGTTGTCTGGAAGAAATCGCTCATTAGCGATAAGACCGCCTGTTGTTACCTCTACCTAAATTTATCTAATTGTAAAATTTGTGCTTGTAACTGTATGAGGTGTGCAATAAAGAGTATTTATTATTATTATTATTATTAATATAATTGTAATGGTTTGTGAGTGGCAAGGCAATTTAGACATTTTATTTGTATTGGAAACTCTGATCACTGATTACGCAAATACGCAGGTGTTGCCGCGTGACGTCAAAGCGATTCATGACATACCTACCTAATGAGATTTATGAGATAAATACAGAGCTTACTCGTAATTTTAGTGACAATTAAAAAAACGGTAAAATTTGCTTACAAAAATATATTATTATGCCTTCTAACTTTGAATAAGTACAGTTGCAATAATCTGTTCAGAAGACTTTTAGGGCCACTCCACACTAGCGTCTTTCGATAGTCGATAGTACTTTGATGATAATATGTAAGTAATGTTGGTTGGTGTATTCCCATCTGCCCCCGCTATAGTCACGTGGAGCGGTACATTTTTTTTTTAACATAAAAATACTCACAGGTTACGATACGCATGTAGGTATGGCGTACGTATTGTATTGTGGTTTTGTGTTATTTTAAAGTATTATACTTAAACAAATTTAATAACTAGAAAAGTAATCGATAAAAGTCTGCAAATGTGATCACGATTTTTCAGATTAAAAAAAAACTAACAAAATTACATATGTAGTTGCATATGTAGTTCAATTCCTATCCGTCCCAAGGGCACAGTTGAGAAGGAAACTATTCCCATCTGTACCCACCTCGGTTCCGTTCTATTTATTTAAACTTTATTGCACAAATAAAAGTGTACAAGAGACGGACTTAATGCCCTACGCCATTCTCTACCAGTCAATCATTGGATCAACCCGAAACTTGTAATTGGTACTTGTATTGAACTTGGGTTGAAATTAAATTTTTTATTTAAATTTTATATTTAATGATTTTTCTATAAAAATAGTTGGGATTTTTATTATTTTAGCTGCTATAACTAAAAGAGCTCAAATTCCTAGTTCTTGTCTATTTTCAACCGACTTCAAGATTTCGAAGGAGGAGGTTATCAATTCGTCGGGATCTTTGTTTTTGCTATTTTTTTTTTTTTTTTATGTATGTTCACCGATTATTCGAAGATGGCTGGACCGATTTGGAAAATTCTTTTTTTGTTTGAAAGCGTATACTTCACAGTTGGTCCCATTGTAACCATGTCAGGATCTGATGATGGGATCCTGGAGAAATCGAGGGAACTCTTCAACTATTATTGGCACACCTATGGTGATTTGAGTATTTTTTACAGCAGATCGAGCATTTGGTGTTGGAAAGGTGGATGCTTAGTGAAGTCGGTTCTTTTTTGTTTAAAATTATATTATATAGAATGTCGATTTTGATAGTATTTTAGCTTCGTAATAGTGATAATGAAATGTAAAACGGGAATGAAACTGTGCCCATGGCGGGCACAGATGTGATGGATTCGTTCCCATCTTTGGCCGCCCTGCCACGTGGGACAGGGACAGATGGGAATACACAATAATTTGGAATGTGCTATGTGCTTCAGGGCGTACATCACTGTTTTACTTTCATATAGACATACCATATTTTTAGCTCAATCTACCATCTACAAGGTAGTCCAGTTCTAAAACCTGCTGCTTATGTTTATTCAACTTTTCAGGCCATAGATCCCGACGAAGGCGAAAACGCCAAAATGGGCTACTATCTCCTAGGCGAAGTCAAGAAAATGCTTACCGAAGGTTTAGAGAACTTGGCAGTATCGCCTTTTCTGGTCAACGAGGAGACGGGAGCTGTCTCTCTAAACTTCGACCCGCAGAAAGGGATGAAGGGATATTTTGATTTTAAAGTAAGTTTCTCGTTAGTGGTTATTTGCTCCTAGTTTTGTTATTACGACATATATCATGTAGGTACTTTTTCCATAGAAAGATGAAGTTAACGACCAACAAGTCGTGGGCCGATACTCCTTTATTTATATACAGATAAGTTTACCGGGTGTGGCCTGTAATAGGAGCGAAAAATTAAAACGTAGATTCTAGTCCTCAAACTAGGCAATGTTTGTTCAACGACTTTTGAAAGTTATGTAGATTTTAGATTGTCTCTTTTTCAAACAAACTAAATAGTACTTTCAATGTACATCAAGTTCCGCCTAAATGAAATCGCCTGTCAGTCTTGTCACCCTACAGATATTAATCAATGTCGTAGTACATTGCGTGTTCGAATAAACTTTAAACTGTAATAACATTCAAACTACAAGATATTTTTAAAAGTTGTTGAACAAACGTTATCTAGTTTGAGGAGTAGAATCTACGTTTTAATTTTTTGCTCTTATCACAGGCCACGCCTGGTATAATAGGTACCAATAATTTACAAATACCTAAATTAGTTGTCGAAAACTACTCCTAATACGAGCGGCCTTAAGAGACAAGCAATAAGGAATAAATATGGCTGGGTTTGAAATTTGAAAAAAATATATTTTACTGGTTTTTTTGGTATACTTATCTGATATTATTAATTATTGAAGTAAAATAATGAAGATAATTCTAATACTTTAGGTACTTGTCAACGACACGGGCGGCCTGAAAGACGAATCCCACGTATTTATATACCTGTTGCGGGAGGACCAAAGAGTGCGTTTCGTTCTACGCTCGCACCCTTCAGAGGTCCGAGACAGAATAAACATCTTCAGGGAAAAACTAGCACAAGTCGCCGAGTCCGTAGTCAACGTAGACGATTTAAGGGTGCATGAAAACAAAGATGGTTCAGTCGATAATACTAAGACTGATTTGTACTTGCATCTGGTTAATGGGCAGGATCATTCTGTGCTGGAGGTGAATCAGGTGCTGCAGTTGGTTGACAAGAATATTGAACAACTAGATGATTTATTTAAGGTAGAGTAGTCCAGATTATAATTTTGTTACAGGACTGTTACCTTCGATGGCTATAGACAAACAAAGTTCATACTGGAGAGTTCAAGTTCATTCTTGAACAATCAATATACTTATGAACAATCAATGTACGAATATGTTTTTCAAATAAAAAAAATCGTAAATACCTATACTTACTTATATTTTGCAACTGGGGATTTCAACTTCATCCTTAAACAATAATTACACGAAAATGTTCTTTGAAGAAAAAACTAATGCTAATCTTTAATTTGCGTCATTCAAAATGACTTGCAGTATTTGTATCTTCTTATGGGATAATATTATTAACGCCTACATTAAACAAATAGCTATAATCCTTAGACGATGAGTTTTTATTGCTACACATTGTATAAGCACGTGTATAATAAAAACAAACCATTTCTAAAAAGATGCGTTTACACGTCGGGTCACATATGCGGCGTGCTGCACTCATCCAAGTCATCCGTCTTATTGGTTAGAACGAACGGATATATGCAGCCCAGCGGACGTCACCCGAAGTGACTCTACATACCTATTGTTATTGCGTTTGCATTAATAATCTAACGGGATTTATCGCGTTATAATACATACCTACCTATACCTATTTAAGTCAGATTTCTCTGATAATCCATATGTAACGACTTCCCAATAGACTGAGGCTTACTTGTGTTACATAACTTCTCGTCAGGAATTCAACGTCCTCGACACGCAAGCAGCCGAATACCAGCCGCTAACGGTAGACACGATCACCTCCAACCAGACGGTGTTCTGGCTCGTCTGGACCACTCTGTTCCTCACCGTGCTGCTTGTGCTGTCGGTCATGATGTGCCTCAGCCAACGGGCGGACTACGTGCGGAGGTTGAAGGCAGCCACGGCTACTGCTTATTGTAAGTATGGTAGTTCTATTTTGGTTTTTTCTCAGTTAAAAGCTAACGCATTTTACTGAGAAAAAATTGTAACCCATATGTTTTAAAATTACTTGTAGAATAAATCTTTTCCAGCATCCCTGTTCACTCCAGGTCTCCTTTTTGTATGGGTACCAAAATACCAATATTATTATCATCAACCTGCGTCAGATCCGCTATATCCTTATGTGAATGGGACTAAAAGAAAAAGCACTAAAATCTTATAAAATTACACAACTAAATGTGTGATGCCCATCGATCCATTTCGAGCAGCTCAGCAATCGAGATGGCTTAACCCATTGAATGTCGGGAAGCCGTTAAGATTCTAAAACATCACATTATCTGTTCGCAGTCACCTTTCTCTACGCAACGAGCGTAGCGGACGGCGGTAAGGTGTTATTTTAGTAGATGCGACATGTTTAAATTAGCCAATACCTATGCCTTGTTTGCCAAACAACGCAATTCGTCTCCAAGTTATCTAAACTACGTAGTATCACTATCTATTATGTCTATAAAAAACAGATTCACTTTTATTTGGCTTAGTCATGTCATGTAAGCACAAATAAATTGCATTACACGTTGTAACCATGATCAAATTGTTATTTTTTTCAGCATCACCGACGCCCGGCGAATCGGATATGACTATCAGGAGTTCCGGCGGCCGCGTCCCCAACACCAACAAGCATAGTACAAAAGGATCAAACCCGATATGGCTTCATGCGTATGAAAACGAATGGTATAAATCCGACGACCAAGTGAGTCATTCGGAACGCGATTCTCTGGACGAAAACGCCGTTGATCAAGACTTGTCAAACGAAAAACCATATTTTATCACCACGGGTGCTTTTCCTTCGATTGATTCTAATGCGACCGAACCTCAGACAAATCCGGTCAAATACGACTTTTACCAACAATTAGAACAGATGAAAAATGCTAAAAATATGGAAACTACAGAATTGTAAGCGTTTAAATGAGATTAACTTTGCACACTGCTCAATTAGGCCTACTTAAATTTAAAATGTAGGTATCCGTCGTATCAAAGATCGTCTCTGTCTTACTTATACCGTCGTAAATTAAGACAATACTTTCGCTTTAGTCAGGCACCGAATTATCCTTTGGGTGTGGACGTTTATCTTCAACCCTAATATACCTACGTACCGTACCTATTAGTCATTATTAAATCAAACCCTTACTTTAAGTGTAATATATAAGTCAACTGAATTTGTTTCGTAAAATAATGAACTCCCAAATTTTTTTTTGAAGTGGTTGAATTGAAATTTAACTTGCAAGATATTAATCACATGTATAGGGCAAGCTAAATAAAAGTTTTCTAACAGCCGCTTTCGTGCCTTTCGTAAATTATTGTCTGTAGTCAGTAATTAACATATTAGTCTTAAGTGAGATTTATAATACTTATAGTTTTACCTTTGATACAAAATAAAGATCCAAGTTGTGAAACTTTCAACTAAGTACGGCTAGCTGATGGTAACTTTTAGTTTAATAATTGAATGTTACCTCTGATATTAATTCAGATATAAAGTTTCTTTTTGAGAATATAGTAATTGTATTTGGACCACCGTTTTATTTAATTGACCCTAATAAAATATCTACCCAGTACAGTACAGTAGGAAGTGGCGCTCTACTAATTACATTCCAAACGAACTACCGGTGCGCTTCGGCAAGTCAATCCCAAGAATATGGCCAGGCACTAGATTTTCGAAAGCACCTATACCAACTAACCACTAACCTAAAACTAGAACTTACTAAAAGAGTGGTGTGTTCACAATATGTTCTAAGAAAAGCGACAAAAAGTTTAAATGATATTTCATACAGAAGTTCTAAGATCCCGGTATTCGAACCCGCGACATACGGTTTACCACCGCTAGTCCATTAGCTAGCTAATTCAATACAAAAATATTTGACAAAAAATTAAGAAAAAAAAACTGACTTCAATGGGGGAATCCGGTGAAGGATTATTGTAGATGGTGAACTCATTGAAATAACTTGGTTAACAAACACAGCGAAGAGGACAAATCGTCAAACGTGGACTATGCGTCGTTGAAGAGTTCCGTTCTGATCATCATCAGCAGTTCCACTTCATCAAATATCACTTTTTTGAATGAAAATTACTGATTTGTAGATAAAAATCACTACATGTATGCTATTAAAATTTTCCTCGAGTTCCCTCGATTCCTCATGGATCCCATCATCAGAACTGCGGTTTGACAAAAACGGGACCAATCTGTATATATATATATACTTACACTCAAAAAAATAATTTTCAACATCGGTTCAGACATGACGAAGTTATGGAGTAACAAATTTTAAAAAACATACACGCCTGAAGTTGAAGAGGGGGAGTAGTAGAGTAGACAATACTTACTCCCTCCTACTACCCCTTCCGTGAGTGACAATGGACGATAGAGGACAGGCTCGCACCAGCATATGGCTTTTATTTTTGTGATTCAACTGGCCAAAATGTATAAAACTGCCGTTTTGAGGTCGATCCCACTGTCCAAAAAAAAGAAAAAGTGTTTACCTACTCTGGGAGGTAAATACCTCCCAGAGTAGGTAAACACTTTCTGGCTATGTAACCGGTCAACATTATCAATGATAAAAAAACTTACCATATTAATATGATAATTTATCATATTAATATGGTAAGTTTTTTTTCAATTTTGGCGATTAAAAAAAATGGCTCGACCATTAGGTTCATCTTTAAATTCTGTATCATGTCTGTCTCTTGCTACACAACCCCTAAATCAGCTTGTATAGCTAATAGTTTGACTGTATGACTCCTTAGAGGTATGACTACCTACAGTATATACCTTACGGTAATATATTAATACACATATTGTAGTGTAAAATATGTTTTATGAGTACAGACAATTTGTCATTAGGTATGCTTAGTATAAGGAAATGATTCCCAAACCCTGTTACTGGGGTACATGAGACACTATTTTAATTGTAAGCTTGTTTTGACATTGGAAATGTCTTTCGTTCGTTCCAGTATAGGCCCCGATTTCACGAAAAAGTGCGATCCCCTTATAACTCAGAAAGTTGTAAAGATATGATATTCAAAAATGGCTCAAAAGACTCATATTTACGAGAGCTGTAAGATGCAAAAAGAATTTTTCGAGAAAAATCTAAAAAGAAAAAAGTTATGGCCGGAATAGTGAAAAAATAATTTTTAGGAAAAAAAAACCGACTTCAATGGGGGTAGCCGGTGAAGGATTATTGTAGATGGTGCACTCAGATTCCATACAATGAAATAACTCGCTTAACAAACGCAGCGGAGAGGACAAATCGCCAAACGTGAACTATGCGTCGTTGAAGAGTTCCGTTCTGATTATCATCAGCAGTTCCACTTCATCAAATGTCACTCTTTTGAATGAAAATGCTTGATTTGTTGATAAAAATGCAAAAGTCACTTTATGTATGCCTTTAAGATTTGAGGAATTCCCTCGATTCCTCGTGGAACTCATCATCAGAACTTGAGCTTGATGAAAATTGGTCCTGACAATCTAACTTGCTTAACAAACATAGCGAAGAGGACGAATCGCCAAACGTGAACTATGCGTCGTTGAAGAGTTCCCTTCTGATCATCATCAGCAGTTCTACTTCATCAAATGTCACTGTTTTGAATGAAAATGATGGTTTTGTTGATAAAAATATAAAAATCACTATATGCATGCCTTTAAGATTTGAGGAGTTCCCTCTATTCCTCATAGATCCCATCATCAGAACTGCGTTTTGACAAAAACGGGACCAATCTGTATATATATACTTACAATCAAAAAAATAATTTTCAAAATCGGTTCAGACATGACGAAGTTATGGAGTAACAAACATAAAAAATAAAAAACAAAAAAAAAAAAAACATACACGCCGAATTGAGAACCTCCTTTTTTGAAATCTTGAAGTCGGTTAAAAAATCATTTTTTTCCAAATTTTTGATTTTGGCGTTCGATATTTTGGAAACGAAGAATGATATCAAAAATTTGAGAAGAACTCCTCTGGAGAATTTAGTCAGCTACAATTAAAGCCTAAATAATTTTTAAGAAAAAAAAACCGACTTCCATGGGGGTAGCCGGTGAAGCATTATTGTAGATGGTGCACTTAGATTCCATGCAATGAAATAACTTGCTTAACAAACGCAGCGGAGAGGACAAATCGCCAGACCTGAACTATGCGTCGTTGAAGAGTTCCGTTCTGATCATCATCAGCAGTTCCACTTCATCAAATGTCACTCTTTTGAATGAAAATGCTTGATTTGTTGATAAAAATACAAAAGTCACTTTATGTATGCCTTTAAGATTTGAGGAATTCCCTCGATTCCTCATGGAACTCATCATCAGAACTTGAGCTTGACGAAAATTGGTCCTGACAATCTAACTTGCTTAACAAACACAGCGAAGGGGACGAATCGCCAAACGTGAACTATGCGTCGTTGAAGAGTTCCGTTCTGATCACCATCAGCAGTTCCACTTCATCAAATGTCACTCTTTTGAATGAAAGTGCTTGACTTGTTGATAAAAATACAAAAATCACTATGTGTAAGCCCTTAAGATTTGAGGAGTTCCCTCGATTCTTCATGGATCCCATCATCAGAACTAGAGCTTGACGAAAATTTGTCCTGACAATTAAACTTGCTAAACAAACACAGCGAAGAGGACAAATCGCCAAACGTGAACTATGCGTCGTTGAAGAGTTCCGTTCTGATCATCATCAGCAGTTCTACTTCATCAAATGTCACTGTTTTGAATGAAAATGATGGTTATGATGATAAAAATATAAAAATCACTATATGTACGCCTTTAAGATTTGAGGAGTTCCCTCGATTCCTCATGGATCCCATCATCAGAACTGCGTTTTGACAAAAACGGGACCAATCTATATATATATACTTACAATCAAAAAAATAATTTTCAAAATCGGTTCAGACATGACGGAGTTATGGAGTAACAAACATAAAAAAAAAAAACAAAAAAAAGAAAAAAAAACGTACACGCCGAATTGAGAACCTCCTCTTTTCAAATCTTGAAGTCGGTTAAAAAAAGACGATCGGGTTAAGGGTCTGCCCTATAGCCTAACCTTTTTGAAAAAAGTCAGAACGACATTTTTCACATTAATTTTTTTTTAACTGGCTTCAAGATTTCAAAAGAGGAGGTTCTCAATTCAGCGTGTATGTTTTTTTTTTGTTTTTTTTTTTTTTATATTTGTTACTCCATAACTCCGTCATGGGGAATCGAGGGAACTCCTCAAATGTTAATGGCATACATGTAGTGATTTTTATCAACAAATCAATCATTTTCATTCAAAACAGTGACATTTGATTAAGCGGAACTGCTGATTATGATCAGAAGGGAACTCTTGAACGACGCATAGTTCACATTTGGCGATTCCTCCTCTTATCGAACACACATCGGTGTTTGTTAAGCAAGTAAGATTGTCAGGACAAATTTTCGTCAAGCTCAAGTTCTGATGATGGGATCCATGAGGAATCGAGGGATTCGAGGGAACTCCTCAAATCTTAAAGGCAAACACATAGTGATTTTTGTATTTTTATCAACAAATCAAGCATTTTCATTCAAAAGAGTGACATTTGATGAAGTGGAACTGCTGATGATGATCAGAACGGAACTCTTCAACGGCGCATAATTCACGTTTGGCGATTTCTCCTCTACGATGTGTTTTTTAAGCAAGTTAGATTGTCAGGATAAATTTTCGTCAAGCTCAAGTTCTGATGATGGGATACATGAGGAATCGAGGGAACTCCTCAATCTTAAAGGCATACACATAGTGATTTTTGTATTTTTATCAACAAATCAAGCATTTTCATTCAAACGAGTGACATTTGATGAAGTGGAACTGCTGATGATGATCAGAGCGGAACTCTTCAATGACGCATAGTTCACGTTTGGCAATTTGTCCTCTTCGCTATGTTTGTTAAGCAAGTTAGATTCTCAGGACAAATTTTCGTCAAGCTAAGTTCTGATGATGGGATCCAGGAGGAATCGAGGAAACTTCTCAAATATTAAAGGCATACATAAAGTGATTTTTGTATTTAATCAACAAATCAAGCATTTTCATTGAAAACAATGACATATTGATGAAGTGGAACTGCGGCTGATGTCATAAACATGTGAAATGTAAAATGAGAAAGGAATTCTTCAACGACGCATAGTTCACGTTTGACGATTTGTCCTCATCGCTGTGTTTGTTAAGCAAGTTATTTCATTGTATAGAGTGCACCATCTACAATAATCCTTCACCGGCTTCCCCCATTGAAGAAGTCGGTTTTTTTTAAGCTTAAAAATTATTTAGCTTATGTGGCTACCATTTCTCGAGTTGACTACGGATTTGTAATGTAATGTAATAATATTCTTGTACTTTGAACATTATTATATCCTGCTTATTAATCTAAAAATTAAATATGTATACTTAGGCGCCACGGCGACAATTCAAACTTCGGTATGCGTGTGGAAATTTTTCAATTTGTTTGTTCACAACAGAGTTGGGCACACTTGATTAAAATCGGTGATCGATTACTAATCATCGCTGATTGAATAATCGCTGATTAAATCATAACACAAAACAATCAAGTAATTTCGCCTTGAGTAAATCATTAACGATGGGCGCTGATTGAAACTAAATTAACGCTAATCAACTAACTTGTTCAATGTGATTGACGAATGTATGATTAGAGTGTTCTTAAGCTGATTTATATTATTACTTGAATAAGGCGTTTGTTCTGAATTTCACATATTGAACCAGATACATATAAAAATTTTCAATATCCTAAATGAAGATGAAAATGAGAATGATAATGATAATGATAGTGGGAATGAGAATGAGAATGCGAACGAGAACGAGAACGCTAATGAGAATGAAAATGAATAGCGCATGTGAAAACCGCAGCTGTGCGATTGCTGTCTTAACTGTAGCCGAAAACCGCAATAAAACCGAACAGGCCGTTTCAAAGTTAAATGGGAGCATTCATTTGTACACTCATACCAAAAACTAACAAAAAAATTGTCGATATTTTGGTAAAGGTAACATTTGCCACTGGCATTTACGCTTTTATTGCTCAATATTGAATCTGCACTATATAACTGAAGACGTAAGCGCCAACCGCCAAATGATACCTTTAGAAATATTGTCACATTTGTGCTATTTGGCTATTTTGCCATTTATCCTAAATGTATATTATACTCACCTAGGTACCGCCTCTGTTTCGTCAGGGAAAAAAAGTGAAGGAGCTAGTAGCTACGCAAAATCTAATCATCTAATCAACTAAATCGTTAGTTTAACTAAGCATACTGTCTTACTAATGTAATCACTTCAGCTAATCATGAGTGAAACTAAAAATCGACGTGATTTACTCATGTCGGTGGTCAATCAGATTAGAAAGCTTATGATTGAATTCGTAATCATGTGTTCATATGATTATGAGTAATGTTCTCATTTTTAACTTTAGTTTCAATCACGTTAATTTTTGCCCAACTCTGGTTCACAGGCGTTATGTCGAGGATACTTATGTTAATCTAAGAATAAGATAATTATCATTCAACGTCGTAGTTTTATTGTATAACATTTTCCTTATCCCGAATATTTTTTCGACTTCCGTAGATTCATTTCCAATGTGCTCGATAGTCGTGTGAGGCACGAAATCTGTGATTTTTTTACCATGGTGCAATAAACGATATTATGATTATTATGAAATCAATTAGGCTTTTTAAATCCTATCATAAAGTAAAATTCTTAATTGAGTGGAGTATTTTGACAACACTACAACATTTGCAAACAGCTTTGTATGCCAAGAAGAGCTGTCAGATAACTCCAATCAATTAAGAATTCTACCTTAGGTAAAGCCTGACCAGGAGTGCGATTTTTGAATCTCACCAAGTGACTAATTCTCACCGATGTGAGTGATTTACTTTCGGAAATCACTCACATCGGTGAGAATTAGTCACTTGGTGAGATTCAAAAATCGCACTCCAGAAATATATGATCACGCGCCATGTTGCGGAATTTCATTGGAACTAATTTCTTACACTAGCAATAATTTTAATGACAGAATTATTAAGCATGTGTCAGTGCATGACATGCTGTCACTGTCATTGTGGCAGTTTACTTGAATAATAATAAAGTGTTGAAAATTACATAATAAACGACAAAAATTCCCAAAATTGTCCATCGTCAAGAGCGAAACATTGTAAATAGTGTATATAATAAACTGCTGTAAATAATACGCTCGGAAAATGAAACTATTTCGCTGTGAAACATTTTGAAATTGAAATCAGAGCTGACAGGTAAACAAATCAAGATGTCACCATATCATAGAGCTCTATGGTGAGCGTCAGGATGGAGGGTGGACCTTTTTTTGGAAAAATCTCGTTTTAGAAAGAGGTACACTGATTTTTACTGAAGGTACACTAAAGGTAAAGGTACAGTACTTTTATTAGCAATTCGATAAAATTCCCGAGGTCCACCCGCCATCCTGACGCTCACAGCTCTATGACTACACTGAACTGTTGCCATATAAATGAGAGTAATAGCGCCCTCTTAACAATAATCATATATTTCTGGTCAGGCTTTATATTATATAATTATTTTTTAAAGCCTTCTTTTCTTTTCGCAAATGTCACATTACCTAATGGACTAAGAGCTGGCCACGTCAGATATGACACAATAATAAGAGCAGCAACACCCGGCTAGTTAGATTGCTTTACTATCCTTATTGCTAGATCCAGGCATCTGGCAGCTTTTGATGGGTGGAGGTAAGTGACAGAAAAGCAAAAAAATTCAATTGGGAAAAATGTAATACCAAAATAGGTGAAAACTGCCGAAGTTGTCTCAGTTAAAGAGGATTAATATTGGAACAAAACATTGCGTATAACTGCGGTAACAAAAACAGTGGGCGAAACACTATGAATTACATTAAACGTCGTGTAGCACTATACTTTCATTTATTTATTTAAACTTTATTGCACAACAAGTAATAATGTACAAATGGCGGACTGAATGCCAAATGGCATTCTCTACCAGTCAACCATTGGGCCAAACAGAGACTTGTAAGTTGGTGCAGGAAGAAAATTTATTTGTTAGATAATAGTTATCATAAAGCAAAACTTGCCCCCCCCCCCCCCCCCCCCCTCGATATCGATCAATGATAATTATAATCTAATTATTTACATAATTTCTCATGATAATACATCAAACCCTGTTTGTATTCTTGAAGTGGTTTGCATTTTTGACCTCCACCACGCGACAGCTGCCAGATGTCCGGAACTAGAAATAAGCATAGTATAGCAACTTGATGAACTCATTGCCTGCGGACATTGTACTAGAAGCCAAGAACAGTAGATTTAAAAACCTACAAAAAAAATATCTCTTGGAAGCCCTGTAGGGAAATTGTCCTACTGAGCATCCAAGATATAAAGTTTATAAGTACCAACTCAAGTACTGAGTTAATGCCTACGAGTAATTACTCGTAGGCATTATCTTAGTACTTAAGTTGGTCCAGGTAAACATAAATATGTTTGTAATATTTTAGTAATTGTAAGACTAAAACTTGACTCCACAGTCAAACTTAATTGAAAGTTTTGTGGAGCATAAATATGTAACTAATTCATAACTACTGTTCCTAATAATTAATTAAATAAATAATAAAAAATAAATAGCAAAGTAACTAGAGGGGTTTCGTTGCTCTAATTATCTGACGTGGCCAGCTCTCATTCTATAAACCTAAATCGGACACTTAAATAAATAAGGTTTATAAACGAATGTCATATTTTGAACTAGCTACCTGGAGTAAGTACTTACTGTAAAGAAATTAGCTCTGCGTTTTCGACGAAACGCTTCGGTGGACGATCATTAGGTACAGTAGCAACTAAAGTAGGTCTCCGGTGCTTGACCTCGTTACCATTTTGACGCTGAAAAGCGATTCGACACTTATTTATGAAATTTGCTAACGCAGTAAAAGTACATAGTTAGAAATAAATATGAACCAACGTATCTTATCTCATACATTTTAAAGGTCCATTTATTCATATTAAGCTGCCAATATTTAACAAATAATAACATTTGCTGGTCGTATATGGATTGAAGTTGAAGGAATTGGGTCGAGTGAGTAGAGACAAAATCTTAATTGAATGGACGTTTTGGAGCGTCGAGTTATTTCCGACGCCAACTGTCCACCTGCCGCGCAAGGACGTCACTATTTACAGCCGGCGAGGGCGTGCCACTACGGGAACCCGTGCCTAAATAAAGCTCGCCGTTATTTACATACACAATAATTTATTGTTTCTTACAATTTAGTGAAGCTAAAATACAACTTGTCGATTGATTACAATTTGAAAAGCTTTAATTTTAATCTCCCTGTGTTGAACCAGCGAACATAATGTTCCTCTTGTAGCAGTTGGCAACACACGCTGCCACGCGGCCAGCCCGCGGCCGCGCGGCTCGATCTGTCCCGAGGAACCTGGGATGGTACATGGATAGGAGGATCATTCGTGGAAATTACAACGCAAGTATCCTTACAACCACAATATATATTAGATAAAATTATAAAGAACGCCATATTGAAAAAATCTAGATTAATCGTAACTTATGATCTTATGAGATACACTGTAATTTATACTGAATGTCGTAGCTATTGGAGCGTTTTCCTTCCTTTGAAAATATTGTGGATGAAAGAAAACTGACCACTTCAACAGATGCCAGTCTGGTCTGTAGCACGCTACATTTACTAACTTAAAAAAAAGTTGTTTCTCTAGTAAAAAAATTAACACCCACTCGACTCCGTCAAAGAGCTCATTTCGTAATACCACTTACATATATTACTCAAATGTTCTGAACACTTACGAGCCTTTCATACATTTCATTGACAAATTCCTAAGTGAATCGGACAGTAGTAAGCAATGAACGCTCCGTTTCTTAATTATATGGCTATTGTACAGTTTCACAATGCAATTTAGGTCTAGTTAAAGTACAAATTCTTTAGGAATACAATTATTCAAATCATGTAAATTTAACTAATGTTTAACTTCAACTAAATGAGAATAATGCAATAAGACATCTACTGACACATCAATGTTTAACGGAATAGAAGTCTGCTCTAAGTAAAAAAAAAGTATCTTATTAGATAAACAGAAACTATTTGCACATGTTTTACGAGTTTACTTAGAATGCAATTATTTGCATAAAAAATATTATTGGACATGACAGAAATTAGGCAGACCCTAGTGAATGTAGACAATTTATACAAGTTCAGTTAATTTATAGGTCATCAATGAAGATTTCTGAGGAACAGGTTTGGATTAGGGGAATGGATTGGGAACGGGAGGGATGGGAGCCCGGGCTGTGGCGATGTGTGTGTGTGTATGTGTTGCTGATGTCACGCCTGACTCATCACATGGCATACTTCCTCGTCCACTCACGGGCTAGTTCATTGTACTTTTCTCTGTCCGTTTTGTAGATCCTAGCAATTTCTGGCACCAATGGGTCATCTGGGTTTGGATCACATAACAGTGAGCAGATTGAGAGCAACACTGAAAATAAATAATAGTATATTAGGTTTAATGAAATTCAATAAAACAAAATGATGCAATAAAGCTGTGTGCCTCTGCAGTCAATTGGCGAATGTTAGTGTATTCTCTTTTCCTTGAGGATAGACTACCCATAGTCATAACAGATGATTGCTAAACAGGTACTTTAAATAAAGCACTATAGAGATTCCCTAAATCCTAGTCAAGAAATGAAATCAATTAAAATTATATATCATTAAAATTTGGCCAGACACTTATAATAAACGCCAAAAATGTACATGCTACAAAGGAAAGTACTTATCAGATAAACATTGGAGGACAAAGGGTCATTGACCAAACAAAAAGTTGGCTAGTAATGACAAACAATATATACCTATCAGGTCTACAAAGTTATAAAATTTCAATCCCACATGATAAGTGGAAGCTTAGATTTATGTATTTCTAATATTGTAATTATAACATTAAATTTTAGCTTTCTAATATATTCGATTTTTAATTTTATCCTTTTATCCTAATTAATTTAACATTTCTCTGTCGAAACACTGTAAAAGCTTAGTGAAGCTATATTATTTCATTTCCTTTATTGCATGATTATACCTAGCTATATTTGTAACCTAAATAGAGGGTTTGTTTCAAGCCATTGAGCTTTTTCCATCAATAAATTAATTAAAGAAATTTAAACTGAATATATTTCATTTACAATGCAAACACTATCGCATTGTATTAGGGAGAACCTACTTGTGAAAAATAGGACCAACAAAACATCTTTTAATATGGCAAAGAAAAAACACTTCTCTCAGGCACAAGCTGGGCTTTATATAATGGTCACTATCAGCAATATATATACTAAATTATAGTCTAGAAATGTAAATAATATTGGTGATAATGACAATATGCTACATGTTAGAAACATTGATTAGATTTATGAAAGAGATTACCTTTAGATATGGTCAACGCTGGGGACCACTGTGAGCGCAGAATGTCAAGGCAGATGGAGCCATTACTGTTTATGTTGGGATGATAGATACGTGTTGTAAATGCAACTTTAGGTGGCTTGAATGGATAATCTGTTGGGAAATGTATAGTCAGGAAGAATACACCTCCTTGATAGGGACTGTCGACCTGAAATGAAAACAATAGACAGTTACTACATATATTCATCCCTAAAATATAATTTAGGATTTTGTTAAAAATATTATATTTTACTTACTGGACCCATAATTGTGGCTTGCCAATGGAAAACTAAAAAATAAAAGCAAATATTTTATCAGAAAATGCATATTGTTAAAAATTATTCTAACTTGAGCACAAATATTCATCATTATTTTTCAAAGTGACTGTTAGTCACCTTAACATGGTTCATGGAGGGGATAGTTTCATTGTAGTCAAAAGTACACTTTCGTTATGGTAAAACTAAAACCACGATGTTGAGTATAAGGACTGTTGCAATGACAAGTGTTTACATCCCATGTCAATTTAGATGCATTGTAAAGCTTTCACTGTAACTCGAGTCCGCTATGAAACCGTAACCATTGACAATAATTTCTCACTATTATTGTAAAACGACAATGAGTCACAAAAACTATAGGTACGTAGATCAATAAGGCTAGTACTCACGGTCTTCGCCGTGTGGTCCTGCAGAACATTGTGCCGGGGGATCTCTGCCAAGGTCTTGTAATTCCTGAAAGTGAAACCACAAGACGTGTACACAGTGTCACAACACGACCAGAAACGATACCAAAATCAGTGGGACATGTCATCATTTGCAAAATAAACTCAGATGTTCAATCACGATCTTGAAACCAAGTCTGTCACACATAATCCTTTCACAAACCAAGTTTGTAAGATTAAACTTCCACATTTTTACGTTTCTCACATCATGTAAAGACAAGAAAACTTTAAAATTGGCACATAATTCCGACATTTTATGTACGCCGTGTGCACAGAATTGTCACCTACGTAGAACATTGATTCACCGTTATTTTATAGAAACCATGTTGGAACTTGTAAATTATAGTAGTCCACACCTTTACAGCAAAACATTCACGCACAAGGAATTATCCAGAAGGAATTTCGATAATAGGTGTTCACAATGACGAAACGTTCACTTCCAAGTCTGGATACATATTTTAACACACTCTGTTTAAGAACCATTTGATTCATATAAATAGAGATCACGATTAACAATACGTACCCTATTAATTCGTTTTAACGCCATTTGATTATTTTATGATGGAATAAACTGACTTTCAACTAGACAACGAAACTGTGAGCCAAGGACCTTTGATTAGAGATTGCAAGATGGCTCCCGTCTCAACGCAAAAGTACCACTGAGTCGTTTTATGCAAAAATAATCATTTATGCTCAATATCACCAGTTCTTCAAGTCTTAAGTAAAATATAAAAATAACTAATATTAAGAAATAATAATATTTAGAATACAGCGCGATTTATAACAAAATTATCACACTCTCGACGAGTGGAGAACAGCAAACAGGAAAATCGACCATTTCTAGAGGCAGAGCAAAGTTGCCGTAATAAAAATATAATAATTATTTCAAAAAGTTAACTCATATAGTACTTTTTAAATATTGTTTTTTAATTGAACGAGTACCGTCAATCGTAAAATGATGAATTATTTACTTTTTGTGTTCATCGTAGCAATCGTGGTCCACGAAAACACCACAGAAATGGAATTTAACTGTCTTTCTGTTTCCGCAACTTAACTTTTATATGGCAAACTTTTGTTTCCGGATATGACGATTGGCCCCAAAGAGGAATTCACGGCGCTATTTTTGGATTGTCAGTAGCTATTTTCAAACACATTTTTGCAATATGAAACTTTCCCTCTCCCCGGGTATTAATCTCGATTTTCCAGAGGTGCGATCAATAATTTATGAAACCCATAAATGTTTTCCTTTGAATAAATCATGCTAAAAAAATATTTCTGAAAAATATGAGTGTGTTATCAGTTATTATATCTTCTTTAGTAAATTTATTCCGGAGAGCGAAACAAATCAATTAATAAGTTATTATTTCCGTAAGTAAATGATAAGTATTGATTATATATAGATCTTAATTCAGTTCTCTGAATTCATCAAATCATAATCAATTGTCTGTGGTTGCGGCAATTTGTCTATGGCCTCCATATAAAACGTCAGCTACCATAGACAAATTTCCGCAACCATAGACAATTATCTATGATTTGATGAATTCGTACCATAAAGCTCTATAAATGGAGTACGCTTCGCCTCATGTTTCGAAACAAAAAAGTCTGCCAAAATCTGAGGGGGGCGAGGTAGCACGCATGTGAAGTTTTCAAGTCAAAGGTACATCATTGTCGGTTGTTAATACAGTTTATTTCTAAATGATTTTTTATGGCAGCAACGCTTTATTGACAACCGACAAAGATGTACCTTTCGACTTGAAAACACCAAACATATTTGACATATTCTTTTTATACTTCACAACACTAAATGGAGCAATAGATAGTCGACTGTACAAATGTTAACATATGGTTCATTATTGGATGCAGTCTTTGGAAATGTCAAACAAAAAAGCCAAGGATCATTTTTGATTGTATTTTCAAACAAAATATAGAAGACAGCAATCCTTAAGCGCGTTAAATATGGAGAAGTGTCAAACGTCAAAAATAGTTACTGCCCGTCAGAAAGAAAACGATTGTCTTTGAATCGATTCTGTAAACGAAGCTTGATTTTCGATTTAGGTTAAATCTTTTATTACGAAAGTAATGATAAATAAAGTAAAACTGTACTTACATCTGAAATGGTATTTCATCTTTTTGTAAACTAGACGAAATATAACATTTTTTTACATCCAAAAACAGCGCATAAGGGCATTTTCACGGAGCTTGTTATCCATTGACAGCGATGACGAAAATGCGTGACATCGATTATTGAAATAGTTTTTATAGATGTACTAGATTTTTCGCCAATACTTTTGACAGAGGGGAAATGATACTCAGGGCCTCTCCTGGTTTAGAACTCTCTGATTCGTACGGTCAATTGTGTGGATTGCCTAAAATCGGTGTTAGACATTGCAATTTGTAGGGCCCAATCTGTAAGGTTAGGAGCTGTAATAAGAGTTAGGGCCCTTAGGGGGCTGAAGGAGGGTAGGGAGAGGAAGGGTACACAACAGATTGGGCCCTACAGATTGCAATGTCTAATACCGCTATAAGTAAATGTAATGCCCCATCCATACTCTCTCGAGGCGCCTCCTAGAGGCGCTCGGCACGAGTCTAGGCGAGTGACGGCCGTAGGAGTGCTAGCCATCGATTTATTCAATTGCTCACTACTTCTACTACAAGATGGACGTGATTGAAGTGACAGCGTCAGCTACTTTATGTATCTACCAGTATTATAATCAGCGTTTATCTACACTTACACTGTAAGTCCTCTAAAACGTGTTCAAAAACGGTAGGCAATGGCTAGCATTACCACAACCGATTTTACTATGATAAACTTTTTATCTGTGGCAGTAACGTAATTTTAACTTTACATGCTCAAATATTGATGTGCTATGAGTTTCGATAACATAATGTAAATCCTGTGCTCCTTCCTGACCAACGGCACGCGCCCGCGCGGCTGCCGACACGCGCCTCCCCGACCGCCGGCACAATCGAGTTGGCCATGGCGGTGCAATGGCGGTCATTCTATGGTTTCCGAGCACTTCATTTAATATATATAATATGAGTGTAGATAAAGCAGTGTATGCAACTGTACGTAATTAGGCCTTAAAACACTCGTGTGATCTTATTAAAACCACACTCATATTTTAAGGACCCTTATTACGTAACAGTTACATAAACTACTATTATATCACCAAAATAAATAAAGAAAGGCAAAAGGTCATTATAAAAAATAACACGTGCGTCGTTAGGTCAGGTCTTACTCTGTAGCAGCAATTACAAAGTGAGCGAGCGCGAGAGTGTGGTTGATTCCCTCGCCTCACCCCCTCGCGTCCTTTTAGTGCTGGAGCCCGCCTAACTGGAAATTTATCAAAATCCTAACAAATTTTCTTCCATATAGCGTTGTAGAGCCCATCTCGGAGATCATGAAAACATAAGTCTTAAAGGTCTTAAATGGCCATAAGTATGTATGGCGTCAAGTTGAAAATACAATTTTTTGGCCTAAATTTATCAACGAGCCTGCCGCTCCAAATTTTGACACATGATTTAGCCCACGTCAAATAACCTACATACCAATTTTAAGACCATTCTGGTGGGCACATAAGATTTTAAGACCAGTTGAAGTTGCAATTTTTTGGCCTAAATTTATCAACGAGCCTACCGCTCCAAATTTTGACAGTAGTTAAAGGACCCATTCAATACACCAATTCCCAATTTTAAGACCATTCTGGTGGGCACATAAGATTTTAAGACCATTTTAAGAAATAGTCGACTTCATAGAAAAAATAGCAAATTACTATAAATTCCTTAAAAAATATATTTTGCTGGCACAAACACAACTGCATAGTCTTATATAAGTGTCTTGTAATTAAAAATGCCCTAAAAGTATTCCGCAATAAGTCGAAAATTGGAGAAATTCGTCATAGCAGTACTTTAGTCACGGGGGTCTTAAATCACTAAAATTATTATTTATTTTAAACTTAATGTCACAAAATATGATTTGAAAAGCCAGACGTAATGCCTATGAACATTTTCTACCAGTCGCTCATAAGTCGAAACTGATAAGCGTCAAGTTAGGTGCACTGAGAATATATTACTAACTGAAAAATTACGTAAATTTATTTTGAATCCTACCGTTCCAAATTTTGACAAACGGCTTAACTCACATCAAATAACGTACATACCAATTTTAAAACCAATCCGGTGGACCCATAAGATTTTGAGACCAGTTGAAGTTGCAATTTTTGGCCTAAATTTATCAACGAGCCTACCGCTCCGAATTTTGACAGTAGTTGAAGGACCCATTCGACAAACCAAATCCCAATTTTAAGACCATTCTGGTGGGCGCATAAGATTTTAAGACCATTTTAAGAAATAGTCGATTTCATACAAAAAATAGCAAAATACTGTAAATTCGTAAAAAAAAAATATTTAGCTGGCACAAGCACAACTGCATATTCATATTTAAGTGTCTTGTAATTTAAAATACCGTAAAAGTATTCCGCAATAAATCAAAAATTTGAGAAATTTGTCATAGCAGTACTTTAGTCACAAGGGTCTTAAATCACTAAAATTATTATTCATTTTAAAATTAATTGAACAAAGTATGATTTGAAAAGCCAGACGTAATGCCTATAGGCGTTTTCTTACAGTCACTCATAACTCTAAACTGATAAGCGTCAAGTTAAGAAATAGTCGATTTCATACAAAAAATAGCAAAATACTGTAAATTCGTAAAAAAAAAATATTTAGCTGGCACAAGCATAACTGCATATTCATATTTAAGTGTCTTGTAATTTAAAATACCGTAAAAGTATTCCGCAATAAATCAAAAATTTGAGAAATTTGTCATAGCAGTACTTTAGTCACAAGGGTCTTAAATCACTAAAATTATTATTCATTTTAAAATTAATTGAACAAAGTATGATTTGAAAAGCCAGACGTAATGCCTATAGGCGTTTTCTTACAGTCACTCATAACTCTAAACTGATAAGCGTCAAGTTAGGTGCACTGAGAGTATATTACTGACTGAAATAAATGACCTAAATTTATTTTAAATCCTACCATTCCAAATATTGACAAACGGTTTAGCTCACCTCAAATAACCCACATACCAATTTTAAGACCATTCTGGTGGGCGCATAAGATTTTAAGACCAGTTGAAGATTTTTTGGCCTAAATTTATCAACGAGCCTACCGCTCCAAATTTTGACAGTAGTTAAGGGACCCATTCACCAAACCAAATCCCAATTTTAAGACCATTCTGGTGGGCGCATAAGATTTTAAGACCATTTTAAGAAATAATCGATTTCATAAAAAAATAGCAAATTACTATAAATTCGTTAAAAAAATATTTAGCTGGCACAAACACAACTGCATGTTCATATTTAAGTGTCTAATAAGTAGTAATTAAAAATGCCTTAAAAGTATTCCGCAATAAGTCGAAAATTTTAGAAATTCGCCATAGCAGTATTTTACTCACGGGGGTCTTAAAACACTAAAATTATTATTCATTTTAAACTCAGTGGCACAAAATATGATTTGAAAAGCCAGACGTAATGCCCATAGCCATTTTCTACCAGTCACTTAAAACTCTAAACTGATAAGCGTCAAGTTATAGTGCTGGAGCCCGCCTAACTGGAAATTTATCAAAAAACTTAACAATTTTCTTCCATATAGCGTTGTGGAGCCTATCTCGGAGATCATGAAAACATAAGTTTTAAAGGTCTTAAATGGCCACAAGTATGTATGGCGTCAAGTTGAAAATAATTTTTTTTCGCCTAAATTTAGCAACGAGCCTACCGCTCTAAATTTTGGCAGTAGTTAAAGGACCCATTCAACAAACAAAATCCCAATTTTAAGACCATTCTGGTGGGCGCATATGATTTTAAGACCATTTTAAGAAAAAGTCGATTTCATAGAAAAAATAGTAAATTACTATGAATTAGTTAAAAAAATATTTTACTGGCACAACCATGCGCCCACCGGATTGGTCTTAAAATGAGTATGTAGGTTATTTGAAGTGGACTAATCCGTTTGTCAATATTTGAAACGGTAGGATTTAAAATAAATTTACGTCATTTTTCAGTCAGTAATATATTCTCAATGCACCTAACTTGACGCTTATCAGTTTAGAGTTATGAGTGACTGATAGAAAATGACTATAGGCATTATATTTGGCTTTTCAAATAATATTTTGTGCCATTAAGTTTAAAATGAATAATAATTTTAGTGATTTAAGACCCCCGTGACTAAAGTACTGCTATTACGAATTTCTATAATCTTCGACTTATTGCGGAGTACTTTTACGGCATTTTTAATTACTAGACACTTAAATATGAATATGCAGTTGTGGTTGTGCCAGCAAAATATTTTTTTTCACGAATTTATAGTAATTTGCTATATTTTCTATGAAATCGACTATTTTTCAAAATGGTCTTAAAATCGTATGCGCCCACCAGAATGGTCTTAAAATTGGGATTTTGTTTATTGAATGGATCCTTTAACTACTGTCTGTACTGGGATTTTGTTGATAAATTTAGGCCAAAAAATTGTATTTTCAACTTGACGCCATACATACTTATGGCCATTTAAGACCTTTAAGACTTATGTTTTCATGATCTCCGAGATGGGCTCTACAACGCTATATGGAAGAAAATTGGTTAGGATTTTGATAAATTTCCAGTTAGGCGGGCTCCAGCACTATCTAGATCGGGACTCCTACTCCCTAGGTGCCATTACACCTACCAACCCGACAGGTTAGACCCTACAAATTGCCATGTCTAATAGCCGTTTTAGAAATTGCAATTTGTAGGGCCCAATCTGTCGTGTATCCTGCCTCTTCCACCCCTCCCTCAGCTCGGTTTTAGTAACTTAAGAGATCTATACTCGCCGCGATATGGCGACAACACGATGGTGACAGGTGACGGCACAGAATAGTATAATAGTATTACATACAGAAATTACCCCTACCCTACAAAATCAGTGTTTGACAGAACTTTGACAGATGAACGGTGACACATGACGTCACCATGAAATTTTGCCTTCCAACTTTCTAGGGTTGACAAGTACGCGATTGGTTTTAATACGATATTAGCCCTCAATACCGGAATCCCGGTATTAATACCGGTAATAAACGTGACCATTGAAAACGTTTTTTTAAGGGTAAACTATGTTAAAAACTCTATAATTTTGTTGTATTTTTTAACTGCAATTTGTTGATATGCATTTCATATAAATACAATCGTCTTGATTGATGATTTTGGCGGTTTTATATTTGTGGTCCAGAAACTGGGCGCATAACGTTTTATATAATTTCATATCATACCATTATCATACCTATATTATATTATGTAAGTTAATAAAAACAAAACGTTTACGTATTAATCGAAAATTATATAAATGTAATTCTAGATATAATGAACTATTTAAAAAGAAATCCATGATGACAAACTACAGTGGCCATAATGAGGAATATCGTGTATGAATTTTCCGCTAGAGGCGCTAGTGTAGACAGAGATTCTCGAAATGTCAAATGCTATAGTAATTAAGTGGGATTCGGGAAATTATTTCTAATTTAACAATGTCGTGGATATTTTTCCATACCAGGATATTAATTATGGCAAATATAAGTTCCGAGTCATTGAATGTGAATGCTTTAAAAGCGGAACAAAAAAGATCCTCCTTTTTGCCAAATAAAACTGAACTGTGGAACACTGCGGCGTCGTCGATATTTTTACTATACGGCCTATTGTACTAAATAATATTGAAACCTAAATTTGGTTTTCACGAACGTAATAACAATTTCTTAGAGCTGTAATTCAGGACCTCAGTCTACAGTGGCGCCAACTGGCGAGAAAAAAAAGGTAGCCCTAATTATAATTGTGTCTAAATTATGTCGTAAATATATCTATTTGTAATAACGGGACTTAACCGCGTATATATTTCTAAAAATTACCTTCGACGTTTCGAGGACGACATTGTCCCCGTGGTCCCGAAGAAAGACAACAAATAAAGAAAAATATACGCAATTAGAAATATATACGCGGTTAAGTCCCGTTATTACAAATCAATATGTGTAAAAACCGTGAAAGTTTAAATCAGTGTTATGTCGTAAATGTTATATTTTAATTGAATATGTATCAATCTATACGATTACATACGAATGTAGGTGTTGTTAGAGTTAGTTTAGAGTGTGGTAAATAACAGGTTAGGTTAGGTAAGAACTGCGATATTCCATAAAAATTAAGATATTTTCACTGTTATTCTTCTACGAAAAACGATACATTTCGCTTCGTAAAAATTTTTTTTGTAAAAGTTGTCGACGGATTTTCTCATTTTAAGTACTAGTTGTAACACGTAGCGAGATTCCAACACATTTGATAAAAATCGTCAATCAATCGAAAAAAAAAACCTTATTCTGGGGCTGATTATGTATCAATGCAAATGTTCCTGCGGAACTAATAAGTCATACTAAACAAACAAATATAAAAGAAGATAAATAATGCAGTTCCAATACCGGGATTCCGATATGTCAATACTGGTCCTTGAAAATACTGGCATTGAAATATCGTAAAAATCGGTCTTTCGAGATTCCGGAATTCCGGTATTCATGCCATAGTCTGTTTGCTGGAGCTGCCCCAATCTACCTCATCCATCAGTAAATTTAATACAAAACAAGTTAAAGAACCAAACTACTACTGTGATAGTGCTCTGCATGTGTATAGCGCTGAAACGCTTGCACACCGTCGCCGCATCCAGTTGCGGCGCCACCGCACAACACATTACCTATTAGTTAATACTAGTATGTATTTCTAAGAAAATTTCATTTTTTAGTATTTTTGAATAAAATTTGTAAATAAACAAAATTATTTATAGTCTGGCAAACCATTTCTGTCAGTAGAAACGCGCGGCAAATTCAAAATAGGTACATGTGGCAACCCTTTGTGATGAGACACCGTATTTCATGACGAACATTTCAATCACATTGAATTTGTTTCTAGTGCATTTCACTGGCAAACCATTTCTGTCAGTAGAAACGCGCGGCAAATTCAAAATAGGTACATGTGGCAACCCTTTGTGATGAGACACCGTATTTCATGACGAACATTTCAATCACATTGAATTTGTTTCTAGTGCATTTCACTCTCTCATCTTAAGCGCGAGTGAGATAGAACTCCTGCAACGTTCCCAATTTAATTTAAAATAATTTTTAAGGCATGTGTCAATTACCTCAACCAGATTATCTGTTGCAGTTGATGACAGATCAGACGAAAAATATCCGTCTCCTTTTTACACACCGTAAATGTCACCTAATGAAAGGGGCGGAAATACCAACTAAAATTAAAAACATAAAATTTGATGATCATTGCTGCTTTTTTCACTGATTCTTAGTGTTGTCATACTTTTGTTCGCTGTACATTGCTACTGCGTTCGTTGACTGGCCAGACTATATTTCCTAAAATAGTTTCAAATATTTCGTAAAACGAAAAACCCATATCAAATCGCCAGTTGAAACGGCTATTAGACATGGCAATTTGTAGGGCCCAACATGTTGTGTTGGGAGGTGTAATAGGAGGTTGGGCCCATAGGGAGCTGAAGGAGGGTGAGGGAGAGGCAGGGTACACAACATGTTGGGCCCTACAAATTGCCATGTCTAATAGCTGTTTAGATGAGCATTCGATTGATCAACACAACCATTTTGACAGCTGAACTCTCATTCTAATATTCCTAACTATAGTTCCATCTCGTTCTAATCGTTTGACTAGTCGCTTACGTCTGTAGACCGCTTTATTTTAAGTACATTTACTCATTAAAAGCCCTGTTGCACTTAATTTTTTAGGGTTCCGTACCTCGAACGGAAAAAACGGAACCTTTGTTGTCCGTCTGTCTGTCTGTCAGTCTGTCTGTCAAAACCATTTTTCTCAGGAACGCGTGGAGGTGTTAAGCTGAAATTTATATCAAACACTTAGGTCTATTGTCCCTTGGAGCTGTGAAAAAATCAGACTTCTAAGCTAACGCAATCAAAAGATACAGCCGTTTATGCCGCAAATTTCCGCAAATTTTCGAAACTGTGTGCAAAACGGCTAAACTGTACATCGATTTGCGGTTTTTTTAATCGTACGGCTACCACTATTAGCGACATACTGGGAGACGCAAGAGTAGTGTACAGTGATGCTCTCGCGTTCCTCGCGAGACGTTTTGAATCGGCTTTAAAAAACCGACATGGGACCGGCAGCAGGCGAGACCGACGAGGCAAATCGAGCAAATACAGGTATACTCTGCGAGAGTGTACAGGTGTTGTTATAAATATGGTGGTGCTAGGTGCTAAGTAAAATTTTATAGTTTTAATATTTTATTTCATTATTTTCATTTGAATAAGTGAGTTTTCGTATAATTATTATCACTATAATTACGTGCTAAAATAAAAACGCAATACGCTTTGGACACGGTAACAAAACAAGAGAGTTTAATACGGAACGAACTTGACAGGAGGGAATGACAAGAAGAACAACACAACAAAATCAAATCCAGACAAACCAGTTTTAATAATTGATCTGGCGGTGGTGGTCAGTCGTCAGCAGTGCGTGTAGTTCGATTAGTTTAAAAATCTTTTGTTTTTATTTGTGAAGGGACCACATGATTACCGTTATGAACTTAACGGAAAGTTACTAAAAATCCATATTCTAGTGTTTATCTATTGCTCCAATTAATTTTGTGTTTAGTGACTTTTAAATGAAGTATTATTAATGATGTTCATTTAATAACAGGCACTTTTAATAAAAAATATTTAACGACTAATTTTAACAATGACGTTAACTATGACAAAAAAAGTTAGCGAGGTTCAAGCGGAAACTGTGCAGTTTATGTCCTTAGAAAAAGTAAGTTTTACATTCAGTTATATTGGGAAATTCTATGCTTACAATGACATCAGTCCAAATTACGAACTAGAAAAACATAGTTCCATGTGTCTAATCTTTTTAACTTTTTTGTTTACTTTATTAGTCTCTTATGTTATATTTTTGTCCAATAAGAACTAAATTTATGATTGTCTCTTTCACATTGATATTTCAAAAGTATGTACTTGTTTTTATATGCCTAAGTCCCTGCCAGTGGGTCCAGCACTTTCAATATGTAAAAACCTGCCAAGTGTTTTTGGTGTACCTGCCTAGTGTTTTTGAGTTTTTACATGTTTTCTTTGAAATTGAAATATCGCAAAGATGAAAGACAGAGGTAATCTCATGGCAATCTGCCCACATCATATTGCCAGGGTGTTTTTAAGGAATTAAAACAATAGATCTTGTGAATGATATTGATTAGACAATTTTTGCTTTCCAAAACTTCTGTCAATAAACTATATGTATGGATTAATTGATATTATTTTTGTAAAGGCAGAAGATGAGCACAGGCAAGATGGAGATTACAGTTCAGCTCCACTCTTCTTCGACGAGGCAAGAAGTTGGAAGACAACAATAATTTAACTAAAGAAGACATAGAATATGTGAATTATCGCCAGTTGCTCAAGTATGAGCAAGCCCCAGAATACCTCCAACACAATCCATACATAAGAGATGGATATAGGAAGCTATTACCTACTAAACTATGTTGGGAGAGGTAAGATTATTTTTTCAGTTTTCACCTGTAGATTATGTTAATTGTTTTGTAACTCTGTAACACAAGACATCTTGTAGCCATGCCATGGCATGACATACACTTTGTGTTTTTAAAAAGACCATTTCTAATGGTATAGTGCCATACTAATTCTTGTCGTAAACATCCAAAGCAAAAAAGTAACAGTTATTAACTTATTACCTAAATTAAAACTTCCTGCACAAAGTGTACATTATGTAGCTACATACTGATTGCATTCTTATCATTGATTTAATATTTTCTTAATTCAGTGGACCAAAATAACAATACACACAAACAGGTCTAATACATAGAAGGAAGCTTTGATTTTGCAGTGCATTTGGGCAATCTGGATCTGGATCATTATCTCTGTAACTTCTAATTTTTAGGAGTAACAGATTGATATTGAAAATGAAATGAAAAATATTTTATTTCCTTAAAATTTTAACGTATAAATTACATAAATGACAACAAGGTGGAAAGTTCCTATTAAGTAAAAAATACCTGTATCAGGAAGCCTCGCTCCTCCATAACAAAATGCTAAGAAGTATTGTGTTATTTCATAGTGAAATTACTACCACACGGTAACAAAATCTCATAAATTGTAAATTAATTTCTTATTCACATAATATAGTTATTCTAGTATCACTTTTGCTATTCAATGTAAGCACATCTTCCTAATATAATAAGAATTTCGAATTTCCTACTTTTTTATAGTCTGGCAGATGTCTCCTTCTTAATCCTTAAACCAGCTAATCAGCTTGCAGCCTACTACCACCTGCCTACCTGTAGCTATACATACGAGTACATGATGAAAATTCATTGCATCCAACCACTTTTTATACAACTTTTACTGAATCATGGCTATATTCTCTGGCAAGCCATTAATAAGCTTTGTATTAAAATAAATTATTTATGCATGTAGGTGTAATTCAAGTTGGCTTACCGTTATTCCTGCGATACACGGAGTGGTTCATTAGTACAGTACCTATATAGGTACAGTTGAGTTCACAAATATCTTTACAAGCCAAGATTCCAAAAATATGTTTACACGCCTCTAAACGACTGACAATAAGGTGGAGAAAATATATTTGTGGAACATTTGCATGTAAAGATATTTGTGAACATTATATTCAGTCTCGCCAGAACTTCATTATTATTTCGAACAAACACAGCTCTTATTATTAAGTATATCGGAACATATATATACCAGCTTTCCGCCCCGCGACTTCGACCGCGTATGATAGCACCTTCGCACCCCTATTTAACCCCTCAGGGGTAGAATTTTCCAAAACTCTGAAAGGACTTTTATTATATTTTAATAAGTTATCTTCCCACAAAGTTAAAAGTCTCTAGCTTAAAAAAATAAATTTCCCCCGTACAAACTTTGAAACCCTTTTTAACCCCCTCGGGGGCGAAATTATCCAAAACGCTAAAAGTACTTTTATTGTATTTAACTAAGTAATCCTCCTACAAAGTTAAAAGTTTCTAGCTCAAAAAAATTAATTTCCCGATACAAACTTTGCACCCCTTTTTAACTCCCTTGGGGGTGAAATTATCCAAAACGCTAAAAGTACTTTTATTGTATTTAACTAAGTAATCGTCCTACAAACTTAAAAGTATCTAGCTCAAAAAAATAAATTTCACCGATACAAACTTTGCACCCTTTTTAACCGCCTCAGGGGTGAAATTATCCTAAACGCTGAAAGTACTTTTACTGTATTTGAATAAGTAATCTTCCTATAAAGTTAAAAGTTTCTAGCTCAAAAAAAAAACATTTCCCCAATACAAACTTTGCACCCCTTTTTAACCTCCTCAGGGGTGAAATTATCTTAAACGCTGATAGTACTTTTTTTGTACTCTAATAAGTAATATTCCTACAAAGTTTGAAGTCTCTATCTCAAAGAAAGAAGTTTCCCGCATACAAACTCGGCACCCCTATTTAACCCCCTCAGGGGTGGAATTATTCAAAACGCTGAAATTACTTTTATTATTTTTTTAATATCAGCGAACGTACGAAGTTTCAAGTCTCTAACTTAAAATTTCAAATCCTATACATACAAACTTTTAACCCTCTTTTGACCCCCTTAGGGGATGAATTTTTCAAAATCGCTTCTTATTATTTGTAACAGTTATAAATGTAACCCGACCTGCAAACTACAACTTTCTAGCTTCAGTTGTTACGGCCTCGCTTTAATACAAACTTTTCAACCCCGTTTCAACTCCTCTGGGGTGGAATTTTGAAAAACGCTGAAATCAGTTTTTTTGCTTTTAAGTTAGTAGCCTGCATACGAAATTTCAAGTCACAAAAAAAAAATTTAATCTATACAAACTTTCAACCCCTTTTTTACCCCGTTAGAGGTTGAATTTCACAAAACCCTCTTCAGTAGTTTCGGCTCTGCGTGGATCAGTCAGTCAGTCAGTCAGGACAAAGGCATTTATATACAGTGTTGGCCGAACGTTAGTGTAATTGAAAATTAAAAATTGAAGATTGAAACACGTTAGTAAAAATTGAACACTAATAGTTTCGTGCAAATTGATTTCAATTAGAATTGAAATTAATTGTAACTAACGTGTTAATCCTTTGCGAATAACTAATAATTGAAGATATTTAATTTTTAGTCTTTCTCAAAAATTGAAACATTGATTTAATTTTTAGTGTAGATTGAATTGGTAATTGACATTAATAATTTACCTAACTAAACGCGAATTTAGGTTAAGCTACGAGGTTTTGATTTTTGTTTCGATTTTGACTCTGGACTCGGGGGCTTGTATTAATAAGCAATGGGACCGGTATCCTAAGATGGAGGTCATGCTGAACCCTGGGGATCCCTACTGGATCTCGGGTTTGGTGTATCATAGACTCGTGCTGTTTGGGCTCATTCGACTTGTACTGATGAGCAGATGGTACCGGTATCAAAATCTGGAGCTCATTGCTGGACCCTGGGGATCCCTACTGGATCTCGGGTTTGGCGCATCATAGACTCATGCTGTTTGGGCTCATTCGACTTGTACTGATGAGCAGATGGTACCGGTATCAAAATCTGCAGCTCATGCTGGACCCTGGGGATCCCTACTGGATCTCGGGTTTGGCGCATCATAGACTCATGCTGTTTGGGCTCATTCGACTTGTACTGATGAGCAGATGGTACCGGTATCAAAATCTGGAGCTCATGCTGGACCCTGGGGATCCCTACTGGATCTTGGGTTTGGCGCATCATAGACTCATGCTGTTTGGACTCATTCGACTTGTACTGATGAGTAGATGGTACCGGGATCAAAATCTGGAGCTCATGCTGGACCCTGGGGATCCCTACTGGATCTCAGGTTTGGCGCATCATAGACTCATGCTGTTTGGGCTCATTCGACTTGTACTGATGAGCAGATGGTACCGGGATCAAAATCTGGAGCTCATGCTGGACCCTGGGGATCCCTACTGGATCTCGGGTTTGGCGCATCATAGACTCATGCTGTTTGGGCTCATTCGACTTGTACTGATGAGCAAATGGTACCGGTATCAAAATCTGAAGCTCATGCTGGACCCTGGGGATCCCTACTGGATCTCGGGTTTGGCGCATCATAGACTCATGCTGTTTGGGCTCATTCGACTTGTACTGATGAGCAGATTGTACCGGGATCAAAATCTGGAGCTCATGCTGGACCCTGGGGATCCCTACTGGATCTCAGGTTTGGCGCATCATAGACTCATGCTGTTTGGGCTCATTCGACTTGTACTGATGAGCAGATGGTACCGGTATCAAAATCTGGAGCTCATACTGGACCCTGGGGATCCCTACTGGATCTCGGGTTTGGCGCATCATAGACTCACGCTGTTTGGGCTCATTCG